>OV281356.1:15632500-18132500 GCA_923062675.1 Marasmarcha lunaedactyla
CCCTGAAAATTGATGTCTTCTCTCAGAGCTTTTTTTTATTATTAATAATTAGCAGGCGTTAGTCTTCCATCTCACCTGATGAAAAGTGACTATGAAGACGAGGATCATACACGCCTGTCCTATAGGTAGGTACCTATTCACTCTACACTTGAGAGCTGCAGGGTTATATTTGTCTGGAAAAACAGACGCAGTCAAATCGTTCCACTCTTTGGCAACACGAACCAAAAATGAGCTATCGAACCCTTTAGATCGGCTCATCGGCACGCTAACCACAAACGGGTGAAACTTGTGTCTGCATCTGGTTGACCAGTGGAGAAAGGGGGAAGGATCGATCAGCTGAAAAAGAGCATTCCCATACTCTCCAAAGTGCAATCTGTAAAAAAACGATAGACTAGCAACTTTTCGACGATGTTCGAGACTTTGCAGTCTCGAAGAAGTAAGTTTGTCGTCACTTTTAAGTCTACGGGCTCTTCGGTCGATAGAATCCAACGCATCAAGATGGTACTTAGCGGAATCATGCCAAAGATGGCTGCAGTACTCCATACAGGATCAAACCTGGGCTGTGTACAGGTTGACCAACTGTTCGGAGTTGAAGTACCGCCGGACCTTTGCGATACCCAACTGCGCAGAGGGATAGCGTCGTTGGACCTTATGTGCAGTATCACAGTAATTTAGCCAATGTTGGTAATTCTTTATGCACAACGTAAAAACTGTGAATTTTTTGCCGGATAGCGCACAAATCGTACTTCTTCGGATGCGGGTGACTCTTCCCCGGGGTGACAATTTTTGTCGAAGTACTCGTCGCTGTTATACCTACTTTTGTAATTCTTGTTACAGTTTTCTAGGACACACCTGCAATTAATTAATGAACAATTAAAAATAATAGTAACTTTAAGTATATAATGCTTATGTACTATGTAATATATGTTTTAATTCAGTTACCTAGTTTCATCACGTTATGTATTTGTTCAATTTTGTCGCAAAAATGAATTTATATCATAAAAGTCCCATTAGTCCCAAAAATTATTATATGGCAACTCTAAAAAGTACCTGTTATGGCGGCCATTCTCTTCCGAACATTGTTTAGTGGTATTAAAGCACCTTGATTCTTTTGTTCCGCTTCACAGAACTCTTTCACCTTCAATATCATTTCTCGAGCCGAACTTTTTACAACTTTTGGCATTGTAAACAATCTTTAAAATGCACTAAGCTAGTTAAAAATTTACAAAAATCTACCACAACAAACGAAATTGATAACATCGACGAACGATAACATGGCCGACCTGTCAAATTTAGTTCCAAAAATCACAAAATGTTTGAATGCTTTTAAACCAAATTAGGTTTTTCTAGGCATTCGTTCTCGATCACAAACATAATATCTCTCTAAGATAATATAACGTTTTCTTATCCCAATGAACATAAAAACAATAATTATAGATCAAAACAAGAACGACTCAAACAAAAACCCGTCAAGTATGTTTTTTGCGAGGGATGTTCCCACTCCCACTCATGCAAACTCATTTGGTAATTTAATGTGAATGTGGTAACAAAACTTTTTTTTTATTAATATAATAAGTTATTACACATACATACATGGATAACACCAACAGCGCAGCAATTATTTTAAAAAGATTTTTCATAAATTACTTTGGTATAATATTATTGATTTTTGTGTCCAAGTAGTAAGTATAAAAACAACTAATTTGACAGCTGTGTGTCCAAACTGGAGATTTTCTGTGCAGAAAGCTGAATTTGTGAAAAGGGATGATAAATGATGGAGATTTTTTTTTTACTTGATGAATGTGAAGTGATTTTCTTTTGAGTAACTTTTATGTTATGTCATTAAGTACGTAGATATCAGCTAGTTCATTTAATAGCGGGTGTTTCCTTTGGCTTCCATTAATATTGTGTGTCAGACAATGTAGTGTATTGTGGTATTTTTCAAACTACTGAAATATTGTAGATATTTTCTGTTGTGTTTTATAAAACCTAAAGCTATTGGAATAAAACTTGGTACAAACTTATGGGACTTTTTAGATTATTAAAATTGGTAACACTTGAATTGGGTTTTGGCGCCAGTTCGATTGTTTGACAGTTGAATGGAACAGGTGATTTTTGTTTGGATGTCGTGGGGGATAATTAAAAAAAAATGCTGTTTACCAAGCGTTCCGACATGATTTAGTTAATACTTGACTGTAAGAAAACAGAGTAGAGTTGTGACAATGTTCGTCGAAGATTTGAAGAAGGATTTTTACAATGTTTTGCTGGGAAAAGTGAGTGTTTGTTGATGGTTTTGCGCTCGCGTTGTTTCGATGTCTGTAACTCGATCGTTTGTTGCAGCGAGTTGTGGTAGTTGTTCAAACTGGGGTGGATGCAGCATGTGCAGCTCATTCCATAGCGGGGTTGCTCCGTGGTGCGGGCATTGCGCACAGCGTAGTAGGTGTGCGGGGACCACGCGATGTGGCGGCGGTGGCGGCACGTGAAACGGCGGCTCCAGTGCTTTTGCTCGTAGGCTGCGGTGCTATGGATGACCTTGCTGGATTACTGCAGCCTCCGCCGGAACAGATTATATTCGTGCTCGACTCACACAGACCCTCGCATGTCTGTAATGTATACAGTGATGGTCAGGTAGTGTACTCATTTTGTTTTTTTTTATTAGGTGTTCCTAAACGAACGTTGAATTGTGTTTTAATAATATTAAGCAGTGTAAACATATAAACTTATCACAAATTGAGTTATAAACTTGATAATTAATCAATTAAAAAAAATATATTTTTCAACATTTTTTCTTATAGCCTTATTTATGTCCAACTAATCTGAATAAACAGATGTCAGGTTATTGCGGTTACACATATTAGATAGAGTGAAGTTTTAATTCAACTGAGAATTTTCCTCATATCTTGATAATCTACAACTTATTTTAAACTCAGATGTTTTACTAATGAAAGCTTCATGGGCTAGTACTTAACAAGAAACCTCTGTGTTTGTTTTTTTTTTTTTTTTTTATTAATAATTAGCAGGCGTTTGTAATTAATTTTTTGTTTGTAGTTACTTGAAATCATGTTATGCCTATTAGGTTTTGAACAGAATAAAAAAAATTTATAGTAACACATCACTGAAATAAATGATGAAATAATTATAAAATATAACAAAATAAATAACTTTACTCTTTCTATGACTTACTAAGAAACAAAAACAAGATTACTTGGTTATTAGATTATAAATAAAAAAATTTCCAACATTTGCTATTTATTTGATCTTATCATGAGAATAACTAGTAAATGCAGTTCAGCCAGTATATGTTTTAGATATGCCTGTTTGGTTTCACTTGGAGCTCATTCTGGATAATGTACCTTTTGTATGAAAAGATATATTTTAAATTGGTTGAGTGGTTTCAGAGCTCATTGATTACATGTAGATATATGTGTAACTTAACTTGCTGCTGTCAAAGTGCTCTTATGTTTCAGATCCGCCTGTTGTACAAAGATCCAGATGAAGACATTCCAGATTTTGATGACATATTCCGTGATGATTCTGATGATGAAGATGTGAGTTCCACCATTATCTTATGATTTTGGGTTGGCTATAATAAATAATAAAAACTCTTTATTGCCATTAACAAAACAAAACAAAGTACAATAAAAAAATTAATTAATTAAAGAAAGTGACAATTTGGGCGGCCTTATCGCTTAAAGCGATTTCTACCAGGCAACCCTCTATAAAAAAACTATGAGAATAACTATATTGTTAAGTTTTTAAAATATAAAATCTATCATTTGCAAGTTAACAACTTAACAATTATACCTTATAACTATGTCTCTGTTTAATAACAATGTTAAATGTTACAATATTTTGTAATGACTTTATTTAAAAAAAAATTCATGTTGTATAATTATTTTTGAAAAAATATACAATTTTATTTTGTTTATGGCCAAACAGTTTTTAATGTTGCTTGATGATTGTCAAAGTGAAGCAACATTTGGTGCAGCAGGTTGGGTGACGGCAAGTGGCTTAAGAAATTGATTGTTATTTTGCTTTGGTGGGCACGTTAAGTCCTGTCGGTCCCAGTTGTTGTCAGGAAGATAACATTCGTGAAGCCACTGCAGAAGCCTGTGGAGATTCCAGAGGGACCTTAATTAGTTCCGTTAATTAGTATAACTTACCTAATAAAATAAAACTTGCATATTTAAGGAAGATCTAGACAACATGACAGACCTGGAAGCGCGAACGGCGGCGGCCGCGCGGCGGCGGCAGCGTGCTACCTGGGAAAGGAAACGACATGAACTGATGTTCAATTATACGCAGTTCACATATTTTGCTACACCGGTGAGTTTGGGTTCAGTGGTGCATCCTGAAGTCTTGGATTCAAAGTTTATAAGAAGATATTGTAATAAATATTATAGATTTTACAAGCAAAGTACTTATTTACTCTATTTTTAAAGATCCATATGGGAAATTCAAGAAAATTCAAACAATGTTCCACATCTTAGGACCATTATATAACCAAAATGAATTTTTCATATTGTTTAACTCTGTAAAAGAAAAGGTTTTGAAGTATTAGTTATTTACGTTTTACTCAAAATGTCTTCTTATTTCCGTGCAAGCTTAGAAGTGAGTAAACTGTAGAAATATTTTTAGGTAAGTTCCTACAAGTGCTTATATAAATTATTTAGTTTAACATATTTCTCACTTATTTTATCACATTATATTTCATGTTAACAGGTCTCTTTTATAATTTAGGATCTGTTTAGTTACAAGTCTAATACATTAAAGCTTAAGTAATTACCCCCACGACAATTTCATATTTAAAAAACATCTAAAACTAGGCAAATTGACACTATCCATTGGTAAGTACTGATTAGATGTATAATATCAGTTTTATTTAGTGATAGATATAACACTTATATGGCCTCACTCATAGACATCAAATGGCTAACTAAGTGCTTGTTCACGTAGGAACGCACTGGCGCGGTAGTGCTTGTTCACGTAGGAACGCACTGGCGCGGTAGTGCTTGTTCACGTAGGAACAAACTGGCGCGGTAGTGCTTGTTCACATAGGAACAAACTGGCGCGGTAGTGCTTGTTCACGTAGGAACGCACTGGCGCGGTAGTGCTTGTTCACGTAGGAACGCGCGGGCGCGGTAGTGCTTGTTCACGTAGGAACGCACTGGCGCGGTAGTGCTTGTTCACGTAGGAACAAACTGGCGTGGTAGTGCTTGTTCACGTAGGAACGCGCAGGCGCGGTAGACGAGGCGAACTCGTGTTCACGTTGGGCTCCAAGCGTTTGCGCGAGTGTGACGTGTTGTCAGAGGTTGGAAAGACGGTTGACGATCTTTTATTTTAACCGAAAATTCACACCTAGAGTATAAAAAATAGCAGCTGTCGGTATTTTATACTATGTCACTATATCTGTCAGTATTTTATAGATAATAAATAACTATAATTAAATTAAGAGCTGTGGATTTTGTGTCATGTTAATAAATAGTTGGTAAAAATTAAAAAAATTACTGTTTTTGTATATTGTGGGAAATTAACTCAAATTAACGGAGTCAATCAAATGGCAAGAGAAGGACAAAAATTAAGATTTTATAAATTTTTATTGTATAGATAAAAATATATATTTTCGGTGTTACCATTATTAACTCGAATAACACAATCGCAGCGATTTGGCATGCTTAATATCAGTTCATCAAAATCACTTAGAGGAATGGCCGCCTACGTGCTTCGTAACGAGTCAAAATGTTGTAGGGCGTGCACGGCATCCATTCTCGCCAGGGCTCTTCTTTGGAGCTTATCCCATCCGTGCTCAATTGGATTGAGGTCTAGTGATTGAGCAGGCCACAACTGAAAGTTAATGCCAGCTTCGGCAAGATAAATAAATAAGTTACGACTCTAGCCGTGTGTGGACGTGCATTGTCGTGCATTAGTTGAAACGAATTACCTAACCGGCCTCACAAAAGTCTGAAACAATCCTCAACACGTAATTATGGGTGCCCCTGATCCAAACGGGTTCGATTCCTCCACCGCTCCTAGTACCGGCCCATGTCATTATAGTTTCCCCACGATACGGATGAACTTCCTAACAAAATCTTAAACGTTAATGACGTCCAGAGGTTATCCGACGTTCGGTCGCAGCAGCAAAAACTTCTGGCAAGCCTATTTTACAAGTAAATTTAAATTGGGAACTATCATACTTTTAAATTTAAATAATCGAATTTTCAAAATAAATTATAACTCGCCAGTTCCTTACATAAAAACTTTTTTTCGGTTAATTTTCTGAGTGGTCTGATAACCGAAATTTAAATAATATTTTTAAATTTAAATTGTGAAGTTCACTAAATAAAATCAATAGCGATCAAAAAAGTCAGTATAATAAACCTCATTAGCAGAAATACTCTTAAACTTACTTGATCCCTAAACACTTTTGATGTGTGTTTCTTCTGCTGCTCACGGCCGTACTTTGGAACGACCAATGGTCACTTATCCTTTAGTGACCACTTGCCAATGGACTTTAGTACTAAGAGCTCCTGCTCTTAATGATATATTTTCCTAGCAAATATAAACTTAGATGCAGATTGATAAAGAACGCCTTAACTAATCATTTGACGTTTCTCTGGTTCAGCCAATGCGCAGTTTATTTGGCCCCAATACTATCCTGGAAAAGACCCCTATACTAAGACCAAGAAGCGACGTTTGCTTTACTTGTAGTTGTTCGTGTCGCTCACATAATATACACCTTGTTTGTTCACGTTGTTATTATTTGCTACAAGTAGAGAGAAGTTCGCTTCGTGAAATAAAAGTTACCGAAACATGGTTGGTTGACTCGATCTCGGACAGCGAACTTTTCGGTGACACGTACGTGGTTTGGCGTCGAGATCAAGATTATGCTAATACTAGCCAAACGCGTGGAGGTGGTGTTCTTATTGCTACCCGCAGAGGACTATTTGCTACTCGTCAGTTAAACTTTGATTCGACGGCTGAGGACTTACGGCTATCCCTCACGTTGAAGGAAAACATGACTTACGTAAAGCTTAACATTTGTGCGATTTACCTCTGTAACCAGAACCGTGGCTTTTCTTTTTCACAGCAGCTGTCTAACTTCACAGCTAGAAAATATTTTTCTCAACAATCCTGATGACAGATTTCTAATTGTCGGAGATTTCAACCTTAGTGGGATTCAATGGCTCGCCGACTCTTACGATCGTTCGATTCCTAACATTTCCCGCTCTAAGGATGAACAAACTTTAATAGACGTTTTGCAAGCTGTTGACCTCAAACAATTCAACTTTGTGAGAAACAAATTTGGCAGGATACTAGATTTGGTACCAAGTGACAAGTCAGTCTACGTATCTAAATGCCAGGATCCTTTTGTTGATATCGATCCCCATCATGAAGCATTGTCGATATTGGTTAATTTCACTAAAATTAATTGTCTGAAGCCTGCACCGCGTACTAAATACCTATTTAATAAATGTGACTATGGCTTGATCAATCGTGAAATTTCTAAAATCAATTGGCGCGAGGAATTATTATCCAGATCACTAAATAGTGCAGTTGATTTCTTTTACTCTTCTATTTCCAACATTATTGAACTGTTATTAGGAAAGCTCTATAGGATTGGTATACGTGGTAATCTCCTTCGTTGGTTTTCTTCCTATATTGAAAGTCGGTGTAAGGCTGTTGTAGTAAGTAATTACATCTCCAGTTGGGTTAGCATACCAAGTGGAGTACCCCAGGGGTCAATACTTGGACCTTTGTTATTTCTAATTTTTGTCAACGATGTACATCACCATATCACGTCTTCCCACTTATTATGTTTTGCTGATGACATGAAGTTGTACCCTCGGATCGCTTGTCGCGCTGATGCTGAGGCCCTTCAGGCAGATTTGTTGCGGCTTGAACGTTACTGCACAATAAATAAATTAGACCTTAATCCTACCAAGTGTTTTGTGTCTACTTTCAGTCGTAAGCATAATGTCATTGAATATCCCAATTTACTTTATAGACAGCTTCTTTGTAAAGTGCCAACACTGCGAGATTTGGGAGTAGTTTTTGACAGCAAACTCTTGTTTGACATTTACTTACACAGGATTGTCGCTAAAGCATCACGAGCGTTGGGCTTCATAATTAGGAGCTCAAGTGATTTTAAGTCGGCAAAAACATTAAAAATATTATATTGCACTTTTGTGAGAAGCAATCTTGAGTACGCTTCTCAAATTTGGAATCCGCGTTATCAAAAGTATGATTTAAAAATTGAATCCTACAGAAGAGATTTGTGAGATTCCTATGCTTCCGGACCGGGCAGCTGTATCATTCGGACTTATATTTACAAATATGCAACATCATTTGCTTCCCTTATTGGTACGAAGAGAAGTGGCTGATTCCGTTTATATTATGAAAATTGCACAGGGTTCCATTGATTGTCCGGAGTTACTTTATAAGCTAAACATTTCTGTGTCAAAATTTAATGCACGTATGAAAAAAATATTTTGGTGCCGATAGTTTCTATCGAATTACCGACAAAATTCATTCTTCTGGCGAGTATGCGATAATATGAATGCAATTGTTAATCACTGTGACATTGACATCTAAAATACGAGTGTTGCCAAAGCGAGGCGTTTAATTAGTAATTATTTGTTTAGTTAAAATAAGGTTTGATTGCAATTTGGAGTGGTACTATTGTAATTTATGTTATTTCATTTAGTGTAGTAGTCAACATATGTTTAAATAAGCAGTCTTATTTTCATCAGCAATGTAAAATTTTGTGCTTAGATATTATTTACTCTTTAGCTATAAGTGCGAACTTGTTACCTAACTTGTAATACCTATTGTAACTTATTGTCCATAAGATTGCCAAGAGAAAAAAAAAGAAAAAGAAAAAATAAAATAAAATAAATATAGTAGCTTAGCAAACAAGTCTTTCTTCTTTATAATAATATACTCAAACTCGGCCTTCACAGATGTCAGTAATAGCCACGGAGCTATGCTGGCAACTGGGCGTGTCTAGCGGCGCAGCGTGGGCGGGCTGCGTGGCGCTAGCTCACTGCCGCGCCGCCGCGCTGCGCTCGCAGCCGCAGTGCGCTTTGCACCAGCACTCCCTGCATCATGCTTTGAGGGTAAGCTGCTCCTTGTTCTTTATTTTGCTTGGAACATTAACCTTTTTACTGTAGTAAGTTGCTACTTTGGGCGTACGATTATTTTAGTTCGAATTGTCTTTATTTCTGTGATTTCAATTTTTCCTTCCCTTTCCCTCCTTTTTCACTAACATGCAACTAAAAAAACGTAGTTTTTACGGCGATGTAAATAAAATGGATTTTATTATTACCCCAGTTTCTGTTACCAGTAATAAACAATTAACCCTTATTTATCTAGTTTTAACCCCAGGACCTTAATTTTACAGCATCCTGATATAGTGCTAAGCACAGAAGCATGGGTACCCCTGTACCGGGAGTGGAACATCTACGCCGCGCTGAGTAATCATCTCAATGTACCGCTGGCACCTTTGTTGGCTGATATGGGGTTTGTATTGTTTTGATAGGAAATTATTATTTGAGAATAGTGATTATTTTTTTTAAATGAAACTTGATGAATGAGCCCTGAATCTAATTAAACATTTATTAACTTAAATATACTTTATGTATTCCTAGAGTTGTCTAATTCATAAATTCTTAATTATTACTGGAATAATATTCATTCATATTAATGTCCAAATAATATATAGTTCTTTATTTGATTTAAATTGTATTTTTTTATGTATAGAATAGGTTTCAAATAAAAATGCCAAGACTGTATACAAGTGTTGCAAACTGTACTTGATATATACACTATGCAGTTGATGTATCTGATTGAATAAATACATTAAGATAAGTATGAACAGGGATAACAGATAACATCTTTGTTATATTTAACATTCTAAATCATCCATCAACATGTAATTAATTATTCATTGAATACGTATTGTTTTTTTTAATTTGTATCAATTTAGTTTTATTTGTTTATTTATCAAATAAATCGTTGTACACACAAAACAAGTTCGAAAATTACAATATACTTAGGTAAAATACTACACAGGTGTAGCTTGTTTGTATTATACATTTTTTCCAGTCAAACTGGGACTGGAAATAGTGCGTCTTCAGCAAAGATAGTGCGTCAAGTACGCACTATCTTCGCAAGCGTAGTAATAAAAAAATTAAGAATTTTTTCGAATGCAAGTTTTCTATGTATGAATTGATTGTCAATCCCAGATACCCGCTAGCCCAAGCAAAGCAAGCGTTCTGCGCAATGGACGTGGAACTCCGCAACAAGTTCGTGTCCTCGCTCGAGGCCGCGCTGAGCCGCCGCGGGCTGCCGTCCTTGTCGCACGCCGCCATGCTGCTGAAGCGACCTCACACGAGGACTATCGCGGCTTTGGATGTCGCTTATATGCTTATGGCGTTGTTGGATGATGTGAGTGAAGAATTTAAAAATAGACAGTGAAAAACGCCGCCTGGTCGGGTTTGGCCGAAAAAGTCGACCTGTATAAAACTCGATTAGACTATCCGATCGGGTTTTAGTTGACCTAAAATTACGTGGTTTGCTGCATGATAAAAAAATAATAAAATACATCAATGCATAATGCTTACTTATATGATAAATGAATATTATCGAAATCATTATCTGTTCATTTGTTTAGGACTTTACCCACACAAGTTTCGTTGCATTGTAGTTTGATGAGTAAAATAATCAACTACCTCATATCAACGCAAGTTACAAAAACAAAATAATTTAAACTATAAATAGAAAAAAATTGTTCGTCATACGATCCTTAAAAAAAATAATAACCTATTTCTAGGAAACTTCAAAAATCGCTGAACATACATGGGGGGTTAATAGATAGGTAAGGTAGTCCCCTACCATCTGGCATCGGCTTGACAAGTTATGGGAAACACGCTGGATGCTGTATTGATTCTAAATCAAATCAAACCATTTTATTTGCACAAATATAGGTATATACAGGTGTAGGGTCATTACAAATATAAAAACACAATATTTCACCATCGAGGCATAACATTACAATTTTATATTAGTATTTTTCAGTAAAATAAAATTCTTAAAACAATTCTTAAGTCCAATATTATTTGTCATTTATCATTAAAATAATCTTGTACATAATAATAACATTTTTTTATTAATAAATATTTAAATTTTTGTTTGAACTCATAATATTATTAATGGCCTTTATATAATTTGGTAGTTTGGGAGCCATACCAAAGAAACTCTCAGAATATAGCGTGGTTTTACGAGGTTGAGATCTAATTTTATGCTTAAGTCTCTGGCTTTTTAAACACTCAAATTTGTCTAACTTATTCTTAACAAATAAAACCGTTTCTAAGATATAAACGCAAGGGAAAGTCAGAATTTTTAACTTTTTAAAGAAAGGCCTACATGAATCTCTACTTCTGAGGTGACAAACAGACTTTACGCATCGCTTCTGTGCTTTGAAAATTTTTAATTTCTCAGTAGAGTTTCCCCAGAATATAACGCCGTAACGTAGAATTGAGCCCACGTATACATAGTATGCTGATAATACTACTGTCTCGCTCATTATATTTGATAGCATGCGTAACGCGTATGTGAATTTATTTAATCTACTACATGTAGCCTCAATGTGCTCTTTCCATCTAAGTTTTTCGTCAGTAATTATTCCTAAAAATGTTGTCGACTTTATTTATTTGATGTCCTTTATAGTCAATATTGCATAATGTCAAGTCCCTATCTTTATTTTTAAAATTACTTATTTTTGTTTTAGCCAGATTCATTTTAAGGTAAAATCAACCAGTCCATAATGTTGTTCAAAGTAGATTTAATATAATTGATAAATATAATTGTCTAACTAAAGTGCTCTAAAGCGTCATAGTCACTAAAGTACGGCTTCTTATGGTAGCGTCGGGTGACGGGTCGCTCACTTCCGTCTAGTATGGTTGAGGAGGGCGATGGCTGGATCCCGCGTTAGCTCGTGAACGGGTGCCGTTTGAGGGTGTCCGTAGTTTGGATAGTTGGTGAGAGGGGGGAGACTTGCCGAGCTAACATAAGCACTTAAGAATAATTTTTGTATAGACATAAATTTATTTGAAAAAATTATACTTACCCGTGAATTTTCTTGCCAGTTCTTCTTCACGAAGGTTTTTCCGAACTGTAGTCTTGCTTTATTTCAGAAAGCAGTATTTGAATTTAAATTTAGGCGCATAAAAATACCAGATTTTTTTTTCCTCTCAGTCTACCTATAATAAATTTTAAAAGCCGAAGTTAAGTTATATTTACACAATCTCGATGCAGATTTAAAAACGTCTTTCACCAAGTGTATTTGAACATTTTCACCGTATCAAATCAAATCAATAAGCATCTCAACATACTTTAAAATCAGATTTATACTTCTTGTATATCTACTCCTAACTTCTCTCCCTCAGGAGCACAGCTGCCCCGACCGAGCGTTACAACTAACCTTCAGTTGTCTGGAGTCAGAGGAAACAGCGCGTAAGGCCGCCTTAGAACTGTGCAAGGCGAACATTACAGCTATCACGCAATTGTCGCAGCAATACAGTTTCAATAGAAACCCACCGGTTATGTTCCTGCATTTGCCGCTGGTAAGTTAAAGTACGGTTTTTATTTTATCGCATCTGTATCGATATTTCTGCACTATTATTATAACGAGTAAGATTTGTTTGCTTGCTTATATGTAATCAATAAACCCTGAAACAATTACACCGATTTATAAAATATCTTCCCGAATAGAAAGCTATATGTATTATCCAGACGTATATTTTGTATAGGAAGTCCCGTATAAATAAACTCACAGGCGATATAAGTACACATAAAACACGCATACTCTTAAGTCTAGCTAACCTAGCATAGCTTTTATAACGGATATTGACACCACATTGTAGAGTAGAATCCGTACAGAGGTCCAGCTTCATACAATCGTGCGGAATCGTGACACTACTACCAGCATGCGAGGCATGTGTGCGTGTCCTGCGAACGCTGTCGCGTACGCGGCAAAAACTGGTTTAGACTGCCTCTCAGCCTCAGGACGTGCTAGGGCTTGCGCGCGTTTAGTTTCACGTATTTTTTGGTAGTGTAAATGTTTTAATAAAAACGTGTAATAATGTTAATGAGCTGCACAGCGTGCATGAACAGTAGCAGAAAAAATAAAACATCATATTTTATCTATCCAAAGCGTTGATATTTTTATTTCAAGTAGTAGGTGGATCTCGTAAATTTTTTATTGCTAAGTATGATTTTTCACGTTTTAAGAGAGCTGGGCCTCTGTATGGATATCTACTCGTGTGATCGGAATTGTTTAAAAACATTAACATATGACAAGAAAATATAATATCATATCATGATAAGTAATCAAACCCGGGGGACCAAGCGAACAATTGCTAACATCACGCTTAATGCGCTATCAATGGTTATCTTGGATAATTTACATATCCGTTTTCACATAAATATGTAAATGGATTGACATTTTCTTCCTTCACAGTTTCATTTTGTTTATCTTTATTTTATGTCTATGTATATTCTTTATAAAACTGTTTAATTTCGACATCTAGTTTAAAAATTTGTTTCGTGTCCTATGTACTATCTGAATATTTGATTTGCAAGTCCAAAATTTTCTCACTTACTATTAAAATTTTAAATTAATTCTAATCATATTAGAATATATAACAAAATTATTTTAGCATTCTCACACTCTATTAATTAAGCACGAACAAATATATAATGTGTACAAATATGAATTAATAAATAACTTCCCATTTCAAACAAACATGAAAAAAAAAATGTAATCTTAAATTAAACTAAACATACAAAGAGAAAGTATAATCCTCCAAACATCCCTTCTTATCTTCCAGGAATGCAGCATATCCTCCAACCTGCGTGGGCCCCTCTGGCTGCGTGAAGTAGGGCTGCGCGTGCGCCGCAGCCTACCGGCCGTGATCAGCGCCGCGCGCGCTGATAGCACCTGCCTCATGCTGGGCCTGCCCCCCCGCGGAGACGTCAGGAAGTGAGTCTATGGGCCCAGTGACTCTTTGAGAAAGCAACACACCATATTCCTTGCTGTCTCACAGCAAAACCACTTAACGATTTCAAGTGGATGTTCAAGTGAAAAACAAATGAATAGTAAAAAATCAGCTTGATCAAGCAAAATATACCAAGCAATTGAGCTGAGGTTCATTAAAATTTTTATCTGCCCTCAAGTCCACGTAAATTTGATCCCAGTGTCGGTGACTCGCGTAGCGAGTTCTGTGTATTATTGTAATATTTCCAAAGCGCATACGTATTTTCTGCTCAAAATTATAGTCTAGACTACGTATGCGCTAACTTAAAGATTTACATGGTGTCCTGTATGTTAATACTATTTCTATATTTTTAAAAATTCCATGAAGTCGCCAGGCGAGTCCGCTGACGCACGTCCTCGACCTTTAGACAACAAGACGGCAAGATAGTAGCATGACTAATCGCTTGTGTTATGGAAGTCCCAAAATACTGATGCGCTTGGAAAGTAATTGTTTTAGATTATCGCTGTTATTATTATTTAAGGAGTGTTCGTGCGCTTACAACGGTATCGAAAACTCGACAATAAAAGCTAAAAGCGTGGCAAGAATCTCGTTAATTACTTCAATAATAGCGTTTTAGAAATATTGCCAAAATATATTCTGAGCGCCATATGATATTAGAACTACTGTGACTAAAGTGTATTACAAATATCTAGATCTGAGATAAATTCCAGTTTCTATAACAAACATTTCATTCAATTCAAGGTAAGTGAATGTAATTACAGAAAACGGTCGGGGTTAAAGGGTAAAGTTCACGCCTAATAAGCATATCAAAAGCTTCACTATTTTAAAAGTTTACTGTTTAAATTACGAAACAAACTTACCTTTTTGTTATATGTAGACTTTTTTTGCCATGGTTCTAAATTAAAACACAAAATAGTCATCAAACCATTTTTTACTTGCGATTTAAACGTAAAAAAAATATCGTAGTGGCAAATGGATTTTTGGTTCAAGTTTTGATTTTCTTTTACTTCTCTCGGTATAAAATAATTATTAATTTGCAGTTATTTGCTTTTAACAGCAGCAAGAGCATTGTGAATGTGGTTTAAGTTTTGGTGATTATTTTTCTATAATTAATGGTAAAAATGTTTATTTTGGACTCCATATTTTTTTTGTATTTGGTAATCAGTAAACACTGGTCAATGTTACCGTAAATACAAATTAAAAACGGACACACGGAAAAAGGCGTGCATTACTTTTGAACTTATCTTAATAACATTTATAAGTTATTTTAATGAAACATAGGTAAGAACAAGTTCAATAGCTTTTAAGCAAAAAGCACTGAGTCAAAAATCGATATAATGTTATGGGAGATACAGACAGGCACACATTAAATTTATAACACGCCCATGATTAAAAAACTTCAAAATAAGGATTTTAAAAAGTAATTGGCAAATTTTGTTATTTTAGGGAAACCGCTAGACAGGGCTTGTTTGTGGCTTCTTTTAAATGCAATACAATTTGTTTAGGTGTAAACAACCAGTAATCCAGTAAGGTATATTTATGTTACAACTTTCCATGATAATAACGAGTAGCTTTATCTGTTTTATGTTAAATCCGACCTTCCCTTCCCTTAGCAATCAAAATAACCTTATCTTCAAAATATATCGCCGAGAAAGTGGCAGATTTAAGTTTATTTAAATATATTTTACCACCACTCGTACGGAGTCCATGCCACTGTTGTCTAACAAACCTTTATTTTGCGGGTTGGCAGAGTAACAAATAGGTGCCTTCCACATTTTTTTAGGTTTCTTGTATTTTTATGATATTTTTCTTTACCATCAGTTGCGTTTATGTGCATAAGTTGTAAAGACACATTGTTTTGGAATATTTTGCAATCACCGGGACCTCAAGGTCGAGAAGCGATCCGGAATATGTGGATAGCGACCCTAAAATTAATACGGTAGTTTAACTGTCTTCTGTAGTTAAAATATTTTTAAGTTTTTCGATAGCAAATATTAAAAATCTGTTAAATGAAAATATTCAAAATCCGACAACAATAAAAATATATCTTTAATTTTATTCCAGTATATTCGGTGCAGCCTTCGACCAAGCAGCTTCCGAGAGCAATGTAACAATATGGAGAGAATATGCCGATGCAGAAATAATCACCATGAAGCTGGAACACAGGAACAGTTTTGTGGATGCCTTGACTGCTTTATTATCATAAATATGTGTGACAAATGCTAAAACAGTGATTTAAGTGTGGAACAAAGTGATAGATAAGATAATAAGATATTCTAAAATGGAGTCTGTATACACATTTTAGAATCAAAAGGAACAGTTTTGTGGATGCCTTGACTGCTTTATTATCATAAATATGTGTGACAAATGCTAAAACAGTGATTTAAGTGTGGAACAAAGTGATAGATAAGATAATAAGATATTCTAAAATGGAGTCTGTATACGCATTTTAGAATCAAAATCATTGCCTGTAATAATTATACTATTCTTTTAGATATGTTCAGTGATGAAATCGATGTCTCTATGTTTTGTTTTATTATATAATAATTTAATTAAACGAAAAATAAAAAGTATCAATCAAACAGTATCACATAAACCTATATGCGGATTTTTCCGTACACTTTAACATTATGTTTATTGACGCAGTAGAGATGATTTGTCATAGGTATTGTAATTAAAATTTTTAACTTTATAAGAACTGTAACATAACTGCGACGAAAAACTTTTTTCTGGTACGTTTTTCGTCCTTATTTTCATGGTTCCATTCTAATAAAACAAGAATTAATTGATAGACAATTGTATGTTTTTTTAACAGCTTATAAATTTGCTGTTTAATACAAGTATAGATAAAATATAAAGAATGCAATACCCTCCATATATTGATGTCATAATGCCTTGTATAATATTACTATGCAATAAATAATTATAAATGCGTGTATGATTACTGAAAATGGATTGAATTTAATAGGTAAGCTTAATATAATTTGTGATTTGGGTTGCTGTGCGACCCATACATTTTATTTCAATGTTATAAATATCAGATGAGACTATTTAAGTGTAGTTTGTCACTTCAAGCAAATTGATAATCTATAAAATAAACTGTTATAATTACAATAACATTTTGTAAAGTAAATTTTTGGTTTAGAAACATGTTAAAACAAACAGTGCCTGAATTTCGTAGTCATGCGTATAAATTGAAATAGAATATTTGGATCTGAAAAATCAGAAACTTTTAACAATTATTTCTGACTTTATGAGTATGTATTAATCATATATTAATTAATGACAGACTGGATCATTAAACCACTACATAAAAAAGTCGATGTAATATACACTGTGAGGTTTACACTTGAACAAATTAATTACAAATTGAAAACAATAGTGACCTAAATAAAAATGTTTAACACTAATTTGAATAATATTATTTTATTTTACTTTTAAAATATGGTTGTATATGTATGTAAATGTTTCATTTAATAATTGTTTCAACAGGTTGTTATAATTCATGTCTTATGTTTAGAATACAATGATATAATAAATCTATATGACTGATGCATGTACAAAGTACCTATATAATAATTTGATTCATCACACTACGCTTAGTATATCTATATGAATTATTAGAAATAAATCCATTGTAATTGGTTCATTTATGCTTTTTATTCCATAATTTTTTTTAGTTGTATTAGTTGTCTTATATTTAACTCCACAATAAATGTGTATATAATTAAAAGAATAAATGATTAGGTACTATAAAAAGTGTGTGTGTGTGTGTTAATTTAGGAATGACTTCTTGTTATTTATTATGTAAAATAAATTCATTATAAAATGTCAATACTAACTGCCCTGTGTTTTATTTCCTAGTCTCTTTGATTTTTTATGTAAAATTTTATGTTTACAAGCTATATTTTAGTCAATCATGTTAAAACGGCTAAACAAAGAATATTGGCAAATCCTAGCACTTTTGTTTATTCTTTTTTTTATGTGAATTTCCATAATATTAGCTTCATTTGTAGAAGTCTTCATAAAAATAGTTGATATATAAAGCTTGATTTGACTTGATCAGTTTGTTTTAGCTCCTGTCATTTTTTATTGTGACCAAGCACAAGTATTTGATTTTGTAATATAGATTTTAAATATAGGAAATTTTGTCACTTCAGAATGTAAGGACTCATTTTTATGTAAGAATATTTTTTTATATTCCTCATAGTGAAAACTATTTATTACTCGCTGGAGTCCTTACCCTTGGCTGTATAGCTTTTGCCTCACCGGCGAGTTTGGGATAAAAAACATAACTTGAAAACTAAACCGTTTCGTTACTTTTGGACTTGTCACTTATGTGTGTGTGTGAGTGCCTTGGTTTTGATCTGATGATTTGCGATTCTTTTAGTTATTATATATAACGTGACTTTATAAGCCTTTGTGCCTAAGGATTCCGATAGATTGCGCTTACGACGACTTATTGCTGTAATTTTTGGACTAGTTGATTAAGTTAAAGATATGGATGAACATTTACGTGTCATTATTATCATATAATTTGAAATCATAACCTCAAAATTAGTACTTAATGAAAATGCAATTATTGTTGTTCCTAGACATACTCCATAACATATATATTTTTTAAATGGGTCCGGATATTATGTCCTATAGTTTTAGATATTTTTGACTTCTGAACGCTCCACTTTAACTCCAACTAAAACTATGTATGGCGATCTGCCAATGTCCTTTGGATAATTAGCCACATATGAATATCATTTTATCAATAGCTGCCTTAATGTTTGCGGTTATATTTTTCTTACAGATCGTATCACCATGAAAGAGACTATACTGTCCTACTCTACTCCACTCTGTATGATCTATAGGTTAACAAATGAACTACGAATTCAAGGTACCGCATAGATAGATATACTTAGTTAGTGCCGTCCACAATGAGGCACCCCGCTGCTTCTTGATCGAAGCCATACACTACGATAGACTTTTACTGTACTCGATTAGGAAGAAGGGTGGAGCGCATCTTCGTGCATATTAAGAAATAGTAAACAAATCTTTGGATTTTTATTATTATAATAAAATATCCGTAGGTCAATAAAATATGAAAGTCAAAATGCAAAGAGATTACTTAGAGATTTCACCACTACGAGGCTGGTTTATATCTAAATCAAATTAAATTATGACAGGTTTAACTTAGGTAGGTAATTAGGTACAGTAATTAGTTGTGCTTATACAACTTAAAATAAATTAATAAAACAAAAGATCATAAAATATTTCACGTTGTACATGGATTTTCCTGAACATTATTTTAGACGTTCCATAATTATTTTACATTTGTTCAGGTGAAGTCGCGAATTCTGTTCTTTTTAGTGTACCTACTTATGTCGCATTTTTATTTAATAATGCAATCAGTTTTACTTGTAAAGTGTTTGCCAATAGTGCTTACATTATTTAGTGTAGTTTTCGTGTCTGGAATAGATTACGATCCAAGTTTGGAAAGCGGTGAGCAAGACGGCGAGTTCGTAGGCGAGCCGTTGTTTATCACGCCGTACTTGGAGCGGGGCGACATCCTAACGGCGCAGCGGCTCGCTCAGGTGCCCTTCACAGACGATCTCAACATTAAATCCTACGCCGGCTTCTTGACCGTCAATAAAAGTCACGGCTCCAACCAGTTCTTCTGGTACTTTCCCTCGATCACCGCGCGCCCCGACGCACCCATTTTAATTTGGCTGCAGGGTGGACCCGGGGCCTCCTCGCTATACGGACTCTTCAGTGAAACTGGCCCCTTGATGGTCCACAATAATAAATTCGATTACAGAACCCACAACTGGGCATTGAACCACCATATGATTTACATTGATAACCCTGTAGGAACAGGCTTCAGTTTCACTAAAACTCTCGCAGGCTATTGCGTGAATGAAATCCAGATCGGTGAACAGCTTTACTCTACAGTTACACAATTCTTTACCCTGTTTCCTGCATTGCAACAAAACAAATTATTTGTCGCCGGAGAATCGTACGGTGGAAAGTATGCCCCGGCACTGGCTCATACTATACACAAGAAAAACTCTTTAGCGAAGATCAAACTGAACTTGCAAGGCATTGCAATCGGAAATGGTTTTATTGATCCTCCGAACCTGCTAGAATACAGCAAGTATCTGTATCACATTGGGCTTATCGACTGGAACGAAGCTAAAGTATTCGAAGAATATGAAACTAAAGTTCGCAATCATATTAAAAAAAAACAATGGGATGAGGCATTTAATACCTTCGCTTCTCTCATGCATTTCGATATAATGAACATAACAAGTGTGATGTACAAGACGACTGGTTTCGATTATTTCTTAAATTTCTTACATACAAATGATTACATGGAAGATTTTAGTCCGATGTTAAAGAAGCGTTTTGTACGGAGAGGTATTCACGTTGGTGGGTTACTTTTTCATAGTAACATTGACGTGGAGCGCCATATGAAGCAAGACTTCATGCAGTCAGTAGTTCCGTGGCTCTCAGAGTTGCTGGATCACTATCCCGTGATGATATATAATGGCCAGCTTGACATCATTGTAGCGTATCCTCTCACAGTAAATTTTCTACGGAAATTAAATTTTTCTGGAGCTGAAGAATATAAAACCGCTAAAAGACATATTTGGAGAGTAGATGGTGAGATAGCAGGGTACGTCAAACAAGCTGGACGACTCACAGAAGTTCTGGTGCGCAATGCTGGACACATGGTGCCTATGGACCAACCAAAATGGGCCCTTGACCTTATTACTCGGTTCACTTATAACAAAAACTTTTTGGGTCCTTAACCTCTTGTGCTTACCTAGTTAATGTAGTTTTTTGCGTACTTACCACTTACCTAAATAAAACTAAGTTTTAAAACCTTAAACCGACTTAGCTATATACTTTCAATATGTACAGCTTTCACCTCTTTAAATAGTGTTTGTTTATAAAAGGATTTTGAGTTTATCCGTTTCAAACATACAAAAGGTCAAATCTTTCTTCTTAATACATTTTTTATAGAAAAGTTGTATTCATAAAATTGAGACCTTGGCGTACATAGGAAAATTTAGGAAAAGCTTTACTTTTTTGAGCATTGATTGTATAAGATAGGTATGTACAATTTTAGATTTTAATAAGATATGTATAATTTTGCATATCTGTTTTCCAAAATCAGTCTATTCGTCTAGGAGGTACGATGTCACAGATAGACAGATACACACGTTAAACTTATAACACACCTCAGTAGATGCAGCGCAAATTATAATTTATTTGTAAGAAAATAATTTTATTGATTTTAAATAGTTCTTATTGATGTTAAATAAAGCATGACTTACCACCAGTTCGGAGAAGCCTTTGTGAAGAAGAACTGGGAAGAGATTTCCATAGGTATAGTTTTTCAAATTAAATTTAGTGTCTCTTCACGTCTACACAAAATTATTCTTATCTGCATCTGTTAGCTCGGCAAGTCTACCTCCCCCAAGTATCCAAACGACGAACACCCTCAAACGGCATCCGTTCACGTGGTTAACGCGAGATTTAGCCATCGCCGTCCTCAACCATATTAGAGGGAAGTGAGCGACCATTTACCCGATAGACATTAATCGGGACGAAAAACTCGACGAACCAACATACACATTACTCATGTTTTATAACAAATTCTAGAAGCCTGTAAATGAGAGGATTATACCCAAGGGCTTTTATCGTCCCAGTAACCCCATTTGTAACCTACTGTCATCATCGAACTTATAGGTTTTAAAGGTGAACTTTTTATTTTGTGACAAGCGACTTCCTTCCGACTTACTTCACACGTGTATATAGATAGAAAGATAAATTAGTACTTTATTTGGACAAATAGAAGATAACAATAATCCTTACACTACATTTTTATGTAGCAATCACCTCATAGAGGCTTTGACAAGTTTTAGCAAAATCCGGTTATTCTGACTTAACTACAATAGTTAAACATATAAGCTTAAGGATTTTTTGTGGGTAATGATGAGTAGGTACTTCAAACATGTAGAGCATTATTTTATGTATCATTAATAGTATTCACAGCGCACACCTTATATAATGACTTTTATAGGCAAATTTTTGATACCTTGGGAAACATTATTCACTAATTATTTTGAAAATGAAGTAGGTACAGCACTTGTTACTCGCTGTAAAGTAGCTTTCTATATGTGAAATAATATTTCAAATCAGTTAAGTTTTTTTGAGTTTGTCCATTTCAAAAATACAAAAGATCAAATCTTTCTTCTTTATAAATTTTGTTTAGAAAAGTTGAGTTCAACAAATTGAATCATTGGTGTACAGAGGAAATTATAAGATGCTTTTTTTGAGCATTGATTCGTGACTGGATAGTACAAATATTGAAAGTCTACATGAACAGCTCCTTCATTAAGTTTATGTCAAAAATAAATTAATTCCATCAGGCATCAAAAATATTAAATTACTGATGTACTGATAGGGTTTATTTTTTGTTGTATGTAGGTGTGCTTTCTATGAATAATTTACTTTTTTATTTCACTGGTTATTACCTACTTTAAAACATTACCTAAATGTGTTACTGTTAAAATATACATATCATTGTAAATAGTCCTCGATATTTTGAGGAAATAGTTGTTTTAACTGTCGTCTTCAGTTTGACTCCTGTTAGAAACAAAGTAATAATTATGAAATAACATTGTTTTATTATGTTATCAATTATGTACTAAGTTTAGTAACTGCTAGATTCACAATGCAACACTTGCAGTTTTCTTATGCATACTACTGGTTTTCATAAATTTCAGTTTATGAAGTAAAAGTAATCAAGGCAATAACACTAGTCAGTACAGCAACATACACTAATTTGTCGTGTATTGAAACCAGTGACATTTTAATACCAACATGTGTTGCAGTCAGGCACATAAACATAAAGCTAGGGATAGAAAAAAATTAAAATTTAAAATTACTTAATATATAAAAGTTTATTTACTGTCAGATAAGGATACATTTATGAACCTGACAACTAGGGAAACAATAACAGTCAAATATCACAATCAAGGTCAGTTTAATTATCTTCTAAATTAGGTCATTCAAAGCTTAATTCTAATACAAACAATCTACATTTAAGTAGAATACAAACTTACATTTTATGAAAACATACTTTATGTTTACATAATGATTCAAGTACCTAAACTGGTAGGTGACAAGTTTCAAAAATATTGGCATAAGAATCAGTTAAGTTTGTGGTCATAAGTTTATAAAAGGAATGAATCACATGTTATAAATCTATCGCCCTTCAATGTAAGTTGACAGCTCTATCTCTTCCGGCAGCTCAGTAATGTTGACATCAAAGCGGTCTTGAACTTCATTTAGAATCTTTGCATCTCCTTCATCTGACACCATGGTGATAGCCAGGCCTTTGGTACCGAAACGTCCTGCTCGAGCTACACGATGCAAGTATGTATCTGAATCTTCAGGCATATCATAATTAAACACAATATTTACTCTTTCAATGTCCATTCCTCTTCCAAAGAGATTAGTAGCTACTAGGATCCTTTTTTGGAAGTCCTTGAATTGTTGGTATCTTGAAAGACGTTCATCTTGGGTCATACTTCGATGAATGCCAATAGCAGGGAAATTCTGATCTGTGAGAAGCTGGGCCAAAGCTATGCAACGTTGTACTGATTTAACAAATATGACTACTTGGTTAAACTCTAATACATCTAATAACTCAAATAATTTTTTGTTCTTCTCATTTTCTTTCAGCTTAACGTAATGTTGTTGAAGGCCATGAAGAGTAAGCTTGGCTTCATCGTCTACATAAACCTCCATAGGATCTTGCATAAACTTCTTACATACAGGACGAATTTCTTTACTGAGAGTTGCAGAAAACATCATAACTTGCTTTCCATGAGGTGTATTTCTGAATATTTCTTGCACATCCCGTCTCATGTCCAGAGATTCTAACATTTTGTCACATTCATCAAGAATGAAATGCTTCAAAAGCTTGAGGTTTAACTTTTTGCTATTGACTAATGCCAAGATTCGTCCAGGAGTCCCAACAACAATATGCGGGCATGCAGTTTTCAAAGTCTCTTCATCTTTTTGTATGGGCATTCCACCAAAGAACACTGACACTCTTACTCCAGCCATGTACTTAGAGAATCTCTCATATTCTTTACTTATCTGGAACGCTAATTCTCTTGTATGACACATAACTAATACATATACATGATTTTCTGAAGGTTCCAACTGTTGTAACGTAGCGAGTACAAAGACCGCGGTTTTACCCATACCGGATTTAGCTTGGCAAAGGATATCCATTCCGAGTACAGCTTGGGGAATGCACTCATGTTGTACCTCAGAAGGGTGCTCAAAACCACAGTCAACTATGGCACGTAAAATTTCTGGTTTCAGCAGGAAATCTCTAAAGCCGGAGCTGTGTATGGATACGTAGGATCCTTTAACCTCCTTTTTTGGTACCGCTTCAGTTACTCCATCTGCAGTCTGTTGTTCTCCCTGTTCTTCATCTTCATAATCCAGAAGATCGTCGTTGTCTGCCATTGTCGTTTGAATTTTTTCTGTTTGGAAGTAAAAACACGTGAATTTGTTGTAATTTTCTGCTTCACAACAATGGCGTCTTCGGCATCAATGCGGCAAGAACAAAAATGGCGGGTGACTCAACAAGCGAACGAATGAGCGTAGTAAAACTATTTTGTCTATGGATCCTCTTATGGCTGCGTTCATAGTGGAATAATTCTGAAATAATTGAACATTCAATTAAAAATTTCATTTGTGCAGTGTAACTTCAACTAGTAGTGACATATCGTCGGCCTAATTATCAGAGCCCTTAACTCCACAAAAATACGAAAATGGACTTTTGATGCCATCTAGTGTGAAATTTCGTAAGCTATCGAATGGAATAGCTCTTATTTCCCTAAAAAAACCACAAAATTTTCTATTGGCTAATTATAAAACTACCCATCTCCACGCCGCCATTTTTCGCCGCGCAAAGCACGTATCTCCTTAGATAGTGCGGCTTTACCAACAGTAGGAGGAGGACGCACGCACTTCGCGTCATAAAAGTAAGTAAATCCTTGATTATTGTGTTATTACTAACTTATGTTATTGTATTAATAATAAAGAAAGTTATTTACGCTTGATTAAATTAGAAAAACCCACCAACATTTGATAAATAAGACTTAAAAGTTTTTGGTGGAGTTACGATGTTTTATTTTGTGTTCATAACCTATGTTACGCTCAACGTGTATGGAGTTACGAAGTTTTATTTTACATTATGTGCCTAATTAGGTATTTAATAGCGTTTTTGATTTTTATTTCAAACTACTATTCTTAGATTTTCGTCGAGTCTCGAAGATTCTTCACTAGTACTTGAGAACGACGAAAATACAAATGTAAATAATATTAGTGGTACTCCGGCGAATATTATTGTATGCAACGATGGATCTCTCCGAAAATTATCAACAAGTAGCGTTTCAATAGTGGCTGATTCGGTTCTAATAACTCCAACATGCGAATTAGCCAACTTTAGCTTACAACAAGATATTATTATAGACCCACAAGAGACATCAATAACCGAGACAATGTTCCAAACAGCTGAGGATGACATTAAAATTTACACCATTGAACAGCCACATAACATTAGACCATCATCCGTATCTAGCGACAATATTATAGTACAGGATTATGAAACTAATCATGAAAACAACATTGTTGATTTGCAAAAAACGAGTCAAACAGACAATTGGAGCGTTAATAAAAACAAGAAACAAAGAGAAAAAGGCGAAGCTTATTTAGGAAAGAAAAAGACAGACTGTAAATGGATATTTAATGAGCCTAAGACTAAGAGGAATATGAAGGGAAAGTGCACCTGCAAACTGAGTCTAAAAGGTAACACAGTACCCTAAACTTTTCAACTCAACCAGAAGATCGTAGCTGGTAAAAAAGTTGTCAAAAAAGACTTTGTGATTAGCTGGAGTACAGTTCAATTTTGCCAATAAATTTTTTACAACTCTAGAACCCAATGGATTGGATGACTGTGTTTTACCACAGTAAAAGTCGAATGCATAACAGTACCCGGTAGAGCTAGCCGCAACCCAGTTTTTATATCCAAAACGGACTGGTTTTCCGCGAATAAACTGTTTTGCAGGATGGTGCCCATAATACTTAACCATGGATTGGTCTACGAAGATACAATCATGGAAAACACCCCACTGTAAACACTTCTGCATAAGTTTATCTGCCAAAGGTCGTATCTTGAACATCTTGTCACTCGATGTTTCTGCTAGGTTATTGTCCACAAGATGGAGGTTTCTTTTTATATCTCGAAACTGATGCCTTGATAAAGCCTTTGCGAGTAGTTCCACACCTACATCTTCATCTAGGGACCAGTACGTAGGTTCTCGGGGTAGCTTGTGATATCCAGATAAAATCAAAACACCTTAAACCTTTTTCAGATCGTAGGAGTCCACTTGAAAATCGTGTCTATTATTTTGATTAATAGCACAATGTTTATTCATAATATCAATAATTTCTGAATCAAAAATCTTCTCAAAGATTTGAACAGGAGTAAGACTCTAGTTCTTCACAAACAGCGTTAGTATATGACTGCGAGATGGAAGAGTAAGTAGGGATACATTTCCTCCATTTCGTAACTCCATTAGAACGACGAGTTGCATCTTGACGTCTCTTTTTGCTGCGGTTCATTATCGCTATCATCACCCTCACTTTCGACGTTATCACTATCATCGCAATTCCTAAACACTTCTATAGTTCCAGGTATATCTTGAGGTATAACACGTGTAGCAATTTCTTCCTCTGCACCCTCTTCTTCGTCCGTCTGAGACCAGGTGGTATGATAGCCAAATCACATTGTTCATCATCACACACTTCACGTCGAACATCATCAACTGCCTCCTCAAGCCCCTTGTAACTCATACCAGCAGCAAGCCGCTCTTTGCTTATTGTAACAGATAAAAAAAGGCAATTTTATGTATGTATGTTGTCATTGTACTCAATTGGGTACAGTAAAATTGACATGGTCGTAGATCTATATCTTTTAGAGTTATTTGATATATTTTCTGATAAATTTAACGAAAAAACGAACTTTTGGATCATTATTCACTACCATTGAATACCATTGCATTGTAAATAGTCACATAAATGTTCGCTTACCTGTACGTTGTTTTCGTGACACAACTTCAACTGACAATATGTATAAAAAAAAATTACCTGCAAAATATTTATAAATATCAAAGAACATCATTGGTATACTATAATTACCAAACTATCCTCGTTGAAATTTTGATAACTCACTCATACGTCAAAAAATATGGGTGTACCCAATTGCGCACAGTGATTTCTAATGGCTTAAGTACATTCCTACTTACCTAGCAACTCTAAGTGTCTAAAAAATTGTCATTGTAAGACTTATTTTATTGATTCCTAATAAATAATGTTTCTATTTTTGAAATATCTTGTTTTATTTGCCTAAATAATGTAATAGGTAGGTAGTTATAATGATATTTCTACAAAGAAACAGAGCAAATTTCATTATGTAGACATGAACTTAAAAAATCTTAACTCCACTTCAACTACGTTCTGCTCAAAATAGTTACTTAGAAAAGTTCGTAAATCCATTTTCACCAAAATAAATTAATTGTATTTAATATATAATTGTAAAAATAGATTTCCTAGTCAATTTTAGATAAATGTTCATTGTTACATTAATAACTTTACTAACAAAAAATTTAAATAATCAGTTTTTACTTGCTCCTGTAAAGTTTATCCAGAAGGAGATACGAATTTTGATAATTAAGCCGACGATATGTATTTTATTTTGAATGAAATATATATTACTAGCCTAAAATTATAATGATAACTAACTAATTATGATGATTTCGTTGTGTAAATTTGACTGAAAAGAAAATCGCCGTGTATTAAGTGTCAGCCAGGTATACAAACGGGTGGAATGAGAAAGAAGTGCCGGAAAATAATTCGGTCTTTTTTGTCAGTACCAAAATAAATATTTAATTATACATGTTGCTGTTCATATCCAACATAAATGACGTCACATTTGCTCGTCTTTTAGTTCGTTTGTTTGAGTAGTGCAATAATTCTGCATGTTAAGAAAAATAAATTTGATTCTAATTCAAAAACCCTTTCGAGTAGCACTTTTTTATTTTGTTAGTAACAGCTCGCAGAAAAGCTTATTTTAACGAAAATTTGTAAAATAATTTGACTCACTTTCAACCTTTATGTGATGATATAAATTAGCACTATTTTCTAACTTCTTTTTGGTTAAACTGTTGTATAAATGTTTGCAATTAATATCTGTCAGAAGAATTCATGGAAGAATGCAGAATTGTTAATTCCAGGTAATAAACCATTGTTACGCGATTTATGAAAGATAACTACTCAATGACGTCATGATTCGATTTTTTAAAATTGATTTAAAATTAAAGACTCTGACAGAAATCGGAGACATTTAAAATGTTTTTTTTTTTTCAAAATACGTCATATATTTAGAAAATTCTTAAAAAATATATACTTCAAAACTATTTTACATACCGAATGAAAGAGCACACAGTTTGAGCCGTGGTCGTAGTCGGCTAAGGAGACACTCTGCAATGGCATTATTTTTTAATTCAATATTTATGTGAAATAGTTTTCCAAACTACCATATTTTGGTAAAAAATGATGATCCTAGTCAATGTGTTTTTCTCATTTTAAGATAACCAACAAAACACACACAAATAATAATAGTGATCCGACTACTATGCTAGTCTCAAAGACTCGTGGCAGACGCACTTACTTACATTGATTATGGGTGACGTCCCAACGATTTAGCGATGCGCATCGTTTGGCTTTGAGTGTATGTCGATAGTATTAGGTTTTAAGTGAGGCATTTGATGTAAACTAAATATATAATGTATTATTTTACAGTTATTCATGTAACAAATTAATATATCAATTGAACTACAAAATTATTTAGTAAAAATTTTAATTAATAAAAATTAAGAAAACAAACAAAATTCCAAATAATATTAGTTAATTAGTTAATAAACATCGTCATCATCGTCGTCAGTATCGCTGTCAATTTGGTGATTTGTTTGTGCAGCGATGACTCACTCGTTTTTAAATTTATCGACAGTCTTGTCGATAGCTTGCGCATATTTAAAAAAATTATCTATGATAGTGAGAAAGGTGGCTATGAATAGAGGTCCATGAAAATATGTTGCCATGGTTTAGTGGGTGTTTCCGTAATTGCTAACGAAGGTCTTAAGGGACTGCGTTCATATTCAGATTTTAAACAAGTTAACAAACTTTTGTTAGTAGCATATGAGGTCAATGATAGTTGCGATACAAATGTTTATATATCTGTGGGAAACCACGATGAGTTGTTTTGCCTTTATGCTACTTTTTTTTGTGAGCTCGCCTTGTTTTGATCTATTTTCTACAAAGGTAAAACGCCATGGGCATTTAATAAGCATAATATAATTGTACGTCATAAAAATATAAATGCAATACACTATCACCTATAGTTAATGACATATTACATATAGACAAGTCATACCCAAACATTACCGCACAAAAAAGCGGCGTCAACTTAACTATACATACCTACCCGATATATAAATTAATATAGTTTGTGGGAGAAGGAAGGAATAATACGGTTTACTCGTTGTAAGAAAGAGATATCTATGTACTATCGTGACGTTGCTTCGCACTAATTGGTCGCGAGCGTATTTGACGTAGTACGTAAATTGTCGCAACTCTATAGCGTTGTCTCTTTTACTCCCACCTAAAAATCATATCACATCTCGCTCTTCGAATTTGTTGAAATAAATAGCCATGTCAATTTTAAAACGTCATTTTAAATTGTAAAATAAAATAATAAATAAGATAGTTATAAAATAATACTTACGCATGAAAAGAAACGTTTATTATTTCTTTAGCAGTAAAAAAGTACACTGTCTAAATACACAAGAAGGCATTGTGCGGTATTAAAAACACAGAATAGGGAATAATAAGAATAAGAATAACAAATAACGTTTTGTTTGACGTTTAGCCGTGACACTGGGTTGCACAAGACTCAAATAGAGGGCAAATGCCTTGCATTTGCGTAGCCATTATTGAGAGCGGATGACCTGTCTGTTTGTAATATGTCTGTCAATAGCGTCAGTGATAATGGGGATGATTTATTAAAACTATTTCGTTAGTGTCTGTAACAATGTTCATTGAGTCGGATTCGTTTTCAGTAACTAAAAGGGGTTGGTCCCTGTTAACACATGGTGTGTTAGCGACGCAACATGAAATGGATTCGGCATAATAGGGACATAGCCATTCAAATAGTTTTGTAAATAACGCTAGTCCACGCCCTCACTACTTGCGCCCGTCCTCGGATAGGTGGTTATATTCGAATGTGACGTAAGCAAGTACTAATAAGATTCTTATAGGAAATTATGATGTTATAGGAACCTAGGTATAGGTATATTTTGAATTCTATTTTGATAACATTGATTTATGGTTGAATTGATGATGTTTGTGTTTAATAAAGTTCTTAGAGATTTCATTGGTATAATATAAGCATAATATGAGAAGCTTTATGTATGTTTTGGATAGAATTTAGACCTAGGTTATTTGTAAAATACTGATTTGTTTAGATTGGTCATAATTATGGTAATTTTATGGTTATTTCGTATCAGATTAGGTACATAATGGTAGATATAACGTTATTGTATATAGGTTCATATAATACAGTACTCATTTGAAGTAATAAATGACGTAATATGGTTAGATATTTTCTCGTTGAATAACTACGTAATTATATGGTTTATTGTTATGGGTTTTTGATAATAATGTGTAAATTGCTTTCTTTTATTGAAATGTAATAATTATTTTCATGGTGTTTTACGTATTTGAAGGGAATAACAAGAAAACCTTTGTTGTTGTATATGTTCCTAATTGGTAGTTATATCTTGTTTGATTATGTTAAAAAACTAATTGTGATTAGAATGTTTGCATATTTTAATAATGTAAAATGATAAAATTATGTTTGTAACCGTTTCGCCTTAGGTACAATGTTAGGCTAAGTAAGTAGTCTGCCGGCGCAAACGGTGTTTTGAGGTAGTCTTTGTTCTAGAAAGTTTTTTGTATTTAATGTTATCAAATTGGTATTTATGTAAACATATAGGAATCGTTTCGCTCTATTATTTGAATATATATTGTAATAGTTTTTCTTAATAGTTTGAAAGATAATTCGATGTAAAGTTTAGAATCCAAGTAAAACTTAAGTGTAATTAGGTGCAAATTGCACAAACGCGCCAGCCAATCAGAGCGCTGGAATTATTTAGGGCGAAATTTGTATAAAAGGCGCACGCCGAGCTTTGGAAATAGTTCGGTGCCCACAAGCAAGAAAACAACATCTAATAAGAAGAAAGAAATAGTTCGGTGCCCACAAGTGAAGAAAGAACATCTAATAAGAAGAAAGAAACAGTTCGGTGCCCACAACCAAGAAAACAACATCTAATAAGAAGAAAGAAACAGTTCGGTGCCTGCAGCGAAGAAAACAACAAGAAGAAAGAAAAAGTCTAATAAGAAGAAAGAAAACGTCTAATAAGAAAAGTTCAGAAGAATCCAACTGGAAGAAAGAAAGTGCTGTTCGGTGAATCCGGAGGCCAGTGAAGACCCAAGAAGACGTAAGCGCTGTTCGGTGTATCCGGAGGCCAGTGAAGAGGTCTGAAGAAAGAAACTGAACTACAGGAACGATTGCGGTTCATAGGCTTGTTTAAACTTAAGGTTTATTTTGTATCCGCAATAAACGTTCTTACTTTGAAAGAAGTGTTGTTTTCACTGCGCTCCAACCTGCACTCGATCAAGTCGGGTGTCACTCCGTGGTTCGTCAGGTCGTGGTGTCTTCGGGGCCAAAGGGTACTGCGGCGGCATCTTCTCCAGCCGGCGCAAAACTCCGCAACATGGTGGATTGCTATAATGGGGATTTCAAAAGGCTGATTGACGTTTTGGGCACGTTCATCGATCAAGTCAAGCATGTCTTCTATAAGTTGGTTTTCATTATCAACGTTAACTGCTAGTGATTCTGTACTATTGTAAAAGATTTTAGTTCGGGACAGGGCATGGGCGTTAGTGTTTTGTCACCCCTTTTTATAAATGATTTTATAGTCAAACTCAGCTGGCTTTGTCAACTTTGAACTAGGATCTTTCAAGGACATTAAACTATAAGTTGGAAGGTGGTCGGTGTAAATGGTGAACTTTCGACCATACGGGTAGGGTATTACGGCCCAAATTATTGCGTGTTACTCTTTCTCGATAGTAGAATATTTGCTTTCAGTTTCAGAGAGTGTTCGTGAAGCGTACGCTACAGGTTTATCTGATCCGATGTTGCCTTGAGATAACACGGCTCCTTCGGCATTGTCTGATGCGTCAGTTGTCAGTTTAAAAGGTTGATCGAAATCTGGAAACTGTAGTATAGGTGCGTTAAAATTTCCTAACATTTACTTCAATACAGTCAGGAGAGTGTGTTGTGTTGGTATTTGTCTTTAAATAAGCTGCCATGTGTTAAAACTATAAACTATAAACTTTCCGTCGTAGCCAACTAAGCCCAAAACTGACTTTATTTTTTTTTGGACTACTAGGTAAAGGAAAGTCTGATATGGCTTTTATTTTTTCTTTGTTAGGTTTGAGTCCTTCATTTGTCAATTCATGTCCTAAAAAGATAACTTAAGCTAAAAACTCAGACTTGTCTAATTGAATATAATTATAAATCTAGCAACCTGCCCCAGCTTCGCATGGGTCTTTGTCCCTGAATTTTAAATCTGTAATATCTTCGAAAATATTCATTTAAATTTCACGCTGTAATGGGCTATATTGGCCATGTAAGCGCAAAAAAAATGTGTTTATTTACGACATCACATCAGAAACCTCTAAAATTATCAGTGTGTCTCTACTATATTATGCATGTAATATAAATCTTCGTCATGAATCACTCTTTCTATTAAAAAAACTGCATCAAAATCCGTTAGGTAGTTTTAACGATCTAAGCATACATAGGGACAGACAAACACCGGGAAGCGACTAATACTATATATATATATATATATATATATAATGTGTATATGATAATATTCATAGTATAGTATATATATATATATATATATATATATATATATATATATACTATACTATGAATATTACAATCAGACCTAAACTACTCCTAGATACGTGATGCCTAATGTATTTTATTTTATTTTATGGTATCCATGGAAATCTATGGCACTGGTTTAAATCGTACACCACCAATCGTTGCCAAAAAGTGGTTCTCAATGGGTATGAGTCAGATACAGTCGATATACGCTCTGGGGTCGCCCAGGGTTTGATACCAGGGCTACTATTGATATTGTTTGTTAATGACATAAATAAATGGTTTAAGTTACGCAAATTTTTATTTTAGGTTGACGACCTAAAAGTATTTTATACTATTAATACCTACCAAGACCACAACAGCAACAAAGGAGCGCATGACTTCGAACATGGAGATATAGCTATATATTCTAATATATAGCTATATACGAGGTCTGTTCAAAAGAAAAGGTGAATTTTGAATTTTCGCGAGCTATGTACGTTCGATTATCGAAATTTTTTTTCTTATGTTGGTACACATATGTTTATCAGATGTCGGCATTATTAGCCAATTTGGACAAGTAGTTGTTGACAACTAAAAAGGTTAATTACGTTTTTGTGTGTTCTTCGATTTTAGACTTTTGAAAAAATTGATCAAAGAATATGTATTAAATTTTGAGTTAAAAATGAAAAAGAGTGTTCCAAGGCACTTGAAATGTTGACTGTGGCATTCGGCGAATGCACTTTGTCTCAAAAAAGTGTTTATAAGAGGTACAAGCGCTTTACAGAAGGCCGAGAAGATGTTGATGACGATGATCGTCCTGGAATTGCAACCACGTCAACAAGCGCAGAAAACATCGAAACAGTGAAAAAAATTATTTTGGTAAATCGTCGAATAACTATTAGGGAAGTTACAGAGGATGTTGGCATATCAATCGGCTATGCCATGCAATTTTCTCGAATATTTTGGGCATGAAACGTGTGGCAGCGAAGTTTGTTCCGAAATTGCTAAATTTTGAGCAAAAGCAACGTCGCATTAGCATCACTCAGGAGTTGATGAATGACGTCAACGATGATCCAGGTTTGCTCAAAAGGGTCATAACAGGTGACGAAACGTGGGTATATGGTTATGACGTCGAAACCAAGGCCCAATCATCCCAATGGAAGCGGCCAGATGAGCCATGACCGAAAAAAGCACGCCAAGTTCGATCAAATGTGAAGGTTTTGCTCACTGTTTTCTTCGATTACAATGGCGTGGTGCATCATGAGTTCTTGCCAACAGGTCGTATGGTTAATAAGGAATACTATAAGGAAGTTATGCAACGTTTGCGTGAAGCAATACGGCTCCAACGATCGGAATTGTGGAAAAACAAATCATGGATTCTACATCACGATAATGCACCAGCTCACACATCAATGCTTGTTCGTAATTTTTTGGCCAAAAACAACACCGTAATCATGCCTCAACCACCGTTTTCACCATATTTGGCTCTCTGTGACTTTTTCCTATTCCCAAAACTAAAAAAGATCATTGAAAGGAAAGCGTTTTGCGACAAATGATGAGATAAAATCAGAATCGAAGAACGAGCTGATGGACATACTGAAAAGCGCATTTCAGAAGTGCTTCCAGGATTGGAAGAAGCGCTGGCATAAGTGCATAATATCTGAGGGGGATTACTTTGAAGGGGACAAAATGGATATTGATGAAAAAATAAATACTTTTCAAAAAAAATCAAAATTCACCTTTTCTTTTGAACGGACAGTGTATACACTCACGTGCAGCTAAATTGATTCAGTTTGCAAAATGGAATAAAAGTGTGTTTACTTTATAATGACTTCAATTATTTATATAACGTAAGGAACGTGGGAGAAGGTGGGCGTTCTTGGTCTGTCAGTTCCTCATCCATCGTAGATTCAGGAAATAAGACTCAGTATACCCTTAATAGGTTTTAATCATGCAATTCCCTTCCCTTTTTCTTTTCCCAATTCCTATCCCATTAATTCCCTTCGAGATCACAATAGGCACATGCGACTCTTGTGACAATCGTTTACTTATTTGGAATCCGGCGAAGTCGGACGTACGTTGGTTACGCTTGTGTATACCGTTGTGCCTGGCGCAAAACTGCCCGTTGACATTCTTTTTTAGCCACCTAAGCAGCACCCTCCATGGGGAGGGAGGTGGAAGATACGTCATGCATACCTCCGCAGGCACCGTCTTCTGCGGGGTGATGTGGGACTGACAAGAGTGGCATCTACCCACTAAAAACCACCTTGCTGGCTGTGGCATGAGAATGCTAAGCAGCCTTCATTGGAGTGACACCTGGTTCCCTAACGGGGTGCGCAAGCGGGCACCCGCTAGCAGGTCATCCGTTGAGATCAATAATCACGTAAGGTGCAAGTGACAAGTTGGATGATAATTATTCGGCCTGGGCAGCCTTAAGCTGGTCCAGATTCGCTGAGAGCTGAAGGGGGGGATCCGAGAGTGCATGTCTCGGTCTACGGACTTTGTACGAGGGTGGATTGAAAAGTTCGCGGCCTAACATAGATAGCGTTGTCATATTATTATAAAACTACCCTCATATGAAACCTAGACTTTTTGTCAGTCTCTGTACAATTTCTTTCTGAGAAACATGCGTAATTATTTATTTTATTGAACATTAAGTGACAGTAAGTTTCATTTATTTTGAAAATGCATTGTTTAGAGCACCGTGCCGTGATCAAATACCTACACAAGAAACACTTGACTGCAAAGAAGTTCATGAAGATATGGTGGCTACTTTAGGAACATCTGCTCCGTCGTATACAATGATAAAAAAGTGGACAGCTGAATTTAAACGTGGACGAGAGAGCATCAAAGATGACCCCACTCTGGACGTCCTTCTACAGCTACGGCTTCGGAAAACATCGAAAAAATATGTGATCTCATCATGGGGGACAAAAGATTGAAGGTATCTGAGATAGCTGAAGCTCTAGGAATTTCATATGAATGTATACAAAACATGATCATTAACAAATTAGGTCGGTATACCTAACTTATTGAATAATAAACCTTTCTTTACAATATGTTTTAATTTAGGTTACTCAAATTAAAATAACCTTGCATTAAGACATCTTCATTTTTATTGGAATAATGTTGAACATACACTGATCAGTATACTTTCAGATTATGACTGGTTGCCTGTAAGCAACACTGCAGCCCAGAATTTTCTGGCCAAGTGGTCAATGCTTGAACAATTTTAGCTAATGTTTTCAACAGAGGCTCGATTGCGATTCCAGTACTTCGTGAGATGGAAAATCAATCTCAATATATTGTGGCAAAGGAGAGCTTCACAAATGAAGCAGCTAACATGGAGACTTTTCAAGGACTGCATTGAGTTAATGTAGGCCTAGAACAAGGCAGGATGGCCCAACAAGCAGTTATATAGACTATAAATGGGGGTGTATATAATAAGTTCAATCTTTAGACAGAAACAAAAAATAATTGTGTTAAATCAAATCTAATTTGAATAATTATGTGTTGAATAAAGATCTTAAGGATGACTAGATGATATCATGTTGGGTTTATCTCTTATGAAAGTGCTAATACCTAAGATGTGTCCAATAGTCAACATTATATGGTTTGAGGTTTTCATGTCAAATTACTGTATAATTGTAAGGTGTTATGTTGTGATTATTTGTTTATTACATGTAAACTACTTAGTTATGGTAGGTTAATATTTAAAGAAATAATTACCATGTGTGTGGAGCCTGAGAGCTGTATAGTAAGTGTAAGTGTAATAAGTGTAAGTGTAATAAGTGTAAGTGTAATAAAAAATTAAAACATAATTGTAAAATATACTATTTGGTTTTATTTAGTTCTTAAAAATTCATAATTACTACAGTAACAAAACAATAACCCGAACTATAAACATTGGCCTAAATCTTCAACTACAGGTGCTTCTTCAAATTGTTATCACTGAAATATTATAATATCAACAATCCAATAAAAAATTACATTCACTACACATTAGCTTGTTGAAGCAACTAATAGCTTAGTGAAATTTGCACTTAAACTCTAAAACTTTTCAAGCCCTATAAATTCACAAAGGCGTTCTTCTAAGGGACTAAGTATCGGAACATCTTTGGGGCCACCACGAATCTGAAAGCTTCGTGAATTCTTCGGACCGTATTTGAGACCCGACATTTTAAATCTTTGTAAAGCTGCAACCTACACTTTGTTATATTATTTCGCTGTACCGTGTCTGTCGATGGTTTGAGAAAAAGTAATACTCCTGACAGTTTTGAGCTCAAGTCTCGTCCCTCCTTAGATCGGACACGACCTAAGGCTATGTTCTAATGCTTAATATTAATTTATGGAATCAACAAACAGTTCCAACTGTCGTATAGAAACTCGCGTTTGATATTTAAATAAATAAGTCTTTGAACAAGAAATGTCTACACAAGTTTCTTGCTTTTGAATAAAAACAAATAATAAACTTATCGCGAATTTTACAACAATAAACTTTGACAAACGATTTGACGGCTGAATCGAAGACAATGACGTATATCAAGACGCGAATTATTCGATCAATTGAAGTGAAAACTCGCTTTTTTCAGCATTTATTTCTCTTTGGCTAGTTGAAGCTGAAGTTAGTTGGAGTAGTTATTCTTTAAATTTATTTAACCAATTGCATGTAAAACACCGTATTCAGAATTTAAAATATGTTATAATTTCTTGGTAGTTCAGAGATAACTTGAATTGGCAACATCTTGTGTCGTTCGATTCAAAAGTCGTTCAGTTTCGATCTTATTGAGTTGAAGTCCTATCGAAGCGCGTCTGAGCAATACGTGAATACCGATTTTGGATAGAACTTCGATCGAACGACTTCTGCAATACAACGATCTTTCAATTGTCTGTTTTTACGAGAATTGGGCTACTGGTCTGACGCAAACCTTAAAAAGCGTTCGCTTGTTCCTGAGAGACATTTTGCTTGCATATATTAACATCAATTGACGTTGTCATCTGTTAGCTGCCAACCTCAGTGTTGCCTACTACCGTATCAGAATACGCCCAAATCGATTAAGATTTGACGTTCCGTTGTCCAATCGACATGTATATAAAATATATTTTTTGAAAGTCTGTTTTATAAGCTTTAAATTGATACCCTAATTTTAAGAATCTGCTCTAGAATTTCAGAATTAATCAAATTTGAATGACACTGCAACAAAAATGTAATTGATGAAAAAAATTGTAGCCATAATTGAAATTTAATAAAAAGAAAATGTTATGAAAATTAAACAAATTTATTTAATCAATATTTAGCCTGGCCCTCATAACAGCTCGAAGGCGATTTCTCATCGACCTGATAAGTTTCTTTATCAGATCTTGAGGCTTCCAACTCCTCTTCTAGCGCTGTCTTCAGTGTTCTATGGGATTGATATCCGGGCTGAGTGGCGGCCAGTCCATGGTCTGAATACCAACTTCGTCCAGGAACTGACTAGTGACTCGTGTGGTATGACACCGGGCATTGTCGTGCATTAGGAGGAAATCATGCTTTATAAAGCTGTGTAAGCTGTAAAATTCTGTGTAAGCTTGAAAAGTCGGGTATCAGAAATAAATTCCTAGAATTAATAAAATACTATTGGCAAAACCGCACTCAACGCGTCAAAATCGGTGATAATTACAGTTCTGATACATTAACCACAATTTATGGAATACCACAAGGCAGTGTACTCGGCCCAACGCTTTTCTTGATTTATATCAATGGTCTGACGAATCTTAAGTTACCTCAAGGCCAAGTGTTCTCCTACGCTGATGATACGGCATTAATTTTCCACGGCACCAACTGGGAAATAGTATTCCAAGATGCCGAAGCTGGTTTGCAGTCGGTAATGAGGTGGCTCAAAATAAATTCCTTGACGCTAAAGCTAAAACTTATAACTTATAACTTTTTCGATTCGCGTTTCATCTCAACCTCTTGCAAATCTCAGACTAAAAGCTCACATCTGTGATAAAAACATTCTGACAGTCTGTGACTGTCCAGAAATTGTGCAGTGCAATGTTTATACAGTAACTATATGCCTATTGTTTATATATAATATATGCGTACTGTGTATAATAATATGTACTTATGTGATTGTTTACAATGCAGGCGAGGTTCTTACCTAATTTAGTAATTTAGTTGACATTGTTATGTCAACTAAATTTTTTATGAGATTTCCCATTACTGTACTATCTGGTTCCTATTATTTGATTGTGCGTTTGAGTTTCATATGGTAACATATAAATCATGTTATTTTGTATATATACCTAAGTTTGTTATGTGACGCATGTTAGAATATATTTGACTTTATTTTGTTTATTATTTATTTAATGTAGTATTACTATGTGTGCGTATAGTAGTGTGTATGTAACTGTTTAAAAACCGTATTTTGTACTGGACGTGCGCAGCAGTGTTACTCGTTTACAGTGTTAGGCGTTTACGGAAGATCAGCGTCCTAGTGTGTTCGCACATCACGACTTCCAAGCTGAGTAAATGCCTTTTCGGTGTTACTTAATTAATATTTCTGTTTTATGTTAACGTTAATATGTTAACGTAAACGTTAATATGTGGCATCACTTTAGTATGTAGGTACACCGAATTTCATTTCATTTAATACTGTTCTTAATTTGTCAAAGAAAATATAAATACTTTATTCCATATTTTATGCTTGATAAAAAGACAGAGTGATTGACAGCCAGATAGCAAGCTATTTGTACCCCTGGGATTGAACAAGTATCGTAACTGGTAGAGTTTCGCAGCGGTGCTGGCGCAGTGATAAATGCTCCCGGGTTCGGCCACGTGACTTATAAACGTACCATGAGTTTCCCAGCAACCAGATGTCATGGTGTTATGTTAACGGTATTATTAAATTTCTAACTGCATTAATCAAACGTGGTGGACTACAAAATGGCCTGAAAGTGCCCCTTTTTCGGTTAAGGTTCATGTCCCCGCAGAAGCATAATATGGCTGAGATATGGGACAAGATGTAAAATAATACAAATTTATACTTTTTAAACCATGTTTTATTGAAATTAAGAAAAAAATAAACATCACAGACTTTAGTGTAAAAATATAAACCTAGTAATTACTATTTATTAGGTACTACCGAGTTCTCTAAGTACTACCACACCACTTTCATTTTACATTAAAGTGTCTTTTAGCTTAATGATTAGGTACACACTATGGACTACAGGCGTCTTTGATTTTTTTAAAGTAAATAATACATGATAATAGTGCTTCAGTCGAAGGAGTCTTTGAAAATATTATTTATTGCCAGTTTCATTTTCTTGGTTACTGTTTGATAATGTAAAGAAAAAAACAATTATGTACTCTAGGTAGAAGTTTAGAATATTTATTAGAAAAATTAAGAAATAATGGCCGATAAAAATATTTAAACCTCTTAGCGATAGAAGGAAACTATTTTAATGGAGCAAAGTGATAAAAAATTACTAAAATGTACAAAGTTTGAAATTCGAATTAATACACAGAAATATATATACAAATGGTTAAGAAAAAACATGACTTAAGAGATCGTATATCGGATAGTGTTACCTCAGTTTTTTCAAATATGAAAACATAACGGCACTTTGTTCGAACAGTGGAATGTCACTTTAAATAATTTATCTACCCGACACATACAAGCGCAAAACTTCTCAATATTTAATTTAGCCTCGATTTCAGTAAAATAGCGGAAGGCACGCACCCTATACTTACATCTTGTTCCCATCGCTTCGACCTTAAATAGCCGAGGCAATACGACATGATGACATTAATACGAACAAACTTTATTCCCTCGTGATTGCATCATTCTTTCTTTTTCCCAGTTTCAATAAGTCAATTTTATTTAGGTTACAATTATTCTATATATAATTTAATTGAACTGATTACTTTAGTTCGATAATTATAAAAGAAAATAGTTTTACACATTTAAAGTTTCAACACTGTAATACTGGTGTTTATGCGAGTACCAGATCCATAGCTCAAGTACGTCATGTAAGTATTCCGCTACTATAACTTAATCAAAGATTTTAGGGTGTTTTTAATCTTTATTCTATTCTTAAAAGCTATTCACATTTACAAACCTAAACTCCACAAACTGACAGTATGAGTCATTCATTAATTATTCACGTTATTATTCATATGAATTACCTTGCCAACTGCAAAATCGATTTGAAAAGAATCTAATATTTGCATTTAATTATCTAGTTATTGACCGACTATCGTGAAATAAAAATGAAACTAAATTCATTCAAATTCAATATTTGTCAGTGAGGCAAATCAACAGAACTTCCTTAAAACGAAAAGTAAAATAGTCGTGGATGGTAGTAATACCGAAACGTACCAACTAGAACATGAATAAATTTATTACTCTACAAAACTAACACTTCTCAGTATAAGGCTTCAAAGGTTTAAACTCAGCGTTTCCGCTCAAATAACTGTCTACAAAATTCTGGACGCTATCCGTCGAAATTTGCTCGCCATACTTCATGGTGACAAGGCGCTGCCTAGGAAAGTCTATAGCAGTTAATAAAGGTACCGCGTCATCAAGGCTTATATGTTCTCTTAGCAACTCTCCGGCGTCCGTACCGTCGATGCCAATGAAAAACATGACGTGTTTGAAGGGTTTACGTTTTATTTTTAAAGATCTTGAGGTTGGGTAGTCGAAGTCTATGGATTCATCGTCTGAGGAGTTCTGGTAGGGACAGAAGCCGGGGAATTGTATGCTGCATTCTTCGTAGTAAGATTCTGCGGATGGTGTCAGCACTGATTCGGCGAATTCGATTTCGGAATCTTCGTCATCTGTGGAAAAAGTTTGAGTTAGTCTTTGGAGTAATACATTTTTCATTTATGGTATAAAGTGATTTAGCAGAAATCTTGTATTTTATTGTACGCGGGTAATGCCACTTTTTTGAGTCGTCTGAAAGCAGCGATGAAACGACAAGACAGTGATTTTACAGGAATTAGATAAAATATCTGCGAGCATGAAAGCATAGTATAATAATGAGTACTGCGTACAGAATGGCCACTCCATGCCTCCCTCTGAATGCGTCTCCACCCGCGCTCTGTTACCTCACAGTTACCGACTGGGAAGGACGCGGCGCGCAGTGAATGATATCGAGACTAGTTTTCGAATGTTTTTGTAATGGGCGTGTGCTGTGCCCTTTCCCATTTTGTTACACATTGTTGTACATTGCGTTTGTAAAAAATAAACAATAAAATTACAAGCATGAAATTTTATTTTCCTTCGATTGTCCTTTTAGTATATGAGGCTATTGCAAAGATTCAGTAATTCGTTGGCTATACTACTCCTATACTTAATATTTTCTGTTATTGAAACTGATTTACTTTTCTTTTTTTCTAACTACTATTATAATAATAATGTCAGAAAATAGAGTTTAAAACGTTTTTGTTCATAATTAATTATAAGCACTTTTAACTCGATCACGCTATTACTAGGTTATCTATTCTAACTATTAGACGCTCGGACTTTCCAGTAGTACCGGAGGATAGCTATCACCCATCTTTAGAAATCAACGCCTCAGAAGTATTAATTCCATTATTAAAATCTAATTCTCGAACTGTATATAAATATAATGAAGCCGATTATGACAGTATAAACTGCGAGTTAAGTAAATATAACTGGCTAAGCCTATTAAATAATGTTGACATTGAAATTTGCATTCAATTCTTTATTTAATTATTTTACATTTTATACAAAATTATAGATAAATTTATACCTAAGTCTCATATTTATAGAAACAATAATTATCCAGTTTGGTTTAGCAGTGCTTTGATTAATCTCACTTAGGAAAAAGCTAAAATAAATGCACGCTGGAAACATTTTAAAAACCCAAATGATTATAATTCATTCTCCATTTTAAGAGCTCGACAGAAAAAATTTCAATCAAAGTGTTTTGAAATCTATACTGAGTAGTCACAAAATAAAATAGTATCATGTTCAAAATACTTTTGGTCCTATATTAAAGCAAAAAGAAAAACTACATCGAGTTATCCTGCCTGCATGAACTATGAAGCGGTAGAATTAAGCAATGCCCCAGATATTTGCACTGCTTTTAACGAGTTTTTCAGTAAAAATTTTAGCACTCCTCTTGCCTCTTATGCTAACTTGCACACTTCTAGTGAGTCGAAAAATAGTATTTCTCCTGGTGAACTTACCATTAATACAGAATACTGCGAAAAACTTTGCTCTCATTATTTTTTGTTGTCTCTCTGTCCCTGTCTCATACATCCTAAATCGCTGCTTTACCCTTGGTTATTTTCCTACAGTATGAAAAACAGCCCTTATTACACCCATACATAAAAAGGTGCCTAAGACCTTAATAGAAAACTATAGGCCAATATCCAAACTCAACATTTTGAGTAAGGTGAGTGAAAAAATTGTATACGACCATATCTACCCGGCAGTTAGTCATTTAATTCCTAGTCAACAACATGGCTTTATGAAGGGGCGCTCTACTCAAACCCATCTTGCCATCTTTACCCACGAAGGACTCAGCGAAATGGAAGGTGGTGGGCAAGTTGAGGTGATCTACGCGGACTTCGAAAAAGCTTTTGACTGTGGATCATGTCATTTTGCTCTAAAAGCTCCAGGAAGTTGGCATATCAGGTAATTTATTAAGATGGGTATTGCTCGGATTATATCTCGGTGCCCTGGGGGGCCCCCAGGGATCCATATTAGGACCGTTGCTTTATTCAATTTATTTATATGGCATAGGAAAATATATTCATTCTGACTTTATCATGTATGCCGATGACATTAAAATCTACAATAAAATTTACAACTTGACAGACAGCAATAACTTACAATTAGATCTTGACCGACTGTATGATTATTTTTGTAGTAATCATATCAGCATAAATGTGAGTAAGTGCGCACACATAAGTTTCAGTCGAAAGCGAATACCAATCCTAACTACTTACAATATAAACAAAGACTTAATCCCTAAAACTGATCTCATCCGAGATCTAGGTGTTATTATGGATTCTAAGCTTTCCTTCACGAACCATATTGCAACAACGGTTACTAGAGCCTATAAAAATCTAGGTTTTATCCTGTGAGTAAGTGCCTCTTTTTAGGATATAAATTGTTTTATGTTAGGAGTACACTCGAATATTGCAGCGCAATATGGAACACCCATTACACCACCTATAATGAAAACATAGAATCTATACAAAAAAAGTTAATCAAACATTTAAACTGTCGCACACACTCAAAGCAACACAAAGTTTACAGAGATGCCTGCACTCAATTCAAAATATTGTCACTCTGCGATCGGCGCAACTTACTTGACATGTTGTGTCTCCATAATATATGCAATGGCTCAGTTGATAGCATTGAACTAACTAACTCAACACTTCAACTAAAAACACCAAAAAAAATAACTAGACACGCCTATCTGTTTAACACTCAGCACTCAAAAACTAATCATACTCATAATTCCGTTATAAACAGAATGCAAAAAACCTACAATACCAAGTTTGCTCCCTTTACAGACTTATTTCATGATTCTAAAAGAATTTTTAAGCTGCACTTTCAAAGACCAATAATTAATTGCTGCGTTTAATTTATTTTATTTTATTTAACAAGTTTAGTATTGTATACACTCATACTGACTTACACACACACGCACAGATTCACATACACACACCCAAACTCATATAGGTACACATGATTAATGAGACATTAATGAGACTCTCGTTCCCGCAGTCAAACTGTTAAACAGTTTTGCGGGACTGTAATTTAGTTATAAGATTGTTTTGTATACTTAATAAATAAATAAATAAAAAATAAATAAATAAATAACATATTTTTCCAACGTAGAGCATTGCTTTGATTTCATCTGTTATTTTTTGCATTTTACTCGTTGTATATCAATTCTTATTAATTAACTGTTTTGAGATTAACTTAATTTGACATTATGTAAATTATTATTTTGTTTACCATTTTGACAATTTGAAATCTGTTTTATTTTTTATTATTTTTGCTAAGTTGAATTTTTTTTTTAATATTTTGACATAATTACATGACGTAATAAGTGTCATCAATGTTCATAAACTTGGCCTTAGTATTTATTTTTGTTTTAAAAAGTGTCTTTAGATATTATATTTAAACATAATATTTTTTTTAATCATAAATTTTTCATTATGGATTAATAATACTTATCATTTGAACTAAAATTTGACATTTTGACATACATTAGTTCTCTTTTTTATATGTTCTCTGACTCTGTAATTAGAAGTTTAAATTTTATTACATTTATCAAGTAATCTAAGTTAATTTAAAATCTTCAAGACTGTCTTTTCATGTATAAGGAAAATAATGTAAACCCATAAATGGCTATATGTATCTTATTCTCTTTGTAACTATATAACTGTTTTGTTGAGAGCTGTGGATTTTGTAATAAACTTATAAATAAAAAAATAAAAAAATCTCATATTGTCGCCTCATGCGTTCCCGAACACACTACGATTAAAACGAAATGGCGCCAACCCTAGCATGTCTTATCTCACTCATCAAACATGGTACGCACACACAAACATGGTAACCGTTCACCTGCACGAGCTTATAACTGTGTGCGTAATAGGCTGTTAGAACCCGTTTGTTTCATACATTTTGCCGCGAGTGACTGAGGTGTGGAGAAAGTCTGAGCCTTCAACGATCGCAAGCCTTAAATGCTTTGAGTCTAAAATGCTCCAAAGCGTCGTCGACTCAGCGCTAAACACTAGTTTTTTCAACATGTATTAAGTCACATAAACTAATAATAATACATAATATACTATAGTACTGTTTATTCGCGAAGCGACGTTCGCTGCACTTGTAGAAACCACATGAATGACCACAAATACAAACATGGTATAACACAAGCACGAGAATTGCTTCACCCACCTGGTCACGAATAAATTCGTTGCGTGTTTGGACACTTACAACTACAAATACGACTTAACCTACCAACAAAAAGAACAAGTGCGGGATGTCGGGCCATCTTCAGCAGAGATTGTTCCGTGAGCACTGTCACAGGTCGTGATGCCCAGGGGAAGTTCTGCAAGCAATAATGACCTTTGTTAGTAAACACACCAACAGTATGAATTAGAGGGTTTGTGTTATGGATCACATATAAACGACCCAGAACAAACGTCATGATCGTTAGAAAACATAGATTAGACTAACAAATATACATTTATTATGTCAATGACTGCTTCTACCATGGTTCGAATCCAAAGCATCCAGTGTAGAAGGCAGGGCTACCAACGTCATTTTGAATCTATAATATGACACAGCGTATTTTTATTTCAATAATAAAATAGGTACCTCGCAAAATGTAAGAGTTCCGATCAAAAAAACTGAGTGATAATTTGGCATTCACCCTTGAGGTCTGTGTTTGGGCATTAACGCACTTATGTCATTATTATATTAAATAACTGATCTGTAGGCACAGTGATCAATAAACTTTTGTTAGAATTTGAACATTGCGTGCTACAAAAATTGTTGTGTTCTGCTTTTAAAAGCTCTTTTGAACATAAATTCTTTACTTTTTTAAGTAAAAATTGTAACTAGCTTACATGTAATTTATCTTTCAATGTAAGATGTGAAATACAAGTTTATTAAGTAACTACTGTTCTTTGGAGAAGAACATCATTGTAAGCAGGCATTCAATCATTATCCTTCACACTTTTCAGTACATCCATTTTTTACCACGAACTACATGCTGAACTTACTAGCCCCATCGGATCACTCGCCGCATGCTGTCTCCCGTTGGCCGTGATCACGGTGCCCTGGCTGTCCACCACCACCAGTGCTGGAATACCGGCGACTCCCAGCGCATGAGAAAGTTCAGCCCTTGCCTCTGCCGTAGACCACGGCACGGCGAGGCCTGATGCGGCAGAAACAGAGGATATGGTGCGGGAGTAGGACTGCTCGCTTCTGTGGGTAAAAGAATTGTTGTGGTTAGGTTGAGTTTGCTGGGAAAGTTGTTGTGGTCGAGGGTTATAACTAAATAACTGAACAAACAACGCAGAAATAACGAGAATATTAAAGCGTAAAACTTTTTTGAGTGGTTTTGTAGGTTTACAAACCATGACTTTTATTTTAAACTTTTAAACTTCAAAATTATTGATTTGTCTGTTTTTTTAATTCCATATATAAAGTCACTTGCCAAAGGAGCATAGTAAATTTTTTAAAGTACACTTGGTTACAGTTGGGTGATGTAAATATTTTGTAAGGCGAATAACCCAAAAGGAAGTCGCTCGTCTTGATCGTGGAGTGCGCGGGCGTGTTGTCGTGGTGGAGCAAAAGGCCTAGGAGTCTCGAGTCTGGATGCTTGTTGCTCGCGGCAGCAAAAACTTCTGGCAAGCATTTGGTAGTGTACCACTCTGCATTGATGCTGCTTTGCTTGCTTAAGGAAATCGCTACCAATATCACGTTAAAGAGAAAAAGCAGGCGAAAAAAAACTCTGACAGGGTTAACGGGAACGGCTTTCATAGGGAACCGTCAACAGTATGGGTGTTCGGTTGGAACAGCCATACTGTTGACTGGCGCTTTGTTTTGGATCATGTTGATAAATCCAAGATTCCTCACCTAATATGATATCGTAAGCATGGCGGGAAGAACTTTTGAAGAAGGCTTTAGATATATCAATTATGACACCATTTCACGCGTGCCTCCTTCTGAGCATCGGTGAGGTTCTGGTATAGCCGGCGTGAGCGTGACAATCCTCCTTAAGCAACGGTGGTTGTGTAGAATATCATGAATTTGCAGATTGTGGTGAATTTCCTCGTATGTGATTTGCCGGTTTTGCTTAATCAAATGTTTCACTTGTAGCACGTTTTCTGCCGTAACATCAGTCGAAAGACGACCACTTGTTTCTTCAAAGCGACCGCACTTAAACGCCTTATACTAGCGGTACACAGTAGCTTTAGAAGGCGCCTTGTTCATAAAAGGTAACTGAAGTCGATTAAACTATTCATGAGGATTCAAGTTGGACTTGAAGTTGTAAAAAATCGTTGCACTAAAATGTTCCCAACGCGGATCAATTTTTCTATGACACACAATAGTTTCAGAATGCTGGTACAAAAATTTAGAGGGATATTTAAATTTGGAACAAATATATTTTTACTTTTAAGTAATCGAATTTTCAAAGTAAATGATAAGTCGCCAGCGTTCCACACATCAAAAACATTTTTTGCAAAACTTTCTGAGTGGCGTGGTAGCAGTGAATATATGATATGGTTAAACCATTACTGCTTAATATACATTAAAACAGGATTTGAACTGAATTATAAATTTGGAAGAAGGTATAAGACTAGTTTCTACCTATGTGTTTTCTTTGCCACAAGATGGTTGAAAATAAAATATTTTTAGGACTGTAAACAAAAGAGCTAAATATAAACTAACTATTCCTAATCTAAGATATTTTCGTTAAACCCGGAAACAAATTTAAAACTTAGGTAGTAAACCGAAAAGCAAATCACTCATAAACCTGACACGCGCGGAAACTTGAGTGAAGCTTTAAGCTCCCTGGAGGAAATAAACTTACATAATAATAGAACTTTTGCCATAAACTTACGCATTTAGATTTGAAGTTTTGATTTTATTGGGGACGTGGTATGTTTGGAAGAAAAGCATTTTGATGTGGCTAAGTTTTATTTAATTTACATTATTTATACTAATATTGTAAAAAGGAAAGATTTGTTGTTTCAAGTAAAGGTTTTAAGCATGCAGTTTTAAGTTCTAACATATTTCGGGTGAAAAGTATCATAGACTATATTTTATTTCAATATATTAAGATTTCACTCTGAAAGAAACACATTCATAAAGTAATCTGGAAGAAAAACGTGTTGTTAAAAGACGAGATACCGTTCTTATGAAATATGTTATAAGTCAAGCTAACGCAAGTGATGCTGCGGGCAGTAAACTAGTTTTGTTTAAAGCACGAGCAATCTATGTAGTTTTGTTAGAAGCATTTGAATCAGTCCGCAGGAGTTACGAAAGTGGCAAGGAAAACAAATAAATTTACAGTAAGTATCTTATGAAAGAGGTAGCTTCCGTTAGAGTTAAAAATACTACAAAGCAAACTAAATAAATACAAAAGTTTAAAACGCGTGCTCTACAGTTATTGATTGTCTGAAAAATTTTAATCGCTTTCCAAAATTAGTTTGTACATTTGTAACGGGTGCAATTTTATATTTGCACGTTACAACATATGCAAACAAATCAATACGGTTCTGAAATACCAATGTATTAAACTAACAATTTATGAAATTAGATTCCATCAGATTATTAACTTGGCATCGAATTGCCTCGAGTCGGCAATATCGATAAAGTTCACAGCCATAAAATATAGATCCGTGTTATCTCTTCATAGCACGCCGTCGCGTCGTTGGCTTTTACATGATTTTTCTTTCTTCTTGCATATGTGAAACTTTTTATGTTTGAGCTAATAAAAAGTTAGTACTTAACGTTTGTGATGCAAATGATTCAGTTGTGAAAAATTATAAAAAGTGTCGAGGTGTGGAGGGTGGTAAAATAAAATTATATACATCATAAGCCGCGGCTTGATTTCTGGTCGGTACAGATATTTTTCAAATTTGTGTCTTTTTGTATCGACTTTTAGTAATTCATTTCGAAAAGCTTTTTACAATTTGTATTCATACAGTTGGGTTGTTAGTCTAGGATTTTTATTTTACTTTTCATAATGTCCTATGTCAAGACGAAAGTACGCATTTCATCGGAATATCCAATCCGAATAACGCCCCATTAACATGAATCGAATGGCTCACCAAAAGTCATAAAAGGCCATTGCAATAAAACCAAATATTATTTATGGCAGCTATCATTCACAGGTTAAATTTTCTGTCAAACTCTCGGTACCGGACATTTACCCCAAATTTAGCCGGGGGAGGGGTAAATCCGGTCATAAACCGGTCATAAAGTTAAGGCGAAGGGCCGTTTATCGGAGCGGGCCTGCGGGGAGGGAGGGGGTATAAATGACGCGATAAATTCTCTTGGAATGCATTACCCAGGTTTATTTGCTTACGTTTTATGTTACGGCGCGCGCTGGCGCGAACGCTGATAAGATTTCTAAGGCACAGTAGGAGTGTTTCTTGAGGGGAGAAGCCTGATTGGTGATTAAACGCCTCGTTGAGTCGACGCAAGATGTTTCCTTTGTTTACGTTCGGAGTAGAGAACCGAGTTCGGAGTGAGCATTATTTTATTTACAATATATCGTGGCTTGGGTTATCTAATTCATTTATTTTGGATTTGAGCATTACTTTTGAATGCTTTCGAACATAATGTTAATTAAAACAACATTGTTCAAAAAGTACACAAAGTAGGTATATATAATGTGGACACACTTTAGATTTATTTTAGTTTTAGGTTTAGCTTTATTAAATTTTATGATTGCCAACCATTTCTTACCATTTATTGTATGTTCGATAATAATAGTAATAATAAATCCCCAGATAAACACACCAACTGTATGGCCCCAAAGTAAGCAGAGTTTGTGTTATGGATGACCCTTTAGCGAACTGAGGGAACCCAGAATAAACATACATGTTTCAATATAAACACTTCCATGACCCAGGAACAAACATATGTATTTAATCCCACAATAGAACGCCCCGATCAGGGCTCGAACCTGGGACCGATGGCATATGAGGCTACCTACTACGCCACTCGCGGTAGTAAAAATAATTAATTATTTCACAGTAAAAATATCTTGTTTCTGTTTATTTTTATTGTGAAACTCGTTGATCGACGGGCAGACATGAAATTTGTAATAACTTATATTTAATATTTGAACGAGAATCATTGGTTGCTGGCTGATGTAATTACCAACGCGTAATCTAACTCATAATAAACACAATATTTTACAAATTCACAAAATAAAGTTCTGTTTAACTATTAATACGTTATTTCAAAAAGATATTAAAGATACCTAAAACACTAAACGATATAAAACTTCCTCTGAAAGAACTCTCTTCGAACTAAATATAATCACAGATCATTAAACTTAGCCAAAGAATATAAATTAAAAGATCCGCCGGAAGAATACCTACGTCTAGTCTTTGATCGCACCCAGCTCTAATCAGCAAGGATGTCACTCCCGATGATTAAAGAGGCGTGATTTTATTCGATTATACGTACAAGAAATGTGATTAAATCGATCACTAGCAACCCTGCTACGCAAAAAGAAGCTTTCTCCTGTTAATTTAAAGTCAAAAATCTTTTGAAGTTTTCAGTTTATTGACTTGCAAATATACGCTCATGTTGGTGCTTCAGTGAAGCGTGTTTTTTAATACTTTTTTATACTTTCTGATATTTTTCATACACTTCGTGGAAATTCAGTCGAGCATGTTAATTTTCAGGAATTTTTGCTCTTATGGAGGAAATATGTATAAAGCTATTTGTGAAGGTAACGAAACGTCGAAGTAAAATGTAAGAATATACATATTTGAATATATTCTTACACGAATATATTTGAATATATTCTTACGATATTCGAACACGACAAAATCCGTTTTAAAAGTGTTTTATTTACTAGTTTTTACGCGTATTATTCGTATTTTGGTTGAAGTAAATTTAGTGGTGGTATGCGAATTATATCTGTTTGAGTGAGCACTCAAAGTTTCGTCTGTGATCATTCAGCTAATCAAGTATGGTGTAACAAAACTTTGATTCTGGGTTCCCCCCAGTTCGCTGTATGGTCATCCATAACAAGCTTACTTACTTTGGGGCCATATAGAATAAGAATAAGACTATGATTTTATTTACAAGATCGTAGTAGAACATGAGTTCTAAATTTAAATAAAGCCTCAGACACATTTACCCACCTTAGGGCATGCAAATATATAACACCATTATTGATACATTTAATTACATTTCTTTTATTAAATTGCTTTATGTGTGCCATAATATTACAATCTTTATAATTAGAGTACTACAAAGAAATTCAATGGCAATTTTTTTCTATAAAAAATACAATTAATTACATGTACAATCGACAATTTAACAAGTCCCTTTTATTATTTGTCAATAGGTAATTGGTGTGTTTATCTGTACGTATAATTACGAAATTGTACTGAATTGCGATGATCACTGGAGGTGGATAAACTAAATGATGGATTGTAAATAAAAGAAATTAATGAAGAACAACAAATAAACCGCTCGGCACATATTCATCAACTAAGTAGTACCAAAGTAAGCACAGCTCTTGTTAGGTGGACATACAGAAAGCAACTCACAATGGAAACAGGTACAGGTTTTTCACCTTTCTTATTATAATAATAAAGAACATCCGTAATACGTAAACAAGTACGTGGGCATCACTATAACGTCTGTAATTGAAAAGAAAATTGCTGCAAGAAAATCAGATGTACCACAGACACAGTACTATTAGGGAACCTTGAATGACGAATAAGGTGCAGATAAGTAATACACAGGTAAACATAAATAATACCTACGTCTAAATCACTAATTATTTGTTTTTTCATTATTTAGTAATCATTTCAATAAGTGAAAGAAGAAAGGTAATTTATTTATTTGAACGTCAACTTTAACTTCAAAGAAAGGTTTTTATTTAGAATAGTATTTACTTAAGTAGAAAATTAGAGGAGTTTTAGACCCAAAAAATTTACAACCAATATCTACTATATATATTTCCATGTCACAAATATCTGTCCTTAACATGATTCGAATTTGTAAGTAGCCGGTAGCCCGGTACTAGCCGGGGTATTTATCATCTACACCACGGGATCGTCTTGTTTGCAGCCATTATCATTATAAATTCTACGACAAAAGTTTCAATAGCCATATTAATAATTAAGCAACTTGTTGTTGTTCACCAAACAATACTCCAAAAACTAAGTAAACTCGAAAAAAAATATCAATTCTATGTTTTGGCAAGTTTCCAACATAGTTTGTATCAAAACATTGAGACAAGCCGGAGCCTCGAATACGCAAGTGAAATGTTGGAAGCACAGCTGAAAACTAAACAGTAAGGTAATACTTAAATGAATAATAAAAAAGAAAATAGTAATAACACTTATATAGTATAGTCTCTACTACTACTATACATAGAAGTAAGTTTTTATGTGAAGTGTTGTATATAACAGTTGTGCGTGAGCAGTGACTGAGAGAAGTCGCGCGCGTGTGGTTTTTTTATCCATTAAAAACTATCACATTATTGTAATCCAAATATTTGGGAATAATTTAAATGAAAGGTACATACATATTCAAGCGATACATCATACCGTCGAATTCGTAAATTCGGTTTTCTTTTTCTTATCCTTTATGTGATTGCTAACGTTTGGATCTGAGGTCTGAGGTTCGGTCTCGGTGGCTACCAATGAGTTTTAACAACTTATTTGAACAACTTGCTTCAAACATTATGAGAAAACCTCACACCTAAGGAGTTGCTGCTTACAAAGTATGTGTAAGTTCAGCAAAGCAGCGTGTGGCAAGCATAACTGACTATTATAGATCGTCTAAAAGCACATCCTTAGTTGGTGGTAGCTGAAGCCTAGTGGTATTAAGACTAATTTCATAAAACTTACGTGAGACATTTCAGGGGTGAGTGACTGCACTCACCCCTGAAGATGGACTCCAGACGAGTCCTAAACTAGTCGGACCTATCCGACCGTGTACCGTGAGTAAGCCACGGTTATGGAAACTCTAGATTAAACAACAATCAGATCTTTCACATGGTCGCCTATCTAGGTTATCTCAAGGACACGACAGTCACAATATTGTGTGATTCATGTACTGTTGTTTAGAACACGTAGTCGGCCAAGCCCGTGACGTCACCGTCGCGACAGGTTACCCCGCCCTGCGCCCCGCGGGGTGTGATAGGGCTGTCTCGCTTCAAGGGTAGGTTTTATTAACCTTTGTTTGCACTCGATTTAGATTTATTGGAAAGAAGGAATTTTTTTGGATACTTATCTTTGTTAAATCATTTTGATTTGTAAGTATTTTCGTTTTTGTTTCGTTTTGTTATATCTCCACGGTAAGTGCGGTTTGGACTGGCCAATAAGAAAGCGGGTTAACAGTTTTCAAAATTTTACTGCTATAAAATATAAATTTTTATTAAAATCTGGAGTTACGACAAAACATTTATTATACACATATATTTTGTTTGTAGGGTGAAGCCACCCTCACGGGTCATCTATCCATTAGAACCTCCCGTGTGTTCGGAGCATTTATTTATTATTGACCAATGACATGCGAGTCCGGGGCAGAAATAGTTAATGTATCTTCTCCAGCCAGGGATCGTACTTTAATTAATTATTTCATATCCAGTCTTTACAGAGAAGGTATATAACGAAGGAACTGTTTTAATCAGTTTCGCTTCTTTAGTTAAGACTTGAAGTGTACTCTGAGTAATTTGATGTTAAGTAAGAATGTAATTTAAGAATATTGATACTCTTCATGCCTACAATGAGATTAGAAAATTAAATATAAACTTTTTCTTAAAACATGCAATAAATAGCTCATGCACAAGACGGAGCGGACTTAACTATGCCATATAGACATTCGTGTAAATTGATATTACCCGCTAAGCAAGTGATAAAAAAGGTTTTATGAAAAGCCTTAAACACTACGGCGGATGTCGCAGGACATTTCAGTGCCTACATGCTTAACCGTAATGATGCGGTTAATTTGAATAAAGAAACACATATGTTATATCTTCATCCAAAAAACAAGTTTAGGATCCCAGACATATACGCTGACTATATGACCTAAAAATAAGTGAGTTTAGGTATGGTGAATATCCGTAGTAAATACTATGCAGCAACCTAGAGGAATATAAAACAAAACGTCCATGATCCGTTATTAAAATTTCTTTAAATACCAGAAGTTTAAGTTGCTCATAATTTAAGCTCTTTAATACAAGAATATTTATGTGCTTTCTAAAGGGAAGGAAGCATTCTAGTTTGCAATAAACTAACTTGCACCTTCCCGCTATAAAGCGCCATTGAACACATTGCTAGCCGGCCCGAGGGAAGCTGAACAATGGCGGCGACTAAATTGAATGAATGAATGAATGAATTGAAATGAAAAGGTAAGAATCTGTTGTGTTTCCAAATGAAGAATGTTGTAAGGGAAGTACTAGGAAATGGTTTCCTTGACAGCAGTCACGTTTTGATGTTTGAAAGGGATCTGTATTGATTAGAGATTGAGCGCAAAATTATACATTGGTTGTAATACAGGTAAATTAACAAAACTCGTGGTAATATTTTAGGAAATGATAATTTTCATGAAAATGACCAAACTTTGGGCTAATTTTTTTACATACAGGGTGTTCCATAACTTGTACGACGAACTGAAATGAAAGAAAGATTGAAGTGTGCCCTAGCAGATAAAAAAAATTACCTCAGTAAAAGTGTCACCGTTTTCGAGATATTCCCGACTTTTCATATTTTTCGAAAAATGCCGCTTTTAATCAGTTTTTTTGTTGCGTATTATTTTTTCACACTTATAATTTCTCAGTTATAATAAACATCTTGAATATTTAAAATGCATTGTTACTTTGTGTTTTACATGTGATGTTTACCTATAATTATTGCCTAAGCCTTATTGTAACGGTTACGTATAAGAACTTGTCCGTATTTATTGATTGTGTTTACTGTCTGGGATATTGGCAAGCATTAAATAAATAAATAAATTACTGGATTTTGTAAATATTCTATATGTGTTTTTTTTATTTCACAAGACTTTGTGGCCTAGCGCTGAGGGCAATTAGCCGCAACTTCAACTACTCCTATACACGATACGCTTAAGGGCACCCCAGAGCGCACGGACTTCGGCTGAGGACCTCGTATATTTAAGACATCTGTATAAACTTCTACAAATAAGTACAATAGGTAATTAGAGTTATGAACAATAGGCTGTACAGCACCTGAATGTTATGCAAACTTTATTTTAATTCTAGATTTTAATAACTCCTAAAGATGTGTGGTGTCTAAAACATGTTACATATATTTATCCATCACTATATTTTCACTCCCCCCCCCCAGGCACGTGAGGATGGGTGCTAAAATTTATGGGAGAAGCGTTCAGTATTCCGCACAAATCCTACTGAGTTCTTTGAAATGAATCGCATGGACTCAGGGATTTTTTGATTAATTTAAACGAGAATTGTGGAAAGAGTTAAATGGCACAACTGTTTTAATTTTCTTTTAGTTCAGTTGCATATTTGGAAAAAATCTGAGTAATTTTTGATAAAACGAAAATTTTTAATGATTTTGTAAATATATCTACAGCCCTATTGCAAGGATATCAGCCCCACTAAACTAACGGGTCGTGTCAGGCAATGTATAGTCCACCACCCAGCTTATTCCACTTTAATAAGGCTCAACGTAATCTTACATTCACAGAAGCAAATAAAGCTTCTTCGTTTAAATAAACTGCTTATTTTATTCGCGCCTGAATAAATATTTCAAGCAGAAAAAGTATGTTTCCATTTCGGAATGCATAATATTTACTTGGAAAACTCCTTATTTTGTTTTTATTTCTACCTACCTTGAAAATGAAATAAGTCTTCTTTTGTTTGTAATAATAGGCGGCATGCCAAGGATCATGAGGAATAAGCTTATGTAGATGTGCTATGTGATTTATTTTTTATTAATATCGAATATGTAGGAACCTGTCTAATTATTTTAAGACTAATGGAAACAATCGCTTCTAAAGAAAAAGTTTGTAGGTATCATTATATCGACAAATTCACAAGGACACCTCTCCGGATAAATACTGTCAAAAATATTTATTGATAATTAATATACGACCAAATCATATAGTAACGCAACCAAGCAACCACAGGAACTGCAACTTTTTTACATGAATAGAGTTACGGCCTCTTAAATATAGATTTTGCTTAGCGAATTTATACTATATCCATACCCAACTAAGTCTATATTTTCTTAGCAAACTCAATAACTAAGAGCACCTTTAATAACCCATTGAGGTTTCTGAGTGCGGCCGTTAGCTTTTATTCGATTTTAAGTCATAGTTACAGAAGATAACGTTCTCTAACAAATTACTTAGTACAATGGCTACCGAACTTGCCAAATCACCGTTCTTAATTAGCCATTTCACCCCCCCCCCCGAAAAAAACAAGGTTTTATTGAGCGTTTTTGTGGTAATGATTTTAAAATACAAACGTCATCCTATAATTGTTAACTTAAATCACATCTACTTCATAACATCGTTGTACAACGCTGAGTCGTATTTTTCTCGCATATTTTAGCTTGTAAATCACATTGTTGGGTTTCCGCGCCGAACAATAGAGAAGCGCTGGAAAAGCTGCAATATGGCAGACGATCACGCCATGTTATTGGCGAACCGCAGACATATTTGTGCCGGTTTTTAATTAGATTTGATTTGATCACTGACTGCTGTTTAATTAATCATTGAATAAGGGTGTTTTATTACAACGTGGTATGTGTTGGTCTTTTGCATGACATTATTTACATGCAAATTTAAGAGAAGAATGGCCAAATTCAAGAAAATAGGTCGTCTTACCAAGATTCACTATTCATATTTTCTTAAGAGTTTACGATTCATTATATGTAATAAAGCGACCATTGTACCTCGACGTTTCGGTACCTTTACTTACACTTTACAAGCTACAGATAGAGATGATTAATGTTTTCATCAGTGTCAAGTGGACGCCTGTCACCCTAGACTCTCGTGGCCACGGTGCCTGTAAAGGCACCGACTAAAACTCGACTAGTTTAACGGTAAAAAAATATAAAATCCGGTTACAAGAAAGGTGGTGTTATTTAATTCAATAATACGGTTTGCATAGATTATGTCTATAATTTGTCATATATGTAGGATTTTAAATATCTGATTCGTAACTTTTTATCTGACAACCACAAAATGCTACAATATCTTAGATAAAAAGCCCGCCTATGGAGGACTGGAAAAAATCTCCAGAGCTTGTTGTGGTCCAGTTCTCAAAACAGGTTTGTCAAGGCACCGAGTGGAACAGGGCTACTCATGGGCTCCCATGAAAATCCTCAATCAAGAATAACCATGATGTTTTTGAACACATAAAACTATATTTCTCAGAGATTAATAAACTTTCATTAAAAAAATATATACCTGTATTTGAAAAAAAATATATACCTTTATTTGAAAAAATATATATACCTGTATTTGAAAAAAAACATATACCTGTATTTGAAAAAATATATATACCTACCTGAAAATTTTGTCTAGTGATGTAAAAGGCACAAGAATTTTTTAACAAGATATCTTAAGAAGGCTGCTAGAGCTGTAGTAAATTTTTTGAGTTTTTGTTTTACATTATGTGTTTAATAACACTGGGTGACTTTTTTACCGTTCGGGCCAACTTTCTCAAGATACCATATAGCCAAAATGAAAAAGAAAATCGACTCTACATACAAAACTAGCAGCTGACCCGCAGGATTTGTTACGTAAGACAACTCACCCGGTATATTTTATTCATTTATTGCACCAAAAAAGTGAACACTAACTTAACAATCAGGTATATTGCGTATTCCTTGTATTTCATTAGCATCAAAATATGTACGAGGTATGAGATTACATTTTCATTTTACCAAAATAAAATTGATACTGTATAAAGTGCGCCTCTCTGAACCATATCATCTTTTAAGAACATATAAAAGATCCAAACAATCATAAAAAGGAAACATGAACTGTAATGTTTTCCTTAGCTTGTACTCGACACTGAAGTTTTTCACAACAACAATTCCAACTAGGAGGGAATGATCCACGATGCTCACAAGTTTAATTAGGAAACTTTACTGAATTATTACTCTGTTTTGGTTATAGGGTAAGTGTTCATGGATTTATGTGTTTCTGGTTTATTGTTCTCTGGCGATGTTTAGGATTAAGGGCATAATGTTAAGTATAATGGTAAGTTTTTATAGATTCCTGTTATGTGAGACACCAGCGGAAATTAAAGTGAACTTTATACTTAGTATATACTTATTAAAAAATTAAGTAATGACCCAGCTAAACAAGTATTTTTTTCAGGTTCCAAACTCTACCTAAGTATTCCCAAAGCTTCGAGACCCAGATTCAATAAATGTCAAATTCAAATTCAAATATTTATTTCTCAACATTGACAATTACTTGTTCTTATTGACGTCAAATAAAACATGATTCTACCACCAGTTCGAAAAAAACCTTCGTGAAGAAGAACTGGTAAGAAACTTCACGGGTATATTTTTTTTCAAAATAAATTTACAGAGTCTCTTTATGTCTATACAAAAATTATTCTTTTCTGCATCTGTTAGCTCGGCAAGTCTCAATCCCCCCAAGTATCCAAACGACGAACACCCTCAAACGGCACCCGTTCACGAGTTAACGCGGGATCCAGCCATCGCCCTCCTCAACCATATTAGAGGGAAGTGAGCGACCCGTCACCCGACGCTACCATAAGAAGACGTACTTTAGTGGCAATGACGCTTTAGATATTCATCGGGACGAAGAACTCATCGCACGTACAGACACATTACACATGCTTTGTTACAAATACTAGTACAATCCTGTTAATGAGGGGATTATAGGGCTTTTATCATTCAAATAATTGGATAGTTTATAATATGCTCCAGCACACAACTTCTCCTTTATAGTTTCTTTGAATTTGTTAATAGGAAGACCTTGGATATCCTCAGGAACCTTATTATAAAAGCGTATACATTGACCCATGAATGAGTTAGTGACTTTATGAAGCCTGCTATTATGACCTGCCAGCATATTTCTTCCTCTTGTGTTAACATTGTGCAGATGTTTTTTTCTTTTGAACAAGGTTATGTTCTTTTTAACATACATTAAATTTTCTAAAATATATTGTGAATGGAAGGTAAGAATATTTATTTCCTTAAATTTACTTCTAAGTGACACCCTTGGACCGAGCTGATAGATTGCGCGAACAGCCCTTTTCTGCAGAATAAATATAGCATCGATGTCGGCAGCACTCACCCACAATAGAATACCATATGTCATGAGGCTGTGGAAGTAACCAAAATAGACTAATCGAGCAGTTGTTTCATTTGAAATTTGTCTAATTTTTTTAACAGCATATGCGGCAGAACCAAGCCTTTTCGCTAAGCCATCAACATGCGGTCCCCACTGGAGTTTGGCGTCTAAGGTTATGCCCAGAAATACAGTTGAGTTTACAGGAATCAGTTGTTCCTGGTTCTTAACTACAATGTTTGTGTTTACCTGTTTGACATTTGGCAATGTAAATTTAACACATTTCGTTTTTTTTTCATTGAGGAGCAAATTATTAGCTGAGAACCACTGCTCTGTGTTGGAGTTGCATTTGTTCACCGCTCGATAGTCAATTTCTTGTCTTTTGATTTTAAACAAGAAGGAAGTATCGTCAGCAAACAATATGACCTCGCATTGATTCTTAACGACCGATGGCAGATCATTAATATAAACTAAAAATAGGAAAGGACCGAGAACTGAGCCCTGGGGCACACCCATTGTCACTGCCGATCCTGATGATTTTTCTCCATTTATTGCAACTTTCTGTTTTCTATTAGAAATATATGATTTAATCAAGGCAAGCGCTCGGTTTTTAATGCCGTAATGGTGCAGTTTCATAAGTAGAGTAGTATGATCCACACAGTCGAACGCCTTGGACAAGTCACAAAAGACACCAATAGCATCACACGACTCCTCCCAGGCGCTGAATACGTGTTTTATGAGCTCAACACCGGCATCGGTTGTTGAGCGACCCCGCGTGAAACCAAACTGCTTAAAATTCATCAAACTATTACCGTAAAAATGAGAAAGTAATTGATTTAAAATTAATTTTTCAAAAATCTTACTGAGCGTTGGTAGTATAGATATAGGTCTAAAATTATTAGGGTCAGACATACTACCTGCTTTGAATATTGGAATGACCTTACTCAATTTCATTAAATCAGGAAAAACACCATTATCAACACAGTCATTAAATATACTGGCTAAGTACGGGGCTATACCATCAATGACAGATTCAATAATTTTAACAGAAATCCCATCTAAATCGGCAGTATTTTTTACTTTAACGCTTTTAAATGCATTTAAAACTTGTGGAACAGTAACATGTTTAAAAATAAAATCAATATCGCATGAATTTACATTTTCCGTTAGCAGTGACTGTGCAAGAGTGGAACATGAATTAATACTCGAAGTAGTTGACACAGGGATGGCAGTAAAAAAATTTTCAAATGCTTCAGCAACTTCTTTGTCAGTTGACAACACTTTATCATTAATTTTTAAATTATATTTGGTGTGTGGTTCTTTTGCTTTCCCAGTTTCCTGATTAATTATATTCCATGCAGTTTTTGAAATGTTAGTACTATATTTAATTTTATTATTAATGTAATTAGATTTAGCTACACTGCAAACTCGTTTAAATAATTTTGAATACTTTTTAACATATTCATAAAATGTCTTATTATGATTATAAGTTCTTTCACTGTACAATTCATATAATCTATTTCTACTTCCGCATATTCCCACTGTTGCCCAGTCACTAAACCTAAATAAATTATTATTTATACATATTTTCTTTTTTTTAAAAACAGAGTCATATTCATTCCTAATTATATTATGAATAGAGTTATATTGAGTAATAGGATCTGCACAGTAATCTAATTTAAATGTTTTTTCAAATACATTTTTCCTAAATGTTTCAAGCCGTCTCTCATTCATGGGTATAAAGGTAATTTCTCTTTTTAAAGTCTTTTTTAGCCCAATATCAAAAGTGGCCAACTGCCCACTATGATCTGATTGTAGTTTATTAATTACTGACTTTGTACATGGCATTAAATTTGTAAAAATGTTATCAAGACATGTGGCTGAGGTCGCTGTGATTCGCGTAGGCTCTAAGAAGAGATTATTTAGGTTGTAACAATTAAAAAGATTCAAGAATCGTTTACTTTGTGACGTCTCTACTAATAAATCAATATTAAAATCGCCACAAATAATTATTTCTTTGTTTTTGTTATTTACTCTATGTAATACCTCATCCATAGTGCTCTCAAAGACTTCATATGGTGAGGATGGGGGTCTGTATACACTTATTATAACAATATTCCCTATCTCAATACAGGCTATTTCAACTGATCGCTCAACAGACAGACTTACAATATCAGTGCGTACTTTAAATGTTAGGCTCTTATGAGTGATGATCATTGAGCCGCCGCAAGTTGTTTGTTCTCTGTTGAATGAACTAGCAATAACATGATTCTTATAAGAAGACATAATTTGACACTGTGTGAGCCAGTGCTCTGTGATACATAGTATATGAATATTTTCATAGTTTATGAACAGTTCAACCTGTAATTCCTTACCATCAATGCCCTGCATATTTTGATGGACTATGTTAAGAAAATTATTTTTTACATTTTTATTGCTTAAATTACTACTTAGAATACTGGTGCTAGATGTATTATCTATTGTCACTAACTTATGTTTAAATTATTTCTAAAACTATGTTTTGGAATATTACATTCCAACGGGTCAAAAGTATAAAGTGACTGCTCAATAGAAGCAGCGGTTGTAGTCAACGAATTGACTGTTATGCATAAAATATATGATAGCGAGTATGCTATATGTCGTAGGTCATTACTGTACAAATTGTACCTATCATTGGTCATATATGGCTTGTCAATAAATGTATTTAAATCAATAAACTGAAACTTTTCACTATGACGACATGTCATATTTTGTACATCTATATTTAGTCGATGCTTCATATTAGGTCTTTACCTATGAAATTGCTGTTTTTCACGAAATAAATGAAGCGTAATTTTTTTTATATTTTTTATTTCTATTAATCAAAATAATCACCCATGCAATCAATGCATCTTTGCCAACGCATTGGTAGCTTATTGATGCCTTTCTTGAAGAAATCTGCTGGACGGGAGGCAACAAATTCTTCAAAGGCATTTTGTACTGCCTCTCGGGTATTGAATTTTTTTCCCGCCAAGAAGTTATCCAAATTCTGGAAAAAGTAGAAGTCTGTAGGCGCAAGGTCTGGTGAGTACGGCGGATGACGGAGAACTTCCAACCCCAACTCTTGTAGCTTGGAGACCGTCTGCTGTGCAGTATGAGGTCGCGCGTTGTCGTGCAGGAGCAGTGGAGCCGAACGATTGACCAAAGCTGGTTGGAGACGTGCGAGCTTCTCCATCATTGTGTTCAGTTCTTCACAGTACACATCTGCACTAATGCTTGTCCCGTTTGGCAAGAAGCTGTGATGAATTACACCCGCGTTAGACCACCAAACAGTGACCATCACTTTTCTAGGGGTAAGTTTTCGTTTAGGGCATTGTTTGGGTGCTGAACCAGGGTCCAACCAACTTGCTGAGCGCTTACGATTGTCAAACAGGATCCATTTCTCGTCACAAGTAACAATGCGGATCAGAATTCCTTCATTTGTATGCCTGCTGAGCAGTGCAAGGCACGTCTCCACGCGTACTTCGCGCTGGCAGTCATTGAGGTCGTGGGGTACCCATTTGGCAAGCTTTTTTACCTTGCCAATTTGACACAAATGGACCAATATTGTTTTGATGCTAACGTAGAAAGCTGCTGCTAATTCAGCCGTGGATTGAATTTCATCAGCTTCCACAATTGCCTTTAATTCGTCATTGTCTACCAAAGTTTTCGGACGACCACGGGGTTAATTTTTCAGGTCAAAATTTCCAGAACGGAAGCGGGTAAACCAATATCGGGTGGTGCGTTCGTTTGTAGTGTTCGCTCCGTAAACGTCGTTGATGTTGCGTGCCGCTTGTGCCGCTTTGCTGCCACGACGGTACTCATACTCCATAATTACTCGAATTTTTAACTTATCCATGATGACGAAAAATGTTCGAATGGGTTGAAAACAAAACACTAACTATTAAACAAATGACGATTTTAGAAAAAGAATTCCATGTTTGTCAAATAAAATTAATTTGAAATTAGAATTATCAGTCAAAAAAAAAAAATATTTTCATTTGAAATGGCCAGTACGGCAAAACGGCAGTTTCATAGGTAAAGACCTATTATTATTTTCTGAGGGGTTCTGGGTAAATGGAAATGCAAACAAAATAATTTTACTAATATTCTGCCTGCAATTAAATCTAGCAAAACATGCTGTCATTGTTTTCCTACTTAGTTGCTTACATCTGCCTACTAATATAATCAATATTGTATTAGGGTTAAATGTACGGGATGTAATTTTATCAACTATGTCATAATAAGAAGCACCGGGGTAACAATAATTAGTTATTGGCCCCCCAACATACCGAGTAAGTTGCAATCCCATGTTCTTACCAAGTTCATCGCTATACATAATTATATTTAATTCACTTGTATTTGACTTCTTATCTAAGCTACTACCTGAGTTTGATACTACATGCTTAGTGACATATGGCTCCTCAGGTTGACTGGATATTGGCAGAGGGCAATCTGATGTAGTATTATTTGAATTACTTTCATAATAATTGGTAAGGGACTCAAAGCGGTCATGATTATATTTAGACAGTTCAATCAAATTGTCCATAGCTACAGTGTGTTCCTTAATTTCTTTTGGAGAAATTTCATACTTATTGGTTAGAATAAGTAGCTCTTCATGTAGTCTCTGTATTTCTACATTTAATTTCCGTATGTCACTTTCATATTCTGCTCCAAGTTACTTTTACAGAATATCAGTTCATTCTTTAGTTTTAAACATTGATTTTTACTTGGAATAGTTTTAGATAAAATGCTTTGCTTTTTGATAAATTTAGAGCTACTCTGAATAGATTGATTGAGTTTGACAATTTTCTTACTCTTAGTTTTGCTCAATTTTATGTTACCAGTATGGTGAATTTTATTGTTTTTATTATGTACCGTTCCCAAAGATTCTAATGCAGGGTCTGCATACATTGAAAGGTCACTTGTTAAATCAATTATTAAAGAGGAATCTGAAGGAACTGTAGTGACCATGTCGGGGTCACTGCAGACAAGCTCATTGAACAATGATTGGGTCTGAATCACTGTCATATATTTTTACCCTCCGATGCAAATTTAAGAGTGCTATAAGTTTGATCTGTGAATCTGCGTGTGATCTGTGACACAATATCTCCCATACGAATAGACCAATCTGACGTATATTTTTTTAATTTAAAAGTTGTATGGATCGAAACTTCTTAGTTGTGTTTGAAGAAAATCGATTTAGCCGTTCGAAGTTTTGCGTGCTTTTTGGCGTCAGTCAGAGGTTTTATGATTTATGCTTAGTTAAGTTGTCAATAATCACATCGTGTGAACATTGATTGGGCAAATAATTATATGAATAACTAAGTAACGAAACGGCAGAATCGTGAAAAACACATATTTGTTACCTACCTTTAAGGATATATTTACACCAGTTAGTAACAGAGGCAGCAGTTGGTAACAGAATTATTATCAGGTGAGCAGCTTACTCGTTCACAGTCTAAGAAAATTTAGAGGTTTGTAACCTTTCGTAAATTTTCACAAATATTACCTATCCTTAAGTATATAATATGATGTAGTACCACAGACTTAACTGTCACCATAGGTATGAAATGAAATCCGCGAACAGCTCCCAATCGCGAGAACAGCATGAGAGCCAGCCATTAACCTCCTCAACCATATCAGAAGGAAGTGCGTTAACCGGCACCCGACCACGCTACACAAAGTATATTTACGATAATGGACAAGCGATGCTTGGTTCGCCGTGAACTTTCGACTGGGACGTTCTAATGTAAAGACAATAGTTCGCGGACCCTCTACGATAGAAAGCAAGGCTACCAACACAAGGTTATAAACTTACCTATCACTAGAAACAACAATGAGCTTGCAGTTGGCGTGCTTAGCGCGTCGCTTGCGCACCGCTAACAGCGTTGCGCAGAGACTTGGCGCAAACGTTCGGCAGGGAGGGCACTGGAGTAAAAAAGTAATTATTTACTAATAAGCAATGATGGAGAAATAGCTTTTACAGAACACTGAATACCATTTAAATAGAAAACAGAAGTCCATTATCACAACGTAAACAAACATGATGTATTCAACTTTAATTTAAACAGCTGCAATTGTCTAACATTAATATCTTTATCTATGTACGATTAAACTAATTTCTGATATTAGGTGAATGGCAACTTATACTGAAACGCCAATAAAAATATCCCGCCAGACGGCCCCAGTACAAATTTCAATTACAATGCTATTTAAATAAAGAAAACAGATAAAACAAAACACAATCAAGACAATGACAAACTTTTCATTGTTAAATCAAAAAGGCACAGTTGTACTCCCCTGAGGGCATCCATACGGCGTCGGTAGTCGGTACCTTACTTACACTCAGTTAATTAATTACGACCGTTCCCTTTAGGATTCTTAATGTAATAATGCTCCGATCCTATTGTTTACAGATTTCCTTAAGGATTTTCAAATAGCTTTAAGAGTTATTTGAAATGGACGGTTTCAATTTTCGAAGTAGTAACAGCAATGGAATATTGTTTTTGTCTGTTAACTTTAATTGGAAATAATATATTTCGTTAACGATTTTAATAATGATCGATTGTGACTTAAGGACGCCTGAAACCAAAAGGGCTGCCGAATAATTATTGTGGCCTTGATAACTAATTGTATAGGGTGCTATCAAACTCATATGATTGTTGTTATTTAGAAATGGAATTGTAGCAATAATTGATATTTCAAAATGGATTCGCCTTCTTTTTACAACTTGCTCTTCACATGTCTTAAAATATTTATAACAGCTTTATCTACAAATGGTAAAGTGGATTACAACAGAATTTATTAAATATACTATAAGGACTTGCTTTAAACTAACTTTACCGCTGGTGATGGTTTAGGCCATTATAGATATTTATCACATTTAAAATTGAAAACTGGACATAATATCGTAGTACATTTGGGACTCACCCAATGAGCTGCAAAATAAAACACTCTAACGGAATCCTTCGGCAGGTCTTCGTAGGTAGTAGTTCCATCTTCTCCTACAAGTTCTACGCCTCGCAGAACATCCTGGATTGGAGGTGCTGGCCAGGGGAACCTGTCTCCAAGGGGATCAGCTAAGAGTGCGTCTCGTACTGGTCTTCCACGTATGACTAGTGTTGGGACCCCGACTGCTATGCTGTACTTTTGTGTTAGGCGGCGCTGAAAGTAGTAATGTGATGTTAGCAAGGTAATATTGACAGATTTTTAGCTGAATTGATATAAAAATACATTTAGCCATACGATTTGATCAATCTTTTAATTAATTTCTCAATATTTTTATGACGTAAATAATTTTACTTGATACTCATCTAATTTTTACGTATTTAAATTGAATCGTGTTATATGACCTAGACGTTGTATTATATTTTTCATTTAAGTGATTACCAACGATTGTACGTTTGTGATTATATTTTATCGTCATGAAATAATTATATTTTGTATATGCTTTATATACGAGCTTAATTTTTTATTTTTATATTTATTATTACGAATTGTTGCATTGTTGCATTAAAGCTTTCAACGTTCCTTTAAGTACATAAGATTTCCCAGAAATCACCAATTCCATTGTAACACGCAAAATTAACCAATATATATTGGCTTATGTGAAAGGTATTGTTTTTTTTCTTTATTGAGTAATACACATTACACTTTGCCTAAATTGCATAATGTTCTGTATCATTCATTACTTAATGATAATTGGCAAAAGATACGTGTTTTCGTCTATAACCTTTTGGTTTAAATTACATTAAATAAACATTAAAGTCCAGTTTATGGTTCGACACGAAAAGTTACAAAACTGTTGTGTCTCCAAGTTAGTCCAGCATACGAAACTTGCACGAATAACCCAAAAAACATATTCCAACAAACAATTAAATGTTATTTACCATGACCCACGCGAAAATCCCTTTAATCACAGTTTGAAACTACCAAACTATTAATTATAATTGCGAGGACCCTTCTTGTAAAACACCATTTGGAACAACCGGTGGAATCGTACGAGAATGCATAACTTGCGACCTACAGTCAAAGACATTACCTCGGTTTATGAGTTTAATTTATTCAGAGATGCTAAATTACTTAATATTTTGTCCCTTGGGATTTCAATAACGTGCGAAAGGTAAATCAATGAAGATTTATTGTTTTAAATGTTACAGTGGGGCGGGGGAATTGCTGGTCACGGCTTTTTTCAAAAATTGCAACAAGTTTATTTCTTATTTTAATACCCTACGCGTAGAAAATTATTTATTATGAAGGGAGCTTGCCTAATTATTATAATTATTATATCATTCATATAATATGACACACAAGGTAACATAGAAAAATTCAAGATAATAACTGTCTCATGTATTGCTTGAAATGAGACATAAGAATTAGACATGATTGAATGACATGACATGAATATGAGACATAACATTTATGTGCAATAAAAACCAAATTTAAATGGGTTTCGCTGCATAACATACAAAAAATTATGTTAAATAAGCATTCCCCTTAAGCCCTCTTATATACTATAGGTACGTACACCGAGAGTTATTTTTATAAAACGCCAACATCAAAATCGAATGGAATTTAACATTTCCGACTTTACTTTACAGCATTTTACCGGCTGAATTCCCGCTTTACCGCATTTAGTATGAAACCCGCGTACGGTTCCAGGCTAGCTGAATACAAATTACTTGTTTTAAATATTGATAAGCTGATGTAGTGCTTATCGCTTTAGCCATAGAGACTTACAGGGAATCTAAAGTAAAACATGATTTTTAAACTTATTAGTGATTGTAGCAGGTTTGTGTTGCCGGTTAGCTGACGCCGGGTTCAAGAATTTAATAAAGATTTTCAATTGTGGTATTTATTGTTTGTGTTGTATTGTGTTATGTTAGAGACCTTACATTTTAATGAGCAACTCGTTCGATAGTTAAATCATTAAAGAATTCAGTTAATCTGTCCATTAGTAAGTACATTTGAATCTTGGAATTGAAATACTTTAGCATGTACTCATTAAGGTATGCACTAAAAAATACCTTTTAGCAGTGTACCTGAACTTGTAATATTTACATTTGTGAATATAGTTATAAGTGTGTGGAGAATATACCGAAATATTGAATTTCTATTAGTACGAAAACCACTCCAAAGGTTTCCGCAGACGAACCAAATACCTAATCTTTTGGGTTTTTGTACAGTATTTTAATAATTTAGCGTCAAGAAATTAGATGTTTTATAATAAATTCTGATCTTATCAACTGATATGTGCTCGTTACAAGTGATATAATCAGCAGAGCCACAAACTTTCCCGTTCAGAAGCAAAAACTGGAGTAAATTTTACCAAACTTTATTTAGGCATTGAACGCGGCGCCACCCTTTTTCACATTCTCGCTCCGATCGCCACGCCTTGCGGACGTGCAAGACCCCGTTCTCCGTTGATCGGTCCCTGCCCGATATTCCGTGGCGCTCAGTCTACTGACGTCACAGTTTAGCGTGTTGGTTCCGTGCTACGGTTTTCAAGGTTTTTCTACTCCCTCTGAGTGCTATCGAAGTGCGATTTTTTCTTTGCGACTAAGCCCCTTAGTCTTCAAAGTGCTGTGCTAAGTTGTGTTGTGCTTGTGCTGAGTGCAGTGTTGTGCCCAGCGTAAGTAGTCGGGTTTCAGTACAAAGGATACTTAACGGTGACAACGAATTTGTACTGAACCAGTCCTTTTATTTTAATTTTATTTCTCTTCTCTATTTTAGTTATTTTTTCTCCTACTTTCATATTTATTTTTATCATATCTGTGTGTTTTCGTGTGTACTTGTCCTTTCTGTCGGTAAAGGTTGACCCTAACGCGGTCAAATCTTTACCTGCGTACCCTTTTTTAGGTTTCTAGGTAGCGGCCTTCGGCGTACTACGGTTAGTTTTAAGTTATTCTCCCCAGCCCCCCTACCGCTGGTAGGGAGGTTTGCCGCTAGGGCTCGCTAGGTTTTTTATTTAGGAATCCTAGGCATTTGTTATATAAATAGGTGCTAGGTTTGCTAGGAAACCTAGGCATACATTATATATTTATATATTACATATTGTAATTCCAAGCCCTCCAATGGACCTTGTTAATATTCTTAGGTCATTCGCCCAGGCGCTCGCTGTGTCCGGTGTAAGCATACCCGCTGACGTACTAACGCAGGCCTTACAGGCATCTATTGCGTCCCCGGCCCCTCAGGCCTCAACCCCGGCCCCTCAGGCCTCTAATGTCCAGGCACCTCAGGTGTATAGTTCTCCCGCGTCTCCCGTTCCATCCGATATGGACTGCGCGTCGGTCTCATCCTCGCGCTCATCTCGCAGGAAGCGTACCGCTCCCGGGAGCGATTCAGACTCCGCCGCGTCCGAAGCTTCGTGGGTCGCCGCCACCCTAACCGGTTCTCCTGAGCCCGCGTTCCAGTTAGTTGCTCTAAGAAGCGTTCGAAAAAAGCCGCGGTGTCTTCAACACCCGAGCCAACCCCGGTGTCTTCTACACCCGCCCCCACGCCGCTCATGTCACTCGAAGTGACCGCGTCTCCGTCGGTCCCTTCGAAGCCAGCGTCGCGCTGCGCTCCCGTCCCACCGAAGCCTCAGCTCCCTCCGCCCGTCTTCCTCCGTGAAAAAGCGCGCTGGACAGCGGATTCTAACTTGTGCAAAGAGCACAAAATTAATTACTTAAAAGCCGCGAACGCTGGCGAAACAATCAAAATACAGGTCGCGACCGTCGACGACTTCCGCGCGTTCACCAGGTTCCTTTCTTTAAAACAAATCGCGTATCACACCTACCTAGGAGCGTAAGAACCGCGCAGTACTACGGGGCGTCCCGTTCGAGCTCGCGAATGAAGAAATCCTCGAGGACCTTAAGTCCCAGGGTTTCCCGGTCGAAGCAGTGCACAAGATGCACTCTAACCACGGTAGGCGCTTTCCGTTAGCTTTAGTTATCTTGTCGAATACTCCCAACTCGAGGGAGATCTTTAGAGAGGCTCGCACAATTTGCGGACTCTCAAACATCTCCGTCGAGCGTCCCAACCCCCGTGGTCACCCTGGGCAGTGCCACCGCTGCCAGCTCTATGGCCACGCAGCGGCTAACTGCTCAGCTCCCCCCAGGTGCGTTAAGTGCCTGGATCCGCACATAACGAAGGAGTGCACTCGCACTCCCGAATCCACTTCCCCCCCTGCCTGTGTGCTGTGCGGTCAGTCCGGCCACACAGCTAACTACAGGGGTTGCCCGCGCGCTCCACGCTCCACCGCTAAGAGGGCCGCGCCTAATCCGGCGCCGCCGCTCACTCCCGCTCACTTCCCGCCGCTGCGCAACCGGAAGCAAAGCCCGTTCAGCCGACGCCTACTCAGGCTCTGTCTTGGAGGCAGCGTCCGGCTGTTCCGCCTGCACCTTCCCGACCCATCCCAGCTCCCGTAGCTTCCGTAGGGCCGTGTCCTGCTCCGTCATCCGCACCTCAGTCGTCGTTGGCTGAGGACATGAAGACCGTGTTCGACGTTATTCAAAATGTCGATATTAACGAAATTTCCGTGCTCGCACGCAAACTGCGAGCCGCCCGCTCTCCTCAAGAGCGTTTATTTGCGTTAGCCGAGCATCACTCGCTTCTAAGTTCGTTATAAATTTATTTTTTTATTCTTGTATAAAATCGTAAATAAGTAAATTATAATGTCTAGACCCGCGAATCCCGCGTCCAGTCGTATTAAACCCAAGGGCTTATCCCTAGTATCTTTTAACGCTCGTAGCCTTAACACCAACCTTCCCGAGATTAAACTGTTCCTTCAGAACAAAGAACCTAACTTATTCCTTCTCCAGGAGACATGGCTTACTCCAAACCGCTCCAGGGGATTCGCTATACCTAAGTACGCGTTTATTCGTAACGATAGGCCCAACTCCGACGGTTTCGGCGGCACCGCTATATATTACAAAAGAGGCTTCCATTGCTGTCCTCTCCCTACCCCTCCTCTCCTCAAAATGGAAGCCACTGTGTGTAGATTGGTTATGACTGGTCATCCGACCATCATCATAGCTTCAATCTACATACTTAGTCGTACCAGACCAATCCGCAGCGACTTTGAGGCCATTCTCGCCCTCGGCCATTCAGTCATTATGTTCGGAGACTTTAACTCCAAACATACTGACTGGACGTGCCTATCGACTAACACCAGTGGTATCGCTCTCCTCGACATCACAAATTCACTTGACTTAGATGTCATCTCCCCCATCACTCCCACTCACTATCCCAACAACCCGAACCACTCTCCTGATATCCTCGATTTTGCAATAGTCAAGCGAATCAACCTCGACCTCAGGTCTATCGAACCTCTCGATGACCTAGGTTCTGACCACCACCCCGTCTCCCTCGTGCTAGGACCGTCTAACGATAACGCTACCTCTCCTAAGACCTTTACCAACTGGAAAGGCTTTAAAAATACGTTAGTTTCAGCCTTAGAGGCCCCGAACTCTCCACTAGCGATCTCTCCCGAACAATTAGATAGCCCGGATAAAATTGATTCACTAGTAAATTCTCTCACTGATGCTATCAACTCAGCCATTAGTGACAACGAAAAGGTTGCTAAGCACGGCAAACCCACGCTTCCCTTAGCCGTTAGCAATCTTATTAAAGCTAAAAACGCGGCTCTCCGGAGAGCCAAGAAATATCCCACGCCCGCCTATAGAACAGCTGCGAATCAGCTTCAACGTAAAGTCAGGTCTTGCCTCGCGGAACTCCGAGACGCTCAGATGAACGATCTCATGGCGAATATCTCTCCGTCCCACCAAGCGTACTATAGCATGGCCCGAGCCTTACGCGTAGACACCGCCTCTCACGTTCCTCCTCTCACTCGTCCCGATGGCACTGCTGCCTTTGAAATCGAAGAGAAAGCCGAATGCTTCGCTGACAGCATTGCCGCACAATGCTCGCCCAGCACGCAACCTGCTGATCCCTCACACATCCAGGCGGTGGAGGACGAAGTCCTTCGAAGAGACTCTCTCCCCATCACCGCCGACCCTGTCACAGTCTCTAATGACGAAATCTTGCTTCTCATTAGAAATCAAAAGTCCAAAAAGGCTCCGGGTGCGGATGGAATTTCCAACCACGCACTTAAGCACCTACCTCAACAGATGCTTACCTTGCTAGCTATCATTTTCAATGCCTGCTTCGACCATAGCTACTTTCCAAAAGCTTGGAAAGAAGCGACAGTCATAGGCATTCCCAAGCCGGGCAAACCTCTGAACGTCCCGGCTAATCACAGACCCATCAGCCTCCTCAAGGCAATGTCTAAACTTCTCGAGAGAGTCATACTCTCTCGAATGCGGAACCATCTGTTTCCAACGGATGGCGATCCTCTCATTATTCCCCATCAGTTCGGCTTTCGCGCTAAACACTCCTGCCCTCAGCAAGTCCATCGAATCGTCGAGTATATACTTGACGGTTTCTATCCGCGTCGTTATAAAACAGTCGCGGTTTTCTTTGACGTAGCCAAGGCTTTCGATAAAGTCTGGCACAGCGGTCTCGTTTATAAACTCTGCAAGATAGGCTTACCGGATCGCCTAGTCAGGTTAATAGCGTCGTTTCTCAAAGACCGTACGTTTCGATTTAAACACGAAGGCACGCTTTCTGCGCCTCGTCCCATAAAGGCTGGAGTCCCTCAAGGCTCAGTCCTCGCCCCTCTGCTGTACACCGTGTACACCAACGACATTCCCATCCCGCCGAAAGGCGTCGAACTCGCCCTCTTTGCCGACGACACCGCACTCTATACCAAAGGCCACAGTATTCCACACCTTGTAACCAGACTCCAAAAGGCCGTAAACGCCCTTGGTGTATGGTTTCAAAAATGGCGCATCGATGTGAACCCTGAAAAGAGTTCTGCGATGCGCTTTGACCACAAACGCCGTCGTCCCGCTGGCGATCCCCACGTTCGAATGTTAGGCATTCCCATCCCCTGGAAGCGCAGTACTAAATACTTAGGCGTCACATTAGATCCGACGCTTTCTTTCAAGCCACACGTCGAAAGAGTTTCGAAACTCGCTCGTCACTACTTAGGCCGCCTAAATAGCATGTTAGGTAGAAAAAGTAAAATGTCTTTCAGAAACAAACGTACACTTTACAAGGTCTGCGTTAGACCCGTCATGACGTATGCCTCGCCAATCTTTGCCCACGCCAAACCCTCCCTCCTGCACAAACTGCAGGTAGTTCAAAACCTCTTTTGCCGCAGGGCCACAAACGCACCGTGGTACGTGCGTAACGCGGACTTGCATAGAGATCTTGAACTGCCTACAGTACAACAACACCTCAAAACACTCTCTGAAGCGTTCTTCAAACGCTCCCAATCCTCTAGTTCGTGATTCAGTCTCATATACTACTCCTGTCTTAGATTCGAAGTTCAAAGTCGCTAGGCCTAGGAATGCGCAAATGTACTCATCCACCAGACTGTCAGCCGATCTCGAAGCCCTTCTGGCCGCAAATTCTAATTCTAACGTTAATTCTAATTCTAATGTAAATCCTAATTCTAACGTAAATGCGAATTAATTCAATTTTATTTTGCAATTTTTAATTTTTGTATTAATTATTGATTTTCATTTTGAGCACCTTCAGTGCTATGTATTCACCTTCAGTGCTTTGAGCACCTTCAGTGCTATGTAATCCCAGCGGGTGACCCCTTCTGGGCCCCGCTAGCGCGGCCTCTTTCTCCAATTGGCCGTCGCTCAGATGAAGGCTGAGTGGCAAAAATGCACGAGCCGACAGGGGGTTTTTAGTGGGTATGGTTCTGGTAGGCGTCGGGACGAGTCCCACATAACTCTGGAATCGCGCCAGAGTATGCGTCAGGGCATTTTTATCCTCCTGTCCTTCCCGCGGAGGGGAACAAAAAAAAAAAAAAAAACGCCACCCTTTACGGCAGAGAAAAGTTGTTAGGACTATACACTATTTCTGGACACTATTTCTTATTGTAACCATAACGTAAGATTTATGATCTCCCATCCAGCCATACATTTTTCTCATAAACTGTTTATAACCATAGAGTAAATATTGACAGCTACGAATTGTCTGAAACTCGGTCGGTAAACTCTAAAATGGAAACACATGGTATCAAAGTCGAGCTGATACAGAAGTTTTCCAGGCAACGGCCATTTATGTAAATTAATTAACAAAAACGACAACTGCGCCCTCGCTGTCCCATTGAAGGGCCGTTTACACGTTACGTAGGCGTTCTCTTCCGGTTTAAAGTAGACACTTTAAAACTAGACGCATTATCTAAAGAACTTTGTTTGTCTAGTTTTGTTACAAAATACGTTTATATAATACGTTTATACGGAGTAAAGTTTACAGAGGTTATCAAATATTTCAGTTATTTTTATTACCTATATTCCAAAGATAATAATGTTTTCTATACTTATTAAATGATCGAAGTAGTTTGTTGCATCACGGCGTTTTTCCCATATTTTATAGCTTTAATATTTAGTCTCGGCCTATTTTAGCCAGTATGATAGGCCTTAGAGACGTAAAGTACTTTATACATAACGCTCAAAGGCACCAAAAGCCTGATTGATTTGCAAAATTAATTTCAGTTAACTCTTTAAAGGATTTCTGTACTGATGTATTCTACTTTAGAATTCCAGTACTGTCCAATCCTGAGCACTTCGCCGTGTGAACAGCCTCTTACCATCGTTTGCGTTAGTTGATAAAAATAGACAGGATCCGGATGTGGACTGTCAGCAGGTATTTGTGGAACGGTACCAAACAAGCTATTGGTACATTCATTTTATAGTAATTAAGTTAAAGAAAACAAGATCTTTTTTTGAAAATTTGTTAGCAAAGGAAATTAATAAGATGTTCTGAATTTGAACTTAAATAGCTGCTTTTTAAATGAATGGAATTGCGTAGGGCTATTTTCGATTATCAACCATCTTATATTAATGTTAGAGAAATACTCTAATTAGGTACTTAAATACATGATTAGTTTTCAATCGTGTTCATTTAATAAATACAAGATTGCGCTGTTCATTGACACAATCAAATATTCAGTAAGCACATTTTTCAAAAAAACATTATAAGTTGCACAGTAATTAGCTAGTAGTAGCAAATCACAGATGGGACCCCATCTCATTCCAGTAAGTACCTAATTCGCCATATTTTCCATATGAGCTCTCAAGCGTTATTCTCGCTTAATGACAAACGCACATCTTCATATTCCAACGAGGTACAATCGACTGCAAATCAACTGAAACACTTTAAAATGTACTACGCCCTTATTTAAAGTGTTTTAAGGACTGAAATAGTGTGACCACCGGTGTAACTAAGAGTGATATTTGACAGCAATCAGCTAAAAGCCTTCGTTTTTGACGTGGTTGAATGAAAAGTGCTCTATTTTAAGATGATGTTAAAGGAGCTACCCACTTATTCGGGCTGGCATTAAGAGGCACTGCCGAGCGGCAAAGTTGAATATACCAATAACATATACCTATCTAGCTGAATGTTCCGCAAAAATGCCCCCCGGCTAGTAATGGCCGGGTATCGACGATTAATTTGCTGTTTTTTTTTTCGAAATTTATTGTCCCTATTGGCCTTTTAAATTTCACCAGACTTTGTAGCCTAGCGCTGAGGGCACTTAACTGGAACTTAAACTACTCCTACATACGATAGTCTAAGGGCACCCCAGAGGGTACGGACCTCGGCTTAGGACGTCGTATATTGAAACTACCACTGGTTCGGAAGGGTCATCTACAGCCAAAGAACCAGCAAGAAACTCAGTAGAAATGCGTACGCCGCGTCAGCCTGGCCCACCGGTGGGTTAGGCGACTCGAATACCGTGTTGCCCTATTTCTAACTGGAACACCGGCATTCCTTGTTCTAATAGCGTCGTCGGGACATTAATATTAGCCCGAATGGACTGGTCTATCGTAATTTTTTATTCAAACATTAGAACGACAAAATTGACTTAAAATCAAAATATTTTATTTCGTTATTGGTTTGCATGAGGAACTCTTTAGGAATTTTTATATGGTAAGAACCTACCTAGGTATGAGTAAATTTTCTGTAAGTTTTACAGGCATTATTACACTGGAAAAAACTTCTGACTAAAGACAACACTACAGACTTGGAAAAAATACTTATTCAATACTTTGTTCACTGAACAAATAATTTGCATTAAAAACTTAGCTTTTCGTTCCAACTGTAAACGATCCACTACAAAATATGATAAGAGCGAAAATAAAATGCCAGTTTTGTTATAGGTACTGCTCAGCATAAAATCATGAAAGTAAATTGTATCCAAATCGGGATTCGTTTCAACGTATAAAGTAGCAAATGTAGGATCGAAGGCTTAGGTGTAATGAATTCAGATAAAATATGATAGAGGATTCTGCCCTGCGCTTTGCAAGGGCGTTCCAAAGGGACGATACACATAAATCGGTTTTGGTTTTTTATAAAGTGATTTATAATCTTCAGTCACGAAGGAGCTCGCATTTAAAAGTTGAACCCTGAATGTAATTTGGAATATCTGAAGGTATATTTACCCGCCTGTCGAATGTATAATAATAATAAGAACAAACCTTTTGACGGATCTAATGATATGAGGTTTAATTAGATTTGTCTCAGTTGTGCGAATGACCCAGTGTTAATATACCCTGGATTCTGGATAGATGCCTGGAATTCCCATAGGAACAGGAGTTATTCGGGAAAATAACTTTAGCATTCGTTCTGTTAAATAGTCAAATTCTGCAGTTTGTTTAATGTAAGCGTTCGCTCAAAAATATAAATTTTTGCAATTTAATCCCCTGATGCCAAAGTTTTATCATACATTTTTTTTTAAATTATTGAAATCGTACAAAGCCACGCTTTTAAAAGCTGCGGGCGAAAGCTAGTAATTTATTAATAAGATTTAATACATTACTGATATTGCTAAAACCTGAGCTTGATATGTAGATTAGCCAGAACTTGAAGATCTTGTAAATTCACTGTTATGATTATGAGGACGTAGATATAAATATTTTTTAAACTATATTTATACTGATAATAACGACCGCCTTAATAATCCCAATGGACTACAGCTTCACCCTCACCAGAGGCCGTAGCCAAGTTGCGTATCTATGATTGCTAACGCTAGAGACAACGTATGAAACATATCGTTATATCAGGTGATGAGTGCATCATATAGCTTACGAGGTTTTTTATAGCGTTAGCGACCATAGATTGGCCCCAGGTGGTTATAGTCGTTTGTGTCAGTAACTTCTGTAACTGTGAGGAATGTGTCAATTTTATTTAAATCTTTGATTAAATAAAAAAGGGGAGAAAGGCGACGTTCTTAAAGGCCGTACTTGAGTGAAGGATCTTGTACTCATAAAAACTCAAGTATCACATACTAGTATATATGAAGCAGAAAGAGAGAATTTTGTAACGTTGTGGCGCACGAGCAAATCATATTATGTGTCGTTTCGCCTTGGTTATTTTGGCGTAGCGACATCGCGCTACCTTCCGCTATTTTACTTTCATCAATAGCCGAATCGATGTCAACCCCATTTTTTATCTAATTCGACCGGGCTACAAGACTTCAACCACACATGGTGTATTGTTCTGCGCATGCTTGTAAAGGTTAAGGAGGTTTATCTTATTTTAGTCTGGCAGAGCCGCTGGCTAAACCAAATTATTAAAAAACCTTTATCTCACACTTACCTAGAAAACAAATCTTTAAATAACTCTATATTCGGTTATATTTACCAAGAAATGTAGCTACAAAGTGATCTAAAATTAAAATAAGCTTCCGTCTTACGCCGCCATTACTCCGTGGATGTGTGGCGGTGGCACGAGACCGCATCATTTAACAGGATTAATGTCGCAGCCACTGCTATCCACCTTTGGGTGATCTACTAGCTCTTAAACAGGCACGTAAGGAAACTAGGAATTCAGTTTTTCTGCGGTATTGGCGGAGGGTTCAAATTTTGTTGGTTTTTGAAAGGTAAGCGTGTAAATAATTGTGTATTTGAATCATTCATACAAATCAACTAACCCATTAGTCTTACATAATTAATTATAAACAGCTTAGGTATGGTAGTTGGCAAATCGAACTCATTTTTTTCTTTCAATTCGTAAAAAATATGACAAAAACGTTCGAAGCATTACGTCAATATAGATTTACAACTTTCCACCCTTATCAAACCAAATTCACGTACATACCTTCCTATTTCAAAAATTGGATCAAAAAGTAAAATTTTCCAAGGCAGCTGAAGCAATTTTACACGGGTGTTGTACGGCTAGTGTTACTTAATCCTGTAACAATTTGCTGGCTGGGGTGGTCAGCCGAGCGTGCCGTGGCATGAGGGTGCAACCTGCCTTGAGTGAGACGAAGCTTCTACTGCTTTAGGGTGACCAGGCGTTATATTCTTAGATATTTATTGCTCAGGTTTTTATTGCTGTCCATAATATTACAGATCTTCAAAATAATACAATAATAATAACACACATGTTAAACTATGGGCCAAACCTTAGAAGACTTTAAACAGTGTTTCAATATATGTGTGCGTATGATAAAAGTCAGCGTTGATATTAACTTCGAAAGGAAATCTCTGGTTTTCAAAAGCACACTAAGGAAATTCCTTTATTAATTGTCACGTCTAATAAACAGTTTTTTTACATAATACACTATTACAGCACCGTTTTCGTAGTTTAATCTGAATAATAAAATTACCCTTGTTAAAGACATTTAAGCTAGCAAGGTAGGTGTCTGTTTCTCATTAATCACACGGTAAATGGCCAGGTTACCTACCAATAATTTAAGTTGGGATATTAATTAGTCTTATGTTAAAAAAATTGCATTTTTCATCATTAATATTGCATTAGTTTTGCAAGAAAAACTAGTTTATATGAATTACATAATTATATTAATTGACATAATTTAGATACAATAAAGTAAATATTGTAGTTTAAAAATACAGGATCTAAGTTTAAATAACAAAATAAGCTCAATAGATGGCATATATGACTTTGCACAAACGTACCAGACCACTGCAAACCTATGGACACCCCACAGGTGCCCTAATGTCTGCAGAGTGTATTACGTTGATATTGTTTCACGCATGAACTCTTACAACAAGTTTAGGCGTATTGTAATCTAAGGAAGGTCAAGCAATTATCGTTTTAAATTTTTTGAAGCTCGGGTATTGTTTTATACTATGTAGGTTAGTATATGCTGCATAGCGTAACGAAATTTGATGTTGTAATTTACTATGGCCTGATTTAGGTATTTCTGTTATCTAAAGGGTATACAGGGCGTAAAAAAGAACTTTAAAAGTAAATCCTGAAAACAACTTTTCCAAAGAAACATAGGTCCAGTACTTACAAAGCTTTTTTTTAAGATCAGATGTAATTTGCACTCACATTGTAACACTTGAAAACAGTATTCTTATTATTACTTTTTATCAAGTACTTAGAATTTGCAGCAATTTACATTTTTCTCTGCAAAAATTTTTTAAATCATCCGCGCGTAAACACTTATATAACACATTTAAAATTATTCAAATTATCATAGTTATTTTAAACCCCAATTATGTTATTTCATTCTAACATAATTGTGGGCAATGGCGAATGAAAGCAAATTAATCCTGGCAAATTCTAAATTTAGATAATTCTAAATTAATATTTGCAATTCTAGAATGTACGTATAAGTGTATTAAATTAATAATTATAAGATAGAAATTAGCTACAATAATATTTATATTTACATAAAGTTCCAGAGGTAAATTTTTTAATCTTGCTCTATGTGAAATTTTGCCTTCAGAGTATTTGTCTAGACAGACATGGATGTAATTCCAGACACAATATAATAAGGAATGAGTGAATTTTTCTATTTTTCCAGAAAACTATAGTCCTAGTTCTTTCAAGCGTCGAGTGAATAGGTATCTCGTGGATAGACGTGTAACACCTTCGTCTTCATCGTCACATTCCATCAGAGGAGATAGAAGACAAACGTCTAATCCTTTTTCAAAAAAAAAAAAATTATTTGAATAAAACAGCAAAGTGGGGAAAATGATCGAATTATGCGGCCTAATTAAATAATGCCTACTGGCTACTTTAGGTAACCCGTAATTTTTTTTTTTTTGGGTCCCCTCCACGGGAAGGGCAGGAGGATATAAAAAATGCTCTGACGCATACTCCGCGCGCGCGATCTGAGTTATGTGGGACTCGTCCCGTAGAACCACTACCCACTAAAAAACCCCCTGTCGGCTCATGCATTTTTGCCACTCAGCCTTCATCTGAGCGACGGCCAATTGGAGAAAGAGGCCGCGCTAGCGGGGCCCTTAAGGGGTCACCCGCTGGGATTTACATAGCACTGAAGGTGCTCAAAAATGAAAAGTAAATAATTAAAAACATTAAAAATTTAAAAATAAAATTGCATTAATTCGGATTTACGTTAGAATTAGAATTACGTTAGATTTAGAATTTGCGGCCTAAAGGGCCTCGAGATCTAAGGTTAACTGCGTTGGTTCGCCAGTGTGCGCGTTTCTCGGTCTAGCAACTTTGAATTTCGAATCTAACACGGGAGGAGTATATGAGACTGAATCTCGAACAAGATGATTGGGATGGGATTCGGCGCGTTTGAAGAACGATTCTGAGAGTGTTTTGAGGTGCTGTTGTACTGTAGGTAGTTCAAGATCTCTGTGCAGGTCCGCGTTGCGCACGTACCAAGGTGCGTTTGTGGCCCTGCGGCAGAAGAGATTTTGAACTACCTGCAGCTCATACAGGACGGAGGGATTGGCGTGGGCAAAGACTGGCGAAGCATTTGACATGACGGGTCTAACGCAGACCTTATAAAGCGTACGTTTATTTCTAAGACATTTTACTTTTTCTACCTATCATACTATTTAGGCGCCTTAAGTAGAAACGCGCGAGTTTCGTTACTCTATCGACGTGTGGCTTGAAAGAGAGCGTCTGATCTAAGGTGACGCCTAAGTATTTAATACTGCGCTTCCAGGGTATGGGAATACCTAACATTCGAATGTGAGGATCGTTGTAGCGATTACGACGTTTGTGGTCGAATTGAATGGCAGAACTCTTTTCCGGGTTGACATCGATACGCCATTTTTGAAACCAAACACCGAGGGCGTTTACGGCCTTTTGGAGTCTGGTGATGTTATACGGGATCGATTGACCTTTAGTGTAAAGGGCGGTATCGTCTGCAAAGAGGGCGAGTTCGACGCCTTTCGGCGAGATGGGGATGTCGTTAGTGTACACGGTGTACAGCAGAGGGGCGAGGACTGAGCCTTGCGGGACTCCAGCCTTTTTGGGACGAGGCGCGGAGAGCGTGCCTTCATGTTTGAATCGAAACGTACGGTCTTTAAGAAACGACGCGATTAATCTGACTAGGCGAACCGGTAATCCTATTTTATAGAGTTTAAAAACGAGACCGCTGTGCCAGACTTTATCGAAAGCCTTGGCTACGTCAAAGAGAACCGCGATTGTTTTTTTACGACGCGAATAGAATCCTTAGCGCGAAAGCCGAACTGGTGGGGAATAATGAGAGGGTCGCCATCCGTTGGAAACAGATGGTTCCGCATTTGAGAGAGTATGACTCTTTCGAGAAGTTTAGACATTGCCTTGAGGAGGCTGATGGGTCTGTGATTGGCCGGGACGTTCAGAGGTTTACCCAGCTTGGGAATGCCTATGACTGTCGCTTCTTTCCAGGCTTTTGGAAAGTAGCTATGGTCGAAGCAGGCATTGAAGATAATAGCTAACAAGGTAAGCACCTGCTGTGGCAGGTGCTTAAGTGCGTGGTTGGAAATTCCATCCGCACCCGGAGCCTTTTTGGACTTTTGCTTTCTAATGAGAAGCAAGATTTCATCATTAGACACTGTGACGGGGTCGTCGGTAATTGGGAGAGATTCTCTGCGGAGAACTTCGTCCTCCTCCGCCTGGATATGGGAGGGATCCGCGGGTTGCGTGCTGGGCGAACATTGTGCCGCTATGCTGTCGGCGAAGCATTCGGCTTTCTCTTCAATTTCGAAGGCAATGGTGCCGTCGGGACGAGTGAGAGGAGGAACGTGAGAGGCGGTGTCTACGCGTAGGGCTCGGGCCATTCGATAATACGCTTGGTGGGACGTCAAGTCGGACGTTGAAGTCAAGGGAGTTAGTGATGTCGAGGAGAGCGATACCGCTGGTGTTGGTCGATAGGCACGTCCAATCAGTATGTTTGGAGTTAAAGTCTCCGAACATAATGACTGAATGGCCGAGGGCGAGAATGGCCTCAAAGTCGCTGCGGATTGGTCTGGAGCCACATGGTATGTAGATTGAAGCTATGATGATGGTCGGATGACCAGTCATAGCCAATCCATACACAGTGGCTTCCATGTTGAGGAGAGGAGGGGTAGGGAGAGGACAGCAATGGAAGCCTCTTTTGTAATATATAGCGGTGCCGCCGAAACCGTCGGAGTTGGGCCTATCGTTACGTGTAAACGCGTACTAAGGAATAGCGTATCCCCTGGAGCGGTTTGGAGTAAGCCATGTCTCCTGGAGAAGGAATAAGTCAGGTCTTTGTTCTGAAGGAACAGTTTAATCTCGGGAAGGTTGGTGCTAAGGCTACGAGCGTTAAAAGAGACTAGGGATAAGCTCTTGGGTTTAATACGACTGGACGCGGGATTCGCGGGTCTAGACATTATAATTTACTTATTTACGAATTTATACAAAAATAAAGAATTTATAACGAACTTAGAAGCGAGTGATGCTCGGCTTACGCAAATAAACGCTCTTGAGGAGGGCGGGCGGCTCGCAGTTTGCGTGCGAGTACGGAAATTTCGTTAATATCGACGTTTTGAATAACGTCGAACACGGTCTTCATGTCCTCAGCCAACGATGACTGAGGTGCGAATGAAGGAGCGGGACGCAGCCCTACGGAAGCTACGGGAGCTGGGATGGGTCGGGAAGGTGCAGGCGGAACGGCCGGACGCTGCCTCCAAGACAGAGCCTGAGTAGGCGTCGGCTGAACGGGCTTTGCTTCCGGGGGACCCCGGTTGCGCAGCGGCGGGAAGTTAGCGGGAGTGAGCGGCGGCGCCGGTTTATGCGCGACCCTCTTGGCGGTGGACGCGGAGCGCGCGGGCAACCCCTGTAGTTAGCTGTATGGCCGGACTGGCCGCACAGCACACAGGCAGGGGGGGAAGTGGATTCGGGAGTGCGAGTGCACTCCTTAGTTATGTGAGGATCCAGGCACTTTACGCACCTGGGGGGAGCTGAGCAGTTAGCCGCTGCGTGGCCATAGAGCTGGCAGCGGTGGCACTGCCCAGGGTGACCGCGGGGGTTGGGACGCTCGACGGAGATGTTCGAGAGTCCGCAAATTGTGCGAGCCTCTCTGAAAATCTCCTTCGAGTTGGGAGTGTTGGACAGGATTACTAAAGCTAAGGGAATACGCCTACCGCGGTTGGAGTGCATCTTGTGGTCTGCTTCAGCCGGGAAGCCCTGAGACGTAAGGTCCTCGAGAATGTCTTCATTACTGAGTTCAAACGGGACGCCCCGTAGTACTGCGCGGATCTTACGCTCCTCCGGTAGGGCGTAGGCGTGATACGCGAAACCCGTAAAAGATTGGAGGCATATGTTATACTTACTTATCCGCCTACAAAAATTATAAATCAATATTGGAAGCCCATTTATTTAAAATAAACAAATATTTATTTAAAATATACCTTTAAAATACAGAAATACTGTTACTGAATAGAAAACTAATTTTCCTTGCAAACTTGAAAACCTACTCCTTTCAAAAATATCTATAAAAAAGCTTTCAAAACTCTGTAAATATACACAAAAATATCTTTTCATCCCTCATTTTACCCGCGAAATTACTATCATCATTTAAGCCTTCATTTAGGGGGTAAGCGTGTCGCGTATTATGACGAGAAGGGCGCATAGTACCCTGCAGTGCCCTCCAGTGGTATGAGGGTTGTAGGGCTAAAAGGGCCCTTGAAAAGACGTCAACCTCGACTTGGACTTTTTACAGGGATGGAAATGCAGGTAGGTTCTTTTAGTCGTTAGGTTATGGTTTGTGGTTTTTTTTTTGTTTTATATGAAATCTTAATTTCGTACCCTTAAATACTTCATACTGATAATTTGAATTTGAATATTTCCAACACCTTTTAAACTTATCTATCGATTTACCCTTTCTGTATGCCAATGCACTGCCTCGAAAGACCTTTGTTTGAAAACGTCGAGTCCTATGAATGGTTTCAGACAACAATGGCTGATATAGGTATGTGTTTATTGATGATAAATACCTTATAAAAGTAGCGTCCTGGGTTTTATTGAACTGCATATTTTGAAAAAAATTTTGGCTTTTTTTTGAGGTACTTGACAAAACAAAGGAGAAGGGCAATGCAATTGCTAGGAAATTTATAGGTACTATTTTTAGAAAAAGTAGAGAAATGTTTGTCTGTTTGTAACCAATGAGTAACATTATCCAGAAGAAGCATACTTTTACTAAATATTATCTGAAACCACGTAATCAGGAGACACTATGAAATAATTAAAAATTTTGACAAACATTAGCAACTGGGTAGGTAACCCCAAGGTGAGATGCTATTGATGAATAGATTTATTTTCGAAATGGCGGCCACGCGTGATACTTTCATAAATGGATAGCTCACATAAAGTATTGAATAAAAAAATCTGGCAAATCGTCACGTTTCCTAGTTATGAGCTGTCAAAAATAGACAAGTGGCGAATAAAATATTTTCTTAGAAATTTAATTTTTTTATCTTTAATTAAAAAAAAATTACTGATATTAAATAAATAATATAGTTATTTTTCAAATCCTGATTTTTGTAACACTTGTAAATAGTATAACTATTTATCAAGTACTCAGAAAATGAGCCAGCTATCAATATTTTTATCTGCAAACAGTTTTTGAATCATCTATTATGCGATAAAAACCTGCAAATTATATATACAAAGAAAAATGATTGTTTATTTGACAAAATATATTACTATAAACGGGACATAACATCGTAACATTTTCTTAAACAGGAAATCACAACACGAATAAAATATGGATACAACACTTAACTTTGAAATATTTAATGCATTTCGCATTTTAGGAATTTCAGGAACTTTCTAACGATTTAAAAATGGAGGATATCTCAAAGCGTAAAGTATGTTTAAGGTATTTGTTATTCAAAAGTTTGATACGGGGCAGATACTTAAAAGGCTCCCTGGGTTTCTGGAGTAAACGGGAAGCTAAAGAACTAAGACTGTAACGTTTTTGGAAAAATTTGTGTTTTATATACTAGAATCTCTGAAACTCTTTATATAAAGAAAAACAATTTTTAGTTTTATAGGTGTTGGTTGACGGTTTGAAAGCCTCGATGGCGCGGTAATTGAGGTGACTGCCAAAATGCAAACGAGTTTGTAATTTGACATTGTGAGCCAATCCTGAATACCAATCTGAAGCACCAAAAAAGTTTAGTCAAAGGTAAAGTATGTAAGGTCCGCAAACCTGTATTTGGGAAGCTATTAGTGAACCTAAGTATTATATAAAAATTTGCATTTGCTTTGAGTCACATTCATGGTCCTTCAAGAAAGAAAAGTTGTTCACACTACAGATTGCATTATGTGAAAAAAGACTAGTCATAGATATCTTTTCCCACAACAACAAGGAAAAAAGAGTTAAAACCATAAAAAGAAGTGAATCAAACCTTTTGTAGCCGATTAAACAGTAAGTTTTCATTATCATTCCACATTTTTCTCAGACAGTAAAACTTATAATATTATCGCTTTCTCCGTTTGTAAATAATTGGACTGCTATTTTAAAGTACTCTGTACTCTGATTCAAACTCAGAAACTTTATTTACGAGTTTCTGCCGCACTCGGTCTACCGAGAAAACTTTGGAACTCAATTACCTCGAACCTTTCGAAATATTTACTTGATGTTTTAAACTACCGGACGCGCCTCTTTTCGGATTGGACGTCCTTTTTGGAGCTCTTAAAATATGATTACATTTAAAGGCGCCAAGTTTAACTTGACTAGAGATATTTTTACGACAATTGATTTCAAAGACAGTTTTATTAATGTTCTCTTTTAATTTTATGTTAGAAGGAAATTACGACATGATTCAGATTAATAACATAATGTCCTGAGCGCAAAGCTTCAACGTAACGCTTACATTATTACCATACCTACAGCAGATTCTGGATCCCAAAACAAAGAACGTTTTAAAAAATAAAATATCACATGCTTATTGGAGTATTCCGATTTATGTTAATGAATTATGATCTGTCTAATTTAAATATAGAATACCGGTGAATACAACTTTCGAGAAAAACACAGCCTTTAGGTTGTACAGGAAGTTTTTTCAAAGGTCGTAGACCTATTCCTTATACACCAGAGGTTCCAGTCCTGGTTTGGCCACTCATTTGTGCATGTATTTATATGTGTTTATTTATTCTGGGTTTAGTTCGTTGTATGGGCGTCCATAACACAAGCTTTGCTTACTTTGGGGCCATACAGTTGGTATGATTGTCCGAGGATTATTATTATTACTATATGCTTTGTGCTTTAGGTATCAGATATCTATGCTTCCAATACAAATAAAAAAGTATGAACGACAACGTATAATAAACACCATGCAAAAACCCATTGGATGCAGAATAGTCAATGACGTACAATACTTTTTCATACGACCAATCCCCATATGGATGCCTACGTGTCCCCCTGCGCTGCGTGTACTGTTAGTATCTTTTTTATTTCAAAACGCACTCTTTTGAACCCTAGACAATAGCTCGGAAACACTGGCTTAGGCGAACAAATACTCTGTGTGCATGTTGTTAAAATACAGGTGCATATGAAACATGACGTTGATCTGTTGAATTTTGAGTGAGAGTATTCGGAAATTTAAAAAAGGAGCGATGGATGATACTTGTACATTGTTTAAAGTATTTTGTCGTAAAGTGAGAGCATTCCTGTACTACCTGGCTTTTCTCATTTAGTGGCATATCTCGTATTCGAGATGCAAGTATATAGACAAGCACTCGCTTTATGTCGGGCGATTAACTTCGTAAAATGTCGAGCTTGGCATGAATTTGTCATCCCCACAATATCAAATTTTAAACCTCGATCGAAAAATCTCTATGTATTCAAGATTTTGCCTTTAGAAGACTTCGACATTATCTCGAAAATATTGAATTGCCTTCCAGGATTTTTTTTTGATAAATGGGCTCTTTTCAGAAAGTATTTTTATCTTCATTTATGTTGCGGGGGACATTGAACTATGCAACTCCCGAGAAGTACAACAAAAATTACAGTAACGACCAAATAAACGTTAACAAGTATTAAAAAGATATGAAATATTTCGCTTGTTGAAAAGTAATTATGTACCAGCGATAAGACCACAGTATTGTTAACTAAATAAAATCGATTTTTATAACTATACTAACGCCCATATTTAGAGGCGTCTTTGTGAGACGTTTTTTTACTCGGCTTGTGCAGCTCCTTCTAGGTCTTCCTCTTCTTCTTTTCCTTCTACCTTTCTTTATATAATATTCTTCACAATGTCGTCATGCGTATTGCTATAATTTTTCCACGTTTTGTCTTATGTTGGTACTTCTTCATTGGTTTTCATTAAAATTATTAAAATTATTCGTTCCAGCATAATTTAGATCTGAGAAAAAGTCATATGCGACCCTACCGAAAGTAAAGAGACAAAGCGAGTATTAACTAAATGCTTACTAAATAAATGATTACTTATTTTAGAGTTCTAGCTAAGTCTCAATCAATGATATTGGTATAGAATTTCACATTGTTATAGTGTAAAAGCTGCGTTATCTAATATGATATGAGAGTGTCTGGTTTCAGCTACCAGGTCTCTGTTGTATCCCCTCTTAATATTATAATTATTGATAAATGATTATACCACAAACATAGGCGTTATTGAAATAAAATAAATTTACCTATACAATACTTATAAAAATAATATTAAACCTCTTTAAGCATAGTTTGCGATATCAATGACCATACAACGAACTGCGATTCTAGAAGTGTCTTACATATGTGTGACATAAATAATTCTAAGTCTTATGAGAAAATCTACGTTTACAATAATAATAATAATAATTCTTTATTTGTAAGTATATGCGATACAATTTGATGGAATATAAATAACAATAAAATTTGTTCACATACTGCTGACGTCAGCGTGCAAAAATTATGTCATAATTAATACATAAATATATATAAAAGTCTATTAAAACTAATTGAGCAATGTCACATATTATATTGAAATTTCAATAGTTATTTATGTTTAAAGAAATTTCAAGGTCATGTGAAATACAATGTCAAATTAAAATTACAATATGTCCAACTAATAAAATTTAAATAATAAATGTAATAATCAAAATACAATGTACTTAATCATAAACAGGTTTAGCACACATAGCCTAGTAGCATTTGAACCCTAGACCTTTTTTGTGAGAGGCTGGTTAAACAACTAATGCACATGCGTTGGTCCAAAAAGTTACTTAACTTTATGTAACCATTCTTGTAGAAAAGTATACACCACAAAGGGTTCGAAGTATTTTTAAGTCATTGAAAACCTGATAACCGACAAACAATTGTTTTCTTCTGTTTTTGTGCGCGGCTGTAATCAAGGCGTTAATTAGTGTAAAATTACCGTATTTAAATCAAGCTCAAATACTAAATCAACAACAAAATATTCTCCTATACACGTCAATCTCCGTACTTACCCAGTTTACTAAACCTAGCCTACTGTAAACATAATCTAAGATTACTTACAAACTATCAAATGCTTTTAAATCCATATCTAATCCGTAACAACATGGTGTAACACGACGCGACGGCACGGAGGCGGCGGCGGCGATGCGCTACAGTTGGTTGTTACTACCGCACCAAGCCAACTAGACAAACACGCGGAGCACTCACCTTTTTGAAATCCTTTACAACTGATAAATTAAAACGAGGCATGAGAAATAAATACCGCATAACAGTTTGGTCATTTAGTCAAAATAATAATTGTTTGATGGAGTATCGAAATAAATTAAAAATTTGTTTTATATTCATAACCGAAATAAATTACTATACGTTTGACAGTCGTGTAGTTGGCTTGGTCTTGTAGTAGTAATATAATGTTAACTCAAACATGGAGTGCATTGAACTACAAACAATTCTTCATACGAGTAGAGCCGTCATAGAGACTAGGAATTTTAATTAATTCACAAATTAGTTAAATATTTTGTATGTACTTTTAGACTGCAGGGCTGTATCATTGACGAAACTTATAGCAAACTCAGAGAATTTTTTGCCTTACAAATATGGACTCAGATTCAGAATAAATAAAGCAGTACGTGATTAAGTAGTCGTGTGACGTGACGCACTCTAATAGCCGGTTTACACGCGTTAAGTAGTTAAGTTGGTAACTAAATTTTAACTAAATTTTAAGTTACTGCATGTCACTTGTGTGTCCAAACGGATTAAGTAGTTAAGTTCATAAGTTCAATGAAGATGAGCAGTGATGAATGTCAAGGAATTCGTCAATTCTGTACTTAGATATAATGTTTTAAACGTGATTTTGGACAAATTTAGAGAAGAATTTGATTCGGAAATTAAAATCTTTGCAAGATTATGTATTTTTCTAAATTTCTTAAGTCGACGGGTCGACGTCGATCGACGGACGATCGATTGGTGTGGTACCTTTACTAATTAGGTACCCTTAATAATCTCTAGAGGGATATCAGCCTCTCCCAACTCAAGGGTGGCGTCAGACTATTGTAGGCCATCACGCCAACTGCGGGTTGGCAAACTTACCAACTCAGGGTTGGTGTCAGACAATTGTAGGCCATCACGCCAACTGCGGGTTGGCAGACTTACCAACTCAGGGTTGGTGTCAGACAATTGTAGGCCATCACGCCAACTGCGGGTTGGCAGACTTACCAACTCAGGGTTGGTGTCAGATAATTGTAGGCCATCACGCCAACTGCGGGTTGGCAGACTTACCAACTCAGGGGTGGTGTCAGATAATTGTGGCCATAATGCCAACTGTGGGTTGGCAGACTTACCAACTCAGGGTTGGTGTCAGACAATTGTAGGCCATCACGCCAACTGCGGGTTGGCAGACTTACCAACTCAGGGGTGGTGTCAGATAATTGTGGCCATAATGCCAACTGTGGGTTGGCAGACTTACCAACTCAGGGTTGGTGTCAGACAATTGTAGGCCATCACGCCAACTGCGGGTTGGCAGACTTACCAACTCAGGGGTGGTGTCAGATAATTGTGGCCATCACGCCAACTGCGGGTTGGCAGACTTACCAACACAAGGGGTGGTGTCGTCGACCGGTCGACGGTCGATCGATTGGTGAACACCCTTAAATATTCTTCCACAAATTTTAAAGTAGAAACCCAACTCTACTCCATTATAAAAAAAACGATTAAATGCAACATAAATACGAGCTCTTGCCGCCACCAGCTTTGTCAACTTATGCACTGAACTAAAAAATCACGTCCAAACGTGTTAATTGAGAAGCCCCGCCCACCCACTTATACGAAAAATAGAACGAATCCTAATCTACTTAATCACTTGCGTACTAAATTTTAAGTTACCACTTGTCACTTAACTGACTGTTTACACGCAACTTTTAACTTAAAATTTAGTTAAAATTTAGTTACCAACTTAACCACTTAACGCGTGTAAACCAGCCATAAGTGCGGCCATTAAACAATGTTTTATCAAGAAATTAATTTAATTGAAAACAGTTACCAGTAACCAAGGTTTCAAACAATGTAAAAATAGCTTATACAAATTTCGCAAATTTTTAATATTTGCAATGAAATTTTTACAATAATGTAACATATAAGTATATTAAATAAATGATACTACCCTACTACCCTAAACTAACTACTCGTAGAATATCTTGAAGGCAACGTAGACTTTCACTCATCAATTGCCTCACTATATCCAAATGGTTTCAACGCAAAAAGCCTCAAAAATATATCCACTTTATCAAGATATTTCCGTGAAATCATGATTGTCCCAGATGTTATGTTGCGTTATTATATAAGTCGAGTGTGGAAGCGCGGTAGAAAAATCATCAAGATCAAAGATTCATCAACAGGTTTATTTCATTTAGTTATTCTTTCGGCTTTGGTGTATACACAGCATTGCCTAGTAATTTTTGTTTTTGTAATTTTTGCCGCTGAAGCAACATCCTCACGGGAGGGAGGTGGAAGATGCGTCATGCATACCGCCGCAGGCACAAACTGAACTCTGCGGGGGTGATGTGGGACTCACCAGAATGGCACCCACCCACTAAAAACCACCTTGTTGGCTATGACAAAATTTTATCGTTAGCCTTCATCGGAAGCGACACCCGTTGGGAGGTGGGCGCGCTGGCGGAGACCCGCTAACGGGTCGTCCGCCGGATGTGAAAGTTGCACTGAAGGTGCTCAAAGGGGCATGAGTTGGGGCCGTACTGGGCAGCCTCCGGTGAAGCCGGGGCTGCGCAGAGTCGGCCGATGCTTGACTGAGGGATCAATTCATTGAAATGAAGCTATAATGAACTGAGAAGGGAACTATGCTCCGCGAAGTTATTAATATTTCATTTATATATTTTACAACGTATATGTGTGCGTGACTTGAGAATTGTCCGAACCTCCCGGTCACGCATACAATCTTAGCGTGTTTGGACACTAACAACTACAAGTAAGACAAACTTCTCTTCGTGAGATAAAGGTACGATGTGAGTAACTTCGCTTTATGAATATTAATAAAGCGAATAAAAAACATCTAATATTGTACTGAATTATTTTTGATACACAAATTGTTACAAAAGCGTCATAAGTAAAATTTTTTACCGCAAAATGTACATGTATTCCAGTGTCGGTTAAATATTTTGCAAACATGAAGGTGCGAACCTTAATGAGGTTTAACACAAGGTACATTCAAGACTTCCTGAGAAGAAAAGCACCTTAATTTCTTGTAATACGAGCTGTTGCAGATGTAGCTGTTGGGCTTATCTTACAGTTGACTGTACCAGCAGTAACCCCTTACTGCGTATCATTGTTCCATCAGTATAATTACGGCTTTTTATTATTTGTGGTTTCCCGGGGAAAGTACTTTTATGCCATTTTCTGTTTAATGAGTTTTTTTTATAGAGTCGGTCGAGGGTGCAGGTTTCAAATTGTGGTTTTAGGTCAAACAGCTCTCAGTGTAAACTGTACTGTATTTTATTTGCGGAAGAATTTTTTTAAGAGAAGTACATTTCCTTTGTAGTTTTTCCTTGAAGTACATTTACTAACCACATAGTCCAGGAACTTGACAAAGGTAATCGGACTATGGGAATTTTCTTAGACCTCTCCAAAGCTTTTGATACAGTTTCTATTCCTATCCTATTAAATAAGCTTGAAAATTTAGGTATAAGGGGAACCCAACACAAACTTTTTGCAGATTACCTACACGATCGTTCGCAATGTGTAAAAATAGGAAATATCCTAAGTTCTGACCTAGTAAACACGGAATATGGAATTCCTCAAGGAAGTGTTTTGGGTCCCACACTATTCTTAATATACATTAACGAACTTTGTAACCTGAAAATAAACGGTGGTAAAATCATATCTTTTGCTGATGACACCGCTCTTTTGTTCTCTGCAAACTCAGATACAGAATTATATGAGCTTGCACAACGAGGCTTCAATGTAGTAAACAAGTGGCTACAGCAACACTTACTAACTCTAAATTCAGACAAAACTTATTACATCCAGTTTTCTATGCGAAAATCAATTTCAGAAAACCCTAACCTATACGCGCACTATTGTATTGATCAAATCAATCATTCGTGTTCATGTCCTCACATTACTGCTTCTAAAACAATAAAATACCTAGGTGTCATTATAGACGAAACTCTGTCTTTTAGACTACACATAGATGCGGTTAGCAACAGAATACGCAAGTTAATATTTGTTTTTAAAAAATTGCGCAGCATAGGACACTCTAAACTTATGAGGCAGGTATACTTTGCATTGTGTCAGTCGATACTAAATTACTGTATTACGTCATGGGGCGGAGCAGCTAAAACTCTTCTCCTTAACGTTGAAAGAGCCCAAAGAGCAATTTTGAAAGTTTCCCATTTCCGACCTTTCCTTTACTCCACTGAACTTCTCTATAAAGAGTGTAAAGTACTGACAGTCAGGCAGTTATTTATAATGAGCACAACTTTAAAACTTCATAGCACCCTTAACTATAGCACACAAACAGCTAACAAAAGACGGCTTGACATTGTTTGTCCACAAAGCACAAAAACGGCATTTTCTTCCAGATTTTACATTTTCCTAGGACCACTTCTATATAAAAGATTAAACACCAATCTTGGCATATATCCTCTGACCTACAACAACACTAAACGAATAATCCGAGCATCACTTTTGAGTATGTCCTACGAAGATACAGAGAAGTTATTAATAGTATTAAAATAAGATAATTAATGTCTCCAAAATGTTAATTAATTTTTTGTTGTATTTTTATTTATTTTTTCGTGTAGTATTAGTATTATTATTATTTTCTAATGTTTATAGTGGGACGAGAATTATGAAACACATTTTATGTAATATTCACTTTGCGCATTTAATTGTTAATGTACTTACTAGATTTAGAATTAATGTTTATACAGCATACTGTACTTAATTTAATAATTTGTACCTAAAAAACAGGTAATTCATAATTACTTAGTTTAGGTATTTGCCTAGTTATTGTTACCCTAGATCATGATAAACCGATATGATGACTTATCATAATTATAGTATCTATTGTAAATTTTTAGACACATATTATAATTGATATTCATGTAGTTTATCGTAGTAATAAATTTGAAAGTTCTTATTGTGTATTCCTAGATGTAAGTTTTCCGGAAATAAATTTTATTCTTATTCTTATTCTTATTCTTTATTGTCATTTGTATACATTGTGGTTTTATTGTATACCTACTTACATAATTTAATTACTAAACTTTCAATTTATTTTACTGATTTGCTAAAGTCGTCATTGAATAAATAAGTAATATAATAAATTACAAGTTGTGTATCTTAAAATATTTACTATCATTCTATGTAAACTACAACATTTTCAAAATCAAATACACAGTAAAAACAACAACGAATGTACCATAATTTAAATTTATGGCCATAGGTTGGAATAGGAAGATCCATATCCAGAGATAAATCCCGATTGCAACCTATTAATTTAAGATAACTCATCTATACGAGTAACTTTTTTTTTTTCAATAATTACATGACGTATATCCAGCAAAGGATCATGTCACATGAGCCGAAGAACTTTCTATACGGCTTCAACGCTGCAGGAAACAATAGAGAACGCAACGAATGCGGGCGTGTCCGCTGCACAATGGATGCACTGCGGAATGCAGCGCTGTTTGCTTGGCGTCACAGTGAATGGAGTTTTAGGATGTGAGTTCAAAATGGCGTATTGCGCTTGGCAAATTGGCGAATGCCTATTGCTATCATAATTTATTTTTTCGGAGTTTATATATGGCCCTTTGGGACTTTTCAACTTCATCGGGCTTTGTGGCTTAGCGCTGAGGGTCATGGTAAACTACCGCTGACTGAGGTGAGTGCGCAAGCAGGGACCCGCTAGAGGGTCACTACCGCTGATTTAGAAGGATCATCTACTGCCAAAGAACCAGCAAGAAACTCAGAAATAATATGTATTTGGCATTGACCTGGTCCACCGGTGGGTGGAACGAATCGAATGCCCTATTTCTAATTGTATCGCCGCCGGCGTGCCTTGATGATTGCAATCCCATGTACTTAGGTCTATTAGGTTTTTTATACCACATACATATAGTTATTAAATTTTGTTTCAGTTTAAACATAGGTTAGTGCAATATTAACCCAAAAACTAAGCTCGTTGAGGTTACATACAATGCAATAGACACCAAATCAGAATTATTAGAAATTGGAAGGGTACTGGGAAAATTATTAGAAACGAATGTCTGTCTTTAATGCTATTTACTAGATAATTAACTAATAAGAAAGTGTGGAGCAAATATAATCCCAGACGTTTTAAAAGTAGTCCTTAGGTAGGCAAGCACGTCCTCCTCCTCGCCGTCAAATCATGTCATACTAGTAGGTAAGCAACGGCTAATATGCAAAAAAATCGAAAAGTTCATTTTGGTCTGCAAATTTACTTAAGTCATGCTTTAAACAGATTTTGTCAGGACATTCAGAGCATTATAATTTTTTGTACTTCAGATTAATCCATTTCTATGAATCAGGTTGCACCATTCGTTTGTTGATATTCATTGGCAGTAAATCTGAACAACAGATAATATTTTAAGTCGTTTCAGCAGAACTGCTGTTTCCGACATTGCGATCTACAACAATGTCAACAATGGTATCTGGGACTCGCCGTACATTCTGCTGGAAGGGCTCCCACCAGGAATTCATTTGTCACTCGAAATTAGTAGACATTTCGTATACTTTTTAGCCTTAGATGATTATGTTTGATTATAGTTCTCGCATCTCTGACGCAAAATAAACTGAATTATACGAAAATACTATATTGATACTGTAGAATATATATTGTACGAAGATGATTCGTGGTTTTATCAGCACAACTGTTGTAGTAGTTGTAAGTAGGAAAGTTCGAAAATTGTTTTAAGCAAGAGCCTGATATTTATCAAATTGTAGTTAAAAAATATTTAAGACCATTGAACTACTATTACTAGCGTATAGAACGGACACCGCGAACCAGGTTTTAGTCCCAGTGTTTTTTGTTGCCGACCGGCAACAACTCATTCAGTCACTCGCTGGCGCTCTTAGTGACCGGGTGCCGACTTAATGTCAAAACAAATATATAAAAATGCCGTCTTGCGTGTTAAAATCTACTGTGAATAAAAAAGATAGTGGAGTGAGTTATTATCGGAAAGTAAACAAGTTAGTTAACAACTATTATTTTAAGTACATTAATACATGTTAATTATATTTCGTATTATAGGTATTAGCTGTATGTGTGCGTAATGCACATTTTGTAATATTTGCTCGAACTGCGATACAAGCAGTTTACCTAATAATTATAAATCAATAAAAGTAGTGTGCAAACAGCATTCGTGGAGTTTGGTTATTTCGTCACCTAACACTCCCCTTTTATTGTACGTGTACAAACGGTACCGAACATCTTGGTCCTTCGAGGAAAACCAGTGATAACAGTCACAATCGTGCATACAGCACAACTTTGTTTCAAAATTTTAGACATTACACGTGACAAGCAGTCACATTTTAGCGACTAGTGACTTGGTGCTCAGTGAAAGTAGTTACCTACGTGGACATTAATGGTTCGTTAGCCCTCGGACTGGATCTTTTGCACTGTGAGCTACTATAGCTTTAGTGTAGTACTCCAAAGCACGCAATCAGCAGACAACTGAGACCCCGTCGTAAGCCGCCAACCCGAGCCTTCAAGCCTTCTTTCCATTTTATGTCTACTACCATGGATACGTTACTTCAACGACAAGCGGAAATCCTTGATGCTCTTAAACAATTTGAGCGTAATTTTAAGAAAGATTCTAGCGGCCGTAAAACACGTCAGTATTTGGAGTCCAGACTCGGGAGTATCGACAAGCTTTGGGCGGAGTTTAATAACAACAATAACAAATTAGAGGCATTTAGGGATGAGTCCCCTTATTTCGCTGAGGATCAATATGACCGAGCGAAAGATTACTACAACAGGGTCCGCTATTTGATAGCAGCCTATCCGCCAGTTACACCAGTGGACGTCACACCAGGCTTAAGTAACCAGGGCACCACACAGGAACAGGTCACGACAGGCATGCTGACTCCAGTCGCCCCCAGCGCATCGCCGCTCGCGCCACCCCGAGCGCCTGCCACGCCGCAGCCTGCTCCCGCACCAGCGCCACACACAGAGCCTGTAGAACTATTGTCGCTACAACAAACTAATTTTAGAGCTCTATCGAGACAAATAAAAGGTATGGATTTAGATACTATGATAGACAAGTGGGAACTGGAAGATGAACTCCGCAATTTACAATCACGTTGGGATAGCATTGATAAATTGCATCTCAAAATCGATAATATATGTCAGGGTTCCAACTTACAATATGATGGTGAATTTACGTACTATGAAACTATTTATAAGAATATGAAAAGGTCCATAAATCAGAAATTGTCATCCAATTCTCATCTTCAACAATCAACCCCTAAAATCGAAATCCCAGTTTTTACAGGAAATTATATTCATTGGCCTACTTTCTTTGATTTGTTTAATGAAACTATTCATAATAATAATTGTTTAACAAAGTGCCAAAAAATGCAACACCTAAAGGGGAGGTTGAAAGGGGAAGCGGAGAGGCTAATACAGCATCTTAACATCTCCGCGGAAAACTATGACACCGCGTGGGAGCTGTTAACCCGTAGATATAATAACACCCAATTGCTTTTCACTAAAAACATAGAGACCTTTTTGAATCAACCCAGTATTCAAAAGCAAACAGCTTATGAAATAAAACGTCTCTATGACACTAGTATGGAGTGCCTACACGCTATACAAAATTTAGGGGTCAACACCTCTACGTGGGATCCGATATTAGTTCATTTAATTTCTAAAAAACTGGATGCTATATCTTATAACGATTATAAGGAGGCCCGTAAATCACCACGTGACTTGCCATCCCTAAATGAGCTTATGAGCTTCCTAGAAGGCAAGTTTACGGCCCTTGAAGAGATAAGCAAAAAAGATTTATCTTCAGTTTATAAATCTAATTCGAATACAACGAATACCTATAAGTTTAATAACTATAACCAATTCCGTTCATCGAATCGAAACGGAAAATTCCAAACCAATGCAACACGTGTCTGGAATTGTCCTTTATGTAAGCAAAAACATATTCTATTTAAATGTAATAAATTTGCAAAGCTAGAACCGGACGCGAGGTTAAAAACAATAAAGAAATTAGGTATTTGCACTAATTGTCTATTTAATCACGACGGCAATGCATGCTATTCCACAAAACTTTGTAAAATTTGTCAGGGTAAGCATAATTCAATTTTGCACGATTCATTTGCATTAGAATTACCCCCTTCGTCTCTGATCCCTGCCGCTAGCGCCCAGGCGCATGGGTCCACTTGTGTGCCGGCGCCTCCTGCGGTTTCTACTCCGGCTGTTGATAACAACATGAAGCGGAGCCCTGTGACGTCACAGTCGACCCAACAGTGGCCAAATTCGCCTAAAAAACAACATAACGTTAACTACGTTACTAATGAAGACGAGGAGATTCTCCTTACCACTTTATTAGTAAAAGTAAAGGCGGCAGACGGCTCATACATTACACTGAGGGCCTTACTCGATCAGGGGTCGCAAATTTCGCTTATCTCGGAAAATGCTGCACAATGGCTTGATTTACCGAGATCTCGTTACCATGCCTCTATTTCCGGTATAGGTTACGGAGCAAAACAAAGTAAAGGCGTAGTAAATCTCTCTTGTCAATCTATATACGAGGATTACGTTTTTGAAACGCAAGCATTAGTCATAAACCACGTTATAAATGATTTACCTAACATCTCCTTCGTCAAACAGACTTGGGAGCATCTACAGCATATTCAGCTGGCAGATCCGGATTACAATCTCTCGAAGCCCATAGATTTATTATTAGATGCTAGTGTTTATTCTGATATTTTAATGAGCGGCCTAATTAAGGGCCCCAGCAAAGCGCCCATCGCCCAACAAACCAGGCTGGGTTGGATATTGTCAGGAAACGTAAGAACCTTTAATTGTAGTGTTGTTATTAATAATTTATCTGAAATTTCAAATTACTGGGAACTTGAGGAAGTAAACGAATCTGCCCCGGATATGAAGGAAAATGATATTTTTTGCGAGCAACTTTATCAAAATACTACTAAGCGTTTAGAGTGCGGTAGGTACGAAGTTGCGCTTCCCATGAAGCCAAATTTTGAAAATATTCTAGGTGTTTCAAAAAACAAGGCCGTTGCTCAATTCATAAGTTTGGAAAAGAAATTAGCAAAAAACGAGCAACTTTCTCAAAGTTATAAACAATTTATGAATGAGTATTTAAGTCTCGGTCACATGAAACCTGTTGATAACAGTCGAGAGGTAGTATCGTGTTACCTTCCCCATCACGGAGTTATTAAGTATGAGTCAACTACAACAAAGTTGAGGACGGTCTTCAATGCGTCATCAAAAACATCATCAGGTAAAAGCCTGAATGATTTGATGGAGCGGGGGCCTAATTTGCAAAAGGATCTGCATAGCCTTATTTTAACTTGGCGTCAGCATAAATTTGTAATTACTGCTGACATCGAAAAAATGTTTCGGCAGGTCTTTGTAAATGAGGCAGGGCAGCATCTACAGCGTATTGTATGGAGGGAAGCCTGTGGACTCCCGTTGTCAGAGTATCAACTGACTACTGTCACATACGGTACTAAGGCTGCCCCATACCTCGCTATGCGTACCCTTAGACAACTCGCAGATGACGAAGCACACAGATTCCCATTAGCCGCTGCCGCCTTGAAGAACTCCTTTTACATGGACGATCTTTTAGAGGGATGCAGCACTCTTGAACAGGCTAAGGAACTTCAGCAACAGCTGATACAGTTACTAAAGGGGGCCGGCATGAAAATACGTAAATGGAGTAGTAACGACCCTGCACTTATACAAAATTTGCCATCGGACTACATAGACTCCTCTTTAGATTTCAGGTGCGCAGAGTCTAGAAAAACGCTGGGCTTACGATGGAATCCAAAATCAGATACGTTTTCGTTTAAAAGTATTATTAACAACTCTAAAGATGAAATGAATCTTACAAAACGTGAATTGCTGTCAAACATTTCAAAGGTGTTTGACCCCGTAGGTTGGCTCGCTCCGCTGACTGTCAGGGCTAAACTTTTATTTCAAAAAACCTGGTCAGAAGACTGCTTGTCCTGGGATCAACAATTGCCTCCTCATTTAGTACAGGAGTGGTTACAGCTAAAACAAGATCTCCAGAACATTGAAATGTTTGAAATACCAAGGTATTTTGGGGACAGTACCTCATTAAACGTATACGCATTCTGTGATAGCTCAGAAAAGGCATACGCATGTGCCATTTTCGTAAGCACTAAAAATGCTAAGGGTGAATGCAACACGGTATTACTCACCGCAAAAACAAAGTTGGCACCAATAAAAAATAAATTGACGCTACCGAAACTCGAACTTTGTAGTGCGTTATTATTATCACGCCTTATGAGTAAGGTTAAGGCGGCACTACCAACTAAAATAGATAAAATATACGCTTTTACAGATAGTATGATTGTTCTTGGCTGGATCCACGGAGACCAAAACAGGTGGAAGCAATTCGTGGCCACCAGGGTCAAGAAAATAACTGACGTCATAGCACCCTCATGTTGGCATCATGTTGAATCAAAACAAAATTCAGCAGATTGTGCAACGAGAGGGATGACCGCTGTACAGTTAAAAGAGCATTCCTTGTGGTGGGAGGGCCCAGAATGGCTTCGTGAATACTATACAAAAAACGTAAAAAGCGAATGCTATCCTCCCCCTGAAATTGAAGTTAAAGGCAATCTCTCGGACTTCAGTGTGAACATAGCCTTATGCAATAATAATTCTTTAATATTACAATTAATAAATAACTGTAGTTCGGTGAGACGCGCGGCCGTTAAACTCGCCTGGCTATCACGTTACATAGCATGGTTGCGTAATAAACAAAGTGCACTGCGACTTAACTACCTAACTCCCTCAGAAATGCAAATTTGCTATAATATTATTATAAAATCTGTGCAAATGTGCGAATTTGAGGAGGACTATCAACGTTTAATTTATAACAAAAACGTTAGACAAAATAGTAAATTAGCTAGCCTTTGTCCTTATATCGACAAAAAGGATGGGCTTATGCGAGTTCAGGGAAGGCTCAGTAACTCACTTTTAAGCTCGACGGCGAAGCATCCTGTAATACTTCCTAGCCACAGTCGACTAACAGATCTAATAATTTCTGAAGCTCATACATTGACGCTTCACGGCGGTCCTCGCCTCACTCTTTCATTTATCAGAGATAAATATTGGATCATTAGTGGGCTGCGCACAGTTAAAAGGGAGTTGCGGAAATGCGTTAAATGCAGACGTTTTAGTGAACAGAAGTCACAACAGTTCATGGCTGATCTTCCGCAACCCAGGGTTACCCCATCTCGTCCGTTTACCCACACCGGTGTGGACTTTACGGGACATTTCGACCTAAAAATAAACAAAGGTCGCGGTGTTAAAACCTCAAAGGGTTACGTAGCAGTTTTCGTCTGCCTAGCTACCAAGGCTGTTCACCTAGAGCTGGTTTCTGATATTAGTACTCCTGGGTTCTTAGCTGCATTTAAAAGGTTCTGTGCTCGACGTGGACACCCGCGTCGAGTTTACAGCGACAACGGAACCAACTTTGTGGGCGCTAACAGGCTGCTCAAAAAAGAATACGAGCAAATCATAAAAACTATAGATCAGAACTTCTTTCATGATATAAATACATATAACGTTGAGTGGATATTCAACGCACCAGGGAATCCAGAAGCCGGTGGTTTGTGGGAAGGAGCTGTTAAGCGTATGAAATTCCATCTCAAAAGGGTAGTTGGTGAGCAAAAACTCACCTACGAGGAATTCATCACGGTCCTCCACCAGGTGGAAGCCTGCCTTAACTCTCGCCCGCTGGTTGGATTAACAGAAAACCCAGAGGATGAATGTCTGACCCCTGGCCATTTTCTAGTGGGAGGACCTTTACTCTCTCGACCACAGACAGACCCTGACTTTAATATTAATTTGAACATCCGATGGAAGATGATCCAATCCATGAACAAACAGTTCTGGAGAAGGTGGTCCGCCGAGTACTTACAGGAGTTGCAATCTCGCTCAAAGTGGCGGAAATCAACAAAAAATCTAGAAGTAGATGATATAGTTATTATCAAGGACGAAAACCTGCCTCCCGGTAAGTGGGCTCTGGGAAGGATTATGGAGACGCATCCCGGCAAAGACGGCCGAGTTCGGGTTGTATCAGTCAAAACAAAAAATAATATTATAAAAAGACCAATAATTAAACTCGTCCCCCTACCGGTGAAACAGGAAACTAACGCAGTGACGTCATCTACTGACGCCCCAACCAAAGCTTGTGACGTCACCGCCGCGTCTCAACCGACACAAACCAGAGTGCGCAAATCCTCTCGAAATCGTCTTTGTAATTTTGTAGTAACATTACTTATGCTATTTCTTTTTACAATACCTTCAATACAAGGGTTATACAATATTTCTTATTTTAATAAAAATGAAAGCGTTTTCTTTCATAAAATAAAGGATATGAGTCTCATTCGCGACGAATGGAAATTAGTCGTATTTTATAATATGTCTACATATAGGTTAGGTTTACAAAGTATAAACAAATACGTTAGTCATTTAGGTAAAAATACTCGCGAACTAGAGTTATCACCTCAATACAAAGATATCCAATTTCAACTTGAACATGAGTTATCAGAATTAAATCACTATAACAATATTCTTATGATACACAATAAAAATCGTAGGCAAAAAAGGGGCTTGATAAACGGAGTTGGTTACTTAGCTAACAGCTTATTTGGTGTACTCGATGACAGGTTCTTAAAACAGTACGAAAAAGACGTAGAAAAAATAAACATGAATGAAAATCACTTGCGAATCTTGCTTAAAAACCAAACTAGTGTTATAGAGTCGGAATATAATATTTTACGCAGGAATGAGGATATAATGAACAAACAGTTTGGTGTTATACAAGATCATATTAGAAATATGTCACTATCATTAAATCGTGCTCAGTTACAAAATAAAGATGAATTGTATATTTTATCCTCTTTGTTATCTGCTCAAATAGTTATATCTAATATTAAGACTATACAACAAAATTTGATTAACACTGTAACCGATATTTGGCAAGGTCACCTAGACCCGCACATCTTGTCTCCTAAGCAGTTGGAAGAACATATCAATATGATATCAGCTCACATTCCCAGCGATTTGGCTTTGCCTGTAGATACGAGCGATATCCTAACTTTTTATAAATTACTAAAAATTAAAGCTAAGGTAGGGACTAGATTTTTAATTATAGAAATAAGAATACCATTAGTTAGAAAAGAACAATATGAGGTTGATTATGTATACAGTTTACCCATAAATAATTATGTAATGGAAACCCTGACTCCATATCTCGCGTTTAATTTGCACAAAGATTTACTCCTCTTATTGACAGAGAAACAGATAGAATCCTGCATCCATATATCTTCAGAAAAAATATTATGTTCGCATGACAAACAAATCTACAATGTTAAAATAACACCACATATGTGCGACATACGTATTAGTAATAAAACAATATGCAATATGAAACAATCATGGTGTGCGGAGCGATGGATCAAATTGCAGGATACTGAGAACAGGTGGCTATTTTCTTGCTGCGACAAATGCTCGATACGTTTGTTTTGTTTTGATAGCATACAGCTGATCACCTTGACCGGCAATGGACTAATGGACATAGCTCAAGGTTGTGTGATAAAGGGAGAATCCTTTTCACTTTACGGACACAAAAACTTTTTTAGTCAGATAGCGGTTGGAAATGAGTTACAAGTACCAGTCGATCCTAGTACATCGATTTTAAATGATATTGTGAACTCAACCTTACCGGAATCTTTCATCTCAGAGAACCATGAAGACACGTGGCGTGATATACAGAGACGCATCGAGGGCATAGAGTCGCAATCTGACAGCCCTCTGAGCGTGCATGACATCCACCAGTATTCGGTGTTGTATAGTATAATAGCGATCCTGTGTCTGTTGGCTTGTTCATACGTCGTAATGCGTTGGCGCAAGGTCAGGCGCGGGTGGCATATCGCAGCGGTGGCAGCAGCCACTCCGGTGGTGTTCCAGGCGGGTGCAGCCCCCCACGCACAGCATGTGGAGATGCCCCATGTCGCCCCACGGTCTGTGCGACTCGACATTCCATCCGTGAGTGATAGTGAATAGTGACAATTAGTAAGTGAGGTGAAATAAAAACGGACAGGACCAATTTAATATAAATAGTATAAGATTTTTGCATATTATTTTACTACTTAAATGTTTTTAATAATTGTATGCCATCATGGCAATATATTATATTGTTACATAATTTTTCCTCATTCTATTCGTTTTGTAGTGGGCAGGATGTACGAAGTACATTAATACATGTTAATTATATTTCGTATTATAGGTATTAGCTGTATGTGTGCGTAATGCACATTTTGTAATATTTGCTCGAACTGCGATACAAGCAGTTTACCTAATAATTATAAATCAATAAAAGTAGTGTGCAAACAGCATTCGTGGAGTTTGGTTATTTCGTCACCTAACACTCCCCTTTTATTGTACGTGTACAAACGGTACCGAACATACATTATTTTCTATTAAGCCCGGCATTTTGTATGAAAATCATAGATCAACGGTCATAGATTAAGAAAAGTTAACTGCACAGAATGGACAGGTAGAACTAACGGTGGTGAACTATAATATAGGGATGACTTAGATGTTACTGATCATTACCCGACTGCTTCAGAAGGAGGGTTATGTAATTCGAGCGTTTGAATGTATGTATGTGAACCAAAAAAACTAGTTTATGAGTTACAGTCATAGAACTTACAACAATAGTAAAGAAATAGCTTTATTTCAATTCACTAGCAGTACCACTGACACCGCATTTATCCCTACTCCTTGCAAGTAATGCACACACGCAAATAACTAGAATTGTTCTCTACGTCACCCCACCCGTACGTTTACAAGCTCATTTTATAACAAGAGATAATGAACAATATTACCGTGACATCGTAAGAACCGCCGGCCCTAAAATGCACTTATACTTATACCATATTAGAGTACACATAAGAAATAAAATTCTCATGTAGGTTAACGCTCGACAAAACAAACTTGATCCTACAAATTCATCCAGCCGATTCTCCAATACGAGGTAATAAAGAATATTAAATACATAGATAAAAAAGACAAAAGCTAATTGTATATAAAACCAATTTATATATAAATGAGGTAAATAAATTTAAAATAATATTTTTTATTAATTACGCCTAAGCTATCGCATATAAAGTGGACGTATATCCACTTTAATGTTCATTTACCTATATAACAAAATATATACTCATTTTCTATGCAGTTAGGTAAAATTTAAATATTTTGTCCATTCTGTGCCACTCGTATAATCTATTGGTATGACAAATTGCAATTCGTTGATTGGTCGTGAGATATTACACATTATTGTAGCAATCCAAGCGCTGCATGTTTGAATCGTTTGACTAGACAACTTAAAACTTTTGTAGCGCTGCATCTAATAATAAATGATTGAGTAAGAAAATATTGGAATGTGACACAAAATTTGTTTTGAATAGCTTCTCTAGTACGTAGTACATAGGAGCTCAATGTTTAAGACCGATGTTTTTATGCACTTAAAGCATAATTATAATAATTTAATTAAATTAATAATAATTATAATAAACGCCTAATTAGTAGATGTTACCTATACCGATTTCTTATAAATATTCTTCTTAAAAAATGACACAGACAACCTTTTCCATTCTTTACGAAAGCAAACCACAAAAACTCTGAACGCTTAGTTTGATTTGATCATTTCTGAACTTTAAATATAACTTCTAGAGACCAACCAATCTACGCAAAATAACCTATACGAGGAACAAGTTTCCAAAAAGCCCGCATACACACCCTCAAAAGAGAATTCCCAAATCTGGATAGTTCGACAAACAAATCTTGACTCCATTAGGTAACGAGAATCGGTCCCCGCTTGTAGGCTTCTGCAAATATTTTAACTGACGCCAACCGCTAGTTGTCGAGGATTCGCATTCAGGCGTTTTGTTTGTATTCCCAACTTTGTAACGCACGAAGAGATATAAAAAGATAGAGTAATAAGTACTGTTGTTTATATTCAATAAGCGCTCTGGAATACCGTACAGAACTGAGCAAAGTTCTTTACGGTATTAAAACATGGTAAAAATCTATACTCTATAAAGTTTTTAATTAAAATAAGTTTTGACATTGATAGCGCTTGCGGTAGTCTTTTTTTCATTTATTAATGTAATTTAGTAATTAATTATTAATTAAGTTGATTATTAATTAATTAAGTTTACCGATCGACATGCAGCTAGTGCTTGTAAGTGGTAGAGATGAAAATGTCTTTAGACGAATTCGAGATATAATGTAAGTAAATGAAAAATACCCTAAAGGTATTCGGGTCGCACCACGGTTACTGTTCGCTTTAGATGGTTGATACAGCTTACGTGTTTTAGCTGCGGCGTTTGCAAGACAAAAGCGAGTTTGTAATGTTAAAAGTTGGTTGCAAATCTAGATTTATTTTTATAGGTGAATATATAGGACATAGTACAAGTTAATTTAAATTTATAGTTTGGATTTGAATGAAAGGCTTTCAAAATCTAGCAAAGTTAGGTTAGGTTGTACTGTTCTTAGCATTGAAGACCTTGGTTTTCTTAGTACTTGCTATTCTAAAAACTTTTTGTCGGTGGTTGCTATTTTAAAATGATGAAGTGGTTGTACATATGAATGCCTTGTTTTAGCATATAAACATAAAATAACCGAACGAAATAATGTCCTAACAACAAAAGCAATCAGAAAACAGTCAACAATGACCGCGCAATTAATGCAAAACAATCATATGTTGACAAAACAAAAATGTTCATATTATGTATAATTTGTTTCCTATCACGCTGATATGTCGTATATTCGGTATTTAAAGAAAATAATAAGATACTAATTTGACAAACCATGTTAACATCACTTTTTATAATTATTTTGATAAAACCAATTAGGTTATTTTAACAAATAGCGTAAAATAGTTTGTCTCACAGACAACCTTTATATGACGTTATAATGTAGCACCATGTTCTAACTCCTAATTGGTTCAACTGTCATGTCATTTTTTTTAAATATCTGACATCAATACTCCGTAGAAAAATTTAGATTTGCTCAATTCAGGTAGTACAATTAACTTTGTAATGCATTTTTATAACGATAACCACGCCGTAAAATCACCATACGAATTTCTTTAAATATTATTATAATTAAATATTAAAAATAAATAATGCGCAGGAATCAGGAATATTCAAATTGTTATCTCAAAAAACCTCATTCTCTAGGAAATAAAAAAGATACTTTACTTGAGATACTAAATGATCGCAAAACCTAACCGCACAAAGTCAAAACAATTCATGATACCTCCCATTTGTACCTATAGCGCTGGTGTATCTAAAAATTTTTTGACAATTAGGAATTGAAGAGCATATTGCGCGATTTTGCATTCGCAAGTTACATAATAAATAAGTTTTCCGAATAGTGTATTTGCCGTTCGGAAGTTAACCACATTGGCAGAGAAGTGCAGTTTGGGCCTGAACCATAAACAAAGTCACCGCTTTATGTAGCAGATGTAAATTATAAGTGTTTCATGAACTCTGGCAAGCATTGAGCCCATTTTTTGTATCAAGATTTTTGCGCCAGCGTGTACTTATAAAGTAATATTCGTGAATAATTAATGAAAATGGACGACCAGTTTAATCAGTGTGTACCGCTGAAATATTGGTCCAATTTTAGTGGTCGTAGTTGCGTGAAAAGATTTCAGTATTAATATTAAATTAATTATAATAAATTTAATAATAATGAAAATTAATAATAAACAGTATTAAAAAAAATAAAATTAGAGATTAAACATACATCCTGGCAATTTTAAATTGATGTTTAAAACAATTGCTGGTAAGTATATTATTCAAGCATACGAGAATACTCGTAATGGTAACTGATCAGTCAGTTAAAAAATAATTACTATTAAATATGTTTTTATCCAAAAAGTATTAGACCAAGCAGTTTTACCAATAGCTTAAACTCATTTGTGCCCGCGGGCCTATGTGTGCGGGTGCTTGTAAATATGCAGCTTTACTTTGTTTGTAGCGGCCGCCATCTTGTCAAACCGTGTTCTCGTCGCTTTGGTGTGCGTATACCATTATGTGCAGTATATATTTTTGTCACGCACATATAGAGCCGAGCACAAATAAACTATATTATAATAACTAAGACAGTGTTTTTATTGTAAACATCATTACAAAATTAAGTAAATAAAATACCTAGTAACAAAATACCTATGTATTTATAATCACATTGCACATAAAAAAGCCATGCTAATTGCAATGAGGTTGTATATCTCTGTTAGTGAGCTCATCTTTATTGCTTCTCTTTTCTCTTGAGAGACATTAATTTTAATAGTTTTTGTTACGAGCGAATGAGACTGGACCGCTACTGGTCGCTAGTCTGTACTTTGTGATACAACTAGAAACATATTAATGAAATGTATAATACTATTATGTTTCGAGGTAATATTGCAATAAAGAATCAATAAATCCCCTAAAAACCACATCAACTGTATTTCATTTCATTTTATTTGCAAAATAATACGGTGCACAAACCTATTTACAAATTCAACTTTAGAGGTAAGAGACACAGCCCAACACATACCTACATTTAAAGCCCAAGAAAACGGAAGGGAGGACAGAATAAATGTACATATATAAATATAAACCAACATGACTCGTTATCAAACATCCGTGTGCATTCACAGAAATGAATGCCCCGTCCAGAACTCGAGCCTAGGACCTCCCACGCATGAAGCAGTGCTACGACCACTGGCGCTAATTAATTCCAATATTAAATCTGGGATGCACATAACTTGCCTTTGCTTACGTTTTTAATCGTAAAGGTTAAATCGCGCCGCGTTTCCAAGTAGGTACCATATTCATTACATGTTTACCACGAGTGCAGTCTATAAAAAAATATTTCTTAGCGGTAGTTTGCGAAATTAAGAAAATATATTTGTACACCATATTATAAGTGCACGTATCTAATACGATATCGACGTGACATTGTTCTTACGCAGTTTTAGTGATAGCCCGTTGTTACATATGTCTCGTGAACGGGCGCCGTTTGAGGGTGTTTGTCGTTTGGATAGGTGGGGGAGGGAGACTTGCCGAGCTATCTGATGCATAAAAGAATAATTTTGTATTTACATACAGAGATATTGTAAATTTATTTTAAAAAATTTATACCCGTGAAGTTTCGTGCCAGTTCTTCTTCGCGAAGGTTTTTCCGCACTGGTGGTAGAGTCATGTTTTATTTACGTCAATAAGAACAAGTAATTGTCAATGTTGAGAAATAAATATTTGATTTGATCTACCTTTGAGCCCTACTGCACTTATAATATAGCAGGTTGTGATAAATTCCATCTATATGTTGTATTTAGAAACTTATTTCATAAAGTATGCGAATGATTTTCTTAAATTATTGAGATGTGACGTGTATGTAGGTAATTAGTAGATTAGTAAAAATAGTGATTACCGTAGGTCAACAATAGAGTAGAACAGATGCATGGTATTTGACTGTTGTTATTACTCAAATATCTCATATTTTAATGAATATTTAGTAACTCCAGTGTATTTAAAACGACTTCAAAAAAGGAGGAGGTTCTCAGCGTGTTTGTTTATTTTTTATGTGTGTTTGGGTATCTCTTTTTCTGTTTCCAAGACCTTTTGCGTCTACATTAATATCTTACGTAAGATGTAACAACAAAAATTGTGTAAAGACGGTTTATTTATATATTATTAACAACAAAAATGTTGGGAATTTGTACACCTGTGACGCGCCCTGTGGAGGGGCCAACGTAAAAAATATAAGTAATCACTTATCCCGAAACAATTTTATGTATTGCAGCCCCCGTGCACCCAACAGCGAAAATATTGTAATTTTTATTGTATTTGAAGACAAATCACCCCCGTGTGGCCGCCTGTGAGAGGGCACCTGCCCTCTTACAGTTGCGTGGTAATTTAAGTTATAGAAAAAAATTCCTAATGAATATTGACAAAGTGCTGTAGAAAGACAGTTTGCTAAAATCTTTGAATCTTGAATTATTAATAAGTATTTGTTTTAGTTAGACGCCCCTAGAAAGTTTTAAACAAAATTGAAAGGTAAAATTTACTTTATTTTGAACATCGTATTTATTATTTGTAGTTAATAGTTTACTATTAAACATAAGTCAGACGCGTTGGCTACCTCGATCTAAGCTAAGCGGCGTTATCTAAAGGAAAGCTGATTCTAACCAACCCCTCTCATTGAAGAATTCGGGGGTGCATACCCCGCGTCATTAGACGAGGTGAGGCATTCAAACCAGGCTTTGAAAGGCACCCTCTTACTCTAGTATCAATCTGCGGTGGCCTGTGCGCACACAAACACTACACGGTTTGAGCGGTTTCGAGAAAACATAGGGTTCTCGGATATGAATATTTTATTGTTATGTGCGAAGTTAAATTATACAACCTTGTTACGCTATTTGGGATTAGAAAGTTTTGATAGCACATGACGTTGATGTGTGCAGAGTAGGTATATACCTAGTTAGCAGAGCGCAGTCATTTTTGTAATAATTATTGTTCGTTAGAAGGGTTGCTCCTATTATTTGAATGTCAAACTATCGGACCGTAGTAACTACTCGTACAGTACTTTAATATTTATAACGTAACTGAATACGTTCATCGATATAGGAAGAATAGTTAGATTTATCTTAGTAGCCAACCTTAAACGACAATTTTACAAAGTATTGCAGACACAACTACTTATGTTTTACAGAAATGTCAAAGTGCATTAAATTTCTAGTTACCTTCGTGTCTACGTCGTGAAACGGCACGGCGAACCAAGGTTTTCCCGTCAAACTTTTTCTGAAGCCTTCTTCTCTTTCAGCGAAACCTTCCGGCGTGCCGACGTGAGCCCACAATACGACCTGAACGACCTTGAGCCGCGGCGCCACTCGGTGGTACACCTCCTCCAGGCGCACCCCGAAATCGTCACTCTCATCGCTGATGTTCGCAAATGAAAAGTAAATCCCGCACACAGCCCCCTCACCAGACTCCACACATTCCTCTAAAGCCTGCAGAGTCGGAACAGTCTCAAATTGCCCACTCTGCGTCCCTTCCGCCTCACAATTCACCAACATTCGACCAAACAGCTTCTCCCGCCAATCCATCTTCCTGGACTCCTTCACTTTATGAATTATCTAACACTTCACACAAACGTTAACTCAAATATACTCCGGGTAAATACGTTAAACCGGTCGCTCAGCTTAAATTATTTTCAAAAATCAAAGTTTATATACGATGGAATAACAAATGTTTACTAATAAAAGTTCAGTCTGCCTCGCGACACAGGTGTATTTCGAACTTGATCGAGACGTTATGAATTAATCCTTGCAAATTATTACTCGATGAGTCATTATGTCGAAAATAACTCGCACTGCACAGCACACAGGACACCGTGCGCGCCAAATGGAATGTTATTATTTTTTTTTACCGCCCCGCGTGTGCGAGGCACTGGCGCGGTCACTCTGACAACCTCACTCTCACACGAACAAAGACAAACTAACTGGAGGGCTCGACGGAGGGAGCGGGAAGGGACGAGCAAGAGGGAGCCCTTACTATATAGAATAACAATATTGTAGAATCGACATTTCGGTTTGGTCGGGAAAAGTAGGTATTTTGTCTTCAATAAAAAAATACAAAAACCTTGCCTTTAAAAACAGTACTCCAAATCAAAATACTTCCTGATCATAATTCACTGTGTTGTAAATAAATTAGCCTTCAAACATTATATTTTATAAACGTATCTTTAAAATCGTATGCAAATTTAGATATTTGATATTATTTAGATATAGGAACAATAGTTAGTTTCTGTTCCCACTAGGTGTTCGTTCTACCTAGTTGATAAAACACTTCGAAAAGTAATTTCAGAAACGAAGGTAAGACGAACATTTACCAATTTTGGTCTTTGGCACAGTAAATGATGCGTATCAAAATCCTGCTTAAAGTGGTTCTTATAATCCGTAAAGAGTAAGAAGAAAGGAACTCCGAATACAATTAGTGAAAAGGCAATAGCATATAATTGTTTTCTCTTAGGATTTGCTCCAAACCTAGTATTGTATTATACTTTTAGTGTGTTTTATTTTTGATGTTAATAAAGTTGCGTCGATCTCACAATGTATGAATTTACCGATGAAGCCATACTCAAAATTAAAGATATAGGTGTATTATAATAATAATAAATCCCTAGACAAACACACCAACTGCTTGGCGCCAAAGTAAGCAGAGCTTTTGTTATGAATGAACATACAGCGAACTGGGGAGAACCCAGAATAAACATAAATATATAAATACAAACAACCATGACCCGAGAACAAACATCTGTGTTCATCACACAAATGAATGCCCCGGCCAGGACTCGAACCTGGGACCTTCGGCGTATGAGGCAAGGCTACATACCACTACACCACTCGGTCGTCATTACATATACAGAACATCTAGTTATGGAATGTTTTTCGTTATTACGGTAAATTGGCAACTTTTCGCAACTCTATTTAAGAAACCTATTGAATTTGAAGCCCTATATTTTTAACGCATCCGATAATGGCGAGGGGTCGTTGCGGGTCATTAAATGTCAATTTAATCTACTCAAATACTGCAATGATGTTTTGTAAAATTCTTTAAGGCAACTTATGTTTCTTGGATATTATGGAGGTTGATTATTACTTTTAAACATTGATATACGAGACGAGGCAACCTAAATTATAAGTAAGTATGTAGACTTTTACATACGTTATCAATATCATGTGTCGCAGTTATACTAAGGTAGGTTAATGTTTAGAAATTATTTTTCTCATACCCAGTTAAAATACGTTTTAATTTTTTGGACTTTTTTGTGGAAATGGGTTTCTTGTCTACTTTAATGATTTTACTCGTCTATCTTACAGGTCCTTATTTATTTATTAAATACTAGAATTTTCGTGCGGTTTTACCAAACAAACAAACACTCACGTTTATAATGTTAAGTACAGATGAAAACAGCAGATACTCTTCTTCAGATCTGTTTAAGGAACCGTAAAATAAGGGAAAATGTGACGTTCTTACCAGAAAGCCAGGGATCTGGCACTCACACACGCTCAAGTATATCACATTTATGAAACATTATGCGAAAGAGACTGATAAAGGGACATAATGATCCATGACATAATCAAAGGGTCCGTGACTTTTACTTATCTGAAAAAAGAGACGCATTCCAATACGTCGACTAGTGGGAAGATCATCTTATAGCTTGCATAAATAACTAATTATCACATGAAATAAATTAACTAATCAAAATATAAGTACGCAATTCTGTAAAAAAATCAGCAAGAGCTTAAATAAGCTTAATTATAAGCCAGTGAGGCTCCCGAGGAATAAAGTAACTTCTCTCCATCCACCACCGCTTCGGAAGACAGTGTTTGGATCAAACTCCCATGTTCCACGACTTTGCAGGATGGTTAATGAGCACAGTGACCTTATAGACGTCCATATAGATTCAACAAATAAAATTCGTTCAGCTCTAGGCTCTTGTTATAAATTTCAATGATTTAAAAAAAAAATGTAATTTTAATCGTACATTCTTGTTTTCTCTGGTTTACATTCTTTCCATAAATTCAAAACACAGAAACATGTCAACAGTATAATTTACTTAGCAAAAAGAGGCTCCTATTAATTGTGTTTTTATTTTATTGTTAAAGCATGATGTATTCTCCGTTAAGTGTTTGTTACACCTAAGTTAAGTTATGATTTGTTTTTATATGTCTTATGTATGTACTGATGTAAACAAACGTTGGAGGTTCAATAAATAAATAATATATAATATAGTTTTTAAAAAGTTTAAGAATCTGAACTTCATATTTTCGTTGGCATATCTAGTGGTTCAAATCAAATCAAATTAATTCATTTATTGCTTCATAGTATCGTACATAAAAGTTGTTACATAATTATATTAAGATCTACATACTATGCTGTCCATCAGCATGCAATATTGTTGTTTTTAATTAGCATTAAAATAATTAAAATGATCATTTAAATACAATGTCTATGAATCATAATGTCATAACCGCTATTATTATCTATTTTATTACATGTTAGGAGATTACTGTATTTATTACAAGTCAGGAGATTTTTTTAGATTTGTAAAATTTCTCTAGGGAATAAAAACATTTAGTTTTTAGCCATTTCGTGAGTTCAAATTGGAATTTATTTTTTGGTGGAACTTTAAATTCTCTAGGCAAGGCGTTTTATATCTTTATAAACATCGCATAACACTGTCGGTGATACAGTTCCAGCCGTGGCATATCATTTATATATCAACCTATCTGCATGAGGTGTTGCTCTCATGACATCTCTGGCACGAGTGAAATAATGAGGGTTACACTTCACAAACATGGCCGCCTCCAAGATGTACATACAAGGCAACGTCATTGTATGTAATGACTTAAATAGTGGTCTGCATGGTTCGTAAGGCTCCATTTCCTAACATTGCTCTTATGCATTTTTTTGCGCTATAAAAGCTTTGCGTATTTCTACTGAGTTTCCCCAAATTAGTATACCAACCCATACCTTAGTATTGACGCTATGTAACCATGGTAAGCAGTTAGTACTATTGACAGATTACATGTTTTTCTAAGTCTACTCAGAACATAAACATAACTGTTAAGCCTATTACATATATGCTGTATATGATATTTCCAATGCAAATTTTTGTCAATATTTATGCCAAGAAATTTTGTGTTGTCAACTTCATTTGTTTCCGTATCTTATGTCAATTTTTGGTAGTAGTTTAGTAGTGTTAAATCTAATATAGTTTGTTTTCGTCCAATTAACATGAAGATTATTATTTGATAGCCATTTAATTATTTGTTTTACAGTATTATTAATTTCATATTCGTAATTATTTATATTACATAACAGTCATCATTTGAAAAGAATACAGAAATGTCATCCGCGAATAGAAAATATTTGCGATTTGTCAATTTAGGAAGGTCATTTATATATAGAAGAAATAAAACGGGCCCAAGAACACTTCCTTGCGGCACCCCCGTCCCAATTTCTCTAAATGTTGACAAGCATTTTACTCTGCACGAGCACATAGAAAAATTGTGTTTTTTTTACTATATTCATAGCCGGCAAACGAGTCATTCAATTCATTAGTCATAGGTGTTTTATGTATTAGTACAGTGTATTAGTAGTACAGTGATTGTAGTTATTATGATCTCAACGAACGATGCGTGGCCGACCGCAGGCTGCAGTTGAAATTGCCTTTGTTCCAGTAATGGCACTGGCTGTTCATTCCCTCTGACCGGAACACAGCCACGTAAACGTGATTATTGTGCCGGTCAAAATAGGAAGGACCGTAGTACCGCCCCAGACGAGAACCTAACAAAGGAACTACTACCACTCGATAACATTTCACCGTAAAAATATTTTATCGGTAGCTAGTAAAAGTCATGAATCCAGAGCGGCCCTAAGAACATACAACGGTTATTGTGGTATGGTAATTCTTTTGTGGGGAAATGTTGTAAAATTATAGCTATATATAAATAATAGCTATATAAAAAATATTTTGTTTACATTTCCTTAGGTTAGGGATGCCATCAAGGAAAATAGGATAAGAATAAACTTAATATGTTGATGTTTAACTTTGTGGGCTCAAATATGATTTGTTTGAATTATGCCCCAGCTATTTCATTGAATGTAATAGATTTTAAATAAATTATTAATTCACTTTGTGATTTTATATTTTAAATAACAAAGGCTAGGTTTATCCTACCTAATTATGTATTAAGACAGATAGTAAACAAGCTATTAGGTTTTATATATTATAAGTCAGATGATTATTTAGCTGCTGACACTACCTTCTGCTTCTATTGAGCAGTGTAATAGTAAATTAACTTAAAAAGTGATACTTGTAGTAACACTATATCGACAAATACCAAATTGTTTAAATTAAATAATCAGACAATACAGTTTGTAGCATAGGGTCAGAAACCATTAGTAGTTAGTGTATTAAAAAATAAAAGTTGTTTCAACATGTTGCATTAAAATATACAAATTATTCAAGAAAAATTATTAGAAATGGAATTATTTTTGATTTGTGTGCACATTGACGTTTTTGTGTAACAGAACATTTCTTACTTGATTAACAATCAGTTCATTTTGATCAGCCAAGTTGCCAGTTCGTTTAAAAGAAAGACAGCAATATATGATGGCATGTGGATTACAATAAATAAAACCCTAAAATGTAAGGAATGTAAAGTTATAGTAAGCCTTTCAATTGAATGCACTATAGAAATAGCCTGTTTGGAGCTTTTATGTTTACAGACTTGTAGTTTTAGAACAAAAAAAATAAGACAAAATTATGTAGAAAAAAATAAGAAAACATTTTTTTGTGGGGATTCAAGTTCACATGAAAAGTTAATAGGTAAATCTATTAAATGTTATAATCATACTAACCTGCTCTTAGAATCCACGAGAAACAGCGCAACTTGAATAAAAAAATTTTTTATTGAAAAAGGATTAGACGTCTGTCTTCTATCTAAGTAAGTTCATCAATAATAAATAAATTAAGCTCTGATCACAGTGGCCAGTTAGTTTCATTCAAATACCAGAAGCAAAAACAGGTTAATAAAATGATATGGCAGAATATTATGGTCGTTCCAGTCAATATCAAGCGTTTGGAGAGGTTAAGGGATGACATCATTAATAATATGCCTAATATACCCCATACTAATAATGTAAATGATCGGTGTGGTAGGTACCTTAAGTAGTTTAATAAGCGGACAATATAAAAAGGTATTCCCTAAATCCCTGTAAATCCTTGTAAATTATTTATTGTTTGGGATTATCATAGTGTACATATCAATAAAATAAATAACTAAAATAGATTGTATAGAAAGCATCTATATGATCTTTTTCAAGAGAAATGATACAACAAAAACGTCGAGATCTGCAGCTATGTTCAAAATTTCTCTAAAAGAGACGTTTCAATATTAAAGGGGCGCTGGGCTAGCTTTTGTACGGTTGTTTCCAGGATTTTATAAAATATGTACAACGAGTATGGAATGCCAACATTTCATAATTTCGTATAGTTTTGTCTTAGGAAAACATTTTCAAATTGGTAAAGCTGCACTACATATTGAAAACATGGCGTCATCTGTCATGTTGATGTTTTAATTATTAGTTAGATGTTAATCGTGCTGCAACTATTATTTTTCTTGTAAACAAGCTTCTTGGGAGTTTTTCGTTTATTTAATTATTTACCATTAATATGACAACTCGTAGTGTATATCGATTATTAAAACCATACAGTCTGCTCTAGTTCGGCAAATTGACCTGAACTAACCACAGACAAGGCAGAAAACAAGTTGTAACAGACTCAATGGTACAAGCATCACTAATTAGCATCACTTATTAGTTTGTGGTACAAGCATACTGTAGCTACCTGTCATACAAATGGCATACTACTGCGCACGACCGCGCGCGCCGCGTTCCCATAGCAGACTGTCTCCCCAAAAGAAACCGATCCGCTACTAAACTCGCTACAATACTATTTCATATTTTGGTTCAACAAATATGGAAACGTCACCTCAGTGTGGCCACATGATGTTTTTAGTTTTTTGTCTCAAAGCAGAACATAATGCGGTATGTAACTATTTAAATATTTTTAGAGTTTTTACCACATTTTTGCATACATTTCAAATTTGCGTACATCACGCTAGCCGAAATGGAAATGTCTCCTTTAAAAACTTGCGCCGTAGCTACGTCTTTGTATCTCAGTAACAAAATAAAAATAGTACTAATAAGACAATAACGACTTGGAACATGAATTTACCATATTATAGATGATTAAACGAACTTCCAAGTGAAGTTCTTTCGCTATTATATGAATCCCTTCATTCTTTAGATAGTATATAATTAAACAGGTATATTTTTAGAGATTAAGTTTTGTTTTCTTTTGTCTTTACAAATTATAATTTATTTTAATATGTTTATTCATTAAATTCCTTACATAATTTAGAATCCAGTAACCTTTACGCATTTATTATACATTTGGCAATCACGCCAAATTAATTAAATCAATAAACAGAATAATTTAATTTTAATTAATCTTTTATCGGAAGATATTGGGTGGTTTGTAGTTTTATTGAGTACGGACAAGGCAAAGTCGTTTAGTGGGTCTAATATAGGTTGATGGTAAAATTTTGTAAAGGCCTGAGAGTTTTAGGTCCACCCAGCCGTTTCTCGGATAACCTACACTGAGCACGTGCCGCGTGCTGAGTGCGCTGTATACACTCATGTCAACGCCGCTCGTACCTAGCGTCTGCTTTATCCGACGACTTAACGTCTGACTCGACGCGGCTCTGTGAGGGGGCCTTTCGTGTTACAAACAAGAACCCCGAGTTCGAAGCTTTAATATTTTTCGTCACAAAAAATATAATCTTTTAAAGTCGATTCAGGACATATCCTTATATGTTATTTTTAAAGATTGGCAAGGATAACATAGGTTGTTTACGATTTGGGGCTGTGGTTTTAATGATGTATATTATGATTATGTGTACGGATGCAAAAACTATATTTTCTAATGTCTGGACCCTATGTCGGTGCAGACGGCTAACGATGTAACGGTAACTTTTTGGTAATTTTTTCTAAGTTAAAGTAATATAAGGATATCACAGAGAAAGCTGATTAAGAACTAATTTGGATGCCAAGAAAATGTGTACTTTGATTTAGTTGGTTTCATTTTATTGGCTTCTTGTAAAATTTGTCTCGTCATTGCCCATATCTTCACCTAACAATAGAGACAAGGCTGAACGGTTTGAATTTAATGAACCGAATGATTACCCTTATTAAACTGTTCATTTAAAAAACAAACAACTAATAAAAGAGGTTTTTGAACATATCAGTATTACGTAACGTTCAAAACTCCCACCATGACCTCAACGTGATGTTGTATTGCCTTACCCTGAGTGCCGGAGCGTCTCGCGGCACTCAGGGTAAGGCTGGAGTGCTTTGCTTTGGTGCTGTTATGGGAGATAATTAAATGTTTTGTTCCAATTCAAATCAATTATTTTTCTTATACATTTTAAGACAAGGAAAAATGGAGGAGGTGATTAAAAATACGCAGAGGCTCAATTAATCGTAAACGCATCGACCGTGACTGCATCCGGTACAGGATACCTAGTTACAAATGCGTCACATTGGCAAACAAACATTAAAGCAAAAATCCTTAAATTACGTTCCTCGCCAAATGCCATAGCCAAATGTGTCTAGTTAGAGTATTTAAATGTGGAAATTGAATACCACCCATCCTATTGATGTAACTAATAGCAGTGGTATTTTCAATACGTAATAATATTGCACAATTTCTTACTTCCCCGGCTGAACTTTTGAAGCCTAAGGAAATGGCTAGTAATTCTAGGTAACTGATATGGTATTCTTTTTCACTATGTTTCCAAGAACCATAAAATTTATTGTTTTGGAATACTGCGCCCCAGCCTGTTCTGAATGCATCTGTATATATCTTATAAATTTGTGAACTAACTGAACAGGAAATGGTACATTTACTTTAAACTTTTCTACCAGATTAAATCTTCTAACAGTTATTTAGGGAGTTTAATTTATACCTCACAGTTGTGCTTATTTTGTAGCTAGACAGGCTGCGACCAGTACACCTATATGGGTGGCAAAATCTCGTATCGAGCATATTTGAAGTTTCATAAATTTATTTATTACTATAACGCTTACCGTCAGGTAAAGAAATAGACATCTGTTCGATGTTAAACACAAAGCCTAAAAATATAACTGACTTTGTCGGTACTAGTCGATCTTTTCCAAATTCACAACAAGTCACTCATAACTTCGCGCATAATTTTTGTAAATACCCCCGGAGTAACGGATAATCCATACGGTATGGCCGTAAACTCGTACGTGATTGGCTCAAACATATCGTTTTCTTGAAATTCAAAACGTAGGTATTTTTTGTAATTAACAAATATAGGTACGAGTAGGTATGATATTTCTTATCTATATTAGCTAAGAAACCAGTACTGGAAATTTAGAAGCTGTTTTAAGCTTCTATTTTGAAGTGTAGTTTTTCTACAAAATTGTATAATTTTATTTATAAATTTTTTTTTGTTTAGTAGGTACGAACGTTTTTCGCCGTTGAGTTTCGGCGCTAAAAATATTTATTTATTATATTTGTTTGATATAAACTGGTCACTTGAGGTATAACAAGGTTTTATTGCCTCTAATACTAACAATTTATTAATTGCTATTATCATATTTCGTTTTTTACTATGCGATAAAATACGTTTGGGAGTAAACTGGTGTAATTTTATCATGAAACGGAATTGAGAAACAGAATTTTATCCATTTTAAATCGTTTAATTATTTGTTATTTTAGGCCAATAATCGTAAAAGTAATGGATTCGACCTGCGTGTACCTGAATTATGGTTGATTAGGTGGACGAGTCCCGGACTGGTTGAATTTTGCGTTGAACGCCGAAAATTCAAATGTAGACGCTGAAGTGGAGGCACTGGCACTTTCCATTGACGTTGCCCCCCCCCCTGTCTGACGGGTAACGCGGAGGTCTCATCCAGTTTCCCGACTGTGTTGATCGGTTGCCTGTCGATGTTTGGGGAGTACTTAGATAGCTTCAGTGTACTTTATTATTATTATTACTCTTTTAATTTTTTTTTAGCGGTTATTCCATAACTGGAGCCCCTTAAGCCCCGAGGTTAGAAAGAATCTCTAGATCCATGTCGGAAATAATCCTCCCGACTGGCCCGGTTCATTCTGGGAGTTCGACGGTTCCAGATTAGGGAGCGTTTACATAGTGGGCTCAGGTATTGCGGTAACCGAAATGGCAAGCTGGATATTCGTCTACTGGGTTCATCATTATATTTAAATAATTGTTAATGATTTGAAAAAAAAAATAGAAATAATAGAAAATTATGTAATACAGATATCGTGTTAAATCCCTTTCAGACTACACGCATTTTCGCAGATTCGTATTAAAATTTTTAAACAATTGAACAAAAAGTCAAAAATAACAATACGAGTACGATACAGCATTAATGGAAACAAGAAACATCAGGTAGAAGACTACTAGTAATTTATGCGGATAACGTGATATATCTATTATAGATTACACGTATTTTTTGCATCTTTTCGACAGAGCGAAATCATAATTTATAATAATAAACATCAGGTAGAAGACTACCAGGAACTTTTGTAGATAGCGTGATACATCTATTATAGATAACACGTATTTTCTGCATCTTTGCGACAAAGCAAAATTATAGTTTATATTAATAAACATCAGGTAGAAGACTACCAGGAATTTTCGCAGATAGCGTGATATATCTATCAAAGATAACACGTATTTTCTGCATCTTTTCGACAAAGAGAAATTATAGTTTATATTAATAAACATCAGGTAGAAGACTACCAGTAATTTATGGGGATAACGTGACATATCTGTTATAGATAACACGTATTTTTTGCATCTTTTCGACAAAGCGAAATTATAGTCTATATCAATAAACATCAGGTAGAAGACTACCAGGAATTTATGCGGATAACGTGATATTTTTTTTATAGATAACACGTGTTTTCTGTGTATTTCCGATAAAGCGAAATTTTAGTTTATAATAAAAAACATCAGGTAGAAGACTACCAGGAATTTATGCGGATAACGTGATATATCTATTATACATAACACGTGTTTTCTGCATCTTTCCGATAAAGCGAAATTATAGTTTATCGCGATCACTCATCGATCGTTTATTCTTTATTGTTAGTACTAGTTTTCGAATGTTTTTTAATATTAAATATTAAACTGTTAAGTTACTCGTTGGTATAAGACGTGTGCTTGTTACCACGCATGAAAAAAGAATGAAGACTTGCCGGGACCGGGGTTGATCAAGTAAAAAGACGGAAAGTTTTTTGAATAAGTCAAATGACATACTCTACTCTGTGCGAAGTTACCTAATACCTTACAAGGACTACCTGTTTAATTATATACTATCTGAAGAATGAAGCGACGAAATATAATTATTATAACAACACATACACACCTTGGATATTATTAAAACTTTTAAAACAATTGATATTATAAACATAACTGATCTATGAAGTATATCTGTAAAAATCTTATCTTCTATTATAGATGAAATAGCTCCTGACCTTTTTATAATATTTAACAACAGTATTGCGAGTGGGGACTTTCCTGATTTATTGAAGCTTAGTAAAGTAATAAGGTGAATGTGGCAAAGCGCGCCTGGCGAGCAAGTGCGATTACCACAACTATCTCAAAAACTACCGATGGGATACTAGTAGTGACATCTCACATCGATTCTAAAAGTTCAATCATAGTTCTTGGTGATAGTCACAGATGGCTCTAGTCGTGTGTGTTTGACACACGCCCCAATTTAATTTTGGTGAGGAGAGATGACTATGCGGTAATCATTGTGATAAATCTCAACAATATGAGTTTTTATCGCCATACAAGTGAAGTAAGTGCACAATTTATATATTTTGCTTTATGATTCTGGTTTCATATCAATCCTATCTAGTAAAATGTATATATTTTTTGCAAGTTAAATATTCTAACCTCAAATTTGTATAGTCGGGGAAGCGCGCCATACTGACTTCTAACATGGCGCACTTCGCCGTAATTCAGAGCTTACGAACCTTTTTAAACGCGTCTTTTTATAAGCTTTTTTTGAACTTGCAATGTTTGTTTGCTTGTTTGTATGGTTAGGTCAAATTTTGCAACTGAATTTTAAAGGAGTTATCTTCAACCGATTGAGTTGTAATTTGCAAACATGTTTAGTATAGATAGATATACGTTTGAGGGTAGTCAACAAGTTAACGTAAAATTTTTGCGCTCCGTATATTATATACAGTATATTACATACAAAAAAAACGCGGGTAGTCGCGACGAAAACACGCAAATTTAGTGCTCTCTGAGTTTTTATTTATTTAAAATAATATATAAGTAGTTTTAATCAAACTCATGTGGTAATATTGTGCTAAACTCACCAGATCTCACTTTTACACTAAAGTTCTACACTTAAATTCAGTGATTCACTAAAATATAACATCAAGACATCATGGAGGCATTGGCTCAACTGTTTCAAACAAAATTTGCGGAGTATGAGAAGAAATTGGAAAAAATTGCAAGTAATATGACTACACATCCTGATCTAGCTTCACTTTCACAAGATTTCCAATCCTTCAAAACTCTTGTATGGCAGATGTTTAAACAGCTAAAATTAGAAATAGATTCACTTCACAATGCTCAAGATAGACTGGAAACTGCTTCCCGGAAAAAGGCTCTTCTATTACATGGTGTTCCTGAAAATCAAAATGAGAAGTTGCATGATGTGGTTCTTCAAGTTATTACAGTAAAAATGAAGATGGATAAGTTCAACCCAAACCACTTACAAGTCTGTCATCGCTTGGGTGTAGCTTCTCATACCAAAACTAGACCCATCTTGGTAAGATTCTCTGATGTGGACGCTCGTCATGATGTTTGGGATACTAAAACAAGTCTAAAGGGCACTGGGGTCACAATATCTGAGTTTCTTACTAGGACAAGGCAGCAGATTTTTGTCTTAGCGCGACAGCACTTTGGCTTGAGAAACTGTTGGTCGGTAGAGGGCAAAATTGTTGTTAGTCTCCCCGATAAATCTCGCTGTAAGATCGAGACTCAGAGTGACTTGGAGCAAATCATGTCAAAGTACCCATCCAACAGTATAACTTCAACAGCTCCGTTGCAAAAAACTGCTCCAAAACACGTTGAAAAATCTCCAATGAAAACGCGCAGGCGCCACTAATTCCATCCAAGTACATCTCTTTTCCTTTATGTTTAGATATTTCTTTATTTGTATGATAGGTACTTTTATAAGTCTATACATAGATTTGTTTTTATGAATTTTAAGAAGGTAATTTCAACTTTATTGTTTTTTTTTTTTTGCTTTTGTTTATATTTATTTCCGTATCAGACAACGACTTTGACAAGTTTGACAGTTAGTAAATACAATCGTTCATAAACCTTAAATTTTGATTGATATGTTTTACAATCGCAAGAATTTTAATTGATGTATTGGTAAATTAGCCTTTCCAACAACTTGTGAGTGGTGAGTAGTGCATGTGATTTCATAGTAGTAATATAAATATACATTGATATTCTATTTTATTTATTATAACTTATTCATATTCATATGAGTAATAATGATTTTAACGACAGCTTTTTCTCTTGTTCTTCTTCATCGTGCAGCTTTACAAGTGCAGATAGCTTTCTCTCACAGCCACAAACTTTGCATGATAGAATTTCTTCTTCCTTTACTGATCCCCTTAAGTTGAAGATTATTCACATAAATGCGCAAAGTATACCGAAACATCACTCTGACCTCTTAGCTTCTTTCAGTAGTGTCAATGTCGATGCTCTTCTCATCTCTGAATCTTTCCTCAAACCATCACTACCCTCGACGCATTACTCTCTTCCAGGATTTGTCCTCATTCGGAATGATCGCACTGGTAAGGGAGGCGGAGGGGTAGCTATCTACCTAAGAGCAGATATTCCGTACAAAGTCGTAAGCGTTTCCCCTTCTGTGTATTCTGCTTCTGCCGAACATCTCGGAATAGAAATAACTGTGCGTAACACCAAAATTCTTCTAACGGTTTTTTATATACCTAACATGTACATTGATTACCTTAACTCCCTTGATGCCTTTTTAAGCGACTTTAGACCCTGTTACGATCATGTGATTTTAATGGGTGATTTTAATACCTGTCTTATTAAAGACAACTTGCAGGCCCGTGGCCTAAAAGCTATCCTTTCTTCATTTAATTTAAGTATCCTACCTCTCTCTCCCACCCACAACTTTCCAAATTCAGCTCCTTCCCTTATTGATCACATGATTGTGTCCTCGTCCTCTAACGTTGTCGACTACGGCCAACACAGTGCACCCTTCTCCTATCATGACTTAATATTCCTTTCCTACCGTGTTCGCATTCCCAAACAAAAACCCAAAACTTTGTTACGCCGATCTTATGGGAACATCAACTTACAGTCTCTTCAGCATGATGCAAGTGTCACTGATTGGTCCCCAGTGATAAGTAGTGCCACAATTGACGAGAAAGTTGAATGTTTCAATACTATACTTCTGAAATTGTATGATCATCATGCTCCACTTAGACGAGTAAAATTTAGACACTACCCTGCTCCTTGGTTGTCCGATTCTATTAAAAAATCTATGTCTCAACGAGACAAAGCCAAGGCAAAACTCAAACGTAGACCAAACGAACAAAATCTTGTATCTTATAAACAGCTACGCAATCATTGCAGCCGCCTTTGTCGAGATGCCAAAAGACGCTACTTCCATGATTCCCTCATCAATCAAAGCTCTGCAGAAGCCTGGAAATTTTTGAAGACTGTGGGTATAGGCAAAACACCAACGACATCTCCAAACAACCTTGACTTAAATGCCTTAAATAGACACTTTACCAATTTATCAACAACTTTAAATACAAACATTAAACTAAACACTCTAAATTCTCTATGCAATACCTCATCAACACATCTTCCATTCAATTTATCAACAGTCTCAGAAGATTATGTGAGGAAATCCATACTGTCCATTTCATCAGCCGCTGTTGGAAGTGATAACATAAGCTCGAGAATGATTACTTTAATCTTACCCCCTTTAATACCTATCTTTACACACATTTTTAATTTTTCTTTATCTACCAATACTTTCCCTGCCGTATGGAAACTTGCCCACATAATTCCCTTGCCTAAAGTTCCAAATCCCAGTTCTCCATTTCAATTTCGTCCCATTTCTATCCTATCCTTCCTGTCCAAAGTTCTCGAGCATATTGTCCATGAACAATTGTCAAAGTTTCTCATGGCCAACAATCTGCTCAGCCAGTATCAATCCGGTTTTCGAGCTGGACACAGTACTGTATCGGCTCTTATTAATGTGACTGATGACATACGCTGGGCGATGGAGGGTGGATCACTTACATTACTTGTATTACTAGATTTTAGTAGCGCCTTTAATTCGGTTGACTTCGACATTCTACTTCGTATTTTGGAATCTGTAAAAGTTTCATCTTCTGCAGTAGCTTGGTTTCGTTCATATCTTCGGGGGCGCTCTCAGCGTGTCTATCTTGAGGAGTCTTACTCTGACTGGTGTGACCTCGCTGTGGGTGTACCTCAAGGTGGCGTTCTTTCTCCATTACTCTTCTCCGTGTTTATAAACACTGTCACCAATGTCCTTTCATGTAACTACCATCTTTATGCAGACGACTTACAGATTTACCATCACTTCTCAGCTTGTGATATTGGGTCAGCCGTTGCCGCTGTGAATGCCGATCTTAGTCGCATCGGTAAATGGGCTGAGTCTTTTGGACTGTGCGTCAATCCCAACAAGTCCCAAGCGTTAATAGTTGGTAGTCGATACATGCGCGGTTGCTTAGATTTGGCTGATCTCCCACCCGTGTTACTCAGCGGTACTAGGATTGATTTTACCAACTCGGCTAAGAACCTAGGTGTTATACTAGACTGCAACCTGCAATGGCACGCTAATGTTAACGAGATCAGTCGAAAAGTGCATTACTCCTTACATTCCTTAAAGAGACTTCAGGGTTTTCTGCCTTTTCGCACTAAAATCAGTCTTGCGCAGGCTCTCATACAGCCTATAATAGACTACGCTGATGCGTGCTACCCGGATGTTTCGGAGGAACTTTTAAATAAGTTGGAACGCTTACAAAACTTATGCATACGTTTTATTTTTGGCCTAAAAAAGTTTGACCATGTATCAGAATGTCGAAAGCAACTCCATTGGCTTCCACTCCGTCTCCGCAGAAATTGTCGAATACTTTGTCTTTTGTTTAACGTCCTTTTCAATCCATCCTCTCCAAAATACCTGAGTGAGCGCTTCTCTTTCTTATGTCCAACAGACGTTCATTGCAGACAGCACAAACGCACACTGCTACGCACGAAGCCTCACAAAACAGACTTTTACGCCAAATCTTTCACAGTTCAAGCTGTTAGACTGTGGAATGCACTTCCTCACGAAATCCGTGAAGCAAAATCACTACCAGTTTTTAAAAGCAGAGTAAGAGAACACTTCCTTTCTCAGACCTAAATTATACTGTTGTCGTCGTACATCATTATTTTCCGACGTATTACTGATATTATTTTAAATTATATTGTTGTATTTGTGTATGTTTATGCATGTATATATTTATTTATATGTGTATATATGTATATTGTATGTTTATGCATGTTTATTAAGCTAAGCAAGTATGTATTTATGTGTTTTGTAATTAGTTACACTACTAACTCAAGTACGCACTAACTTTGCTCAGCATCACTATTTCCAGTCACAGGTAGGCTGGAAGAAATTTCTAATAGAAATAAGCTGCACCTATGTACCATTCTGAATATACTATAAGCTTCTCACTCATTGTGTGTGTACATAAATTATTAAATAAATAAATAAATAAATACAGTTAAATTAGTATATTTTGATAAATAATAACTTTTGCTAATGAATTATTATTAAGTATAAATAGTACTACTCGCCTGCAGTTAAAATTCTCCTTGAACTTTCCTCCTACTGCCACAAAATGAGCAGCAAGTCACAGTTGCATGACAATATCAATAATATGGCCAAGATGTTTGAAGAAAAGATGGTAGAATTCCAAGCGGAACTGGCCCTGGCGGCTTCTACGAGTCGCAAGAGTCCCACCATTGCTGTGCTGAGCGGCGAGTTCCTGAGCTTCAAGACCTTCATCTGCAACGGCCTCGCGCTGCTGCGGGCTGAAGTAGATGCGTTGCGAAACAGTATCGATCGCATAGAAATGCAATGTCGCAGTAAAATGCTTCTAGTACATGGCATTCCTGAGCAAACTAATGAAGATACATGCTCTAAAGTTGTATCCAGTCTGGCTGCCCGGTGCAAGGTGCCGTCACTCACTTCCAACAGCATTTCCGCAAGTTATCGGTTAGGAAAACTCCTTAACAGCAGCTCTAAGCCAAGGCCTATTGTGGTGAAGTTCTCAGATGTATCGGTACGTACTGCACTTTGGAAAAATAAAATTACTCTTAAAGGCTCAAATATCACGCTTTCCGAGTTTTTAACAAAACCACGACACGCCGTTTTCATGGCAGCGAGACAACAGTTCGGCATCTCCAACTGCTGGACGCTCGATGGTATCATTCACATCAAAAGTCCGGATGGTAAACGATACAAATTGGAAACCATGGCTGAACTAACCTATTCTTCGAGTCCGTCGGCATAAAGTCACTAATTGTTGCTAAAATTATAATTTTCCGTGATATTTAAAACCACTACACACTAAGACATAAGTTTGTATTATACCTAATAGTTGTTTTACACTTGTTTAGTCACTTTTTAGTTTATTATTTTAAATTGTTTGAAAATATTCAACTTGCCGACGGAGAGGCAATTAATAACTAGCCGCACGGTTCATTGTGTCAATATGTCTAGCGATGGACCGCATACTTGCAACCAAACCGGTCTTTTGTTCGTTTTTAAGTAATTAATACACTATAACTCTGCTTCCCGACTTTCAAATTGGCAACGAATTATTAATTTATTTGGTTTATTAATTGATTATAACTATTATTTATTATAAGTCTTTCTTTTTTCTTTTTCTTTCATTTAAGTTTTGGTGTGTTGTATTGTTATTTATTTTAGTGACCTATTTAGATACTTCATTAGGTATTATACAGTTTGGGTTATGTATGTGATTGTTATATTTCTCGTTTATTAGGGTTTACTGTATGAGTTACATGTAAACTGCGATTACTCTTCTATACTGCTGGCGTGTAGACTACTTTTGATTAATTTAATACAAATAGAATATTAGAATATTATAATTAGCTAGTATTTATTTTTATAATACACAATATTTGAAATTTTGTTTATTTATTGGTTACTATATGATACAAGGTATTTATAATGTAGATGATAACTCTTCGGTTAGTGGTTAGAGTTTCCTAACTGCAACATCGTCATCTGACAGCAGTTTTCACAGCACGACTGAATCCTTAGACCTTTTGGTGGATTCTGTCTTCTCAGGATTTCCTAAAAATTTTAATGCCGTTCACATAAACGCTCAGAGCATTCCTGCACATTATACGGACTTGATTGCGTCGTTTTCAAATAATCCTAACTTACATGCTATATTAGTGTCAGAATTCATTTTTAAAACCCTCACTTCCTTCCTCTTCCTATTTTCTTCCCGGATTTCATCTTATTCGTAATGACAGAGTTGGTAAGGGTGGCGGTGGGGTTGCTATATATCTAAAATCGCACTTCTCTTTTCGTGTTGTAAGCTAATCCCCTTCTCAATACACTGAGGCTGCAGAGCACATTTTCGTAGAAGTTCTAGCTGGTCAAACTACGGTTTTGTTGGGGGTATTCTATAGTCCTAACCTACACATTGACTATTTTAGTGCTTTTGAGTCGGTGTTGGAGTCACTCGTGCCTACTGTTGATCACACCATTATTATGGGTGATTTCAACACCTGTCTTCTCAGAAATGACCACCGTACTGCAAAACTACGCTCAATTATAGATTCTAAAAACCTTCATATCCTTCCATCAACTACAACACATCATTTTCCAAACTGCCAACCATCTTTGTTAGATCTAAGTATAGTCTCATCCATTGAACATGTTAACAACCATGGACAGTTCACTGCCGACGCGTTTTTGTACCACGACCTACTTTTTATCTCATATAAAATTAAATGTCCTAAACATAAGCCTCGTGTTATTTTACAGCGCAATTACAATGGCATCGACAAACAAAAGTTTATATCTGACTAAAGCAGCACAAACTGGGATGCGTTGTTTGAAGCGCCGACTATTGATGTAAAGTTAGAACTTTTTAATTCAATTATAACCCAAGCTTTTGATGTCCACGCTCCGCTTCGACCAGTTCGGCTCAAACATCTCCCCGCTCCTTGGCTTACTAAGGATATAAAAATTATGATGGCCAAGCGCAATGCTGCAAAGGTCAAATATAAACATAATCCCTCTGACGAAAACTGCTGTCGTTATAAAGAATTACGCAATAGATGTAGCAGAATGTGTAGAGATGCGCAACGTCAACATATTTACAGTTCTGTTTTGAATGGAAAACCTGCTAGGGTGTGGTCGTTCCTGAGAAGTCTAGGTATCGGCAAATCACCTTCGTCACTTCCCCTTCACCTTGAACCTGATTCCTTGAACAAACATTTCACCACAGTTTCCTCAGTTCCACATAATCAAAAACTTGCTACGCTGCAATCTCTGTCTGCCACGTCCTGCCCTCAACATCCTGCTTTCTCCTTTAGAACAGTATCTGAGCATGAGGTTACGGCAAGCGTATCAGGAATCAAATCAAATGCTGAAGGCTATGATGGTATAAGCCGCAGAATGATTGAAATTGGTTCTGAGGTTCTAATGCCTATAATATGCCACATTTTCAATTTCTCGCTTAGTACTGGTACTTTTCCGACCTGCTGGCGCAAGGCAGTAGTTATACCTATTCCTAAGACTCCCAATCCCTCGCTTCCTTCTCACTTTAGGCCCATATCTATCCTTCCCTTTCTTTCTAAAGTTCTTGAAAAACTTGTTTCTAATCAACTATATGCATTTTTGAATTCCAATAACTTCTTTAGCAAATTTCAGTCTGGGTTTTGTCCTGGGCACAGCACAACAACCGCGTTAATAAATGTAACTGACGACATACGTTTGGGCTTGTCTCGACAACAACTGACTGCTATGGTTCTATTGGATTATAGCAATGCATTTAACACGGTTGATTGCGATATAATGTTGGCTATGCTGCGTAGGGTTTTTGGCTCAGACAAGGAAACAGCTTGGTTTAGGAATTATCTTGCAGGTCGTCAGCAATGCGTACGTGTAGATGATGTGTTTTCTGAGTTTTCTGATGTCATCGCGGGAGTACCTCAAGGGGGTGTCCTCTCACCTCTCCTTTTCTCAATCTTTATAAATTTTGTGACACCCCTTATCTCATGTCATTACCACTTATATGCTGATGACCTGCAAATTTACACCCAGGGCACTGTCGAGGAAATCGATAGCATGATTGACAAACTTAATGATGACCTCGCCATAATAACTGAGTGGAGTCAATCACATGGCTTAGCAATAAATCCTCAGAAATCGCAAGCCATCATCATTGGCGGTACTAAACAAATTGCTAAGCTTAAGTTACGTACTATGCCACGCATTTACTTAGGTGATGTTTCTTTAAATTTTAGCAGAGCAGTAAGAAACTTGGGCGTTATTCTTGATTCTACTCTCTCCTGGACGCCTCACATAACCGAAGTGAGCAGGAAAGTATACGCTGCATATAGTTCGCTGAGAAGATGGAGGAATCTTTTACCCATCAAGACAAAGATTGAGCTTGCGCAATCGTTGCTGCTGCCGATTCTGTACTATTCTGATGTCTGCCTCATCGATCTCAACGAAGACTTACTTGACAGACTTCAGCGTCTGCAGAACCTGTGCATCAGATTCATATATGGATTGCGCAAGTTCGATCATGTCTCAGAACACGAACGCAAGCTTGGATGGTTGCCAGTCAGGCTGCGGCAGGAGGAGCATGTTTTAACGTTGTTATACAAAGTATTTTATGACTCCCGCACGCCCTGTTACCTTAAAGAGCGCTTCAGGTTTCTTCGTGTACGACACAACCGGACCTACGATCTGATGCTGATAACCTCATTGAGGCACCACTTACTCGATCAGGATATTTTCACGAATCCTTTACAGTTAGGTCCGCTCATCCGTGGAACAAGCTACGGCACTCGAAGTCCATAACCACTTTTAAATCCAAACTCCATAAAAATCTTTTGGGAAAGTTATGATCTACAATTACAATTATTTATTATAAGTTTACTATCAATTATATATCAGTGTTATGTTATCATATTTGTGTATACAGCATTTATTCCTTATATATTTTAATTATTTATTGCACTGTATTTTTTTTCCTTATAATGCACTACCTCTCTTTCTTTTTGTAGTTTTCCGTCCACACAAAGGTTGTGTGGAAGAGATCGCTGCTAGCGATAAGGCCGCCTTTGCCCACTTTAGGTTAAGTTTCCTATTGTAAATTTGTACTCTGTTTTTTGTGAGCAATAAAGTGTTTTTATTATTTTTTATTTATTATGTTTATTAGTGAAATACATCTAAACTAAGTATCTATTTATTTTTTGTCTACGAGTTAATGCTTAATCCACTCGTTCTCTTTCACTGTTGCTAAGCTGTTAAGCTAAGCCTTGCTATATTTAGAAGATGTTTTTCGTTGATTTTCTTTTTGTTCACCTAGTTTTGTTAAGAATTTGTAATAAATATTACACTTAATATCTAATTTTCAATAACTAACTTTTTATTTAAGTTCCTTTTTAATCATCATGTTATCAGCCATTAAGTGGGTCCATACCATAGTATTTCATCGTAAACAAAAGAAAAAATATACTTGATACTCAATTATGAATATTGAGAAAAAAAGATTTAAAGCCCCTGATTTAAGATTGTATGGCGCACTTAGCTGAAATTTGATTTGAAATACATAGATTCTTCTAGAATGTGGCTATGAAAAACAACGAAATGTTTTGCGTTACGTTGCTTGTTGTTTTGTAATATTATGTAGCTGTTTTTATTCTAATGCTCTATAATTCCGTTTTATTAATAGCAGGCGCACTTCCCCAATTCAGCGGCAAAGTGCGCCTGGTGTCATGTTTTCTAATTTTGTGCTAAAAGTCATTATTATAAGTGTCACATTCTAATGACATGACATTGGTTGTAGTTGCAAAACATCACAGATCCTTATGGTTCCACGGTAAGTGGCATTCGTGAACTTAAACACAAGTTACATTCCACCAAAGTCAACTATGCAAAAAGTATGGCGCACTTTGCCTCTTTCACCCTACCTTTATTTAAATTGGGTAGTCCTACACCCCTTTTAATTTCAGATCAACTTAAGTATTACTACTTGTAATAAAATATTTGCAAAAAATATTTTAAATCAACATTTGGCTCATTTCACAAACATAACTTATTTCACAATAAACAATTTGGATTACCGAGAGGTCATTCAACAACAGGCGCAGGTGTTGAACTGTTTGAAGTTATTGTTTGTGCCTGAGAAATATTACAAGAGGCTTTGGGTATTTTTTATGATTGCGTTTTGCGAATTGCGTTTGATTGCGTTCAGAATTTTAATTTGATCAGGAAACTTCAACACTACGGCATAAAGGGCACTGATCTCAAGATTTTCATACCTGAGTAGTCAATGGGTTGAGGTTGACTGTAAAATGACATCTGGGTCGGTTGTGGAAATGGGAGTACCCCAAAGTTTAATTCTGGGCCCATTTGTTTTCCTATATAAATGATCTACTCTCTATGGTAGGCAATAATCACGATATTGTACTCTTTGCTATTCTTTACTTTTCATCAAATTAATAGACAAGAAACCAAGGCCTTAAAGATGGTGACAAAAATGCTCTCTCGAATGTTGTGCAGTGCCTTAGTTAGAATAATCTAGCGTTTATGACAAAAAAACCAAGTTTATGAAATTACCGGCGTCAAATATAAAACACGTGGTTAAGAAAATTTGCTCACTGACTGTTGTACATTTAGCCAAGATGGATTTTTTAGTTAGACGTTTAATATATTGTAATTGATCATGCATTATGGTAATTAATCAATATTGATAAAAATATAAGAAAAATATGAGATCTATTTAATACTAAAAACCTGATCTGTGCTTTTAAATTAGGGATTTTTTTTATTTATTTGATCCCGTAAGCAATTTGGTATGCCTAAAATTTAGTCTACAGAGGCCGTTTGAGAATCTCCTTTAAAGAAAAAAAGCTACAAAGTATATGTAAAAAGCAAAATGTTTGCATATATTTTTGAGTGAACTTTAGCCGTTACCAAACTTTATTATACAGTAAAGACACAGCAGTAAAGAAGGCTACATTTTATTTCAGGAACTAAAGGGATATCGGTAGGTCTAAAATCAAAAAATAGCGTAGATATATCTAATTTGACAGCCAAATGAAGACATTTTTCTACGGTCACGCGTCATATTTTTTATCCTAAGATGAGACCAAGGGTGCGTATGCGTTTCGAATGCCGCTCACAGCTATCAGCGCTAAAACTGTTCATAACCGTTCCGATTTGTTGTAGCGCGCTAAAAGTTATATTTTTGCTATTTAAATCGGAATGGTAAATATCGCGCTAACATTTTGATTGCTCCTCGCTTAAATCTTTAACACTGATTGAAACAGGAGCCATTTTTTATATTATTACAAAAGAAAATTAATAAGTAAGCTTCTAAAATCCTTAATGGCCTGATAAAAACATCAAAGAAACGTCATGTGTCAGTTTTGACAGGCCGTTCAGAGCAACTATTGCTGCGTTCCGTTTGCCGATTACAGCGCTCTCAGCGCTCATATACCCGTTCCGATTGCCTGTGAGCGCGCTCACAGCGATATCGATACGGCACCAATGACGTCATAAACGCCGCCATCTTCTCGCTCACAGTGCCCAAGCTGCGGTGCATGGTCGCTCTGAGCGGCCTGTCAAAACTGACACATGACATTACTTTGTTGATGTTTTTATTAGTCGAGTATAGATTTTTAGAGCTTGATTATTAATTTTCTTTTGTAATAATGTTAAAAAATGGCTCCTGCTTCATTCAAGGTCAAAGATCTTAATGAAATTATAACTTTAGACTTAATCGATGAATAATCAGAATGTTAGCGCGCTATTTACCGCTCAAACGAATCGGAACGGTTTTGAGCACTTTTAGCGCTGATAGCGCTGTCAGCGGCAAACGGAACGCACAATATACTTCGTAGCTTGGGCACTGTGAGAGGGAAGAGGGCAGCGTTTATGACGTAATTGATGACGTATCGATATCGCTGTCAGCGATAGAGGCACAGGAATCGCTATGAGTGCTCAGAGTATCAATAAAATATAATCTACAATCGGAAAGTGGCAAAAACTAAAAACTTGATGGAACCGATAAGCTGATCAGACTGTCAGCCCATCTCACGCCGGTGAATTTAGACACAAGAAATAAGACTTTATGTCTTCTCGCTGAGAGAATAGAAAAAGGTCCCGATTTCGATTCCTCGAAGAGTTTGTATTCTTCGTCAAAGTTGGTTAAGACATAGCCAAGACAATTATATTATATGCTCGTTGTGTAAAATTCCGTTTTTCATTTAGTTCTCAATTATTATCACCATATTTTTTTGTAGGCTTAATGTATTTTTAATTTTTTAGGTCGGTCGTATTTTACTCGAGTAAATGTAATATTATTCAATTTCATTTTTTTTAAATCGATTATCGATCATATATTCGAATACAGCATTTGCGTGCGTTCCGAATACCGCTCACAGTGCTATCAGCGCTAAAACTGCTCATAACCGTTCGATTCGTCTTATAAATAAAAGCACGATAAAAGTGATATTTTTGCAATTTCAATCGGAGTGGTAAATAGCGTGCTAAAATTCTAATTGTCCCTTGCTTAAATATAGTTATATCTTCATTAAAATCTTCGGTCCTGATGGTATCAGGAGGCATTTTTTACTATTATTACAAAAGAAATTAATAAGCAAGCTTAAAAAATCTTAAATCACCTAAATGAAAACATCGAGAAAGAATTTAACTAAATGCGTCGTGAGTCAGTTTTGGCTCCGTAGCTTAGGCACTGTGAGCGGGAAGATGCCTGCGTTTGTGACGTATCGTATACAGGCATTCGGAGCGGGTATATGAGCGTTCTGAGCGATATAATTGGCATTTGGAACGAACCATTTGATCTGGATAATTGGGGTCCTACTGTATGAAAAGTTAGGGAGTATGGAACGCAGTTCGGTGTAAAGTAACTTTTCAGGTTTTACTTTGTTTCTCATTTTTTTAATATAACGTTAGTTTATGACGTCACACAGTAGTTTGTTTTGAAATCAGAATACAAAGTTTATTTCATCCCTGGAATGCATAACTCTAAAATGTTCAATAGATTCTTCATGACACATATTTATTGCGCAGATTGAGATTACAGTTTAACTAAATTAATATAAAAGACTATGCTACTAAATTTTATTGACGTTTATAAGAAAAACAGGTGTCAGATTGTGTTACCCATTTACCTTTAAATAAACTTTGGTTATTAAATTAGCATCAGACGTTTTTTCTTTACATACCGATTGCGCATATTTCAATACTTTGATAGCTTAAAATACATGTCAAACTTAATTTTAAAAAAATACTAGGTTTTTCCAAATCTGAAATTTCGTATACTTGAACCATAAGCATTTGAATTAATTAGCATAACTTAATTTTTTAACAATAAATAATTTATTGTATAAAGTTAATTGAATGTTTTACTCATGTTCGATTATGCGGTTAGTAAGGCGAAACCTTTAGTATTTTTTATCATGTTGGATGACCTGCACGTCAAGTTAATGCTGCGTTCCGTTTGCCGATTACAGCGCTCACAGAGCTCATATACCCGTTCTGATTGCCCGTGAGCGCGCTCACAGCGATATCGATACGTCATCAATGACGTCATAAACGCCGCCATCTTCCCGCTCACAGTGCCAAAGCTACGGAGCATGGTCGCTGTGAGTGGCCTGTCAAAATTGACACATGACGTTACTTGTTAATGTTTTTATTAGTCGATTAAAGATTTTAAAAGTTTGCTTATTAATTTTCTTTTGTAATTATATAAAAAATGGCTCCTGCTTCATTCAGGGTCAAAGATCTTAATGAAATTGTAACTTTAGACTTAAGCGACGAACAATCAGAATGTTAGCACGATATTTACCGTTCCGATTGCAATAGCACTAATAACACTTTTAGCGCGCTCAAACGAATCGGAACGGTTTTGAGCACTTTTAGCGCTGTGAGCGCTGTAATCGGCAAACGAACGCAGCATAAACTAACGTCAAAACATAAAAATAACCTTAAAATAAATTTTGTTTGTTACCAAACAGTACTATTGAGCTGTAAAGTATTCTATTTTTAAGTTCATTTAACATAAGAAAAATATTCAAGATGACGGTGTTTTTATCAAGAATTGGATATGCAGTACTTCGGACTTCTTCAAATAAGAATTTGTACGTGAAAAAGATATCTGAAGGCACCGGGGTTTTTCATTTGAATAATGCCGTAAAATTATCTGTAAATCGATTGAAATATAGGAATTTTACTACTGAGACAGAGAGACCTGTACCGGCTTTGGATAACACCGGTATTGTTTTGAAAAAGAAGTCTATACATAAGAAAGCAGAAGTGGAGGACTTAAAATTGAAAGATGGACATCACTTGACTTTGGCTTACGCTACTGCGAAGGCATATGATTTAAAAGCTTTAAAAGCAGCTTTAGCACAACAAAAACTCTATGAACCAGCAAAGTAAGTCTTATTTTCAAGCCTTTTCAACATCTCAATAATATGATGTAATGACATAAAATATTTCCAAATGCAATTCTTTTTACAAAATTTGCTATCGTATCTACAAAAAAGAGTGCATATTAATCTAAGTAATTTGTGTTAAGTTTTCTGTACTTTCATTGTACATTTAACATTTGAATATTGTGTTTAAACTAATTTACTCTTGTGAATTGTTCTGATTGTGCTTTTATTAAAATTATTATTATAAAACTATTCTGTTTCTAATTTTTCCTAAGTAAAATATAGTTGATGTGTCATTGCTGTGCAAAGTCCCTAAGCACTAAACTGTGTAGGTATACTTTAAGAGAGAATGTCACATTTCACTTAAACATGTAAAATTCAAATTATGGTGACCCTAAATAATACAATAATGAGATTGGGAAAATTTTGGTACTCATTTAACTCTTAATAGTTGTTGATAAATTTCCATTATCATTGCTTAGTCTTGAATTGCTTTAAATTAAGTTTTTAGTCAAAAATTGATCTTCAAGTATGCAAAAAGCATTTAATTTATTGTGATGCATCATCTCAATAAGCAATTTCAGACTCAAAGCTCATGAGGTGGGGGATGTGGTGGTGGCCAATCCGGTGTACTCCATTGGTGATGAGCCACGAGAGATCATCTTCTTTCAGGAGGGTGCTGTTGTTTTCTGGAACTGCTCTGAACTGGAAGCAAGTAATGTTCTAGAGTTTGTAAGGAAGTGAGTAACTATTCCATTTAATAAATTTTCATAGAAACTTTATTTAAATTGTGGTTTATTCTGAGCTTAAAATTTGAAGTTTTGTACTGTATCATAAACATAGTGCAATTTTTATGTCTATAGTTAGATCTTCCTTAAAATTCTAACAGCTAAAAGGTGCATCTTAATTTCAATAAAATTATAATTTGGAAAATAAAATGATATATCTAACTTCATTTATTAGAAATATACTTTTTACTGAAAGAAACTAATTTTATAAGTTAGTTTAAGATATTCATCTTTAAAATTTCTACAATTAATACCACTTCTCCTCCGCCCTTATGTCATTGAATAATGTAAATTAAATTATGGATTTCAGTTATGAGATTGAAAGCTATCCAACTGATGTTGTACAAAAAGAAAGAGAAGTCATGAGTTATGTGTACCAGCCCAATTCGTGAGTATGTGTTTCCACAGCCTAAGGTATTATAAAAAAAACAGAAGACTGATTAGCAGTTTGATTATTTGGATTGTTGATTATTTTAGATTTTTAATTAGGCTTGTACCTTAAAAACTACTATAATTATTGATTGAGTTGATTACATGTTGTTTTGGAATAACAAAGTCAAATTAAGCACTTTTTAGACCGGATTTTATCATGTTTTTGTGTGTTTTTGTTTTTACACTTCAGTTCAACATTTTGTTGCCTTGGTCCTTATTGTCCATGGTAAACCAATTGAACACAATAAAATCCGGGTAAACTATTGTTTTATTTAACGTTATGTGAAAAAACGAATTGTGAAAACTTAATGCAATGTTATAACAAAGTCATCTTTAACTTAACACTCAGATAAATTGATTTCTCAAGTTAAGTTGGATGAATAAATTTTCACAATGTTTCATAACATAAAAGCCTAAGCGGATGTGTCCAGTGATGGCTAGTTTCGTACATTGTGTAAGTCACAGTAAAATGTAGTGCGTAAAAATGCTCAAATATGAAAAACCTCACATTTTGTTCAATCTTTTAAATTAGTTTCTTTATTTGATTTGCATTACTTTACTTTTAAAAGGTGATGAAACAAAATCATGGTCAGTGGCATAATAGTAAAGGCGCTGGTTCCCCCCGGTGACATCCAACTGTACAAATGAGCTTTAATTTAAGAACATCAAGCAGATTGCTCTAACGGGAAAGGAAAACATCGTGAGGACACCCACATGCTTTATTTGCCAACCCACAGTTGGCAAGCGAGGTGGACTATCCATTACCTGGGACCACCCCTTAGTTACGTGAGGCTGATCCTGCCTCACTAAGCCATTGTTATGGCTGTTGTGTTGTGTTAAAAGAGACTCAGTGGCGACCGATTATGTAAGCCATAATCATGCGCCATACGTTTGTAGGGTATTTTTGCAGATATTTTTCATCTCTCTCTCTCCCAAAATTGAAAAGGGAACTCTCTTTGCATTTTACTGGATAGTTATTTAATTTTAAATTTATTTTTGTATGTATCGTGTAACCGTGTATCTCGTTAAAGTGTATAATTTTTAGTATGGAAACTTCACTGGTCTCTGTATAAATCATATGTTGTAATTTTAAGCACATATAATGACTGTTTGTTTCCTGAATAAACTAAAATAAAATAAAATAAAACTTAGAAATACTGTTTCAGGAAAAAGTGCCACCTGCAGGAATCATGCTTTGTGCTGCTACCAAATAGAGATAACTCTTTGGAGAGGTACGCCTTCAGGTATGTAGAATTTAATTGATAAATATCATCTGTTGTTAAATATTTTAATACTTAAAACTCTTGGGATGTGAGGAAAAGTTATTAATTGCAAAAAAAAAGTTATAATAAAAAGAACATTTGTCATATCTCATAGTAAAACTACCAAAAAATGTATAGTGATTCCCATAATATTTATAAGATACAATGAATAATATTGATTTACAGAAAGAGCATACATTTTGACCTTCGATTCCAAGTCAAAACTTAAAATATTTGTTTAACAGATTGATGATTCTATCGGCATGGATATCAAATTATCAGTTAATTATTCTAGTAACTATTTCTGCTTCCTGTTTCATTATTATCAGTAGTATTTTGTCCAAAGAAATTATAAAATCAAATTACAAAATCTAGTCCTCTTCAAATTTTTTTTACAGATTTTAAAATGTCAACCTTTAGGTGGTAAATATATTTTTCTGGCTGTGGTGGTTACAAATTTTTTTACATTTTTACATAAATTATGTTGAAATAAAAAAAAGGCGTGTAAAAATAATCTAATACAAAAATATATGTAGTGTTGCATTGTCGCTTATAAAAATAGTACAACAGCCAATTTCATCAAACTTTCCCCAATCAGGCATTCACCGATGACTTATTAAAAATAAAATTGACGTTAAAATGTCATTTAACATTGTATGTTAAACGGAGGAAATGCAACAGATAACTAGCAAATCAAACATCATCGGAATTACTTTAAAAACCTGTACTCTTTACATTCGTGATTCCGGTTGTTGGGTCTCTATCTATTAATAATTAACATTATCGATTGAATTGAGTTAATCAATTGGTTTTAAGCCACTCGAATGATGATTAATAGATAGCTTTGATTTTTTTAATGATAGTACATATTGAAGTAAAAATAAGATTGCTATGATCAAAACGATAGGGCTGTAATGTTTTGAGGTACCTGACTTAAACTCGATGCATTAAGAAACCGATTCTTGGATGTTCTGACATATTTTGCGCAGTAAAAATCTTATTAATCCTCAGCGCCGCCACAGATATTTCTTCCATTGTACTAGCCATAAGTAACTGTAATCTAAATATAAAATGGTAATTGTGAAAAATATTGACACTTAATTAAAAATTAAAATGGCTCTAAACCATTTATACAATCGAATAACTTGATAGCTAAGGTGAGAGACAAAACCAAAAAATGGACCAACAAACTTTCTGGAAGCATACAGTATCATACATTTACATAATGCGGGCCTCAAATATTGCCAACTTTGGCACCTAAGTTGTACTATCATATTTATCAAACAGCAGAAGAGGTTTTCTGGGAATTTAAGACGTCCTTTTACAGATATTGTCCATATTATATAAACTTTCCTAAATATCATTAATTTTGGAAAATGAAACTATACGCCGCCATTACGCCGCCGCCGCGTCCATTTTGATACAGTTTGAAAGAAGTAATTCGTCTTTTAGTACCTATTTTAACGTACCAGTAGCCAAGAAATCAAATTTATCAGCCGATTAAGAAAGTTTGACCATTGATAGAGCATGGCGGAACAAAGATTTGTTTTTAATGCCTTGTTAGTTAATTAACAGGGCATTAATTTAACAAACAGGGAATGGTGAAATTAGGCCTTAAATACATTATTTGTTATAATTTCTTGGAGCATCTTTAATGTTTGTAATGTTAACAGCTTTTTTCCCTATGACTGGGCTTGGTGGTGAATGATCATTACTGGCAAGGCTTTGCATTTGTCCTAGGTTGTTTGTTTGAAACCCAGATTTAAAAGGAACAAGGAAGCAATTCGAAAGTGGATGATATATTAGAGATGGGTTAATCATTGTACGGGTAAAATGTGAAAAAGCAGCCTAGGATGGTGCAAAGCCATCCTAAAGGTACATATTAGGTACTCTATGATTAAATATTACATACTTGTATCAAGCTAGAGTTTTGATGGCATTTTGTTTAGAAGTAACCATCATATTTACACTAGCATAGGCTTAGTTACTTCGTGGAGATAAACCAAAAAGCTGAGGAAGTTTCTTCGCGTAAATTTATGGGTCTGTATCTCTACACTAGATGTTTCTGTAATAATATTGATCGAAGGCCACTCGTTAGGACTGTAGGCTATCTTCTACTAAATTCTTTACTATGAACACCAGTTGGCTGGGACGTGACTTTAGTAACCACGGTTAGCTGTCTAATGTTTGTCTCTTTCAAGTCCTATTCAGATTGTATACATACTAGTTTATGTAATAAACACTTGATACAAAGAGGGCCAAGAGGTTTTTTACGACGTCTCTGTTTCCTCTCGGGCTTATCATAGATTTAAGAAAATCGAAGATTTATATTCATACAATCTTTGAGTGTTCTAATAATGAAATAAAATATTTATATATTTTTTATTATTTAATCTATACTTATAGTTTTATGTGCCTACTTCTAAAAATAAAACAAATGGAAGGTTTGTTTTGTTTTGATATTCTGTTATATTCTGTTTTATTTGCATTTCACTTAAACTTAAATGGGGGCTCATAAAAAGGATTCATTGTATTAGTGCAACAAAAGTTATAATAATTTGTTTTACGCTTTGCTCAAATTTAATTGTTTTAGAACTTGAGGGCTTTAAACAAGGACTTGAAACACTTATAACGTCATGAATGTTACAAGTATTTAATCTCACTAATAACATAATCCAAGTCCCAGATTTTTAATTTAGGAATTTGATTTTGATTATTATCTTTATTTCTATAGGCTCCTACTTAATCCATTACTACATAACGTATAACATGGTATTCCAGCCACGCCATGGCACAGTCAGCCCGACTGGGGGCGTGGGAGGCGCGGCTGGGGCAGCTCGCGGCGGCCGTGAGCGACCACACCTCCAGCATGCGCCAGCGAGGCAACGCGCAGCTTGACAGGAAACAAGTGAGTTTAGTATTGTCTGTAGTGTTGAGGAGGAAATAAGCTCGTTTATCTATTGTTCATGTACCCACATAGTGGGGCCGGCAGCAATCGGCACAGCCGCGCGGCATAACCGAATGTGTGTGTGAATGAGCCATTAGCTCTTCAACTTGCCCAAACAGGTGGTTCTCGGCCCTATGATGGATAACAAGTTTATTGATTTCTATTTCATAGGTGTTTACAGCGAGACAGGACAATGCAGGGTAGTTACAGGCAATGTATAGGTCACCACGCTTGCCTTTTTGGGTTGGCAGACTTATACATACTTCCGAAATATTTTAGAATAACGATGTTTTCCTCTATTGTCAGATCAGCCGCACTACTCAAGTTGTAAAAACTCATTGGGGTATTTGGCAAGTGAAAGAGATAGAAAGACCCTGGGGCCTAATGGTAGGAAAGCCATTGCCTTAACCTCTGTGCCACTGATGGCGCAGATTGATCTCCACGATTATTTGACATTCTGGGCTACACAAGCGATTCTCACAAATAAGACCTTTGAAGGAAATAGTTGAGTTCATTCCAAGCTCTCAATAAGCTTTTGATTTCAGTACTTTACGCAAAAAATGACTATACCTTAATTTTTATAACATTTTATAATAATTACTAAAAAGAAAGTCAGAACCAAATTATGTATATAAATATATAAAAGACATAAAAGCAAATTAAAGAATATGTAACTGCGTGCATCTTTACCGACACAAACAAGGACTCGAACTATAGGTTAATCATTATGCAAAAAGAAATACTTGAGGTAATCTTTATGATTTAAAAATAGATGACATAGATATTAAGTTGAATTTATTACTTTAAAAAATGTCGAAATCATAACATATTAAACAACATCACTAAAAATATATTTATTTCAGCTTTAAAGTCAAATATTTTATATTTGTGCTTTTTATTTGCTTGGGTTTATGTGCGAAATTATTTTCTTTGATCGGCAACCTTCAACAAAAAAAATACATTCGCTCTGTTTTTGTGCAACAAGGGAATTCAGCCTGCTTACTAATGAGATATCAAACTAACACAATAAATAATTAATTTGTAGTTAATTGTTTATTTTTCCTTTTTTCCCTGTTAAATGAAGTAACAAAAATTTTTTAGATTAAAGAATTTGGGGTGCAATACAATATAGTTATTATAAGTTTACTCTAATGATGACTATTTTAACCCTAAAAATAAAAAATAAAACGAATTAGTATTTAGCTCATGTGATTATAAAATATGGTATTAACCTCATGGGTTATTATAATAAAAATAATTATAACTGTATATTTTACTGAAACATAAGTGGCCGACGGCACGAACATTTTGAACTCAACCCTTTGTAAACTTAATACTAACTAAATATACAGTCAATCTGGGTAACTTAGTCCTTCTGTCTAACCCCTGGTCTAAATTTATCGGGTGCTCGGGTGCGTACTTTAGCATACAATTCGATAAAACATTCATTTTAATTTTTATTTTAACTATGTCTCTAACTAGTTTTGTCGAACTACAACATTTTTTCAAAGTTTGATTTGAATAGTCCACAGACTTTACGGGAGAAAACCACTTTTTCTAAAAAATCTGGTACAAATACATGATATAAGTCAAAAAAATTTGATTAAACGAGTAACAAAAATACCTAAAAAATTTAAAATGATGCAAAAACTGATGAAGGAATTATGTGGCACAATTTTAGCCAAGTCGTCAACTTAACTTTGGTCCACCATATTTTCCTTTGGCGTACTTCAAAGCAGAGTAGATACGGGCAAAATTTAACTTTTTACGTCATATTTCCAAATAAAAAGCCACCAAAAACTTGTAAAACATTCCACAACTAGTGATCCCAAAATATCTGCCAAGTTGTCTGATAGCGGGCCAAAGTTACCCAGAGTGAGTACGTTGCATTAGATTAAAATGAACAGGTTATGTTTTAAGGTATTTTTTTAAACAATATTTTTTAATTACGTTTTTATTATCGAATGATACTTGTATAGGGAATAAAATAAACGTGCATTTAGGTGAATAATAACTTTTTATCAAGAAATTTAAAAGCTTTCATGTTTATTATGAAAAAATGTATCTTCTAATACTCGTGTAAAGTATGTGCACATTAAATCTCTTTTATCACAAATATAACACATCGATTTAACGGTATTCCAGCACAACTTCTCTCGCTATTTTCTTCTTCATAAAATTACAAAAATAAAAAAGTAGTTAAAACTAGCTTAATCTAAAGCTTTGTTCTTCACTTCCTTAGCTAGTCCGCACCTTGGGCGAGCTATTCGCGCTGCGCCTGCGTCTCACTGTGGAGTCCGACCTGCTTGATACTCCCGACTTCTACTGGGAGGAAGAGGAATTGGAACGACTATACTCGAGCACGCTGGCCTATTTCACTATACCCAGGAGGACTAGGGTAAGTAATAATGTATATTATATTGTGGAAAAATTTTCCAGATAAACACAATTAGAAAATATGACAACGTCTGTATTTCCCGAAACTTGTTAATGGCTTGTTGTTATGGTTTAATTGTCTTTCATTATTAATTAATATTACAATATGTAACATTTGTTTTCTTTTTGAAACTACTTATAGAACTGTTTAAATAAATAAAAAGTACTTAACCCTAAGGTAAGCAAATAAAACTCGCTCTATTTATCGATGTTATAAATAAATTAGATTAAATAGCCTCTTGGATAGCCATGTAACTTCCTAATCTTCGTTGTCATTTTTAGCAGATGAGATGACAAATGCGTATTCAAATTCAAAATTCAAAATTTCTTTATTTCTTTGATATTTTACAATTTGATGTGGAACACCCCTTTTAGGATAAACATTCCTGTGTTAGGGGTGAACACTCTTCCACTCGTTAATTTTACATTTATACTTAAAAATAAACAATTGTTGAAATGATGACAATTTTCTTTTTTCATTTACAAACTTATTACTTACATAAAATAAAATAATGGTACTTTTTTATAATTTCATAAGTGTCACAAATACAGATCTAATGAAATAAATAAAATAATAAATAAATCCCCAGACAAACACACCAACTGTATGACCCCAAAGTAAGCAAAGCTTGTGTTATGGATGACCATACAGCGAACTGGGGGGGGGGAACCCAGATAAACATACATATATAAATACAAACAACCATGACCCGAGAACAAACATCTGTGTTCATCACACAAGTGATTGCCCCGGCCAGGACTCGAACCTGGGACCTTCGGCGTATGAGGCAAGGCTACTTACTACTACACCAGTCGGTCGTCAAATAGGTCGTCAAATAAAGTATATAAACAGAAAAATCTCACATAAACAAATAATTTCCTATTCAAATTTTACTTTTGTAGGGTACTTTTTAAAGTTTATTATATCTATGCACAAGTTGTCGTAGTTTCAAATATAAAATATAATGACGGTACACAAAAATTTTTACAACATATTCAAGTAAATTTGCTCCTTATTACGTTACCGTTCGGGTTAGATTGGCGTCACGCAGGATCGCACAGGCATTCTTCTGTTGGTGTTGTTTATTTATATTACAAACACGTGGTCCTAATAAGTATAAAATTTAAAATATAATTTGACAGATTCTGTTCACCTTCTCACTATTACAGACCACTTACCTAGTACCATGTTTTTCTGTTTAAACCAAGTTTTTAATTATTTTCCAGGTACTAAACGAACGCCTGTCTCACTGCGTAGAACTGCTAGAACTGTTGTCTACCTGGGCCTCGGACCGGCACCACGTCCGGTTAGAGTGGATGATCATCGTGCTCATTCTGGTGGAAGTCTGCTTCGAGCTGGCACATTATGCTGAGAGGTAAGCGGGGTATGATAAAGGTGCCTGGGCAAGTTTTCTGTATAAGGTCAAAAAAAACATATATTTACAGTAAACATATCTCACCGATATCAGCGTTAAGTACTTGATTGATAGAAGTGGCAAGTTATTGTATTTTGACGTATCTACCCACGCAACTGAAAAAATCAGTGGAAGTAGTAAGTGCGCGTTACCTCTCTCATCATTTGTATTTGATGTTCGCAAAGTTTAGTGGATTTTACTAATAACACGGTCCATGTTCCTTTTCCGAAAGTCAATGGTTCTAAAATGTCCGTGGCCAATAGTTGTACGCAACAATCCTGTGTCATTCAATTTTGACAGATATGTTTATTGCACAAGGTTCATATTGAAAATTAATAAAGAAAACTGTCGTAAGTTTCTCGGTGCTAGTAGTGTTAGCAACACTGGTTCTCAAACAAAATTGTCTTTGTACTACATCCATTGCTTTTTTCTGTTCTGTGCATCGGCTAAAATGGGTATATGAGTTGTAAAAGGTTTAGTTACAAGACTATTAATAATTATACTTGTAGAGTAATGTTATATTTAAGTTAAAATACTGGTAGAAATCATGTGGTTAGTTATTTGTTTTATTATTTGTAGTGATAGTAATTTTTGTACAATATTTTGTAGAAAAAATCCATTTAATTCTACGGTGCTGTAAAAAAGCATCTATAATTTCTCATATTTAATACTGACCAAGTATTAGTGGAAATGATTTATTACATAAAATTTGCTTTTAAAAGAAAACGGTGCTAGGACGTGGCTTTAAACTTTTACTTAAATTATAAATCAAACTCATGCTCGGATCGACTTTGAGATATTTTAATTGCATCAAGTATGTACATTATAAAATAAACGATGGATATCGAAATCTTTAAATTTCAAGATTTCTTTTGGTATCCTTTTCATATAACATTTTTCAAAAAGTTTTCTTAGGTTGCAATATTTTTACACTAACCTGAATTCTCTAAAACGTTATAAACATTTGACAGGATACAAGGTACACCAAACTGAAGTAGCCGTCGCAGTTAATTCATCAGAAAATATTTATTTTAAGTATAAAATTACAAATTCGATTGTAAATATCGAATTTCTAACATCAATATGTATTGGCTGTGTTTGACAAAGAGTATAAAGTAAAATAATTGTATAGATAGACCAAGTCAAATGTGAAATAAATCCGTTTGTAGTTAAAGTGCATTTGTGAAAAAAGCTTATTAAGTATAGTATCTCTGTTTTCAATTTAATATTTATCATTGTAAATAAAATGTATGTACATTGTAAGGTTTGGATACATTGGATTGTGGATTGAAAAATATATGTTTTTCTGATTTGTCTTTTATAAGTTAAAGAGGATTTAACATTTAATGTAGTGCCGGTAACCTCACTAATTAAATATATTTAAAATAAATGAATGTAGTTGATTTACGCTTTCATCCCAAGAATAGTATAATATTTTAAATAAAAACAATTAATACTAAAATTCAGAAGGCGTATTAAGGGACCTCAATAATAGCCATTATTAAAATGCCAATTTTTAATCACTTCAGCACCAATCTGTGGTATCTGATCATAGAAATAAAAATATTTGAAATAATTATTTTATTTCAAATATAATTTATTAAAACTTATACAGAATATACCTTTTTGTACTGTTCGGAAAAAATTCACACGGACGCAAACCACAATTCTGTGCACACAATCTCTGCCCCCGATATAATTTTCTAAATTTCTACATTTAATGCTACTGTTAAAAACGCCCCAGACTTGACTCATTCCACAGTCAGCCTATCTTTATAACTAAATATTCAGCCAACATTTACTTTTCTCAGCATGGCATATAATTGTAATTAATGTTACAGCATTTTGGTTAATTTCAGTTGATTTATTTTAGTTTTTAGTTACATACTAGTTGCGTTGCTTAATTTTAGATCATCACTATATGTGGAGGTTTGTTATTAGCCTTAAGCGATTAAATTTATTAGTTTATTATGTGTAAACGGCTGTAAATCCCCCAAATAGATGTAAATAAATTAAAAAAATTATGCACGAAATGTGAGCAGGACAACATATTTCGATTCCGTATAATTCTTTTGTATTCGTGTAATTTCGTATTTTCTCGGTTCTAATTCAGTAAAGCATTTGACGAGTAAAATTAGGCGACTGGGAACCAGATCACACCCTATCTCGATGATAAATCGAATGTTTGTTTTTATTTTACGCTGTACAGTGTCGTTGAGAAAGTCGCTCAGAATCGTGGTTAGGTAACCCTTTTGCCGAACAATAAAGTCAATTGGTATACGTAGTGTATATAACTTCAAATATGTACCTTATTTAATGTATAACGTTTATAAACAGTATGTAGTGTAAATTGTTATAGTAGATAAGTTTGTGTTTGTTAAATTTACAATATTGTATAATAATAGTTACTTATCATGTTCACATAACTATTGTTAGGTAAATAAATATTTTTTAAATAAAATGCATTAAAATGGTAGTTGTGTTATTATTTATCTATTAATAGTAGTATAGTAGAGTAAATCCTTCTTTCCATTAATAGGTAATTACTACCAGCATTGTTTGTCTCCAGCTCAGGTAAGCTCTCAACATTGCATTCATAATACAAGGAAATAGGTATTTATAAGTGTTATTAAGTATTTAAATAAGATTTAATGAAATTGGAAGAAATGGCATCTGAGACCTCATTTATACATACAAATGATCGAAACTTTTTTAAAGTGAGTACAATATAAACCTATACACAATTATAGCCTACGATGTAACACACAACTTCATTTCATGGAATTGTTTGACGTTTTGCTGCAAGAACAAGTTAAAACTTTTGCCTCTATTTATAATAGTTAAGTGCCATATGACCAAGCTTCATTTGTTCGACTACTAAGTAACGTTGAGATTTAAGCTTGTTTTCTACTTAGTTTAAAACATAATGAAAATAATATTCCGCTCGATCGGCACATACTGTTCGGCAGTAGTTAGCAACACAGGCCGGCCGAAGCACTTACTTAACATATTCGTCTAATGCCGATTGGGTAGTCCATTAGCTTTATGCAGGTTAGCTCTTTCCGCACGTTCTACTAACGTTCCTGAAAATTCCTCTACGTATATTCGATTTCGCCGCCCGGCAGTAGCGCACATGTGGGAAGCGCCCCCGACGCGTCTAAACTGCAAAACTTTAATGAAGCTTGCAGCTCGCCTCATAATTTAAGTGAATGACATATATTTAAAATTTCCCCTCGGGGACAACGAAGTAGTGCTGTACCTACTAGCTACGAGGTTCCTAAATTATATCAACAGAGGAACGCCACTTCCAGTACAGCACATTTCAAAACCAAATGACAATTCTCCTCACAATAGAAGAAATCTCATACTCTTACAAACACTTATTACAAACTTTATCCAGGACAATCTTGGAGCATGGACCAACGCCGACGTTTCGATTCCTGTTCGACGGAGAAGAACTTTTGAGACCAGAAATTGGTCATTTGGGAACATAGTTTAGAGTAATTTGATGTGTTAGGGTAAGCTAGTGGTTTAATCTAGAATTAATTGTGTTTGATATGTAAATAATAAATGTGATGGAGATAACTGTTTGTTTTTGTAAAAGTTTTCAAGTAAAAGAACAAGATTCTGACGATATCGAACTAGGTACCTATCTATTAGTAGTCAAATACAAATTGGGACACTTAAATACGTTAAGTAAGTTACCTAAGTTGTAGGTTAAGTAAAATAAACGGACATAACATAAAGCCGGCTCTACACTCGCAGTGCGAACGGCTGCGAAAGCCCGCGCAAACCGCGAAACACGAGTGTAGATGTTGTTCACGCTGCGCATTCGCGCTTTGCGGCGTTCCCCGATCAGTGTCGATTTTTTGTTCCGCGACACAGGGTTTGCGACGCGTGGACGATAACGCGACGTGAACGCATCTACACCAGACATGGAACAAATCATTAGTAACAGTGAAAATCATATGATTTTTTTTTTCATATATCATATCTGCTATCCAGCTTTAGAATCACAGTGATAATGATTTCTGTTGGTTGGTTGGTTGGTGGTGTGATTTTGGTGAGAGAGAGAGAGAATTAGCACGGCGGTAATGCGAGCGGCAGGATCGAGCGAGACGCACTTACTTACAGCGCTATGAGTGCGAGTAGCGCATTCGATCGCACTATGGCTCGCCGTTTCAGTCAATGTTTACATTCTAAATTAAACTTTAAGGCTATAACAAAAAGGCTTACTCTAAAGATCTGCTATGTGCACAAATTTTATAGCCATCTACTGAACAAAAATTTTACTATTAAGATATTATTAGCACTGCATGATGGCGCTAAATTATAACCAATTGTAATTAAACTTTACGTCCATGTATTTATAAATTAATTTAGTATAAATCAGCACCACTCATTACTACCACTAGTCACTTCCGCGTGTTATTTCGTTTCGTCGTAATATCCGATTGAGCTGCATCCATTGCCGTTTTAATATGCGATTTGTAACAATATAGTCGATAAAATAATTCATTGGATATCAATATATTGTTTTCGATATTACGACATCGAATATAGTTTTATAATTACGTATAGAGTACGTACGTACGTACGTTCGTTACCTATTGATTGCGACTTGTTTACTTTGCAATTCAGTCGTTTCGTAGGAGATTTTTAGTTATAAAAATTTGCCTATAACTTATTAGACTTTAAGTTTTGTATGTCATGTATTTTCTACAAAGGATTTTTACATTGTCAGTCCTAAGCCTGCTAAAGTATGAAGGGAATTTCATTGCTTATTTCTAATAAATTGTACCAAATAATACAGGTCTCAGATTTTTTTATCATGTTATTTCTATAAAAAACAAGCTTTAAAAATTTAGTTTCATTCAAGATTACACCCGAACAAAGTGAACTATGTAGCTAAATACATACATTGCAAGTTAAATAAAAGCACGTAAAACCAACAATAATTGCTATAAAAATCATTCAAATTAATTACGGTGAGAAATCACGGCTAATGAAAAATCACTCCCACATGATAAATCATACCCATGATAAATCATATCAATCATCATCATGATAAATCATACCCAATTAAAAATAGCAGGAGTGAAAAATAGCAGGTGTGAAAAGTAGCAGGTGATTTCACTGTGACAAAAAAAATCATTTTATCATATGATTGTTATTTGTAAATAGCAATCATTTCCATGCCTAATCTACACTCGCAGTTTTCCGCTGTAGCGTACAAGATATCGCTAACAAGATTGTGAAGCTTGAGTGAAAGAATGCGAGTGTGGAGGGACACAATTCACGCGTGGATCGCGGCGTATATTCACGACGCGACTTCACACGCGAGTGTAGAGCCGGCTTTAGGTTTCTCCAAAAGAAATGTATCCTTTAGAGTAACTACTTAAGGTGCATACTAATGATGCATCAAAAAATTATTGCATTTAGGTAACACCATTTTACAAATACAATGAAAACCTTCTACGTCTTAACAACAAGTAACAAGTATGACGTGGTCTCCCTAACCGAAAATTGGTTTAGTTGATGGAATTAGTAACCACGAACTCTTTGATGACCGTTACTTAGTTTGGCGTAGGGACAGGAACTACTCACAAACGCAACAAAAATACGGAGGTGGGGTGCTTTTGGCGGTTCGCCGTGACTGGAGTGCAGTTGAACGTCCGGAATGGTCTTCCTCGGCAGAAGATATTTCGCTTCTTTGCGACAAAACCGTAACATCTCAATAATCGCGATTTTACAGGAGAGCATTTTAAAGTTGTCATTTGTGAATATCTTCCAAAGGATAATATTTTTAACTGTGGGAACCAAGTTTATTTTAAAGGTTATCTAATAATCTACATTTTCGAGTTCATAAAGATCCTACATCTTTTTGGTTTCAAAGTAAAACTAGGATATGAAAAAGAAAGGGAACAAATAACACGGTTTTCTTGAAAAATTAAGTTTACTTAGCTGTTATAAATTGAGTTGTCACGTTTTAGATGATATTCTATTCTTTGTATTTATTGTATATCCTGTGTTATGTAATAATACAACATTTTTGAAATTAAAAACTTTTATTTAAAATGTTTTGCTTTTCATCAAAAAAGCTACAAAAAATATCAAATCAGTTAAAGTAGGTACAAAACATTGTAAAATCAATACAAAATAAAAATATTCTTTAAAGTTTTGGTTAAACACAATATGAAGTCTGTGAAAATTTACATACATTCTCATTAAAGTTTTTAACATTCTTACCATCTCTTAAATCTTAATAAAATCACATAGAATCCTATCTACTTATCCTACTATCTACCTGTACTAATCCTATCTATCTACCTGTAGATACTTAAATTAGTCATAATAATCATTTTTAAACAAAAAACAAATCTTTTAAAACTTTAACTTAATCTTTAACTTAGTAACAACTTTGTAGACCTCTGATATTTTATTAGAGGTAAACTATAACTAAGCATTAATCGAGAAATAAAAAATTAATCAAGTATCTTCAAATATCAATAAAAAGTAATAAGTCATAGAAATAATCATCTCTTATAAACTAAAATAAAGTCGTACTAATCACACCCTATAAAGATTCATAAAACGTCTTATGGTATCTTGGAATTCGATTTTTATGAACCAAATCCATTAAGTGCGACTTTTTTCTTTCAGCCACACCAGGTTTTGCCAGGGTGTGCCTTTTTTACTGCGATATTCTTAATATTAACATTCCTCCTCCTCTTTAATACGATTGCTCTCTTAAACTCTTCGTTTGAATACGATGTTTTAAAAAATATGGATTCTGGGCGTAGAGGGAGTATTAAATAGAGAAGACATAAAAATGACAGCTTGAGCGAAAAAGAGACGCGTTTATATCAAAGAAAACAAGAGTGAGCGAGAAGATGATTCTATCTTTTGTCCTTATTTGCGTATACGTTTTTTTTGTTTGCCAATCGTGCACGATTGGCAAACAAAGCTCAAGCTGTCTTGTGCGCTCCGGTAAATTTTGAATTTTTGTGTAAATAGTGAACTGTGCGAATTAAAACATTTGTTAGTAGTGTGGTGGATACTTCACAGAATTAGCCAAAATGGTGAGCTGCTGTGTTTTAGGGTGTAAAAATAGAAGCGAGCACAAAAATGAAAACATAACTTTTCACAGGTAAGTGGTCTAATTATCACTGAATCGTTCACGTTTTTGTTTTCCTATGAATAGAGAAAGTAGTTTTAGCATGATTTTAACGTAAACTATCAATAAATTCATTGAATGCATTGTATTTCTTCGAAAATATTAATCGGCTTTTTTGCTTCCAAAATAATATAATGCGTCAAAATAGTAAACATTTTCAAACGTCAAGTGAGTGAGATGTGTGTATACAAGTCGCGTGTGAGAGAAAGAGATATCGAATAAACGATGCGCTTCTGCATTTAGTAGGTTAACTTACTAGTTAGGGTTGCTAGATTATTAAAAAAAAATCCCCGATATTAAATAAAAAATGTTGAATGAATACCTACATAATTTTAATTAGTTAGTCGTTATGGAGTTTGTGAACGTGATTAGACTATTACACTAATAAAATAAAGGCTAAAGTTTGTATGTATGTTCGTTATTCTTTCACGTTAAAGCGGTTGAACTGATTTTGATAAAAGTTGCCATGAACATAATTTACACACTAGATAACCATGCGCTACTTTTTGTACTGGGAATGTAGGAATGTATATATAGCTTAAGTTAAAAATCTTTTAAATTATCGAGTAACACTGTGGGGCACTGCTAGTATAAAATTAAAGCTAACTTGTTTCACATTTCTGGTTTAAGCTTCCCTAAAGATCCTATTATGAGAAGTATATGGATTAATGTTACTGGTCGTCAAAATTGGACCGCTACGAAGTACACTAAGATGTGCTGTATACATTTCGATGCTAATTGTTTCCGAAGAACTGGAAAATTTAAAATTATTCAACCTGGTTCAACTCCAAAATATTTTGTTCATGTGAGTGTTTCGATATTTTATACCTACTCAGTGTAATTTCGAAAAGTGTAACAACCAATGCCTTTTTTAAATTACCCACATGTAAAATGAAAGTTATAATATTAAGTAGCATTTCAGTAAACAGGAACTTATTATATTATTGCAGGAACCATCGATTGACTTGGGAAGAACTAGCAATATTGGCACATCTAATAACATTTCCCGACGAGAAGACATTTTAATGGTAAAAATCATTTTAATTATAATTTTAATTATTGTGTTAAAATATTATTTAAGTAAAAAGTATTTTAAATGTTTTATTGTTACAGGAATCCATAAATAATAATAGAGAAACTAATATACCATGTAACATTTCCCAAGCGGAAGTAAATACTATTAAGGTAAAATTCTGATCATTCTTTATTTTGATTCTAGGGTTTTAACTATAAGTGCAAACTTGAATGGTTATTATAATTTCAGGAGACATTAAATGACATGGAGGAAGCAAGCACCTCAAGTAGAATCCTAAAATCGCAAGTTGTTTTTGAGGTAAATGCTTGTTATTTCTAATATTTAGGTATAATCACATGAAAAGGGGTTTTTAAAAAAATAACTACAAGTTGTTAATAGAGCTAAATGGCTCTTAAGAGTTCATATTGTGATTTAGACAGCATTTTTTTAAAGTTTTTACATCTTGGTTATATTCTTATTTTTAGATTATCAAATCATTTACGCGTGAGTATACATATGTATATCTGAATATATCGGTTTTCTTTGCAGTCTCCCAGAAAAAGGAAGCTCGCATTACAACTGCGTCAAAAATCCACACTTGCCGAAAAAAGAAAAAAGCAGATCGCTACGCTTAGATCGAGGAATTGGCGGCTTGCTAAGAAAAATGTTGAACTTTCACACGTTTTAGAAGTACTTAAGTCCAAATCTCTTATAAATCAAGAAAATGCAGATGCTTTGACGTCAATAGATCCTATGAAAAAAGATTTATTCAAACGTATAGTTGGAGCTTCTTCGGAAAAAAAATATTCACCAGAATTGCGTAAATTTGCACTGACGTTACATTTTATTAGTCCTCGTGCTTATAATTTTGTACGTAAAAGTTTTGATACCTGTTTACCTCACCCAAGCAGTTTAACTCGCTGGTACCAAAGTGTTAATGGTGAGCCAGGTTTTACTAAGGAATCACTTGAAGCCATTAAAATGCTTTCGAAAAATTCTGAAAAACCACTTATAGGTGCATTATGTTTTGACGAAATGGCTATTCGGAAATGCGTTGAATTTGATAGGAGTAATTATGTGGGATTTGTTAATTGCGGCAATGACCTTGATAACGCCGAACAAGCAATAGCAAAGGAGGCGTTAGTGTTTATGCTCACTTGCGTAAACGGATCATGGAAAATTCCAATAGGCTATTTCTTAATTGATGGGATCACGGCTGATCAAAAAGCCACATTAGTAAAGCAGGCCCTAGAATTAATTGAGACCTCTGGTGTGAGAGTTATCTCATTGACATTTGATGGATGTCCTGCAAATTTCTCCATGTGTAAGCTGTTAGGGTGTTCATTCGAAATAGAGCATTTTAAAACTACATTTATATACAATAATCATCAAATAGCTGTTTTCCCTGATCCATCACATATGCTCAAATTAATTAGAAACACATTAGGTGAAAAACTAAACCTAAGAGACCACGATAACAATATTATATCTTGGACTTTCATACAAAAATTAATAGAGCTGCAGGAGTTGGAAGGGTTTCATTTAGGTAATCGTGCAAGAAAAGCTCATTTATATTTTAAAAAACAAATAATGAAGGTGAAGCTTGCAGCACAAACATTCAGCACATCGGTAGCAGATGCAATCGAACACTGCAATCAGAATCTTGATTTACAAGATTTTAAACAATCTGAAGCTACGGTAAAATTCATTCGCCTAATTAATGATTTATTTGATATTATGAACTCCAAAAACTTGAATTCATACGGTTATAAACAGCCTCTTTCAAAAAATAATTTTGAGAATCATCAAATATTTCTAGAAGGTATTTTCAAATATATAAAATCTTTAAAAATTGAAAATATTCCTATCATAAATTCCAATAGGAAGACAGGATTTTTAGGTTTCATGATATGCATCAAAAGTTTAATACATTTGTACAATGAAAATATTAAAAATAATGAACATATGAACTTCTTATGTTCATACAAATTGAGCCAAGACCACATCGAATACTTTTTTAGCTCGATAAGGGCTAAAGGTGGATTTAATAATAATCCTTCAGCGAGACAGTTTAAATCCGCTTATAAAAGATTGATTGTTCATGGTGAACTTAAACACCTTACCTCAGGGAACACAGTTCCACTCACAGATATTAATATACTTACATACACAAAGCCAGAAATATCTATAAACAATTCGTTAGATCGAAATAGGTTGATCAACAATAAAGAACCTGTTGAACATAGATCCGTGGTCATCGACAATGACCACGATTATTTATCCGACCCCTGTAGACTCACCGAGTTTAGTAAAAGTGTGATAACATATATAGCTGGTTTCGTGTGCAGAGGGGTGAAAAATGAAATCATATGCCCACATTGTGTATCTGTCTTGTGTCGTGATCGTTTTGAAAGTCTACAGTTAAAGAAAGATAGAGGCGGTCTATTATATCCATCAGCAGACATAATTAAACTTTGTGAACTTGCTGAAAAAGTTTTTAGAAGAAATAAAATTTTCAATGAAAAATATCCACTGCATCGCCTTTTAGACCAATGTCTGAAGGAATGCATAAATATAAAATTATTTTCTCAAATATCAGCTCATTTTTATGAACAAGGTTTTATAGACAATCATTATAGTTTGCTCATAAAATCTGTTTGTAATAAATATCTCAAAACCAGAATTCATTATACGACCAAAAATATGATTGATCAAAAAGAAAAGGTTCGAAATATGTACACTAAATTGATACTTTTTAAAGGACAATAAATATTGATTAACCCAGTAATTTGGTTTGGAATATTTCTATTCTAATGAATCTCGACCTCCGCTGAGTCGCGTTGGAATAGATCTATTCAAGGTAGTAACCGACTCAAAAATATGGTTACAACTGTTTTGTGTCTCTATGAATGAATTCGTTGCCTGTGATTGATAGAAATTGTATAAATTGTCTGTATGTTGGTACCATTCAATCAAAGTTTCACTTGCGTAGTTTGTAAGTTCGCGCACGTGACGTCATAATAGTTGTATTTTTTTGGATTTTAGGCATAAATAAGGCCCGTTTTCTACGATGTTTCTTTCAAATCTATTTCTATTTATTATCCATCTGTTTTTACTGATAATAATAACATTTTTAGGTATTTTTTTACGTGTTTCATTTACTTTGTACGTGGCGGACATGTTATAACTGATATAAATCTTGGTCTCATGAAATTTGAACAATTTTGTTATTTTCGCATATTTTATGTCATAAAACAATGTAAAACAATGTTACAATAAATATTTACAACCATTTTCTATGTTTTTAATTTAAAATAAACTAATAGAAGCCAAAAATATGGTTACAAAATTCAGACTTGGAAAACTCTGAAAAACTTGGAAAGTCCGTCCAGTTTATTTCGTGATTACTTGGAAACTGTATGGGCTGTAAAAAATAAAACAAATGAATTATAAAAACCATTAATAGAGACATATTTTTACTTATGTTTGTAGAAATAAGTCAACTTTTCATAATTTATATACATTTTAATAAAAACAAGAGAGTTTTTTGCGTGCTGTGATTTTAAGTGAGTTTTTTTTGTAATAAATGTATAAGGCAAACAACTACAAATAATAATAATAGATACCTAATATATTCAATAACATCCTCACAAAATTTCATCAAATTTCACAAAGGTTTACAAAAAAAGTAATGCGAAAGTATTTTACAAAATTGCAAATTTTCGCGAATTTTCCGCCAAGTTAAAGGTAGGTTAGAAGTTACGTCAGCGCTGGACCCAGAAGGAGGACTATCTATGTTCTTTCATTTAATAAAATTAAGTATAGGTATGTAAAATAAAAATCATCTCATCATCGTAGGTCTGTAAAAGGAAGCCAAAAAAGTACCAAAATTTGGGAAATTATGCACAAGATGGTAACCCTGGAATTTTACGTACTTTATATCTGTCTCCTTTTAGTATACGGGAACAGGTTGTCTATTCTATTCTCTGTCTACGATTCTGGGTTATCTTTTTCTACTCGTAAAATTTTTATTTCTCCTATCTTCACTGTATTCTGATCTTCATCTTTTGTTATCGTCACATTCGTTATATAAAAGTTAACAATTAGCTTCTAACTTTACTAATTAAATATATTAATATCACTGTTGTTAATAAATTTATAATTTACCTTCATAGACAGAATGGCAATTCTTTGAAGTACTGCTAGGACTTATACTGAAGGTTTTAGGATAGCGATGACTAGAGCAAAAGTCATTATTATAGTCTATAACAAATAATTAATTATGATGATAATATTCAGTATAATTAAAATACACCAAATGGTTTTTTTTAATATTATATCTCATAGCCAGCGAAGGAACACAGGATGCACCTGATGGTAAGTGGCATCCAGGCCCATGGACTGCGTTAATCGAATGAACAATGATTAACAATGCGCTGCTGACCCAAGTCTTACGGTGTTCAAGCCTTGCGTTCCCGTCATGTCACTGGCTGGTCCTCCTCTTTATCCGGAACACAACTACGCACACACGTAGTTATTATGGCGGTTAAAATAGAGAGGAATAGGAGGAACCTACCCAGGCGTTTCTAAACAAATCAAACTACTACTCGTACCTATTACAAGTACTAGAAAAATACACCTGTTTTCTCTGAAGTACTAGGAAACCCATTACACGAGAACACATTTTGATAGTTGGGTATGACAATATTATTACTAATATCCGTAATATGAGATGAATCCTGTGTTGCTAAACGAATAAGTTTTTCAGAACGTGATTCCATCTGAAAAGATAAGTACAAATTAATGTTAATCTTAGTGCTTATAATGTGACATTATGAAATATTATCAGATATTTTTTAAATAATATCAGTTAAAACGTAACAACAAAAAATAGTTAGTGGTATTGGATTTTTTCTTATCATCAACAATGTTTCGTTTGGATATGTCACAGTTTAAAATACATACATTTTCCTAAAAAACGTGATATTTGGTGATGTTACAAAGTTTTATTTTTAAGAAAACTGTGTTAAATAAAAATATCACTTTTTACTAAAAAGAATATAAATGGAATTAAAACATACCTTTTCATGTAAATCGCGGTATACTCGTAATGTCACGTTTTTCTAGTAAAGCGAGAGCACCTCTTCGTTCGATTGTCATGGGGCAACTGAGGTATCACGTTTTTGAATCGAAACACTTGCGCGACATAAAAAACGTTACATTTTGATATGACACGATTTTTTTGTCTCTTTTTCACATAACTCTCTCATTCTTTGCTTAAAAAATACCTCGTTTTTGTAGATAATAAAGCTCGACACGGCGGTTTTAAATTACCGAAAAAAAAAAATTCGGATTTTCTGAGATGTCACGGTTTTGTCGCAAAGAAGCGATTTGGGTGACGGTCTCATACAAGGACAGTGATCGTTTTGTGCATAAAATTCATGTCTGTTGTGTGTATATGTGTAGGGAAAACAATGGAAATTCTTTTAATTTACAGTTGCAAAATTTTTCTAATAATCTTTCTGTCTTGCTCAATTCATGCCCAAACGACAAATTTCTTATTACTGGAGATTTCAACCTAAGTAACGTTAAATGGATAAATGATGGAAGGGTGCTTCAACCCACCAATATAAACGGAGAATATGAAATTAACTTTTTTGATACTCTCTACGAATGTAATTTGAAACAATTTAATACAAATCATAACGTGAACAATAGGATATTAGATTTAGTTTTAAGTAATGTGTATCCATCCGTAACCGCCTGCTCTGATCCTCTAGTTCAGGAGGATCTCCACCATAAATCGCTTACTGTCAGTTTAAACTCGATTATAGAAAAATCCTTAAAACAGAAGCCAAGAAAAAAATTCTGTTACCATCTTGGAGATTACGCAAAGATTGAATCCGATTTAATAAGAATAGATTGGACCTCTCGTTTAACGGAGTGTTCCTTTCAGGATGCAGTACATTTTTTCTATCAATGTCTTTATGATGTAAGGGAGAGACACATTCCATCTAAACTAGTAGTACCCAAAGATTTTCCGCCATGGTATAACACAAGCTTAAAAAAACTTCTAAAAGAGAAGCAGAAGTACCACACAAAATATCGCACCTATGGTAATGTTGACGATTACTCGAGCTTCTGTCTACTGCGTAAAAGAGCCAAAACGTTAGAAAAGGAATGTTATTTATCCTATATAAAGATTGCACAAAATTCAATTATTAAAAATCCCAAATTATTTTGGGCTTTCATTAAATCTAACAGAAATGGCTCCAACTCTCTTCCAGCTACCATGGAATACGAGGGCGAATCGGCTTATTCCGGTGAAGATATATGTAATCTTTTTGCAAATTATTTTGAAACCACTTTTCTTTCTGAAACCGATCGATTCAATATTAATCATCTCGCTAACAGTTCGCCTAATATAACTGCAGCACAGACCATGGGTAATGCACACGTAGATGAAACGGAAGTATTGCGACTCTTAAAGTCATTGGATTTAAACAAAGGTGCAGGCCCTGATGACATACCACCGATATTTGTTGTTAATTGTTCTAAATTTCTTACTGAGCCCCTAGTCATTCTCTTCAAACGTTCCTTAAAGGAAGGTATTGTACCAAGTATATGGAAATCCGCATTTATAAGCCCAATCCACAAAAAAGGCAACAAAGCAGATATCAAAAACTATAGGCCTATCTCCAAATTATGTATTTTCGCTAAGGTAATTGAAAAAATAATTCATAATCAAGTGTATATTAATCTTTCAAATTCTTTTTTATTAGAGCAGCATGGCTTTCTTAAAAACAAATCCACAACAACAAACCTCTTAACTTTCGTTGATTTCGTTACATCGTCCATGGACTCTGGTGCTCAAGTGGATACAGTATATACTGATTACAGTAAAGCGTTTGACCGTATAGATCACACAATACTTCTAAAAAAGCTTCTCTCGGCAGGTATACATGGAAATTTGTATAGATGGCTAACGTCATACATAGAAAATCGGACTCAATCCATTGCGCTGAATGGTTATCTTTCTTCGTGGCGTTTAATCCCTTCAGGAGTTCCCCAAGGATCATTGCTGGGCCCATTGCTGTTCAACATCTTTATTAATGACGTCGGTTCTTGTTTCTTAAACTCGAAATTTTTGCTTTATGCAGACGACATGAAGATTTATAGAGAGATTAGTTCTATAGATGATTGCATTCTGTTACAGCAAGATCTTAACAGATTTGAGGTTTACTGTGCAGAAAATAACCTGGATTTGAATGTGTCGAAATGTCAACAAATAACATTTTCTCGAAAGCCCCATCATATTACTTACTCTTACCAGCTTAAGAAACAAGAGCTCAAACGAGTTTGTGAAATTTCAGACCTCGGTTTGCTTTTGGACGCTAAATTAACATTCGAAAGGCATATTGATCATATTGCCAAAAAAGCAAATAAAGCCTAGGGGTTCGTCATGAGGTCCAGTAGTCAATTCAGCAGTATAAAATTGATAAAAATTCTATATTGCAGCCTAGTACGTAGTGTTCTTGAATATTGTTCGCAACTTTGGAATCCACAGTACGACGTATACATGAATAGAATAGAATTAATTCAAAAAAAATTTCTGAGATACTTACAATTTAAATGTAAACAACATGACGAACATTACGAAACGAGATGTAAAAGACATCATATATTACCACTTAAAGAAAGACGTAGGAATGCAGATGTTTTCTTTTTGGTTAAATTAGTTCAGTATAAAATTGACTGTCCAGACATGCTTTCAATGATTAATATAAAAGTTCCCTCTAGGTCTGTTAGGCATCCCTCCTATTTACATGTGCAAACTTGTGGCACTAATTATAGAAAGAGTTCGTTCTTCGTTAGAGCTGCAAACTACGTTAACGGTCTTCCGGACGTTCCCGAACTAGACCTATTTGTTTCCAACCCTTTAAACTTTAAGCGAGTATTAACAAATCGTTGGTTCGATTCCGTGTAGTAAATCCCCAAAGAATAATTTTAATTTTTTTTTAAGCCTCAAATAGTTTTTTTTTTCTTTTCGTTTTTGTATAAATTCACTTTGTCTTTTTATATGCTCAAGCAACATTGTTCAAGCTAGTGTTAGTAATAAGCGATAACATATTAATGGTGTTCTGTTAACTTCTATGTTTTATACTTTGTTATTAAATCACTGTTTGTTATCCTATGAATAAAAAATAAAATAAAAATAAAATAACTTCGTACATAGAAAAAATATACAGATCCACAAATGTAGAAATGAAGTAATGTGTTGTTTATTTTCTACTGAACCAACTTTTGGTAATGAAAAGCTGATACAGTACGCGTCATGTAACTCGGCGGCTCTAAGTTGCTGCGAGTAACATAACACGAACATTTTTTTATATTATTTTTTTTGATTAGTAAGTAGCAGGCGTTTGTCTTTCTTCTCACCTGATAGAAAGTGACGATGAAGACGAGGATCATACACGCCCGTCCAAGAGGTATCTGTTCACTCTACACTTGAAAGCTCCAGGGTTATAGTTGTCTGGAAAAACAGACGCAGGCAAATTATTCCACTCTTTGGCAACACGAACCAAAAATGAGCTATCGAACCCTTTAGTTCGGCTCATCGGCACGCTAACCACAAACGAAACTGTGAAACTTCTGTCTGCGTCTGGTTGACAGGTGGAGAAAGGGGGAAGGTTCGATCAACTGAAAAAGAGCATTCGCACACTCTCCAAAGTGCAATCTGTAAAAATCCGATAGACTAGCAACTTTTCGACGATGCTCGAGACTTTGCAGTCTCGAAGAAGTAAGTTTGTCGTCACTTTGAGTCTACGGGCCCTTCGGTCGATAGAATCCAACGCTTCAAGATGGTATTTCGCGGAATGATGCCAAAGATGGCTGCAGTACTCCATACAAGATCGAACCTGGGCTGTGTACAGGTTGAGCAGCTGTTCGGAGTTGAAGTACCGCCGGACCTTTGCGATGACTCCCAATTTTTTGGAAGCCGACTGTGCCATGGTTTCAATCTGTTGACCGAAATTAAGTTTCGACGTGATGGTCATGCCTAGAAGCCCTAGTTGGTTTGTGATCGGTACAGATACACTTTGGAAAGTGGGCGTCAAGTTGAATGTGCTCTTTTTACCGGAGAAGAGACACGCCTGGGTCTTGAAAGGGTTGAACTTGACAAGGTTGGCTTCACCCCAATCGGAAACCGAAACGAGCGCTTCTGATCTGAGGACTTGGCAGCAGCATTGTACGCCTGCTTCTTATCTGGGAGATCCATAGCGTTGCTTATGCGAGCGCTAGCCCAGGCTTGGTATGCTACATGCTTTCGCTTTTCAGCTAGGAGGCAATCAGCATTAAACCATGGGCGGGCTTTGGACTCCAGGGATACATCAGAGAACGGTATAAAGTACTCCATACCTTGACATATCACACTGGAGACAGCATCAGCACAGCATGATGGATCAACAGAAGTAAAGCAAGCTTGCCACCAAGGATAAGAGGCGAAAAAGTGACGCATCTCATCCCAATCTGCTGACTTGTATCGCCATACTCGCCTTTTGCCTTTTGGGCTGATATCGGTTGGCGAGTATTGCGACACAGATTTCACCAGACAGTGGTTGGATGTCCCTAATGGCGGATATACGGACACCGAGTATCTGTCTGGATCGGTTGTCAGCAGAAGGTCCAAGCAATACGCAGTATGGTCAACAACGTCAGGAATGCGCGTAAGTTAGTGGACGAGCTGGGAGAGACCATGAGTTACTGCGAACCGATAGTTTTTCTGCCAGCGTGATTGGTGTCCTTGAACGGGTACAGCCACTCTCCATGGTGGGCATTAAAGTCCCCAGGGAACACCAACTGCGCAGAGGGATAGCGTCGTTGGACCTTATCTGCAGTATCACTAAGATATTCAATAAGTCGAGTTGTCTCCTGAGCTCCCGTGTGTGATCGGTAAATACTGGCGTATACAATGCGGTCCAGGTCAGTATCTACATAGACCCATAAAACAGAAAAATGCGGAACTTCCAAGTATCGGAGACGCTGACAACAGATCTCGTCTCTGACATACACGCACACGCCCACATTGAGTTGAAATTTGGTCTCCAGGATATAGCCTGGGTAATGCAGGTATGCCAGATCCGAACGATCTCAGATCTGCGTCTCTGTCAAAAAGAATAAGTGCGGCCTCTCTGTCTCAAGGTGGTGGTGGACATCGTGGAGATCTGAGTGCACTCCTCGGATGTTAGAAAAGTGTACTTTTAGGGAGAGGGAGTGCATCCGCTGTCGGCACTTATTTTTCTTTTTTGACTTTTCCATTACGTGAATAGGGTGAATAGGGGAGAGGAATAGAAGTTGAGTGAAGCGCAACGTTTGGAACCAAGCAACTCGAGTGGTCAGACCCACTGGTGGGGGACTCACATGGAGGGCGCCCATCGAGTTCAAACGGCTCTCAATCGCTGCGCAATTACTCGGACCTATTTCTCCTCCAATGTCTACTCAAGACATCATGCCGGAACGTGACTAGGTCACTTGGCGGCATGGCTTTGTCTCGAGGGTGGTTGCAAGCCGCGGTCGAAACCTACCACCTGCAAAATGGTTATCCCGCCATTCATCGGTCGCCAGAGCCTCGTCCGCTGTCCGGCAGGGTGCACCACGGGCAGGTGAGGCTGGCATTTGCAGGTTGTAATGCGCTAGCGCCGCTCAGGTCAGACCTACCGATTCTATTCTTTATTTTTTTAGGATATGGTCCATGACGGCCTGCCGATAATAGGTACTAGGTACACGACTTAAGCTACTGATACACGACGACACCAGACACTTGACACTCAGTGTATACATCAAGTGTCAGACACGAGTGTCGGGGCTTACGAGCCTGCGCGAAATTTCTAGCTAGAGCAACATGACGTCACGCATGTGGACTGCAGACGAAACAAAGTCTTTAGCTACCCTTTGTTCATCAATAGAGTTGAGAAAAATTCCTTTAATTACTTCTGAAAGCAAACAAAGTTTGTCTAATTAGTGAAAAATATAGGATCCTTCTTCAACGTTCCTATCGAAGATAAAGACATAAGTGACGTTTTTAAACTAAAACTGAAGCCAAACCAAATAGTCAAATCATTGTCAAACTAAATTCGACGCTAAAAAAAGAAAATCTTATCAAGGCCTCTAGATCTTACAATATAGGAAAAAGCCAAAATGATCGTCTTAACACCACTACTCTGAATATTGAAGGTCAAGTGAAACCAATATACCTGGCTGAAGCTCTTACAAAGAAGACCAAGTATCTCTATTTTCTAGCAAGATCTCTTAAAAAGCATTACAACTTCAAGAACTGCTGGACGTCACACGGAATAGTCTACTTGAGACCCAGCGCTGAAAAACCCCACATATTGGTCGACTGTGAAGAGGTCCTGGAGAAATTGAGAAAAACCATGTGACATCATTTAAGTATAACATAATTTTCTTTGTTTTTACAGCATGCTTTTTTATTTTTTCATATTATTTCTCTTATAACACTATCTTGGAAACAAAACTTTGGTGCACCTTTTTAAGTATACTATCCAAAAATTCATTTACTCCCTCAACATCACACTTACACCATACAAAACATAACGCACACGTTTACACCGTTTCAAAATTTCAGAATCTCCAAATATTCAATTTGCAATACGGATCAATGTAACTCATTTTTGGTAGACCCTTAAAATTTTCTTAAGTTTTTCAACAGAACATTAGAAGTATTAACCGAAATATTGATGGTTTATTGCCTATACTGATTAGTAGCAACGTAAATTGGGACTATATAGTCTTGACAGAGTGCTGGCTATCGTCCCCTCAAAACATACCTAATATTGATGGTTATAGCTGCTTAGCGACAACAAACTATCTTACCCAGAATGAAGGAGTTACAGTTTACTACAGGCATGATCTGTCCATTAAGATAAAAGAGCTTCAAATCTTGGAGGCACACAACATAGACATATCTGACCATAGTACAGACAAATACAAAAATCACTACCTAGATATACTATCATTTCACGGTATATTACCAGGACATACATTACCCACACATAACAAAACCTGTCTAGACCACGTTTTATTGACACACAGATGTTCCGCTCATTGTCTAGTCCTTCAGACCACCCTTACAGACCACACTTTAACCGCATCAATCATACTAATTTGAATAACGATATTAAAATAAAAGATTTTAGTCCAATATACCAACTAACAGACGTAAATGAAGCTACAGATGTTTTTATCACTATACTTAGCTCATCAATTGTAGCAAATACAACAGAAATTAAAACTTCAAATCGCAAACGGATATTAAAACCCTGGGCTACTCCAGGCGTATTGAGATGTATTAAACATCGCGACAGGCTCTACAAACAGTTTAAAACAAATCCGAATAATATGTTGCACATAAGTTATAAGAGATATAGGAATTTTCTATTAAAAAAACTAAAGAAAGACTATGAAAAGAACGAACTTCAGAAAGCAAGAAACGATAACAAAAAATTGTGGAAAACTGTGAAAGATAACCTACACAGCAAATCAAAAAACAGTGCACTTGAATTAATCGACATCGCAAACCCACTTGAATCATTAATCACTTTTTTGCTAACGTAGGAAATAAGCTAGCCGATAACATTCCAGTAAACAAAATCCCGCCGTTAACCGTAAAAGTGAAACCTAATTTAAAATCTTTTGTAATGCTGCCTACGGATGAAAATGAGGTCCAAATTGTTATAACTGAATTCAAAAGTGGCACTGCAATTAGGTTATATATGATTTCTGCTGATATTTTAAAAGCAAAAAAAACGTATTATCGACTCCTATAACCTACATCTGTAACTTAGCTCTTTCAACTGGGGTGTTTCCAACCGCCTTTAAAAGGTCCAGAATCCATCCAATTCACAGAAATTCACAATCTGGGGATAGAAGCTGTGTCAATAATTAAAGACCTATCCATTCCATTTTACCGGGTCTGTCTAAAATACTCGAACGCATTATGAATAAAAGATTAGTACTATATCTAGAACAAAACGACCTTTCTTCAGATTCACAGTTCGGTTTAGGTCAAATAAATCCACTTCAGACGCAGTACACGAATTATCAAACTGCATTGCAAATAACATGGATACGAAAAAGAAAAGGATTGCAATTTTTCTAGACCTTGAAAAAAAAAGCATTCGACACATTTTCTATCCCGATTCTGATTAGAAAAATGGAACATATTGGTATTAGGGTCCTCCAGCTGAAACTTTTTGAAAGCTATTTAACTGATAGGACGCAATGCGTTAAAATAAATAACCTCACCACTGATGCAATTCCCGTACTTTTTGGCGTGCCTCAGGGTAGCATACTAGGTTCTACATTATTCCTAGTGTATATAAACGACCTTTACCAACTGAAAATTACAAATTCTAAAATAATAACTTTTGCAGATGGCACATCCTTGCTTTTCACTGGTAAAATATGGAAGGAAGTATTCAAAAATGCCCAGCGAGGTTTGGATATATTTACAAATTGGCTAAATAATAATTTGCTTAGTCTCAATGTGGAAAAATCCAAATATATTATGTTTTCTTTAAAAAATACGAATCTACCACAATAGTAATATTGTATCCCACACCTGTGAAAGGTCCATCACTAAAAAATGACGACGCATTTTGTGATGGAATTTCCGACACTGAATTGTACATCGCTCCGTGGAGACAGCCAATTCACTTCAACCGCGACACTCAATCTATACACTATTGTCGAAACTAAAAATTGCTTACGCATCAGACACTAGTGTCGACACTTGTGTCAGGTGTCAGTGTCTGCGTGTATACTAAGCATTAAATACGTATAACATTTATTTTCATAGATACTTCCGCATTTATTAGGATTAATTATAATTAGCCCTTTTTAATATTTATTGTTTTAAATTATTTATTTAGAGTTTAAAAATTTATTAAACTTATAATATAATTATTTTTGTTTCGGGTCAAAACATAAACAATTAGCGTAATATTTCTAAAGCTTCAAAAGAAGTTGGCATAAATAATATGGATTAAAATATTCCCACGTCTTAAAACAAAAGTAGCAACATGTTGTTATATTTTACCTTTCAAAAATATTATTTTACAAAGCACACTCCTGCACCCAGTAACACACATCTTCGATAGTGCTCTTAGTCTAAAAGCCAACTTTGCATTTCATCTGGCTATTCCAATGAACCAAGGTACTATGCAAGCATCTTATACCAAATGCCTTTAGGTTATTTAGGTTGACTTTGTTCATTAAACTGGCTTTACCATTGACTAAGTATTTTTGCCTTAAAATTTGGCAAATACCTAATCTAAAAAACCTGGCATGAATGTTGTAATAACGCCGTCTTTGCTTTAACTTATTTTAAAATATTAATTAATTTCTTATTATGCATTTCTAAAGTTATAAATAAAAAATAATTAAAAAAATAGAAAATATTTAAATTTTCATAGTATGAATCGGCTTAATTGTAGAATGGTTTTCGTATAATGCTAATAGCAATGCATTTACGAAAAATAATTGAGCTAGCTGGTTTTTATCCTATAGTCCGACGAGTCATTTAACCTAGTAATTTTAACAGAAAATAATCCTTCGAAAAGTCTAATCTACAATATTGTTATAAAAAGGGAATATTTACAAGTTTGTTTATATGTGATTGAAAGTGACACAACGATTTTGAAAATTATCTTAGGTACCATTAGAAAGATTCATTATTCAGACGTTTTGAGGTGTTACATGTGTGAAACTGTGTTGGAGTAAACTTAGAAAAAATCTAACATATCTGTATTTTATTATCCATAATACAGATAGGTATGGACTTAAATAATCTCTGTTACTAAACGCTATGCCATTTGCATCTTCATTTGTTGGCGTTTATTATCTAGTAATTCATATAATGTTTTATTTCCGTTTTTCTTGTGCATTCCTCTGAGAAATTTTCATAAATATACTTTGTATTGATAAACTTTCTTCTTTGTTTTAATGGTCTAATTTTAATAACGAAAGTAGTTTTCAACCTATGTTTCCTTGCGCTTCCTCATTTTCTTCTCTCATAAAACTGTTCAATAAACCTACACCCTTCAAATAACTCTTCAGTTGACAGATACTGTCTGTCAAATTCGGCTTTACACAACTTTTTCGCAATATCACAATTTTCTTAGGTGCTTAATTAAATTTCAAAAACATTTTATATTTGTGACGAATGTAAGTATGTATGGTCCTAATTTATCGATGTTTAATTTTTTACCGAGTATTGTGGTTGTGGAAAGCTTTTGCTTTATACTCAACTACATTTCATCAAAAAATACTCCCATTATGAACTTTACCTTCAACAGCCTCTTCTTCCACTGCTGAACGTACCCATATTGTGCCACACGCAACCAACCACTCCCAGCCACTCTCTTAAGGTCATCTGTCCATCGTACAGAAGGGCGTCCCAAACTGCCCTTGCCTTGCCGTGGTCTCCATTCCATTTCCAACCAGATCCAGCTGCCATCAGTTTCTCTGCAGATATGCATGGCCGGCCCGCCGCAACTTCAGCATGCTTATCCTACGAGCTATGTCGGTAACTTTAGTTCTTTGTCGAATAGTCTCGCTACGTATTTTATCCTTCCAAGAAATTCCTAACATAGCTCGCTCCATAGCTCGTTAAGCGGCCTTACACTTGTGGATGACTTCTGCAATTAGAGTCCGCTTTAGTAGCGTATGTCATTACTGGCAAGACGCACTGGTTATAGACCTTCGTTTTAAAGTTTTTTGGACCAGATGACCTGAAAAATTGGCTAAGCCTCTCAAAAGCTGGCCTGCCCAAACGGATCCTTCTCTCAGTCTTAGTAAATATAAATTTTCCAGGTAATTTTTAAAATTTTAACAGGATGGTTTGAGAATACCGTCCTGAACGATGGTTCGTCCTAGTCACATGGCTGTTGAACATTACCTTGGTTTTATCCAATTTCATCCTAAGACTAACTAAAGACTAAAAAGACTAGTTTAAGCTGTTCATCTAACTCCAAGCTCCTGCAGATATGATGCTATTATGACAATGTCATCTGCAAATCGAAAGTGCGAGACTTACTGAACGGTAATGTTGATTCCCCGCCCATCCCATTCAAGCATCTCAAAGACATCCTGCAGCGCGTTTGTGAAAAGTTTGGGAGAAATAACATCTCCCTGTCGTTCACCACGGTACAGTTGGATTTGTCTAGTTGATTGTCCCTGCATTTGGACGGGCTTCGTCGCTGCCTCAACACCTCGAAATATATACAATCTATTTGGCATCTCTGCAAGGATTTCAGAACAGCCCAGATCTCGATCGTGTCAAAAGCTTTTCTTAGGCCACATTTGTTAGACACAAGGGTTGATGGTATTTCTGTGTCCTGAATAATCTGCCCCAGAGTATCTATGTGGTCTACTGTACTGCAGGCTCTTTGAAACCAGCCTGCTTCGGTGGTTGGAAGTCATCGAACTTTCGGGCGAAACGATTCGTGATAGCTCTCGAAAACAGCTTGTAAAGATGGTTAAGAAGCGAGATAAGTTGTATTTCTTAAGAAGGTGTGTTTTCAGTCATAAAACCAATGATTATGTTGTATTTGCATATATACATGTTCCAGAGTGTAACTGCTATCTACAAATTTTACCGTTGTCGACAAAATGGTGCCCGGTGTCTAATAGCCAATCTATGTTCTATTAAATGAGCATAATAATAAACTGGGTAAGTAGTTAAAGCCATAAAAAAGTACGGCAACGGACTTTCGTTTGTTTCCGATTTAAGTTAGCCTTATTATATACTTAGTTTTCGGGAAAAAGACTGAACAAGTTAAGATAAAATTTAGGACATAGGTAGCTTATGGTCTGGTTAACATAAAGGCTGTTTCTATCCCAATATTTCGATAAAAACAAGAAATTATGTGATTTTCGCTTTAACTCTAATACGTAAGAGAAAATGTATATACGCAGTGATGCGTAAAGCAGGAGCCTCATTCTGTTTTAAATGAGTGAGGATGATCCAAACTTCATATCTATGTTTTAAAATAATAATAATAATAATTCTTTATTTGCAAGTATATGGTAACAATAAGTTCTTGAAAATAGGTATATATAAATGTTCATACATATACTGCAGCTTTCTCAGCGTGCAAACTTGTGAAAAAAAAAATATATTTATTTTTTGATTAACATAATACAATAAAATGTCAGACTAGTACTTAAACAATGTATTTTTTAGGATTATAGTATGTCCAAAGTAAGGTCTAAATTCTTTAATCTAATTCAAATAATTTCAATTCAGTCCTGTATTTTCATTTCTATTATCAACTGTATCATTTCATAATATAACCACCAGTTATATTTTTATCGACATAACTATGAAGGCTACACGAAATACCAGTTTACTTCGGTCACGCAAGTGTTGCCAAGCCTAGACGTCTAGACGGATCAATATTACAATAGTAATGCATCAAACCGTGGGGTTTTCGCGGGAAAATCATTGTGAATCACCCTTTGTTTAGATGAAGTGTTGTTTAAGCGCCTGACAGATTTATGCCGCAAATGTGTTTATAGTGCACTTTGTGATGTCTATATTTTTTCATTCAAGTAGTAGTTTTGTTGAAGATGAACTCTTTGTTTAAACCCTTTTTTTGGTTTTAAGTACTATGAAGAATATTCAGTAATAATACAATAAATGTATGCTTTGCTGCTTCAACTTCTGATTAGGTTTGTGAGACAAAATCGTTTCAGTGGTTAATACCGACTTCTCGATCTTACGGGGTTCGTTCCCGGTAACTGCTTAATGTACCAATAGTGGGAATAAATTTGTTGAAACCACTTAAAAATTGGGTAAAGCTGACGTCTTCTGGTAGTTGAGACTAAACGTCATTGTTATTTTGAAAATCAATTGGCTGACGAAAACCTTTTCACTCCTGTTCAATAGAGATAGGTGAACATTGGTTCACCACCTCGGAAATCCGACCTAAGAAGCCCATGTCAAATCCATTAGTACCTACGTCTTTTCGTGATTGCAACAATGGAAGAATGTCCGTCGTAGAAAAGTAAGTAGAAGTATATGATAAACTTAGGTTAAGCAGTCGAAGTTGGATAGGAACGGATGAAGGAACGGACAAGCTGATGAAAACACCACAACAGTAGACGGTAATAGGCCAAATATGATAATTTTAAAAGTTAGGCTTCACTATCCCTTTAGATTAACGTATTTCTTGACGCGTGTACAGTAAGGGAATTGTAAGCTCGTTTTATTCAATATGGACACTTTGGTATGCTATCTTCCATCAATTTATGATCACCATGAAAATATATACCTGCATGCCTGGGGCTTCAGGATAATAACTTAAATCAACTATTTTTGATTAAAACATTCCTTAACAATGCCGACGACATAAAATTTGTATCCCAATCAGAAATTGTCCGGTAACTCTCAAGGAGTTATTGACCAATTAAAGTTTTTATAGATAACTTTTAATAATTGTTCAAGATTATATCTTCATGTCGCTCAGGCATACTTAGTGAAATTACTTTACGATTAAAGATATGGAAAATATTTCAGTGTCATATTTATAAAGGTATAAGAAGAATTTGTGATTTAGTTATTATGTTTGGTATTTATTACTTGCTTGGAAAAGTATTTCATGCTGTATGGATCAAAAAGAATTCGGTAATTAATGGAACATTTAAAAAAAAAACTCGTGTAGAGATAACTTCGTTGATTATAGAACTTATAGTATCGTGCTTATTTAAGGGCTAATTTAATTTATGTAACGGGTGTGAACCGAAATAATTAAAATATATTTTATAACTTGTATTTTAGTATCATTTGCTTACATGGTTCTTTCTCCTATATTCTAGTTTTTGACATCTACAAATCTTTTAATAACTTACCTACCTAAATACGATAAGTACTCACGACGTACAAAAGTACGTAAAAAAATCTTCACTACGTTTATATTTTCTATCTGGGTGAGTTTTCCCGAGCTAATATTAATAAAATCTCTCGTAAAAAAAATGAAAGTTATATTATATACCTAATCTACCTTGCGACATGGTGCAATACTAATCCGTAAAATCTCTTCTAACATGGTATGGGTTGACTGAGTCAATTTTTAATGTAACTTTGTAAAAATTACGCTTAAGTTTTATTCCTTAATAACTTCTATTTTATTTATAAGGTGAGTTGTAATGGAGTCCTTTACATGACAATAGCTTAACATTTTATAAGCTAATTGACCTCCTCTACAAGTCGTTCGTGTTGATAGTGCATCAACTTTCATCGTGTGTAAAGGTGCGTTTTTATTGGAACTGATCCTTAATAGAATGACATATTTTTAGTAATAAAAATAATAACGAAGAATATTAATGCTTTGCTTCGAAGACCGCCGAGTGTGTGAATGTTTTCTGGGGATTTATCATCATTACCAAGACATTGAAGGCAGCGTAGCGACGAACATCTAAGTGGATTGCACTTTTGCTAACACGAGCACAGTCCCGTTTCGTAGTGAATAGCGTCAATCTTAGATGTCACGATTGATTATGCTGCGTCCAAATTCAAATTCAAATATTTATTTCTCAACATTGACAATTACTTGTTCGTATTGACGTCAAATAAAGCATGACTCTACCAAAAATTCGGAAATGCCTTCGTGAAAAAGAACTGGCAAGAAACTTCGCGGGTATAATTTATGTCTCTTTATGTCTGTACAAAATTATTCTTATCTGCATCTGTTAGCTCGGCTAGGCTCTCTCTACCCTACTATCCAAACGACGAACACCCTCAAACGGCACCTGTTCACGAGTTAACGCGGGGATCCAGCCGTCGCCCTCCTCGACCGCACTGGTGGGAAGTGAGCGACCCGTCGCCCTCCTCGACGAAATTGATATTAGTATTTAATACATAATTACAAACTTACGTAGTTTTGCTTTATGAAGAAAAAAGCGGGCATAACTATCTTTCGAAAAAAATAATTATTTGATTCCTTTTTTATACTATATATTTTGATTGCCATTTTCTGTCCATAAGGATGCATGTTTTGTTTCCTTTACCGTTGATATGATTGGTCAAAATAAATAATTGTGAGATAACAACTGCAGCGCTGTAGATACACAAACACATTTTACGCTACCAAAGAAAAACACATACATTGTCACTCGATATTAGATAAAGTAAACTGCAATGTAAACGCAGCTTTCCCGTCACGATGTTGTACCGTAGGAAGGGACGGAAGTGGTGGAAGCGTGTCGACTCTGCTGTCGCGTTGCGTCGCGTTGTTTGGACAAAAGCCTGCTTGCATTGTTTGCGGCTGCATTGAATATTGATGCTTTGTTATAGAAGTTCTTGAATGCAATTTTGATGCTAAGCACTAAGTAGGTGCCTTTTGAGAGCCCTTTATTTATTTTAGTTTTTTTACTAAGCCAGGTCCTACATAAAACATTACTATTATGATGTAGGTTCTCGAATCTTGTAAAGTTTGCGCAAGATTTTTTTTAAATGTGTAAGAAAATAGTATTTATTAAAGATAAGGTAAATACGGAGCTTTTTAATGGACCCTTGAGATACCCCTGCCTGAAAAGAATCCTGTCAGAAAGAAAATGGAGTACAATAACATTTTGGGTATTTTCATTGCGACCCCCTTTAGCGTTGCATAGTCAAAATTAATTAAAACGTCACACATTCGAGTTCGAGGAACTTTTCCAATGAATACTATGCATTCCTAATTCAACAAGAAATAGAAATTCTTTAAACCAATTCAGAAGTCCAATTTAATTTATTTCTCCTAAAATCACATTAAAATCAACCCTAACAGAATTTGCGCGCGCCGATTCCCGCTTTCCACAACGCATGCGTGACATTGCTAACTTTTTTTTTCACCAGTCAGCTGGCAAACGGCATAGGGTGTCCCGTGCACTTAGCTTTTTTTATACATTGTAACCTTTTGTGCCCGTAACGTTAAGTGTTTTATTTGATAAATAAACGTTAGATAGATAAGAAAATAAGTAAATAATTTAGAGATTTGGTTGTAAATAAGAATCAGACGTATGCGGTGTTATGTTTCGTGGATAACCTCGTGAAGACGGAGTGGAATCCTAGGTTATCTGTCTCTGTTTGTGTGAATTCTCTAAGGAATGTGATAAGACGGGAGAAGTATAGCACTGCGGCTGTGTAAATGGAGTTTTTTTGTTTTACGGCTTGCTGATTTCGAGATAAAGGTAAGCTTTTTGTGGTATATATTTAACTTTCAACTTTTAACGCAGAGGATTATTGTAATTATAAAGATTTTTTTGTGTATACCGGTTATCGATAAATAGGACTTATAAGATTTCACAGACTTTCGTAACGGAAAGTAAAATAGGTTCTAATATATCATTAAGCAAATAAATAATTAACCTATTTATTACAAGTAGAGTAAATGAAAACGTGAGGGGAAAACTGGTTAAATACCAACTTTCATAGGTAAATAAACAGGAAATTACCTACATTTAAGGAAGAAGAAAGCTGACAGTTATCTTTATTTAAATTATTATCGCAAATACGGATAGAAATCAACGCGCGGTTTATGTTTTCGGGTCTATGAATGGAGATGAAGATGTTTAGCGAAGATGTTTCCAAAAACAAGGTTGGTCAGCATTAAGAAAGGTTTTTTTTATATTCCACCTATGTGTAAGAAAAATGTATTAAATTGTTGTAGTTAAAGTGTTGTACTTACTCTAGATACATGTCGCTTTAAATTGTAACTCACTCGGAGGGTGCGCAAGCAAAATTTTTCTAAAATAATAATACTAATAAAAACATCTAATTTATCGTGAGTAGATGTTAATCTATTAACCATGTAAGTTTAAGCTAACCTTGGATTACAGAAACAATGGCAGTGATTTAAACGTATAGTAGAGTCCTTATTGGTTCAAGTAATCTTATATCTTTTTATAATTAATTATAATCTAATCATAATCTTATATTCTTTTTATTCAGTAAGTATCTCAAATTCTTCGATAGTTTTCAACAGTATGATTCACGAACATTTACATTAAAATCCTATTAAAAATTCACCCCTCTTAGTGAGATCGTGTTTGTTAAGTCATGCCGTAGATCTGAGGGCACGTTCAGACATGTTTCATAACAAAACCATAAGTAATACAATCTGTTCCATAAAAACCCTTGTCGGATAATCCGACTTGTAGAGAAAAGCACAATTAAGATTTAAATAGCTATAAAGAATCAATAAAACTTGCTCAAAAGAGTGCCGAGAGGCTTGCTTTTGTCCTCTACTATACACTATACTATGTATTATATATATCTATAATATCTTTAAGCAGCAGAAGTTAAATATGTATTTACGTTGTGATGGTGAGGATGAAGATGTTTTTCTTGACTCTCGCGAAGCGTAAAACTTTTGTAGGTACTAAGCTTGATGAAATTAAATATTTTGAATAAATTTTTTTGAATTTTGTGTGGGGTTCAAATTAGAATTTAAAATAATATAGTTGCATAAATTTTTAATGTTGCATTTAGATTGATACGATTATTATATAATAGTGAGATTCGAACAGCCAGTTTAATCGAATAATTTTGCTGGGGGCGCGGACATGACACACATGTGTGGCAAAATACATGATAACATGAGTTTTTTTAAATCCTTTATTCATAAAAGGCTGACGTTCATAGAACAAGGCAGTCTCATTGTATAACAATTATTTTAAACATTAATTAAAACATGTATTTTATGTATTATCTAAGCATATTTTTAAGTGGACGTAATTGTTAAGCGCAATGTTGACTGAAATAAATGAGAAAGGCTTCAGAAGATTATGGCTTAAAGTATAACGTAAGTTCCTAAAGAATTAGGTCATATAGTAAATAACGCGAAAAATTAGGAAAAAACTGGTAATTTATAAATACCGGTTTATAACTTATCCATTTGTTACAAAAATTGTAGACAAATATTGAACAAAATACCGAAGCACTTTGCTACGATTCATTACTACGTTTAAACATAATGTTAAAAGATTTATTTTAACGTTCAAGGATAGTCATATCCTACAAAGCCATGGTTCCGTACTATAAAATATTTATCTTATAAAATGTGCTCTACATAAGTGACGTATAGTAAAGTACAATAGCGTAGTTGTATGTCAAGCTATATACCTAGTTACTTATTTCATGAATTTTACAATTTCGACAAAAAACTGACGAAATGTTTTTTCCGCCAATATTTTTCTTCTCCGTCGACCCATAATACATTTTAAAAGCAAAGGTAAGCTGGTGTGTTTACTGGTGTATTATTTGTGTTCCCGTGATGAAATAAAATATTTTGAATTTTATAATTAGTGCAAAACAGGTGACGTTCTTACATAATGTACGTAAAACGGCTCTGATACTACCACAAATACATTACTCACACAAAGTGCATTGTACTGCTCGGATTGCTCCCCGACGTAAGAGAAATACAGTGCAAAACATTGGCTTGCTAGTAGTTGCGAGCAAGACCAAATATTTCGTATAAGGTCGTTTGTATTCGTGTACTGTCGTACATTGTCGGTTTGGTTCGCGAAGTGACTAAACCATTTGACAAGTACAATGAGACGACTGGGAACAAGATTTTTGAGGAGCTTGACACCTATCTCCCGCTATTTTACTTTAATCAAAAGTGACATGGAAATGTTTTGAAGCAGCATTTGGAATTTTGTCTTTAGGTATGTACCGAATTCTAAATGGTACGGCAAATTTAGTGCTCATATGAATTTATTTTATTAATATTCCCTGTCAAAAGTGGTCCTACATGGAGCAGGCTAACCTATCCACACGGCAATGATTGCTCATTTTTTAAACCGATTATATTAACAAAATATTAGATTTATTTGTTTTTTATATTTCAAAGAAGTTACTGATTGGACGATTTTGATCGAATTTCTTATGTTTGATAGTCTGGTTTTGGGGTAAAAATATTTTTATTTCGTTCTATATGATACAACTTTAAGTGAATTATTTATCATTATAGTTAATTAAAGTTTTCTTTTTGTTAATTTCACAAATATTTGAACCCGTATGTGTCGTTTGACTGATTAGTACTCAAATACAATTAGCACTATCTCAAAGTTTCTATACAAAGTAAATATTTTACCGAAAATCTTCGGGTATACAGTGACCTTCCGTTTTCACCATCAAACTCTAGACGCCTAAAAATAAAATAAGCTCTGAATAAAAGTAAATTGTAAAGGGTATTGTTTCGTGCAGGTAGCCAGCCCAGCCCTCAGGAGCTGAGTAACCTTTATGCTACCATTGTTACCTCGGCCACGGGGCTTGATAGAAACTGACGATATTTCGCCGACTGTGAAAAACACTGTATTTTAAAATGCTCGGAACAATCAGAAATAAATCAAATTCTTTAGGTTATTTTGTGAATAATGACTAGTCTGGACGTGTTTTTTTACGCATTGTGTTTTATTATGACTGGCATTTGACCATAACACTGAATTTCTTTTTTATGAATGTGGTTTGGCTAATATAATATAAAATTACAAAACAAAAACGAAAAAAAGAGACGCGACCCTGCCAGGATTCGAACCTGGAATCTTCTGATCCGTAGTCAGACGCGTTATCCGTTGCGCCACAGGGCCGTTATCCGTGTGACTGAAATTACAATATAATACGTCATAGGCATACCGCATGGTCGCCACCGTTCTATTTTTAAAAGATGTTCACCTTGACATACCTACATAGTCGGCTATTCTGTGTGTAAAAATTTCTTTAGCATTAAATGTGATTAACGTTATTATTTACTGAATTTATATTTTTATTTGTGAAGGTAGGTTGTCGTAGTGTTTAGTAATTTCGCAACTAAATGAATTGAATATAATATTTGTGTAATGTTGCATTGTTATATTTTATTACAGACGTGTTATCCACAAAATTACTTGAAAAGTAATAATATAATCGGAAAGTGACCCCTTTTATAATTCATTTAATAATGTATTTATTATAACTGTTGATACGTTTGAGAAACAGGCAACATAACTTTACGTAGCATTTTCACTTCAGTGCTCTTATGAAGATTACCTCCAGTTCTTATTATAGCAAAATATTTCTCGGTTTCTTTCCGTAGCTCCTGTCCCTGTTGGTATTTCTGGACAAACTGTAGCCTGTGATACTTTTGCATAAAGCATATTTCCCAAATCTTTCCGATCATTGCATCTTTTAAGTACCTGTATTAAGTATTTTAAGATGAACATTTTATCAAACAGATCCTTCTCCTTTATATTAGTAGTATGGATAGAAACTGCGCCGAGAGAAATCATTAACTATACATTTCAATTAAAAAATCGAATTTTTTTATTTAAGCAGTGCTATACTGGATGGGAGTTTGTAGGTAAGTAGGATATCCTGCTAAATGCGTAGTGACGAACAGAAGTAAATGCAGCTTAATGTGCGTACAGATCACTTAATTTCTTACAATTATTTACCTACTACTAAGAGACATTGTATACTTAGTCTTCTGTTCCTCAAATTGGGCTTTTCTCTTGAACTGACACACGGTGTATCGGTAACACTGAAACTAAAACTAGAAAAAATATTCCCATCAGGGCTTTTTAATGGCACTAACTTATCGCGTACTCTTAGATATTCGGTGATTATGATAAAAATCTGTTATACAAGTGTTTGATAAATTTCCACATCCCTAAACCGTCCCCAGCTTTTATGGCATTAAGGAAATGCTTAATTCTCTCAATAAACAGGGGTCAGTCGTGGAACCCTGGACCTCCGTTATTGTCACGACCATACCATAGGGGTCTTTTCAAGACTTATAAATTGCTTTATGCAGTACCCCGGAATTGCTTTAATATTGCGTTCAATGGTTAAGGGAAATTTAAATTTAAATTTATTTATGATTTGAGTGGCTTGGGTAGAATTTTTGTTAAGATATTAATAAGGGGTTTGTAGAATCAAGTACTTACGTATTGTTATTTAAGTTACATTTACTTTAGTAATAACAATACTCACTCAAGTCTGAGTATGCAAATATTCGATACTCCGGTATTGTATTTGTTATTTAATGTTATGACGGCCGTATGGCGTAGTGGTTCTTGTTCGAAGTCTCGCGCTGACATGCTTGTAAACATATACACGTTTGGTATTTGTTCATTATATATGCAAAGTAAGCTTCATGGAATCGGAGGCTGTAAAGTTGCGTTAAAAAGTAGCCAATGAACCAGCAAACGGCCATATTTCAATAAAATTTGCACATATTTTGAATACCTTCTTACGTAAATGTTACACTTTTTTTTATCGAGGCCAAAGTATGGCAGAATTATTGTGATTGCAAGTTTAACTGTTCATTGTTCTTACTCAGACCGGACTAAATGTGTAGTTGCCTAACGCCGGGCCAATGAGTAAATTGTTTTTGTTCGCCCACATGCTAAATAAATGTTGTTTTAAGATTTTTAATACGGTGTCTTTTGAGCCTATAAAATTATAGACCTCGTGCCGATACTTCTTTAATCATTTTTATAGAATGATTTTGCTGCTCCCGTGACACTTTAGCATACACGAAATTAATACATTTACTTAGTAATAGCATCTACCTTTCTCCCACTGACGTGCAATGCAGTCTTAATGCCAGAATGACTACAACCTATCCAAACAGTCCCACAACCGACAAGCGTTTTGCCCCAAACCCCATTCTTAGCGCCTGCCCGATGAATGCAAATGTTGGTTTACGAATCTCGGATGTATTCATACTTATTACTCTATTTTTTATGCTGTCCGATTTTAGAAGGGTGGTGACTGATGAATATGCTGAGGTGGCTGCAAAATAAGAGTGTCATTTTTACATGGTACTCTTACTTTCTATAAAAATTAAGTTTTCGCTATATTCTAGCTAATTGTATGTCTAGTATTAGAGCAAGATGTTTTTTTATTGTGTTGATTTGTATTTCTTATTATAATGTTAAAAAACTTTCTTTCTGTATTCTGACTTATCCAGTTAGCTGTAAAATCTATGCTGTTATCATCAAGAGAGAAGTAATGAGCAATTTTAAAAATTATCGTTAATCGAGAAGCTAAAATAACCAGAAGACTATAGGAGTTTGACCAAGAAATTTACACCGGGATCGGATCCACGAAGGTGCCGCCCAATATTTCAACGCAGAACATGATATCGTGGTTACAATAAATATTTTGTTATATATTACATCCAATATTCTAAATTCGGTAATGAGTTAACATACGCTAACTGACGAAGAATCATATTTGCCGATCAATCAACTAATGTTCCTATGAAAGATTGTTTACAAAGTCTTTCCATTATTTACTTATTTATAAATAATCGATTTTATATGCATGCCTAATATGTCTTTTCGTTCACCTAAACATAATGGAACACACCCTGACATTATTGACACAACAAAATTAATCTTCGAATAGAATTTAGCTTGTTTATCAGTAAGTTTGTCATATTTACGACAGTGACCGGCGCGGTGACAGTTGGAATGCGGCACCGCGCGCGCGCATTCTATATTGTGCTCCTTTGTCTGTGGTAAATAAATTAAACTATTTATATTATTATGAAATTATCCGAATTAAAAAAAGTTTATTTTTGTTTGAAAGCAGTTACTGTACAATACAAAGTATTCTTGAAAGTTATGATCTTAAGGTACCTACCTCAGTTTTAATAGATTTTAGTGTTTTTTTTTGTTGTATTAATTATAACATAATTTTAGCCCGCTGACGTCAGCAGTATGTGAACGGACATTTATATTTATTTATATTCCACCAAATTCTATCGCATATACTTGCACATAATAATAATAATTATTATTATTATTATCTACTTAGAAACATCATGTGTATCGTCTACGTTGTGTTTTGCTTTTTAGCATAATACCATCCCAGCGGCTATCGGTATATACTTTTTAAATTTATTTAAAAAAAATAACTTTGATTGTACGATAATAATAAAATTAAAACAAAATTATCAACATACGTAAAGTATTATTTAGGTATAACTTTATTTCCCCAAAGTTAATGTTTTTATTTGTTATCGTGTTGTACCCAATTTATATGTTTGAGTAATTATTACCAACTATAAAAGCTTTTAGTTATTTATGTAAGTGTTAATTTTTATCAAATTATCTCTCCTTTGAGAATAAAATAAAAATAAGTCTACAAATTATCAAAAGCAAACTTTTTATTTCCGCAGTCCTTAAAAGGCTTTTGCTTTATATAAAGGAGTTTATTAAAATTCACTGAGCGCTCCTTATTTGTCGTTTACTATTGTCTTATCAGGAAAACTTCGTGATATATTATTTTAATTAGGCACCTACTTACCGACCCTTCGTGTGTTGTTGAAGATTTATGAAGTCTACATGACTTCACGCACGACAGTGCTTAAGTAGTACAAAGAGTGCACTTCAGAAAAACAACAGGTTTATTATACTATTCGTAAACCTTTAACCATTATGGAATAAAATAAGTACCTGCATTATAAAAAAACTCAGTTAAATGAAACTCATTTCCACTACGGTGCCAATCCTTTAATATTCAGGAGTGCGATCATATTTATTTACATCAGAACATACATGCTACAGGCCCCTCAGAAAGTCTTGCGAAAAAAAGTTTTTATGTATGGAACGCTGGCGAGTTATAATTTATTTTGAAAATTCGATTAATTAAAAGTAAAACATAGTGCCTCCAAATTTAAAATTCCTTCAAAAGTTTTGTACCAGCACTATGTTTTTTTTTCGAAATAGATTGTTTATTTGTGGCCCTAATGGCCTTTTACATTTCACCGGACTTTGTGGCCGAGCGCTGATGGCACTTAGCCAGAACTTGAACTCCTCCTACATACGACACGGCTCAGGGCACCGAGAGAACAAACAACTGACACTGGTTTATTTTTCTGCTCTAACTCCGCCGGTAACGACTAGGTCTACAATATTCCTCTCATACCAGTTCTCGTAATGATGCATCTCGTACTTTCATTCAGCGTACTTTATCTTTCATTCTTTTTTCTCTTTAAATCATCTGGGTGGGGTAACCCGTCTACTCAACCCAAATCTCGTCTACTGTTTTAGTTTTATTGTAGGTATACTATTTAGAGTAGAACACTTACACTAGTCTCTTTATTTTTGTACTATTAGCTTTTGTTTTTTGTTACTTACTCTCATACAAGCTTATTTATTACTTATTTCTAATAATTCTATTCATATTACTCTTTTTTTTAAACTTATGGTCTATTTACATTTTAATCTTACAGCTATTCACATTCTTATTTTAGTTTGGTTCCAGTACTTAATCTATATACATTACATTGTTTTATGCGCTCTTTTTTTTTTAGATACTTATACGCCTCATCTTAAAAATTTTTTCATTAAATTTTTTTATATTATATGTTATTCTAAATATTTCCAAATATTATGTCAACACAATTTACTTGTCCTTGTTTCTTTCTATTACCTTGCTAGCTATCATTTTACAAAAATCGAAATATTTTTCTATCCTTTCCTGCCGTTATTATAGGTGCATTTTCTACTTTCATGTCAGTGCCGAGTTTTTGTTGGATGTCATATCAAATAAAATCATAGATTGGGCATTCGAACACTGTGTGGAACCTATTTCGCTCTGCCAGGCTCACAGGCGCATGATTCTTTGCGCTTGAATTGTGTCAAGTACTCTGAAACTCTGAAAACCCACCATGGCCTGTCAATACTTGGGTCATTAAGCTGTTAGTATCTATTTTCGTATTGTTCTGTTCGCCATTTTCACTTTTTTTTTTTTTGCTGCCGAGGCACCCTCGCGTGAGGGAGGTGGAAGATGCGTCATGCATACCGCCCGCAGGAAAATACCGTCCTCTGCTGGGGGTTATGTGGGACTCACCAGAATGGCACCTACCCACTAAAAACCGGGAAGTTGGGTGCGCTGGCGGAGGCCTGGAGTGAAAGTTGCACTGAAGGTACTCAAAGGGACATGAGTTGGTAGCCGTTCTGGGCAGCCTCCGGTGAAGCCGGGGCTGCGCAGAGGTCGGTCGAAGCTTGACTTAGGGATCAATTCATTTAAATGAACCTATAATGAATTGAGAAGGGAACTATGCTCCGCCAGAGCGAGCAGTCGCCCTGTCGGAGAACGTGAAGCCCTAAGTTTACGGGCTAAGACTGCGATTTCACTAACATCGATATTTTTCATAGAGTCGCAGACGATACGCATATCGTCTGCTACGGAGGATTGAGGAGAGGGTTTGTATGGGCGAGGAGCCGGGATGGGATTCGATGCGGGGCGCTGCCTCCAGTTTTCTGGAGCAGGCTTTGCAGTCGGAGGAACCTGGCTACGCAGCGGCGGAAAGTTTTCCTGAGAAAGGGGCGGGGCCCGTTTGGGTGCCGCCCTCTTGGAATTGGAACGCATACAACGGGGTGCACGAGGGCAGCCCCTGTAATTTGCGGTGTGGCCGGACTGGCCACAAAGCACGCAATCGGGAGGAGAGGGAGTTTCAGGAGTGCGGTTGCACTCCTTAGTGAAGTGAGGGACCAGGCACTTGACGCACCTAGGCGGTGCGCGGCAGTTGGCCGCCGCGTGCCCGTACAACTGGCACCGATGGCACTGGCCGAGATGACCGCGGCGATGAGGCGCCTCGATCGAGATCCCAGAGAGGCCGCATATAGTGCTAACCCCTTTCAGGATCCCCCTGGACTTGGGGACGTTGGCGAGAACCACCAAATCGAGAGGGTGTTGCCTCCCGTACTTGCTGTGCATTTTATGCACCGCGAGTGCCGGGAAGCCTTGGGACTGCAAATCCTCCAGGATAGCCTCGTTCGATAATTCGAACGGGACTCCCCTGAGTACCGCTCTGATGTTACGCTCTTCTGACAGAGCACAAGTATGATAAGCATATTGCTTATCGGTGAGGAGCTTTGTTAAAGCACGAAAGTCGTCTATCGACGAGACTAAGATTTTAATAGATTCATCCGAGTTGGCCGCTCGGGTGTAATGGATCTTGTGCTCATTGCACAATGTCGAAACCTCAGTCCATTTACCATTTTCCCGAAGGAAAACGGGTGGTGGGACCTTGGCCTTGACAGAAGTTGGGGCCGGAGCGGGTGTTGAAGACACCGGGACAGCTGGCGTTGAAGACGCCGCAGGGGGTGTGGGGACGGGCGTCGAGGGCGCCGGGTCTTGTTTCGAACGCTTCTTAACAAGCGTAAAAGAGGGAGACTCAGGGCCAGTTGGGGTGGCGTCCGAGGATGACTCGGTCGCGGGTGCGCGCTTGCGGCGCGGAGGGGCGTCTACTTCGCACTCCATGTCACTGGAGGAAGGGAACGCTGGAGAGCCTAAGACCAGAGGGGTCTGGGGGACTGGGGTGGCCTGAGGGGCCATTAAGGGAATTAACGCCATGATATGCGGGATGAGAGAATCCAAGAAACGATACTTATCAGCATTTATAGACATGCCTTCAGTACTTTCAAGTAACTTGTTCCTAAACTCGTCAGAGCTTAGGGACGCCATTGCGGAGGGGTTGGGGAGGGACAACAATATATAAATATATATACTATGAACCTATCAACGATGACTAACTTCCTTAAACCACCCTACACGTAGTAGGGCGGTTAAGGACGACGCGGATAACTTACTCGATCACGAAGACTCGAGGCACCTGGAACGACGAATTCCCGTCGACGAAGCTCACGTTCCACGAAGTACGGTTAACAACCCACTAGTCGCCGTGAAAACGGCGTTAAAAACTTATTAGAAGTACGGTTAACAACCCACTATCCTAGTTATTAGTCCCACTATATTAGTTCTGAAATGATAAAGCGTGGATTTGTTTTCTGGCATTAACGGCAAGTGCGTGCATGTTTTGCAGGCCTATGACTGTATTGACGGCTGCCCCAGAGGTTCTGCAAATGGTAAATTTCTGCTGTGGAATTCATTTCAGGTTTTGGGAATAGCCAGGAGTCTCGCCAGGTAAACAGTGCAAAACGATGGGAGATTATGTTTGACGGCCTTGATTTCGGAGTTCTCTTTCCGTAAGGATAAAGAAACTATCGTCAATCTTGCTCCCATCGGTAAAGATGCGGATATCGAAATGACTGTTTACATCAAGTTGGTTTTGGTCCGCCATACGGAACTCTAAGTTCTTGAGTTCAGCTGGGTGTGGAGCTTCTGTTATTGAGACCTGTACTCCACTTCTCTGCAGACAATATCTGGTTGCGGCACCCCTCTTTTTGCCTAACATAAGGCAGCTGTTTTTTTAAACCCGTATGTCAATGGGATCTATACCTGTTAATTTCAAACAGGAGTTTACGGATACAGTGTGGTAGGAATTTTTTTTGTAAGAACCCACGCTGAACCAAGTTTACTTTCTTCCTTATGTAAATTTGATTTACCACGAGAGCCCCAACACTGCTGGCGTACAGAACAATTTGTTCATTTATATAGCACTGTACAATATTCTTACAACCTCTGAGTGTAGACCCCAACTTACCCTTGCTGCCCTGGAAAGCTGTTTGTAAATAGCTAAGATCTTCTTGCACTGAGCTTTGACATAAGAACTAAAACTTAATTTGAAATCAATTACTACTCCAAGGAGTTTGTCCTAGTCCCTCGTCTAGTACAATGTCCATCGCGCCATCGCTCAGGCGAGGGGCGTGAAATTTTAGCTTTCTAGTTAGAACCATAGCTTTGGTCTTATACAGCGCGAATTTTAGCTTATTTTGGATGCGCCTAACATGCTAATGGCGTCTCTCCGTCAAAGACCAACCAGTACCAAATCGTCAGCAAAGGAGTCCCCTTTCGAATATAGTCCAGATATGTGGAGGCTGCTGACGAACGAAGTCGACGTAGCCTCTGGGTTTGCCATAGCTATCACGGCCTGAAAATATATAAAAGCTAATCGTAGTTCACCGAAAGCCACTACCTAGAATCCTAAAAAGGGTATTTTACCGACAAAAAGAGACAAATGTACATAAAAAGTCACAAATATGATAGATTGATAAATCAGAATAGAAAAGTAAATAAATAAAAAGTTGATAAGAAAACAAATAACTAAAAGGGCTGGAGCACTACTTATCGGATGTCACCGTTAGGTATTCTTTGTACTAAAATCAGAATACTGGGGAATAACGCTGGGCACACTAAAAGACTTAGTCGCAAAGAAAAAAACCCCTACGAGGGTCCAATCAATCGGAGTGGTTTTGGAATGCCCGCACCAGGCGACGGTCGCAACGAGAATCCAACCAGCATTATGAAACTATTATGTGTCATAGAAAAATGGAACTGCGTCACTTTTGTGCTATAATTTTTTTCGACTTTAAATCCAACTTGAAACCTGATAAATCCTTTAATCGTCTTCAATTAGTTTTTATGAACATGGCGCCTATGAAAGTGAAACGAACGAGAAAGGCTGGAAAAACTCTGAACGCCAGTTTTTTCTTGTTAACGGGGTAGGTATTTAGTATTTATTCCTTTAAGAAACCAAAGTAGCATCAATGCAGAGAGAGTTACTCTACAAAATGCTGGCTAGAAGTTTTGCTCCTGCGAGCAACAAGTGACCGGACATGGGGCTCTGAGGTATTTTGTTTCACAACTACAACGCACCGCATCGGTAAAATTTTTGGGCTGCTGTGATTTGGCACCGTGTGACTTCTTCTTTTTCCCAAAAATTAAAAACCATCTCAAGATTTTACAGTTTTCTTCACCAGATGATGCGCTCAGTGCGTTCGAGAAGGCCGTTGACGAAGTACCTGCCTGCAGTAGCCTGGGAAACGTGCTTTAAAAATTGATTCAGACGCTAGAATTTTGAAATAGACGCTAGTTGAAAGTTGTTTTGAAAAAGTAACAAAATAATTTAAAATATAGAAAAAAAAAATCTATCAAAACTTTCTAGGTGTCGTTAAAATTATTTGGGCTATAATCCATAATTTACGTGAGTTTAAGACAAAATTTATGTTTATTCACATTGCAGCTCTATTGTGTAAGGTAATTATTTTGGCTGCAATAATATATATCAGAAGACTAAACAAACCAGTTTTAAATTTCAATCCTTGTTGGAATGAAAGATTGATTTTCACAAAATTCATTGTGTCATACATCCCGGTACATACATCAAGCACAAATGTGACAAAGAGCACGTAGTCCAAATATTGCAGATGGTATTATACGTAATAAAAATATGATAACGTTTCGAATCAATAGATTAGATAATAGCTTTTGTACAAAGTATTATCGATAATCGATTAATTGTGGTACGAAATCGGTAGTAGTTAGATAAAATTAATAAATGCAACTCATACGACAAGTCTCTTCATGCATTTGGAATTTTATTCTCCTATTTTTTGGCTTCCCTATCTGAACGCAAGACATTTGATTTGGTGAGATTAAGGCTGCGGTTCCACTGAGGTGGAGTGGAGCGGTGCGGAGAGCGGCTGAGCTGTGAAAAGAGGTGGGTGTTTCCACTGAAGTGGAGTGGGGCGGGGTGGAGCGGAGCGGGGACGAGTGGAGCTGCTTTGCCTATTCGCATGTAGCCTGGTGGCATTTGTAGGAAGATATCTTGTATATTATTGTATATAGGTAGATATTTTGTATCCCACAAACATAAAAATTTCTTAACACATTCAATAAATTTTTCATCAATTTTTTACTGTAATCGCGTGCACTGTTGATGACGTCAAGACGCTAACTAAAATGAAATGCGCGTGAGTGAGCCGCCCCGCTCCGCACTGCCCCGCCCCGCCCTTCTCCGCTCCACGTAGCTCTTCTCTCAGCGCTAGCCTAATCTAGCCTATTTTCCCGATATTTTAAACAATTCCGCTCCTCTCCACCAATGCTGTTTCCTTTGAAGCGGAGTGGAGAAGAGATGTGAGAGACAAGCCATTTGATTGGTGAATCGCGGCACAGCTGGTCTCCGCTCCGCTCCGCTCCGCCTCAGTGGAACCGCAGCCTTACTAATGTATGAATTCGTCTGCTCATACGACTTTTTGTTTATTGGTTGTTAGTCAATCATCTGAAGCATACAGAAGAAGACCATACACGATCTTAGACACAACTACCTACATTACCATCTTTAAACATTTGAGTCTATAAATTTTGAAAACAAGCCTATGTTACCTATCATAGAAAAGGTTTACATTTACCTTCTTATTCCGAAGTATCCAAGAACATTATAAGCCATATACAAAAAAAAGCTTAGCCTCATTTAGCTTGTATTTATATAAATGGCGCATAAGTAAAATCTTAATATCAAGGCACAAAAAAAAACGAATGCTAGTAACTAATGTATAAGAGACAAACTTGTATGTCATAAACAAATAAAACCCATACCATGCGAGCGCATAAGACACATCTGCAGGAACATCATGCTTCGTTCTAATTTCAAATGCTCCAAGTTCATTAACGTCTGTTTTATTGATGCTAGTGATGTGCGACGCACGAATGACATTGACTTCTGACGATAGTTTTTGTATTCAAATTTTATGACAAACAATAGAATTTACGTAAAGAAATCTAAAAACTATCATTATTCTTGATTTTTTTCTGTGAAAACTATATTGTTTTAAAAATTGCAGCAGTATTGGCTTTAGTGCTTTAAGACTTTCTTTTATCAAAATCTCATTTGGGGCTATACCTGTTTTTACCGCCACAATAACCCTGTTAATGTGGTTGCTATTCGTGAAAAGGGTATTAATTAGACATTTATAATTGAAACCGACTATCACTGAATGTATTAATATTGGTTAACTAAGTATCTAAGATCGTTTGCTGGTTATGGAAAATGTAATTATTTTAGGCAGTAGGTAATGGAATTTTACCGTTTTAACATTATGCTTAAAAAAACATAATAGCTGAATCTTTAATTCCTTTAAAATAGTCCTTTGCATTTATTGCAATGATTGTTTTCATGTGTAAGTTCCGGAAAAAATATTCAATTCATCATTTTTGTGAAAACTTCTCAGCATCGATAAATGCTTGATATTCTACAATGCGTTTTTGCTAGGGACGCTAACGACATGTTTAGCCCGGCACAATTGGGTTTGCATTACATGTTGAACAGCAATGCCGGCCCGAACCAAATACCACACAATTACGACAAGTGCCGATCCGGTAGTCTTACCTGGCTTTATACAGGTGGATTCAAAAAAAATTTCAAGCACGCCAAAAACAAAATCACCTTCGTTTAAATAATATTAGCATGAAAAGATTATATATAATTAACTTAGAATTTAAAGGTTTTAATTGGAGTTTTCTTTGTCTGGTTACGGTAAAGAAGGAAAACTAAAATAAAATATCAATGTTTGATGATTATTTATTTAAAAAATTAGTAATGTTAAAAGATGTCGATACTATTTTCAGTTCAGAAACAAAAAGTTTAATAGATCTACGATGGAGATAAGTTACATCTTCGTTATGTTTTCGTAGCTGGAAAATGAACCGCCATGTTGCGCCGTGGATTGCAAGTGACATCCATACTCAATTATTTACCTTAATTTATATACCTACCTTATTTATATATACACCTTAATAATACCTTAATCCCATTAAATTAACTAACTGCTCATCCCCTTCTCATGGAACATAACCACGTAACGTGCTTTTTATGCTGGCAAAATGTGAAGGAAATGTACCAAAAGAGTTCCTAAATAGAATAAGAAATACAAATCCTTCTCCCAAAACCCATTTATTTTAAGACAATCACTACTTAATGATTACTTAAATAGAATAGAGAACCATTAGGTAAATACACCATTCTGTAACCTCCTTATCCCAAATAAGCAAAGTTCCAGTACACACATTTTGTAAAAAGAAACGTAAATGTTGTTTCATAAATGATTTTATCAGGTAATGACCAAGTTATACCAATTACAAATGTTCAACTAGGCATTCGTCGTGGGCGACTGGCTCATTCACATCACTAAATATAGAGAAATAAAGAGATTTGCGCAAAAACTTTATGAAAATGGCAATATTGTTATAGAGCATGATTGTAAAAACAAAGTTAGTTGGGACTTTCACTAGGTAAGTTACGGTAAACAATATGTATAAAATCTGTGTTTGGTGTAAATTTTGATAATAACGCAGCAGGTATTATATTTTGTCTATGATATGAAACTTAAATAGATATAGAAACGTTTCAATTTATTTATCAGTAGCATGTTTTGCCTTATTGAATATTTGATAGAGCTGCTTTATAGTCATTCTGCCTTCTTGATTTGGACCTTCACTATAAAAACAATAAAATATAATACAAAAATAAAAAACCTGATTGCTTAGGTTATTATCCCGTTTAAGTCCCGTTACTATGGGATTAGGGTAAATAATATCACTCCCACAACTGAGACAAATCTAATGACACCTCATATGCTCACATGCATCGAACGGTTTAGGCTGTAGAGCGTTCCATAAAATGTATAAATACATACATACACTAGAAAAACATGACCCTCTTTCTGACAGTCGAGTAAAAACGAAACTCAATGTTACTCTAGCCTAACCATTAGTCGTAAATATTTAAAACTAAAATCAGGTTTTACGCAAATATCAGTTAATTAGGGTTCTAACAAATAAGATCATTACAATTACAGTGCCTTTTTGTGGTAAAAGGTAAACTGTAATTAAGCTATTTATAATTTACCTGTCATCCGCACCTAGTTTCGTTTTAAGATTATCTTTATCTTTAAGTAGTGGATGGAAATGTAAATATAAAAAAACTTACAAAGAGGATTATCACACCAATCTGTCTCTTCAAAAATGTAGTCTGACAATTCGCAACATGTCTTGCACAATCGTAGCAATCTTCGCAGTGATGGCTCGTTCTGACCGCGTCCCACACAAGGAATGCACTCAGACGTATGTCAGTCAAAGCCGTGGGCGAAGCTTAGCTTGCTGGTATGCGTTGCTGCAGGGAAGTAGTGACTGACAATCGAAGTGTAACGTTTGTAGTAAGAATAGTTATCGGTTTAACGTATTTTTATCTAAAAGAAGAAGTGTTAGAGAGGATTTATGATAAACGATAAACAAATTTAAAGATTCAAATTCTATTTCGATGGCTCTAATTATAAGTTTCTATTCTTGTCCTTTGAGCCAATAGTTTGTAGCACAAAATACTGTTTTAAGTAACCTCATATGAAAAGTTAGTCTCTTAGGTACAATTTGAAAATACATTTTCAGATTTATATTTCAAAATTTTATTTCAAAGAGCATTTTACTCGATGTAAATTTAATATTGCAACAAAAGGACAACAAATGGCCTATATGTTACTCCAAACTTTAATATCCTACCTACATTAATAAGCAGTAAAATTTAAAGAATCAAAAAGCGTGATATTCACTCTGTTTGCTACTACTTCTCTGAATATGAGTTATTGCGTTCAAGTTCGACAGGTGATTAACTTGCTCCGTCATTGTTTGCGACTTAATAGAATGTAATGCGCTGCTCGTTTGCCCACTGCTATTGAAATATATCTAGGTGTAGTCAAGATCAAACAGTTACGAAGTAATGTATAATTTTTATAGCGCGGACAGAGCATGAGCTTGAAATTGCCAGACAAATATTTCTAATAATATATAAAGAAAGTTTTTATGTTCGATGATTGTAACGTTATCATGCCAAAACTACATAACTTTAATACGCTAATAGATACAGAGAACTAATCTCAGAATCCTCATGAGGAACCGAAACACACGGACGTAATGCAATGATTATAATACCTAATTCTTAGGGTTAAAAAGCTAAAATGTGTGATTTCATGAATTTTTCTTAGAAATGAAGATTAAAAGAGGTATTTGGTATTTGGCCTTTATTTGGCACAGCAATTGTTAAATATGAAATAAAAGTGAAAATAAAATATGTATAAAAGCTAAGTATTTAAAAATTTTTGAACTCATAAATATGTATATTTGAAAGTGCACTTATTTGTAACTTTATTAAACAATAAAAACATTTTTGTTATTTTATTTACTTATTTAAATTCCTCATTGCGATTTACAAATTGTTACGAAACTATTTCATTACTTTTTGAAGCCTACGCATGTTGGTAATCAGCTTGCGATCTTCATGAGACCCCTTACCACGTAATTTTCCTTAAGATACAGTTTTTGTAATTAATATACTTTTCATGCGTTTACTTTTTTGTTTGTTTGTTTAGTTGAGATAATTTGGTAATAAACGAATAAGTAAAGTGTATTCTCAAACTTATTTACCACAGCTACAATATTACAGTTCCTTAATGATTGTGCAAATTTTTGCAAAGAGCTCGCCTTGATTGGTTCTAGCCTTTCCTAGTGTAACTGCGCTCATCATCTTAACTTGGAAAGGATAGGAACAAAGGCAGTTTTAATAGAAGCCTTATAAATAAATCATCAACAAGTTAACAATGTGAACATCAATGAAATATAAACGATAAATGATGTAGGGGGCTACCGATGTTCGCTTTATATTCTAGTCCAACGGGACGATTTTCGTCGAAAATATTTTTTATAGCTTGATAATTACATACATACATATAATTACATATATTTTTTATATCTTAGTACATACATACAATATAAAAATATTATTCAGTCTCACTCGGTAGTAAGGGATTCGTTAATTTATTCAGTTTGCTTATGATCCACATCTCAGCAGGTTCTCTTTAGACATCGATATTTCGGTTTCGTCACAAACTTATCGACCCGCTAGATAAGCTGACCACCTCACTAGTTTACCTTTTCGTAATCTGCGGATTATTGGATTGGCATTCCAATAAATTTATTTTTAGCATTATGATTTAAAATTGATATAAATAGTCATGTACTGATATTAAAATTAATTAAGGTTTTATTGTGTTGTGAATGATGGCATATTTTTGTCAGTTTTTATTGCATTAAAGTTAAGCTATAGAATTATTTTTACTACAAAATTATAGCAATTCTCTTCAAGAATTTGTTTCGATAAATGTTGGTATTTTTGACGTTTAATAAGTAATAAAAATGGCATCCATTTTGTAAGGGTACACTACATAAATACGAAAAACTTAATTCCGATAGTCATAATCACGAATTTCGAAATTCCGAACTTTATAACACCGAATGGTTCAAAATTCCGATAATGAAAATTCCGTGTTTCATAATTCCTATTTTATCTTCTTTGACACTTCAAAATTCCGTACGTTTATAATTCCGAAAATCAATATGCCGAATTTGAAAATACCGAACCATAAAAATCCGAATTATTAATAATCCGCAATATCATAAACACGAATCCGAATAATATTAGTTGCAATAACAAAGGCCTTGTAAAACTGCATGAGCACATCAATTTATACGTTCGAACATTCAAGTAGTCAGCTGGAAGTAAGAAAGTTTGTTTAGTTTTTTGTACCGAGTAATTCCTTGAGTATATAGGTTATGTACTGAAATGCAAATCCTTTTTCAAGCGCTTCGACCGGCACGCTCGCTGCGCTCGCTCGGCTCGCGCTGCATTATCTACATACAGACTAACTGCTCCTCAACAGACCCGATCTGCGTCCGGACCCGTTCGGACGTGTTGAAGGTCGCTCCTGGCTGCCGAGTCATGATTGTTGTCTCACGACTTCTCTCGTATCAATACTCAAACGCCACTCTCAGATCCGTTCTGCGTCCGGCCCCGCTCGGACGCGTTCGCGGTCGCTCCAGCAGTTGAGTCACGATTGTCGTCTCACGACGACAACTCGTTCGCAATACTCATACGCTGTTAGCCTCTTCAGGGCTTACGCTGCGGCCGGTTTCGATCGGCTGCAAGTAAGTCGGTCTCTTGCACAGCAACAACAGAGCTGGGCTTACCGCGGTCGATTAAATTCGATAGTGGTTCGCGAAGCTCGGGCTGTTTTTCTGGCTGCGTACTTGACGCTTGGCGCTTGCTACGTAGTCAGAGACTCGCTCTGCGGCCGGCCCCAGGCCGGTCGTAACGTAGTCAATCCCGCACTCTGTGCACCCCTCGAAGTAAAAACCTCACCTCGGTGAGTGCAGCAACAACAGGGTTGAGCTAACCGCGGTCGATTAAATTCGATAGTGGTTCGCGAGACTCGGGCTGTCCTTCTGGCTGCGTACTTGACGCTTGGCGCCTGTACGTAGTCAGAGACTCGCTCTGCGGCCGGCTCCGGCCGGTCGTAACGTAGTCAATCCCGCACTTTTAGTGCAACCCAACTCCGTCAGGTCTACGGCCGGTTTTTGTTGTCAATTTATTGACGACACACTCCGTAGTAGACTCGCGTTTGATCAGGTGGATACTTAACGGTGACAACTAAGCCTGATAGCGTTGCCCCGGTGCGCTTCCAAGGCCCTTCAGGCCAAGGAGAAACCGGCAGACCCGATCCCATTGCACTTGGGCCTTTCCCAGGGTGACGGTACAGTGCTGTCCGAGCTAGGGGCACCACTTCGCGTCGTCCCCAGCCCCCCTACCGCGGGTAGGGAGGTTTAGGTGCTAGGTTTGCTAGGGAACCTAGGCATTCTTATATATTTATATATATTATATATCGTAGGACCAAGCCCTCCCAATGGACCAGCAAAGCTTGGTAAACTTTGCTAGGTCGTTCGCCCAGGCGCTCGTTGCGTCCGGCGTCAGCATATCAGATGACATTCTAACGCAGGCCTTACAGGCAACTATCGCGTCCCCGGCCCCTCAGGCCTCAACCCCGGCCCCTCAGGCCTCCGACGTCCAGACCCCTCAGGTCTTCAGCTCTCCCGCGTCTCCCGCCTCGTCCGAGATGGACTGCGAATCGGTCGCATCCTCTCACGCGTCGCGTCGTAAGCGTACCGCTCCCGGGAGCGACTCCGAACCCGCGTCTGATACGTCGTCAGATGCCGTCACCTTAACCGGCTCTCCTGAGCCCGCGTTTCAACTTGTCGCCAAGCGCTCCAAGAAGCGCTCGAAGAAAGCTTCAGTATCATCAATACCCGAGCCCTCCCCGGTTTCTTCAACACCAACCCCCGCGCCGTTAAAATCGCTCGTAGTAACCGTTTCTCCGTCGGTCCCATCGAAGCCAGCAACGCGCTGCGCTCCCGTCCCGCCGAAGCCTCAGCTCCCTCCGCCCGTATTCCTCCGTGAAAAAGCGCGCTGGACCGCGGTCACTAACTTGTGCAAAGAGCACAAAATTAATTACTTAAAAGCCGCCAACGCTGGCGATACAATCAAAATTCAGGTAGCGACCGTCGACAACTTCCGGTCTTTCACTAGGCTTCTGTCGATCAATCAAATCGCGTATCACACCTACGCCCTCCCGGAGGAGCGTAAGATCCGCGCAGTACTACAGGGCGTCCCGTTCGAACTCAGTAACGAAGACATTCTCGAGGACCTTAAGTCTCAGGGTTTCCCGGCCATAGCAGTGCACAAGATGCACTCCAACCGCGGTAGGCGTTTTCCCTTAGCTCTAGTAATCCTTACCAACACTCCCAACTCGAAGGAGATTTTCAGAGAGGCTCGCACAATTTGCGGACTCTCGAACATCTCCGTCGAGCGTCCCAACCCCCGTGGTCACCCTGGGCAATGCCACCGCTGCCAGCTATATGGCCACGCAGCGGCTAACTGTTCAGCTCCCCCCAGGTGCGTTATGTGCCTGGATCCTCACATCACTAAGGAGTGCACTTGCACTCCCGAATCCACTTCCCCCCCTGCCTGTGTGCTGTGCGGCCAGTCCGGCCATACAGCTAACTACAGGGGTTGCCCGCGCGCTCCGCGCTCCACCTCCAAGAGGGTCGCGCCTAAACCGGCGCCGCAACTCACTCCCGCTAACTTCCCGCCGCTGCGCAACCGGGGTCCTCCGGAAGCAAAGCCCGTTCAGCCGACGCCTACTCCGGCTCTGTCTTGGAGGCAGCGTCCGGCCGTCCCGCTTGCACCTTCCCGACCCATCCCAGCTTCCCGTAGCTTCCGTAGGGCCGCGTCCCGCTTTGTCATCTTCACCTCAGTCGTCGTTGGCTGAGGACATGAAGACCGTGTTCGACGTCATCCAAAACGTCGACATTAACGAAATTTTCGTACTCGCACGCAAACTGCGAGCCGCCCGCTCTCCTCAAGAGCGTTTATTCGCGTTAGCCGAGCATCACTCGCTCCTAAGTTCGTTGTAAATTTTTTTATTTTTATTTTTGTATAAATTCGTAAATAAGTAAATTATAATGTCTAGACCCGCGAATCCCGCGTCCAGTCGTATTAAACCCAAGGGCTTATCCCTAGTATCTTTTAACGCTCGCAGCCTTAGCACCAGCCTTCCCGAGATTAAACTGTTCCTTCAGAACAAAGAACCTGACTTATTCCTTCTCCAGGAGACATGGCTTACTCCAAACCGCTCTAGGGGATACGCTATTCCTAAGTACGCGTTTACTCGCAACGATAGGCCCAACTCCGACGGTTTTGGCGGCACCACTAAATATTACAAAAGAGGCTTCCATTGCTGTCCTCTCCCTACCCCTCCTCTCCTCAACATGGAGGCCACTGTGTGTAGATTGGCTATGACTGGTCATCCGACCATCATCATAGCTTCAGTCTACATACCGTGCGGCTCCAGACCAATCCGCAGCGACTTTGAGGCCATTCTCGCCCTCGGCCATTCGGTCATTATGTTCGGAGACTTTAACTCCAAACATACTGACTGGACGTGCCTATCGACCAACACCAGCGGTATCGCTCTCCTCGACATCACTAACTCCCTTGACTTAGACGTCATATCCCCCATCACTCCCACTCACTATCCCACCAACCCGACCTATTCTCCTGACATCCTCGACTTTGCAATTATCAAGCGAATCAATCTTGATCTCAGGTCCATCGAACCGCTCGATGACCTAGGCTCCGACCATCGCCCCGTCTCCCTCGTGCTAGGTTCGCCTAACGTTAACGTCACATCCCCTAAGACCTTCACCAACTGGAAAGGCTTTAAAAATACGTTAGTTTCAGCCTTAGAGGCCCCGAACTCTCCACTCGCGATTTCGCCCGACCAATTAGATAGCACGGATAAAATAGATTCATTGGTCAATACTCTAACTGATGCTATTAACTCAGCCATCAACGACAACGAAAAGGTTGCTAAGTAAGGCAAACCCGCGCTTCCCTTAGCCGTTAGCAATCTCATTAAAGCTAAGAACGCGGCTCTCCGGAGAGCCAAGAAATATCCCACGCCCGCATATAGAACAGCTGCGAATCAGCTTCAACGTAAAGTTAGGTCTCGCCTCGCGGAACTCCGTGACACTCAGTTTAACGATCTCATGGAGAATATCTCCCCGTCCCAGACACCGCCTCTCACGTTCTCCTCTCACTCGTCCCGACGGCACCATTGCCTTCGAAGTCGAAGAGAAAGCCAAATGCTTCGCCGACAGCATAGCGGCACAATGTTCGCCCAGCACGCAAACCGCGGATCCCGCAGAGAATCTCTCCCTATCACCGACGACCCTGTCACAGTCTCTAATGATGAAATCTTGCTTCTCATTAGAAAGCAAAAGTCCAAAAAGGCTCCGGGTACGGATGGAATTTCCAACCACGCACTTAAGCACCTGCCACAGCAGGTGCTTACCTTGTTAGCTATCATCTTCAATGCCTGCTTCGACCATAGCTACTTTCCAAAAACCTGGAAAGAAGCCACAGTCATAGGCATTCCCAAGCCGGGTAAACCTCTGAACGTCCCGGCTATTCACAGACCCATCAGCCTCCTCAAGGTAATGTCTAAACTTCTCGAAAGAGTCATACTCTCTCGAATGCGGAACCATCTGTTTCCAACGGATGGTGACCCTCTCATTATTCCCCACCAGTTCGGCTTTCGCGCTAAGCACTCCTGCCCTCAGCAAGTCCATCGAATCGTCGAGTACATACTCGAAGGATTCTATCCGCGTCGTAAAAAAACAATCGCGGTTCTCTTTGACGTAGCCAAGGCTTTCGATAAAGTCTGGCACAGCGGTCTCGTTTTTAAACTCTATAAAATAGGACTACCGGTTCGCCTAGTTAGATTAATTGCGTCGTTTCTTAAAGACCGTACGTTTCGATTTAAACATGAAGACACGCTCTCCGCGCCTCGTCCCATAAAGGCTGGAGTCCCGCAAGGCTAAGTCCTCGTCCCTCTGCTGTACACCGTGTACACTAACGACATCCCCATCCCACGGAAAGGCGTCGAACTCACCCTCTTTGCAGATGATACCGCCCTCTACACTAAAGGTCAATCGATCCCGTATAACATCACCAGACTCCAAAAGGCCGTAAACGCCCTCGGTGTTTGGTTTCAAAAATGGCGTATCGATGTCAACCCAGAAAAGAGTTCTGCCATTCAATTCGACCACAAACGTCGTAATCGCCGCAACGATCCCCATATTCGAATGTTAGGTATTCCCATACCCTGGAAGCGCAGTATTAAATACTTAGGCGTCACCTTAGATCAGACGCTTTCTTTCAAGCCACACGTCGATAGAGTAACGAAACTCGCGCGTTTCTACTTAAGCCGCTTAAATAGTATGATAGGTAGGAAAAGTAAAATGTCTTTTAGAACCCGTCATGTCGTATGCTTCGCCAGTCTTTGCCCACGCCAATCCCTCCGTCCTGTATAAGCTGCAGGTAGTTCAAAATCTCTTCTGCCGCAGGGCCACAAACGCACCTTGGTACGTGCGCAACGCGGACCTGCACAGAGATCTTGAACTACCTACAGTGCAACAGCACCTCAAAACACTCTCAGAATCGTTCTTCAAACGCGCCGAATCCCATCCTAGTCATCTTGTTCGAGATTCAGTCTCATATACTGCTCCTGTGTTAGATTCGAAATTCAAAGTCGCTAGGCCGAGAAACGCGCACACTGGCGAACCTACGCAGTTAACTTTAGATCTCAAGGCCCTTCAGGCCGCAAATCCTAACTCTAACTTAAATTCTAATTCTAACGTAAATCCGAATTAATGCAATTTTATTTTTCATTTTTAATGTTTTTTATTTTACTTTTCATTTTTGAGCACCTTCAGTGCTATGTAAATCCCAGCGGGTGACCCCTTAAGGGCCCCGCTAGCGCGGCCTCTTTCTCCAATTGGCCGTCGCTCAGATGAAGGCTGAGTGGCAAAAATGCACGAGCCGACAGGGGGTTTTTTAGTGGGTATGGTTCTGGTAGGCGTCGGGACGAGTCCCACATAACTTCGATCGCGCGCGCGGAGTATGCGTCAGAGCATTTTTTATGTCTTCCTGCCCTTCCCGTGGAGGGGAACCAAAAAAAAAAAAACTGCTCCTCCTCGCTGCGTTCGTCGTCGCGCTTATTTGTAAAATTTCAAAATGTGCCTTTTTAATTTTAATTTGTTTCACAGGAGATTTAGATTATAATTTTTAATATATACCCGTGTTTGATACAAAATCTGAATGCTAGCATTGCATTTTCGGAAAATTAAAATTCGGAATACCATATTTCGGACTAGTAACACAGCGGGTTTTTAATTCTTCGTACTAATGAAAGTCGGAAAATTAAAATTTTGTATTTATGAATTTCGATAAAATAATAATCGTGTTTTTGAATAGTTGGACTTTAGTCTCTTAGGGATTGTGAAATTCGGAATTTTAAAAATCGGAATATTCAAATTCGGAATTATATAATTCGGAATTTTTGGGTGTTCCCACTTTGTAAGCCCATTTGTGAACTTGTAATATAGGTTTAGTTAATAGTATTTTATCGTCACCTACTTCAGATGACGCTGAATTATTATATAGTTTAGTTAATTTAAGCTTAAGTAAAAGATGAATATGTTATCTCGCTGTAGTTTTAGAGAGCCATTATGAGGGTGGCATTTATAAAACCCTCAATAAATAAATAAAGAACAAAAAAAAGCCCATTTGTAAGTTGTCAGTTCATTTACTTAATTATCGATATCCCGAAAATTACGGCCGTCACTACGCATCCTGCACTCAGTAGGGATGCGGGCTAGGCTCAACTTACAAACACACGCGGATAGTAACGTATATATATCTACATGAGTCATCCAGCTGCGTGTTGATTTAGTTAGCTCTGTTTATTGTTTACAAGTTTTACGAGGGGCGGTAGATATACATTTGAGTTTTATTTGCTGTTTTCATTAATTGGGATGGTATGACGTTGATAAATATGTTATCTGTGTTGAAAGTTGTGTTATGAGTTTTTGATTTACTATGCGCTCCAATCAGGATAATAAATGTAAAATGAATTCAGGATTTCAGGTGCCACTTAAAAAAAGATATGCATATGTCTCAATCGCGTATCCGAATGCTCGATTTCAAAATTTTAAGCAAAACTCAATGATAATTTCATACTCAATAACATTTACAACTCGTATGCAATTATGCACGTTTTCTGTAATTTGGTTGGTTTTTAACGAAACACTTACTTTCTGAGCTTTAAGTAAATGTAGTCGAAGGTGTGCGGAGGACTTTGAAGTTTTGACACATAATTTAGAGTGACGAAACAGCGGTGTCTTAAAGTTTTCAGCATATTACTAGTCACTACGAGGTAAAGCCGCTTGTGGCGCTACTAATGTGCTATTTCCACATCACCGTTACCAGATGCAGCCATCCTGCCCATCCCCCACCACAGATCCTGCAAGCTAGTTTGTTTCTGGCATAAATCTCGTGTTTTAAACAGGATATCGTAAAGTTGCGTCGTAAACTGCCCGTGTAAACAAGCTGTACTGAAGGGACCCGTGTTTGATGCTCGGCGTGTAGTCTATTTTAAACATGCCCATATGAAGTTCCAGCGTTTATGGTTTAGATGATGGTAAAATAGATACAATGTTAATGTTTCCTTGTGCGTGCAGATGAAATTTTTAATGATCAACGTTTCCATATTGCAATAATTAAAACATACTGGCTTACTTCGTGGTGAAATCCTAGGTTTGACCTCTGCTATAATTTGCATTTGAATTTGAAACACCAAACAACCCGCAAGCGATTCTCGCCCTTAGCGTTGTCCTCCGCCGAGTTCTCCGAGCGTATTATTATGAAGGGTTTATTTCTCTAAAACTACTACCAAATAAAATTCTAAAATTCTTCCATTCATGGAAGTTTAACTAATCTGGGATTAACATGAAAAGGTTACATATTATTCTGAAGTTTCAAAGGATCATGTGTGAGTAACACTGGGGAACCGCAATACAAGTTATTCGGTTGATTATTATCGACCTAGATTCTCTTAGTTTTAGCGTCAGATGTATTAGATAGTGTGTTAAAAACATACTTCCTGAAAAGTACTGTACCGTATTGTTTTAAGTGCATATTATAACAGCTGTTTTAAACTATCGCGGTTATTTTCAATATAAATTCGGGATTCTTACACGATTCTCGATGTTTATTTCGCGCGTCCGATATTTTGATGCTGTTGCGTCGTTTAGTCCGCGATCATGATGCTTGCAAAAGCATCGAAATATCGGACGCGTGAAATAAAAATCGAACATCGTGGTAAGTATCCCGTAAATTCATTAAATCATATTAGAACGCAAAAAATTTGCATAATTGTACAGTTACAATAATGCCTACGCGATTAATGACTTATGATAATGAAACCCTTTTAAGTGGATGCGCCAAGAGGAGATTAGTATGCAAAATATGCGGTCCGCGTTCTTAAATGGTTTTAAGCTCAGAAAAGCTTGCAGATTATGACTCTAGATGTCACTAGAGTACGCCGGGTATTTTTAAGATAGCTTCGGGTGTCGGGTCGATCACTTCCCTCTAATATGGTTGAGGAGGGCGATGGCACTTACAGGCACTTACAGGACGCGGTTCATATATTTTTTATACTTAACTCCTATTGGCGCAGCCTCAATTTCAGAAGAATGTTCTCCTTAGACAAGGAGATGGTATAAAAGGTGACAGATGGCATTCGTACACACAAATGCGCATATTGTTAAATCATATTTGTTTGTAAAATAATGTATTGATTTTCTATATATGTTTAAACTTAGTATAAGTGATAAGTTTCTCTTGCTTTGTGAATTAACTGACTGCCGACAAACAGCTTACGCTAGTTCAGCAGTCAGAGTTTGTACCCTCAATGTATTATTTTTTTTTGTTACAATAAATAGATAAATAAACAGATGTCAAGTCAAGAAGTCCAAAGATTAAGAAGATTTTATTTTATTGATTTTATGACAACAGCACTTGGTGGGGTTTAACGATAATCCAGTCAAGGGTGAGGGTGCTAAGAGTCAGTAAAGGGGCTGAAAAGCGGATTATCTTGTCAGAAAAATTTGTATTAATGAATGAATGAATACGTTTATTTGCACATAAATACATTTACAATAAAACAAATATATACAAATCACACGAAATTTTAAGAAACTTAAAATAACTAAAAAAGAAAGTAAAAAAAAAGAAAAAGTTTAACAAAAATACTGACATGGTGCATGTGCAAAACGGCCATAGTTCAATGGTTAGATATCATTTGCCCATTTGAGCAAATCGTTGATTGCTTGCGATCGCCATTCGGGCCCACGGTGAGTGCAAACTGGCTGTAGTCATTAATATTTAGGTAGTAATAAGCATGCGATTGAATGAATTATGAATCAATTATGTTAAAACAGAAAAATTCAACTAAAAATAATATTAACAATAGTAAATCATAAAATGTCTAAAATTAATATTATATAAGTAATATCAAATACCATTATTATGTCACCAAAAAGCCATAACCACCGAAACAAGGCACGAGATGCTGGGTAGATCATAACATTGACTAAGTTTTTACAACTCCAGACGGTGCAGCTTCAGGTAAATGTTGTCTCGGATGATTGCTGCCGTAATGGAGGAGGTATATTGTTTCAGCATGTCGTAGCCTGACTTCGGAAGCTATTATTAAAAGCATTGTATCAATATTTTTCATTCAGAAAGATTTACACATTTGTCAATTGGATAAATGCATAATTTGTTACTCTTAGTTTAATTTTAATGTAGGAAAATCTGTACTGTTATTTTTTTTGTAAATAACAACTGTACACTTTTAATTAAGAAATGTAGGACATCAAGTTAGTTTTTACTTCTGAAAATAATAAATGCGGAAATGTAGACATTAAAACTAATATAACCTCAAATTATCTGTAACGAAAATAGTTACATAAAACGTTTTTTGAAACGACCCTAAACGTTTACTGATGATTATAATTTTCCCTTGGGAGGTTGATAAATCCAAAGGCGAGCCACACGAGTAGATGATATAGTGATCCCAGCTCCCTAATAACGTGCAATATATACAAAGAGTACCTGCTTCGCGAAGTAGTAAGTACATACATCATTGACTATGTCTTACATCGACTAAATGGTCGGTGTGAGTGATGGCTCTGGCGTTCAATCATACCAATCTAACAAAAAATTACGCGACCTATTCATGTATAGGTATAGATACATACCTATCTAGTTGAAAAAATAATTATATCGAAACTTTGCATAGCTAAAATATAATTTTTTTTTCTACTTTTGATCAAGCACACAGTAGATGAATCAATTAAACATATTTACACATAATTATATTTAAACACAGAAAAAATATGTGGAGCTAAACTAAAATCCTAATTGATAAAGTACACTGTGCGATTTAATATATTGAAGTGTGGAATATATGGAAGTGACATCTACTGCAAAAAATCCGAAGGAAAATCTGTGTTATTATTTAAAAGTAGCGTTAGTATTTATATCATGTTTATGCAATTCACCCGTAGTTTTAAATTTAATCCATACCTGCCCGCGTAATAATTGACTATTCCTGAAATTTTCAAATGTGACACGTCCACCTCGGGGAATATTTACGGATCGACATATGAAATATTTTCTATTTTGATCCCGGATTATTGAGTTCGTTGGTAACTGAGACCTCGGTCAGTTAATGGCATTTCCGTATCTAAAAAAGAAGAAAAGGATGTGGTAGAATTTGTATGAATTGCTGAGAGTTCCGTATATAATTTACAATATTTTATGTAAGTTAACTTCAATAAAAAACCTGTTTGTTGATTGTTTGATGAAGATATTAAATTCATTGATCTGGAACCGTGATGTGAAAATATTCTTTCGTTATTATTATAACCCCCCGTGTGTGTTCATTTGAAGTCTAAATATTTAAATACTTTTTAAATTTTTAACCTCAGATATTGTTTTTTTGCAATTGATCATCCCACTGCTGGGTTGTCAGTTTCATCCAATTGAAGGGCGAAGGGCATGTACAGTCCACCACGCTTGATTGCTAAATAATTACTTAAATATGTGGATTTTCTCACAATTTTTTTCCTTCACCGTTCGAGCAGTCGGCTTGATGAACTTAAGTCCTCCTTAAAACTCCATGGTACAGTCAGGGAACTCGGTCGAAGCTCAGGCAATGTGAGAATCGCTTGCGCGCGTTGTTCGGTCTTTTGTAGGCGCTCAGCATACAAAGGGGCGACAACACTGCATGGGATTCGAATGCGATAAATCCAAGTTAATCTAGTGGATTCACGATTACTGAAATGAATTTCCAGTGTGATAACTATCCTTAATAATCAATATTATTCGTATAAATGTGAAAATTATATTAAAGTATAATAATTCATTTGTATTTTCCTAACTTTCACGCCTGCACTACACATGTGGCCATGCTTATTATTTCCTTACAAGTTGTTGAGGTTTCAGAAAGGAAACCAAAGTACTTTTCATCCTGAAAAGTAAATTGCTATCGAAGCACACTACAATTCTAACTATAAACGTTATTTATTTTAGGTAAAAACGCAAACACCTTTACACAATCACCTTCCAGAAAACGTTTGAAACCACATTTAAAACGGAACCCTAAAAGAAAAGTGAAATAAATTACCCGCGTCCGTCATCGACGATGTTGTCACAGGCCACAGGCGGGTTCTGTAGGGATCGCTGGGAAAAAACACATCTGCTGCTTGACATGTCAAGAAAATAGAGAACTTCCGATTAAATTGATCATCGGATAATTATGACGTTAATCTAGCAGATGAGTTCTTGACCGCCTGTGAGAACATAATGTAGATAATTTGATACATAGGTCGTTTTTTTTGTGTTTTGGGCATAACCCATTAGACAAAACTTGTACAGAAAGGGCCTGTTGTGTTTGATGGATGTACTAGGTAGTAGTTCTGTCTTGCCTAGAGAGAACGAATCCTTCTAGTAGATACGAGTTGATTGCCGCTCAGGTTATCTATTTTGTTTATGACCATGGGATTTTATACCTGAAACAATGTTATGGAACATTAGATAAGTAACACATCTTTTACATTACAATAAAGTGATCAATATGTCTTTCCAAAATGTGCTACCTAGTCTGCACTAAGCTAGGTGCAAGAAATCCAGGTTAAATAATAGTTTTGGTTTTTATTCATTTTTAAATTAAAAGTAAAATTACTAAGATTGGTAATATGATTTCTGACGATTTTATCAAAGAAACAAACCAAAATAATGGAAAGTGAATAAAATAAAGAAAAGAAATTAAAAAAAAAAGTTTTTTTATGCAGTTGTGCTGGCCAGTGCGATTATTCTAAAAATTTGGTTGGCGCACTGACATGAAATAACTCTATGCTCTTTCAGTGGACTGGCGGTAGGTATACAAAATCATTAAATAGAAAGGTTTGAATTTAAAAAAGTCTTTCCACGCTAGCGCATAAAAATCATTTTTACAATTAGATTTCTGAATTATAAACATAATCTTCTCAGAAACAGGGTTGTTAGGTAAAAATTAACTTTTATTTGTAATATGTTCTCATTGTTAATTCTTCTTTTCTTTTTATAAACGTTTTACAAGTTAAAATTGCCTAGATCAATGTTTTCATTTTTAAGAAATATGATAGCAGAAAATGAAAGTTATGATAGCAGAATTACACAGTTCTTTGTATCCAAATGGAGAAGGTTTCTCCAGTGCAAGACTTTTTTGTCACTGATTTCATTATATAACTTGTCTTGATACTCAAAGTATATTAATTAGTAAAGCACATACGTCCAAATCAAACTTTGCTCCGTCATAAATTAATTATAAACGTATAAATGACTACAGAAATCTTCCCGCATTCCTTCAATAAAAACCTTATAAATCATTTAATGTAAGGTGCATTGTTATAATGACGTTTTAGTTTACTTTAAGTCGTCATAAATATTCCCATTGACTGACCGAGATGTCACGGAGCTGAGAAAAATATTTTAGTCGATTTCCAGAGACCCCTTCACTTAGCAGTCTTCTGAGTCATTGTAATCGTATTTTATCCATTTTACGAGTTATACAATAGAAAATACTTATAGTTTGTTATGTTTATTTCAGGTTAGAATTTTTATTGATCCCAGCAATAAAATTGCAACGTTTGGCTCAAAATGAGATGTTAAAATTACCATAACTGCAGTAAATTGAGGATTAGTGAAGAAAAACATTTATATAAAAATATAAATAATCCAAGACTCTCAAAAAGTATGGCGTGATATCACACAAATGTATATCCCAATCATGGTTGGTACCGGGGACACAGTAATGTAAATGTAACAGTTCCTAGCGACCACGAAACTGTAACGTTTTGTTGAGAAATACCTCGCTTCTTACTTTTCAACTACATTTTTCAACAGGGAAATGTTCATAACCAGCTTACCACAGCACTTCCATCTGTGTAAACTTTAAATGTCAAAAATGATAAATTTCTAACTATAACACTGAGTCTTTCTAAAGGATTTTTCTAATGTCAGAAATTCTATGAATGTATTATATTACTTATCCAAAATATCTATTTACGAATTTCAGCTTGCATTAGGTAAGTCTTTTAATAGTTCAAATAATGACGTACTTTTTTCAAAAATTCGTTATATTTACAATTATTAGTCTCGAAAATTGTTTTCCTTGCTCTATAACAAAGCCGCAATGCATACACGCGCCAGTAGTGGCGCTTTCCGCACAACACTCCCATTGATCCAACGCACTGCGCATTTGTCTGTTTGTGCGTCTGTCTAGGTCAAGGTACATGTGAACGAACATAATGATTAGAAATTTTAAGATCAAGTTTGATAGATGTAAGTGTTGACGTTAATTAAAAAACAGGTTTCAAGATGCTATAAACATGCTTAATTTTTTTTTAGGTTTCACATAGTGCTAGTCTCTAAAAATTATTGCGAATTTTTCGACATGTCGCTCTCTCATTGTTCATTTCGGAGTACACACAAGTGTCCAAAAACCATGAAAGTTATCGTTGCAACATTAATCTTTCTTAAAAATATAAAGCACATTATTTAACAGTTCTGAATAATCGGTATCAGACATATTTACAAACACAGAATACTAAAAAAATTTCATAAATGTTTATGTGGGTAGTTATAATATTAGGTCTTTACCTATGAAATTGCCGTTTTTCACGAAATAAATGAAGCGTAATTTTTTTATATATTTTTTATTTCTATTAATCAAAATAATAACCCATGCAATCAATGCATCTTTGCCAACGCATTGGCAGCTTATTGATGCCTTTCTTGAAGAAATCAGCTGGACGGGAGGCAACAAATTCTTCAAAGGCATTTTGTATTGCCTCTCGGGTATTGAATTTTTTTCCCGCCAAGAAGTTATCCAAATTCTGGAAAAAGTAGAAGTCTGTAGGCGCAAGGTCTGGTGAGAACGGCGGATGACAGAGAACTTCCAACCCCAACTCTTGTAGCTTGGAGACCGTCTGCTGTGCAGTATGAGGTCGCGCGTTGTCGTGCAGGAGCAGTGGAGCCGAACGATTGACCAAAGCTGGTTGGAGACGTGCGAGCTTCTCCATCATTGTGTTCAGTTCTTCACAGTACACATCTGCAGTAATGCTTATCCCGTTCGGTAAGAAGCTGTGATGAATTACACCCGCGTTAGACCACCAAACAGTGACCATCACTTTTCTAGGGGTAAGTTTTCGTTTAGGGCATTGTTTGGGTGCTGAACCAGGGTCCAACCAACTTGCTGAGCGCTTTCGATTGTCAAACAGGATCCATTTCTCGTCACAAGTAACAATGCGGTTCAGAATTCCTTCATTTGTATGCCTGCTGAGCAGTGCAAGGCACGTCTCCACGCGTACTTCGCGCTGGCGGTCATTGAGTTCGTGGGGTACCCATTTGTCAAGCTTTTTTACCTTGCCAATTTGACGCAAATGGACCAATATTGTTTTGATGCTAACGTCGAAAGCTGCTGCTAATTCAGCCGTGGATTGAGTTTCATCAGCTTCCACAATTGCCTTTAATTCGTCATTGTCGACCAAAGTTTGCGGACGACCACGGGGTTCATTTTTCAGGTCAAAATTTCCAGATCGGAAGCGGGTATACCAATAACGGGTGGTGCGTTCGTTTGTAGTGTTCGCTCCGTAAACGTCGTTGATGTTGCGTGCCGCTTGGGCCGCTTTGCTGCTACGACGGTACTCATACTCCATAATTACTCGAATTTTGAACTGATCCATGATGACGAAAAATGTTCGAATGCGTTGAAAACAAAACACTAACTATTAAACAAATGACGATTTTAGAAAAAGAATTCCATGTTTGTCAAATAAAATTAATTTGAAATTAGAATTATAAGTCAAAAAAAAAAATATTTTCATTTGAATGGCCAGTACGGCAAAACGGCAGTTTCATAGGTAAAGACCTATTATACACCTCATACATCGTCGAGGCATTAATATTTGTGGTGATCACAGATGTTTATTTTCAGGTTATAGTCGTTGATTAGTATATATGTATATTTATTCTAGGTTCCCCCACTAACACAAGTTCTGCTTACTTTGGGACCATACAGTTGGTGTGTTTGTTTGGCGATCAATTATTTATTTTCTAGCACGCCTTTAAGGTGGAATAATCTCTACAATCTGACCAGTTGGACGAGGATCATGGCATAAGAGTTATTGTAGCAGTATCCAGCAAAACGCTTTCTGCATTCGTGATGGAAGCGAACCACCGACGAATCCCAGCCTTTCTAGGTATTATTATTAATGTTATTATAAAACATGTTTACTCAGCCATTGTATTCCAAATAAACGTTGTCTTAGCCGCCAAACGAGCTCGCAATTCGCCTGATGATGAATGGCATCCGCACCCCTAGACGGACGTCATTAAAGAAATGCTTTTGTCGTTGTTTCTACAACCCAATCTAACAACTTTAGAATGTAGAATTCAGTACATTTTGGGTAGGTCCGTTAACACTTCATTGTCTTGAAGGTGATATAAATATATAAACTACAATTTATACCAATATTATTATACCTTGCAATATTACACATTCTGCCAGAACCTGTCTCTTTGTTTACTGCTGACTAAATAATTACGATGCGGTTACCTCAGTCGCATTACAATTATCTAACAAATTAATCTAATTACCTATTATATCAGCTATTATCGTAAACAAAGACCGTTGAATCACCTCACTGTGTTATTTGCTATGTTATGGTATCGATTAGATTTTATTCACGTTCTCTGTATTGCCAAGTCGGCTTCTTTGAATTGTTTTTTTTAAAATATTGAAATAAATATTTCACATGTTAAATTAATTGACTGAAAATAAAAGGCCATTAGTACAATGTTTTTTTAATTGCTGGGAATCAGTACGGTTACAGTTTGATTGTCATTGTTTAAACTTAAATTACAAAAAAAATTTAAATAGATCAAATTAAAATAATTAATTATTTAATTTAAATAATTCTTTATTTGCGAGTAAAAAAGGGTTACAATACATCTTAATATTCCATTACCTATTATTAATTAATAACCTCGAATCTGCACGCTGTACATGAATATAACAGACCTAATACACAACTTTTTCGATTGTCCGCCTTTACACATTTAATAGAACTACACTCATTATATTCGTCAATACTATCCCTATTAATATCTTCATAGTACAAAGGTATGCGCCAACAGGCCGCCATTTATCTGTCACCGGTGACAGTGACAGTCGTAACTCCTCATTGATGCGCGAGCAACAATTACAGCCAATTGTGAACCGTGTCATGAGGATATCTGATACTGATGAAGAGATGCAGCTGATGAGCTAGATAGATAATAGTTGGTACCATCTGAGTTTGTAACTCACGTCCTTTGATGCAGTACCTGTGAGTATTGTTTTATGTTAGGGTATCTTTTGAACTTTAAGTGTTATTTAAGTCTACTTTAGGTACCCACTTCGGACTGTTTTGAGGTACATACGGTTAGTGGTTATCGTTTTTCATCGGTTTGTCTAAGTTGTTAGATTTTTAAATTTGATTTGATACAAAAAGTTGTCTTTAGAAAGAGTAGTGAGTTATACTATTTACCAACGGTTAGGTAAGCATAAGCATAAGCATCTTCTGTGTTAATATATTTTCCCCTAGAACCGGATAACCCAACAAACATACAAAATCAACTAAATTCATGAATAAAAAATACATTTTTCGACGTAACTGCATTTACCAAGAATAAACAAAACGGTGCCGCCGTATTGAAAATTTTGTCGCGCGCGCGTAAACCTGCCAAATCAAAATGGCGGAATTTTCACACGCTTTGGCAAATAATCCATTACACAAACTAAGCACGTCGTTGAAATAAGATTGTGAACGAATGTGAGTCGAAATTGATTTGAATATATGAAAGTTAACTTTGTAAACAGAAGTCTTAATGCGTGATGGTATCCATGTGAATGTTCGATATTTTACCGATATTCTGTATTTTACAATTTTATAATAGGCTACAATTATTATCTTTGCTAATTATTTAATACGGATTTAATTATTTCATAAATATTTTTCAAAACGAACAGTATACATACATTTGAACTAAACTAACGAAGTACCAACTGATCGTCTGATACAAAACTTCGTACTCGTTAAGAAAAAAATTAAAAATCAAATAATGCAAGCATTACATGTAAATAGTAACTTCATAGCTATATAAATTACTAAAATATATACGTATCGTTTAATTTACCCTTAAAACATATTCAATCCAAATTAAATATCGCTAAATCAGAAACAGCATTATATTTACTATGAAGTTTTAATAAGAAGATATTACCTGTAAAAAATATGGAGTTTTACTTTAAAAGTAGACTACTTATATACCCTATAATACCCAGGTTCTACGTAATCACATTGAGGTTCTAGATATGTACTATTTTCATTAAACCTTACCATACCACTAAACATTACCATAAATCTAGACTGACTCTTTTAATTAAAATTAACAAACAAATGAATAGGTCTCCAGAAAGCTGTCACCGTTTTGATATTAAATAACCTCACCACGTGTACGCGGTCAGGTCGTTTTGGTATCAGTTTTTGCTTATCGAATCATATAGGGCTGTCAAAAACGTGGATCTATTTAATTTTTTTTTGTCATTTTAAATTAAAGAGTTTTTGGAAGTCTGTGTGTATCAAAGCTGCGCGAGAAGGTCAGGTGCTAAAGAAAACCACCGAAAGGATTATTTCATTTTTATAACAAAAAATTAACCTTAAAATAAGTTATATCTTCAAAACTACCAAAAACCATTAGATAAGTATGGTAATTATCTATCATCAAGCTTCGTTTTGTCACGTTTTAAGAAACTTCCTGTATGATTGGCAATTAGATGCATTGTTTCGCTGTGTTACTTTGAATATTTAATCAATTTTTCATTAAAATCATATTTATTTAAGGTATCACCACTATCCTAGCCCCAAACCAACAAAGTGGCCCATGGATCCGGTAGAAAATCAGCGTTGCTTAAAGTCTACACCATGCTGAGCCAATGTCGTTTTTAAGAAATACTTTTGTTTTGATGTAACTATTTCTTTTCCTCCTATCGTTCATCTAAGTACTTACTTTGTATCTGTATTTTTATAATTTTGTTTTCAGTATCCACTTATTTCTGAAACACCTAGGTTTTCTTTCTTTTTACTATCTTTGTCCGAAAACACAAATTAATCCCGATATAAATCTATTAAAATTAATAACTTTTGTACAGTTAAATAAACCTTTTTTTTGTGGTAGCCCTATGAGAGCCAATTCAAGCGTGCTGCTACTGTTATAGTCGTCTTTATTACAATAGTTTGTGTTTTTATTTTCTTCTGACATTTGATTTTGTTTCTATTTGTATACCTGTTTATGAATAATTACCTTAAACAAAAAAAATATATACAAACTTACGATCTAAATGAAAATGAATGATTTTACTTAAATTACCTCATCAAGACCTGTATAATTAAAATTGTTAAGATAAGGGTCTCTTTATTCTGATCCTTTCATCTGAGCATAATAATCTTTTTATAAGTTGAAAATGTACAACTTATATAAAGACCCTTTAATACATCATCAAAATAAAATGGGAAAAAGAAATACACCAAAATCTTATCTTATAATTTGTTTTTTTTTTTCTAGAAATAAAAGTGAATTAAATTGTTTGTATTGAAATCTTCTTTCCTTAAAAAGTTAGTCAAACTACGAAAATAATATTTCTTATTAAAATAGGTACCTCTACCTTTTGTTTTAAGTAAGGGTGTGTTTTTAAATATTTTAAATATATAGTTAAGGTGCAGTTTTATTATTTGTAGTTTTTTGTTAAAACTTTTATAAGTAAATTCTCGAATTGTAAATATTTTTGTAAGTTTAAGTCTTTTAAGCTGGTTATCAAATTCTAAGCAATTAATTTACTTTATTATGTATATTATAATATAAGTTATAACAAAAATTTGCATGTTTGTAACATTCTATTATTTCTTTTTTGTGCCTTTAATATATTTGTCAAATAAATATGGTCATGATATAAACAAAATTATTTTCATGAATGAAAGAATTCGCCATGGTCCACCTTCACCATCTAGCGCACACGCCACGGAGTTATATTAATGTAAAATCATTTTTATGATGATATTGTAAGCATTTCGATTTTTCAGTAAAACCATTTTTGTGTTTTCGATACCCTTATTCGAGGCTTATGCGAATACTTGCGACACAAAAAATCGCGCGATAATTGCTCTTAAATCGCTATCTGTCAAAAAAAACCTATGACGTACCAGCGATAGCAAACAAATATAGCATATAGTATGTAATGCAAAGATTGTTTGATCGCTTTTCTTACGTAATACCACAGCTGATTTCGCGATCGTACTTTAATCTTTCATTCAAATTCCTTTAAACGCATGCTCAAATTTGTTGACTTTTATTGCTCCATTAGATAATTTTTTTATAATTGCAAATTGAACAAGTCAATACATATATTGTCGTATTAGTACTACTAACTAAATTAAATGAAATGAAATATTTATTTTTCAACATTGACAATTACTTGTTCTTATTGATGTCAAATAAAACATGACTGTACCACCAGTTCGAAAAAACCTTCGTGAAGAAGAACTGGCAAGAAATTTCACGGGTATATTTTTTTCAAAATAAATTTACATAGTCTCTTTATGTATATTTTTTTTTTTTTTTTTGGTTCCCCTCCACGGGAAGGGCAGGAGGACATAAAAAATGCTCTGACGCATACTCCGCGCGCGCGATCGGAGTTATGTGGGACTCGCCCCGACGCCTACCAGAACCATACCCACTAAAAAACCCCCTGTCGGCTCGTGCATTTTTGCCACTCAGCCTTCATCTGAACGACGGCCAATTGGAGAAAGAGGCCGCGCCAGCGGGGCCCTTAAGGGGTCACATAGCACTGAAGGTGCTCAAAAAATGAAAAGTAAAAATAAAAACATTAAAAATGAAAAATAAAAATTGCATTAATTCAGATTTACGTTAGAATTAGAATTTACGTTAGAATTAGGATTTGCGGCCTGAAGGGCCTCGAGAGCTAAAGTTAACTGCGAAGGTTCGCCCGTGTGCGCGTTTCTCGGCCTAGCGACTTTGAATTTCGAATCTAACACAGGAGCAGTATATGAGACTGAATCTCGAACAAGATGATTGGGATGGGATTCGGCGCGTTTGAAGAACGATTCTGAGAGTGTTTTGAAGTGCTGTTGCACTGTAGGTAGTTCAAGATCTCTGTGCAGGTCCGCGTTGCGCACATACCAAGGTGCGTCTGTGGCCCTGCGGCAGAAGAGATTTTGAACTACCTGCAGCTTATACAGGACGGAGGGATTGGCGTGGGCAAAGACTGGCGAAGCATATGACATGACGGGTCTAACGCAGACCTTATAAAGCGTACGTTTATTTCTAAAAGACATTTTACTTTTTCTACCTATCATACTATTTAAGCGGCTTAAGTAGAAACGCGCGAGTTTCGTTACTCTATCGACGTGTGGCTTAAAAGAAAGCGTCTGATCTAAGGTGACGCCTAGGTATTTGATACTGCGCTTCCAGGGGATGGGAATACCTAACATACGAATGTGGGGATCGTTGCGGCGATTACTACGTTTGTGGTCGAATAGAATGGCAGAATTCTTTTCTGGGTTGACATCGATACGCTATTTTTGAAACCAAACACCGAGGGCGTTTACGGCCTTTTGGAGTCTGGTGATGTTATACGGGATCCTTTTACCTTTAGTGTAAAGGGCGGTATCGTCTGCAAAGAGGGCGAGTTCGACGCCTTTCGGCGGGATGGGCATGTCATTAGTGTACACGGTGTACAGCAGAGGGGCGAGGACTGAGCCTTGCGGGACTCCAGCCTTTATGGGACGAGGCGCGGAGAGCGTGCCTTCATGTTTGAATCGAAACGTACGGTCTTTAAGAAACGACGCGATTAATCTGACTAGGCGAACCGGTAAGCCTATTTTATAGAGTTTAAGAACGAGACCGCTGTGCCAGACTTTGTCGAAAGCCTTGGCTACGTCAAAGAGAACCGCGATTGATTTTTTGCGATGCGGATAGAATCCTTCGAGAATGTACTCGACGATTCGATGGACTTGCTGAGGGCAGGAGTGCTTAGCGCGAAAGCCGAACTGGTGGGGAATAATGAGAGGGTCGCCATCCGTTGGAAACAGATGGTTCCGCATTCGAGAGAGTATGACTCTTTCGAGAAGTTTAGACATTGCCTTGAGGAGGCTGATGGGTCTGTGATTAGCCGGGATGTTCAGAGGTTTACCCGGCTTGGGAATGCCTATGACTGTCGCTTCTTTCCAGGCTTTTGGAAAGTAGCTATGGTCGAAGCAGGCATTGAAGATGATAGCTAACAAGGTAAGCACCTGCTGTGGCAGGTGCTTAAGTGCGTGGTTGGAAATTCCATCCGCACCCGGAGCATTTTTGGACTTTTGCTTTCTAATGAGAAGCAAGATTTCATCATTAGAGACTGTGACGGGGTCGTCGGTGATAGGGAGAGATTCTCTGCGGAGAACTTCGTCCTCCACCGCCTGGATGTGGGAGGGATCCGCGGGTTGCGTGCTGGGCGAACATTGTGCCGCTATGCTGTCGGCGAAGCATTCGGCTTTCTCTTCGACTTCGAAGGCAATGGTGCCGTCGGGGCGAGTGAGAGGAGGAACGTGAGAGGCGGTGTCTACGCGTAAAGCTCGGGCCATTCGATAATACGCTTGGTGGGACGGGGAGATATTCTCCATGAGATCGTTAAACTGAGTGTCACGGAGTTCCGCGAGGCGAGACCTAACTTTACGTTGAAGCTGATTCGCAGCTGTTCTATATGCGGGCGTGGGATATTTCTTGGCTCTCCGGAGAGCCGCGTTCTTAGCTTTAATGAGATTGCTAACGGCTAAGGGAAGCGCGGGTTTGCCTTGCTTAGCAATGATTACGTTGTCGCTGATGGCTGAGTTGATAGCATCAGTGAGATTATCGACTATCGAATCTATTTTAATCGGGCTGTCTAATTGGTCGGGCGAAATCGCGAGCGGAGAGTTCGGTGCCTCTAAGGCTGAAACTAACGTATTTTTAAAGCCTTTCCAGTTGGTAAAGGTCTTTGGCGGTGTGACGTTAACGTTAGGCGCGCCTAGCACGAGGGAGACGGGGCGATGGTCGGAGCCTAGGTCATCGAGCGGTTCGATGGACCTGAGATCAAGATTGATTCGCTTGATAATTGCAAAGTCGAGGATGTCAGGAGAATAGGTCGGGTTGTTGGGATAGTGAGTGGGAGTGATGGGGGATATGACGTCTAAGTCAAGGGAGTTAGTGATGTCGAGGAGAGCGATACCGCTGGTGTTGGTCGATAGGCACGTCCAGTCAGTATGTTTGGAGTTAAAGTCTCCGAACATAATGACTGAATGGCCGAGGGCGAGAATGGCCTCAAAGTCGCTGCGAATTGGTCTGGTACCACTAGGTATGTAGACTGAAGCTATGATGATGGTCGGATGACCAGTCATAGCCAATCTACACACAGTGGCCTCCATGTTGAGGAGAGGAGGGGTAGGGAGAGGACAGCAATGGAAGCCTCTTTTGTAATATATAGCGGTGCCGCCGTAACCGTCGGAGTTGGGCCTATCGTTGCGAGTAAACGCGTACTTAGGTATAGCGAATCCCCTGGAGCGGTTTGGAGTAAGCCATGTCTCCTGGAGAAGGAATAAGTCAGGTTCTTTGTTCTGAAGGAACAGTTTAATCTCGGGAAGGTTGGTATTAAGGCTACGAGCGTTAAAAGATACTAGGGATAAGCCCTTAGGTTTAATACGACTGGACGCGGGATTCGCGGGTCTAGACATTAAATTAATTTATTTACGAATTTATACAAATATAAAAGAATTTACAACGAACTTAGGAGCGAGTGATGCTCGGCTAACGCGAATAAACGCTCTTGAGGAGAGCGGGCGGCTCGCAGTTTGCGTGCGAGTACGGAAATTTCGTTAATGTCGACGTTTTGGATGACGTCGAACACGGTCTTCATGTCCTCAGCCAACGACGACTGAGGGGAAGATGACAACGCGGGACGCGGCCCTACGGGAGCTACGGGAGCTGGGATGGGTCGGGAAGGTGCAGGCGGGACGGCCGGACGCTGCCTCCAAGACAGAGCCGGAGTAGGCGTCGGCTGAACGGGCTTTGCTTCCGGGGGACCCCGGTTGCGCAGCGGCGGGAAGTTAGCGGAGGTGAGCGGCGGCGCCGGTTTAGGCGCGGCCCTCTTGACGGTGGAGCGCGGAGCGCGCGGGCAACCCCTGTAGTTTGCTGTGTGGCCGGACTGGCCGCACAGCACACAGGCAGGGGGGGAAGTGGATTCGGGAGTGCGAGTGCACTCCTTAGTGAAGTGGGGATCCAGGCACTTAACGCACCTGGGGGGAGCTGAACAGTTAGCCGCTGCGTGGCCATATAGCTGGCAGCGGTGGCACTGCCCAGGGTGACCGCGGGGGTTGGGACGCTCGACGGAGATGTTCGAGAGTCCGCAGATTGTGCGAGCCTCTTTGAAAATCTCCTTCGAGTCGGGAGTATTGGACAGGATTACTAGCGCTAACGGAAAACGCCTACCGCGGTTGGAGTGCATCTTGTGCACTGCTGTGACCGGGAAACCCTGAGACTTAAGGTCATCGAAAATGTCTTCGTTGCTGAGTTCGAACGGGACGCCCCGTAGTACTGCGCGGATCTTACGCTCCTCCGGGAGGGCGTAGGTGTGATACGCGATTTGGTTTAATCCGAGTAACCTGGTAAACTCGCGGAAGTCGACGACGGTCGCTAATTGGATTTTGATTGTATCGCCAGCGTTGGCGGCTTTTAAGTAATTAATTTTGTGCACTTTGCACAAGTTGGAAACCGCGGTCCAGCGCGCTTTTTCACGCAGGAATACGGGCGGAGGGAGCTGAGGCTTCGGCGGGACGGGAGCGCAGCGCGTCGCTGGCTTCGATGTGACCGACGGAGACGCGGTTACTACGAGCGATTTTAACGGCGCGGGGGCTGGTGTTGAAGACACCGGGGAGGGCTCGGGTATTGAAGATACCGAAGCTTTCTTAGAGCGCTTCTTGGAGCGCTTGGCGACGAGTTGAAACGCGGGCTCAGGAGAGCCGGTTAAGGTGACGGCATCTGACGACGTATCAGACGCGGGTTCGGAGTCGCTCCCGGGAGCGGTACGCTTACGACGCGACGCGTGAGAGGATGCGACCGATTCGCAGTCCATCTCGGACGAGGCGGGAGACGCGGGAGAGCTTAAGACCTGAGGGGTCTCGACGTTGAGGCCTGAGGGGCCGGGGTTGAGGCCTGAGGGGCCGGGGTTGAGGCCTGAGGGGCCGGGGACGCGATTGATGCCTGCAAGGCCTGCGTTATGATGTCATTCGGGATGTAGACGCCTACCGCAGCAAGTGCCTGGGTGAACGCGTTAATAACGCTTAGCGGATCCATAAGGGAAAGTTGGGACAGTAATATTAATAAAAATAAGTATAATAAAAGATGCCTAGTTCCTAAAACCTAGCAAATCCTAGCGGCTAACCTCCCTACCAGCGGTAGGGGGGCTGGGGAGGAGAACTTAAAATTAACAGTAGTACGCCGAAGGCCGCTACCTAGAAACCTAAAAAAGGGTACGCAGGTAAAGAGTTGACCACGTTAGGGTCAACCTTTACCGACAGAAAGGACAAATACACACGAAAACACACAGATATGATAAAAATAAATATGAAAAATAGAAGAAAAATAAATAAAATAGAGAAGAGAAATAAATAAAAATAAAAAGGACTGGTTCAGTACAAATTCGTTGTCACCGTTAAGTATCCTTTGCATTGAAACCAGACTACTTACGCTGGGCACAACACTGCACTCAGCACAAGCACAACACTACTTAGCACAGCACTTTGAAGACTAAGGGGCTTAGTCGCAAAGAAAAAATACGCACTTCGATAGCACTCAGACGGAGTAGAAAACCTTGAAAACCGTAGCACGGAACCAGCACGCTAGACTGTGACGTCAGTAGACTGAGCGCCACGGAATAGCGGGAAAGGACCGATCGACGGAGAACGGGGCTTGCACGTCCGAACTGGGCGGCGATCGGAGCGAGAATGGATGCTTTATGTATATACAAAGTTATACTTATCTGCATCCGTTAGCTCGGCAAGTCTCCCTCCCCCCAAGTATCCAAACGACGAAAACCCTCAAACGGCACCCGTACACGAGTTAACGCGGGATCCAGCCATCGCCCTCTTCAACCATATTGGAGGGAAGTGAGCGACCCGTCACCCGTCGCTTCCATAAGAAGCCGTACTTTAGTGACAATGACGCTTTAGATATTTACTACTATATAATATTATATTATATATTATATATATATATATATATGTATATAATATTATATATATTATAACTACTCTATACATACTCCATGGACGTACATTTTTAGGCTGGATTACCTACAGCATTTCCTTAAAAACACAGGGTCCACGAGGCCGCTGACTCACCGGCGCTCCGTGATGAAGTTATGTTACGTTGTTTATAAAAACTACTGTCGATATGGTCAAAGATAATTACCACGTATAAATAAATCACTTGTATGTAGACAAAGTATGCAACCTTGATATTTGGTCAACGTACTGAATGAGTGAGTGAATGAGGCGATTCGCCTAAAATGTATGCGCTAATACGTAAATATACGGAGTTTTTACATGGAAACCAGGTGTGTACTTACGACTCTACTAGCTGATTGTTCAATGCTCAGATGAATTTGACATAATTTGTATGAAAAGTCTTGTCAAGTGTCAAACTTGTTTGAAATCGCACTAACATTTGTTTAATAAATTGCAAAGTTCATTCACTGCTGAGAGGCGCTAAACGCATGTTCGGCCCGGTAGCAGTCGGCACAGCCGGGCGGCATAGTCCAGTATGTGTAGATGAACGTACGGGAAAAATTCCGCTTGGCCGATGGCGTTCTGGTTTGGCCAGCCGAGCTAAGTGAGCTGACCAGTGTAAAGCCCGAAGCAACTACCCGATTGCCACTTGCCGAATATGTGTTGTGATTGGTTCGGACCGGCATTGCCGTTCCAGAAACGCTAAAGACCCGAAGGGGCCAGTGTGGGCAGTACCCCTTGTGAAAGTGTGTACCCACTTTTAATGAGTTTGTTGCTATTATACGGTTCTTATAAAAAATAAAAAATGATTCTCCAGACAAACACACCTACTGTATGGCCCCAAAGTAAGCAGAGCTTGTGTTATGGAAGTCCATATAGCGAACAGGGTGGAGACTCATAATAAGCATACATAGATAAATATAAACAACCATAATTCATCAAAACATCTATGTTCATCACAGATCTGAGTGGCCCGTCCAGAACTTGAACCTGGGCGCTCCGGCGTGCGAGGCAGATAGACCACGCCACTCGGCCGTCAAAGTTCAAATAATTTTTTTACTGTTACGCAAATTGCAAATTGCTTATTTCGTCGGCATGGTCAGATATCAAATTGAAAGAATCCTAAACTTTCGTAGGATTTATCAAAAATCTTATTTTGGTTGCAATAATTGAAATTTCAAATAATTTGCGACTAACATTCTGTTGATGTAACCTTTGGACGTCGTTATTTCAATGTTAATCGTGGAAATATAAGAAACTCATATTATATTCATGTTGTTGATGTAACCTTTGCATGTCGACATTTTAATATAAGTCGTGAAAACCTTTGAAAACATAATAAAGCTGATTAAGTCATGTCTTGTTGTGATTATATATTGTTTAATTACTTATTAGTTAGCTACCTTCGATTAGTACCGCTGATTGATTATAATTATAATCGCGTTACTGTACAAAGTAAATGAGAATTTTCCATCCTATATTTATACATAATTATGTTGTAAATCCAATTTACATATGTTCTTAGATTTTGTGTGAAAGTTTCTCAAACTAAACCTTCTCTTTGTTTTTTCTTTTCTTTTTTTTATAATCAGTGAATTATTTAATATCGATTAAACGTCGCTTTAATGAGGATCAATAGGGGTCAGATCTACATTTTACCGAACAACGAATGTGGCTCGAACTTCTAGTAGACAACTAAAGTTTTTAAGGGGTTATAAAGTTCTCTTTGAGTTTTAGTAGAGCTTCTTTGTAAAGATCTCGTCTGTGGCGGGAAAATAGTCTTTCCTTATAGTGTAACCACCATAATGTTTACGTGGTTGTGCTCCAGTTAATGGGAAAGAACAGCCAACGTATTATTGTATTGTATTGTATACATTAAAATCAAAATCAATTTATTTGTACAAATATGGGTTTTTACAAAGGTTGGAATATAACAGGTACAGTTCAACCCATATCTAACCTAAAAGGTATGTACAGTACTTATAGAAAATGTTGAAATTACATTTAAAATTTCAATTGACCAAATAAACATCATTTACAATTTGACATTTCCATCTTCAATTAATACAATTATAGTTACACAGGTACCAACTTGTCATTGAAATAGACATTTTATATATTATATATATTTTATTATTCCAACCGAGTAATATATAAAACGGTTGTGTATCCAGGGGCTGCGGCAGAATATCCTCGTTGCGATACAAGTCGCAACATTATGATGAGCCGTAGCCTTTTGGCTGGCTCAACACTGGCAATTTGCATGATTTGCGTATAAATTTCGATCATGTATTTCATGTCTTCTGTTTTGTGAATTTTTAACCTGTGTTGTACGTTAATTGTGTTTTTTGATATCATGTACGTTCGTTGTTATGAGTTGTGTCTGTCAATAAATGTATTTCAATTCTATTCTATTCAATTACTGGAACAAAGGCAATTTCAACTTAAGCCTGCGGCCGGTAGCGCAATGTTAGTCGCTATAATAATAACAATTACCATCAATAAATAAAAAAAACCTGCATTTATTTCTGTCTATATCTTTCTAACCATGAGGGTCGCGTGCTTGGCTGTGCCAACTATGAACGTAGTGTCAAAAATTGTTCTCTAGTAGCAAAAGAACTCAATATATCCTTATCATAATTCAATTTCAGTTGACGTTTCAAGTGAATGAACGCATCAAAATAACTGTAACTTGGGTATCGCGACACGATCTGACTTCGTACAAACGTTTGGCAGTTTCGGTGGAAACATGCGATGGCACTATGCTTATCGAAGGTTAATCAAAATCACGATAGAGGTTTTACTCATCTTCTGAGGCAGTATACAAGTTTTCTGACAAGTTGAAGTTACGCAATGTGACAATGAACCCTCGATTCAGGCTGTGTATCGACCAAAGCTGTGCGAGGTAAAACCCCACCAACTAGGGTAGGTGTGTCTTGACAAACGTCTTGGAATAATAACTGTAATAACTTTAACACAGTAAGTGTCAGTAAAACGTCCCGCCAAAAGATTGCCCGAATGAGTTTTTTTTTTTGCTGCCGAGGCACCCTCGCGGGAGGGAGGTGGAAGATGCGTCATGCATACCGCCCGCAGGTAAATTCTTCTGCGGGGGGTTATGTGGGACTCACCAGAATGGCACCTACCCACTAAAAACCACCTGTTGGCTGTAGTTATTACCGTTAGCCTTCATCGGAAGCGACACCCGTCGGGAAGTTGGGCGCGCTGGCGGAGACCCGCTAGCGGGTCTTCCGCCTGTAGTGAAAGTTGCACTGAAGGTGCTCAAAGGGACATGAGTTGGTGGCCGTTCTGGGCAGCCTCCGGTGAAGCCGGGGCTGGGCAGAGGTCGGCCGAAGCATGATTTAGGGATCAATTCATTTAAATGAACCTATAATGAATTGAGAAGGGAACTATGCTCCGCCAGAGCTAGCAAACGCTCTGTCGGAGTACGTGAAGCCCTAAGTTTACGGGCTAAGACTGCGATTTCACTAACATCGACATTTTTTATAGCGTCGCAGACGATACGCATATCGTCTGCTACGGAGGATTTAGGAGTGGGTTTGTATGGGCGAGGAGCCGGGATGGGATTCGATGCGGGGCGCTGCCTCCAGTTTTCTGGGGCAGGCCTGGACTGTGTAGGCTTTGCAGCCGGAGGAACCCGGCTACGCAGCGGCGGAAAGTTTTCTTGAGAAAGGCGCGGCGCCTGTTTGGGTGCCGCCCTCTTGGAATTGGAGCGCATACAACGGGGTGCACGAGGGCAGCCCCTATAATTTGCAGTGTGGCCGGACTGGCCACAAAGAACGCAATCGGGACGAGAGGGATTTTCAGGAGTGCGATTGCACTCCTTAGTGAAGTGAGGGACCAGGCACTTGACGCACCTGGGCGGAGCGCGGCAGTTGGCCGCCGCGTGCCCGTACAACTGGCACCGATGGCACTGGCCGGGATGACCGCGGCGATGAGGCGCCTCGATTGAGATCCCAGAGAGGCCGCAAATAGAGCTAACCCCTTTCAGGATCTCTCTGGACTTGGGGACGTTGGCGAGAATCACCAAAGCGAGAGGGTGTTGCCTCCCGTACTTGCTGTGCATTTTATGCACCGCGAGTGCTGGGAAGCCTTGGGACTGCAGATCCTCCAGGATAGCCTCGTTCGATAATTCGAACGGGACTCCCCTGAGTACCGCTCTGATCTTACGCTCTTCTGACAGAGCATAAGTGTGATAAGCATATTGCTTATCGGTGAGGAGCTTAGTCAAAGCTCGGAAATCGTCTATCGACGAGACTAAGATTTTAATAGATTCACCCGAGTTTACCGCTCGGGTGTAATGGATCTTGTGCTCATTGCACAATGTCGAGACCTCAGTCCATTTACCCTTTTCCCGAAGGAAAACGGGTGGTGGGACCTTGGCCTTGACAGAAGTTGGGGCCGGAGCGGGTGTTGAAGACACCGGGGCAGCTGGCGTTGAAGACGCCGCAGGGGGTGTAGGGACGGGCGTCGAGGACGCCGGGTCTTGTTTCGAGCGCTTTTTAGAGCGCTTCTTAACAAGGGTGAAAGAGGGAGGCTCAGGGCCAGTTGGGGTGGCGTCCGAGGATGACTCAGTTGTAGCGTAGTTTCAATAAAACACAAAATTCTCTTCTGTGTTTATTTTTTCGGTAAAATTAAAAATATACAAAGATGCCTGTAAATACAAACAGAAAGATATAAACAAAATTGAAATAAAAAATAGTCACACAAAATAGAACAGAAATATTAATACAATTAAATTTGATCTGAAAAGAAAAAATAACAATAAAATAAATTTTAATGAATGAGAATCCTTACCAACAATTTTGGCTACGCACACTCGTGAACGTAAAAAATAAATATAGGTTTCTTAAAAAGAACTTTGATTATCGATAATAAAATATCTTAACTATGTAATTTGGAATAATAAACTCGGAAAATAATAAATAAATAGATTCAAGTTGCTTTGATGGATAATTTTTCGTGACTGACTTGTCAAATCAAAACATTGCCGTTCTCCGACACTACGTAATTCCTAGTTTAAAATTACGTCGGGAACAACAAAAAAATAAAATTTACTGACAAAAAGAGGTCGAAATAGACAACCGTCACAATACCCCGGGGGCCGGGAAAAAAAAAATCTGAAAGATTTTTTTTAGTAAAATTTCAAATTCAAACCAAATCAAAATAAACCGCATATACATATCGAATTTTAATATTTAATCTGCTAAATGAAAGAACAATCAAAAAAAAAAATAATAATTAAAAGCAAAATGAAAATTAATATTAACATCCTATAGAAGAATTTTTTTGAAAAAACATCCTGTATATATGAAAAAAAAAAAAATAATACTGATATAATGCTTATCAACAAGTTATTTAATAGAAAAAGAAAACAAAACATAACAAACAGACGAGAGAGAGAAAAAAAAAAAAAATCCTAAATAATTATCTTAAATTACATGGTTCATGAATGATAGAATTTTTAACATGTTCTTGGAATATACAATGTTAATATACATCGTTCAACTCCATCAACGTACATTATAATTACAACATACATTCTCTATCATACTAGTCTTATTCCAACTACTGGAAATAAAACGTCATGCAGTTAGAGTTGCTTATGAGGAATCGTATCCTAAGTAAGTCAACTCAATAGAGTTGAACGCAACGGCAAAAGGCTTTAATAGTTGCCATCCGCTGAAAATATTAATAGCTTATGGCTTCTTTAACGTGTCGCTAACTCCCGCACGGTGATTACTATAAACAAGTTTCAGTTAAAGACTGAAATAAATATGCCGGAAAGAAAAGAAAATCATAGCCAGTCGTGAAACATTGACTTTTAAATAAATTCCAAGGGTCTTTTGTGAAGTAATTAAAATATTTATGTAATAAACATATGAAAATAATTCTCACAGGAAAGTGATTCAAGTGTATAAATAATACACATAGGTATGGTTTAGTTTAACGAGTTACCTTAATAAACGCTCGTGCAGAAGGCTTAATTTTACAAGTTGCAAACCGCTTGAAAAAAAAAAAAAAAATTGAGAAGAAAAAATTAGAATTGCAAATATTAAATAAATTACACAAAAAGTTAACCTAATACTACGATGATGATAATTAATTATAAGTTTTGACCAACGTCAATGTTAATGGTATAGCCAAACGATAATGAGGTGCATAGAGAAAAAAAATAAGACAAAAAGAATCGGCTTATGCTCGCCGTGAGATAATGAGCAATAATTATATATGAATTCATATAAAGTAATTGGTAACAACCAATCTAGTCACTCAAAGAAGAAGTTAAACGCGGTAGAGGTTTAATGTCTCTGATATGCCAACGACCTAATGGGTTATTATTCATATCCACTAAATCGTAAATTAATGGTGAAACTTTATTTGAAACTTTACATTTAATAAATTTGGGTGCAAACTTAGCACAAAAATGTTTTTTAGAGGAACTTATTACATGGTTTCGCCTCCAAACAATATCACCGTTATTAAATTCTAAATTCTGATGATGTTTGTTATAATAAGTTGCATTATATTGATGTGCATTAAATAACCGTTTCTGTACTTCGGAAAAGATAGGTATTAATTGTCCTATGTTTTCAGCATATACATCCCTAGGACTGAAAATTAGTTCATCTCTGGAATCTTTATTTTTGTAGATAGATCCACATGTAACAGCTTCTCTACCAAATACTAAAAATGATGGAGTGAATTTTGTGGTTTCATTAACCGCAGTACTAATAGCAAACTGTATAGATTCTGCGGAATGATATGTGGAATGTGTTGGTGATTTTTCCAAATTTTTAAAACGTGAGTCTAATTGAGTTAAATCATTCCAACATGAATTTATTAAATCTAACTGCTCTGAAGATAAATCTGATGTAATGTCAATGAGGCCTAATCTTGTTCTTATATGAATTAAATAAGGTGAAATTTTTTGTTTCCTAATAGGATAAGAGTTTATACAAGCTTCAACAAGTTTTAAATTTTTTTTAATGGTATTAATATCTTCTGAAAATTCTTCAGGGCTATTTTGTAAAATTTCTGTTTCAGAATCTACATTAATATTTAATAATAATGATCGTAGTTCGTCTACAGATTGCGTCGAAGAAAAATTTATATTTCTGATTTTTAATTCATAAATTATTTCAGGTTTATTTAATTGTGAAAAATTCATTGCAAAATCAAAAAAAAATGTTAAAGTGAAACAAATTTGTTAATAGTCGTTATGCAGAATAGAGCCTTAAAAATATACGTATTTTCAAGTGATGAAAATGAATAGAAAATGTTATTTAAATAGTGAAATTACTGGGTTATAGAATGTTGTGTCTTCAGAAAATTTCTTCAAGGATATTATAACGAAAGAAACTAAAGAAACTTAAATGTCTGAATAATTTAGCAGTATTTTGATATATTATAGTAGATATATTATAGTAGATACATATATAAATATATTATAGTGAATGTTAATGATTGAAAATGGTAACAAATAAAGTTTTATGCCTGACCTCAATAATAATTATAAAAAAATTATTTTTAATGTTGCAATTCTTCTGTTCCTTTTGTTCCTTCTGTTGCAATTTCTCCTCTCTTCTCCATAAACTACGTTTGAATATTCGGGCGCCAATATGTAGCGTAGTTTCAATAAAACACAAAATTCTCTTCTGTGTTTATTTTTTCGGTAAAATTAAAAATATACAAAGATGCCTGTAAATACAAACAGAAAGATATAAACAAAATTGAAATAAAAAATAGTCACACAAAATAGAACAGAAATATTAATACAATTAAATTTGATCTGAAAAGAAAAAATAACAATAAAATAAATTTTAATGAATGAGAATCCTTACCCACAATTTTGGCTACGCACACTCGTGAACGTAAAAAATAAATATAGGTTTCTTAAAAAGAACTTTGATTATCGATAATAAAATATCTTAACTATGTAATTTGGAATAATAAACTCGGAAAATAATAAATAAATAGATTCAAGTTGCTTTGATGGATAATTTTTCGTGACTGACTTGTCAAATCAAAACATTGCCGTTCTCCGATACTACGTAATTCCTAGTTTAAAATTACGTCGGGAACAACAAAAAAATAAAATTTACTGACAAAAAGAGGTCGAAATAGACAACCGTCACACAGTCGCGGGTGCGCGCTTGCGGCGCGGAGGGACGTCTACTTCGCACTCCATGTCACTGGAGGAAGGGGACGCGGGAGGGCCTAAGACCTGAGGGGTCTGGGGAACTGGGGTGGCCTGGGGGGCCATTGTGGACATTAACGTCATGAGATGAGGGATAAGAGAATCTAAGAAACGGTACTTATCAGCATTTATAGACATGCTTTCAGTACTTTCGAGTAACTTTTTCCTAAACTCGTTAAAGCTTAGGGAAGCCATTGCGGAGGGGTTGGGGAGGGACAACAATATATAAATATATATACTATGAACCTATCAACGATGACTAACTTCCTAAAACCGCCCTACACGCAGTAGGGCGGTTGAGGACGACGCGGATAACTTACTCGAACACGAAGATTCGAGGCACCTGGAACGACGAAGCTCACGTTCCACGAAGTACGGTTTACAAGCCACTGTCCGCCGTGAAAACGGCGTTAGAAACTTAATACGGTATACAACTATGAAATTATATATTACGACAACAACCAGTGAAATTTGGGTGCTCAATTAGCGCGGGGGCTAAAAGAGCGGGAAGGCGTCTGCGATCGACGTGCGCTCGAGAACGCACGCAGACCGAGACTCGCCCGAATGAGTTTTTTTTTTTTTTTTTTTGCTGCCGAGGCACCCTCGCGGGAGGGAGGTGGAAGATGCGTCATGCATACCCGCCCGCAGGTAAATTCCTCTGCGGGGGGGTTATGTGGGACTCACCAGAATGGCGCCTACCCTCTAAAAACCACCTGTTGGCTGTAGTTATTACCGTTAGCCTTCATCGGAAGCGACACCCGTCGGGAAGTTGGGCGCGCTGGCGGAGACCCGCTAGCGGGTCTTCCGCCTGTAGTGAAAGTTGCACTGAAGGTGCTCAAAGGGACATGAGTTGGTGGCCGTTCTGGGCAGCCTCCGGTGAAGCCGGGGCTGGGCAGAGGTCGGCCGAAGCATGATTTAGGGATCAATTCATTTAAATGAACCTACAATGAATTGAGAAGGGAACTATGCTCCGCCAGAGCTAGCAAACGCTCTGTCGGAGTACGTGAAGCCCTAAGTTTACGGGCTAAGACTGCGATTTCACTAACATCGACATTTTTTATAGCGTCGCAGACGATACGCATATCGTCTGCTACGGAGGATTGAGGAGTGGGTTTGTATGGGCGAGGAGCCGGGATGGGATTCGATGCGGGGCGCTGCCTCCAGTTTTCTGGGGCAGGCCTGGGCTGTGTAGGCTTAGAAGCCGGAGGAACCCGGCTACGCAGCGGCGGAAAGTTTTCTTGAGAAAGGCGCGGGGCCTGTTTGGGTGCCGCCCTCTTGGAATTAGAGCGCATACAACGGGGTGCACGAGGGCAGCCCTTGTTATTTGCGGTGTGGCCGGACTGGCCACAAAGCACGCAATTGGGAGGAGAGGGAGTTTCAGGAGTGCGATTGCACTCCTTAGTGAAGTGCGGGACCAGGCACTTGACGCACCTGGGCGGAGCGCGGCAGTTGGCCGCCGCGTGCCCGTACAACTGGCACCGGTGGCACTGGCCGGGATGACCGCGGCGATGAGGCGCCTCGATCGAGATCCCAGAGAGGCCGCATATAGTGCTAAGCCCTTTGAGGATCTCCCTGGACTTGGGGACGTTGGCGAGAACCACCAAAGCGAGAGGGTGTTGCCTCCCGTACTTGCTGTGCATTTTATGCACCGCGAGTGCCGGGAAGCCTTGGGACTGCAGATCCTCCAGGATAGCCTCGTTCGATAATTCGAACGGAACTCCCCTGAGTACCGCTCTGATCTTACGCTCTTATGACAGAGCATAAGTATGATAAGCATATTGCTTATCGGTGAGGAGCTTTGTTAAAGCACGGAAGTCGTCTATCGACGAGACTAAGATTTTAATAGATTCACCCGAGTTAGCCGCTCGGGTGTAATGAATCTTGTGCTCATTGCACAATGTCGAAACCTCAGTCCATTTACCCTTTTCCCGAAGAAAAACGGGTGGTGGGACCTTGGCCTTGACAGAAGTTGGGGCCGGAGCGGGTGTTGAAGACACCGGGGCAGCTGGCGTTGAAGACGCCGCAGGGGGTGTGGGGACGGGCGTTGAGGGCGCCGGGTCTTGTTTCGAACGCTTCTTAGAGCGCTTCTTAACAAGCGTAAAAGAGGGAGACTCAGGGTCAGTTGGGGTGGCGTCCGAGGATGACTCGGTCGCGGGTGCGCGCTTGCGGCGCGGAGGGGCGTCTAGTTCGCACTCCATGTCACTGGAGGAAGGGGACGCGGGAGGGCCTAAGACCTGAGGGGTCTGGGGAACTGGGGAGGCCTGAGGGGCCATTGTGGACATTAATGTCATGAGATTAGGGATAAGGGAATCTAAAAAACGGTACTTATCAGCATTTAAAGACATGCCTTCAGTACTTTCAATTAACTTCTTCCTAAACTCGTCAAGGCTTAGGGAAGCCATTGCGGAGGGGTTGGGGAGGGACAATATATGAACCTAACAACGATGACTAACTTCCTAAAACCACCCTACACGCAGTAGGGCGGTTGAGAACGACGCGGATAACTTACTCGAACACGGCACTTGAAGTCCTGGAACAACGAATTCCCGTCGACGAAGCTCACGTTCCACGAAGTACGGTTAACAAGCCACTGATCGCCGTGAAAACGGCGTTAGAAACTTATTAGAAGTACGGTTAACGAGCCACTGTCCGCCGTGAAAACGGCGTTAGAAACTTAATACGGTAAACAACTATGAAATTATATATTACGACAACAACCAATGAAATTTGGGTGCTCAATTAGCACGGGGGCTAAAAGAGCGGGAAGGCGTCTGCGATCGACGTGCGCTCGAGAACGCACGCAGACCGAGACTGTTCGCCCGAATGAGTTTTTTTTTTTTTTTTGTTCCCCTCCGCGGGAAGGGCAGGAGGATAAAAATGCCCTGACGCATACTCTGGCGCGATTCCAAAGTTATGTGGGACTCGTCCCGACGCCTACCAGGACCATACCCACTAAAAACCCCCTGTCGGCTCGTGCATTTTTGCCACTCAGCCTTCATCGGAGCGACGGCCAATTGGAGAAAGAGGCCGCGCTAGCGGGGCCCAGAAGGGGTCACCCGCTGGGATTACATAGCACTGAAGGTGCTCAAAGCACTGAAGGTGAATACGTAGCACTGAAGGTGCTCAAAATGAAATCAAAAATTAAAACAAAAATTAAAAAATTGCAAAATAAAATTGAATTAACTCGCATTTACGTTAGAATTAGGATTTACGTTAGGATTAGAATTTACGTTAGAATTAGAATTTGCGGCCAGAAGGGCCTCGAGATCGCGTGACAGTCTGGTGGATGAGTACGTTTGCGCATTTCTAGGCCTAGCGACTTTGAACTTCGAGTCTAACACAGGAGTAGTATATGAGACAGAATCACGAACTAGAGGATTGAGATGGGTTTCGGAGCGTTTGAAGAACGCTTCAGAGAGTGTTTTGAGATATTGTTGTACTGTAGGCAGTTCAAGATCTCTATGCAAGTCCGCGTTACGCACGTACCACGGTGCGCCTGTGGCCCGGCGGCAAAAGAGGTTTTGAACTACCTGCAGTTTGTACAGGAGGGAGGGTTTGGCGTGGGCAAAGATTGGCGAGGCATACGTCATGACGGGTCTAACGCAGACCTTGTAAAGTGTACGTTTGTTTCTGAAGGACATTTTACTTTTTCTACCTAACATGCTATTTAGGCGGACTAAATAGTGACGAGCGAGTTTCGAAACTCTTTCGACGTGTGGCTTGAAAGAAAGCGTCGGATCTAATGTGACGCCTAAGTATTTAGTACTGCGCTTCCAGGGGATGGGAATGCCTAACATTCGAACGTGGGGATCGCCATCGGGACGACGGCGTTTGTGGTCGAAGCGCATCGCAGAACTCTTTTCAGGGTTCACATCGATGCGCCATTCTTGAAACCATGCACCAAGGGCGTTTACGGCCCTTTGGAGTCTGGTTACAAGGTGCCGAACACTGTGGCCCCTGGTATAGAGTGCGGTGTCGTCAGCAAAGAGGGCGAGTTCGACGCCTTTCGGCGGGATGGGAATGTCGTTGGTGTACACGGTGTACAGCAGAGGGGCGAGGACTGAGCCTTGAGGGACTCCAGCCTTTATGGGACGAGGTGCAGAAAGCGTGCCTTCGTGTTTAAATCGAAACGTACGGTCTTTGAGAAACGACGCTATTAACCTGACTAGGCGATCCGGTAAGCCTATCTTGTAGAGTTTATAAACGAGACCGCTGTGCCAGACTTTATCGAAAGCCTTGGCTACGTCAAAGAAAACCACGACTGTTTTATAACGACGCGGATAGAAACCGTCAAGTATATACTCGACGATTCGGTGGACTTGCTGAGGGCAGGAGTGTTTAGCGCGAAAGCCGAACTGATGGGGAATAATGAGAGGATCGCCATCCGTTGGAAACAGGTGGTTCCGCATTCGAGAGAGTATGACTCTCTCGAGAAGTTTAGACATTGCCTTGAGGAGGCTGATGGGTCTGTGATTAGCCGGGACGTTCAGAGGTTTGCCCGGCTTGGGAATGCCTATGACTATCGCTTCTTTCCAAGCTTTTGGAAAGTAGCTATGGTCGAAGCAGGCATTGAAAATGATAGCTAACAAGGTAAGCATCTGTTGAGGTAGGTGCTTAAGTGCGTGGTTGGAAATTCCATCCGCACCCGGAGCCTTTTTGGACTTTTGATTTCTAATGAGAAGCAAGATTTCGTCATTAGAGACTGTGACAGGGTCGGCGGTGATGGGGAGAGAGTCTCTGCGAAGGACTTCGTCCTCCACCGCTTTGATGTGAGTGGGATTCGCGGGTTGCGTGCTGGGCGAGCATTGTGCGGCAATGCTGTCGGCGAAGCATTCGGCTTTCTCTTCGACTTCGAAGGCAGTAGTGCCATCGGGACGAGTGAGAGGAGGAACGTGAGAGACGGTGTCTACGCGTAAGGCTCGGGCCATGCTATAGTACGCTTGGTGGGACGGAGAGATATTCGCCATGAGATCGTTCATCTGAGCGTCTCGGAGTTCCGCGAGGCAAGACCTAACTTTACGTTGAAGCTGATTCGCAGCTGTTCTATAGGCGGGCGTGGGATATTTCTTGGCTCTCCGGAGAGCCGCGTTTTTAGCTTTAATAAGATTGCTAACGGCTAAGGGAAGCGTGGGTTTGCCTTGCTTAGCAACCTTTTCGTTGTCACTGATGGCTGAGTTGATAGCATCAGTGAGAGAATTTACTAATGAATCGATTTTATCCGGGCTATCTAATTGTTCGGGAGAGATCGCGAGTGGAGAGTTCGGAGCCTCTAAGGCTGAAACTAACGTATTTTTAAAACCTTTCCAGTTGGTAAAGGTCTTAGGAGATGAGGCGTTATCGTTCGGCGGTCCTAGCACGAGGGAAACGGGGCGATGGTCGGAGCCTAGGTCATCGAGCGGTTCGATAGACCTTAGATCAAGATTGATTCGCTTGATAATTGCAAAGTCGAGGATGTCAGGAGAGTAGGACGGGTTGTTGGGATAGTGAGTGGGAGTGATGGGGGATATGACGTCTAGGTCAAGGGAGTTAGTGATGTCGAGGAGAGCGATACCGCTGGTGTTAGTCGATAGGCACGTCCAGTCAGTATGTTTGGAGTTAAAGTCTCCGAACATAATGACTGAATGGCCGAGGGCGAGAATGGCCTCAAAGTCGCTGCGGATTGGTCTGGTACCACTAGGTATGTAGATTGAAGCTATGATGATGGTCGGATGACCAGTCATAGCCAATCTACACACAGTGGCTTCGATGTTGAGGAGAGGAGGAGTAGGGAGAGGACTGCAGTGGAAGCCTCTTTTGAAATATATAGCGGTGCCGCCGAAACCGTCGGAGTTGGGCCTATCGTTACGAATAAACGCGTACTTAGGTATAGCGAATCCCCTGGAGCGGTTTGGAGTAAGCCATGTCTCCTGGAGAAGGAATAAGTCAGGTTCTTTGTTCTGAAGGAACAGTTTGATTTCGGGAAGGTTGGTGTTAAGGCTACGAGCGTTAAAAGATACTAGGGATAAGCCCTTGGGTTTAATACGACTGGATGCGGGATTCGCGGGTCTAGACATTATAATTTATTATTTACGAATTTATAAATTATAAAAGAATTTACAACGAACTTAGGAGCGAGTGGTGCTCGGCTAAAGCAAATAAACGCTCCTGAGGAGAGCGGGCGGCTCGCAGTTTGCGTGCGAGCGCCCGAATGAGTATTTGGGTTCTATTTAAATTTACTAGCATTCGGTCACAACTCGTCTAGTCAATGATATTATATACTAGTTCTCTAAAAAAGATATATATAAGAAACATCGTGAACAAAAAATACTTAAATATCTAGTGGATGCTTCACTTGGCCATAGCCTGTATCGAAACAACCATCTACGGTATTTAACCTGCCTTTTTTATAATAAAAGTACACTACAGAAATGTATATTTACAATTTCAATACTTAATCTATTTCATACTTTATATTATTATTTATTATTATTATTTTACGATTTTTAAAAGGTATTCCGTAACATCATAGGTTAGTGTATGCAGACATGTTTGTATAATGAACTTAGCTTCTAATATTTTCATATTTCTTAAGCCACAATTTTGGGTTACTATACTGTAAAGATAGCCACTAATAAAATCACCAAAATGCTGCGCAAAACTGGTATTCACTGGTGGCTGATTAATTCTATAACTCCGGCAGCTAGCAATAAGTTGATAGTCAGGTGAAGACAATAATGACCCGTGAGTCTTAAGAGCAGTCCTAAGGATAAACCAGTGCCGTGTGGTTAATACGTCAGCTTCCTTTTATAGGCTCTCAGTTGGAAACCTAAAACATTTCTTGAGCATTACCTTGAGGACTGTTCTCTGTGCTCTCTCTGCTTGAATCAAGGGAGACTTGGCCGCACTTACTAGGTCTAGTTTATATTTTTGATCGGAGAATAATAATAATAATAATAATTTTGTATTTGCGGAAGTATATGCCGCGTGCAAATTTTTTTTCAATTAAAACAGAATGGTAGAAAAATAAAATTGCAGTGTAATGAAATAAATAAACAGCTCAAACAAAAATATCAAAATTTAAAATCAACCAAAGCAAAATTCAAATGTCTATGGAAATTATTTAGTTATTTATACTATTTCCATTTCTTTATTTTCTCGATGACAGCTCCTGTGTAACCTTGTGCGAGCTTTTTTTTACATTATGTATGCATTATTTTATAAAAATATGACGTTTAAAGAGGTTTACAAGGTTATATAACACCAGAGTCGAAAAAACTGATAGGGCAGGAGCTATTGGATGGAGCTAGAGAGCATTATATCAAATTAGAACTGTCATCGAGAAAATAAAGAAATGGAAATAGTATAGTTAGTAAATTGAAAAATGGCAATTAGCCGCGATTGGTGTGGCGGGCTATTTCTACCAGTGTCGCGTGTTGGTGGAACACGGTACAAAAACTTTCATAAAAAGTAGCCAAAAATTAAATTATGCTGGGCATTGAGATATATTACAGGCTAAAATAATAAACTAATGATATTATATGACATGCTCTATCTAAACTTACCAAAAATAAAAAAGTAATAAATTTAATACTTAACTCAGAATGCTTGCTAACAAGGCACAATCATAGGCTAATATTAAATTGATGAATGAATTTACACAATATTCTTAAACAATGGAAATTTATCCAGTTATTTTATACAATGTCAAAAAATAAACTATCAGTGTAAATTTGTCATGTCATATAAAATGGAAGCGTATGATTATTTTAGTGCCTGTATGATAAAATTGGACAAGGAGCATAAGATGATAAGAATTACTTCATTTTCCTATTCAAGGATGAAAAAAAAACTGAAGGAGCACAGACGCCGGAGGTCCCAGGTTCAAGTCAGATGTTTGTTGTCGAGTCATGGTTGTTTAATATTTGTATATGTATGTATAATGTGATGAGTTATTTGCGAGCGGTGACGCGACTTGTTAATAGGTTATATGGGCTATTTGTTTTTTATTCAACAAAATGTGTTCTACACTGTAAAATCGGAATACAGTTTACATGAAAATCGTCCTTGAGTAAGAAAACTTACTGATTTACAGGATTGGTTTTGGAGAAAATTTAGTTTTGAAAAAGAGAGATTTTTGCAGAGGAATTTCTAGTAAAACTATTTATGTATTTGTTAGGCATGTTTGCTACATTACTTTAAGTCGTCGTAGAGTATGTTCTCGGAATGCCTCTCTAACATTATTATACAACATTATCTATAATAAATCATGATGTCTATTTAAAACCTTTCTTATAAAGGAACAAATAAAATCCCTCGAAAATCTCAAAATTATCAAACACCGTTCTTTAAAATCATACTTACTGGAATCGATCCTAGGATAATCTACAGTTAGCCAATTGGTAAAACTTTTTACGCACATTCAATAAAATAACTGAATAGGCAAATACAACTCGCCCCTCTTATGATTATGGTCGACATGCCTCTGACCGATTAAAGGTACAGTAAGGTGACTTGGTGCCTTTCGAATCTTTTTAAGTGTCCTCGTCTCCTAGTATACGGGAGTCCTACAAAAGACCGAACAATGCGCAAGCGCATCTCCTTAGCCTGGGCCTCTTTCGAGTAAGCCCAGTGTACCAAACCCCACGCAATAAATTGATGTCAGATTACACCATTAGCAATACTCTGCGAAATTTGATTGTTTGTCATCAATTCATTACGAAATGTGACAAGTTCCAAGTTATTAGATTTTAATTCAAAATATCGTGTAGTAATATATTATTCAATTTCTTTTATGAAAAGGATAACTGACAAATATAAATACTACTATTGATTGTGGCATTCCGCGTTATTAATACTAGGAGTTCCCGCTAAGCGCACTCAAGTCCCGTGAAATTTGAAAGGAAATAAGGCCATAAATAATTAGCTCGTTTCGAAAAAAATTATATTAATAAGCTATAAAGATAATCTACAGATATTATAGGAATAGTTTCTTCTGTTTTTTATAGATATGTAATCATCGAACTATGAAACTACTAATTATTTTCTATTATTTATTAAACTTATTATTATATTAAACATTTTAACAATTACGGCCGCATTAATTATAGATTTGGCTAAACAACCCTGGACTAATGTATTATGTATTTATTTAGAAACTATTAAACGTATTTACAATTCCAGAATGTACATATAAGTACATTAAATTAATAATTATAAGAAAGATAAAGTATGGGTAAGTTATAGATTTGCTAAACAAAACCTATGCTAAGCTAACTTGAATGAGGCCGTTAGACATGTTAATTATTCAGAATAAACATGGTAAACGAACTAACGTTCGGCTGTATTTTGTCCCGAAATCCCTAAGAAAAACCGTGTATGGACTATAAAAAGTTATTCGTTGTATGACACCAGCTGTTTACCTCTATTAATGCGAAGACCCTCGATTGTAAAGCCAACTAAATCAAAAAATGCATTCCTAAGCCATCGCATAAAATGCACAACAAACAAGTAGTATAAACAAGTCAATATCTCGCTACATGTTCGGATATTTAAAACATATAAAAAAATATGAATTACATAACGTCGTTCCTTGATGATGGACGTACATTTCCTGCACTATAAGTTTACTGCCAGCCCCGCTGTTCCAAAATAGGAGTGAACGTAACCCGACTACATGAAAAGTAATAATTTTTTTACGACTTTTTTGCCGTAAGGTAAACTGCGTTTTGGGAGCTGGCCTATTTAGGAAAAACTGATTTGGTTATAATCATATGATTCACGGAGATTTTTGATAGTGAATCGCCTTGTATTGAAGGATTCGTTAAGGATGGCTCCATCTGTTATAAGTAGCTCATTTTGTCCGTTTTGATAAAGTTATTATAAACCTGATTAGTGGATAGGTACGTTTAAATTTAAATAATGTCTCAATACTAAATAACCGCATATAAACCTTTTAAAGTTTATATGCGGTTTTGGATATAAAACTATAAAATTCTAACATTATCTATGTTAATATTTTATCATTATTATCACTACATAATAATAATAATAAATCCCCAGACAAACACAACAACGACAAAACAGTGAACTGGGGGGAACCCAGAATGAACATACATATATATATAAATATCAACAACCATGACCCGAGCCCGAGAACAAACGTCTGTGCTCATCTCACAAATGAATACCCCGACTAGGTCTCGAACCTGGGACCTGAGGTATATGAGGCAAGGCCACTACCACTGACGACGCTACTTGGTCGTAAAAAAGATGTAATAAAATGCATAAGTTGTTTTGCTTTAACGGCTCTTCACAATAATATTTTTAGGCTTACTTAAGCAGCCCTCTGAGTTACCTAAATCGGGTTGAAATATTGCTTTATATTTTTGTATCTGATTGTACGTACACCGAGGAAAAAAGAAGCCGGCGGGAAAACCTCTCGACACTCTTTAACCAAGCCTGCTAACTCCGAGCAAATTTTTAAGTCGGGGCTGCGCAATTAAAATGCGTAACACATCTTTGCCACAAAACGAAAATGTTTATCTAGATTGAATTATTTTTCCGTTACACCTGGCTTCATACCTGTATAGATAAATAAAAAAGTATAAAAAAAATAAAATAGTTATGTTATCTATATAACAGCTAGCGACGTTATCGCAGGTCTAGGTCTGCCGGGCCCTAGGTCACAAGACCGCGGTCGGTCAAGGCGAAGACTGAAACACTCTGCTTATCTCAATGCTCTATGAATTATTATTTAATTATTTAATTGGTTTTTTATAAGTTAATCTTATTTGAGTTATAATTTTTTTCATATCTTACTGACTTCGTCAAGACTTTATAATCAAGCATACATAAAACCTGCATAAATTAATAATGAGGAAGAACACTTTAGCTTGAATCACTATAATTTAATGCAAGTACGGGATGCGTACCACGATTTTCGATTTCAATTTCGCGCGTTCGATATTTCGATGCTGTTGCAAGGACATAAAAATCCAAAATCGTTGTAAGAATCCCGTAAGTTCATTAATTTGTAGTGAAAATAACCGCGAAATTTTAAAACAGTTATTAGCTTGTATCAGTTATGTATATTGTTTTGTTTAAAAACGCTGAAACAATGAAAAAGCTTATTGTACTCGTATTTAGAACAGTAATTTTTCCTTTTGATAAAGGTGTGATAAATAAATCTTTAATATACAAATTTCTATTCAAATTCAAATATTTAATTCTCAACTTTGACAGTAAATTGTTCTTGCTGAAGTTATATAAAGCATGACTCCAACAACAGTGCGGAAAAACCTTTGTGAAGAAGAACTGGCATCAAACTTGACTGGTATCACTTTTAAAATAAATGTACAATAGCTCTTATGCCTATACACAATCATTTAAATCTGCACCTGTAAGCTCGGCAAGTCTCCCTCCCCACATACTATCTAAACGATCGACGAATACCCTCAGACAGCACCCATTCAAGAGCATAGCGCGGGAGCCAGCCATCGCCCTCCGCAATCAATAAATTGAAAAATACCTTATATCAAAATACCTCGATCAATTGTTTATCTGTCTTAGTTATCTGTTACACTAAAGTATGTCTACTAATAGTACTCGTAAGATGAAGTGTACTTTAGGATTGTTTTAATTCGGTACCTACGTTATTTATCAAACTTGAAAAAGTTTTTGAGATAAATTTGTATGTAAATACTAGATCTGATCATCCCAGTTGCCCATACATAATTTACAGGTGAAGCTAATTACGATGATAATACGAGTAATTGTGTTCCTTTGTATGTTCTACCAGCCTTGACCAGAAGACAATTTCAACTAAGTTCAAATACCTCACCTGACTGAGTCACTGATGCGACAGACCTCATGTGTACAGACGGCTGCTATAATAATAATTATATTGTATTAAATATTGATAAATCCCCAGACAAACATACTAACTGTATAGCCTAAAAGTAAGTGGAGCTTGTGAGCTATGAATGACCGTACAGCGAACTGGGGGGGACCCAAAATAAACATACATATATATATGAATACAAAAAAGCAAATATCTGTGTTTATCAAACAAATGAATGCCACGACCAGGGCATTCAATAATGAGGGGCTGCTACCCACTACGTCACTCGGCCAAATATGCAACTCTACGAACGTACTCTACGGATTTATAAAATATTTCTTGCATGTGTATAATTTTTAATATTATATTTATATTAAATACTGTACTGTCTACCATCAACATTACGCTGCAATTCCCGTCTTATCCTGAGGTCCTGCTATGACTATAATTAGTTATCTGTATTTTGGTTGTATAAAGATTCAAAAAGGTGCTTTTGGTAATAAAACTCACTTCAAAGTACCTTTGAAGCTAAGATGTTAACTACTGACTATTGCTTTGTAGTAATACATACTTTAAGACATTGAATTCTTGAACTATTGATTTCTTTCGTGGTGGAGATATCAACATACACGGTTGTAAGAAGTTTTAGGTTCAATTATCAAAGTTAGCTACTTTTAAGTTTATTAAATCTAAAATTTATGATTTGAGCCTGGGTGTCCAATGGAAACCTAAAATCTTCACAATACGTGTTCACATATTATGGCAAATGTGGTCATTTATGTACATATACCTAACAAGCTATACATTCTTTGGGGTCTTTAGTGCAGTTAACATGTATTTTGTTTTTGTATAATAAACTTTGTTTAAAGTAAAATAGCGGAAAGCTGACAAGCATCAGAGAGAGGGTCCTCATCAATTTTGTTCCCGGTCGCCTGATTTTACTTATCAAATGGTTCAATCACTGCGCGAACCGAACCGACAATGTACGATACGACACAAATAAAAACGAAATTATACGGATGTGAAATATTTGGTCGTGCTCGCAAGGCCATGTTCTGCAATCACCCTATCTTTTTTATGTCGGGAAGAAATATATGTAGGTATTTGAGGTTGTGTGCGTTAATGTATCTGTATTAGAGTAATTTTACAGATATTAATCTAAAAATGTCGGATATCTTCATTTTTTTTTACTTTAATCACAGATAAAATAAGGGTTTAATGGGATTGACATATCCAACTTGAGTTGAGGAGGGCGCTGGCTGGATCCCGCGCTAACTCGTGAACGAGTGCCGTTTGAGGGTGTTCGTCGTTTAGATACTTGGAGGGAGGGAGATTTGCCGAGCTAACAGATGCAGATAAGAATAATTTTGTATAGACATAAGAGAAACTGTTAATTTATTTTGAAAAAAAATATACCCCTGAAGTTTCTTGCCAGTAGAGTCATATTTTATTTGACGTCAATGAGAACATGTAATTGTCAATGTTGAGAAATAAATATTTGAATTTGAAGAAAACATTTTCTATATTAATAATGATTTTTTACATCTGATGCTTCTGACTGTACATGCTAAAACTTTAAGTAGCGGTTACTACCAGTTGCCTACTAACAAGTTCAGCTTAATGAAATATAGCTTAATTTAAACTTTACGCAGTAGACAATAAGGGTTAAAAGAATAATTTTCTTAACGGTAATCTTGTATCAAAAAAGGACATGTGATAACTATGTGCGTAGGAGCTAATTGTAAAAGAGACATGTTTTTTGGATATGAACCAGTAGGTTGTTGGCGAAAAGGTTGTTTTCGAGCTTTTTAAAAGTTGATGCGTTTGCTTTGCCTACTTATATTGTGTTGTCAATTATTTGTCCGAATATTTGATTTTTTCAAGTTTTTTTTGATGGCCGACTAGCGTCATTGGTAGCCTGCCTCATACGCCGGAGCTCCCGGATTCGAGTCCTGGTCGCGATTCATTTGTGTGTGATTACACATGTTTGCTCTGGAGTCATGTTTGTTTATATTTATATATGTATGTTTATTCCGGAACCACCCCCCCCGTTCGTTCTATGGTAACTATAACACAAACGCTTACTTACTTAGGGGCCATACAGTTGCTGTGTTTGTTTTGGGATTTTCCTGGGGATTTAAGTAAGTGAGCTTGGTAGCGTATTTGCTCTAGTTCTATTATGATACTATAATATATAGTTTTAAATAAGAATAAGGGCTGTGAAACACGCCTTAAGTTGTAAATATACTTCCACCATGACTGGAGATCAGAACCGTTGATATGTAAGGACTGCTACCCACACCGTCACCACGACACTGGCTACCACGGGAAGAAGTCGTTTTTTTACTATTCAACGCCAGCAAACAAGTATGTGTTAAAAGTGTTACAGTCTGTAAGTCCATTTTGTTATGACAATCGCAGTGCCGTCCTCTTGTCATTGATTATACGTAGAGCGCACAGCTCTGTAGCAGCAATAATTTTACACCAAGTACGCGAATATCGACTTAAAGGTAAAAAAAATGTAGATACATTTTTGAAACCCCGATGAAAACAAACATTAAAAAGTTATACGCTTCTTCGCATTTATGTGTCTGTAGCACATACTTCAATGTAAAGTTTTGCATGTTTGAATGTTAGGATGTTTGTTGCCTAATTACGTAAAATGACTGAACGGATTTGAATGAGAATTAGCATACAGATAGAATGTGACCTGGACTAAGGTATGGGTATGGTATGGTATTTTCTTTCAGGATTTTATTCTAAAATTATAATAACTCAAGAACAAAGCACTATCTCCGGCAGTAAATTTAATAAATATATATCAAAAATGTCTACATTCTTGCAATCGAAAGTCAGATATAAAACATTTCATCCTAAATTTGTGTCTTATTAGAAGCTCAAACAAAAAAAATATTTCATTGTTAATTCAATCATAATATTTATTATTAACTTAAAGTCTTTCCATAAATAATAGTGTGTGGGCACGGGTTCTACGTACCCCAGGATCCAATGGAAGAATATCAGTAAGGGTTAATCCCATAGATGAACCCATAAATAAACTTAACCCTAACAGTGTCATTGGGACGCTAATAAAAATCGCCCCGTACAAATAAAACATAAACTATGGGGTTGTTCCCTTGTAACCTGGTGCTTATGGGCTCTGATGTATAAATATATCGTTTTTTGGAAATTAAACATGGTAACCTGCCACTACTGCTAGATCGGAAAAATTTATTTTTAGTATAATTATTTTTGTATATATTTGTAGCTTTGCAACTGCTCCTGTAGTTAAATGTAGCTACGAATAAATAATAATTACTGAAATATATTAATATAATAGTAGGATACTTTTCATACAGTGCCAATATAAACATCCTCGAAACATATACATGTTTATATCAAACACAGGACACAAATTTATACACGTAGCTTCATCAATAAGAAAGAAGAAATAGTCGAAACCATGCTTTTATTTCCACATAAATTAATTATATAATTTTAAATAAATTTCAACATGCATGTACGAATATTTTGAATGAACACTGCTACCACCATCGTATTCTTTTACATACTTAACATCTAACTTATTTTTAAGCTAGACAAGTGAAGACTGTGCGTGTAAATATGCAAGGTAATCAATTAACTATAAAACTACCAAACCGATCTTTAAAATTCTCTAACTATTAAGCTAGATTATCTTCGAGTAACATAGGATTTATCCCGGAACTCTCCCAGCATCGGGTCAAACCACGCGAAGCTTCCGAGACGGGAGTATAACCATCGGCTGCAAACAGAACCTGCCTAATTCAAGTGTTTAGTGCAAGCGATCCCTCGGGACCACCCGGCAGACAACCAATTGAGACAAACTGCTGCATGGAGAGGCTGGGATAATGAAGGAAAAAGCCACAACTCGTGTTTATGTTATGGTCTACTACCTATAAAGATATAATGTTTGATCAATTTATGACACTGTGCATCCTAGACGGAACGAAGATGATAAGGAAATTTAGTTACTCCCGTAGGATGCAACAGGTTCGAGTAGCTCAAAAATTAATGATAAAGATAGATTATTGAACATTCAATTCATAGAAAACTTTTGAAACTCCTTAACTTTGAACGTTGCGTTAGATGATGATGCCAAGATTTCTTTAGATCTCGACCATAATGCGTTAGCGTTAGTAAAAGATATACAAGTAATTTATGGAAATGATTCGTTTCGTGTTCATGCAAATATTAGAAGTTAGTATAGTGAGTGCCACTAGCGTCTAGGAAGACGCCCCACTTCTTTTGCCGCTATGGTCGCGCACTCACTAAAAGCAATAACATGGATAAATTAATAGACATGAAGGATGACTGTGAAAAGATTCTTAAAAATTATCAAGTGAAAAAAGATCGTTCTGGTATTCCAAATATTTGTTATGATGTGCTGTTGTAGCTTATTAGCATATGTTAAGAATTTAACTTTTTTTTTTATTTTTTTTATTAATAATTAGCAGGCGTTTGTCTTCCATCTCACCTGATGGAAAGTGACGATGAAGACGAGGATCGTACACGCCTGTCTAAGAGGTACCTATTCACTCTACACTTGAAAGCTCCAGGGTTATATTTGTCCGGAAAAACAGACGCAGGCAAATCGTTCCACTCTTTGGCAACACGAACCAAAAATGAGCTATCGAACCGTTTAGTTCGGCTCATCGGCACGCTAACCACAAACGGGTGAAACTTCTGTCTGCGCCTGGTTGACCGGTGGAGAAAGGGGGATGGTTCGATCAACTGAAAAAGAGCATTCGCACACTCTCCAAAGTGCAATCTGTAAAAAACCGATAGACTAGCAACTTTTCGACGATGCTCGAGACTTTGCAGTCTCGAAGAAGTAAGTTTGTCGTCACTTATGAGTCTACGGGCCCTTCGGTCGACAGAATCCAACGCTTCAAGATGGTATTTTGCGGAATCATGCCAAAGATGGCTGCAGTACTCCATACAAGATCGAACCTGGGCTGTGTACAGGTTGAGCAGCTGTTCGGAGTTGAAGTACCGCCGGACCTTTGCGATGACTCCCAATTTTTTGGAAGCTGACTGTGCCATGGTTTCAATCTGTTGACCGAAATTAAGTTTCGACGTGATGGTCATGCCTAGAAGCCCTAGTTGGTTTGTGATCGGTACAGATACACTTTGGAAAGTGGGCGTCAAGTTGAATGTGCTCTTTTTAGCGGAGAAGAGACACGCCTGGGTTTTGGAAGGGTTGAATTTGACAAGATTGGCTTCACCCCAATCGGAAACCCTACAAAGTGTCAAATCAACCCGTTCGATCATCGACTCTCTCTGAAATTGGATCTGGTTTGGACTCGCTCGCGCATTGGAGACATATCTCTCTACAACAGTGCTGTCATCGGCGTAACCAATAATGCCATCCGATAAAAGAAGGTCATTAATGTGCAGCAGGAATAATGTTGCAGAGAGAACAGATCCCTGAGGTACGCCGGCGTTGATCGCCATTAGGTCCGATGAGAAGCCATCGACGACAACTCGAATTGACCGTTCCCTCAGGAAATCAGACATCCAGTCGCAGAGTCCAGATGGTATGCCATACGCAGGAAGCTTGCTCAAAAGGGCTTCGTGCCATACCCGGTCAAAGGCCTTGGAGATATCCAAGGATACGGCTATTGCCTCTCCATGCCCTTCCAAGGCCATGCTCCATAGATGCGTGACGTACACTAGAAGGTCTCCTGTTGAGCGTCCTCCGCGGAAACCATATTGGTTGTCACTGAGGAGCTCATTGGTCTCTAGGTACGTCAGGAGACGATGGTTCAATACACGTTCCATAATTTTGCAAATTATGGAAGTGATTGCAATAGGTCTATAGTTGACTGGGTCGGCTCGACTGCCCTTTTTTGGTACGGGCTGTACGTTTGCAAACTTCCATGATTTTGGAACTTTTCCAGTCCTTAGAGAGAGTCGATATAGGCGTGTCAAAACAGGAGACAACTCGGCGGCACAGTGCTTTAATACCACTGCGGGAATGCCATCCGGACCACTGGCCTTATTCACGTCTAGATTTTGTAAGCATTTGAGTACCTGTTTCTGGTGAATTTGGACGGCCTCCATCTTGGGGCCGAATGGAGGTAACGTGGGTGGGCTTTTACCTTTGGAATCTAGACGTGAACATTCCGCGAAGAGATTTGCGAACAAGTCTGCCTTCTCTTTTGCGCTGTGGGCCAAAGACCCGTCAGGCCTTTGCAGTGGTGGCAGTGATGGGCGACAGAAGTTCATCTCAACCGACTTGGCAAGGGACCAGAAAGCTTTACTCCCCGTGGGATAGGATGCTAACTTGTCCCCGATACGGCCAATGTGGTCGAAACGAGCGCTTCTGATCACCTTTTTGCAGAACTTGGCAGCAGCATTGTACGCCTGCTTCTTAGCTGGGAGATCCATAGCTTTGCTTCTGCGAGCGCTAGCCCAGGCTTGGTATGCTACATGCTTTCGCTTTTCAGCTAGGAGGCAATCAGCATTAAACCATGGGCGGGCTTTGGACTCCAGGGATACATCAGAGAACGGTATAAAGTATTCCATACCTTGACATATCACACTGGAGACAGCATCAGCACAGCATGATGGATCATCAGAAGTAAAGCAAGCTTGCCGCCAAGGATAAGAGGCGAAAAAGTGACGCATCTCATCCCAATCTGCTGACTTGTACCGCCATACTCGCCTTTTGCCTTTTGGGCTGGTATCGGTTGGCGAGTATTGCGACACAGATTTCACCAGACAGTGGTCGGATGTCCCTAATGGTGGAGATACGGACACCGAGTATCTGTCTGGATCGGTTGTCAGCAGAAGGTCCAAGCAATACGCAGTATGGTCAACAACGTCAGGAATGCGCGTAGGTTCGTGGATGAGCTGGGAGAGACCATGAGTTACTGCGAACCGATAGGTTTCTCTGCCAGCGTGGTCGGTGTCCTTGAACGGGTACAGCCACTCTCCATGGTGGGCATTAAAGTCCCCAAGGAACACCAACTGCGCAGAGGGATAGCGTCGTTGGACCTTATCTGCAGTATCACTGAGATATTCAATGAGTCGAGTTGTCTCCTGAGCTCCCGTGTGTGATCGGTAAATACTGGCGTATACAATTCGGTCCAGGCCAGTATCTACATAGACCCATAAGACAGAAAAATCCGGAACTTCCAAGTATCGGAGACGCCGACAACAGATCTCGTCTCTGACATACACGCACACGCCCGCATTGGGGTGAAATTTGGTCTCCAGGATATAGCCTGGGTAATGCAAGTATGCCAGATCCGAACGATCACAGATCTGCGTCTCTGTCAGAAAGAATAAGTGCGGTCTCTCTGTCTCAAGGTGGTGGTGGACATCGTGGAGATTTGAGTGCACTCCTCGGATGTTAGAGAAGTGTACTTTTAGGGAGAGGGAGTGCATCCGCTGTCGGCACTTATTTTTCTTTTTGGACTTTTCCATTATGTTGTTGTTAGGGTGAATAGGGGAGAGGAATAGAAGTTGAGTGAAGCGCAACGTTTGGAACCAAGCAACTCGAGTGGTTAGACCCACTGGTGGGGGACTCACATGGAGACCGCGGGGACGCCCAAAAACCCCCCGGGGATCGCCATCGGGCCCTCTCCATCCGGTCGCCAACCGGCACGATGGAGCAATCCCGGGATTTTACACAGGCGGTGGGGCAGCCTTTCGCGAATGGCTAGAACGCTAGTTGGGCCCCCTACAACCTGCGGTCGGCCAGCGGTGCACCGTTTCTTTGGATCCCGCTGCCCTCCAGAATGAGCCACCCGGTGCATCATAACCCATCGAGTTCAAACGGCTCTCATACGCTGCGCAATTACTCGGACCTATTCTCCTCCAATGGCTACTCAAGACATCATGCCGGAACGTGACTAGGTCACTTGGCGGCATGGCTTTGTCTTGAGGGTGGTTGCAAGCCACGGTCGAAACCTACCACCTGCAAAATTACCGATCTAAAAGAAAGTACCAATTAAATCCTGTTTAAACCAATTGAAGTCAATGTTGTCAATTTCCCAGGGTTGGAACAGGGCACTTGAAACTTTGAGTCTGTTGACTAAAGCTTCTCACGGTATTTTAAGAGATCTGAGAGATCTTTGGTTAAATATTAAATACGGAATTTAATACTATAAAGCCAAGATTCGAAAGGCCGTTGGCCAACTACATTTCTATTACAGATTTATTTGTGATGTGTAAGTGTAAGCACTAGGAAATGTGCTAGTTTTTAGCATTTGTGGCACCTAATAACGATTATTGGAATAACGATGGCGGTAATAGCCAAGAGAAACATAAACATTTTAAAATCATGGACCTACGCTCTAATACTCTTTATGTTGCCGAAAACAAACAACCCGCGATATCCCTTTCGAACCATGTGCGTAATCTCTATAACATAAAAAAGCCCTACATCGGCAACACCAGTGGTCGTTGACATGTGTATCGGTAACCCCGGCGCGCCCGCATGCACATGCGATGTGATGTGACCGAACGCGGGATATGGACGCTTGTGACCCATTTTGATATCGTGAGGGACGTTAGGGTTGACACTTTTAGTTTTAGAAAATATATATTGATGATAAGTAAAAATAAGATTTGGAATAGAAAAATTATAAAGTTTTGTAGTTGATTGATGACAATAAAAACCCTGTTTGTAAGTTCAGTAGAATTTGTTTGAATTTGAATTGAGAGTTAACTTACTTAACATTGTTTCTATGACTTCAAGATTGTTTAGACATAAATTTTATCTTCAGATGTAATCTGGCTCTATACGCAGCAGGCACTCCAATGACTTGAAACTTAATACGATATGTCGATAACGAAATGTTTGATGTATCTACTAAAATAAAAAACTTTACTTAGTAATTTATTATAATCAACTGAGAATAAGAATATGATAAAACTAGACCCTGCTAATCTTTGCTTTTTTTATTTTCAGGTAAACCATAGTAACTTGCATTCTTGGAGAAGCAGTAAAGTTACAAATCGCAGGTAGATATATAGATTTATGTTCCTTTTGTATTAATACAATAAAAAACGAATATAATTATTGTTATTCGACAACCCTATTCCCTCCTCATTACATTGGGTGCTTCAATGATCCACCATCGCTCCCAGAACAGACGAACTAACACTATTTTCTCTACTCTTTAAAAGTATAACCAGTTTATATTGAACTCTTACTTAGTGGTGTACTTATAAAATACAAAATGGTAATACCGGATGTAGTTATTGAGTAATAGTAGTTGCGGGGTCGGTAAGGACTATATTGAAATAAGACAAAGTGAAGTTGAAAAATAATAGATATTTGATTTAGATGAAACGGCAAAACGTATTGATAAAAAACGCAAGTCCGCGTTACGCACGTAGGTACCAGGGTCCGTCTTATGTACCAACTGCAGGTAGTCCAGTCCTTTTATTTTATTAGCGGCCATCCACAACCATACCTTTGACTTTTGTTAAATTTTAAAAATCTGATATAAATTTGAAATAAATAAGTTATCACCTGAGCTTCGGTTGTACAAATTAAATAAATTAATACATAGAAAATCCAACTCAAACTTTATTGTTTCAATATTTATTTCACAAAAAATCGATGTGTCTACACAAAAGTGATATGTTTGGTCTGTCGGTAAGTTTTTGCCACGCAATCTCACGAAATATGACATCATTTAGACGAATTCATTATTCGGCTGTCAGACCTCTTCGAGGAGTTTTTCTGGCGATTTGTTATAAAATGTGGGTAATTTGTATTAAAAAGGATGATTCAATAAAATGTTTTGTTAGATTGGGTGTCGAAAAATAACGGAATTGTAATGTCATGTTTATTTTTAGGACTTTGTACGTTGCGATTCAAAAATAGATTAAAGTCAGTTTTAAATTTCCTGTAATATGGACATTGCCCTCATTTAGGTAATACCACAAAATACAGAAAGAGATTAGAAGGGTTATCAATGCAATGATTGTACGCGATCCCACGTCGCCGGTGGTGCTCTCCCACTTTAAGTTAACACACCAATACTATTCGCATACTACTATTGCATATTACGCACACATAACTGGAGCCAACCATAGTTCGTCCCAATCACGTGCTTAAATTGTCTTATATACTTCTTAGTTCTGTATAACTATGGTCAAATGTCATTTTACAAATAATTTTTTTTTTGCAATATAGGTATACTTACATTCAATAAAACAGGTATGATTGGAAGAATTGTTCTTAACATTTTTTTAATTTATGAACTCTTGGTGTACTAGGGAGGGATGCCTCCATGGTTCGTCCATAATAAGAATCCTGAAAACTACAAAATTGTATGAGATAAATATTGAAAATAAAATGATTTGATTTGAAACTTGATGTTGATTGTCAAGTCGTGAATTTCTTTTTTTTTTCCATATGTTCATTTGTAATATTATTTATTGTTACTATATCATGAATATTTAAGACCGTCGTCACTTCTGACCACGAACTGCTTTCTTGGAACGTCGCACTATAAATATATTTGTAATTTCAATATTATGTCATTATATCATGTTACCGCAGAATTTCTAGAAAGTTTTGGATACAGTATGGTCAGTTTGTTGCTTACGCAGAAATCGTTAAAGCTTGCTTAGACTTATCTCAGCTGAATGGTCAATTAAAAAGCGACTTTGTTGTTAACTGCATAGTTATAAAAATCAGAGTATTTTATCTTACAAGATTAAATAAATAAATCCTCACACAAACACACCAAATGAATTGGCCCCAAAGTAATGAGAGCTTATGTTATGGATGAACAAAGCGAATCGGGGGGAACACAAAATAAACATACATGAATATAAGCCAGAACCATGACCCGAGAACAAACATCTGTTTCATCACACAAATGAACGCCCCGGTACAAATATAGATGTCATATGTTTTAAGAATGTATGCTATTTAGTAAAAATCAAAGTCACATTACATTTGTTTTCCCTCAAGGTAACATTCATGAAAAAAAAAACAAAATCAGAGTAGGTAGTTATTACTGGTATCATATTCTTAGTCACAAAATAAAATTAAAACCTCAAAGGGGCCGCAGCCTGGTCACACTTATAATATAAAAATTAATTCACTTCTGTGGTTAAGATTTAGATAAAGGCACTTAGGGCTGATTGTCCAATGCTCAGATAACTTTTATCAGTACAATAATTTTGAGAATTTGACAAAATTTCTATGGAAATTGTCAAAGTTATTCTCCTGATAATATTTATCTGCGGAGCATTGAACAATCAGCCCTTAATCTATCATACGTATATTATTTTAATAATACATGTTGATACATATATTTACTTAACACAACAGAAGATTTTAATCGTAAATAAAACACTTTTTACCGGATATTATCGCGTATATTTTAGTTAATTTTAAAATTATTTCAACGTTTCGGCATCTTTGCAGTTGCTATCGTGACCACGGCAACTGCAAAGATGCCGAAACGTTGAAATAATTTTAAAATTAACTAAAATATACGCGATAATATCCGGTAAAAAGTGTTTTATTTAAAATATGGATCGTGAAAATTTAAGAAAATATATGATTTTAATCGTCGTAGAGTTTCTTATGTTAAGATCTCGTCTGTGGCGATAATATTGTCCTTCTTATTTTACCCGTCATAACAATCACGTTCACATGTTTGTGTTCCGGATAAAGGCAAACGACAGCCAGTGTAACTTCTGGAACAAAGGCTATTCCTACTGAAGGCTACGGTCGTCAACGCGTCATTAGTCGAGAATCAATTACAATGTAAATAATCAACCTACGAATAATTATGTCTATGGACGCGGTTAAGCCACGACCCATTAGCTGAAGTTTAGAAGAAAAGAAAAAGTACCTTAACTTTCGCCTAAAGAAGTGATTGTTTGACAACATAAGTATGACCACAGATTACTAAAAAGGTACGAGCCAGCTGGCCGGCAGGTTAAAAACCATCCGTTGCAACAATGCAACACGTTCGACAATGCCTTTAATAGTAAGTTTGACTTGGTAAGCCCAGATTGGCTTCAGACTTATGCAGATTACTGACTTTGTAAGAGATAACTCACACCGTAAAAAAGTGGTGTAACCGAACTTTTAACTAAACCTACTCTCTTCTGACGGCTGCATGCACAAAGTGAGATTTCGAGAGACATTGGCCTGGAATAGGTTAAGGGTTTATTCATTTTGATGTGAGACTATAGTATCCAGCTCTCTACATACAGACGCGATAACAATAATCTCCTAAAGAATGGAAATCCTTGAAACGAATTGTAGTAACACCAACTTCATAAATATATCAAAAACTTGGAAAATCCGACACAAAACTATCGGAAACTTCAAATCTTGAAAAGGAGAGTATAACCGCTTCCGACATCGATCAACACTTTGTAATTACCGAATAACTTGTTTAACACGTCAATGTCATACAATATTTTATACTATTTAATGATGTACCATAAATAATATCTATGTCGCAGGCAGGTGGCTGAATTAGACATGCTAACAAACAGCTAGCCATTTTTGTAAAATTGGTAATTCATAAACCAAGCTCTGCATAGTTTGGGTCCATGCAGTTGGTGAGTTTATCAGGAGATTTATTATTCGACCGAATGGCTTATTGGGTAGTAGTCCTGTCTCGTGCATACTCCGAAGAGGCCGGATTCGATTCCTGGGAGGGGCATTATGTGTTTATGTGTTTGTTCTGGGTTCCCCTGGAGTTCGCTGTGTGGTCATCCACAAGCTCTGCCTACTTTTGGGCCATACGGTCGGTGTGTTTTGTGCTCTCGGTGTGGCAAATCACAAGATATGAACTAGTTTGAAAGAAAATAACTTACGAATCGCATATTACTATTCAACATGACAGCTAGCCAGTTAGCTGAACAAATCCATTCAACCAAACGGCTAGCTGTGTAGTTAAATGTCTAATGCAGCCATCCGCCTGCGACATCTGCGTTTATACAATTAGTTCCGGGACCAATAGTAACAGTGTTTGAATCCGATTCGATAAGCTGTCTATTTTGCATATGTAATTCTTATTTATGGATTCCGATTCAAACAAAAACAATGTTTAATCTTAGCTTATGGCGATGGCGCCCATATTTTGTCTATTGGTTTTTTTGTTGCGGGATTAGTAAAGGTTGAGTTTTAATGTTTAGCAAACTTGTTATTTTTATGTCATAGGAAACTGATGCAGTACTTCTTTTTAAGGTTTTTTCCTTTTATTAATATCTCTTATAATATTATTAATATCTAAGTAAACATATAATTTTTTTCCAAAGTGGTTGCAGTTGCTCGTTCCAACCTGGCGCCCTAAGAGGCGCACGTCAAGCACAGTATACTTTGTAAGGTTTTTATCAAGGGGGTTGTAAATAACGGACCTTATGTAAAGGGTGGTACATTGATGTTAAATGAGACACCAATAGTATCACACTATCACTTTTGTGGTCAAGGATGAAAAGATTTAATTATCTGCCGCATTATAAAATTATTTACGAATATATAGATACTACAGCTCCCTTTCGGTGCCTTTTACCATAATAAGCGCACGCTACATTATATTTCGTAACCTTGACTATAAAAGTGATATTATTAGTGTTTCACTTAGGTCTTAGAGAATAGCCAAAAAAAAACCTTTATGTTTACTTAAAATGAAAATTTACTCAATTCAATGCTTTTAGAATAGACAAACTGCCTTTTAAATATTTCAGTCGTTCAATATAATTAATCTTTTATGATCAAAATATCTTGTCATAACATAGAAAAGAAGTAATTGTTTACATTAATATTCTTTGCACAATATAGGAACTATCCAAAGAGTTAGTCAACCACCAGTAAAAAATATTGTTTTTAAACTTGACCAGTCAGATATGGATTCCCATGAACCCTCTTCCATCAAGTCCAAAAAAATTGCCATATCTGGCAAACAATTTTCATATCAATAATAGCAGCTGATTTCTGACTCACATGGGGCCTTCAATAATTTTATTTTATACGGCACTTCCAAAAGGTCTTTCACTTACTTCCTAGAACACTAGAGTAGATCTAAAGGCGTGCTACATTGGTGAGAATTAAAGTAAAAGTTTGATTTATTAATGAAGAAAGTTCTTAACAATAGCATTTTGTTCAATTAGAGCTGAGATAGATGTTTTGATAGATATCACTTTAGACCTCCTAACCAATGTATTTCAAGAGTTAAATGTAAAATCTACAAACCAAGGCTGTATGAACACAAGATGGCACCGCGTTTATAATTTCGATTTGGAATGTGGAGTATAAAGATGTTTAAATAACAAAAATAAATAAGATCCTTGGGAATTTGGATGTTTTTTACATTTTTTACATGTACATTCTGAAATGGTAGTGTTAATCATGTAATAAATGATGACGATATTTTTAATCGAGGTTGAACAAACACTACTTAAGTTCTATTATGTTTATTCTAATATCGTCATCTCCAACTAAATTATGTTTTGATTTTATAGTACAACGTATAAAATCTAACATGTGACCACACCCTAACCCTACGGCTACATGGTCGAAGCTGCGCCCGCGCCGCGCCATATTTGGCACTGCGCTGTGCGTTATGCGCATGTCACATTTTTATTATATCGTTATAAAAGTTAATACAATATCGACCTAGACCCGGTTGTGCCGGGTTGTTAAATGTATTGTGCGAACTACACAGTAAAAGAAACTATAGAACGTTTGCGTTAAAAGAAAATAGTTTCCATTGTGCGTTGTCAAGGTGAAAATGTTACGTATTCAACAGATGGTCTGTATTGAATCGATGATTGTAGACGTTTGGTCTCATTTAGTCAGATATATATAGTACTACGGTAACTTTTAACTTTGTACCTTTGTGTAGTATTTTGAATATAACAGGCAGTAAAGTCTAACTATACTTTTTTTGCAGTTATACTGTAGCGCGAGGTTATTATTTAAAAAGTAGGACTAAGTGTTATGTATCAAGATAAAACGGAAACACATTTCACAATTCTTGTCCTTATGCTGTTCCGAAGCGGAACACGACGAAACGAGCGGCGCACTTTCCTGCCTTCTATCTAATAATTTATTCGCGAGGACCCAGCTCTTTTAAGTTATTCTCTATCTTTAGAAGTACTGATAACTATTGTAGGTATAGGCGCACCGTCGTCGTCATATTCCATTAGATGAGGTAAAATATAAACGCGTGTCCAATTTACAACAAAATAGCTCACTGCTTGTATAATTAGACCATAAGAGCTATATTCTTAAGGTCATCAATAATTCTCCTCATAAAACGAGATTAAGGTATCGATTACATTTGCTAGATACAACTCAAATGCGTATCACATCACAACTCGCATCATTAATGGATAAATTCCCGAAAAATTTTGTTATTCACTTCATCACTCGCAATACACCCAAAATTGCCAACGGTATTTCTTAGTATTTTGAAGCTAACTTACTGTCCTGTGTTATCTCTTCGACCGGACCGCGTGGGCCCGCGACCTATTCCCGCCAACTGAGTCACATATGCACCAACCTGACAGATATAAAAATATTATTGTATACAGTACGCAGTTTGTATACACATCCATAATTATAGTATGCCGCGATGGTAGATAGAGATACATTTCTTTCGGAAGGTTAAAAAAGAGCCTATTTGCGATATATTTTGTCACGTCACGGTAACCGGTAGTAGCGAGTTTGTAAGATATTTAAGCTTTTAGGTTATATTTTTCGAAAAGCTTATAGGAAATATTTTTTTGCACTGTATATCCAGCTATTCATTATCCGAACTTTTTCTTGACCTACAAATAAACTCTAACATTCAGTCGAATGATAGATTCCACAATCTTCTAGATATAGCTCAGCACACTCCAAGTTAAGTGCACGTTAACATTCACAATAGCTCCCCAGGAATTCAGACATGGTGGTCTTGTATCTTGAACTAGGTTCTATTCCCGTCGAGGACTATTTTTGGAATACCGCTGGGGTTCGATTCTTGTTACATTGGTAAGGAATTTGCGGCTTAAACTAATTTTGGGTGTTGTATAGGGGAAGTTTTATTAGAACATTAATGTTGATGGTAGTTTGTTGGCTTTTGAGTATTTACTACGAGTTTTTAGTTTCGTTCAGTGAATATATTTGAAGTTGCTGTTATTATTAGAAGTAAGTATATCAGAATGTAAAAAAATCTTGATGCGTTTAAAAAATAATAAAGAGCATGTGTGTACCTTTATAATATAGTAGCGGCCTGCTTTGGTTTCGCGCGGGTAAATAGAAAGATTAGTTTAACAGGTATACATCATAATTTTCGCAGCGCACGCCAAAAAATTACGGTAATATGCAAGTTTTTGACAACTTGGCTTAGATTACTATAAGTAATTCTTCAAAGGATCTCAAATCTTTTATAAAATAAAATACAGCCATTGTTACTGGGTTATAACGAACCTTTCCATATGTGACAGAACTTTAAAAATCAGTTATTTGGTTTTTGAGTATATTCATTACAAGCATACATACAAAAAATCAAATCTTTTCTCTTTATAATGCAAGTATTGACAAATAAAGAGTGTTTCCAACGTAGCTTAGAACAAACAGATGAGTAAGTTACTAAAATGTTCTGGTTTTTGGGAGAGAGTTTATATATTTTATTTTATTGAAAATTGCTGAGTTTGTCTTCCTTTTTTTTGTGTTACTGTCTTGAAGTAATGATCCCCTGTCTAAAAGGCAAACTCATAATCTGGATAACTTAGAAAGATAAGTCACTTTTCAACCACGTGCACTATCATGCATAATATAAGTAGAATTATCCAAAATTCATACATAATATTGATAACTCATACATAACCGCGATTGCGTGTGTGCCGTTCCAGTGGCTAATAAAATGGCTGCGTGTCGCTCGTGTCGTAGGTCAGCGGAACTGTGTGGTGGTGGACAAAGAATAGACAATGCAGAGTGTATGCTCGATCTCGTGGTACTGACGGTAGACACAAATTGAAGCTGGTTTCTTGTGAAAGAGATTACGTTTCGGGACAGACATTTTGGGTTTAGTATTTTGACATATGATGGCAATTATTACATTTATTTACTTGTATCTACTTAAAGCATCTAAAGCATTTTAAACGCAAACTATCAGAAGTTACTCTATCATGTTCCACCAAAGTGAATTACTCCGTTTTGATAATAGAACATAAATAATAAAATAACATATAAGCTAATATAGTTTTTACATTCTGAAGTAATCGCTTAATCACTTGGGCTTTGTCATGGTCCAAGTACTCTAAGTTTAGTTTGATATAATTTCAAAGTTCGGCGGATAAAATTTTTTAGTACTCAGTTAGATACCTGATATCAATAAAATACTGCAGTTGGGTGGTACAGTCGTATGAATGTAGATATGCTTTTAATAACCATTTCTGGTTTATGTGCCTTATGCACGAACCCATGAAAACCAATATAAAAGATTAAAAAATTCAGGCTTAGGCATACTTTCGTGACGTTTCACATCTGAGTTCTATTAATGTACTTTCCCTGTTTAAAATTGATTAATGTTTTCGATCTATTTAGAGTTCCTTATTTATTGATACAATTAATATTCAAATAACATGACATTTTGCTACTGTTACATTCTTCAACATTGAATTTGCCTCGAGCACAACTTTGTGCTTAATTGTCCACTACATATTCTTGAATAGATACTTATCTAGGTATACAAAACTGATTTTCATACTTATAACTTCAAATTGATTAAGGATTAAAGCAGGAAGTCATTTATCGAATAAATGCGGTTTCTCTGGGAACTAGTAGTGAAGTTTTTTCATCTAAAAACTAGCTTTACCTACGGGTTTGTCTGCGAGCATTTTAACGCTTTTCCTATTCGGCCTTGAATTTCCAAAAATAATTTCATAATGGATGCGTAAGCAACAATAGTTTCGGCCGCAATCAGCCATGTTAAATGGTAACTTAAGTTGCTCCTAAGTGTAGCTAATTTGTACTTTATTCACATTAAATCTAAGTCTAGTTTTGCTAAGCAGTTTCTGCTTGATGTTTCTGAGTGCAGCCGTTAATACAAGATTTCAGACAGATCTGTCCAATAGTTTATACTGTGCGTTGATGGATCAGACAGCAAGTCATGTTTACCTTCTACATATAGACATAATCATCGTAATCACAACAAGATGATTACCATGTCTATATTAATCATGTAATCAAGTAATGACTTAATTAAGTTGAAGTCGCAAATGATTTAGCGAACTAGACAGGGTTCATTTAACTTGTAATTATAGAAAACCGTTATTAATGTTAAGTCTATTTATTAATTTCAAATTCTGGTTTTTAAATTATTTAAATCACAATTTGCGGCTGAAGCAAAATTTATGGAATACTACGAACTCCTACGCGGTTTTACCCGCGCAGATATTATTTTTCCGGGTAACGCGGGATTTACGGGCTAATATATATGTCATGTCTCTTCTAGATAATGCCTTTAAAAATCCATTCAATAAGTTTAGATATTATTGATTACACTCTTTATAACTATTGTACAGATTGGTTGTAAGTTAATTGGTTTGAAATCTGATCATCCTTTTAATTCTCTCTGAGGTGGTTCCCACATATTTTGGCTGGTTATTTAATCGGCAAACCTGGCCGGCGAAATCAAATATAAATTCGGTTTCGATTCGAATCAACATCAAATAAAGCATGACTCTACCACCCGTTCGGAAAAACCTTCGTGAAAAAGAACCGGCAAGAAACTTCACGGGTAGAATTTTTTAAAAATAAATTTAAAATGTCTCCTAATGTCTATACAAAATTATTTTTATCTGCATCTGCTAGCTCGGCAACTCTCCCTCCCCCCAAGTATCGGTACGAGGAGACTCAAATGTGATTATTGTTCAGAAAAACATCTGGTATATGCCGTTCGGGTTTTGGCGAGACGAGCCTTATGTGTCGATATAGGCAGACGGACTACCCGATTGGCACTTGCGAATATGTGTTAGCTTCGGGCCGGCTTTGTCGCTTAACAAAGCTGACCCGAATGTGGTTAGCGCCCCTAATGAACCTCTATCACTGCATCCAAACATAACTCACGAAAATAATTTCGTAATTTCACGTTTATTATTACGTGACAGTATCATTAATATATGGCCATTATCTAAATATTTTGTTCGTTCATATATCACATTAATATGGTTATATTGAAATATCACGAAATGTGACTTTCTATTTTATATTGTTTGTTTTTTATGTCATGGTAGATAAGGTGCGTGGGATTGTCCGTGTTTGGGCTCATTAGTGAAAAAGTAGTATACAACGATTGGACGATTCCTTTTTGAGGCGAGTAAAGCCTTGTATGTGCCTGTTTTATCCATAAACGTCGTAGTTATACTAAGTCTACAGATTTACTAGTTAAATGTAGGACAGAATACATCTTTGGTAAATAACTTTTTCGATTTCATTGTCACTTTTTGGCTGGTGATCTATCTCACAAGGGACCTTCTAGTACAGACACCAGTCTCCCACTCCACACAAAATACATTTGATGTATAAATGTATTTTTTTACTTTTTATGTGGGAGAAAAGAAATGAAGATTTATAATTACTATTACTTTTTATCGGGTGAAGTAGAAGACGAAACAAATGAGTAATAAGTACGTTTAAAAATCCTTTCAAATTACACATTTTTTGGGAAAACTTTTCCAGACCTAACTTTTGTTTGTTTCAATATCCTTTAATGTTGAGAATCATAGTAATAATAAATCCCTAGACAAACACACGAACTGTATGGCCCCAAAGTAAGCAGAGCTTGTGTTATGGCTGACCATACAACGAAGCCAGAATTAACATATTTACGAATAAACAACCATGACACGAGAACATACAACTGTGTTCATCACACAAACGGGGGCCCCGACCAGGACTTAAACCTGGGACCTGCGACGAATGATGCAGGACTACTAAACACTACACCACTCAGCCGTCAAAAAATGATAAAGCTATAATTTATTTATTTAATTTATTTAACAGTTTTTGTACACACATATAAAAACAACATAAAAACCTTAAAGACTAAATATGTACAAAGGCACGGCTTATTTCTAAAAGAAATCCCTTCCAGCCGACCTGTGAGTGGAGAGATTAGTGTATAACAAAGTAGTGTGTACCTAATTTAAACATACATAAATTATATACTTAATACACATACTCATACACATATATAAATTAAATAAAATACAATAAAATATAAACAATCTAAAATTATGTAAAGGAAAATTACTAAACTTACTTAATAAGTGAAAAGTAGTGGTCTATAACTCTTTTTTTAAAGATTATAAGATTATATAAGGGTGTGAATTCCACAATCTGACTGCATGAACGGTAAATGAATAGGAGAAAAAGTCTGTTTTATGTGGATGTATGTGAAGGAGAGTACGCTTATGTGCTCTGCATGGCGCCTCATTCGAATGGGCAATAATTATGTTAGAATAAGATTTCACTATCAAGCTGTAATTAGTGCAAACGGTCGGTTTTTATCAAAAATAAATTAACTATAAAAATACTCTTAGTTGCAAATTTACTATCCCTAGTTCACTGAGCACCACGATAAAACTCTGTAAACTTAGACAGTATACAGTTATGCTTTATTATATATTTATTCTAAACTTATTTGACGTGCAATCCGCAAGGCTCGAGTCTTGGCACACGTGCAGTTGCAATAATGTGCAGGAAAATATTTGAAAATTCTCAAAATAAACTTTATATTGCTGTGTACCGATACTAAATTATAAGAAAATAGTCTATTAATTATGAGCAATCACGCCGCAAATTGCTGCGCTTACGCATTAATGACATTATAAGTGGGCGATATTAGAGCTTCCTGTTTAGTTTTTGAGTAGCACAATTAAGTTTATAAAAGCCTTAAGAGGAAATTTTTAAGGTACAGAGCTATTGCAAGGGGTTTTACTTCATGCGAGTGGGACAGCCGTGTTTAAAACATTTATAATTATTTTTTAACTTACGGTACAAAATGCAAAGTTAACTTAGAATATTAGTATATTCACCCTAGTGGTTATGGGCGATCCCCTATTAGGTGAGAGCATATTTTTTTATTAAATGGCTGCAATTTATTAATTTGGAAATGTATAAATCTCTCTCTCTCTTTAAAAAAGTCAACACATAAAATCATTATCTTTTGTGTATTTAGTTGTAGATCTTTTCGGCTACAAAGATGGATTCGACACCATGGAGAAGTCGAGACATACGGAGGAACCATATATGTATAAGTTCAACTACGCATTAACATTTTAAGATCATCATGTCACGTATGTTTATAGTCTAAAGCCCTTAAATGGTGGGATAAACTCAAAAAAGGGAACTATTAATCTGAAAATTTGGCAGATTGAAAAGCCCAACTACTAAAGTTGTTGTTCGTATCATTCATGTTACCATGGGAATTCCGGGAAACAATATACCCTATGTCTCTTCCACAACTGAGACGAATCCGATGACACCTCATATGTTGAAATCCGTCTAACGGTTTAGTCTTTAGAGAGTGCCAGTATACATACATACATACATACATACATATACGCGAAAAACATGTAAAGTCCGAGAGTCTGCTCCATGAACTCGTCTATACCTAAGGTTAACATTGTAATTGACAGTGCCTGTTAACTTGTTACATTTTACCGACAAAACTAACCGTCTAACATAAGTTTTAACTTACCTTATCTATTACACGATTTTTTACTAATACAAATGTTATTCAGGTCATTAACCTCACCTGAAAATGCTGCAACATTAATAGTGAAAATCTGAGCTAGGTAACTCGTAAAGAATGCGCACTGCGTCGCGTTCTGGCGCCGCGCCAAATATCTTCATAATGCTCTAGAATAAGATCTATCTAAAATAATATGCTTTGCTGCAGTCATTGCTGCCACTGAGTAACAGATAAACTACTGCAAAAAATGCCATGCACACCGTTTTAAATACCTACTCTCTCCGGACTGCATGTAAAAATTAACACTAAACTTTCGTATACACGGTTTATTACAGCCACGCAAAGGCGCACGGCCACGCAGACATATTGCAACTATAAAAATATAAATTAACATACGATTAAGGTACCTATACAAATCAAGTAAAGCTTATTTTTTATTTATAATAATTTATCATCCAAACAATTCTGCAGCATGTATTCTATTTTTAGACAATGATAAAAACGTTCATACGCAATACGTCTGTAGGCAATCGACTTTGCTAGGACCGCCGGCGGACCAGTGGGCAATAGGTATGTAGCGCGCGCATGTAAATCGAGTGACACAGACCTAATGCAAGCGCCTCGTCATTCGTGTGTATGTTTGTGCTTGATAGTGACAATGTCTTGAATTTAAGTTTCGGGAAATATTAAAGTGTTTAGAACAAGGCCCTCCATGGACAGTCAGTCTGGTTCTGATGTCAGTCTTATGGTAAATTACAAAGTTCTTTGAATAAAATGTAATGTAATGTCTTCACTACAAGATGACTATAATAATGAACTGTTTATAGAATAATCCATCAAACTAAAAATATTTCATTTCATTATTCGTTTTTACACTCTTAATGAATGTCAACTTAGAGCTTCGGCTTTTAAAAGGTAATTGAGAGCGAAAAAAGCCGGCTGAGAAAACCTGTCCGCACTCTTTTATAAAAAAAAGTTTTATACACGGAATATAAGGTACACAATGTAATTACGAAATTAAAGAAACAAATACAATTGCTACATCTGATAGACGTGAATACTGTGTTGGCCAAATATTTATTAATAAAAAGTGTTCTGTTTTTTCAGATTTCATTGATTGCATATAAATAAATCTTTCTTATGTATACTATTACTGATTTTTGTCACGATAACTGTATAATTGCCGAAAAGTAGACACTGGTACACAAGTAGTAACTATGTTAATAATAAATTCCAGCTTTGTAATGTTTGCATGATGTTTATAATAATAATAATAATTTATTTCGGACATTTGATCCATATTAAGAGTTAGTAACAATTTTTTTGTTTTATTTTACATTACATTGTAGGTGGCAACTATTCCAATGTTTCAATATAGAGCTATCTACCTTTTCCTTTTCAAACTCAATATATGCTAGAAGATCTTGTTCGTTGACACATATACGAGGCCGCAGAGGGCCTCATGATAAATATTACACATCTGTTTGATTACACGATGATTTTGAAATTCAAAACTCTATCCAATAAATTTATAAAATAAGTATTCAAATAAACAATCCTAAATTAATTTTTAGATGCATCATAGCTTAAATCCGAGAATGTGATGAAAAGAAAAACACAGCTGACCAAGATGAAAAAAATTTGACGTTCCAAATGTTTTAGATTAAAAATAAATAAACCGCCAAGAAAGAGTATTTCGCCAAAAAGTGTTAATAGCCAACGTACACATTTACAATCTGACACGTAACAAATCAAACTAAATATTATTAAAAAGTAGGTATTTAGTAGGTGTTGGACAAGTCCAACACTATAATGCCTCTGTCTTTCACGGGGTGGCAGCTGAAATTTTTTAAATTCAGATATGCATGTATTTACTTAAAATGCAAACGAAAAGACTGCGCCAAATTTTCATACAAAAAACATGACGGAAATACCCGCAGTCGAGTAAAACTTTGCCACTATTATTAGTTAGTTATGACTAACATCAATCAATATTTCATTAGGTTTTCCAAGAAAGTCTAGAAACTAGGCCGAGGTTCCATCGATTTTTAAATAATGACGTCATAGGAAAACCCGGCGGAAAGCAATATTCAACGGAAATAAGCAAAAACGTCGCATCGCCTTGTTTTACTTGGGTATGAGCAAACTTTGTTAGATATAAGCAACTTTGTATCATTTTGAAGTACATAAATAACAATGATTTATATCACATGTCTAGGAACCAAGTTTAGTGAATGTCCAAAATTAATAATTTAAAAAAATAAATATTTTAATATTGTTTATTTGTGATTTAAATTTTTTTACTGAATCAATTTTAAACTTTCTTTTAATTGAAAACCTCCGTTATTCGCAAGTAACGTAATTTATAATTTCTACCCCACGAGAATTCCCACGGTATTATAAGTTACTCCGGAGAAACAAAATTTTTAACGACAAAAGATTTCAGTCATCAAACAAAACTTTTTTTAATAATAATTTTGTTTAATGTTTGTAATGAAATATAATCGTAACATTCTGAAACTATTAGATCGATTAAAAAAATATTTAGGAGTAACACAGACTATAATAGGTATAGTCTGAATAGAATATATTAATATAATATATTTAGGCATCTATGGATGGAGCTTATCACGTGACGATCGTTGTGTCACGTAACGTGATCCAATTAGTTTATGAGTTTTCGATAGCGTTAGCGATCATACATTGCAACTTGGCTCATATATGTCAAACGGTGACTTAAAGTGTATCTCAGTATAGATTTTGCTTAGCGAATTTATACTTTATCTATTCTTCTACTAAGCCGAGATTTGCTAAGCCAAACCTTAAGAGCGCCTTAAGTAAGCTATGACTTATCTCAGTGCTGCCGTAAGTCTATTACATTAAAACTATACTTACAACTTATTACCTTAATCAGCCGTCCTAAAAACAATTCAACGAACGTCAAGGAAGTGCGCTGACCCCAGCTCAGTAAATGAAGCTCATAAACAATGAACATTTAAGCGCGACTTCCGCGGCGTCGCTGTGCCGTCGTCGGCGCGCTCGCAGCGCTGACACTAGTCTCGTAGCTACGTAGTCAGTCATGGAACGTAGCTTATAAGTATTCTGATTATATTTTTATTTACTTTAAGTGAACAAATTGTAGATGAGATTACTTAAAATGCAGTAAATAATTATTATTCACATATAAATTTGATTTAGGATGCAATTCATAAGAAATATCAACATTTAGGCAATAGTTATATTTTTGAGGCTCTTGGCGTTAAGACTATGAGGCTTTGAAAAAAATAAAATAACGAAAGATAGGTTTTTACACAATTTACGTTAATAATAATGGTTCTAGTACTAAGTCAGATACATTTACTTACACTAATTCAATTATATTCCTCCCCGACAGGTGAAAAAAGAGATAGGATGATGCCAAACATGAGCAAGAACAAATATGTTTGTATTCCCGCCATGTGGGATATTGTTGGTTCGGTGCGCGTAGCGGCTAAACCAAGATCAGTAAAATCAGGCGACTGGGAACAACATTTTTGAGGTCTGATTTTGAGGAGCTTGTCACATATTTTACTTCCACTATTTTACTTAAATCGAAGGGAGGAGTCAGTGTGCTCATCGACTTTTCAGCGAGAGTTCAGAACGTTTGGTATGTGAAACTCTTTATGCTCGAGGTTAAACTTATTTTAGACTTAAGCGACTTAGACAATGGTGCCACTTTTGTCAGAAAACGGATTAAACTAAACTGTAACTAAAACTTTTCCAATTTAGTTTGATTTGGTCAAAACGCTATTCTGTTTTTGACTTTGAACTAAATTTAGTTTTTGAAATGGCAGGAATAAATTAATTTTGACGGTTCTAAATTAAATGTTCAGGTGTTGCCAGCATTTTGATCGCAATTTCATCGCATTTTGAGCAAGTTTGATTAAGCTTAGTTGATTAGCTTAAGTTTATTTTGTGGAAACAGAATTGGCATCCAAGTGACCTAACACAGTAATTCTGCCAGCATTTGGCCAATGTGCACTTTGTATAATATTATTTAAGCGTTTTCTCTGTAATTATTTTTCATTTCTTACTTATCTTTTGTTAATTTGTAAATGTAATTGTTTGGAAAATGTAAATGTTTAATTTCAACTATTACAATTGAATTGAGGTCCTTAAGTTTTCCCTAAGGAACTCAATTCTTGCTTGGAGCAGAAAAAGCAGAATAGGCAAGATTTACCGAAATATAATAATACTTTTTATTCGTCTGAATGTTCAAGGTAATTAATTTAACAGATAGACTATGAATATAAGAGAACTAAGAAAAAAAAATGGTAAGATAGCTGGTGGTCCTCGGCATTCAACCAATATTGATGGTAGAGTGCTCTCGTTGTATGGCTAGGCTTATGCTTTGCGTGAGGTAATCTCCAGCCTGGTCAAGCCAGCGGTGGTCAGCCAACTGGTGACCACAGACCTGGACTAATCAGGATGAAAGGTACCTGATATTTTGTGTTTGAATTTTTCAGCCGAATGCGTATATTTGGCGCTGGCTTCTATGGAGTCTGAAGCTCGCACGTGGGACGAAGCGAGTGTTTTCGCACCTTCAGAAGGAGTCGTAGAAGGAGTTATGGAGAAAAATATGTAAACTGTAACTACGTTACATGCATATTGTATGAATATCTATATTATTTTTTATTGATAGTAAACGAAGGTTATTAATGCAAAGTAGGCAATCATTGCAATACAAAGTATTAGTAGTTTACAAGTAGTTGCTATTAGGCATTGTTAACACGTGTAACTATCCATTTGATCTGATACTGCAGTCATATTATTTTACGCATTGTAAGTATTGACATATGTCTGACTCTGTATTATTGAAGAACTTCACATCTCCCACGGAAAAGGAAAACATTGTGAGAAAATATACATAATTGCATACCAAATGAAGTGAAGTTGATGCTGGTATTGTTGTACGCATCTTGTTCCTAATAAACACCGTAAAATAATAATGATATATCTCGAGATATACCCACCAATTGCCTGATGATCAAGTTGGCAATATAGGTAACTAAATTTATTTTTATTTTTAGTTGATAGTATTAATTTTTGTTTTTTGAATATTTGAATAGTATCATTAGTTTTATTATTGTTGTATTCTTATTATTGGATTTGTGTAATATTTTGACTGTGGAACTGCATTAAATAGTTGTATGTTTCCCAAATAAATAAATAAAGGTAAAGCACAGCAAATGAGCGGTCTCTGCGCGGTTTATCCTGAGATATAAATAAAATAAATCAATAAATCCTTAGACAAACACATGATCTGTATGGGCCCAAAGTAAGCAGAGCTTGCGTTGAACCGAAAATAAACATACAAATAACCCGTACTCATGACATAGCCATGACCTGAGAACAAATCTCTGCGTTCATCAAACAAATGAAAGCCCCGACCAGAACTGGGCCTGGGGCCTCCGGCCACGGCGAGGCAGACCACCGCTGACACCACTCGTGAATTTTCGTTTTGAGAATTTCGGGATAACATTTAGTTAGGGTATTCTTCTAGATAATGTAACCTTTCAACGGATAAAGTTTTTTTATGGGTTCAGTAGTTTTAGAGCTAATCTGATAACATATAAACAAACAATAATTTATTATTGTAATGCTTAATAGTAAAGAAGTATAGTCAGAATTACGTTGACAAATTTTTTTACATATTCATTGTTCATAAATAAGCACGTGTATTATTACCTGATAGTATAAGTGACATCCGAGCATAGCAATATCAATAAAACCTGGTGAGTTTTTTACCGTACGGAAATAGGGTACATATTCTCAGACCAAGAAATTAACTCTTCATAAAAATCCTGGGAGTAAGCTGTAAATTTTATTTTGCATTTTCGCTGTAATGTGTCTTTGGGAAAATTTCTCAAAATGGGGCTCTGAGCCCTTATGCTTTTTTTGCGAACGGTAAAAAAGTCACCCGGTATAATTGGTGTTTTCAAAGAATTCACAGTTTACGTTATATTGCAGAGGCTGTAGATTGAATTAAAATGCAAAGCCGATCGAATGCTTCAGTTAGAATAGCCTTTGTTTCTGTAATTTACTGGATGTGGGTATAGGTAACAATAGAAATAGACAATTCATTGGAGTAAATAAACGTTTATGTACATCAACTTTCTTTAGGCTAGTGTATATTTTCCCTAGCGGAATTTGAATCTAGGCGCCCTAGTGCAGCACGATCAGGTACTACTAGCTATCAACTAGACCAAATTATGCCCTCAAAATTGAATGTGCACCAGTAAATGTAATATTCTGTTTTGGTATTTGAATGTTTAAATTAGTATTTAACTTCTACCATTGAAAACTAAGTAAAGCTAATTGTATTCAATCATTCGGTTGTTACATTATACAATGTTTGCTCCTTCGAAAAATAAAATTAATACCAACCTTGCATTGTTTTCACTAGTTTGAAGTCAAATACTAATTGCCAACAAATGAGCTCTCCGAAAGGAAAGCTTTGGCAAAATACAGGTAAATTTAACGACACAAAATTATGAGAAAATCTCCAGTTTAGATAGATGCATCTGTCTTACAAGTAGCAATTATTTCTTTCATAACTACCATCAGTTTTTAGTTGCCTGCGCATCGCAAATCAACTTTCTTTTCTGCATTAATTATTACTGTTCATAAAAATATAGCTACAATGGAACTTGAGCGTGGAATTTTCTCATATGTATTGAAGTTTTCTAGTCATTCAAACAATGGGGAGAGCATTATAGTCATTGCATGCTTTTATTACTGACTTAATGCTGTTTGACACAATTTTATTTTATAATTCTGTAATGGTGTAATCGTGGTTGTATCGATTAGCTGGATAGTGTGTTTTTAAAAGAAATTTAGCTTAGATCGAAGAGTTGCCGTAGTAAGGTTATCTTAATTACTGTATGTGTCGTAGCCATATCATAGAATTACCCACATCATGGAACGTTCGATCAGATCAACTGTCGTTTGGCCACATCATGATGTGGCTTGGACAGATCAATGGTAAGAAGTCGTTTGTTTATATGGTCAACTGTACGCGCAGCCGCCTCAAGAAGAGGCCAAGTTTATTTGATCGTATCTTATGTATAATTAATTGTTCCTTTAACTACTTTGTGTGTGTGTCAATGTCCACGATGCACGAGGATGATATAATTAGCTGATTTATCGCATAACATGTCATTTTGGAAAACATTTTTTTTGCTTGTTTTATACTCTTTATAAATTTAATTTTCATTACCGCGCATCGCCTGGTGCTGCCGAAACACGCTCGCTTCGTTCGGTAGGACCGCACAGATAGCAGGATATCAACTAAGTTCTGGAAAATATTTCATGATATGGATTTTATATACACTCACAAGATCGTTACAACCAACAGGCGTAGTACCATGTTTTATTATATCAACAAAACGAACGACTGCAGAAGTCCCTGGACTGAATTTCAGTAAGGACTAGTGGAAAACAAAGTGTGTTCATCACATAAATGCACGCCCCGACCAAGACTCGAACCTGGGCGAACTCTTGCGTATGAGGTAGGGCTATTGACTAGGTACGCCCCTCGGCCGTCATATAAACCAAAGTTAAATCTATTAAAAGAAAGTGTTAATACAAAAATCCTCATTCTTAAAAATAAACAAAATATATATTATTGAACACCTATCTCACACAAATTCAACCGGAGAATTCGGCCCTAGGACCACAGGTATGACGAGATCAAATTCTCAAATCTACAGTTACTGTTATAATATAGAGGTAAAATATTGTTTGCTATATGTAGTAAACATTGAATTGCTTTTCAAATATTTTTCATCATTTTAAAAAGTATTTTATCCAGAAGTAAGAGAGGTTATATATATTTTATCCCAATATTCCCACGGGATCAGGAGTTGCGCAGGTGAAACCGTGCAAAGACCTCTAGTGTGGTATTTTTGTGAAGTATACACCACGAGGCTAAACACCTTAGTTGTTTTCAAACAATTAATTAATTTTTCATTTTCATTCATTCATCAATTCATTTAAGAAGACATGAGCAAATTGTTTCTTCCACAACATAACTACAACAGCCTTAATTATCTCACTGCAGGGATAGCAAAGGGGGTTATTTCAGGCTACTTATAGTCCACCACGTACACTGCATGGTACCAGACTTACAGATACCTTCGAATTTATTTCTTAGATATGTGGGATTCCTCAGGTTCTTTTCATTCGCCGTCAGAGCTATCGACTTCTACTTCCTATTACATTCTATTACCACAATGGAAGCAATAATAATAGATAGGACACAACATTATTACTAAATTACGCATAGTTTATTGCCAATAAACATAAATTAATAAAAGGAATCAATAAAGCAGAATGTTTCCTTTTTCAGTAAGTTATTTAACATAACAAGAGCCTTTAAAAATACATTGTATTGTCACCAAATGAACCTTGATTCTAAGTTTGAAGGACACGCAGGCTCCGGGCTCCGGACCAAATTGAGAGAAAAAAATCTCGAAATTGCATTCCGCCAAGGCTACCTGCGCGCACGCAGCTAGATCGACGCGCGTCCCGCGCGGCGTCGTCACTTCATTCAATTAAATAAAACAGTCAACAGTTGACTCGCGTCGCTCGAGCGAGGTGCACGTGGTTTGTGAACGCTGAGGGCGTCACCGATAAACAAACGAAACTCGCGCCTTCGAAAAACGAATTCTTGTAACAGTGTTGTGCATAAACTTTTGTTTTTTGAAGTGAACTTTCTTACAAACGGAATCTTTGATTTATAATTTTTTATGGTAAGTTTTGATTTGTATTGTTTCCATAATTGTCAAAACAATTGGGTTTTATCGGTGTACAGCGTCACTAGGTGGTAGGTGTTTCAGGTGATAATAAAGTTAATCAATAAACACAGTCGATTGATAATGTATTTTTGTATGGTAACGTATGGTACGTAACGTTGATATGCGGAATTTTTTATCAGTAGGTATAAAGGTTATAATGATGAACACAAAGATTCTTTCAAGACATATTGACTTGTCATATCATATCATTTCAGAACATAAAATTGTTGGAATCGTTCGAATGTTCTTCTAGTTTATGACTTATTACAAGTAATTTGTTTATAAAACATTGCTCTCTTTCAATCCAGTATGAGGGTCCAGTTTACTTGCATATTTCAATAATGATGTAGATAGTTACCTAATAAACGAATCTGCTATTTGTCTAATGAAAAATTATAAAATGTACACCACGGTTGGTAGGCACCCATACCAATCTATTTTAACGTTAAGTACTTATAGGTTTTATAAACATGGTCTTGTCTACTTCGGATTGGATCTATTCTGTATTTTCCAAAATAATCATTTGGTAATTAAATTTGATTTTTAACTTGTCACAAAATATATACCTACATCTTCAGTAAACTTTAGGTTTTAAACTGCAATGTTGGGGCTATCTTTAGTAATGCGGGGCTTGGTTGCTAAAAATACAACCGTAGTTTGAGTCTCTCAAATACCAGTCTACCATCTTTCCCAGCATAGTTTTAATTGACGACGATACCACGACGTGGTGTAGTGGTAAGTAGCATTGCCTCAAACGCCGAAGGTCCCAGGTTCGAGTCCTGGCCATGGCATTCATTTGGGTGATGAAGATGTTTGTTCTCGGGTCATGGTTGTTTGTGTTTATATATATATGTTTAATCCGGGTTCCCTCCCAGTTCGCTGTATGGTCATTCATAACACAAGCTCTGCTTACTTTGGGGCCATACAGTTGGTGTGCTTGTCTGGGGATTTATTATTATTATTATTTTATTGATGAATGTACCTGCATATCCAATTCTTTTTGAAATCGAAGAAATTAAAGGAAAGTCTTTTTTGACATAAAATATTAATCCAGAGTTCCTAGTACTGAACCAAGATCTTTACTTTTTTTAAATATTTGTAGCTCAGCGTAATAATTATGTTGCTGTAGATATTTATTCCTAGATGTAGGTAGATATGAACCTACCTACTCGTAGGTATCTGTAGATATTTTATTCGATAAGAATATCTGGCAACCTGAAGTGACAGACAATTGTTTATTTAGTGCACTGTTCTATAGACAATCCTACAGATGTACCTGTAAATCATTCACTTCAACAACTTACTTTTATAAGACGTATGAAAATGCTTATGAAATTTTGATGAATGCCTAAAATACATTATTAAACAATTCACTACAATTGCCTAGCACTGTAATAAGTTTCATTAAGAACATAAATGCTATGATATACCGGATATTCGAACGTAACGAGATAATTTTGTAACAATTCGTGATTAGAACAGTTATTTTGGGGTACACTACATAAATACGAAAAACTTAATTCCGATAGACATAATCACGAATTTCAAAATTACGAATTTTATAACGCCGAATGGTTCAAAATTCCGATAGTGAAAATTCCGTGTTTCATAATTCCTAATTTTACCTCTTCGAAACTTCAAAATTCCGAACGTTTATAATTACGAAAATCAATATGCCGAATTAGAAAATACCGAACCATCAAAAATCCGAATTATTAATAATCCGCAATATCATAAATACGAATCCCGATTATCAAAATTTCGAATAATGTTAGGTGCTCAAACGCCTTGTAAAACTGCATGAGCACATCAATTTATACGTTCGAGCATTCAAGTAGTAATGAAAAGTCTGGAAATGAGAAAGTTTCTTTGGTTTTTTGTACCGAGTTATTTCTTGAGTATATAGGTTATGTACTGAAATGCAAATCCCTTTTCAAGCGCTTCGACCGGCACGCTCGCTGCGCTCGCTCGGCTCGCGCTGCATTATCTACATACAGACTAACTGCTCTTCCTCTCTTCGCTCATCGTCGCGCCTAATTTACATAATTTCAAGATGTGCCTTATTAATTTTTATTTGTGTCACAGGAGATTTAGATTATAATTTTTAATATATACCCGTTTTAGATACAAAATCTGAATGTCAGCGTTGAGTTTTCGGAAAATTAAAATTCGGAGTACCATATTTCGGACTAGTAACACAGCGGGTTTTTAATTCTTCGTACTAATGAAAGTCGGAAAATTAAAATTTCGTATTTATGAATTTCGATAAAATAATAATCGTGTTTTTGAATAGTCGTAATTTAGTCTCTTAGGGATTGTGAAATTCGGAATGAAAAAAATCGGAATATTCAAATTCAGAATTACATCATTCGGAATTTTTTGGTTTTCCCGTTATTTTGGTGTAGAAGTTTATATTTGATACCCTAGTAAGTGAATATTGATTAGACGTGTCATTCCAAATAAATAAACGCGTGTCACTTGACACGAAACGTTTCTATCACCTATGATTTCACCGACTCAAAACAATGGCATATCTACTAATAAAACAAATGACTCACTAATCTTCAAACGAAAGATATCGTCTGACCGTACGTTTCCAGTGTGGCCAGTCTAATTTTGGTCACAAGTCGGTTCTGCCTTCCTGCCGCGCTTCCGTCTGCCTTATATGGCAACTTTATACCAGCTACGTTCATACCAATTAAATGTTGTGCGTAAACAATCATTTTTAACTAGTTTTGTCGTAGGGTTCTTGAGAAATAATTGAGATAATTTGGTTTTATTTACACAGGCATTAGACCATGTGTATGTACATACATACTAGTTTACCTTTTCAGTGCAACTTTACCTGCGGAGCTCTCGAGTCTCGAACCATTGCATTTTATATCTCCTTGATGGCGACAGAATTATTTAAATTGTTTAATTTTTTTACAAATAAAGAAACGACCTTTTTTCTTTATAATTGCATAAGTATACATATAAATAGATAGGAATGGTTATCTGTAACACAAGCTTTGATTAATTACCAGGTCAGCTCATAATATCGAAAGCACAGTTTGCAAGGTACCTATCACAGCCTCACGATGCGTGATGGACTTTTGAAAAATCAACTTTTAAGGATAACAATCGTTTTCTTGATAAATATTCCACACAAATGAAGCAAGCATGAATGTACACTAAGGTCTGTAAAGGGAACTTAAACGTATTTTAGACTTATTTTAGCTAAATTTTATTGCTAAAATGAAAAGCAATGGCTCCCATTTTGACAAGATTGGTGTCCCATGTTTCAAAATATGCATACAATGTCTTATAAAACAAACTCGCTTTTTATTTGACCATTTAGCTGAGAAGTCTAACTCCTTACAACAGTGATGATCTCAATGATCTAGGTAGGCTCATGGGCGTTCAAGCACTTTACAGCTTAGTGGGACTTACCAGAAGCCACACCAGCGACTCCGTTCGCTGTTGGCTTGAACAACAAACGCGTAATAAAAGCATTTCTCAATTTTATTCTAATAGCAATACTTATGTGAGTATACATCTTGTTATGATATCTTTTAGATTATAATTTCTATAGTCACTATTTATATTTATGATATTAAAAACAAAATACTACTATACTACGATCGTCGTCTTATAAGTGTCTAGTTAATGTCGAAATATATATTTTTTTAATTTAAGGAATTCTTACCACGATTTCTTTTTAATTTCTGGTTAAAACTTAGTGCTGACTTCTAGTAGAAATTTTACATACTTAAAGATGAAGGCATTTCACATAAAGAAGACATGGGATTGGATATACTAAAAAGGAGGTAAGAACCTTAATTTGATCAAATGGGAACGGCAGTCGAAACCTACTCCAAACCCGAAACCTTATCGGACCTTCACCTTTAGTTATAACTTAATCAAAAAAGGCATTGATAAACATGATAAGGCAAAGTAACACCCACTTTAACTATACTTAATTTACTTCTTAAAACTTACGATATTATTTACTTATGTGCGTTAAAACTTATAATTATTCGTCATTTAATACGAGCCCATAATGTACCGTGAACAGCAATTTTTTAAATCAAAATTATATTAATTTGACTTTTGTAATTACGTCTCAGTTTCGTAACTGTAGTTAAACATAAATTACTAGTCTATATTAATGAAATTGCTATTAAATAAATATTAAGTACATGTAAGTATATTTTTGAAATGTCACTAGCTTACTACTAGAGTTCGCCACTGCGAAGGTACTTCCTAAAATGAAGGTTACAGGGCTACAAGTTTGGCTTGTAAAAAAAAATCCAAGTTTTATTGATTGATCTAGTTAATCTCATAGTGTCAACAGTTTACTAAGGGTCGCTAACCACACATTCGGGCCGGCATTAATCGGCACAGCCGCGCAGCAATGTCGTATACATATGTGTATTATTTGTAATTTACAATATGCAGTATTCTTTTTTGTTATTGCTATCACTTCTGAAAATAGGTTTCTAATAAAATATTACGGATAAATACTTTATTCCTATTTTAGACTCAATTTATCCGACATTAGGTAGGTAATCTTACTAACACGTCACTGTCATAGCACACGAGGTTGTATTCAACGTCCACGAAAAACATTACGATAGCAATAACCAAATAATATTAATTAAAATATTTTGTATCCTATAAAACAAAATTCTTAAAAAAAAGCATATTGCATAACAATTACAACTAAAAACGAAAAATAATTGTTGTTAGATGATAAAGAAATACTTAAATGTATTTTTTTAAGTATGTCGAAATGGGTTTGGCTGATAAAGTCTGCTCTAGAATTCTAAGTAAACTCCAAGGCTTTTTGTAGAATGACATTGCCTTTAAGAATTCGTCCAATGACTTAATATGTTCATAATTTATACTGATAAATTTCAGTTTTGATTAATTTCATCCTTATGACGGATGGCGCTATATTTTTACAAGGTTTACGGAGAAATTTCATTCGGAACGCTCTCAGAAAATGTTAAGGTTATATATTTTTTATTCACGAGTAACAGTTGTTGTTGTTGTTGTGTAGCCATGCAGTAAACGTTGTTCTGTGCAAAGTGAGCTTTTTTGCTTTGAGGCTATTGGGTCCTGGGGTTAGGGTGCTTATAGACTTTTCAGTGAAAAATCAAATTTCAGTGAAAAAGAAAGTAAAACTCGACTGCGTATGTCGATAGTGATCCAACAAGGGGACTTTGCTAGACTTTTGACCACTTTGCCCTATGTACAATATGATTTAGGCGATGTATTTTATCTGAAATTATTTTTATTTATAGTTCTGGAATATGCGCTATTGAGGAGGAATTGGAGGCATATCGATGTATGGCGCGAGCGAGGACAGCGTCGGTGAGGCACTTCTCAATACAGTACCGGGTTGAATGAAACTCCTTGAATACCAATTGTTCATGATAACAAGTTATTTCTAATGTACATGGACGTCAGCCAATCCCGCAAATTTTATTTAAGATTTGTAAATTTCCTAAAACCACCGCTTATTTGGGTTCTATTGGACTCATTCCGTTAACTCTCAATGGGGTTTCGGAGCCGCTTGACATTTCACTAGTTCGTTTTTTTAATAATTTTTCTGCTGTGTTGGATTTGCATAAAAATAAACCTTAGTGCCAATTAATTTTATTTTAAAATTATATCGAGAGTGACACTAAAATTATGATTTATACAATGAATCCGACATGCAGGTTGGCTGGTAGTAAGCGACTAGCATTGTTTTAGTTTCATAGTTTTGTTTGTCTTACCTGAGAAGTATGTAAACGTGTCGCAAATAATAGGATTGTAACAAATAACTTCACGCTTACACTATTCTTTGGCTTCGCGATTATTCTACAGTAGCTCATAGATCTAGTTGTAAGCTTGATCTTATTTACACATTGCTAACTCATAGGGTTAACAAAAGGGCATTTTTATCGATTTGTTATTCATAATCTATTAGCTTTTGATCATCATGTTTCCTTAATTTGTCCGAAAGGTAAATTAACAGCTTATTTTATTTTAAATAATTGGAATAACAAATTTAGCTTTGGCTCTGGCAAATAATGTCGTATACATACTCCTGCTTGTTTCCGTAAGGAGTACAATTAATACCAATAATTCTTAAAACCAAAATTTTAATTGGCTCATGTATGTAAACATAGTATCGGCAGGGCTATGTCCCTCGACGTACTGCTAAATACCTACCGACGACCTCTGAGTCGGCGGCAGCCAAAGAAGATTGCCTAAAGCCGTATCGGGATCGCGTGCCTATATCATTGCCTAAAAATAAAATATATGCCGCAGAATAGTTTGTATGATAAATTATTTGAAATTTATTTACATTCAAAATTAAAACTGAAATAATTTTCGAATTCATATATTTTACTTTTGCAATAAAAATATATTAAATGTAACATCGAAAGTGTTATAGGTTATAATAAACGGTGTATACGAAAGTCTAAGTTAATTTTTGCATGCAGTCGTCAGCGTCCGGAGAGAGTAGGTAGTTAAATCTGTTTGAATGAAAATTTTTGTTCCGAGTAATTTATCTGTGACGTATTAACTTAATTGGTAATCTGAGGTATCGGTATGGTCACCATACTGTAGCTGCGTATAAACCGAAGCTGTGCGAGAAAGCTCGGCGGGGTGGAAGAAACAAATTTACTAATACGCTACTTCAATAAATTTTGCCTTTTTGATAAGGTAATTGAACAAATACTATTAGTGAATTCTTCTTAGAGAACCGCACCGCCAAGAAAAGGATATGACCTCAGACGTATGACGGCTTCTACCATCGTCAGCGCATTCCAACTAACGTCAATTTCATCGCCAAAACCTAAAAAAGGGCCTTGGACTATCTCAAAACTAGCATTTTAAAGCATTAGCCACTGCTTCACCAAGTCTCCCAGTAGCAATAATAATGTTGAAATTGTCATGAAAGAACAATGCGAGGATGGCTCGTTACGCAACGTTTACGCGCCGCTGCTTGCGTACGCGCACCCGTCGTAATCGCTCATTACTTTAATGACAATATCTGTAGTAATGAAGGTTATGCGTGGACATGATAGTTTAATTGCGTTACGTATGCATGCATTAGGTGCATTAGGGATTTTCTTGGAGCAGGTATACGAGTATTCAACTTTTGATTTCCCTTTTTTATCATTACGTAAATGTCCTACGGCGCACATACACAAACAAAATAGAGTAAATACTTAGTTAACAACAGATTCTTAACTTTGTTTTTGTGAGTAGTTAGTGTGGAAGTTGAGAACGTCTCTTATCAAAACTATACTAAATAACAGAGGTGCCTAGTTTCTCTCACAGATAATCTTAATATTGAATCTTTTGTTGACGAAACTGAAAAATGTAAGAGTAAGAAGAAGAGTAAGAGGTATTTCTGCTAGATTTTGGGTAGATTTGTCCTGCAGGTGATGTAGTTTAAGAGTTATTTTCAATTACTAGTTATAATCCTAATGGTCACTAAGTAACAAGTATTTCCAAAAATTAATAGTATTTTATAAACATATAAAAAAAATAAGGTGAGTAAAACACAAATAAAAACTACACCTAATCTAGAATCTACTGGAGGCAAGGTAAGCGAATAATGCTTTTTTACGAGTACGAATAACGGCGACGTGCCCCTTGTCACCATACCTCTTAGTTTCTACGCTAAAAGTCTATTATTACTACATACTAGATTACATAAGCATTTTCTGGATCTGTATTCTAAATATTTTTGTAAGTTTTAATCTTTTAACCCCTCCCGCGACGACTCGCAAAAGCCTAAAATGCCCTGAATGCGTCAGGTTTTTTTAACAATATTTTTTTGTTGGAGGGCCTTTAGAAAAACGGAAAATTTGACAACAATAAGATGTATATACGGTTTATAGGATACCTTTTTGGATTCGTTATGAGTTTATCTATCTAATTATAACAATGAATAAACAAATCAAACTGACCTTGTTACATAAATATGCATTATTTTATCATATTTTACGGCTTTCTTTCACATAACCTTGAAACTTTAGCACATTATATCAAATTTACGTAAATATTCACAAAAACAACACTTCATTATTATACTTTGTATATCTATGTAGTCAAAACACTAATAAGTTCACTTCATATCCATCTGTTTACACAATAAAAACTTCTTTATCTAAACTAAGAAAAAACAACGCGTAATGGCTGTCGCGTGCGGATGCCGTCGGCTCAACATAATTGTCTATATGTACCGTTAACACAAAAACGCATTGATTGCAAATATTCTTTTCAATCAATGAATTTCTTATTCAAAGTGATAAATATTATTGTAATTTTATCTTATTTTATTATTATTACTTTAAATTAATTGTTACTTTGTCGATAATATTGTTTTAATAATATAGGTATCTATTGTTTTTTTTTCAAATCAAGATAATAAACCGTTTCTATCATCGTTATTATCATATTGTGTGACAGCTATATAGAACAATTTTGTCTCAATAATGTCTAAATAAATATAACAACAAGAAATACAAGTGATTAAAATAGAATTTTATTTCAATAAAACGTAATTGTAGGTTAGTTGAATAATATCATGGTATTCTCTAGAATTGTTAAGTAGATAATAAAGTTAATTTTATTAATATATCCTGCATTACTGTTAGAAAGAACGTTAAAAACTTCACACAATCCTACTTACTGTATACTACAAAAAACACCTGATTTGTTCGCGAGCTTTCGCTTACATAGTGTAGTATCTTAATATATACATACAATTATTATAAACGTGTGTTTGGATGAAATTTTGTGTGCATATTTTAATGGGTTCCTAGATGGTTTGAAAACTTAATTGGACCCTGTAGACCGTGCTGCTGTAGCTACGAAGTCCGTCAAGTCAGCTAGTATATACATATTTAAACTAAGCTAGTGAAATTTTAGAACGCGTAAGTATTTGTCCAAGGCGTCATTTTCACTCCTATCTGCGGTAGCGTCCGGGAGACGGGTCGCTCAAATCCCTCTTATCAAGGTTGGGAAGGGCGATGTCTGCATTCGCGTTATACTCGTGAACGGCTGCGGCAGACGGGGGTCCGTTGTTTAGAAAATATTTGGTGTAGAAACCTTGCCGAATTGACGGTCACATGTAAAAAATGAATTTGTAATCCTAGTTTCAAACACAAACTTGTAAATATAATTTTAAAAAATTGCTTCCGTGAAGTTTCTTGCCAGTTCTTCTTGACGAAGGTCTTCACTTCAACTGGTGGTAGTTTTAAAAAGTATGGTGACAATTTTAAGTTTATAATATATCCCTATGAAATAAATATATTTTTGACTTTAAACGCATATTTCGTGTCTCTATAGAGCGACTCTTACCAAGAAAAATGCTGAGGTAATTCTATGATCTACAAATTTTATCGAAGCTTTTTTAAGATAAGGCTAACGTATGGCTAAAAATTGGGGACTATTGGCATTTAATTTATAATGGTATTCTGACCGTCCGTACCAGTTTTAATCTAAATACGAATCAATGTCACCTTAACCCCTATTTTTAGGCTTGACCAGGCTATCTCCTTTTTGCCATATTCACCGACATTCTGCAACTACCTCCAGTGTTCCTCTAAGTCTTATAGATCTTAATAAATGGTGTAGGCGTTTGATTTCCATCTTACCTAATGGTCAGTGACAATGGAGATAAAGAGGTTACACGCCTATCAACAAGGTACCTATTCACTCTTATTTTGATAGTTTCTGGACTATTTTTGTCTGAGAATGTAAATGGGCAGCAATATTATTTAGGGTCGTTTTTCCAGCCACGGCTTTCAATGAGTGCTTGGCTCGCAAGCGAATCATTTTCACTTGCGGGTTCATTTGGAGGCATGAGCTGGCAAGACAACTCAACTTTGCGTTTCTCTCGAAGCGTGAAATTTGTAATGTGAAAAGCAAGACTAATGGTTTTTTCTAACTGTGAAAGGTTCAAAATAAAACAATAAATTTTTATTAAGAATTATATTTTGCAATAAAAAAATTTGTATAAAAATGTATATTGAAGAAATGCAACATGCAACTGTATTGACATGCAAGTACAAAAAATATAAAGCCTTCGTAACCATTACTATTTATTTACCTACAGACACATTAGTTCATAATGCACTGATACTCAGACTGACATATACAAATTTGTGATACTAAGACGTTTTACCACAAACACAAATACTTGTACAAAATTATTACAATCCAACATTTTTAGAAAAAAAAAAGTATTTTAATCAAGCAGCAAACATTCAAACAGCAAACAAATTCAAACAGCACCCGTTCACGAGTTAATGCGGAATCCAGCATCGCCCTCCTCGACCATATTAGAGGGAAGTGAGCGACCCTTCACCACTTCGCTTCCACCACCGCTGTACGCCGCCACCACCACCATCACCACCACCCGATGACACCACCACTCCACAACAGAAGCAGTGAACGAAATCTAATAGGGTGTGGCTATTGAAAAAAGACACTGAAAAAATGTGGCAAACTTAATAAATACATGTACGGCGACACGTATGTTAGTACAAAATATCTGAAATACCTTTTAATAATAAATAAAAGACATCTCAGGTATTTTGCAGTAATATAAGAGTTGCTATGTATGTATTTCTTAAATTTGCCATATTTTTTCGTATCCTTTTTCAATAGCCAGACTCTATACGGTTAGGCGTCCCCTACCGTCGAAACGTGACCCTCAATTGAGGGCCCGGCTCACCATCACGTTCACACAACAAAGATTCATTCATCTAGATGCCTCCGTTTCCGCCCATGTATATCTTTGCCTGGGAGGTCTGCTGCAGTATGCCATACAGTCCAGCAATCCTCCTCAAAGCAAATATATACATCACACGGAATGCACCTAGAATGAACCAATTTTGTTACATCCTTTCGGTAACACATGACACACCTTTTTCTCTCATTCCGTCCTTTCAAATACTCCGGTCTATGGACAATATCTTGCCTCAGCCTCATGAGTGCCCCTACTGGCCTGCTAATCTCTGATAAACAGGGACGATGCCGTTTAACCAGCGATGCAGCAAGATCATAGCGAAACTCACGATGCGTCATAGGCAATTTATTGCGCCGTTTGAGCGAACCCACATACATAACAAGAGCATTGTGAATTGTCACATTCAGCAACCTCTTGAACATCTTCACATACCATTTCAGTCCCCTCTTTCGCTCCAATAGATACATAGAGAGTTTTTGATCTTTGAGATCAACTCCCCCCATGTTTCTATTGTAATCTTTCACGCAAATCGGTTTCACAAGCGGTTTACCAGCCTTAGTTCCAGCGTAAGTATCGGGGCCGTGATAGGTGGATATAATATTCACCATTTTGGAGTCCATCCATGCAATGATGGATACGTCTCCACAATGGCGAGCTATTATTGTCCCCTTACTCACCTTCCTCGGTACTTTAGCAATGTCACTAGGCACGTTTCGACGGCATGCACGCAGAGTTCCTAAGCAATCAAAGCCCAGACTCTTGAGGTATCGTGCTAGTGCTGGACAATTGTAAAAATTGTCCATCACCACACAATGCCCTCGATGTTCCAGACCTTGCAATAGCTCAAGAACCACTGCAGTGCTTTTCCCCCCCAAATTGACGCCAAGTGATGGCTCACCACCAGATCTGTCATTCTTACCGGTGTAGATTTGGAATCTAGCCATATAACCTGTGCTGGACTCACACAATTCATATGACTTTATTCCAAATCTTGCAGCCTTTGACCTTATTGTTTGAACCCAAGACAAACGGCCCTTGAATAAGGTCAAAGACTCGTCGATGCAAATGTCAGACCCTAGGTTGTACAGATCCTTAAACATCTTTTCGAGATGTTCAATTATAGGAGCCAACTTTCTCAGCTTAGCCGATTTTGCTGAATAAGCTTCTCCATTTTGTGGCAATTGCTGACTTGCGGCAGCGGTATTGTCGACAAAGTGAAGAAACTTATTCAGCAAAATATACCGATTATAGGACATAAGACTTCTGAACCCCGGTTGTTGGAGAACTTCATCTTGTGTCCAATATTCAGCAAGTGACGTCCGCGGGACGATGGCCATATACATGAACATCGCGAAAAGAAGCATTATCTCGTCTGCATTCGTGTCAATCCACGAATGCAGACGAGATCTTGCTTTTAAGGTACCTGCTGCACGCTTTGCATCGATCGTCTGCTGGGCATATCGGTTTGTTTCCCGGACTATCAGCTCTATGATAGCTGTACCCCATATGTCGGTAAAGCTATCATAGGGCGTGTCGTAATCTTTGAGTGGTCCAGGAGCTGGTCCGGAGAAATTCTCAGGAACAGCCCTGAACGACTCAAAGTCAGACGTCCAATTGAAACTTGCCGATGTACCCAGTAAACGATCGGCTGCGTCATCCATCCCCGTAGTTACTTCGCTCACCAACTGTTGGATTTGTTCCTCCAACTCCTCAGTGTCAGGAATATCTTTCCTGGCACTTGGCATGACCTCAGTGGCATCGAATTCATCATCGAACTCGCTGTCAAGGTCACTGCCATCATTCCTAGGCGCTCTTCTTGATGTTGTTGTCATCCCCGAAGTGGATGGTTTAACATCAACTTCGGTGGTGACAACTACATTAGCTGTAGCGCTAGGCATGATAGGAGAAGGAGAAACCAACGTATCATCGGGCGCTCCCACGTTCCTCAGCCATCGACGTACATGCCACGGCTGCTCCTCCAGCAACTCCTCCGCTTCCTCCTCCGACATGTCCATCGCCTCCACGCGCTCAATTACATCCAAACTGAAAAAAAGTAATTTCATTATTGTAAGAATATTACCAAATATTAACATTTATTAGTAATATTATGAAGACGAGCTAACCTACCTCATAGGCACAATCGGTGTACATCGTACGTGTCCTCCAGGAGTTCTCTCTATTGGTACACATCTGGAGTGTACAACACGTAGAGAACCGCCTGGAGTACCCTGAACAGGGAACGCGTGGAGGCTAGAAAAAAAAATAAAGTTATTGCACCGAAATTAAACAAATAAAAAAAAATAAAAAAAATAAATCCCCAGACAAACACACCATCTGTATGGCCCCAAAGTAAGCAGAGCTTGTGTTATGGATGACCATACAGCTAACTGGGGGGGAATCCAGAGTAAATATACATATATAAATACAAACAACCATGACCCGAGAACAAACATCTGTGTTCATCACACAAACGAATGCCCCGGCCGGGACTCGAACCTGGGACCTTCGGCGTATGAGGCAAGGCTACTTACCACTACACCACTCGGTCGTCTGTACGCTGTACAAAAATACATACCGCGGAGGCGAAGGGGACAGTTGAGGATCAGGGGGAGGATTTGCGTGCACAAGCCCCATAATTATGGCGCGCCTGGCAACGCACTCCCGCGATGGTCCATGCGGTCCATTCTCGACCCTAGAAGGAGTCACGCTGCGCGACCTCAGTCTCTCCATACTAAAAAATATCACAAAATTAACTATTTGTAACAAACTTGACACCATATCTCACATTATATATTTATTTTGTTTTCACAAAATAATAAACAGTAATAAAATAAACGGATGCAAGAGTGGAGCGTCTTCTGCGGATGATTTATTTATTTATTTATTTATTATATATATCATATCAACAAACTACACCCATATGATTTTCGATTTTATATCATAAAATTCATAATATAAATTTTAAACACGACTTACAAGAAAATAACAACTAAGGTTATGCATGTACAAACCTAAAATTACATACAAATTGAAACTAAAATACATCATATAACAAATAACATTAATTAATTCCGAACTATTGAAAAATTTTACTTTTCAAATTTTTTAGGTTCCAAATATTGGTCGGAGAGCAAACTTTATTCAGAATAAAATACCTTATATGACACCTCGTACGTTAAGTAAACATAAAAAAATTGATTGATAGATTGATACTTTTACCGATGTTTTTGCACTTCGTACTTTTATCATAATATTGCTTTGATTGTTCGGAAATTCATATTTGAAATATGATTGCGATGAAATTACGCAATATTATGAATAGCTGTTTGTTATATTATATTCTTACATAAATGAACTACCAACTTATAAATAATTTAAACCACATTTAAGAAAATTAATATAATAAATATTGTAAAATATGGCGGACACGGCGTCGAAATTTAGTGCATTACAAAAGTTTTGTTACTTTATCATTGTAATTATAATCATTTTCAATATAACAATTACTAAAAACAGGTTCTACACTTATTTCTCAGTAATTCTATATATATGATATAAACAATTACTTACCGATTTCTTCTTGAATTCATATTTCAATAACACAATTACAACACAACGCACTTCAAATTTTCATACAAAACTGTAATGGCGTCTCGGCGTCGGCATTAGTTTTTTTTTTCGTTCTTTCGTTCGGTATATCAGTATTACCATTAAAATAATACTCGAAAATGGTTAAATATGAATGAATGAATCGATTACATTACTTAGTTCGTATTGCCAGTGCAAATATATTGAAGAAAAGAGCGACCAATTGCAACCGACTCGTTATGTACACCATGTGTACGTAACGCGCTTGGAGCATTTTTCCTTACGTACACATGGTGTACATAAATCGCGCGACGGGTTAAGCTCTGTTTATAACAAGATCTTTTATTAGTTTTTTTTCTTGTTTATTTGTAAATATACGTGTGATATAAACAATTTTGAATATCATTTATTTGCTGTCTGTACTTACCAACGCCGACAGTCGGTAAACTAATCGCTTTACCACACATTGCGCGCAGCGCCACCGTTCGTAACTATTTGGATTTACTTATGCTTGGTAAAACTATCATCCTGTTATTATTCGTGGAAAACAAGTGGAGTGAAGTGTAGCTGGTTCAGCTCATTTGTCCGCGCAGCCGTATGTGTACGTGTGCTTGTAAATATGCAACTTTACTTCGTGTGGCAGCCGCCATCTTGTCATACCGTGTTCTCGTCGCTTTGGTGTGCGTGTACAATTAGTACATTTGTCACCCACACACAGTTGCTGTGTATATACAAACTAAACGAACTCATAGATTTCATCTATAACGATATCTATGTTGATTGTAACTTAGTTATATAGATATATATCGATCATCATGGAGTAACTTTATTGCCCATTTTATTAAAAATTCTAGAACTATTTCATTATTATGAAGTTATTAAAACGCATACCTAATATTTAATAACAAAGTTACATGATAAATGGGTAACCCAGAATGATCTTTGTTAGAATGACCTTAATTAAATATACCTAATAAATTAATATAAATCAAATTAAGTAAACCACAATTGTTTGCATGTTGATCATTATTAATTTTTCGGTAGCTTTACGCCATATTGTTATCAGGTAACTCAGGTAGGTACTTTGCATTGTTTTATTTATCGAATATATGTTTGCATTCAAGTTATTATTGTTTATCTTATGTTATTTATCGTATCAGATACTCGACCGTAAATATAAATGTCGACGTAAAGGTAAAGTAAGTAACGCCTAATGCAATGAAGCCTTCAAATATATCTAAATTATAAATATACCTATCAAATTAGTTTTATAGAGAGCTAGTTTATGTGGAATTTCTTATGTCAAGATCTCGTCTTGCAATTACTGGAACAAGGAATTTGTACGCAAACTCAGGTACGGTCGGTAATGCATTTTAAGTTGATAAAATAATCATAATCAATATTGATCATAAAGACACTCACGGCTAACGATGTCCATGGGTTCGGATTCCACTTACCATCAGGTGGGTGACTTGCTCTTTTGCCGGTAATGAAAATGCAAGAAAATACTCCTACAAATTATTTCAGTTCTGCCTCATTTAGTTGATGTCAGAGCGACACTAGCATATACCAAACTCCTCTAAGCCGACTGGCTTCGAGGGGGATAGAGACCACAACCCTCCAGCACCGAGCAACATCGATAATGGGAACAGCAAAATTCACAAACTGAAAATATACCTATATCGCAGCACTCAATGTACTTATCCTGAAAAATTAAGAAAATCTTACGGAACTAATGTTTGCGCTGAAATACATCAAATGGGACATTGTTGGCCTAAGCAAAGTGAGAATAATTGGTGAAAATATAATATCCTATCCAGACTACTTATTCTACCTACTACATAGACGACACGCCGGGCCCATACGGGGTCGGATTCATCGTCAAAAAAAATATAGCAAGCTAAGTGGAAGGATTTGTAGGTATATCTGAACGTATTGCAATGCTGAAGTTGAAATTACCTAAATATATAAATCCTTGGTCTATTTTACAAATATATTCCTAACGGAACAATCAAACCTAGAAACAATGAATGAATTCTATCTCGATCTAAACAATGCGATACAAGTCCACGGTCATAAAAACCTTATAATAATGGGAGACTGGAATGTTCAAGTTGGGGTTAGGAGTCCAGGAAAAGAAAAAATACTGGGACCTTACACATACAGTGACAAGACTAGAAGCAGAAATGGAGAACTCATCATGAACCTTGTACTAGAAAATAACCTTACCTTCTTAAATACTATGTTCCTGAAAAACAAGAAAAATATGTGGACCTGGATCTCACCGGACGGTAAAACAAAATACCAAATTGATTTTATAATGACAAACAAGAACAGTTACTTCACTAACTTCTCCGTAATCAAGGAACAAATAACAATCGCTTTAAGGAGAAATTCACAAACTTTCTAAGAGATACAAAGAATTTAGGTACTCAAGAAAAATGCAACTGGGTAGAAAATATCATAAAAACTACAATTGAACTTACTGCAAATACCAAAACTGAAACAAAAACGTGGCTACATACAGGACAGAAGAAAACAGTTAACAAAGATTAGCAAAGAAATTAAAGAAAATATGAGGAAGGACTGGAAACAAAGCAGATTGAAAAGTTTAGAAATGTATATAAGTATAACACGCGGAGTTAAAAAAACCTACAAAGAGTTGAAGAATTATATGGACTGGATAGTTAAAATTAAAAATGACAAGAGAAAATTTCTGCACAACAGAGCAGATATATTGGGAATAGCTAATCTTATTACAAAAAACTATATGAAATTAACACAACAGAAGGTGACATCAATATGTCGGACATTTCTTGTATACCTAGTATTCTCCAAGCCAAAGTTGAGGAAGCCATAGATAGTCATAAGTTTGATAAAGCACCGGGATCGGATAACCACAAGGAAGTCTTAATACCTGTTGCGACAGATATGTTCAACACTATCTAAGACACCGAAACAATACCTGAGCAATGAACAGAATCAATCATCATCTTATTTTACAAAAAAGGAGACAAACACGAAATCGCAAATTATCGCCCTATCAGCCTTATGTCGAACATCTACAAAAAATTTGCTAAAATCATTTTAAAACGATTTGAAAGAAAACTGGACGAACACCAACCCATAGAGCAGGCAGGATTTCGTAAGGACTATTCTGTGATTGACCACATCCATATAGTTTGTCAAGTTTTTACAATGAATATCAAATTACATACTATATTGCATTTGTCGACTGTAGCAAAGCATTTGACTCTCTACTACACAAAATCATATGGGAAGCATTGGTGAAGGCGTTAGACAGGGAGACCCCCTATCTCCAAAACTATTTTCAGCTGTTCTGGAGTCTATTCTATTTAAACGAACTAATTGGGAAAATATCGGGATAAATGTGGATGGTGAATCATTGATGCATTTGAGATTTGCTGATGACATCGTACTATTCGCAAAAACACCTGAAGACCTCATTACAATTTAAAAGACCTTGCGACTGAGAGTGAGAAAGTAGGTTTAAAATGAAATCCAGAAAAAACTAGAGTAATGACAAATGGAAACAAAGACACGATACACTTAGGAAACACGGAAATTAACTACACCGATGATTACATCTATCTAGGAACTTATAACTCAAAAAGACCCTATGCGCAAGTAGCTAATAGAAGAATTACGAACACCTAGAAGAGGTATTGGAGTTTAAAAGAGGCTATGAAAGACAAACAATTGCATATTAATATAAAAACCAAAATGTTTCAAAAACCGTAGATGTTACAAAAAAAGTTAGAAGACTCAAGTGGAGATGGGCAGGGCACATGTATAGAGGTTACGACAAATGAAGTAAGAAAGTGACAAGATGGTATCCTATTGAAGGTAAAAGGAAAAGTGGAAGACTGCAAAAAAGATGGGACGACGATATAAGAGAAGTGGCAGGAGTCTTGTGGTGTTCCAGTGGTGGCAGATGATAGGAAATAACAGAAATGGTTGGAGGAGACCTTTGCCGATTGGCAAACAGATCTTCGAGGAATAAAGAAAGTGCAAATACTAGAATAAGTTACTTTTTGTTTAAATTTTATGTGTGCTTCAGAATATTGTTATTAGGTTAAGTTGATCTGAATAAAGGCTATATTATTATTACAGAGCAACATTAGGTGATAAATATCTTTAAATAATAAATGATTTATATTTAATTTTAATTTTCATAAAGGATTTTTACCTCGCATTTTTTAAATCATTAGTGTGTCGTGAGAAAAACGTTTGTATATTTCCGTAACTTTTTAAATTAGAAATGATAAAATAGACCTTAAAAGCTTAAAAAGGTTTACTTAATATCAATAAAAGCAACGTAATACACTTATGCTCTTACCGTATCATCAAAAGAAGCATTTTAAACGTTTTCACAGTTGAAAGATATGTCTGAACTCGGAAGTTAAACTGATTTGGTTGGTTCGATAAAAATAGATCATTTTTTATCCTGCAGCTTCGATAAAGATGTGGGGACGCGATGAAAGGGGGGAGGGCTTGTAGCTTTATTATAGCTGTGGCTATTTCTATATGCGGCTTGTTCATTAGAGGAAGAAAGAAGAAAGTTTATAATAATAATACCGCTATGTAGTCTGTTTAAAGTTTTATAAACAGGATTTTTAATTAAGCTATCAATTTTGTTTTCTTATTAGCTTTATATGTTGATTAAACGATATACTTACAATATAAAACTATATACTATACAATTACTTGATTTAACGATCTACTCAGCGATCATATACGCGGGCTATGGTTCGAATCCTGGCAGGAATGTTAACCTGGCAAGAATGAATGGTGATGAACATATAAATAAGAAGTGTTGTATTTAAATGTACGTATTTATTTTATCTAAAAACCATTCAATTTCGATATGGTTTTCAAACTAAATGTCACCGGTCAAGTGACACCGTGGGATGCATCTAGTAATGGTAGGTAATTAAGACGGCCTTAAGTTTTCTTATTATGTGGCTAACAACCATATAATGCTATTAACGGCCTACCTGAAAAAAATTGCGAGAGTTTGTTGAGGTCGTACGTTGATTGTAGATAAGTTGTCGATGTAATTTTTTACTATATAAAACTTCAATATATAATCTCACTTCTGGCCTAATGAAAACGCGAAATGATAAAATTTTCTCGATAACTTTATTTTTCGAAAATGTCTCTGTTTATTTCGTTTTTTTCATATTATAATGTAAACGGCTGCAATTTTACCTCTAATTTTTTCAACGCAATAAAAACTAAAAATTCCTCATTTCAAATTAAAAGTTAGTTCATTAGTTTTTAATTAATAGACAATTTTTAATTTGGCACTTACGTTATTTTAAATTAGCTATTGCAATAGTAGTACAATAGTTTAGTCACCATAAATTCGTTGGTGCGTAGAGAGAGGTGATCGCACTGCAACAATGGGGTACTTACGACCGCTTGTATATTTTTTTATTAAATTTCAATTTCATTCAAAATTGAATCTAGTTGGCACTTTAAAAATTTTTTAAATCTTAATAAACAAAAAGTAGGTACAGGTAAAACTCACAACTTTATAGTGCAAGCAAAGTAGATAGGTACCTGTAATTTAGTCGTCTAAACATTGTTTTTTTTAGATTATTATTAGTTTGTCTCTTTTCTTATGAATAATGAGCCAAGTATAACAGTAATAATACACATCGTTTATATTATTAGTATTATAATAATTAGTAGTATAAGCATTTGTTATATAATGTAAAGATTTTATTACACGCAGTAAACTATACGTAATTAAGACGATAAATTTAAAATTGTTTATAAATTAACGGTCTTGAGAGAAGCCTGACAACCACGCCGCAGGGAAACCTAATGTGGGTGTCAGACCTACAATAATTCTGTATTTTTTACAAATAAAGATTTATTCTAATTTTTATTATTATTGTTTCTGAAGAGCTGGTGTCTGATCTAGGAGAAAGCTTCGAGTTTCAGAACACCAAGCACTTATTTTTGTATTTCTATTGAAAATGTTAAACTGAATATGAAACTTATTAGTGACAAAGTGCTTCTTCCTGTATCTATAGGAGTCTTTCTCATTTTCATAATTTACTAATTATGAAAAAGAGAAAGACTTGCTGCTGCACCCAGAGACTAAGCTTTTAAGACTTTTACTAAGCAAAATCTATACTTAGGTTATGCTTAATAAGCCATAAGTTAAATATTTGTTCTTGTAATACTCATTTTTTACTCCGAAAAGTTCTGGACTGGAGACCACGTACCGGAAAACGCAGCGCGGGACGGCCGCCAGCTAGATGGGGCATAATAATGGTCGCAGGAAGTCGTTGGATGCAGAGCGCGTACGACCGGTCGCTCTGGAAGTCTGAGGTGGGCCTATGTTCAGCAGTGGCTTATATGATGATGATGATGAATACTCATTTGAATATTTTTTATACCGTTAACAAGCAGAGTATTCAGAAGTAACAAAGGCTATTTCTTATTTTATTTCAGTAGCGTTAAATTTAAAAAATGTTTAGTCTCATAATAACTGATATCACAGATTGGGTTTATGACCCTGCATTTTTCACGTTACATTTGTCGGTGATATGATAAGAAGGCTTATCTAGAAATAGGCCATTTTGTTCAAGTGTTATCGAACTTATGCTGTTCTAGTTAACTGATAAACTGTTGAACTATTGTGTAATTGATTTTTATGTTACAAATAGCTTTAGATTATGATTCCATCTGCGTTTTTATTTAGGTTCATAATGTAAATCTTTTCACCAGAATCATCAGAAAAACCATTTCTAATTATTTTGTGTGTGAATAAACAGAATTTTGTTATATTCATGTCAATATGCAGATAGGTTAGGAATATTATTTAATATTTCCTAAAATCTGACTTTTAACTGTACTTTATCCGTTTTGGCATTCTACGCTTTAATTTTCCACCATTCATCAAATAAAATTTATGTAAAACGTAAAACACGAGAAAACTGTATTCAAAACATCGGGAATAAACTACAACAAATGCTTCTAATTATTCATATTAACTCGAAAGGCCCTAATTTAATTGTTAAAATATTATTCTCCATAACTTAAATTAATAGTAAACTCTCCCGACGATGCAAAAGGACCTAATCAACTTACAAGCGTCTTAAATAAAACCCAAATATAGCATCATTATGAATGCCACAAGTGTTTGCCCCAATTAAGCAGCTGTCATTGCAACCGTATAATTTTATACAGCGTCACCAAGTTATCCGTTCATTAGCAAAAATAAGAACTAAGCTTTTGTTACGTTACTATGTATCGAAGTTTTCTTACGCATAGACCGGGCGCCACACTTCTTTGAACGAATTAGATGGGTGGGGTGTAGGAATCCATTTTTTTTCTCAGTCTAGACTCTGATTGACAGCAATTTAACAGGCTCAATGATTGAGACTGTAGTCTGAGCTTTTGAATGAGGATCCTGAAAAGGTTAGAAAGAGGGTTGAATTGGAGTAGACAAGATAATTTGTTTCGTTGCTGGTTGCGCGCGAATTTGTGGAGGTAAAATTATTCTTTTATATATTTTTGTTAGACATATTACCTTTGTAATGTTGTTAATTTTAATGTTAGTTAATTACTTTCATATCGTAGTCGTATTTTAAAGTATTATTTTTATATTTATGATAGGTACATTTTTGTATAATTTATATTTTTATATTTTGTACAATTATTGATTATGTACGAAACCAATTTTTGTATAGGTACACTTGAAGTAAGAAGAACGCATTTTTTTAATCGACATTATAGATATAGGTTCATACAATCTTATACGAATATACCAACATCTTATTATCACGGTTTGAATTTTATGGTGCTGTTAAATGAGAAAGGTATGTGAATCAACGTGCGAATATTAGAATGTGGAATGCGCAAGCGCTTGCTTTAAAAACATTATGTTATGGAATGTAAGGTGATAAAAGTGATGTTTTTTAAAATTCTTAGTAAGTAATAGAAATAATTTTTATATTTAGGTATTGTACACAAATAAGAGGAGCGATAGTTACTGAACTCAAACTCTCTGAAATAGAGGAGAAATTAATTCAATAAAAATAAACTACCTGCCTTAATATACAAACTTGACGAATTTGGGTATGTTGATTTCAACGCGGGAATCAGAAGAACTCTTCATGAAAGGTTATTTTTATTGATGATAAACGTTTGAATTTTTATAATACATGTTTTATTTGCGTCATTATATTTACGTCTTATCTTTAAATAATTAGATTCGACATCAAAAACTCAATAATCGACCTTAAACTTTCAATTTACAATTAAACCTTTTCACTCACAACCTTCTTTCATTTGTTTATAGCCAGTGATGTCGAACTGAACAAAATGGCGGCAGCAGCGGGAGCGGTGCTCCTGGAAGCGCGGCCATTCCGGCCGTTTAAGTCTTCCGAGGAGTATCTGTATGCCATGAAAGAAGATTTGGCTGAATGGCTGACAGTCCTTTATCCTGAGTTGCGAATCAATGCTGATAATTTTCTGGACCGATTGGATACGGGCGTTGCTTTGTGCAGGGTGAGTAAACTAAGTTTTTCTATGAATTAATAAAATAGTAAGATGTTTTTGTATAACAGCTTGTTCGTAAAGAGCATCGTATTTTAAGATAGTTTTAAAAGGAATTGCTCCTATCCTGCAATATTAAAATGACACTTTGTATGTGGAATCACTTATTTTCTTTTATTGTTGTGTCGCCTACCACAAAGACCGCATCAGCTAAACGTATTCATCTACGTATTCTGCGCACCAATAAAAACATTATCATTGAAAATGCTTAAAACGCGTAATATTTCCTCAAGAAGCTGAAGGTGTTATCACGAGTTATCACAAATTGATAATATTTATTGGCCTCAATTCCTTATGTTTATCGATGTCGCTGTAATTTCAACTGAAGTGGAGAGAATTTGTATTTTACTGTTTGTTTTACGTGTTTTATTCAAAATATGTAGGTTAAACTATAAAACAACTAGTAATCATTCTTCAGTTATTTTTAAGTGTAGGTAGGTATTATGAGTATTAGCTGTATCATTTATCGCAGGAAAGTCGAGAAACCGGTTTTTGCAGTTTTTGATTTAATATCATTTTCATTTCTTGTATTCTATGTTATTAAATTGCCTTTATTGGTTTCCTTTCGTCTTTAGGTACATTTGAGAAATATTCAGCTCTCGAAAAGTGCACCTTAACAGGCATAGTTAAAAATAATTTAAATACTTTAGGAGTTGTTTTTGGACTAAGCTCTTGATTTAACACGATGATGAATAACCATACTTAAAATGTCAAACCATGATTACTTACATACATGATACCTATGTGTATATTTATATTATAGATTGATAATCTCATGAACATCAAAATGTTTATGAAATAAAGATTTTAATGAATATACCAATAGGTTAAGAAATTGGGGCAACCATCCAATAAATAAAAACGCACAAAACCGTTCGATTCAAAACATTTTTTATGTACCTCCAGCAATATGAATTCAAATTTCGAAACGCCACGGTCATTACACACATACAGTCGAACCAACTTATCCGTTCAGCAAGGTTGACGCTCGTTCTATGCGTAAAGGAGGTTTGACATTTAGTCACGTAATAAATGCTTTAGTTCTATTTTTTGCTACTGAACAGATAAATTTGTTTCACTGTATTAGTATTTCTCGAAATCACCATCAGTTGTCATTGCTCAGTAGGTATGTCTAATTAAAAAGACATTTATTCTGTGAGCTTGTGCAGGCTTATGCTCTACGTTACGCAAAGTTTATTAATTTAGATTGTGTTGTAATTTTATGGTAAATCAAAGTTTCAAAGGAATGCATAGTTTTTTTTTTGATTAAGTATTAACTGAAAACAAAGCTGCCGCGTAGTGGCACCTGAAGTGAAAAAAATGGGCTTGAAAATAGGGATGAAGACTAAAAAATATTTATGTCATATTTGTATTGTATTATAATTTTAATGAACAAAATGTCCCCAAAGAACAATAGGTCTACAATCAAGACTTTTTAGGTTACATACGGTGGTATCATATATACGGGAATAAAATTGGTATAAAATGGTACTGACTTGTGACGTCACAGCTAAGTAGGTAACCTAGGCTTTGAATGTATAAATTTGGTATTTATGGTATTGTTACATATTACAATATTATTAATATAACTAAAAACATTGAGTGTTTACCATAAAAATTCATCATATTTAACGTCTGTGATGTACTAGTGTAAAATGTATTATTATTTGTTACAAATTTTAGTATAAAATATTTTTTGTATTTCTGTTCTTTCTAATATTTATATCACTTATACAATTAGTAAGTATTCTAAACATTTTTGAGTGACAATAAGGTTTGTTATCAAAAACAAATATCATTATTTTACATATGAAATGAAACTTCACGGGTATATTTTTTTTCAAAATAAATTTACAGAGTGTCTTTATGTCTATACAAAGTTATTCTTATTGCATCCGTTAGCTCGGCAAGTCTCTTTCCCCCCAAGTATCCAAACGACGAACACCCTCAAACGGCACCAGTTCACGAGTTAACGCGGGATCCAGCCATAGCCCTCCTCAACCATATTAGAGGGAAGTAAGCGACCCGTCACACGACGCTACATATTCGAATACTATCCTCTACCCGATTGTAAATCACGTCATGTAACATGAGGAAAATGTCTCTTTATATAAATGATATCATTATAACATTTGCAACACAACGCCTTTTCTCCTCCATAAATATGTAAAACCACATTAAAAACCCTAGAGTTCATTGTAAGGTCATAACTTACTTCTCTTTTCCTCATTTTGATTTTTTCAATATATATTAGACATTTTTACAGGTGTAAAACATTAATAAATCCTAAAAAATAAAATCAAAAAAGAGTCCAACATACTTCGATCTTCGATTGCCCCTTTGTTTCTTTCAATTCAACAATAAATTGTTTTCACATTTAATTCGATTTTTAAATTCTTTCATATTCCAATCATACATAGGTACATGTAATAGTACCAACTTTAAGAAATGTATACATTCGTTTATTTTTATGCAACACCACGGAGTTTCATAAAGTTGCCTTGTATGGTGAATGTATGGACGGTTTAATTAGTTTTAGATATTTATTAGTTAATTAATTTACTATCACGATAACTGCGAAAGATTACGATCTCTGTTTTGCCTCATGCTTGTAGTCTGATAGATACCTATTTAAAATATTGAATGTTTTTCTTCGTGATATGTTAACTACTCATTTTGGTTGCTCTCTCGAATCATGGATTTGTATTATTTCAGCAATGTTAATAATATTAAAAGTTTCGTCTTTTTCAGTTATTCATCTTAATCTTCTTAAGGTTTTCGTATTTTCGTTATATGTACGTGTGCTTGTAAATATGCACTTTTAACACTTTGTGTAGCAGCCGTCATCTTGTCAGTGTACTCGTCACACCTTGGTGTGTGTGTACAGTCAGTACATTTTTGTTACCCACAGTCGCTCTCACAAATTACTTGAACCATCTTTACCCTCGTTTCATATTTGGTGCCATTCAATTACATTGCAAAAAGTTACATTAACATAAACGATACTTGAAACAAGATACTCTTACGAAATTCATAACTAACATCTTCGGATATTTACCAACATCCACAAAAATTATAGGATATAACTATCGCATTTGCATATCCTCATCACAACATATCCATTAACATGTTTTATTCCATAATGTATTTCTTGACATTAAGAATAAAGTATACTTTTGTATAAACAAAGCAATATGTAAAAACTAATATGCATTATTGTGTGTTTTACGAAATGTTCAGTTTAGCAACAGTAGCGGCGCGGCGGTGCGGCAATCAGCTGACGACCAGGTGGTGTTTCCGAATCGAATTCAATGCCAATTTAGAATTTTCACATTTCGAAGATGCTTATCTGTTAGTTTAAATTTTAGTATTCGAATTTATAACGTGTATTTGAATAGTTTTTATTTGGTTCCTACTATTTGCAACGTTGTAGTATTTACCTCTTTAAAGTTAAAGTTTTTTTTAAAGAGTCATGCATGAGGTGACACTTTTTAATATTTCATATGCAGGTACTTTGGTTAATTTGATTCTGTAACATTTTAAGCCGTTTCAAGATATTGTGTATATGTAAGAGGGTGTTGAAATTTTTAGTACGTGTTAGCCAATTTGAATATATTTATTTGGCTTTGGTCAATTTGGAAAGAAATATTTTAGACGTTCCAAAGTGATGAAGAAAGTGGTAGTACAGCCCTTTCTATTTTAAACGCCATAATAACCACGTTAACGTGGTTGTATTTAGGGCAAAGGGAGGGAACAGCCAGAGCAATCATAAATCGATAATTAATAAATAACAACTTAATTAATCAATAACATCTATGTTTAACGATGTCTAATGGCACATATGCAACTTACCAGCAGGTGGATTGTGCAATAGTTTGCCGGCTATGATAAAGTTAAAAAAAGGACAGTACCTAAATGTTTTTACTGATCTAATGTTAATTTCCCCTATTCTTAGTAAAACCGTAGTTAAAGACATAATAATCTTTTCGACCGCTTTATATTCCTGACAGAATTCCGTGATAAAGTTTACCCTTTGTTACTTTTGGATAAAGAACCTATTGAATGGTAAAATCATTTTTCAAAATCACTTCATTCGTTTATGAGTTGATCGCTTACATACAAACAAACAGACACATATTTTCTCTTTATAATTAAAGCAGGTTACATAATTTTTTAAAGCCTCAGGAGCGCTATCACATATTCGGGGCGGCATTAGTCGGCGCCGTCGGGCGGCAAAATGAAATATATGCGGACAACGTTCCAGATAAATGCCGCTCGGCTTATAACAGAATGTGCTGATCTATATAGGTATAGCTCGAATGGACCCGGTCACAATAGCTGAGCTAATAATATCATTTCATTTCATAATACCTTTATTTCATTTCATTTTATTTCATTTCATTATGTGTGGTAATTGCTTTGGGCCGGCCATTTCGTTGCATTTCGGCCCGAACATGCGGGTACCGCCCCTTATTCATGCCGGAAGGGTGTGCACATATTTCACAAAAGATACTGGATACTATCTATTGAGTCACGCAGCGTATCCAGCATATCTTTACTCTGAATTTCAAGCTTTATTTCTGTATTAGTAGTGAATCACTGTCTGAATCACTGCCCGAGTGTTTGTAAGCCGGGTAATGCTGGGAAGTTATTCATATTACGATTTTAGTTAAATGATAAATTGGTGATAACGAGACCAGGTATGTCACTAAGTACATCTAAATATCTTGCAATATTATTGCATGCAGTTGTCAGCACGCGGCGAGTACGTTTAGTAAAAAGGCGGGAACCAGATGTTTTGTCCTTAGTGAATTTTTAATGACAAAGTAACTTTAGTAACATGTTGAGAGACGACGACTTTTGAGGCGTATAGTTAGGTATTTATCAAAAATCAATAAATAACTACAGCGATCTTTATAATTGCAAAAACCAGATAAATCTTTTAAATTCTTCCATTAAAACAAAAACAAATAAAGCTCCCGTTCATAGTTACAAAAAGTTAGGGGTTAAAAGTTTCGGAAAATATTACAGAACCGGACATAGCTGGAACATGTCCTACGCAGAAATCTACATAAATCATTTAGATTAATTTCTATGTTCACAGCTACCAACTTATCATAAGATATCCTAATGAATTCCAATCACGTAAATGAAACAATACAGTAATTAGAGTGCCAACTGTTAAATACCCGCCAATACAAGATGGCGGCCGGCGCCGGCGCAACTTTATGTGATTTATCGCATTGCATCTGCGGTAACGATTTAAGTTTTAATTGGCGTAGATATCTCAATTTAGACATAGTTTATTGTACTTATTAAATGTATATGTTGTGTATGAGATTTGAAGATTAGTTAGGTTGTTTTTTTATGGGTATGCTTACTAATATTTAACTATATTTATGTTAATCAAACTACGTGCTGGCTCAGGTACGGGTTCAGTATCGAGGAAGGATCACCAAAAATATTAATTTAAGGTTAATGCTGGCTAAATTACCTACTAGTTAGTAATAAAATAGGCATTTGTGGTATTTTTCTACCTAAATATTTTTATATGGTTGCATATTATTTTTATTTGTGATTTTTTGAGGTCCTGGTACTGAACCCGTCTCTAAGCAATGGCACGTTAATCGATTAACACTCGGTATATTGGAACCAAATGCCTTCCTTAAATATCTCATAAGGTATAATATGCTTTATTAATAGTATGGACGAAGGATCCTTATTTCTTTGCAGTTTTTTCTGTCTCACTTGTACATGTATTCAGTACAAGTGAGCCTATGGCGTTTAACCGAATTTTGGGATAAAACTTACTAAAATTGGTTAAAATAATTATTAAATCGGTTCTTAACAGTCTATGGTTATTGATTGGGTACCTATAAGTAATTGAGCTAAGTTTGAATCAGAAATTCTATAGAGCAAGCTCGTCTTCTTGCCGTAGGAACTTGGGAATCCAGCCTCTTCTGGTTGGACTCCCTTCCATCTTCGACCGCTGCAACTGTTTTAGACAACCAAAACTTTAGGATAGCTTGTAGTATGCGTATTGGTGTCAGCCTTTTGGCCACTTTGCCCTTTCAACAAAGTAATTTAGGCGTTGTTTCTATCTTAAATGCTTTTTCTTTCTTTTTCTTCTTCTTCTTATTGTTAGTTTGTAAATATTTTCGATTGTAAAAAAATGTCGCTATCTTTAAAAACGTTTTAGTCTAACTGTGGACAGTAATTATACGGTAATCTACAAAAACAAGGATTAAAATGAACAACTCATTTACGTCGACGATGCCAATAAAAAAAAATCTTTTAAATACCGCTTATTTTGTAATGCGATTAAATTATAGAGGCTCGAAATTCAACCTGTCAAAACAAATGCAGTAAAGCGTAGGAAATAATCAATTAAATGATTTTATAAGTTCAGAGCTTAAATAATTAATAAGTTGATTAATATTCGTTGATTTGCGGCGTTTTCTTTAAATCTTTGATACTGATAAATAGACTTGTTGATGGAATTCTGATAAGGATCTTTTAAATGAAATAATGTTACTAGACTAGGCTTAAGCTGTGCATATTTCGCAGGCGGATGGTTGGATTAGGCATTCAACTAAAAAAGCTAGCCGTTTGGCTCAAAGCATTTATTCAGTCAATCAATTTAATTTGATAATATGCACCTGAAAATAAACTACTTTTTTATCATTTCATTCAATAATAATACCATACTGGGATAACACGCAAAAATATTTATAGAAATATTTTTACGAAAGAAACAATTTCCTCATCCACAAGAAACTTTAATTAGTTCATTTTTATCAAAATAATACCCTCATAAATCAAGTTACCCTTTCGAATCATCTTGATTCAAGATATTTTTCATTAAGAAAATTGTCTTCTTATCATTCCATCTTTAAATTTCAACTCAACTTGCTTACTAATTAACAAACCGCAAGCTGCAAATTATTAACGGTTCGATTCGTAAATTATAGCCTTTATTGTAAGGTGGTAGAGTTTAAATAGTAGTGAAAAGTTATATGCGTCGGCGCCTCCGCATTCACAAACTACTGCTGGCGCCATCTATTATCTAAATATGGAAACTCAAGGACGTAAGGACTGCTTGATATCGAATGTGGCTTGTTTTTATTGAATGAAATTGTATATTATGGGATGGTAATTATTATGGGTTGGCTGAAGATGGAGTGGGCTAGACCTGTCCGGCTTGGACGTTTTCTTTACCCTCGATGCAAAAAGAGGGGTGTTTAATTATGTATCTGCATATGTATGCGTCTGTCTTTGGCATCGTAACTCCCCTATGAATGGACTGATTTTAACATTAGCTTGTGTTTTAATTCCGAATGAATCGAGTGCTTTGTAGCCATGTTTGAATAATATCGGTTTCGCCGTTCAAAAGATATATATGCATGCTTCTTTTCAAATAACTTGTATTATACATACTACCTATATTATAATATAATAAATTCCCAAACACGCCAACTGTAAGGCCCGAAAGTAAGCAGAGCTTGTGTTATGGATGACCACACAACCAACTGGGGGGAACCCAGAATAAACATACATTGTATATATAAATAACAAACGACCATGGCCCGAGAACAATCATCTGTATTCATAACAGAAATCAATAAATCACGGCCAGGACTCGAACCTGGGACCTTTGATGAATGAGTCAGGGATACAACTCACTACGCTACTTGGCCGTCTTATTTATTATGTGTGCTTTCTATTTTTGCACGTTTGTTGTATTACAATCTACGTTCTATTGAAAGAGTCATCGTTGTGCCATATATGCTCCTGAGGTCCCGGGTACTACCTCGGCAGGAACACTTTCGAATTCATATAGGTATGTTTCTGTCTACCTTTGGGCCTTTTTTATTTGGAAATTATAACATATAATATTCATTACTTGCTCTTTAACACAAGGTTGACCATCTTCGGTACCATAGACTTTTATTGGTAATCTGCAGCATTTAATTCTTAGCGTTAGCGAAACTGTAAAATTTTAAGACATCTCAAATTTTATCTAAAATATACTATATCTATATCGTATCCTTCCAAAGGTCAGGAGTGTACGTTGCCATCGTATCTCCTATATATGTTTACTATACTATAGGCCTGTACTGTAGGCCTGAGTTCACATCCCAGCACCGTTACACGTTGTCAATAGCGCGTGATAGGGTACCTGATCTACGAAATGATAACATCATCTTAGATTAACAGGCGGACATGCTTAGGTCAAGAACAAAATATTGTTCTTTGTTCCAAGAGTTTTTGTTGGAGTACTACGGTAAATATGCGAAAAAGGCATGTTTATTTAGGTTTGAAGAGCCATTGTGAGTTTTGTTTGGGAAGTAACGGAAGAAAATAGATAAAGAATTGTTAATTTTTATGATGCTTTGACGGTTAGAAAGGTATATATATCTACAGTCATATTAGAAAGATTTGTTCGTTTGATTTAAATATAAAAGAATAACTCTGAAACCTATTTTAATGTTTCTTCTACCATCAGAAATTTACATTATCCTGAAGTAACTTACACTTTAGGTCTCATAAACGAAATCTGTGAAGGTAACTATTGTAATTAACTGTATACGTACAGTGAACAGCTCATCAACCTACCACAAAATGGCTAATTTCCTCAATTGATTTTGAACTCTCTGGTTGTAAACTCTAGATCGAAAATAGATTTGGAAAATTTTACATTTTGTGGTAGGTTGACATGTGCATTTAATTTTTCTTATCTGTATTATAAAAACTATTTAAAACTAGAACTAACCTGCAAAAGATCGTAAAAATAACGTAGATAAAGAAAACACACATTTAGCTCTTATTTTCCTTAGTTTTTGCTCATGCATGTTTACGGTGAATATTAATGAAGAATAATCACAAATGCCCGCCACGATTCAAAATTTCAACTCGATACTTGGAACATCGCCGAACAGGTGTACCAACTTGACAACGCGACCGGCATTTTAGACCGCGTTTTGTACGAATGCGATTTGGCGTATTTTTATGAGCATTTGTCTTTTTCTTACAAAATTCTGAGATGATATTTGAATTTTAATATGGTGGGTAAGTAATTTTTTAAATAACGATGGTCACGGTCATAGGATATGGAAAAGAGGACACAGTAAATTTCGTGCATATAATAATATAATATTAGAATAACATTATAAAAATTGGGTGAGTTTAAGAAGGGTCGCTAACTATATTAACACAAACTTGAATTTATGGAAGGTATTGTTTCAAGACATACATTTTTTTAACCACTATAAATTTTCAAACTATTAAACTGATTTTGATTATTCTTTCACCTTAGCAAGTAATTATATCTAAAAGTAATAAAGGGTTATTTTAACATAAAACCTATCATACAAATAAGAATTTCGACAAAAATCAACAAGTATTCCTACGCCCCATTCCATTTTGATCCAACGGATCGATTGTCCCTAATTGGCTCTCAGTGCGTTCAATCATGCATTTCCGCCATCTGATTAACTGATTGATGGCATATCTGTTTGTGTGTTTGCTGGATTCTTTGTTCCATCGTTTAAAACAGGAAGTGAGTGATAATCAAGAAAGCTATTGACATCCCGGTATCACCATTTTCTACTGTTATACTAATAGTAACTTCCACGTAATGATGTGGGAACAATGACATTTCATCGACTGGTTTTCATATTTCAAATATTTTATGTCCTTGTTATAAAGTTATTTTTTACAATCATTAATTCCAAAATGTATTAGTTTTAAAGTCCTAACATTTTTCCAACAGTCATTTTCCAACGCCTAATGGATATCAAATACTTTATTACCATTATATTTTTATTAGCTTACTTTTTTGGTGTTTTAACTTAGCAACATGTTGTTGAGGCTGATAAAAAATTTTCTCCGTTTACAATCTCGAATAATTTGTGGAAAATCGTTTTTGTCTTGGATTCTAATTTTGATGCATCCTAATTTAGGTGTGTTTTGGTAGACTTACACATACCCGCAATCCGGTTATTTTTGTTGTAAATACACAATGTTTTTTACTATGTTGGCACTACGTTCATAAATGAATTAACAGAGTTTAAAATGGTTTGGTTTTCTCAATTAACTTCATTAAAATAACTGGGCTTTGGTTTGTGATGAACCATAAATCAATAATAAATCGACATTCGATAATTACTCAGTCCTTGTCATACCAGTTTCCGTTTCCGTTTGTTTCTGATTTCACAGGTGATACCTAGTAGGATTAAAAAGTTAACTATAGGTCAAAGAAAACAATATATGTTGATTTGCTTTATTTTTATATAGCTTGCTGAAATACATTTATTAATAAGATCGGCCGTAAGGTCAAATTGACAAGTGTAGCACTTAATAAAAGTAATATAAAATACAATTTATCGCGTCCATTGACAACTTTACACCATTAAGAGCAATGCAGATTTACGTCATGTAATTTAATGTGATTTAAACATCTAGATAAGAGTTTTAATATAAATGTATTGTTATTGTATGAATATTTTTTTACTTATTTTTATATGTAAGCGCCTCGATAAGATTTTTAAGATCTTTAAGACCGGTTGAGTTAAATAAATATTAGCTAAGGGTCAATTGTAGAAAAATAATAATTAGTTTAGGTTTTTATTTTGTTTTTTGGAGGTAATTTCGTTTGGTTAATATGGTTGCACGATAACACATAATAATAAAGCCCTTGATGAAACAAAAAGCTTTGTTTATTAAGCGCCTCATTATGTCAGAAGAATTTAAATAAACGCAACAAGGAAGTGTTTCATCGTTTGTCCTTACCTCGCAGCGCTCATGTCTGACATTTCATCGGCGGCCATCTTGCCCATTTACAACTGAAATTATCATAAAATGACACCTTGCTGGTGGCTTTGGATTTAAAGCTGTCATGTTGACAGATACGAGGTCTCGTGTATTAGGGTTGGTAGTAAAGTTTTCTCTTTCAAATGTCTTACGATGTTTATAAACCTTGTTAACTTTTTGTAGTGAGACGCGTATTATTAAGAGGGTTCGCGTGCAGGTCAAATCTAAAAAAATTGTAGCGACAAGTAATAAAGCAAGTAGCATAGTAATAAAATTAATTAATGTTAACTAGTTTATACTTTATTACCTTGTTGTCGAAGAAACTCTAAAACCTCAAGAAATGAATACTAAATTACTACGTTTAATTCATGTATCCAATGAAACTGTTTTTTCAGATACCATACATCCTTCTTATATTTCATTAGTTTCTTTATTAATTCTTTTATGTCGTAGTCAAATTGTATACTTCCCTATTATTTCAAGTAGTTAACAACTTGAAAAAAACAAGTATTTATAGTATTTCAAGTAGTTAACAACTTTTTTCCTCTCGTTGAAGAAGTATTTCATACTTTAACTAACTTCAAGAGGTAAAGTTTTGTACTATGATGAAATAAAATATTTTGAATTTTTTATAGTCAAAGATTGAATGATATACATATAATAATCTCTTAGTAATTAAGTCTTAACAATATCTCAACAACCTCAAAGTTTTCATTTTGTAACAGGTTAAGTTACTAGTAGATAAGAAAAAGAAGCATATTATAAATCCATGTTTTCGGAAGCTTTATTTTTTTACAAAATAAATCTTCTACAACCACAGCCCTAATTGCTCTGTATATCAAATAATACGCTTTTGAATTTTCCAGTTTTTGCTGTTGACGCCTGTCAGTTAACTGTCAATCACCTTAATAAGCTGTGATCAACCTTTTTGCTGTTCGCTTCTCGAAGCGGCCCTTTTGACGGAACTGTGGATCTTCTTGTGCTTACCCGTTAATGGATGAATTAACTTTAGTTTAATGAAATGATTGCGAAATTGCTTGCAATTAATCTTTTGGTGATGGTATCCGCCTATGTCAAGATTGGTGAATATAAAAAATTTGTCTTTTTGAGGATTTGTTTGAGGTCCATATTTTTCCAAATTAAAATAAAACTGTAAATACGGTGTCCTGGTGCATAACATAGATGTTTGTGCACATGTCATGACTGTATTATGTTTATAAATCTACTAAGTTTTCCCTGCGGCTCCACCCGCTTATCGGTTGGGTAGAAGATAGCAATTACACGTACCTACTGTAAATACATCATACTTTACCGACGACCGAATTATGATCGAAGCTAAAACGGAACTAAAATATATACATCCCAGACTTTTAATACATATTTATCTCTATTTGAACCTTCACAATCTATTGCTTAATATTGAAAGAAATTTAAAACACAATCTATTTAAAAACCCATTTATTTAATAAATGATTCATTACGCACGAGACACGCACAATCTTTTATCTTGGAAGAAAATTCCATTCAAGCAATGTGATTCAATATATTATTCAGTCGCGAATCTTTATTTCAAAGAATTGCACAAAATTAATCCTTATCTCTCATTAATACGGTTAGTTCAAAGGTCATGTTGACAACCTCGACATGCAGTTGAATGTAATTTTTTTTAAAGTTGGTAACGAGACCTTTAAACCAAATCTTTAGTGACTTGGGTATAATAGTCATCTTAACCCCTTGGTGCAGGCGTTAATATCATTGTCGAATGTCGACCTCTGAAGGTCGGTTATCAACTTCGCCGCAGGATTGCAATGTAACACTACATGACTTCTGATGCCCATTACTTGATAACATGCTTTTAATATGAAGTCGGTATATACTGAAGGCCGTAAATTGCATGTCAGTTGGACTGTGTAATTTATTATTAATTTTTATTCCATTGTGTCTTTTCAGTGTGAAGATTTTATTGCACTCATAGAGATTAAAAGTATTGTTTTTCTTGGAAATTTAATAACAATCCATGAAGGTTAATATTTTGCTTTTTATATTGATATAATCTTAATATCACTCACAATACATTACATAGTGATGAATCCCTTACCTAAATAGAACAACGTACCTACATATGTGCAGTAATTTTTTGTAATGATAACTATTTTGTTCAAATAAATGGTGTTATAAAATTATTTATTTATCCAAATAAACCTTTGTCAAAAACTACCCAGCAGTTTAAAGCCTGATTAATCTCGAGGGCTTCCACTGCACCGCTGAAAGTTAAGACTTAAAACGTCAACGTTTATAAGAAGTTAACTCTGTTTAATTTCCTCAACATGAAATTTTTCATAAGACAAGCTTAACATAAAAAATTGCATACATATGCGACGATGTTGAATTAAAGCGCTGTAACTGTCAGCTTATTGCACTACAGCAGTGTCGCTAATCTGATCGCGTGGCGCTCGCGGTTAGCGACAAAGCGCTGATATGTCAACTTGCGGTTGTGAAGTTAAGTAAAATAAAGAATATATATTTCTTTTTAGTATTATTTGGCGTTCGGATATTTTAATACGTTTAAATTTTAAGAAGGATTAACTGTTATTTTGTTTTATTTATTTATATAAATTTAATAAATACGAATAAAAATGAATGTATATATTTAAAGACGCCTTGAACAATAAAATACAAGTTTTGTAAACTTTGAGTTTAGAAGATTTATAAGAATAATAATAATAATAAAAATAAATCCCCTGACAAACACACCAACTGTATGGCCCCCAATTAAGCAGAGCTTAGAATGGTTTATATCTTCTTTAAAATGTTTTTATTTGCATGCTTGTGTTACTCACTTATCATTTACCTAATTTAACTCATAACCCAAAAATCAGAGAACTACAAAGCTACTTTAGTTCAATTTTAAATTAGAAAAATTTTTCTTTAACTTCCCTGCCGCACGTGGGCAGACGAGCTCCCAAAATAAGTCACGGATCTCGTTAAGCTTGTGACATGGAATAAATGTTAAACGTGTTTGGATTATTAAAATTAGTATTATTGTAAGGTATACACATCCTGTGGGTTATGTCTTGAAGGAGTTTATGTTTTGTAGTTAAGTTGGACTTGAGTTAATAGAACATACTTTATCGATGCTCGTTGATATCCTCTTATTGACTTGTTTGGTTTGAGTATAAACTTTTTGTTATACTTGTTATAACAAATTATTTTTCTTTTCATTATAATAATAATGCAGTTCATAGATATTTTGTTGCCATAATGCTTGGTTGATGTAAGTCGATTATTTCTTTGTTTTTTACCGCTGGGTTTGCTCTTTTTCGGGTTTTTTGCAAAAGAAAAAACTGTGAGAAAGGAAGTGTAGATTATGTCATTTAAAGACAGAATCGGATCGCGGCATAATCATATTAAATGTGGGATGCGCAAAAATATTGCCGCGGTATCGCTGTCAAATCGAAATTATCAAAATTGATGAAAGCCATGTTATTAACACCGGTTTTGATTATTTCTGTACTTTAATCAATAAACCTTTTTGGCCTTTATTAAATCACATGTTACAAGGTATTAATATAGAAATGACTTATCGTTTTCCGTGTGATGAGTTTCTTGGTAAAGCGACAGAAGATGATTAATTCAGTGAGTCAATTTACTCTTACCCTTGGGACTGCTTCGGGAATAGCTTATTACTGTGTGTGGATTTCAGTTAATAATTTTATTGTGTGGGTAGAACAATAATCTTTATAAAAAAATAGGAAACTGAAAAACAAAATAAAAATAAACAAATAGATAGAATTATAGAAAGTTACAATGCCTAAATTACTATGTACGTACATAGGGAAAAGTGGCATAAAAGCTGGCACAATTTGAAAACTATATGGAGATATATCACTTTTCTATTACGCGATTGTGCTTACTTTTACGAAAATGCGCTAATTAAATTGACTCTCATTGAACCTAAATATACGAGGTAATCGCATAGCATCTAATTACTTTTGGTTAAACTGGCATATCAATGTTTTCAATAAATATCTGTCACAAGAATCCATAGAAAATTCTAGAGTTGTTCATTCCAGGTATGATAATAAACTTTGTAATGCGATTTTAAAAAGATAACTACTCCGTGGCGTCATCATACAAAATTCTTTAAAAACTTATTTAACTTTAAATAATCCACAGAAATCAGAAATATTCAAACCGTTTCCTCAATATACCTCATTTTCTCGAAGAAAAAAAATATATAAAAGTATGCTTCAAACTACTTTACGTACCGAATTGCCACGTTAGATCGCTGAGTATAATCGTTGCTATATTTTTTATCTTTTATAATCCCCGATGCCGCAAGAGGGATGTTTTAGTTTTAGATGCCTCTACCTAATATTTAGCTTTTGGCGATTTCGATTAAGTGTAAATGATCTAAAGAGTGTTTTAGATTTATTTTGTAGCTAGGCTTTAATAATTTATTAAGTAGTTTATCTCAGGCAATTTTTTGTGAACTGTTGAACTTTAAAATGTATCCAATGAATCATTCAGGCCATTAAAAAAGAAAAACAGTACGCCAATACACAATTATAATCACAATATTATCAATTAGACTCTCTTTAATTTGTTTTATTACCCAATTATGACCGTATACCGCCTGCATTATTGCATATAATTCGGTTGCCATTTCGTCGGGTTCTTCAAAGGGGCTATTCCCATTACGTCGAATTCTCATTTGGACAAATATTTACATTTTGTAACGCGTCGTTCGTGATTAACTTATACGAGTGAAGACTTTAATTTATGATAGAATTTTATCACTTGCGCTTTCGAAAATAATTAACTGAATACAATAAGTATTAAAATGTTAATTGTAAAAGATGTGTACTGTGTAAATGCGTAATGCGGGATGTTGCAAGAGGACATTCATTTTGTTTGTTATCTTTGAGCTTGTAGCTGCAATTTAAAATAATCTTGTTAATACTTGTAGCTTATACAGGAAAAATTTCTTTTTTTATTTGTCTGTATGATTTCAATAGATTATTTATCAACTTTAACAATAATTTTATAATGAACTTCATTATTTAGATGAAACCTAAGGAAAATAATCCAACTGGTTCAGAGTGCGGGAAATGTACCTACACGGGTGAAACCGTGAAAGAGCTAGTAACTTGTGTTTAATTTGTTTTTGTAGTTGTTGTTTTGTTGATATTAGAACCGAAAGTATCCTAGTTTTCCGTATATCCGACTATCCAACCAAATTGTGTGGTATTTAGATTCGTTTATATAGTCTTTTTTCATTATTTTTATGTAGAATACCTACATAAAATCTAGAATTATTATTTCATCAATGCCCAAACCTCAATTTGAGGTATTGATGAAATGCCTGAATGATCAACAAGCTGAAATTTTATGAAGAATGTTATAAAAAAATAACCTTTAAAAGGGTGAAAAGAGATAGTCAATTTTAGTATGCTTTATAGTAACAGCAAGTTGTTGGCAAAAGCTTTATCCTAACAATTCAATTACTCCATCTACAATAATTCTACATCCCATTCATCGTAGAAGCTACATGGCTGACCCATTGACGTATAAATATATCCACGCATGCGCGTTATGTCAGCGGTGACAGGACGCAGGCGCGTGCGCCGCATAATGTGTCAAAGAGTAACGCCGGTAGACATGACTGGTGCCGGGTTGATTACCTATCTGTTATTATATCTGGGTTGACATACTTTCATATTTAATATTGATTTAGTTGTGTGCTTCTTTCATCTTTTATCTTCTCTAAAACTCTTGTAGTCTTTTAGCCATTGAGATAACGGGATTTTGGGAAGTTTATTATGGGGTAATTAAGTAGCCTTTTGTAAAGATTGCATATAAATGTAATCATAAGTAAATATATATACATTGTTTCCCAAAACATGGTTAAATTGCCAGTCCTATAATTTCTCCCCTATATTTTGTGTTCTAGTTTTAAAAATGTATCAATCCCTGACTTTCATTCGGAGCACCTTGCACCGAATCGCCACGAGTTGTTACTTAGAGCACGAAAATATAAACATCTTTAGTCTTGTTTTTCCTGATTCGTGATAAAATATTTTTAAATTAATCATTACCTTATGGATATAAATTCCTTTTTACGACGCCTGTCAGTTTTATGAGTCGTGTCCGACAGCTTCTCTGATAAAATACACTAAACTGAGTCAAGTACCTATATTTTGTACCGCATGACTTTTATTGGATTCATTGGAGATTCATTACGTATGTTTTATCTATCGCAATGGCTAAAGGATTAATAATTTGTGCTCATATAAGTTAGTACAGCAAATGTGTGTGCGTGACAAAATCGCACTGTCTGTACTGTTTGGCAAAATGTTGAGTTGCATATATTTTACAAGCACATCCACAGTAAGGACCGTGCGCAGAACTGTGTTTTATAAATAACGGAAGTAAGTTATACGGATTAACACTTTATTTATTACTTTAAATAAATCTTATCTAATCTAAAAAAATTGTATTATTATAAAAATCCCCAGACATCTATACTGTTTAATCTCTAACTGATACGTGACCGAACGGTGGAGTCGTTCGGTCGCTACGAGCGAGCGGTCATACGCACATAATGCGTGCATAACGTTTTTGTGTTTCATGTTTTAACTTGTATTGTATTTGAACCATTTAGATAAGAAAGATAATATATTTTTGAGTAAAATTTTTTCAATAAATACAAATACGTATAAATGATCTTTTTACACAAACGCAAGAATGCTCCAGAGTCAGGTGATAAATATTCAGAAAAGTCATCTTTAAATGCTCTTTCGACTTCTTTTCAATTATCTGCATGAGTCCAAATTATATTTCAATGGTCACAGTTTAAATAACGAATAGCAATAACATCACCATTAGCGATTATACATAACAAGTAAAAACTATCTGCTAATTACCTCAAACACGTAATTCGAAATTTGAACGTTAATCCCTTTGTCAACTGGTCAAGTAACCAATCAAGTGGCTGGCGGCGCGGCGTGAATTACGCGAGAGTCGCGGAAATGCCGACTTTTCACTAATAAGTTGCACATGTTCGTCTTATTAACGCGGAAGCTTTGGGTCTTTGGCATTGTAGACGGGAATGCAAAACTGTGGTTTGAGTTTTGCGCAAGCTTCTACGAATGAAAAAACGATAATTTTAGAATAGATCTACGGATTTTTCTTTCTATGGATTCCCGTTAAAGTGTATGTATAATTTTTTGGTAACAAGTATGAAAACACAGAAAATTAACAAACTCAGTTCATCACTTATATTGTTAATTTATTAGCAATTTTAACAGAAACTAAGAGGATGTTAGTCATAGAGAGTTAGAACGAATTCTTCTCATAGCGATATTAAATATATCAAAGCTTCTATTAATACTACAATGTCTAATACACTTATAGGTATGTGTATATATATATGTATACTTACAGAAAAGTGTTTCCCCGTCTGCAAAACCCAGCAAAACTAATATATTTATTTGAAATCCAGCTGTAATCAACCTGCCCACCACAGGACATAGCAAAGTGTTAATTTGTTTGAATTACATCATTAAGTAATGTAATTAGTTTTATATTTTAAGAACCGGCTCTTTGCGTGATGCTCAAACCCGGGTTTTCCCGTCTTTTTTGGAACCGAGAAAACCCGGTCCCGATGCCCTAGTTGTGGCTGAGTTATTAATTCAGATGGCAATATATATTTTTTGTGACGTATAATGCTATTAAAAAGAAGTCCGTTTAATTAGCACCCTTATTCAATTAGTATAGGTAGTGAGTGCCATCAACAAAGACATAGCTACTTAAAGATGACCACTACTTTTTTTATTGTTTTCATAGCCAGCAAAGTAGCCACCACGACCCACCTGATAGTGAGCGGCATCCGCATCCATGAACATCATTAATCGATTCATCATTATATCGACTAATGATGCGTCGCCGACTGTAGGCTTCAGTTGTAGGTAATTGCCTTTGTTCCAGTTATTATTTTCCGAGCTCGCATTCTACGGTGGATATAGCCACAGAGTAGAGTAGGGACGTCGTGGATGGTTTCACTACCCCTACGTTTCTGCATGCTTGGAATTTCTAGGATGTATAATTTGATTGTTTTTAATAGTATTTTGATATAAGGTTTGTATTCTACTTCCAAAAGGTGCTCTTCCACCTCCACTCCAAATTATAATTCTTATCTATGAGTTACTGGTACTGATTCCATGGGAATCTCAGGATAAAATATGATAGTATCCTTTCTTACCCCTGGATAATAATATTCTAATATCTAAGAAATCATAATATCTCACGTTGTTACAATTTTAAAAATCGGTTTATTACTTTCAGAGTTTACTGATTTGTTTAAAGTTAAATAGCGTAGGATAGAAGACGTTTTAAAATATCCTACGTGAATAATGGTTCTGGTACGATGATATCACAGATACATTTACTCACACAAACTCAATTGTATTGCTCCCCGACATCAAAGAGATAGAATTGTGCAAAACATGGAAACACGATGAAGACAAAATGTTTCGATCGTATTCGTGTCGTTTCGTATTTTGTCGGTGCGGTTCGCGTAGCAACTACGCCGAATTGTCAAGTACAATCAGGCGACCGCGAACTAGACTTTTGAGGTCCATTTTGAGTAGCTTGTTACCTATCTTAGATATAAACTAAAAAGATATAAACTAACAAATTTCCCTCTTTATTATAATAATATCGATTATTTGTGAAAAATGATCTTACCTTGGGTTTTATGAAAAAAAATAAAAATGAAGAAAAATGCTTAGCTGGCAATTTAAAAGCGTAAAATTCAACTTTACGCCTATTGCGGACCATTACAAAACAAACCTATTTAGCACAAAATATTAATTCATTTATCTTTGTTTTAAACAGTAGAAAATGTCGAAAGTGCCACCAACAAAATTCGCGCAATGACATCCGTATCCGGGGCGATGTCACAACTCCTTGTTTCATGGATCATTGTTTTTAAACAATGGACAGTAGAGCCGAATGGCCAATGACCACTTAGAAAAATGGCCACGGGTCATAATAGCCCCTAGTTATAATAGGCAGTGCGCGGCGAATTGAGTTGCGTTTGAAAGTTGGCACACCTTGTGGAAAGCTGAAAGTGTAGCATATTAATAATGTGGTTGATTTCTTGTTCGTTGCTAGAATATGAATATTTCGTGTATGTAAGATGTATTTTAGAAATAAACCATATTAACTTAATAACATACGTAACTAACCTGTCTGAAGATTTGTATCAATGCTATATTAACAAGCTGCAGGATTTGACAAATTAAAAAACCCGATTGCTAAAGCTTTTTTCCCGTGTAATTCCCGTTTTCATAGGAAATTCGATAAGTAATACGTCACTCTCACATCTGAGGCAAATCTAATGTCACCTCATATGTTGGAATCCGTCAAAGCCTGTATGGTGTAGAGCGTGGCGGAGAAATATACGAAAGTAAATAAGAAGATAGAAGGTTTGTTTGGATGTATATTAAGTTAAAATTCCGTAGAAGAAGTACAAAAATGGTTCAAGTAAATTTACCCACTTAAGAATATTATAATTACGTTTTAAATTGGGTGAAGTTTCCACATTTCCTTAATAAAAGCGTGAGAATTAGTTACAAGAAACAATTGCAATGGATTTGCGAATCTCTCACGAAGTAAAAAGTTTTCCATTTTTAATAAGCAACCTGGAATTATATAGTGTTCAAATATTATGAAATAACAAAAAAAAAATACTGATTTGTTTTAAGAACCTTCGCCAAATGTGTTTGCTGAATCATTTTGATTTAGTTTTTACGTTGAAGACTTTCCGAGATAAGAAGTAAGCTGGGGTTAGGCAATACTAAGTTACTTCCGCCTTACGAGTGCACACGCCTGATGATTGCTGATACAAAAACATCCAACGACAATAAAAATAATCGCGTTCTTAGGAGTTGCTTAATTCTAATCTCCCGCTTTGATTATAAATTTAAAAAAAAAACATTACACAAGACCAATCACCGATCAGCACGCGTGTAACTTTGATCGTCGTTTAACTAACCAAGGTGTATATCATCGTTGATTACCCGACCGTTCAAGAAAGTCAACACGCACCATTGTTCCATAATAACTTGATTGCTGACTTGCGTGTTGTACAATACAAATACAATTATACTTAGTGACAAGATGAATCACGATATTTTGATCTGTCCCAATAGGTTTTATCATTCTATGATAGGCAAAGTTCGTGAGACTAATAACTTTAATTATTTCATGTCCTTCCTACGCGAAGTATTAATACTAATTTATTTAAGGACTATATTTAACAAAACAGTTCCGAGAGGGTTTTTTTACCATATATTTTCCTTTCGGGCTACCTTTCGTACCAATCCAGATGATCATTAAGTGTCGTTAAGATCAATAAGAGCATTTTTTTAAAGCAGTGCTCCTCGAAATATATTCCATACCCGACTGACCGGCGACTTTTTACTCTAAAATCTAACATGACGACTTCCGGTCCCCAACCTTGCAGCAAAGTATAAACATTGTAAATCCTAACTATGCTTTTGTTAATGAAGCGCTGATGGCTTTGGAATGCAAGGCTTTTTACAATTTACTGTAATTTGTGTATATTATAGTTTTATGTTGAGGGTCATTGTGTATTAGTGGCAGGTAGGTAACGTGGTCTTAATTTATTAAAATTAAAAAAACTTTACGAGCTTATCTTCTAAATTAAGGTTAATGTACTTAATTAAACCATGTCAAATGCGCGGTTGCGGTTTATTGAAGCTGGAAAAATATCATTATGCGTAATACAGTCTGCTCCAGAAAACTGGAGACAGCGCCCCGCTGTACGCCCTCATCCCACCCTTACCCCTCGCTCCTCCCAGTACTGATCGCGACCTTCTGTGGCGGATTACCTGAGAGCGATATTTGAATCCATCATGGAGGTTGATCTTAACATAGTATCAATACTAGTCCATTAAGGCTTCACGTTCGCCTTCAGAGCGACTCATAGCTTTGACAGAGCTTAGTTAACTTCTCAGTTCATTATAGGTTCATTTAAATGAACTGATCCCTCAGATACTCCGGCTTCGACTGCTTTGCGCCGGCCCCAGACCGGCCCTACCTCATGTCCCTTTAAGCACCTTCAGTGCATCTTTAACAACCGGCGGACGACCCGCTAGCTGCACCCCCTTCCCTAGTCGGGTGTCGCTTCCGATGAAGGCTAACGGAAAAATTTTGCTACAGCCATCGAGGTGGTTTTAGTGGGTAGGTGCCACTCTGGTCGGCTGCGGAGGTATGCTTGGTCTTATATCTTCCACCTCCCTCCCCGCGGAGGGTGCTGCTTAGGCGGCCAAAAAAGAAGAATAAATGTTTTTTATACTACTCATTAAAATCTGTATGGCCTTACAGTAAGCAGAGCGTGTGTTATGGATGATCATACAGCGGACTGGGGGGAACACAGAATAAACATCATATATAAATATAAACAACCATGTCCCGAGAACAAACAATTGAAACAAAAATTTTGCCTAATGTCACAAACATACTTAGTTTAACAGTTAATTTATATTTAAGTACATATTATTTATCTGCTAATTATTTAACATTAAATAATCAACTAAAATTGTTTTACCCACCATACAAGGAAGTCACTATTATATCACTCACTAAACATCAATCATATTGTCAATCAATACGAACTTGAATAGAATTATTCAATCTAACGACAAGTGATTGAAATAAATCGATTGTGCGTCGCTTCTTCAATTAATCAATCAATAACGTTCATTTCCAATTAATCCTTTTTTCGTATTTGGTTGCTTTTGAACGCCTATGATGATATGATACAAAATGTTGTTAACAAATCAAACGTAAATCATAATTTTAGTAGTATTTTTATTTTATTTATTGATTATTCAATGAAGAGAAAGGTTCTAAACAGGTATATAAAAGTGGCAAATCAATGTTTAAACGACTGCAAATTAAAATAAAAATTTAATTAAAACGACGCACAACTTACATAATGATTAAACTTATACAAGAAACTCAATTGTATGCTAAGTTAATAACAAAACACCTACTTTCTTAGTTTTTTTGACTCTATTGTTTACGATCATTGCGAATCCCCCCACTGCCTGGGTTTCACTTTCTTAAAAATCACATTGATTTCGGTTTACCCGCGGGCGTGGAAGTATTTAAGAATAGATTTTAATAAATAGGTATATGTCTTTTTAATTTAAATTCGAATCTGTATGGTATACGAAATTGACTCCTGGTTGAAGATGAGTTTGAAGAACGTAGACAATTCAATAGAGCCTTGTGTCCTTTCATAAATACTTAACAGTTTTGTCACGGATTTTTCTTTTTTTTTCTTATAGTTTTATTACTAGTCGCATAGGCAGCACTTCCTACTGACGATAAATCAGTTTCTTCGGGGTTTTTAATCGAAAGTACCAGAAAGGAACCTAATAGGTAGATATCGACTGTTAGTTGTCCTCCGGTTAGAGCCTTATGAAATAACTGAAAGAGTCGGATAAAAGACAGTATATTATTATGGAAGAATGGCGGCCGAGTAGTAGTCTTTAGTGCTAGTAGCCCTTCCTCATACGCCGGAGGTCCCAGGTTCGAGTCCTGATCGGGGCATTAATTTGCGTGACGAACACAGATTTTTGTTCTCGGGTCGTTTATTTATTTACATATTAGGGGAACAAACAGCAGAACGATATTACATAGGTCAGTAAAGTTTCCACTGTTAAATTACAAATTACAAAAAGTAGGTTATATTTTTGTAACAAATGACAGAAAAATAAAAATGTTCTACATAATTACAATTCAAACTTAAAATATATAATATAAAAAGAATATGTTAGACAAGTGAATTAATTGTACACTTTTTAGGTTTCCATTTTTTTTCTTAAAAATTGGGGAAGAGTTTATGCAACTCTTCAATACATATTATATGCATGTTTATTCTGGGTTGACCCCCAGTTCGCTGTATGGTCATCCATAACACAAGTTCTGCTTTCTAAACGGCTATATAGTTGGTGCGTCTAGGGATTTATATATTAGTAGATATTATATCTCTAAATCGCAAATTAAGAGCCCCATTTTATACCGATACTGCGCGTAGCTTTAAAGGTGAGGTCACAAACTTAAATAAAAGACAATCGGTACCGCAGCTTCAAACAAGCATGACAATATAATTCACACGTTCAAATCGCTGTTGATATTGTAAAATCATCCATAAAATTCTTTAAACAGCCGCAAGCGAAAACTTTCATGAGCATTCGATATCGAATCGATAATCGATTATTGTGTGACTAATCAATAGGTTAAGATCATTTTATTGTTATTCGAATGACCGTTGTCCCCACTTTCGCTTATTAACAAGATTTTTTTTTAATTGATTAGTATGGGTCAATAAACTGAGATAAGTATAGAGTTACGTAAGGCAGATTGTATACAATATGCCTTGGTGCGTTAGTTGTGTGTTTATGGAAGTGAAAATAATTTTATTGTAATTTTGCATGTTCGTTCAAACTGTGGATGCTAATTTTGTGTGACAAAATACTCTGTACCCACGTTTATTTTTACTACTAGATTTGATTTTAATGCTTAATTACCTGTGTTTTATATTGTCTTTGTGACCTTTATTGTGATATGCGAATTAGTTCTTCAAGTTCTTCATTTTTATACGAAATAACCATTTTTTTGTTTATTTTTATGACTAGTCAATTTAATGTATAAAAAAACGTTAAATCGACAATTTCATGAAAGGCTAATGAAGTATTAGACTAGATTGAAAGGACCATAATGTCCTCTGCCATTTAAAACGAACTTAAACTTTTTGCTCATCTGTATTGTTTTAAGCCGATAGGGTTAATTTAAAGTTTGAACGATTTGGTCAAGGACATTGTTATGTTTTTGTGCTATGAATAGCTTCCTTCCTTTCTTTGAATGTGGCAAGAGTGAACCGCCGCAGCTTCAAATATATTTGCATCAGCTTTTTTCTAATTCTGAACTGATATTTTTATTTCAAAGGCTATAAATTGTTCAGACAGGTAAGTAATTTCGCCTTATTCAATATAATAGAAAACACAAGGGACTGTATACGGCATTAGTAACCCACTCATTACTATAAAGTAAACTTGTTATTAAAATCAATAGAGTTGCCTGTATCACAACACTGGGGACATAGAGATGGGCTGTTGTCGATAGATTTGTCTATGGATCAACTTAAATTTGTTTTATTTCGAATCTTAGCATACGTTCATACTTCATTTAATTTTCCTTCCAACTATTTATACGTTAATCAAGAATTATGTTTTACTGTGTTTGGATTCATAGTAGAAAATAGCTAAAGGTCACATAATTGCCAATAACGAAATAAAATAAAACTTATCGATAAACCAGCGCAGCACTACTGTTACAAAATGTTCGCCCACACGCCGTGACCAGTCGCCTACACACCGACCTTCGCAAATTGCGTACCCGAATTGTATCGACTGCTATCCGATTATGTTGATCTTTTGATAACTCAGCTTGACATTTGACAGATCAAACTTAGGAATGTCCTTGCAACGATATTTTGCGTTTAGAATGTGCCATCAGAGAAAGAAAACTTAAACATGAGTTTGTATAATGGTTGAATCTCTTTGGAACCTCGGTTCTGTATAACCTTAGGTTAGTTTTATTTTTATTTTATTTGCTAACAATATTTTAACTTATTCGATACGAGGTAATTTTACAATACTTTGATTTAGCGTAGTAGGTAGTTTACGAATGAGAGATTTTCTGACTGCTCGGCGAAATAGTGAATAAGTTATGCGATCGGTTGCGGTAGTAAAAGTTGGCCCTATTTTTTTTTTGAAGTCCTTTATCGTAGAAGAAAGGCAAAGTGCTTCGCCATAGAGCCTGGTCTATCATTTTATTAAGTAATATATATATTTCATTTAGGTAATGATTAGAGCGCGGAATAGGCATATTGTGGTATTGTAGAAACTTAGTTCTCTTTTTAGAATTTGAACTATTTTTTTTTTTTAAGGAAAATCTTTTTGCAATAAAATATTTTTGCTGATCAAAATAAAATTTTGATTAATTGTGTCGTTTTTAAATTTTATAAATTTCGCTAACGAGCGTACAATTTTTTTTAATCATTAAAATTTATCGATATTCACATAAGCATGACTTCAAATATGCCATCATTTGTGTAATAAAAATACTATAAAGCATTTTTGTCAATCATAGTTTTTACATGATTTCATCTAAATATTGAGAGAGCGATGAAATTTTGATTTTGAACATCTCTTATTCTTCGTTTCACCACTTTAATATTAGGTGTTTACCTATGAAATTGCCGTTTTTCACGAAATAAATGAAGCGTAATTTTTTTTATATATTTTGATGACGGAGAACTTCCAACCCCAACTCTTGTAGCTTGGAGAACGTCTGCTGTGCAGTATGAGGTCGCGCGTTGTCGTGCAGGAGCAGTGGAGCCGAACGATTGACCAAAGCTGGTTGGAGACGTGCGAGCTTCTCCATCATTGTGTTCAGTTCTTCACAGTACATATCTGCAGTAATGCTTGTCCCGTTTGGCAAGAAGCTGTGATAATTACACCCGCGTTAGACCACCAAACAGTGACCATCACTTTTCTAGGTGTAAGTTTTCGTTTAGGGCATTGTTTGGGTGCTGAACCAGGGTCCAACCAACTTTCTGAGCGCTTACGATTGTCAAACAGGATCCATTTCTCGTCACAAGTAACAATGCGGTTCAGAATTCCTTCATTTGTATGCCTGCTGAGCAGTGCAAGGCACGTCTCCACGCGTACTTCGCGCTGGCGGTCATTGAGTTCGTGGGGTACCCATTTGTCAAGCTTTTTTACCTTGCCAATTTGACGCAAATGGACCAATATTGTTTTGATTCTAACGTCGAAAGCTGCTGCTAATTCAGCCGTGGATTGAGTTTCATCAGCTTCCACAATTGCCTCTAATTCGTCATTGTCGACCAAAGTTTTCGGACGACCACGGGGTTCATTTTTCAGGTCAAAATTTCCAGAACGGAAGCGGGTAAACCAATAACGGGTGGTGCGTTCGTTTGTAGTGTTCGCTCCGTAAACGTCGTTGATGTTGCGTGCCGCTTGTGCCGCTTTGCTGCCACGACGGTACTCATACTCCATAATTACTCGAATTTTTAACTTATCCATGATGACGAAAAATGTTCGAATGCGTTGAAAACAAAACATTAACTATTAAACAAATGACGATTTTAGAAAAAGAATTTCATGTTTGTCAAATAAAATTAATTTGAAATTAGAATTATCAGTCAAAAAAAAATATTTTGATTTGAAATGGCCAGTACGGCAAAACGGCAGTTTCATAGGTAAAGACCTATTAATCATAAACAAAGCAGTTCTTGCAATAAAATTATTATAACGTTTCTAAGTAAACCGCAATATTACAAAACTGAGCAAAATATTGTTTTATCTGAGACGAATCGCAACGACCTTTGCCAGTATCGATAATCGATTAACACTGTATCGATCCTGATTACAATCGATATAGATCTCTCTTGGAGTAGATTTATTATGGCGTTTAAAATGAATACAGCTATCAACTAATATTACGTATTTAAATGAAAGCATTTAAGTTGAAGTTGTGGCCACTAACTGCGTAATGCATGATCAATAAGATTAAACTGTAATGGAAAACAAATAACAACTAAATTACATATCTTTTTTTATTTTATCACTGTATACTATTATAAGAAAAGGTTTATTTGTTTATGTATAATCGAAAAACTCAAACAAACAATAGAAACCACCGAAACGATTTGAAAAAATCTTTCAAAATTAGGTCGGGCAAAAATGTGCTCTATCACTCTACCCTACGTTATGAAACAACAAGGTTGATTTTGCTTTATAATCATATTCTGACAGTTATATTCCCAATCTTACAGCTATTTTGGTTACTCAGGAAGTTTTGTCAAAAGCCACTTTCTTGGGCGACTGTTCATTTTATATTTTATCCCGAAATTTCCTTAGGATCAGAAAGGAATACACTTCCAGTGTAACAATATTGAGAAAGAAAAGTTGTTATACCTTTAACTAACATTGTCGCTTTTTTTTGTTTCAGGTGAGTACCATAAATACCTCTTTGGAACTTTTTGGTAATGTACATACAGTAAGTATATGTAGGTAAGATCCGTTGTTATGCGTTTTTTTCAATGAATACCTATGTATTAATTTATGATATTTTACTCGTAATAATAATTATTTTGGTTCTTGTCAGAAGACAACTCATTATAATAATAATAGTAATAAATCCCCCGACAAACACACCAACTGTATGGCCCCAAAGTAAGCAGAGCTTGTGTTATGGATGACCATACAGCGAACTGGGGGGAACCCAGAATACAGTTACATATATAAATACAAACAACCATGGCCCGAGAACGAACATCTGTGTTCATCACTCAAATGAATGCCCCGGCCAGGACTCGAACCTGGGACCTTCGGCGTATGAGTTAAGGCTACTTACCATTAAACCAATCAGACAAATTGGTAGTTAAAACCCTTAGAAGTTGTAACTAAGCCTGAGTGGCCTATGGGCGATCTGTACGTAAGAATATTTTAGGCTCTTACGCGTCAAATCTTGGTAAGCTCCAGCAATGAAAATTTGAAACATCAGCCGGCCTCTCCTTACGTTGGAAAAGAATGTTCGAAGAAATAAATAAAAAGCTTTAAAACTTCTTCCGTTTTAATTGGAATTCGAAGTACGGTCTAATCATTTGTTTATTTTATTAAAAAACATAAGTATACATTACAACTCGACACTCGCTCCAAAAAAACTCATGAACTATTCACAATCACAATAGGAAATCACAATTACTATTGTTTTGTTAAAAATAACACAATAAGTTTAATTCGATTAAGTATAAATAAAGTCGGCTTGTAAAGATTGCGGCGCGCGCGACTCCCAGCGAGCGTGACTCATTGCTTGGGTTATTGCCTTTCAATTAATGCCAATTTGGGAACAGTTACCTTTAAAAAAAACCCGCTATTTTCTATCAAAGTTATTGTTTGCGTATTTGAAGCATTAATTCGCATTCTTGTGGATATTGTATTTGTTAAAAAAATTTTTGCCTCCGACGTCGTTGTCGCTAAATTAATTTGATTCTTATTCATTCTTCATATTACGGTCATTTACTCTAGAATGTAGGCACAAAATAGTTGATGGAATCAAACAGATTCTTTCAGTCATGAAATGTTTAGGAACTAACAACACCTGAGCTAAGAGGGCCTTTAAAAATTACGTTTTGAAAAGAAACCATAATACTTAGTTACATCGTTTTTCTTCGAAAAAATAATAATTATATCTTGTATCTAAATAGTTACACAATAAACAAAATTATATTCATTTTTTTATGTATATTAAATAAATTAAAGATATTCTCCAACAAAAACAACCAGATAGGAACATCATCACTCGACCTCGCGCATCACAGATATTTACGCGCTTTTAGTAATTAGTCGTCGTATTGTACTCATACGCAGGTACAGCAAGCCAAACAGCAAGCCCACCACAAATGTTTAATTGTCGTCCTTACTGCTTTAGCAATATGAACGATTGTGGAATTTTTGAACTGTCGTTTACAAAGTGCTGACAGCGCTATTGAATGCTGTTTTCAATTTAATGTTATTTGATTCATGAGTCTCTTTAACTCGAGTGCGTGTAAATAAATAAACGCTTAATTGTAGATGGATGTAGATTTAAAATAACAATGGTGAGGTTTTATTTTAGGTTGGACGTTGAAGGCTGGGTTGTAGGGAAGTGTCATTAATTCAGTGAAGAATTAATGACGATTCTATTTTTGAAATAAACGTAGAGATTATTTATGAGTTTAACTGGCAGTAGATGATCCTTCCGAACCACTGGTAGTTTAAATATACAACGTCCTAAGCCGAGGTTCGTGCCGTTAGGCGTATCGTATGTAGGAGTAGTTTAAGCACCGTCAGGGCTAAGCTACATAGTCCGGTGAAATTTAAAAAAAATTTAAAAATAAAAAAATCTAGTCTTTAGCCTGGTTCTCAGCCGAGTGGGCCGTCTGTTCAACAACCAATTTGTTACAATTAATAAGTAGGTTACTAAGCAACGTAAAATTATTAAAATAAAGCTTTGTCCGTGATGTATGTCTCCGGTATTCATGTAACAAGAACTGTTTCCTGCGATTGTGTCCCCGCCGGGAATTAAACTAGGTCGTTGGTCAAGGGCTGCGATTATTCATAAATGGGTACTATTTAAAATAATATTTATGCTCTTTAAGGCCAACTTGTTTAGACCTGAGTGAATACTTTATACAAAATATTGCACCTTGTCTCCAGTGCCGGATTTAGGGGTGGGCAACCAGGGCTGCAGGCCCCGGGCCTCCACAAAAATGGGGCCCCCCACAAAAGAGATCAATAAGAAAATTGATTTCGAAGAGCTCTCCTGTTTTTTTAAAATGGTGTTTTTTAACCATTAACACTTCTACAAAGTAAAAATTTACATAAATATGTCCACAAATTGTTATTATTTGTTTATTAACGTCTTAAATCTAATAACTTGAGTTTGTTTCACATTACTTGATTTATTTTTGATTTTATTTAGAAATTAATTTAAGGCCTCCACTCCTTTGTTGCCCACGGCCTCCAGTCTAAATCCAGCCCTGCAGGTCTCTATCAGTCCACTGGACTGTGGCGGAGTTATATAGTAATCACTTAAAATACTAAATTTCTTTTGTTGAGATCTCGTCAGGGGTGGTACTGCAGTCACCCCTATTTTAACGTTTAGAGGAACAGCCAGTGTAATAACTGCAACAACGGTAATTCCCACTTATACTCAATACTTTATTGCTATCATTTTACAGGTGGTAGTTTTAGAAATAATAGAGAATTTATACAATAAAAGTAAAATGATACACCTAGTTTAGGTATTGCAATGCAGGAGAGGACATTTTGTGGTCATTTTAAATTAAATAAATTATTTGGATAATATTCGTTATCAGTTCAGTATTCGTAAGTCGTGTAATAATATTTTTTAATGGGAGTTGTTTTAGCAAGAACGTGAATCTTTTGTAATTTTTTTCATGTTTGATATACTCCGGTAAATGATTATATAATTTGATTGTCATAGCCAGAGAACCAGATGAGTGAAGATTTAGGTGGGACGCAGGTTGTATTAAGATATTTTTCCGGGAGGGTCGAAGGACGTATTTACCAGCTACTTAAAGCCTTAAGTACACAAGTCGCCTACTAAGTAATACTTAAGCCTACGGTCGGCAACTCATCGTTAATTGATAATAATTACTAACAATATAATTACTCAATATCATCTACGATTAATGATGTCTATGGGCACGGATGTCTCTTACCATCACGTGGAACGCCTGCTCGTTTTAAAGACAAAGTTAAAACAAGAGCTTACCAGCGAACTCCGGGTTAGTGAAAAAAACTCAGAGAAAAGTGATTTAGGGCTAATTGTTCAAAGCTCAGATAACGTTAATCTTGAAAATAACTTTTACACTTGACAAGACACACAAATTATGTCAAAAACTATTCAACTGATAAAAGTTATCAGCTTTAAACAATCCGCCCTTAGTGTAATAATAGGTCTTTACCTATGAAACTGCCGTTTTGCCGTACTGGCCATTTCAAATGAAAATATTTTTTTTTGACTGATAATTCTAATTTCAAATTAATTTTATTTGACAAACATGGAATTCTTTTTCTAAAATCGTCATTTGTTTAATAGTTAGTGTTTTGTTTTCAACACATTCGAACATTTTTCGTCATCATGGATAAGTTAAAAATTCGAGTAATTATGGAGTATGAGTACCGTCGTGGCAGCAAAGCGGCACAAGCGGCACGCAACATCAACGACGTTTATGGAGCGAACACTACAAACGAACGCACCACCCGTTATTGGTTTAGCCGCTTCCGTTCTGGAAATTTTGACCTGAAAAATGAACCCCGTGGTCGTCCGAAAACTTTGGTCGACAATGACGAATTAAAGGCAATTGTGGAAGCTGATGAAACTCAATCCACGGCTGAATTAGCAGCAGCTTTCGACGTTAGCATCAAAACAATATTGGTCCATTTGCGTCAAATTGGCAAGGTAAAAAAGCTTGACCCCACGAACTCAATGACCGCCAGCGCGAAGTACGCGTGGAGTTATGTGGTAGTGGGGGGTTATGTGGTAAAGTCCTCTGCGGGGGGTTATGTGGGACTCACCAGAATGGCACCTACCCACTAAAAACCACCTGTTGGCTGTAGTAATTATTACCGTTAGCCTTCATCGGAAGCGACACCCGTCGGGAAGTTGGGCGCGCTGGTGGAGGCCCGCTAGCGGGCCTTCCGCCTGGAGTGAAAGTTGCACTGAAGGTGCTCAAAGGGACATGAGTTGGTGGCCGTTCTGGGCAGCCTCCGGTGAAGCCGGGGCTGCGCAGAGGTCGGCCGAAGCTTGACTTAGGGATCAATTCATTTAAATGAACCTATAATGAATTGAGAAGGGAACTATGCTCCGCCAGAGCGAGCAGTTGACGCACCTGGGCGGTGCGCGGCAGTTGGCCGCCGCGTGCCCGTACAACTGGCACCGATGGCACTGGCCGGGATGACCGCGGCGATGAAGCGCCTCGATCGAGATCCCAGAGAGGCCGCAAATAGTGCTAACCCCTTTCAGGATCTCCCTGGACTTGGGGACGTTGGCGAGAACCACCAATGCGAGAGGGTGTTGCCTTCCGTACTTGCTGTGCATTTTATGCACTGCGAGTGCCGGGAAGCCTTGGGACTGCAGATCCTCCAGGATAGCCTCGTTCGATAATTCGAATGGGACTCCCCTGAGTACCGCTCTGATCTTACGCTCTTCTGACAGAGCATAAGTATGATAAGCATATTGCTTATCGGTGAGGAGCTTTGTTAAAGCACGAAAGTCGTCTATCGACGAGACTAAGATTTTAATAGATTCACCCGTTGGCCGCTCGGGTGTAATGGATCTTGTGCTCATTGCACAATGTCGAAACCTCAGTCCATTTACCCTTTTCCCGAAGGAAAACGGGTGGTGGGACCTTGGCCTTGACAGAAGTTGGGGCCGGAGCGGGTGTTGAAGACACCGGGGCAGCTGGCGTTGAAGACGCCGCAGGGGGTGTAGGGACGGGCGTCGAGTCTTGTTTCGAACGCTTCTTAGAGCGCTTCTTAACAAGCGTAAAAGAGGGAGACTCGGGGCCAGTTGGGGTGGCGTCCGAGGATGACTCGATCGCGGGTGCGCGCTTGCGTCGCGGAGGGGCGTCTACTTCGCACTCCATGTCACTGGAGGAAGGGGACGCGGGAGGGCCTAAGACCTGAGGGGTCTGGGGAACTGGGGTGGCCTGAGGGGCCATTGTGGACATTATCGTCATGAAATGAGGGATAAGAGAATCTATGAAACGGTACTTATCAGCATTTATAGACATGCCTTCAGTACTTTCAAGTAACTTCTTCCTAATCTCGTCAAAGCTTAGGGAAGCCATTGCGGAGGGGTTGGGGAGGGACAATATATAAATATATATACTATGAACCTAACAACGATGACTAACTTCCTAAAACCACCCTACACGCAGTAGGGCGGTTGAGGACGACGCGGATAACTTACTCGAACACGAAGACTCGAGGCACCTGGAACGACGTATTCCCGTCGACGAAGCTCACGTTCCACGAAGTACGGTTAACAACCCACTAGCCGCCGTGAAAACGGCGTTAGAAACTTATTAGAAGTACGGTTAACAACCCACTATCCGCCGTGAAAACGGCGTTAGAAACTTATTACGGTATACAACTATGAAATTATTTATTACGAAAACAACCAGTGAAATTTGGGTGCTCAATTAGCGCGGGGGCTAATGGAGCGGGAAGGCGTCTGCGATCGACGTGCGCTCGAGAACGCACGCAGACCGAGACTGTCTCGGATCTTTTTTTTTTTTTTTTTTTTTTTTTGTTCCCCTCCGCGGGAAGGGCAGGAGGATAAAAATGCCCTGACGCATACTCTGGCGCGATTCCAAAGTTATGTGGGACTCGTCCCGACGCCTACCAGGACCATACCCACTAAAAACCCCCTGTCGGCTCGTGCATTTTTGCCACTCAGCCTTCATCTGAGCGACGGCCAATTGGAGAAAGAGGCCGCGCTAGCGGGGCCCAGAAGGGGTCACCCGCTGGGATTACATAGCACTGATGGTGCTCAAAGCACTGAAGGTGAATACATAGCACTGAAGGTGCTCAAAATGAAAATCAATAATTAAAACAAAAATTAAAAAATTGAAAAATAAAATTGAATTAATTCGCATTTACGTTAGAATTAGGATTTACGTTAGAATTAGAATTTACGTTAGAATTAGAATTTGCGGCCAAAAGGGCCTCGAGATCGGCGGACAGTCTGGTGGATGAGTACGCATTCCTAGGCCTAGCGACTTTGAACTTCGAGTCTAACACAGGAGTAGTATATGAGACTGAATCACGAACTAGAGGATTGGGATGGGTTTCGGAGCGTTTGAAAAACGCTTCAGAGAGTGTTTTGAGATGTTGTTGTACTGTAGGCAGTTCAAGATCTCTATGCAAGTCCGCGTTACGCACGTACCACGGTGCGTTTGTGGCCCGGCGGCAAAAGAGGTTTTGAACTACCTGCAGTTTGTGCAGGAGGGAGGGTTTGGCGTGGGCAAAGATTGGCGAGGCATACGTCATAACGGGTCTAACGCAGACCTTGTGAAGTGTACGTTTGTTTCTGAGGACATTTTACTTTTTCTACCTAACATGCTATTTAGGCGGCCTAAATAGTGACGAGCGAGTTTCGAAACTCTTTCGACGTGTGGCTTGAAAGAAAGCGTCGGATCTAATGTGACGCCTAAGTATTTAGTACTGCGCTTCCAGGGGATGGGAATGCCTAACATTTGGACGTGGGGATCGCCATCGGGACGACGGCGTTTGTGGTCGAAGCGCATCGCAGAACTCTTTTCAGGGTTCACATCGATGCGCCATTTTTGAAACCATACACCAAGGGCGTTTACGGCCTTTTGGAGTCTGGTTACAAGGTGCCGAACACTGTGGCCTTTGGTATAGAGTGCGGTGTCGTCAGCAAAGAGGGCGAGTTCGACGCCTTTCGGTGGGATGGGAATGTCGTTGGTGTACACGGTGTACAGCAGAGGGGCGAGGACTGAGCCTTGAGGGACTCCAGCCTTTATGGGACGAGGCGCAGAAAGCGTGCCTTCGTGTTTAAATCGAAATGTACGGTCTTTGAGAAACGACGCTATTAACCTGACTAGGCGATCCGGTAAGCCTATCTTGTAGAGTTTATAAACGAGACCGCTGTGCCAGACTTTATCGAAAGCCTTGGCTACGTCAAAGAAAACCGTGACTGTTTTATAACGACGCGGATAGAAACCGTCAAGTATATATTCGACGATTCGGTGGACTTGCTGAGGGCAGGAGTGTTTAGCGCGAAAGCCGAACTGATGGGGAATAATGAGAGGATCGCCATCCGTTGGAAACAGATGGTTCCGCATTCGAGAGAGTATGACTCTCTCGAGAAGTTTAGACATTGCCTTGAGGAGGCTGATGGGTCTGTGATTAGCCGGGACGTTCAGAGGTTTGCCCGGCTTGGGAATGCCTATGACTGTCGCTTCTTTCCAAGCTTTTGGAAAGTAGCTATGGTCGAAGCAGGCATTGAAAATGATAGCTAACAAGGTAAGCATCTTGTTGAGGTAGGTGCTTAAGTGCGTGGTTGGAAATTCCATCCGCACCCGGAGCCTTTTTGGACTTTTGATTTCTAATGAGAAGCAAGATTTCATCATTAGAGACTGTGACAGGGTCAGCGGTGATGGGGAGAGAGTCTCTGCGAAGGACTTCGTCCTCCACCGCCTGGATGTGTGAGGGATCAGCAGGTTGCGTGCTGGGCGAGCATTGTGCGGCAATGCTGTCAGCGAAGCATTCGGCTTTCTCTTCGACTTCAAAGGCAATAGTGCCATCGGGACGAGTGAGAGGAGGAACGTGAGAGGCGGTGTCTACGCGTAAGGCTCGGGCCATGCTATAGTACGCTTGGTGGGACGGAGAGATTTTCGCCATGAGATCGTTCATCTGAGCGTCTCGGAGTTCCGCGAGGCAAGACCTAACTTTACGTTGAAGCTGATTCGCAGCTGTTCTATAGGTGGGCGTGGGATATTTGTGTATAGTTATGTATACGTGCGTTTATTCTGGGTCTCAGATCGCTGTATAGTCATCCACAACACAAGCTCTGCTTACTTTGGGCCCAAACAGTTGGTGTTTGTCTGAGGATTTGTTATTATTACTGTTGACGGGAATTATTAATTTTCCAATTAAAAATTAATCCACGATTCAATCTTGGAACCATATAATTGGTGTGCTTTTAGGGAATGTGCTTATAAATTTTTTAATATAAATATGCTGTTATAGAATAACATGTGTTATAGAAAAACTTATTTGAAACAAAATATTTTGCCAAGTTTTGGAACAGTTGTTTAAACATTTACTTATATTGAATATTATACACAATACAATTATTAAAGTCAATTTTGCAAGTGCGTTGTAACTTTTCTTATTAGGTCACTTTTGTTTTCATCTTGTATATATTTACGTTTTTATTAGTATTTGAAATAAAATTGAAGCGAAGAAAATAAATAACATTTTTAATATTTGTTTGTTTGTCGAGAGCAATCTATTGGGCTAATATTGCTATTACAATTTATAATAAAAGACTTTGATTAGTTTTTTGTTTGGTACGCTTTTGCCTGAAGCAGGCCTATGTCACTCGAAGCCGCGCGCTAAATACCTACCGAACGCTGGGCCGCTGCTGGCTCAGCACAGTAAAGAGCCGCATTCGGTCGCGTTTAAGTTAATTTTTGAACTTTTTTATTGCAGTCGTCAGCGCGCGGAGAGAGTAGGTTTAGTTAAACAGACGGGGACTGATTTTTTGTTACGAACGTAGTTACTTTACTAATTTGTGCCTTCATCGTGAAACCGATCATCATAACCGATCATCGTGGAACGTGCACGGTTCCGAGTTCGATCCCCGTGACCGTATGATGAAGATGTACCAATTAGTTTATTCAACTTAAGTTTATACGAACTTCTCCAAAGATGAAGGGAAATATTGTGAGAAAAATCACATATCTAATAAATTATTTTGGAGATATGCGTAGAGTCGGCCAACACGCAGAAGGCAAGCTAGATTGACTATAAAATGCCTTTAGTTGGGCGAGGCTGATATCTCTGAAGTGGGATCAAGACGCTCCCGCACGCGCTTGTTGTTCAGATAATAGGTAATAAGTAGGTACCTTTCATTCAGAAAAGAGTTTATCAACGGTAATCATCTAGACGTAGTCTTATATATTTAGTTCCTGCAGATTTCCTTGCTTTTTCACGTTTTTTCTATTATAGCGAACTAAATATTATTGTTATGAAAGCGGGTAAGTAAGTACAATTATTATTTCGATTATGTTTACGTAATCCGAAGGTTTCCTCTTTGAATATTTTGATAAACATGGCTCTGTTATGACTGCGGTTAACCACAACAGTTATATTATTATTTTGACAAGAATAGGAACGTAAATCTCATGATCTGACCAATATAATAGAATCTATTACACCAAAATATGAGGAATTGCTGTAATAAAAGTTTTGTTAGTTTTGTGTTTACTCCCCTCGGTAGGGTAGTTAAGGGCGAGAATCGGTTGCGCGCTGTTTGATCTTTAGTAGGCGCCCCGCATACTTGGGAACGACCACACTACAAGGGATTCGGATGTGTATCTAGGCCTGCATCAAAAACTTTATATGTAAAATTTCACAAATGATAAACACTTGATTTAGTTTAGTCTAATATTTAAAGGAGAATAGATGTATGATTGTATTATTAAATAACGGAATAACTGGTTTCTAACACTACGTCTAGTTTGTTAGAAATATAGTGAATAAGTAAAGAAAGAAATTATATAGTTTTTGCTACTAACTTGTCGTTTGTGTTATAATTGTGTTCTGAGTCGAGACGCGCTACTTTTTTGGTTTATGGTCGCACACTACGATGAAAAGACCATAAAAGTAGAGGGGCGTGTGTTTGGAAGGCGTTCACTATACAGAACCATAGCTCGTTTCCAATTAGTCCAACAACGGCGTAAACAAACTATTTTATCAAGTTGCTCCAAAATTCCGCACATTTTAATTTTATCAATGAATTACTGTACAAAAACATTTATACGGAGGCAAAGATAATCAGATAGGCAGAGATAAACGAATCAAAATTATTTAACGTACGGAAATAAGCTGACAGCTTACGATGTCTTCTAGAACACGTATAGTTGAAATATCGGGGCTGTAATCCACGAAGATTTTTTCCTGTAAATACTCGCATTATGTGGAGACCAAAAAAGAAGTGGGGCGCGTCTTCGTGGATTACTCCCACGACACTCACAATACCTATATCTAACAGAACAGCATGTTAATTTGTATAATTATACTTCAGATAAGTTTAAAAAAATGTTTTCAAAAATACTTATTTCTTTCTAACGTGTATCGAATCAATTTCAAAATATTAGCAACAGTTGGTGCTCTAAGTACGTTATCTATCATCACATTTATAGCTATGAAACTTGAGAAATACATTAGAATACGTTATTTTAATATAAGGATTATGCCCCTAAGTATTTATTATGGATAATTATAATAATATGTATTTTGCAATGCATAGATAAACGTGAAGGTATGTTCGATGATGTTAATTAAAAATAACAAATAAGGTTCGTACGCACTGAATTTAAGAAGTAGGTAAGTATATATACACTGTGAATTTACACACAACTTAAAAAAGATAAACTCATTAATTCTTTGACCTCAACCAAATTGACAATATTTCAGAACTACATATTTAAATAAAAAACGTCTAAGCAGAAACATATTATATACTAAGGGCATAAAATCTACTCACGTGTTTGGGACGGGGCAGTAATCGGCACTGCCAGACGGCGAAATTGAATATATGCAGACGAACGTTCGAGAAAAATGCCGTCGGGTTTTGGCGAAACGAACCGACCTGCATACTTAAAGCTCGAATGGACTCCTGATCGGGACTAGCCAGATATTTGGTGTAGTTACTTCTAGCCTTGTCTTTCTAAAGAAATATTAAAGAACTGAATGTGCATGCAGCTGCCCGAATTTGTGACTAGCGCCCCTATGGAGAGTCGAACCCAAATCTAGATGTTATTTTTTATTTCAATTACGATTATGATTACGAATAATATATATTTGCTCGGTGTTTTCCCTTTAAAGGTGTTACATGGAAGAATTGTATGCATAGAACACGCAACGTCGATCGATTGGTGTGGTAACACCGTAAGTCAGCCTTTGAGTGCATGAATATTTTTTACTCTTTGTCTAGCTTCGTACATACGCGCTGTAACATCACATAACGGAAAACCCATAATTTCTTCGATTTCATTTCTTCCAGTTTACCTTAACCCACTGATTATGATGCATATATTACTCAATTTACCTTTAAACCAGTAGTAGATAGGTGTTTCTAACTAATATTATAAATTCCTGTGAGTTTGTTCGTTGCAATTCAAAACGCCGCGCGTCTTTTTGTCCCGTTATACGCAGTTATCTAGTTGAGTTACTCTGTAAACATATCAACTTATAAAAATATATAAATTTTCTATATCTTGATGCCATATTGGAAGACTGCAATTGTTTTTAAATAAATATATGTTTAATAATCTTTTTTACCATTAACGCCCAATAATGAATAGGTAAAAATGATTTGTACCGTGTCTCTATCTTTAGGAATGCATTATTTGGTTTTATGACTTAACTTTATATTATTGTTAACTAAAAAAAATTTGAAGATTATAATTTTTTGTGTGTACTAATGTTTTTTTTTTAATTCTGTGCTCGTTCACTACTGTAACTCGGGCATCACCGAAGCGCGGTTAGTACGGAGCTATTCTGCAGGATCGCGCCTTAAAAGACACCTTATTTTCATAACTGTAAATCATCTTTGGATGCGGCACAAATTTTGCAAACACATTTTCAAAGGTACAAAAAGGAACATTTCTGGAATAAAATCTGTTTTCCAGAGTATGCGAGCGAAGTCACGAGCAAAAACTAGTTTACTAACAAACCAGTAGCAGATAGGTGTTTAGTTCATAAATCTACCGCATTATCTGGGTAGTATTTGTCACAAAACCAGTCTTTCTGGATCTCTCTATATTTTCGATGTGAAATATCCTAACGAGGTAGTAATTGGGTCTTAATAGAATGCCTTTAAACGGCTCTGCATGCAAAACTTTAAGTATAAGGAAAGGAAGTAGAGAAACGTTTGCTGATGAAAAAACTTCGCTTGTTGCATTTTTTTGGGGCATAAATCAATAGAAGTGGTTTAACGCAATGTTTTTCTTTTATCTATTTATCCGAGTTGTCAGTCGTTTGGAATAAATATGTATATTTCCTTGGTACGCTCTACCTACAGCCTACCGTTCGACGGATTCCAACATTTGAGTTGTCATTAGATTCGTTTAATTGTGGGAGTAACACAGGGTTTATTATTTCCCTGAATTCCCATGGAAACAGTAATGACACGAAAACGGGAAAATAACATTAACTGTGACTATTCCGCAGCTTGATATTTGCAGTTCGTTTTCTGACAAAACCTCGCTTACGAAAGATACCTTTTCGATTAGATATTCTTTTTCAATCTAGATATTGTAACTTTTTAAAGGTGAAACAATTATTACTATAGAAAATAGTAATTATATATAAACATAGAAAATGAAAGGTTAATAAATAGTACCAACTATCACTATTAATATGTCAATGTCATTGAATAGTAGTTCTCATGTACATTGGGAATTAAACCAAAATACTTTAAATAAGCAAATAAAGAATCTACGAAAATATAATTAAAAACTCTCGCTTTTCATTAAAAAGAGGGTGCAGTGAGTGTCAGTTGTCATTCGCATGACATTGGCGTATTAGTTTACTACTGCTCACCGCAAAGTTTGACGTCGATATCATTTATCTATGAATCTTCTTTTAGTGATAGATTAGATTCTAACACGACATCCGTTTTTGTATTATTTTTACACGTATATAGGAATTTCCCAAAGCCCTAACATTGCCCTACTTGTTAAAGATATTATGGAAAACGTCGTTAGTTATAATGTTATAATATTTTCGTAAGTATAAAACGTCGAGGCATGGGTCGCGACTCCCGACAACGTCACTGCGGTCTAAGGGTGACTATGCGATAGCATATTTAGATACATTCTGGATATTTTTTAAATTAAATAGTGATTTTGTGATTTTGTGGTTGGACTAAGAAGACTCTAGACTAAAATAACTAAATAATAAAAAAATAACTAATTTTAATTTGCACAATAAGTTTTATAGAAATTGTTAATATTCAGTTTAATTAGATGTATTTTTCTTTGTTTGTTATGTCTTGTATTACGAAGCAAGAATATTTGTTTGTTTATGTGTTTTTATTCAAGAAATTCTGAAGTAAGATGAACCATTCAAATGGCTCATTAATCTACTTTTTTAAATTTAATATTTTTTTCCAATGGCAATTAATTACACATTATTTTATCCATAGGTCTTTGATCCCCAGACTAGGTCATAAGATGTGCTAGTCGCTATGCTTCCATACTTAGTAGGTATTTTGATTTAGAACTTTTTTCACTATTAGAAAGATACCTATCTGATATTGATAAATAAGTGTCAGTAAATATTTTATCCCGAAATTTCCTCGGTTTCAAGATATACGCGTGAATGCTTTCGATTAGTAAAAGATAAAATCAGAAAATGTTACAAACAGTTGCCTAACTTCTTATTAGATCACCACATATGTATTTAAGCAAACAATTTGCAATAAAAAAAAATATAAAAAATAATTCGTTACTAACTGATTGTAGCCCTTGCAAATCTCAGAGATCACGACGCACCCGCGGCGATCTACAAAGTAATTGTGCGACAAGACGTAATTGCGCCTGCGCTTGTTGCCCTCTCGCTCGCTTTTATGCATGAACCTCGCGTTAGAAAGAGACAGTTGTACACTGAGAAGATTTTAATCATGCTAATTTACAATGTGCTTCGCGGGTTTGTTTATGATGGTTAACGAGTTTTTGTTTTATGCTTTGATCGGTTAGGTCACAGTGTATGCTTTTGTTATGAAAGGCTAAATAAAAAAAGCCAAAGAAGTAACATAAGATTTATCTTACTTAAAAAAAGTTCGAATCCAATAAAAGACTGAAAAGGGTGTTCTTAAAATATACCTGTGCTACGCGTTATCTTGTTATTGATTAATTTGTATGTTATATCATTATTTAAATGTTCGTTTATTACGGCCTCTTCAAAAGATGCGATGGTGGTGTAATGGTCAGCATAGTTGCCTTCCAAGCAGTTGATCCGGGTTCGATTCCCGGCCATCGCACACTTTTTTATTTTTTCTTTTTTTATATTAACGAACCTTCTCATTTGTAATGATAAAATAAAACACTTTATTGCGCAAAAACAACAAAAAAAACTGTGAGTATAATTACAAAGTAAACCTACACATAAACTTACTGGCAATGATTTACTAGAATATTGCACATTTTCCTACACTAAACTCCAAAACTTTTATTCGCACATGTAATATAAATTTGAGGTTAATGGACCACTACAACTTGACATAACGTCGACATAATGGCATTACATTACAACAAACACATATCTTGTAATAATAATTACATTTGTAATACCTACCATGTAGACAATTCCGTTAGGCAATACATTTAGCGGCTCTAGATTATGTAACACATATTTCGAATGTTACAAAAGGCGTGAAAAGAGGTGTTCTTTTTGGAACGTTACTATTTATTTTAGCAAAGAAATCCTACAGATTTTAGCAGAAATAGGCTATGTTACTTTCCATCAGGTGAGATAGAGACAAACGTCTAATCCTTTTTCAATGAAAAAAAATGTAAGAATTATTTCATTGTTTTGTATGACAAATAGAGTAATCTATTTAAACAGGTTTCTTTCTTAAAAGGGACTTTGTATTAAAGTTACTAGTACACTTTCGGTAGTAATTTTATTTTAATTTTTTATTACAAATGGCACATATAACTTAATTAATTCAACAATGAGAATCAAATAATTCTGCTAACGTATATAAAAGGGTGTTTAAAATGTTTCGATAATTATATAAACTCAGACATCGATTGAAAGAAGCATCAATCGAACAAAGTCATTAAAAAACAATGATCAAAAGTAATGCACTTGACTTCGTTACAGGTCTTCGAACTTCAAAAACCGGAACATTGAAAAATCCGCCACTCGTTTCAAGGTCGAACGTATCGAGAAGCTACGGGCACTTTCCATTTTTAAAATTGATGAAATGTATCGGCATTACCTAGTCAATTGAACAACTTTTTTCGTTTGTTTATTTTTAAAGAAAAGATATAAAAAATAGGCAGACATTTTCAACTTTAATTGCGTACAAAAACCGTGGCGCAAAATAATGTAAACCGCAAATTACTTTGTATCTAATAAAACTACTACAAAGAAACATCGACAGCTATGTCCGCCATATTGAATTTTACGTCATTATCAACCACCACGGCAAAACGGTCATTTATTATCGATATAATTTATAGTGTAAGGCTATTGAATTTTAGTTGTGATAAATTGTTATTAGATCTAAGATAAATTTGTCCAAGTATGGATTGAGCTATTGTTTATGCGTATTATAAGGTAAAGTATAATATTTATAGACAATTATATCGACCTGATAAAAGCGCATTGATAACTATATAGGAAGGTGATCTTGATTGGATCAGAAGTAGTATTTTCTACACAGTACATCTAGTACTTGATGATATAAGTACAAAATCGACTTATAATTCATCACTTAAAAGTTTTAATTAGGAAATACATTCCTAAATATTTAAAAAATAATTAAATTTCTTAGGTATCCATTCTCGTAGTCAGTTTCAGTAAGAAAGACAGTAGGCCAGTTTTAAAGTAATACATTCAATTATTGTATTCATAAGTATAGATCACGATTTGGAATGTAAAATGACAACACATCTATGTACACTCGTAGAAATCGTTGGAGAGTGTTGCAAGATCATTTCTATAGGATTTTTAGTATATTCTACACTTATAATTTCAATAAATTTAGAATAGAAATAAACCTCTCAAACATACCAATAGCCAATCACACGTATCAATAAAACGGTAATAACATTTCGTCTGTCGTCCTTTATCCGGTGCAACCTCGGCAAAGATTGTGGCCATATATGGTACATAGGAAGTGACACCTTCCACGTTACTCCCTGACAGCTGGATTGCCATATAAGTGAACTGTCATTAACCATATTATGCGGTTAGTCATGTCTTATAACTTCGAAAAGATATAAAATATGATTTTATCTGTTTTTAAAGGAGTGGAGCTGTAAATTATTAAGTCTCACGTGTTTAACGCGCACGCATGTTTCGCCTCACCGTGCGCAGGCTTTTCTGTTGCTAGTAAGCTCTATTCTTACAACGGTAAAATGTAAAGTTGGGTTACATTTATATGTTAATTTTTTTTATTTCGAATTCGTTTTAGCACAGTTACATAATTAAAGAAATCAATAATAAATAAATCCAGCACCAACTGTATGGCCCTAAAGTAAGTAGATTTTGTGTTATGGATGACCATACACCGAACTGGGGAGAAACCTAGAATAAACATACATAAATAAACATAAATATAGAACAAACATTTATGTTCATCACACAATTAATGAATGCCCCGGCCAAGACTCGAACCTGGGACCTTCGGCGTATGAGGCAGGACTACTAACCACTACGCTACTCGGTCGAAATTTGCTCACCATATAATTCAAATTCTAAATTTCTTAATTTTATTGAAAAATGTACATACTAAACTTGGGTAGCTTATATCCTCTTTTGCTGACCTACCATGTCACTATAAATATTGTGCCAATTTTCTGTCAGTCTAGCTAGCTAGGGTTTCATGATATAAATATCAGCGAAGGCTGAACTTAAAATAAAAATACTTACCTTAAATAACTTGCTACATAAATTAAGATGGTTGTTCTCTGGCAATGGTTGTTTATATTTATATACGTTTCCCTATTCCAGGTTCCTCCCCGGTCGTTGTATAACACTAGCCCTGCTTACTTTGGGGCCACTGAGTTCGGGGTTTATTTATCTTATTACTAAAATGAGAATTCCAATCATCATCATCTGCATGATATGTATTTGTTTTTTCTCTATGGGTTCATTATAAAAATTCTGGAGATTTCTCTTATCATCGCAGTATCAAAATAAGTTATTAAAAACTACAGTTAAATTACAAAAATGTTATTTAAAAAGTTATAAATAAATACACCACGCTATCATACATTTTACCATATTTCACAATAAAACAACAATCTTGAATTACCTGTAGACCGGACTGGTTACATATATGGCGTATTATAATAGTTCCTGTTGAGGCGGCCTCGCTGGAGTGTCACGGTGTGACGCGGAATTGCCAAGTGCTTAGGAAATAAATAAATTAATAACCAGAAAAGTACGCCAATTTTGTGGCCCAAAGTAAGTGCACATGCAGTGATCGGGAGAAAAAGGGAGGAGAGTTATCCGTACTATTATTCTCTTCATACAAATCTAGAGGGTCAGCTGCTAATTTCATTTGAAAAGTGGAATGATTTTTTCATTTTTGCTACATGGTGTCTTTGGAAAGTTGCTCAGAACTGTGGACTGAGTACATGTGCTTTTTTATCGAACTATTTATTTTATTAATATAAAGAGGCCACGCTTTTCATGTTTTATATGTATTGGATTATATAATATAATGCGCGGGACTTTTAGTTTACCGAATGAATATACTAGAAGAAGAAACAGCTGTTTGTTTCTATGCAATCGGAAACCGCTGAAACATAGGGGTTTCTGTGTAGTAGCATAGGCTACATTTTGTCCCAAAATTATTCCGGGGTCAGGAATGTGACGCGGGCGAACCGCACAGCGACATTAGTAAAAGAAGACATGATTGATCAACAAACTTATATTTATCAAATAAAATTTCATTGTCAGGATTATATAATGGCGCTTATTCCCTATTCTTGAGGTTATCAATTTGTGAAAATTATTCTTTATGATTCAAAGAGTGAATAGTTTAATTGTTTATTGTTATTAAAATGTCAAAAATAGTGCCTGAATTGAAGCAAAGAAAAGCTTTTATACGAATTAAGAATACAACTTAGTGATAAATAAAAGAAAACGCCGTCAGTCGTCGCCAAAATTAGTCCTAAGCCTAATTGACAGTGCCAATATCCATTTTATCATTATTATAATCATTCAAATTATTTCCCACCCACACCACCCAAAACGGTTTAAAGATTAAATTTCGAACGCGTTAAGTTGGTGTGGCGAATTATCGATAAAGGTTAAAGTGAATGATGGCTGTAAATTTGATTTAAGGGCCATTCGAAATAAACTTTAAATTAAGCTTGTTAGATTCTTGTTAAGTTTAGGTCAGCTTCATTGAGAGGTACGACTGCATCAACATGTATTCTGACTTGATATTTAATGCGCGTTTATGTTATACTAACCTTTTTATTCGAAAGAGGTGGCCAGCTATTGACGCTAGAGGTACCAGGTTTTCACATAAAAATATGACAAAACGAGGAAACAACGTCCAGTGTTGTAGGAACCGCAACCGTTCTAGTATATTGGTAAATCAAAAAGTGATCTTCAACAACTTTGACATACTTAAGCTTTAGAATTGAATCTACTACTAATATACTTATTTATTAATTTCCTCTTTCTACACATGTGTTCATTACTGGCAAATGGATCATTAACCAGTTCTAGAGCATGGAACATTCAGGATATTTACATATTTACGATATGACTATATCCTGACCTTTTAGATACAGTTTTGTCGCAAAACTCATATGATTACATAATTTTGATAACTCATCGATAATTTTAAATTATCATAACCTCAAGAACCAACAACAAATAAAGTTATAAAAATGTTGACCAACTGTTCAAGCAGTAGGATAAATATCAACTGTTCACACAATTTTCGTTTCTAATAAAGGTAGATATATGAGTTATGAGGTGGTGTGAAATGAGTCAAACACCCCTATAACACGACCATCTTCGGGCGTAGCTCGACCTCGATGCCAATCAATAGCATGCTAATTTATAATGGTTACCAGGTGAAGATTACTGACATGCTATTAACGAATTTTAATGTAGCTTTGAATTAGCGGCCAAAAAAGGGTTCCCGATATTATCCAATTACAGGACGTAAGAAATTTTTTTGCAGCGAGATGTGTTCGACTACTATTATTTGCATTCACAAATTAAAATACCTATAAATTCACCTAAAAATATTGATTTGCCAAGATCAAATATTTACTTTTTTTTATTTTATCATACTCACTAACAAAGCGAATGCTATGAATCCATCGCTAACCTTGAGCGAGCTGGAAGGCGTCCATCAGGCCTTTTAAGGTAGATCGATGTTGAGTTGGACGACGAAGTGGCGCTCGCGCCCTATAATTACGTGGATTCATTTATGAGTTCATTAAAGATTTATTGTGAGTTCAAAATATGCTAAAAAGGGCTGAAACAAGGTGATATTTCCGCTTTATTTTTTTTCATAGTGCCCAGATAAGTCAGCCATCTTTGCAGCAATATTTCGACTAGAGGTATTGAGCTGAACCAATTGTCAGCTGTAATGTTTCGGTTAGAATGTTCAACAACTTTTGCAATTTTTAGAGCTGACTGAGTGGGTACTGCCATATTTTTCTCTTGGTCAGTCAACCCTTTGCTATCGGTATTCTTCCCATGGTATATACAAGTATTGTAAATGTAATATGTACGAGCATCTTCTAATAATAATATGTTGATACCGTATTTAGATGGTTTTTGAGGTACATATAAATGAACTTGCAACGACCTCTAAATGCCGGGGGTATATTTGTGACTGACTTTTTGAAATGAACTTATCAAACATGTTGGATATTGGAGCAAGTGTATCTTCTTTTAGACGTTCCCCTCGTTTGATGGTGTCATCTTTTTTTTCGAAATGGACAGTTTATTTATGGCCCTATGGGACATAGCTTTTTTCCGAGATGGAATGTTTATTCCATTTCGGAAAAAAGGGTCTTTTAAATTTCACCGGACTTTGAAGCTTAGCGCTGACGGCGCTTAGCTGGAACTTAAACTACTCCTACATACAATATGCCTAAGGGCACCCGAGAGGGTACGGACCTCGGCTTAGAACGTGGTATATTATAACTACCACTGGTTCGGAAAGATCATCTACTGCCAAAGAACCAGCAAGAAACTCAGTAAGAATGCGTACGACGCGTTAGCTGACTAACTCTGGAACACCGGCGTTTCTTGTTGTAATATCATCGTCGCAATCTGTTAAGACGTTACGCGGACGCCTATAATGAACCGCTGCGTCTGGGTTGGCTGTGTATTCAGATGACTTATTGACCAGCGGGTTGGGATGCTGGGGAGCATTATTGAAGTGGCGTCTAGACGCCAACTTCATGGATGCGGCAATGGTGGGCAGCTCGAGATCCTTGTGCAGATCTAAGTTGCGGACATAGGGCGGGCCCCGACGCATTTGCGTAAGAACCTATTTTGAATAACCTGCAAGTGATTGAGGTTCGACTTGCTGGCGTGAGCGAAAGCCACACTGGCATCTGTCATGATGGGGATTGTGTCATCAAATCTCAGGCAGTTAATTAAAAACGAAAAACGACATTTGGACATCACACACAGGAATATTTCACGGCCATCGGTAGCAAATATCGTGCTGAGATCTGCGTCGTTGCATTCGAACACTGATGTGTAGTACATCAAACCAATGAGGGCTTTTAGTTCGTTTACATTTGTATCCTGAAGTTCTGACTTAATAGTATTTTTAACTTAGTACGGTAGAAACTAAGTTTCTCGTTGTTAAAACGCACTAGAGATTCTATCGTTGTGGGGTCAATCAACTTTGACCAAAGCTCCGAGTACATTTTGAAATTGGTTGTTTTAATACGGCCTGGTAGGCACATTATGTTGTGAGCTGCAATACGTGATATTCTCTAGTGTATAGTGGTCTTGTGACTTCTCGGAAGATTGTTGCAACTGTGGCTTGCACTTCTGTGTCTTCTTCACAAGAAATTATGTCTTCGTCATGCTGTTGGAGTTCTGGCGCAAAAGTAGGATCATCATCTTCATCATCAATGTCGCTAAACTCGTGTTCACTTTCCTCTTCTAGCCAATCCATTATTTGATCTTTGTGACCAACAAAAGTTCCAACCGACGTTCTTTTACAAGTAGAGGAAGTACCTGGCATCGGGTTGTTACCGGAGTCAGCCATCTTAAAAAAAAGTTAATGACTGTAAATTATAATAAATAACGTAGCACTCTAATGGTAGAAAAACTTTACAATAAGTCCAGTGCAAATACTTTTTGAGTTTACTTGGTTATAAACAAACAAAATTACAAATCTATTCGCTTTGTAATATTAGTATATAAGTTTTGATATATGTATATAAATGAAATCAATAATCTAAAATACCTCGAACATACCTACACCATAACATACGATAAACTGCTTAATTACTGATGTGGTAGTTTAGGAGACACTATGAAAATGTAACAATTTTACGGACGTGGTAGGATTATAGACACCTTAACACTAATGTAGCAATCCTGTGGACGCCTTATGCACACATGCGCACACATGCGCCTGCGGCACACTGACCGAAGTGACCGAGTCAGTGTTGCCACATGATCTCGGTGACATACCCCTAGACTAATTTGATTTCTCCCCTAGAAATCCCCTAGAATACCATCACCAAGTGGATGGTGGCATGCAGCGATTTTTCAAAGAGGCGATACATGTGCATATGCGGTTCAAATATTATTAAACTTTATTATTGCCGCATTTTATTACTTAGAGCTAAATTTATTCGTTATCTTCAACACCTCGAATCTCGACCTAGACTAGTTGTGGCGCTCAGGTAATTTAAAGATGGTAAAAAAACATTAATAACATAACGTCACAACGTGAAATTTGGTAAAAAAATGTCTTTGATGTTTTTTAAATTGCCCCTAAAAAAACCCCAAATATTTTTTACCCTTATTTTGCCCTTAACTCGGTCGAAAAGTAGCAGAGGGTTAAACGTATCTTGAAAATTCCAATTAGAAATCAGAATAAAATACCACCGATGTCTAAACATAATATCTACTAGTACAAATATGTTACTGTTGTGTAAGAAAGAAAACAATACGAATCGGTATGTCCATCAGCGTAACACATTACTGGTTAAGCCGATACACCATTGTGCTCTAATCTAAATATCTCGACAACTTTCAAAGAGTAGGTACTTTAAATGTTAGCTAAGATTAAAATAATGCTAAGAATCTGTCGACCTACATATTCAGTAGTTGTAATGGATAGCGATGGGATCTACTCAGTGTGATTAGTCGAAGTTATGGCCAATACCATTACCAGGGTCGGCAGTACTTTTTGAAAGGTAAGGCCAGACCTAAGCAAGTACTACACACACTCGGGTAGTGCCGATCATTCGCAACATTCGGTTAGAGAGACTTATCTCCTAATGAAAACTTAAATATTACTACGTAAGAACATATTTTAATAACACAGCAAGATTTTTTACATCTTTTATTTGAGTTAACAGCATCAATAATTAATAGTGACGTTAATATATAAAGTTATAAATCAGTGAATTGCAAAGATATCGTGAATCATCTTTAGTATTTCGTTATAGCGATCTATTGAGTGGTGGTGTAGGCAGAAGATACGCGTAGGCGATATGCCTGTATTCAAACAGACACTTAAAGTCGATAATCGTATATTTTAACGTGTCTAACGTGTTTAACATTTGGACTGAGTAAAAGGCGTAATTTTTTCTTGTTCGTCTTATTGTAAATCTTATCGTGTAAAGAGATTTGTTTGCGTATATTTTTTTATTTTCCGGGTCCGGAGTTACCTTGGTGAACTGGCTGCGGTACCTATTACGTAAGAAAAGCGATCAGCGATTACGCGCAGTTATTTATTTATTTATTTAAGTTTATTTATCGCGCAACCCTCGCTAAACGTCTTAGAAACTTCACTTTGCATATAATTTGTTTGCTATCTCTGGTACTTACCTCGTACGATTTTTTGACAATCAGCTATTAAAGAGCGAAAATCGCGCGATTTGTGCTATCGCAAGTTACGAAATAAGCCTACCAGCCCCTAGTAACTTTATGACGAAATGAAATTAAATGAAAAAAAGTTTATTTGTGACACAAAGTAAAAACACACTAAACCCGTTTAAATATACAAATAGGCGTAAACAACGTTAAATATAAAAAGTAAATAACAAAAATGTCACAAACTGGCTGCAACTCAGCAACGTGCTAGTCAGTAAACTACCGCTGGTCTTCCAGTGTGGCAGCATATAACAAATTCGCAAAAACAAATAATAATAATGCACCTACTACATATTTTTGTGTCAATGTGCTGCAATACTGCCTACTGAAAAACAATACAAACATAAAAAAGGACTAAAAATAATATAACAAACTACTATAACAACATAGAACCACCCATACCTTAAGGATGTAAATATGCCACTTACCATTAGGTGGCTCGGGTGCTCGTTTGCCGGCAGTGACAAAGTTAAAATAGTAACAATGTTTATTTTTAAACCACTAACAAAAGCTTACAACTCACAAAAAGCATTTTAATTTTATCTGAATACTTGATCACTAAGTACAAAATAATGTATTTTTTAGAGACCTAATTTACTTAACGTTACATCAAAAATAATTAACATTCCATTAGACTACATTGAAGCAATTTTATTGTGCTTTATGAGTTTAGTTTTAATAAAAACTGCACTTTTTCACACAATACCTAACATTTACGAGTGTAATCATTTCCGCATAAACTCAATTTTAAAAATGGAATAACTAACCTATTTTAGATTGGTTTTTGTGCAGAATCGTGCAGTATAAGCCAAGGTCTGTCCTTTTTTTCTAAAAATAATTTTGCTTTATGATGCATACGACTATAAAATTAATATTAAATAAAACATTTTTAACCAGATTTCAGTTTCTTAATTATATTTTTACAATTTCTTACCTTTACATATACCTACCGTAGAGAAAATATAATAAACGAGATAAAATCCGGTTAAAAAGTGTTTTATTTAATATTTCACGTTAAAATTAGATTTATTCGCGTCATTTAAATCAAAACATGTTATTTAATTATTGGTATACAACCGAAACTCTTAATGAATGTCCGGCGAATAAGAACAACCTAGAACTTCGGCTTTTTGAAGGTTTTATAGATAGACTGAGAAGAACAAGAACCGGAGGATAAAACCTTCCGGAACTCTTTTATAAAAAAAAAACTTCATCAGACGGGATAGAAGGTTTACAATTTGACTACGACATGAAAGGAACGAACACATGTCAGCTTATTGTGCGTGCTAATGTCGTGCCGCAGCCAAGCTGTTTACACAGTATTTATATTTTATTTGTCAGAACAGAAAAAGCTTGTTGAAAATAAATGAAAATCACAATGTCACTACGATGCCCACTCTATAAAATATTAATTTATTTCAGATAATTACAGTATTTACTCATTTACTTCGACTTGATAAACGTTTGCTAGTCATGGTAATTTGTTAGTGTAGTACAACGAAATTAGTTTTATGATAATAAATACAATACTAGGTAAAATTATTTAAATCTTATAGTATATGCAGCTAGTAGACCTGGGAGTAACTGGTCATTGATAATTTGTAATTCAAATGCATAATATCAATATATTTACAATGAAACTTGTTTCAAAGAAATAAATAATAATTTTAGTTCTTAAAGAAACATATCATAGCTTAAGCCAAAAGCTTACTTAGGATTATTTATTTTTGTAAATTGTTTTCTAGTGTGTTTAAACTTGTAATACTTAATTACATATTTGTACAAGTGACCGTAAAATATCAACAAATAGAATAAACAGGACCTAACATTCTAAAACAAAATGTCTTTCACAAGCGAAATTCCAGACTCAATTGAAACAGCTATTAAGCACAATAAAGGCTTTAACACCTCTTTCGTATGCAAATGGTGGACTAAATGTCAACCATGCACTAAATGTTGGCCATACGTTAATTTGCATTGGTATTCGTTGCTACACCCTATTTTACATCGTAATAGAGATTCAGGAGATGGATTTAATTTGCAATGTGTAACAATACTTGGAATCTAACTTATTGACTGCTTGAAGACTTTAAATAAATACTAACTCGTTACTCATGTAATATTTGGAGCATAAGCTTAGCAGTAATCTTAATATATGATCTGTAATTATAAAGCACGGATGGAAATCGTTTTATTGTGTACCTAGTTATATTTTAGCCAATACCAACAAAGAAAATCTTTACGCTGGAACTCAAAGTATCAAAAATTAAAACTTAACCTTAACATTGCATATGTACCATAATACTTTAATATTATGTTTTATTATAGAAGACAACTGTAATCTTACCTCTTTTGTTTCAGCACGCAAATGCCGTCCGCGACTCCGCTCGTCTGATCCTCGAATCGCCAGTTCCAGAGGCCGAAGATGCCCTCACTCTGGCCAAGGCCCTTCGCTCCCGACCTCCCGTCAATATGCTCCCAGCAGCCAAAGCCGGGACTTTCTTCGCTCGAGACAACCTATCCAACTTCATCGATTGGTGCCGAAGAGCTCTAGGCGTATTAGAATGTCTCCTCTTTGAAACAGACGACTTATGCCTTCGAAAGAATGAGAAACATGTAGTCCTTTGTTTATTGGAAGTAGCGCGAAAAGGAGCCGTTTTGGGGATGCCAGCGCCGCTTCTTGTTCAAATGGAGAAGCAAATAGAAAGAGAATTGGCTGGTGAAGAGTTGCGTCCTGATGATTCTGCGTTGGGGCTGGTTCCTCTAGGACCTCAACCGCAGTTGATCACCAACGATTTGAGGAGTTTGGATGAGAGAGTTCGGGATCTCGTAGAGAGATGCTCCTGCCCAACTCAGTTCCCCATGGTTAGGGTTTCTGAGGGAAAGTATAGAATTGGAGACACCAAGATCCTTATCTTTGTCAGGGTGAGTTTATTTTGCTCCCCCCTTTTTCTCTAGTCAAAACATTGCTAAGTGTAGTTACAAGGTTACATAATTTGATACATATCTACTCATTTTTTGTAATTTACATAGTTTCCTAATTTCGTTTATAAAAATGTGAGTACAGATAGCCTAAAACATCTTCCTCTATTTTTAACAGTGAAGTTCCATTTTGCTTTTTTTTTTGATTGTAGGTGTAGCCAGTTAAAAGATTTTAACATAACTTGTACCCTACATTACATATACCTAACATAGATCAATTCAGCCAATCCTGTTCCTGTTTCTCTCCTGACTTGTAAGAGCACATCAAACTTACTGAGCACAAACGGCATGTTCAGACTTCTATTATTTTCATATTATTCCGTTTTCAAGTACAAATGGGTCCTTACTTAAAAGTCAGAAACTCCCTGCTTTCTCAAGATCCTTATTTGTAAGTCAGACCGTAACGGGAAAATCGGTTGAAAACGATTTAACATTATGTTTTGGCATTTGAGCACTTAAGTACTTATGTGTACCGTTTTTATCATTTATTTAATGTGTATGGTATTCACGATTTGCGGTAATACTGTTTTGTGTTCATAAGTTGTTTAGTATATTTCAGTTGTATCCTACAATCATGAAATCGTCGGAGTTTCTTTAGTACTTTTATTCGATAACCATTCACATTTGAAGTTTTGTTGCAATCACAGGGTTTTAAATGTTTTACCCTCGATGCAAAAAGCGGATGTTTATAAGTTCAACGTATGTATCTGTGTGTCATAACTTTCATATGAATGGACAGGCTTTGATGCAGTATTAATGTCTCTATACCTGTGTTTTTTATTTATGTATGTATATTTCTTTGGCACGCTCTACATAGGGTATATTATTTCCCGTAACTCCCTTGGGAACACGAATTACACTGAACAGAATAACTAAAGCAGTCGGATTTTTAATTGTTTAAATTCTGCAGCTTCTTTTCTGTCAGTGAACGATTTTTAACTTTGTAGAAATAAAATGACCCATTCCATGACCGATACAAAAAACATAGATGTTATGTGTTTAACGTGTGTTAATTTTAAATATGTTTTTACCAAAAAAACATGATAATATTTAAAAGTGTATTTTTAAAAGAAAATAATATAAACAAATGTAAATTAATAACATAATGTAGAAAAGATACAGTGTCAACTTAATGAAAACATGTCTTAAAATGTGAGAAGACCTTAATTTAGATCGTTTTATTAAATGTCAGCCGTATGTTGCATTGTTATCTATGATACCAATACTAAAGCTATTAACATTTTGCAGAAGCCATTTATTTATTATTATTTTATTATTATTATTTTTTTTACTTTCTTGTTTATTTTAAAACATTAGCTTTTTCATGATTGGAAAGTTATGTACATTATACATATAAATGTTGTAGTTAAGTTTTGCAATAAAAGTATTTTGAGATTTAAGAGCAAGTGCGTGAAGTCGTGTAAAACTTACATTATTAAGTAATTATTAGACTCTATGAAGTATAAATCTATGAAGCGTGCTTAGCGTATCTCAGACTTGAAATGAATGAAATATATAATAATAGCTTTTTATTTGACTGTTAAGTTGAGTTAAGTATTAAGCAGGCCACATAGATTTCAGTTTAGTAAAACCAAATGCCCGGTGAATGAAACTTGTGGCCATTAGGCTGTAACTTATACTTCCCCTAGGTACTAAGTTGAAAGAAAGTCCTATGCTTCTAAGAATATCTAAAGCGTCATTGTCACTAAAGTACGTCTTCTTATGGTAGCGCCGGCTGACGGGTCGCTCACTTCCCTCTAATATGGTTGAGGAGGGCGATGGCTGGATTCCGCGTTAACTCGTGAACGGGTGCCGTTTGAGGGTGTTCGTCGTTTGGATACTTGGGGGAAGGGAGACTTGCCGAGCTTACAGATGCAGAAAAGAATAATTTTGTATAGACATAAAGAGACTCTGTAAATTTATTTTGAAAAAAATATACCCGTGAAGTTTCTTGCCAGTTCTTCTTCACGAAGGTTTTTTCGAACTGGTGGTAGAATCATGTTTTATTTGACGTCAATAAGAACAAGCAATTGTCAATGTTGAGAAATAAATATTTCATTTCATTTCATTTTAAGACTTTTTCCTTTGAAGTCACATTCTGTTTTTTAAGTTATCAAGTAATTTTCTAATTAAAACAATTCACTGTTCATTCGTTTCTTGAAAAATGTAATGCTTGAAAAGTAGTAGTTCAGGTCCAGGTGAAATGAATAGTTGGTTAGTAGATGCGAAAATACCTTGATTATTTTGGAGAATTTTTGGCGCCTCTTGTACGTCTTTTACAGCTCATAACTCTGATTGCTTTATGAGATTTTGTCATTCAATGCTGTATGTTTGTGTTTATGTGAACTATCGATATATTGCAAAAAATCAAAGTGTGCGGACGATTAGCCTTATACGCCGCAGGTTTCTGGTCGGGGCATTCATTTGTATGATCAACACAGATGGTTGTTCTCGGGTCATGGTTGTTTATATATACGAATGTTTATCCTGGGTTCCCCCAAGTTCGCTGTGTGGGCATCCATCACATAAGGTCTACTAACTTTTGGGTCATACAGTTGGTTTGTTTGTCCGGGAATTTATTATTATTATTATTACTATCTGTTACAAAAGATTTTTTTTACTGCCGGTATCACATAAAACTATGCTTTTATGTGATACCATAAAACTTAACGCATAAACCTAAAAAAACCAATTAACAAGCTTAGCAAGATATCTTCGTGTAATTTATCTGGTAAGGAAATGTCCTCAAACTGTTCATCAGGAATTTTATTTATATGCAAATTCAAAAAACAACCCAATTATTTCAAAATTCTTAATCAGGAATACTTAAAATTAAATTACCCCTTTTAAGCCAATCTAAATATTTATAACTCGGTTTTTGCTATTTTTGTTACTCCACTAGGTACCTGAGTGGTTGGCGTTATTTACACGTTGTTAACGACTTGTTTATTGCAAATCAAATCATTTAAATGATCTAATTTATAAGCAATACGCCACTTTACTTAAAAATATAATTATAACTTATGTTCAAGCTATAAAACTTTATCAACATAATATACATTTTATGCAAATAATCAAATAAAATTGGGAAGTTTTATATTCCTACTCCATTTAGCTGCAAAGTCGTTTGTAACATGAAATGACTCATTAATAACATGACTTTATCAAATTATGGATCGATCTTTGACCCAGCCTATTCAATCGAATCAGAACTAGAAAACTAACCTAACCTTGCTTCCCTTTATAAGATCCTAACGACAGGGCCTCAACTTGCCTCACCTTCAATTCAATTCAACAAACCTTCTAAGCCAGATCTAGCTAAATTTGGACCCACAATACTTGACCTCTGTACAGTAACATATTCAAAGGCACCAAAGGTCTTTCTTAACTGGCCATTAGGTACTACAAAATAGATTATTTAATTTGCCCAAAAAGGGATCGAATGGAACATGATTCATCGATGCACATTTATGGTTCTGGATCTATGTTTGTTTGTCCTTACACGATTTACTTACATTAATCAATATTAATATGGCTAATGGAGGTCTTTAGAGTCGACTTGTTTATCACGAAATTTTGTTTTATTTTCAGATTCTGCGCTCCCACGTGATGGTGCGTGTTGGTGGCGGTTGGGACACGTTGGCCCACTATTTGGACAAACACGATCCTTGCCGTTGCCGCGCTCAGCACCGTACTTCTCTCTCAGCTCGACTTGCAAGACCAAGACAGGACTTAGCTGGCGCCACAGTGACTTATGAACGCCCAGACGCAGCTCCTACTTCGCTCCCATACACTAAAATTGATAAATCCCACGAACCAACATCTCTGCCTTATACCAAGATATACAATGACGACCACAAATCCATGCAGTACCAGTCGAATAACCGTCTTAGTGAGCCGACAAGTTTGCCATATCTTAGTGAAATTGAGCGCGCCGCTTCTCCTAGCAGGCGGTTGATAGCTCGTTCTAACAGCCCTGGACGAAAGTCTTCGTCTCCAGAACGGAGGACAAAGTTGATTACGACCAACCATTTGGTGCCAACTCCTCATGCTGTCAGGAACAAGAGTCCTCGACCGGTATCTCCCGCGCCGGCTGCGGAGAGTGCCTCTGATAACGGGTCAGAAGTTTCGGACGAGGGTTACAGAAGTCTCGGCGTGGTGGCCGGGTCTACCCAAGGATCACCATCTACGAAGATGACCAATAGATATTCGATACATAGTCAGAATTCTATGGATGATGCAGATTATAATGGTAAGATATTTTTCCTTTTTAGATTTAGATTTGGACATCCATGGAAAAACCTTTTAAATGTCAACGTTGTTGTATGAACCTGATGTAATCGGGAGGACAAATATGAGTGACGATACAAACCAAGTACAATTACTTTCTCTGAAAAGCGTAATAATTGCACGTGGACAATAAAACGTATTTGATCGTTTGATACGTACAGTTTAAACCCATGATTAGAATAAATATTTTATTACCTTTTTTAACTAGTATTTTGTAACAAAAGATGTACACACGCGTAGGCTATAAAACTTAATTAGGTATATAAAAAGTTCCACTTCTTAACCGTAGTAAAGAACTACCTACTTACCTGCCACAGAGCGGTAGCTAACTGCGACCATATTACTTGTTTGTTAAGTATTGATTTATTAGGTATAGCATTTTATTGAACAATTCTGAGCAATAAAGAAATTAAGTTACAAAGTTGTCAGGTTTCAATCTTGATCATTTCAGTTTATGGGATTATTTACTTTCGAGATTAACAGTAGTTAAAACATTTTGTATTAATTACTTAACTTGTTTTAGTATTGCTTATGCGTCGTAGCGACAAGCGCAAGATACATCTAAATAAACCGACGTACAGGTTAATTTTAGTTAATTTTGTAAATTACTTCTTCTATAATAACGCAGTTAATCAAATTAATAAACACAGATAACTTCCTTAAAAACGAATTATTAAAAACAAATTACACCTCCTTAAAAACGAATTCAAAAAGTAAGCTTAACGTCTTTTTGCTTTGTCTATATCCAAAAGAGCATAGAGCGCTTCTCACGGTTTAAACTTCTATTTTAAGAAAATATTTTCCTTAGCAAAAGCTTGTTGACATCCTATGTAGTTGTCATCGGTAAGCGGAGGTACAGAGTGACGGTAAAATTTTGACCACTTCGTTTTAAGCAGTAAGCGGAACTGCTTAAAACCAAGTCGCGTAAAAAAGCAACAAGTATAAACTGTTTTACAGCAATTTATTATTGTTGTGTCTATGCCGGTGCAGGCTCTCATACTTTGGTATTCCTAAGTATTTAAGAAAGTACTTTGTTACTATTTAACGGTTCTAAGGTCAAAACAATCTGTTTTCGAATAAAAAAGGCACACAGTGATGGTGTAACGTAAATATTGTAGGCCATACACAAAATGGAAGCAACTAAAAAAAGATTTTTTCGATTATGGCTTCAAAACAAACCCTAATCATCCAAGTTCAAAATTTATTACTTTTGTAAAATAATAAAGCTTACACATACAGTGAACATTCAAATCGCTTGCTCTTCTCCCTTCTACCAAAGTGAAAAGCAAATATTTAAACAAGAAAAGCGCAATGTTTATCCAACTGCGCCGAGGCACCGTGAAATTGTCCGTCCAACTGTTCACAAGAACTGAGCAAATATGCAGAAACTTATGAACAATTATTTATTATTTATGCTCATGACATGCTGTGGGTTCAGGCTCTAGAGCAGTGGTTCTCAAACTTTTTAAATGACGGAACCCTTTTGGGAAGCAAAATACTTGATGGAACCCTACAATAAAACAATTGTTTTTATAAGTGTATTTTTTATAAATCAGCATAATAAAAGTACAATGTAACAGTTACTAATTATTATTTACTTCACCACTTGGCTAGGACAATAATAGAAAACATTAAAAAAGAAAAAATCTAACTAGTGGGAGGTATGAAACTGTTTTTTATTTTTCATCAATTGGTTGATATCAGGTTTGATGGAAGAAAGTTGGAGTCTCATATCAGCCTCGGCGTCCAGTCTATTGCGATATTTTGTTTTCGTGGCTGCGTAGGTAGAGAATCCTGTTTCGCACAAATATGTAGTTGGGAACGGGAGAAGAATATCGAGAGCCATTTGGCCAAGCATTGCATATTCATCTTGGATTCTGCACCAAAAATCATTGTGAGGCGTCGTTTTGAACAGTGACTCCATACTTGTGTCTGATGACATTTCTAAAAGAGATTCATGTATCTCGTTTGACATGTTTTCAGGCTTTTCCAAGTTGGGTGAAAAAGGATTATGAATCTATGAATTCACTTTAATTTTTGTATTGTGTTCTTCGGGAAAATACTTTTCAAAAGATGCGCGCATCGAACTGAGATATTGGACCAATTCTTCAAACACATCATCTTCAAACATTTCTGAGTCGTTTTCGCTAACAAACTCACTAAGTAACGTAAAGCTTTCTATTTCTTTCTTATCAATGCAAATGATCCAAAAATCTAAATTTCTTTTAGAAGCAGTTATTTTATTATAGGCCTGAAACACTGTTGTCTGTTAACCTTGCAACGATAAATTCAATTCGTTAAGTTTTTGAGAGATATCCAACATAAAAGACAATCGGAACAACCAAGTTTTATCATACAAACGGTCCTTCAAATTAAAAGAAGTATCTGCTGAAAGAAACATTTGTAACTCGGCTCTAAGTTCAAATAGCCTTGTTAAAGTTTTACCCCGAGACAGCCATCGCACTTCTGTATGGAGCAGCAGTGTTTTATGTTTGCTGCCATAATCTTCACACAATAATGAGAACAATCGGGATTGTAGTGGTCGTGATTTGATAAAATTAATTATTTTTACCACTTCATCCATAACTAATTTTAGATTTGACGGCATTTGCTTCATCGCAAGTGCTTGTCTATGCAGAATACAATGACTGGAACTACAATTAGGCGCTTTATTTTTCATTCGTGACACTGCTCCTGCTGTTTTACCTGTCATCGCCTTGGCCCCATCTGTACAAATGTCAATGCAATTGTTCCAACTGAGATTATTTTCGTTTCGTTTTGTCTCCGCGCGGCCGCCGAGTCCGCGCAGCCGCGGAGCGACCAGAGAGAGGTGTTTTGATTTTTTTTTCTAAATTCTTGCGGAACCCCGACAGAGGTATCACGGAACCCTAGGGTTCCGCGGAACACACTTAGAGTATAGCTGCTCTAGAGGAAAGAAACATCTAAATAGCTTTTCAAAATGGCACTTACACTTAGTTATACGCTCAGGCACTTAAGTATATATTTTAAAGGACAATGGCCGACTTGGTGAACTTACTCTGCAGAAATAATACTTCGCTGTAACTGCCACTTAAATTGTTCTTTAATTGTCATCCCTTGGTGTTCTTGAGAATTAGCAGAACTTTGTTATGCAAACTTATTTTAAACAATACCATGGCAAAGACATAAAACGGATCTTTATTATTTAACTCTACATTTGAAAGTTCAGTGGTACGCCATTATTTCATTAATTTGTCGATATTTATAGCGACTTGTTACTTGAGTATCTTAAACTTTCAAGTTTAGTAAAATTGTTTAACACTTTTAGTGATTGTTTTGTCGGCTTTCTTGGCTGTCTTAATACTCCCTTCTGTGGTTTAGCTAAGCCTGTTCTGTATTTTGTCGTACTGGTGAGCGAATTTTTATGTACGTGCCATCAATTTAAAAATTCTATTGCAAATAATAGCATTTTTACATAATTTCGAAACATTTAAATATTAATTTTGAAAACTTATTAATCATCATCGTGGTTATTTAAAACATACATCATATGGAAATGACATTAACGTCATAAATATCGAGAGCCTTCCAAAATGTGACGTTCAGCGCCATCCACAGTGCATATTAATGAACTCAAATGCATATTCTATAAAAGTGACACTGTTTAAACGTTAAACTTATATGGAAGCTCTATTGTTTGACCGAACCGTAGTATTTTGATTGTGGTCGTATGATTATGGCGCGTGGATTAACAAGCTATCTTGCGATTGTTCAATTCATCGATGAGTGATTGAGGCCTTCCCTAATTTTTGGTTTGACGTATACTTTAGATTAACCTAAGATTAAATTTAATTCAGTTACTGTTTTATTGAAATTGTACGTGTAGTAAATTGTATATAGTTATATAGTATCACAAAACAATGCAATATATAACGGATAGTTAACGAGGGAACCAATTTATGAGTAAAGCTGTAACACACGACTTTTTTTGCATCACCAAATGCCTATCAACAGTTACCGGTTTTGTACCTAGATTGATTTATTTACCTATTTTGTATTTCTTATTTCCTGTTGTAACTAGGCAAACATACTATAGAAAGCGTTAAAAGAACATGATAATTTCCAAAGACAATCGTATTAATTCACAAAACCAACTATTAGCTTTTTATATTTCAGAATAATAAACAGTAAGGTAAATTAACATGCATTTGGAATAGAATCAGTACATTATTTTATTATTAACTCTACTACATATCAATCCAAATATTGGCTACTAAAAACCACTTTTTTTTCTATAAATGCGTGTAATAATAAGTATAGGTAGGTAATTAATAAATTAAGAAATATATATGAAGACATTAACGTCAGCTACTAAGGTTTCGCTCCTTTTCCGCCTATCTCCATCTAGGACCACATTCCAGTACTAAAAATAACCTCGATTTTGGTCTTACAGGTTTGTAGGTATATCGTCGCGTATATTATTTTAAAACATCTTTATATGGGTTGCGTGCTTAAGAGATATCTTATATGGATGTTGAGTCATTGTTATGGTATGGTTTTGGAGTTTTGAAAAAAAAAGTACATGGACGTAAATGTTAGGTCAACGAGCGGTATTATTGTTGTCCTTTGCATGATCTTGCGTAAAAATAGTTCATAAATAAGTCTTTGCACACTTATTCATGAACTATTTTACGGTATTCCACCCAGTAAACAGCTTTTAATTATTATTCATAATTTATTGTTGTTAACTATTTATGCATATAACCTGGTTTGTCGTCATTAATGTTTAAAGCAATTTTCTTATGGAAATAATTCGTATAGCAATATATTAATTTAGTTCAAACCTTACAGTATATCCTGTAAAGCGTACTTATCTAGTTTCACTGTTGCCTTGAGTATTTCCAAACATAATAAAAATCCCTAAAGAATATAACTTGTAATAAAAAAAATTGCCTTGCTTTGCATCTTGACGCATGTCCTGACACTGGACATTGTGACAAGTTATGACAGTTCCATGGACTGACAGCCACGTCTTCTCTGTTGGATGTAACTTCCACGCGCGTGATGGTTCAATTAAATGTTGTTCTTGATACTTGGGCAATGCTAGCTCGTATGGAAAGGCGATCAAGATTTTTGAAGGTTTATTTATTAGATGAGTCATTTGTGCTGAGCAGAAAGTTTAGTAGGTCAATCCCACGATTAAAATAATTGTTTTTATTTTGCCTTTGTTCTAAAATTGTAAATACAATAAAAATTTGGTACAAATTATTGCACTAACCCATAGGACATAGTAAAAAAAAAGTAAAAGTAAAATTTTTACTTTGATTTTTCATTCATTTTTTGATTTTTCAAGTCACTTAATAATGTTATTTAACCTTCTTAGAAAACATTAAAAGCTAATTTAGTATCAAATACTTGTCTGCATTAGAAAAGTAGAAAATTATTCGTAAGACGTTTGAATATATGAACATTAGAATGTCAGCGATAGTCTCCGACAAGGAAACAGACAACATAATGAGCTTCGTTGCATGCTAGAAGGACTTTTATGGCAAATAAATGATAGACGACTAGTCCTCTGCGAACCAGGAAAAGCCGGTCTTCATTACCATAAGTCAAACGTCTCACGATTATCATGATCTGCTCGGCACTGCGGTCATGGTTAACATGAAACTTGTATACATGGTTTACTTTAATGCTAATTTTATCTTATTTTCTATTCCAGAGCGTCTCGAAGACGACGGCTGTCATGTCGACAAAGCTGACGACTACGTCAGCTTGTCCACTGGACTGAGGAAAACCGACTTTTCGGACACCTTCTACGGTGGCCGAAAAATTAGCACGGAAGAAAAATCTATTCGAGGAAGCCCTGAAAGGATTGTGGTAACAGAGAGCAACGATTCACCAAGCCAAAGCCTCAGAGCTGGCAGGCAAGCCACCGAATCTCCTACTAAAACTGTCAGAAGCAGACAAGTTAGTCGCATACCACATTCACCGGTCAGGAATAGGACTCCCACTAGAGCTAACACTCCTAGCCCTAAACACACCGCCACGCCTGTTCAGACATCACCGAAATTAACTCCGAAATTGCCGCCGTCGTCAAGAAATACCTGGAGCGGCAGAACAGCTCCAAATCAAGTGAAAGCTAAAGCAAGACCAACAATCGGAGCCGATACTTTTGATAGTCCTAACAAATCTCCGAAAGCAAAATCCAAGACTCCTTCTCAAACTGACGCCTTTAAGCGAAATTCTCCACTTAGAGCCAGCAGCGCTACTCTCCGATCCCCACCGAAGCAGCCGTTGAGTCCTCTGTTGGAACAGATTCTTCGCTCTGCAGAAACTGCAAAAGATGACGCTTCAATTCTTCAGAAAATGAAGGAAATTATTCGCACATACTCTATAGGCGACGATTCCTTATCCAGAAGCAGTTCCAAGGATTCAGATTACGCCGACTTCACGTCTGCCTGGGTGATGTCTGATGGTAAATTAGAAAGGTCTACTAGTACCAGGCAATTGGCAGCTCCTAGGAAAGACCCAAGAAATGGGACTTCAAGGATCCCAGCGCCGGTGGCGATAGGCTGCAGGCGGTCTACCTCCACCTCACAGTTTCAATGACAGGAGACTTTAAGCTCTCTGGACCAAGATGAGAACTTACCAACAGACTTTTAAGAAACTTAGTTATCTATAGTCTGGTGTTGGCTCTAGTGTTAGGCGAAACTAAACCAGTGGAAACATGAAGTGATATTTGAGGATGAGCTTGAAATAGCATTAAAAAGCAATATCGAAAATTTTTGGAGTTTTCAGAAAAATTATACGCAATCATGTCAACAAATATAAGACTAATCGTGAAATGTAGACTAGTTTTTTTAAAGTGTTGTATACCACATCACATATGTTAGATATAGCAGGTACTACATATCTCTATAAACATTTTACATATTAATTAGGTTTTCAATATATTGATATCTAGTTTTTACCAAGAAGTTAACAACTAGATTTTTTGAAATGAAATAAAACATGAATGAGCCTAAATCTTCAAGAAGTTTATAAAATATAGACTAAAACCTTTACTAACTCTAAAGTAGACTTTTTAAATGTAATTATTAAACAACAAATTTTAACCATAGGAAACTTTTTAAGTATAGTAATTTTTAATATTACCTAAATTACCGAACTAAAACAAAAATGGTCTATCTTTTCAATTGAAAAATATAAGTTTACTAAAAAATAAAAAGAACCCAGAAGATGGAAAAATGTTTGGTGCTATAGAAGGATTACTTATCGCTTAGTAATTATTTTTATTTAATTATAGTTAGTAGGAGACCTAATTTTTGTGAGTTGATTCCAAAATATTTAATCATGATTTTTATTTTGAAATAAATTTTCAAATCGAGTAAACTATTTAGTTACATTAAGTTTCTTAATAATTTAAGATACTTTTATTTTATTTGACAAGCCTGTTTTTTTATAAGATTGTATGCTTTTTTTTGCTTTTCTTAACCCCCGGCATTATTATAATTTTTGTATTAAACATTTTATTTATAAAGAATTTCAGTGGCATTTAGAGATTAATCATTCCATGAATAAGAGCCGGGATTTTTGGCAATCGCTTTGTTTGTAGTTTTTCTATTTTGCAGTAATCTCATTTTAAAGGATGTCGGTTGTGAAGAGGTTTAAATTAGAGCTTTTAATTAAAAAACTGTAGGTATGTAGTATGATACTCACAAAAGTACATTCTAGAACAATAATAAAACTTAATTACCTTATTAATGTATACTTACTACAGTATTTACATAAAAAAGACATATTTTTGCACAGATTAGAGTAGGCAAAAGTCTCATCTATTCCGTCATAGCCATACAAAAATTGACCGTCCAAAAATATGCTCACATATATTTTGTGACGATACATTGTTGCTTCTTTCATTGGAAAATAAATAATTTAATGAACAAAATTAAATTAATGGTTGAAGCGATTGAATCAATTTTAAAGTTATAAAGCTCTTCGTTATAATCTGCTGATTAATAATATAAAAATAGTATTTTTGTAAAAATCATTCTTACTCTCTTTCACTACAATGCTATATACCTATTATCAAACCCAATTGATCATAAAATAGATTTTCTTGCTCCAAGCACATTGACTATGAATCAACTTCTAAATCTTTGTACATTATACTTCCTTAATTGTTACTTATTATACATTAATATATTTTATCATCCGCTGATTTCTTATTTAAGCACAACCATATTAAGGTATATTAAAATCATGCTCATATTCTTCCAGTTAGCACTTATTCTATAGATATGCTCTAGAATTCTGAAGATCATACTTTTATGTACCGTCGGGGAACTCGGTGGCGGCTCAAGCTTAGGCGAGAATCCTAGTGTTTTGTAGGCGCTCCGCATACTAACTCCCGACTGTACCTACCTATGTGAGAAATTCTAGTACAAAAAACTAGATATTGACTTGTGATCGGCTTGGCTATATAATGTACGAGTGCAGGACGTGCTTGTGTATAGGACAAGTGCTTACTTCAATCAAAGACCTATGTCACAATGTAGAATAACTTAGTTATTAAGATCGTTAAGTAACATTTAATATTGTGACTTATGTCTAAGTTAGAGGCTAAGTCGATTTAAGTTACACTGTCATATTTCGACGTTACCAGTGATATGCCATAGATTTTGTTATTATTTCACTGAATAAATATGAAATATTACTTATAAATGTTGTTTAAATTATATATCTTAACCCTTACCGCATGATTTTTTTTCTGGACGAAAAAATGTAGGTATGTTATTAAAAACGAGAAATTAAAAGACACACGATCTCAGAAATTTTCATTTTATGAAAAATATACTTAAAAGATAATACAAATTTTCACCTTTGTTCAAATATGGCACAGTATTCAAAAATAATTTTTAAAATGTAGATTAGTAGGTATGGAACAGTAAGGGCCTGCGCAGACGACGGACTTTTCCCCGCGGCAGAGAAAAAAGTACGCTCCGCGAATAAGAAGTCCGCCGCGAATTTACTGTGAACTCAACGCACACGGTGTGCGATCATTTGTTGCCCGGAAATGTAGAAATAAACGCGGACTAAAGTCCGCCATGTGCGTTGCTTCGCCTAGTTACACGAGTTCTATTTTTTTCGGGGACTCCCCCGTACTTTTGTCCGGTCCGCTCTCTGCATGTCCTTGGTTTTTGGGGGACTTTTTGTACGTGGTACTTTTAATCCCTCGTTTGCGTTACTTGATACAGTTGTAAGCGATCTATTTTAGCGGACAAAAGAAACAGTTTCTTTTGTCGTTTAGACATAGATTAACTTTATATTTTTGGCATGCTACGTTAGATCTGACTTTACTATCGGGAACCTTGCATCGTTGCCTAGCTGTCCAAATAGGAAGATGGTCTAAACATTTTATTGGTCTTGGCAAACATCTTGAGATGGCATAATTGACTATAGTCTTTTTTGCTTGAATTTTGACTTCCATATTTGAAGGCCTGCCTCTCTTAGTTGTTCCTCGTGATTTATTTGCCCAACATTAATCTACTGCTACAGCCAGTGTGAAGTCGGCCAATGGAAGATACGGACTGCTTTCATGAATATTGCGACGACACATTAGTCAGCTAGATGATAGATTAGATGCCATGCTGAGATCCCTTTTTTCGTTAAATAAACTAATAAAGGCAACGGTGTGTACCAATTATCGAAAAAAAAACCGTGCTGAATTTCATGGCTCTTCAGGACGTTTTTCAAAAGAGTGTGCCAAAGTTTCTCATTGTATTTATATATTATGTTCTGTAAATAAATATTTGAAATACTGGAATGGTGTTTGAAAGGCTTGTATTTCTGGTGTTAGTTTGGTATCCTCAGAAAATGTTTTATCTCCAGCATCTTTTAAAAAAAAGTCATCTCTCCATCTTGGTTTACTAGCTCTCTCACTTCCAAAAACAGCAATACGCGCTAAAGGTGTGTTGTCGTCGAAATCATCCTGTGACTCAGACTCAGGAATATCGGGGCGATTAGTAGGTCTATTTCTTCTCTCCTCGTCATCTGAAAGGTCTTCGTCACTTCCATCACTAGGAATGCTTTGAATTATGGTATGAATCCCACCATAAAATCGTCTTGGATCCATACCTAAATTTGCAACAAAATTGAATTAGTTCCTGTTTTAGGAATAATTTTTTTATAAGTTAACATCCTGCATTTTGCAATTTCTTGTCTTTATTTATAAATTAAATCAATACAAATTGTTGATGAAATGCATAAAAAGGTTGCATTTACGCAGCAAAGGTTGGTTGATGGCTCAAATATGAAACATCGTAATATGATCAGTAACGTATATTATTGCATGTTGGCTCATATAAGACACATACTTAAACTACGTAATTTTTAGTATAGACAGAGACTAGTGTATAGAAAAGATAATATAAAAGTACCTCTTACCCTTTTCACGACAATAGGGTCTAAGCAAACACTAACAGGTTTTTTTTTTGTAACAAAAACACTTTGTATATTATTTTTGGAATAAAAAGACTCGAATTTAACCATCTGCGCTAATAATCGAAACAACTTTACAGATTTCAAGTTCAAAATTAGTTTTGAAACTTGCTCATAGATGTCGTAAAATGTAATTTTTTAGACAGAGGTATGGCTTGTATTTGATCCAAGAAGCAGAAAATGATAAAAAAGCATGGTTTTTTTTATTACCTGAAATTGATTTCGGTTCATATATAGACCAGTATGCGGTAAAGGGTTAATCTGATATTAGTAAACCAAATAATATACTTTGGAGCTAGTAAGTATTCAAAGACGGCAATTGTTTGTAAAAGACGGCAATTGTTTTTTGTAAAACTGTGCCTACATACTTAAGTTGTAATAATTTACCATTGATTTTGATATGCGCAATAAACGTCACATAGGAATAAGCTTAATTATTTGAGATGCAATGTGTTGTAGACATAAGCTTAACAAAATTTTCACAAAATTGACATATTTAGGTATTTGAAATTTTAGAAATTTGCAGTTAGGCACTGGTTTTTGTATGTTATTAACAATGATTATCATATTTCCTAGGCTGTATTTTTTCAATTCACTATAAATCCTTATTCTAAGAATGTTACATTTTCAGTCCTTAAGTAACATAGTGTCATAAAAATGTATAGTTTAGTTAGAAGATATCACACAGAAAAAAATTAGGTGCAGCCAAAAAAAACGATTGTTGCGTATAAGACTTTTAGTAGAAGGTCGTTGAAATATATTTTTTTCTACATTTAGGCAGAGACTAGTAAATAACTATAGACTGACCATCTTCATACAAAAATTCGTGACTCGGAAAAAGCTCAAAATCCAAGCTATTACTAGATGTCGCTCTCAAATAGCTTGGACCAACCTTGTCGTTTTTAATTTTTATATGACTTATTGACAAGAAACGTAACGCAAAATATTTGTATTAATACGGACTAAAACTGCTAGATGGCGTTGTCAAATAACCTGAAACCTTAGCAAGTAGGATTTATTCCTTTCCTGAAATTGGAAATGGTCATCATTTTATATCATTGATTTTGATAATTTTACTCAATAAGAATAGGTAGATAGTAATTTATTCTTACTTTATAGATGATAAAATAACAACTACAAAGGACCATAAACATACTGGTATAAGTTTATTTTGTTCAGAGACGCCTGGGCACTACCATCCTCCTTATTTTAATTGCCATAATAACCTATTTTTAAAAGCTTTTATTATCACAGTTGTGATAAACGAACATGTTATACATATATAACATATATGTAGCAGCCAAAACGTAAACTTAATCAAGGTCTATAAAATTTGCACGAGTCACAGTGGGCGAGCAGAAATATTGTGAATTCAAAGAAATGCAGGGAAAAGATCCAAAACAAACACACACCCATAGCAACAACAATAAACGACAAAGAATTCAAATTGTCAAACAAATAAAATGTTGTCATAACAAGAACAAAAAAAGTTGATGTATAGAAAATTTTTTTTGATAATAATCCAGCAAGAAAATATTTTTTTAACTACTGCAAAATAGTTATGAGTTATATGCATTATAAATAAAAATTATGCACTTATTAAGACATAATTTTTATCGATATCAAGAAATAAAGTAAAATATATTATACCTATTAATTAAATGCACTGAAATTCGTTTTATTATTTTAAGGCAGATAAGAACAAACTGTGGAGATGAATGCTATATTTTTGTGGGAAAAATTATATACTGGCAATACAGAAACCAATTAACACTTCAAATAATATCCGGGGTGGTGTAAAGTTTTCTGTTACTAAATTATAAGAGCGGCAACATAGCATCAAATAATATAATGCACTGGCTGGCAACGTCTGTTGTCGCCTGATATCTACGGATAGTACTTGCAATGAAATATCAAATGATTTTGTATATAGCTCCATCTTAAGTTTTTTTACGCATTATTTTGACTAAATTTAAATAACTTGTAAATCTAATACAACTAACGCCATCTCTCTATCTTAAAAACAACTATTTTTCAAGTCACAAAATTTTGTTAGACATGGTTAGTCTATCTATAGTTATTTACTAGTCTCTGATTTAGGTAAGTTAATATTATTATTTAAGATTTTTTTCAACCTACTCATTTTAATAAAAGTGTAAGTAACGAGTATAATCTATAGTCTATTTTTTTGTAATTTTAGTTAGTTTTAGTTCAGGTGCCTACAAACCTAATAATTTATTTAGTAAAAAATTTATAGTTATACTTTAGGTATAGATTTAGTAGGTATCTAGCACATTTCAAGAAATAACATTTTTCTTTTTCTGGTTTTATGTCGAATCCTTTGATGGTTCAGGCTGTAAGGCTTTGCGATGGCTTGCCGGTAGAATTAAAGAAAGCTCCTAGTAAACTTTCATTTAAGCTACGAGTAAAAGCTCTATTTACGTCAAGGGGTAATTAATTATATTAATTTTATTATTCCTTTACAAATTATTCTATTATATTTTTTTCATACAGGGTGCCCCAGAAATGACACGTAAGGGTGACACTGGAGGTAGATGAACTTTAGGCCTATCAGATAACGCCAGCATGCCTTTTGTGAAAGATTTCTGGTTTTCAAGATATTGCCAGTTTTGTGATTTTTTATGAAATTTCCACTTTTTGGTCCTTTTTTGCCTTGGTACAGTTGCAATAAATATCTTTTAACTCAGGGTTTTTTTCACCAAGACTAGTTATTAATTATTTGAGACAACCCAGTAATAATTTTGACGGAAACTAGCACATTATGCTCAGAAAAAGAGTTAAATTGTTTTATTTTATTTCATGGCGAAAAACCTGACTAAAGTTTAACTGATTGCTGTGAAAAAAAAATGTATGGCGATGATACTGCACATCATCTTAAAAAAGAGCTTGTTTAATGCCCTTTTCAAAATAACATCACAATAGCCATTTCTTTACACCAAATCTTAGAAAATTTAATTTTTTCATTAAAGGCGTGCTGTTATAAGTTTGACGTGTCAGTGTGTGTGTCGAACGGATAAAACGATTTTGATTTTGGGGATTTTTTAGTGGGGAGTGTTTTTAGCTATGTTTGATGAAAATCAGTCCAAGATGGCCGCTATCACAAAATGGCAGATTACATATTTTTTCTGAACTCCCTCAATATTGGCACCAAATTAAAGGGCTTGACTAGTGAAATACTATGATAAATTTAAAATCCAAGATGGCCGCCACCACAAATGTACGAGTTTTTGAAATTTTTCATTTAATCTTGTTACAAACGATTTTCAAAGTGTCTGCCTCTTACACGCAATATACATCTTTTTTAAAATTGTCAAATCTCTTTTGCATCTCATCCGGCCGACTCATCACTCCACAAAATGCGGTTGAAAAAATTTGGGTCGTCTTAATGCTTTTCTAGCATTATTTGGCAAAATGTAACACGCTTAGCGTAATCATAACTCTGCAGTGTTTGAACCCTTTGAACGTGGTAAGGGTAATATTTATATCGTTTTTAAATTCAATGTGCTGACTATTTAGAAATGTCAGTACGTCGTTCGATCAAACGTACCGAAGTTGATGGATCCTCCGTTACTTGCTCCAATACAACCTCATCCTTTTGATTGCGAGGACTTCTTCGTACGAAACGCTGACCAGGGGTTCTACCCTCGCGGTAGGCATTTATAGCCCGAAGAATAATTTGAAATGAAACGCTTGAAATGAAATGAAATATTAATTTCTCAACATTGACAATTGCTTGTTCTTATTGACGTCAAATAAAACATGACTCTACCACCAGTTCGAAAAAACCTCCGTGAAGAAGAATTGGCAAGAAACTTCACGGGTATATTTTTTTCAAAATAAGTTTACAGAGTCTCTTTATGTCTATACAAAATTATTCTTATCTGCATCTGTTAGCTCGGCAAGTCTCCAAGTATCCAGACGACGAACACCCTCAACCATATTAGAGGGAAGTGAGTGACCCGTCACTCGACGCTACCATAAGAAGACGTACTTTAGTGACAATGACGCTTTAGATATTCATCGGGACGAAGAACATAACGAACAAAGAGTCTCATACACATGTTTTGTAAAATCGCCACAAATAATTATTTCTTTGTTTTTGTTATTTACTCATCCACAGTGCTCTCAAACACTTCAAACGGTGAGGCTGGGGGTCTGCACACACTTATTATAACAATACTTCCTTCCTCTAGCAGATATGCTCCTTGTTTTGCCATCAATTAGTAGAATGTCTGTGTACTCACTAGGGGTGAAACTCACTGATTGTTGATTTGTCATTATAATATGGCAAAGTCGAGAGTCCAATAAGAGCGCCGTCGTTAATGTCACAGAAACAGTCCGAAATCCAATCACAAGCAAAACGGAGTCTAAATTAATGCGAAATTGTCAGGTAAATGCGAATCGATGTAATACGGTGAAAGAGCAGAAGTAACACGTGTGTACTAAACGCAAGATAAAGCACTAAATATTTTGATTTACATTTTTTTTAATACTTCAATTTTCAAACACGAGGAGAGAACTACCACGTCGCAAAGGAGGCCGATGACTGCGGGTCCTCTTTACAGAACCTACCTTCAAAAAACAATAAAAAAGAGAAAAAGACAGATAGTTATGTGCTTCGGCAAATTTGGTTTATTAGTAATTTTGCCACAAAAGACACCTGGACCTGTTATTAAGCATTATCACAAAGTTGTACTATTTTCCAAGTAGCAGGTCTTTCATGAAAAAATTAAATTTTCTAAGATTTGGTTTTAAAAAAATGGCTATTGTGATGTTATTTTCAAAAAGGGCACTAAACAAGCTATTTTTAAGATGATGTGCAGTATCATCGCCATACATTTTTTTTTCACACCAATCAGTTACTACTTTAGTCAGGTTTTTCACAATGAAATAAAATAAAACAATTTAACTCTTTTTCTTAGCATAGTGTTCATAGCATAGTTTCCGTCAAAATTATTAGTAGGTTGTCTCAACTAACTAATAACGATAGCCTTGGTAAAAAAAAACAGTGAGTTGAAAGATATTTATTGCAGCTGTACGCAAAAAAGGACCAAAACGTGGAAATTTCATAAAAAAATCACAAAAGTAAAAGTATCTTGAAAACCAGAAAACTATTACAAGAGGCATGTTGGTGATATCTGATAGGCCTAAAGTCCATCTACCTCCTGTGGCACCTTTACCTGTCATTTCTGGGATACCCTGTATATCATATTGAATGAGTGAATTATATGTATTTTTTTTATCGAACAAATGTTTGTATATATTCTTACCAAATCTAAAATGGAGGGTGGCAACACCCTCACTCAATCACTCAACCATTCAATCTAATGAGGGATGGCAACACTCAATCTCCCTTCCACTGCAAGTAACACCGGAATTGGCAATGAGAGGATATAAAAAAGAACTGCAGCCCTATTTGACCCACCCTCTCATCATTCCCCACCAGTTCGGCTTTCGCGCTAAGCACTCCTGCCCTCAGCAAGTCCATCGAATCGTCGAGTACATACTCGAAGGATTCTCTCAGCGTCGTAAAAAAACAATCGCGGTTCTCTTTGACGTAGCCAAGGCTTTCGACAAAGTCTGGCACAGCGGTCTCGTTTTTAAACTCCATAAAATAGGCTTACCGGCTCGACTAGTCAGATTAATAGCGTCGTTTCTTAAAGACCGTACTTTTCGTTTCAAACATGAAGGCACGCTCTCCGCGCCTCGTCCCATAAGGGCTGGAGTCCCGCAAGGCTCAGTCCTCGCCCCTCTGCTGTACACCGTGTACACTAACGACATCCCCATCCCGCCGAAAGGCGTCGAACTCGCCCTCTTTGCAGACGATACCGCCCTTTACACTAAAAGTCAAGCGATCCCGTATAACATCACCAGACTCCAAAAGGCCGTAAACGCCCTCGGGTTTGGTTTCAAAAATGGCGTATCGATGTCAACCCAGAAAAGAGTTCTGCTATTCAATTCGACCACAAACGTCGTAATCGCCACAACGATCCGCACATTCGTATGTTAGGTATTCCCATCCCCTGGAAGCGCACTGTCAAATACTTAGGCGTCACCTTAGATCAGACGCTTTCTTTCAAGCCACACGTCGATAGAGTAACGAAACTCGCGCGTTTTTACTTAAGCCGTCTATATAGTATGATAGGAAGAAAAAGTAAAATATCTTTTAGAAATAAACGTACGCTTTATAAGGTCTGCGTTAGACCCGTCATGTCATATGCTTCGCCAGTCTTTGCCCACGCCAAACCGAGTTCGAAATCTCTTCTGCCGCAGGGCCACAAACGCACCTTGGTACGTGCGTAACGCGGACCTGCACAGAGATCTTGAACTGCCTACAGTGCAACAGCACCTCAAAACACTCTCAGAATCGTTCTTCAAACGTGCCGAATCCCATCCCAATCATCTTGTTCGAGATTCAGTCTCATATACTGTTCCTGTGTTAGATTCGATTTACAAAATCGCTAGACCGAGAAACGCGCACACGAGCGAACGCACGCAGTTAACTTTAGATCTAGAGGCCCTTCAGGCCGCAAATTCTAATTCTAACGTAAATTCTAATTCTAACGTAAATCCGAATTAATGCAATTTTATTTGTCAATTTTTAATGTTTTTATTTATTTACTTTTCTTTTTTGAGCACCTTCAGTGCTATGTAAATCCCAGCGGGTGACCCCTTAAGGGCCCCGCTAGCGCGGCCTCTTTCTCCGATTGGCCGTCGCTCAGATGAAGGCTGAGTGGCAAAAATGCACGAGCCGACAGGGGGTTTTTTAGTGGGTATGGTTCTGGTAGGCGTCGGGACGAGTCCCACATAACTCCGATCGCGCGCGCGGAGTATGCGTCAGAGCATTTTTTTATGTCCTCCTGCCCTTCCCGTGGAGGGGAACCAAAAAAAAAAAAAAAAAAAAAACTATTTGACCCCCTTTTTTTTCTTTGCGCGACGCTTGGGTGCTTCAATCGTATTAGCTCATTCACTTATTAATTTTGTAGTACTTATTTGTAATAAATGTTAGTTTAGTTGTACCACTTTGTTCATTTTTAAAAACTGAAAATAGATTAGGGTTTGTTAGAGTATATTTACTTTTATATATGTTTTTATTTTCAGTTATCTAGTTTCCTTTTTTCCTTTACACCGCACTACTAACCTCTCCAGTTGATCGATTGTTGAATGGTATGTTATAGTGGGTAAGGTAAGGAAAGTTGTTTGTGCATTTCTTTTTTTGTGCAATAAAGTGGAAATAAATAAATAAATAAACATTTACCTACGTCTTCATTGTCAATACGATAGTCTAATTTCATAGCCACGACATAGATGGATAGGTTCAGAAATGGTCTGCACTCTAGAATAATAGTACGAATCTAAAGTTCTCTATTACTTACCTGGGTCAGTATTTTGCAAATATGAACATTACATGGGGATTCGAACTGTAGGTACCTACCTAAGGTACCTCAACATTTTACATGTCTTGTCAAGGAAACAATAAAAAAAGTATTTATATTTTTTTATTTATCATAATGGTAATGGCACATTCTGGGGCAACATTTGAATGTCGTTCATGTAATAGTAAGAAATGACATAACATAACAAAAAACGATCAATTTTTCAAAAAAAAGAAACATATTAAATCAAGTAAAACATTAAATAAAAACTCAAATAGCATGTTGGTACTTAATTTTTTGGTATATCTTGAGATCTATATTTGTGTTTCAGTCAAATCATAAGAAAATTACTGCAAATTTACAACTATGTACTTCGTTAAAAAATATTGATATAATTTGTTCATTAGCCCACTTGCATAGCAAATTGCAAGGAGTCCGAAAGGAAAAAGATTAACACAAAATAAACAATTAAGTAACATTACAAAAGTAAGGTTACAATAGTAACAATATGTAGAGTAATTATTACAATAACGTTGCATATTCTGAATTACAATTATATTTCAGTCTCAATCAGAAGTAACTAACAAAACAACTGAAGATAACACGTTAATGTTGTTACACCTTATCACGAAATAAAGGAATTTTTGTTAAATAAAGAGTTAAAATTGTTAATTTTGCTCGCAATTAACAATTAAAAGAAGGCACATTTTCAGATCAAAGATCAGTCGTAGTCATAATCAGCTAAAAAAGAAATAATGTAGGTAGATCTAGCTTTTTTGATAAAATGTGTACTATTAAAGGATCCCAGCTGTTGGTGTCCACCCCCAGGTTATGTACGGCGTGGATGCATTCAGTTGTAGTGTCATAGAACTTTTTCAATTAATATGATGTTTGTTTGTGAATATTGGGCTAATTGAGAAGAACTTCGACATTCTTGGTCGAAGTAATTAATTTGCGTTTATGGTGCTTCACAATGTACTCATTGTACAGTGCTGATAGTGAAAAAAGTAGGCGAAAGGACGTCTTTTCCATCATTTCCTAAGAACTGAGATCGGACTTAACGGTGTTTAACTGGTGTAACATAATTAGCTGAATATTAAAATATACTAATGTCTCGCGTCTAGAAAATAAAAATTTGCCTCCCATGCAATACAAACAAAGCAAAAATATAAAATAAAGTTTAGAAATAAAAAAGTTCATAAATATACCTTCTTTATCTTTTACATTGTCAAAATATCTTGTATAATAGAAGAGGGGCTTTACGTCAAAATCCAATGCCGTCATTTTAAAAGAAACGGAGGACAATCTAAATTAAAAAGAAATAGTTGTCAAATTGAAAAAGTTCGTTCCTAGTATATTTTCTTAAATTTTCACGATACATATTTAAATAAAACACTTTTTACCGGATATTATCGCGTATATTTTAGTTAATTTTAAAATTATTTCGACGTTTCGGCATCTTTGCAGTTGCCGTGGTCACGATAGACTGATAGTGACCACGGCAACTGCAAAGATGCCGAAACGTCGAAATAATTTTAAAATTAACTAAAATATACGCGATAATATCCGGTAAAAAGTGTTTTATTCGTTCCTAGTGTTGTAATTAGGAAGACGTTCGTCTAATGCGTAGCATCACTAGTAAGTTTGTGCTCGTTATACTATTTCCATTTCATTATTTTCTCGATGACAGCTCCTGTGAAAACTTGTGCGAGCGTTTTTTTTACATTATGTATGCATTATTTTATAAAAATATGACGTTTACGCACGTACAAGGTTATATAATACCAGAGTCGGAGAAACTGATAGGGATGGAGCTATATCGACAAACGTAACACGATAACAGACCCGATATTTCTTTACAAAATACTGCCGGATAATTTTGTACAAATTTACTAACTAATATTATATTTCATTACAAGATGTTACACGAATTAATTCTTGATTGATAATGCCTACTTCTTTAAAATTTTCGAATAGCTGTTGTAAAATAAGTAGGTATAGGTAGGTACTCGACAATGAAACGAAATAATTATAACGACAGGTAATCTTTATTTATTTATTTTAATTAAAAATTCGATGAAGCGTCACTGTCACTCGATGAGCCCTCCCCAACATTTATTAGAAATTCCTGTACTTGTATATTATCGAATGCCACATGAATTTTCCAATCCAACGCTATAATGTTTTGGGTTCTTCTTTTACGTTTGTCCGATTTTTTATAAGAAAATCCAATTTCTTTCAAAACTAAGCTTAATGACGATTTTTGGCTATGGAACAAACCACATTCACGTAAAGAAACAACAAGTTTTTTAAGTGTTGGAATTTCTTTGCGCAAGTAATAGTCTCTCTCCCCCGGACCACGAAAGTGACTAGACGTGCCCAAGTTTTTTTTGTAAATTTTAAACATATATTCGCAAAAATTATCATAATTTAATTGTGTGAATTACTAGGCGCTCATATTCACTCAAGAGCAATCGCAGTGGTGTGAAAAAGACAGCAATAGTTGAGAAGAAGATAGTTGACGCTGCGTTGACGCGTAATCGAGAATATCACTTGCCACAAGCCATAACCAGAAGCGATTTATCTTCATACGAGTTGGACTAGGTTTTGAGTGTAGGTGAGGAGTGTAATATTTTTCATAAGTGTTTGAATACTATAAATAACAAAAAAAGAAAATGTCAACTCAACGTACTCCACCCAAAGGTGGTAGTAAAAACCTAACGCCAAAACATCATGGCTCAGATTCAGCACCAGATGTTTTAAAACAGAAAGATAAAACGGATATGTCGTAATGAGTAGGACTAAACGAAGACTGGATGAGCAGACAGAGAGCGATAGCACGACAATGTCTCAAATTAAGATCATGATCGAAGAATTAAGAAATCAACAGGAAGAAAAATTCGAGCAACTCAAATCTACTATGGATGCTGTTATTGATCATTACTAAGAAATAAAAATTTCAATCCAGCATCTATCTGATAAATATGATGATATATTAATAAAACTAAATATTTAGAGCAAGAAAATATACAGCATTAATAACATATCCAAACTCTTGAATCAAAACTAAAATACTTAGAAAAAGCTACCCTTTGTTCATCAATAGAGCTGAGAAACATTCCCTTAAATAATTCTGAAAGCAAACAAAGTTTGGCTGAATTAGTGAAAAGTATAGGATCCTTCTTCAACGTTCCTATCGAAGATAAAGACATAAGTGACATTTTTAGACTAAAACTGAAGGACAATCCAAATAGTCCAATAATTGTCAAACTAAATTCCACTTTAAAAAAAGAAAACCTTATCAAAAGCCAAAATGATCGTCTAAACACTACTATTCTGAATATTGAAGGCCAAGTGAAACCAATATACCTGGCTGCAGCTCTTACAAAGAAGACCAAGTATCTCTATTTTATAGCCAGATCTCTTAAAAAGCAATACAACTTCGAGAACTGCTGGACGTCACACGGAAAAGTCTACTTGAGACTCAGCGCTGAAAAACCCCACATATTGGTCGACTGTGAAGAGGTCCTGGAGAAATTGAGAAAAACCATGTGACTATCATTTAAGTATGACATAATTTCCTTTGTTTTTACTGCATGCTTTTTTATTTTTTCATATTATTTCTCTTATAACACTATCTTGGAATCAAATTTTTGGTGCACCTTTTTAAGTATACTATCCAGAAATTCATTTACTCCCTCAACATCACACTTAAACCATACAAAACATAACAAACACGAACACACCATTTCTTCGGATTCCTTATTTATATAATGTACACATATAAAAGTTGCAATCATGAACTTATTAGGCTGACCAAATCAATTTATAAATACTTTATAGCTATAAAGAATACTAGCCAGAATAAAACTATCCATACTACTTGCCTGTTTATAGTACACTATTACACGCTGACCAGTAACATAAATCCAACTGTTAGTTCTAATTTCAAAATTCAATGAATTAAATAAGATACAAAGTGAAATAGATGATTTCAGAATCTCCAAATATTCAAGTTGCAATGCTGATCAACGCAACTCATTTTTGGTAGACCCTGAAAATTGTCTTAAAGTCTTTCAACAGAACATTAGAAGTATTAACCGAAATATTGATGGTTTGTTACCTATACTGATTAGTAGCAACGTAAATTAGGAGTGTTGGCTATCGTCACCTCAAAACATACCTCATATTGATGGTTATAACTGCTTAGCCACAACAAACAATCTTACCCAGAATGAAGAAGTTACAGTTTACTACAGGCATGATCTGTCCATCAAAATAAAAGAGCTTCCAATCTTAGAGGCCAATTGTATTAAAATCGAAACAAACACTAATACTGTTGTATTAGCTATCTATCGTCCACCAGGTTATAAAAACGCTACTATATTTATTGAGTCTTTGAACGGTATCATGCAAAGGTATACAGGATTCCAAAATATTATAATTGTTGGGGACATGAACATAGACATATCTGACCATAGTACAGACAAATACAAAAATCACTACCTAGATATACTATCATTTCACGGTATATTACCAGGACATACATTACCCACACATAACAAAATCTGTCTAGACCACGTTTTATTGAAACATAGATGTTCTGCTCATTGTCTAGTCCTTCAGACCACCCTTACAGACCACAATAGTGTTGCCTTATACATAACCAAAGAAAAACAATTTAAACCTGCTAAAATATTTAACCGCATCAATCATACTAATTTGAATAACGATATTAAAATAAAATATTTTAGTCCAATATACCAACTAACAGACGTAAATGAAGCTACAGATGTTTTTATCACTATACTTCGCTCATTAATTGTAGCAAATACAACAGAAATTAAAACTTCAAATCGCAAACGGATATTAAAACCCTGGGTTACTCCAGGCATATTGAGATGTATTAAACATCGTGACAGGCTCTACAAACAGTTTAAAACAAATCCAAATAATATGCTACACATTACTTTTAAGAGATATAGGAATATAGAAATATAGGAACCTACACGGCAAAACAAAAAGACAGTGCAACTGAATTAATCGACATGGCAAACCCACTTGAATCATTAAATACAGTTAATACAATTAATCGGCCTGTTTGGTATGTTGGTAAGTAGCCTTGCCTTCCATGCCAGAGGTCCCGGGTTCGAATCCTGGTAGGGGCAGATATATTTGCTTTCTAGTCATGGATGTGTATTTACGTTTATTTAAGTTTATTTCTAATATTTATATATAAAAAAAAATATTTACGTGTGTTTATATATTTCTTAAGTTTATTTATCCGTTATCTAGTATCCATAACACAAGTTCTTTAATGATACTTAATTTGGGCTAGATAATGTGATGTGATTGTTAGAAATATTTATTATTTATTTATTTATTATTATTTATCACTTTTTTGCTAACGTAGGAAAAAGGCTAGCCAATAACATTCCAGTAAACAAAATCCCGCCGTTAATCGTAAAAAAGAATCCTAATTTAAAATCTTTTGTAATGCTGCCTACGGATGAAAATGAGGTCCAAATGGTTTTAAATTAATTAAAAAGTAGCACTGCAATTGGGTTAGATATGATTTCCACTGATATTTTAAAAGCAAACAAAGACCTACTCAACTCCTACAACCTACATCTGTAACTTAGCTCTTTCAACTGGAGTGTTTCCAACCGCCTTTAAAAAGTCCAGAATCCATCCAATTCACAAATCTGGGAATAGAAGCTGTGTCAATAATTATAGACCAATTTCCATTTTACCGGCTCTGTCTAAAATACTCGAACGCATTATGAATAAAAGATTAGTACTGTATCTAGAAAAAAACAATCTTTTTTCAGATTCACAGTTCGGTTTTAGGTCAAATAAATCCACCTCAGATGCAGTTCACGAATTATCAAACTACATTGCAAATAACATGGATACGAAAAAAAAAACGATTGCAATTTTTCTAGACCTGGCGAAAGCATTCGACACAGTTTCTATCCCGATTTTGATTAGAAAAATGGAACATATTGGTATAAGGGGCCTCCAGCTGAAACTTTTTGAAAGCTATTTAACTAATAGGACGCAATGTGTTAAAATAAATAACCTTACCAGTGATGCAATTCCTGTACTTTTTGGCGTGCCTCAAGGTAGCATACTAGGCTCTACATTATTCCTAGTGTATATAAATGACCTTTGCCAACTGAAAATTACAAATCCTAAAATAATAACTTTTGTAGTTGACACATCCTTGCTTTTCACTGGTAAAACATGGGAGGAAGTATTCGAAAATGCCCAGCGAGGCTTTGATATAGTTACAAATTGGCTAAACAATAATTTGCTTAGTCTTAATGTGGAAAAAACCAAATATATTATGTTTTCTTTAAAAAATACGAATCTAGCACTTTTTCCAATCGTTATATTGTATCCCACACCTGCGAAAGGTTAATTACTAAAAAATGTTGTTGTGTTAACATACAAAGAACTCAAACTATAAAATACTTAGGTATTACAATTGATAATAAACTTAATTTTAACAGCCATATAGAAACACTTGCGGCAAGAACACGTAAATTTATAGTAATTTTTAAGAATCTTCGGCATATAACGGACTAAGGACTGATCAAAACGATATATCTTGCCTTATGCCAATCACTACTAACTTATTGTATAACGTCATGGGGTGGATCTGCAAAAACCCATTTTCTTAAGCTAGAAAGGGCTCAAAGATTGCTTACAAAGATTGTATACAAAGTTGCGAAAGTCTTAACAGTCCAGCAGCTATTTGTACTCAACTCAACAACTTTAACACTTACACACACACACACATAAAATTTGTATTCACAACGCTTCATATTAGAACAGAAGGCTGCTAAATAAATAAAGGATATACATAATTTTAATTTTTTTTCTCAACCTTTACAAAATGTTTAAAACTTATATAAATTAAACTTGTGTAGTATTGAAGTTAATCATTAATTACTACCAAAATACCTAATTATCAGAACAATATTTATAAACAAACAAAAGCATGCAAGATAATTATTTATTTATCCCGAATAAAATAATAATATCTATGAAAAAAGATATTATAACTTTATAAGACTTAAATCTTGGAACTTGGACCACACGTCATATTAAATCTACCGTCAAAGCATTATATATGTATCAGTGATATCGATGATGAAATTGATCGAATGTTGTTTCAATATTGATAATTGTACTAGACGTTATGTATTTCTACCTACCCTACAATACATAATTTTTTTCTGGGCTCTTTGATTCGAGCCTGTAAATTGTTGTGTTGATTTTTTGATTTATTAGTTATTATTGTTTATTGATTAGTTGTTCTTGATTATTGAGTTGTACTCATGGTACTTTTTACGTTGTAGTAATCTTAGTATAGATTATTATTAAGTTTTAAAATACATCTAAAGATAAAGTATTGTGGAAAAATATTGTTAAAATTTATTTACAGAAATCCACAAAGATATATATGTGTTTTACCTTTATTATTTTGTTAAATAGGTTCCTTGAAAATCATTATTTTGATTAATATGGGGGCGAGGACCTGGTATACCGTAATACAGGATTTCACCTACTTCGGGCGCCAGCTCCTCACTATACTAGAGTTTACTAAAAATAGCCATATATGTATAGCTTATGAATGGTTTAATATTAAGTATGTTGTGAGGAGAAATAAATAAACTTTATTATTATTATTATTATATATATATATGACGGCGAATAGCATCAGCGTTGAAGTTGTCAACCAATGTCACACGACGTGGTTGGCGTTTTTTCTTCGGCGTACGAAGCTGATTTTCCTGCATGCCGCTTGTACCGTAAGCTTCGGGAGTAATTTTTGAAACAGTAGGTCTACTAATTCCTAATGCGGCCGCAACACGCTCTCGTACTTGCGACAGTGGTAATAGCGGGCCACCTTTTTGACACTCTGCTTCAAAGTAATTACGAACCTTGTTCACCAGTTCTCTCGCCTGCCTTTTGACAACAGATACTTTCGGCATTTTGATATTTGACAGCTGGGCAGCAATCAACACGGAGGAACACAAAATACACAACGTAACTTACGGATAATGTAAAAAAACTCAGCGAACAGAAATGTAGTGACTGGCACGACCGTCTTGTTGCGAGTGACAGATTAAAACAAATACAAAATGGCGGTGGCCATTGAGACCCACCTTGAAAAAATATATTTGAATGTTTTTGTTGTATTTGTCTTTGTTCAAAATATAATAAATATATGCGATCGATATCATTACTTATTTGGTCACAACATTACATTATATAAAATTAGAACTGTCATCGAGAAATAAAGAAATGGAAATAGTAAGTATAGTAACCAACATGGTCGAATTCGACCGACTGACCTAATCGCTGCTGTATCGAATCACATTGGGTTTAAAATATACATATAGTTTTGGGAAATATATAGAAAACCGTTCATAACATAACATAACCGTTCTGATTCGTGTTAGCGTGGTAAAAGGATATTTTTGCTATTTCCTTCGGAACGGTAAATAGCGCACTAATTGTTCCTCGCTTAGATATAAAGTTATATCTTCATTAAGATCTGCAATAATAATTGTAACAGGAGCAATTTTTTTATATTATTGCAAAAGTAAATTAATAAGCAAGCTTCAAAAGTCTTTGATCGCATATAAACATCAATAAAGAAAGGCTACGAGTCAGTTTTTTCAGGGAGGCCGTTCAGAGCGACCATGCTTCGTAGCTTGGGCACTGTGAGCGAGAAAATGTGCGCCGTTTATTACGTATTGAATCCATCGGATCGCGCTCACAGGCATACGTCACGGGTATACGAGCGCTCTGAGCGATATAATCGGCATACGGAACACACCAACAGTTTTTGAGAACGTCAATATATAGTTTTAAGATGTACAGTTTCAATATCTGTATTATTATTATTATTATTTTGTGTTTTATGGCAATGAGCTGTTGTTACTGCACAAAATCTATTTCCGCCAATTTCAAGTATTAGTATAATAAAAGTATTATAAAATCAAAACATTGCTTTCAAGACCAGTAAATAGGTATCAAATTCTAAATATCTGTACCAGTCTGTTAGTGCGTTCCGTTTGCCGTTCACACGCTATCAGCGCTAAAAGTGCTTAAAACTGTTCCGATTCGTTTTAGCGCGCTAAAACTGATATTATGTGATATTAGTGCTATTGCAATCGGAATGGTTAATAGCGCGCTAACATTCTGATTGTTCGTCGGTTAAGTCTAAAGTTATAATTTCATTAACATCTTTGACCCTGAATGAAGCAGGAGCCTTTTTTTAAATTATTACAAAAGAAAATTAATAAGCAAGCTTTTAAAATCTATAATCAACTAATAAAAACATCAACAAAGTAACGTCATGTGTAAGTTTTGACAGGCCGCTCACAGCGACCATGCTCCATAGCTTGGGCACTGTGAACGGGAAGATGGCGGCGTTTATGACGTCATTGATGACGTATCGATATCGCTGTGAGCGCGCTAACGGGCAATCGGAAAAGGTATGTGAGCGCTGTGAACGCTGTAATCGGCAATCGGAACGCAGCAGAAGTGTATCGCCCACATCTAATTGTCAATGTAAATGTCATCTTTCGACGTCAGTCAGAAATACGAATGCTTTTAATTTTCTGTGATTTTAATTTTTCATCGATGAATTGTAAGAATTCATCAATATGATACATTTTAAAGACAACAAGACCAAATCTGCTCTGAGTACAAGATGGGCTCAGATGACAAAACAAGAACAAATCATAGAAAAGAAAAAAATTGAAATCCAAGCCAAGGCGGAGGCTCAAAAGCAAGCTGCGGCATTAGCTGCTCAAGCAAAGTTGGCTAAGTAAGTTTAATGATATTTACATTAGAATAGGTATAATTTTACAGTTAATCTTATCTACCAATGAAATGATCTCATTTTTAGTTCAATCTAATGGTTTTAGTTTCATGGTTATGTCTATGAAAGATGACATGCATTGAAATCATGAATGAATAGCCTGTAATAAATCAACATTACTATTATGTTTAAAAAAAAAGAAATATTTTGTATTGTTCTGTGGCTTTTGGTATCTGCTGTGATTATATTTTTATGACAATTTAAGTTGGTGACCTTGTTTTGATTGGACTGTTGTAATCTCAATATAAAGTCACCAGGGACCATAAATACTATTATGCATAAGAGGCATCACAACTAATACACTTTGTTACATCTAACTGAATTAAATAAAAGTTATCTTAATTTTGATTATTGTAAATAAACTAATTAGTAAGGTATATTTTTGACAAAACAAAAGCATAACTTTTTCAATTAGGTAACAGAAATATTGTATGCATATGTTAATGCAATAAGTTGGGATAGTTTACTTTAAACTAGAAAAAATGTCTCGACATATTTACAGGTTCATGGGTAAAATATAAATTCAGTGAGTGAAGTATATATTCATAGTTACTCTTTAAATAATATTTTATATTTTAACCTTTACTGAAAATCTGAAATATTATATTTTCGGAGGCTGCTGTATACTATGAAATATCTATTATATCTTGAGGTTATGAATTATTGTGTTATAATTACTTTTTCTTACTAAATATTAGCTGCAAAATATTCTTTAAAACACTTTTTTGTTAACAATATTTTGATGACATTGAGCTTCAAAGACTTATGACCATCAGATTTTATTCATGATCTAAATCAATTTTAGTTGATGCAAAAATCATATTTTTTGTAACTTCTTTAACAACTACCTACTTATTTGCAGTGTGGGTAAGAAGGAAGAACAAGGTTCTTCCAATATATTTTCAAATGATGGCAGTTTTTTAAATCAGTTCAAAGCTCTTTTGGAAAAACAAAAAAAAGATGATGAAATTAAACAACAGAAAGAGAAGCAAAAGGCTTCAGAGGAAGAAGCAAAAAATGCTTCCAAGAAGGAAGTCAAAGACAAAAAGCAGGAAGCTATGAAAAGAGAGGAAGAGTTTTATAAAGAAACCTTAGAACAATATGAGAGTTATCACGAGGACAGACAAGCAAGAAAACAAAGGTAAGCACTTTGAAAAAAAATCTAGCAAAATTATAGGTATTTATGATTCTATAAGTTTTTGCTCATAAAATGTAAGCTATATAGTTTATGTCTGATTTTATTTTGTGAATTGTAAAAGTGGCTTTAGACTAAATTAAAATAGTGGAAGACAGAAGAAGTTTTACACGAGTTATGTGAACAAGGGCTTAGTTCTACCACAGATACATTAATTCACGCAGAGTCATTCATCATAAAAAAGATAGAATGATGTAAAACATGGGCTTGTGAACCAGATAAAACATTTTGTTTCTGAATTTCTATATTGATGATGAAGTACCAATACCTCCTCCTGAGATAAATACCTAGCTTAGCTCAAGTTGTGTTTGTGTTCTCTAAGCAGTACCACCATACCCCTGATGTGCATTAGTAATAATTGATTCATAATATCTGTAACATACATGAGTGATTTTTTTGTCTCCTGTAAAATAGCATTTATTAAGATAGAAGGTATTGGTACTTCATCGTTGATATGTGTTTGTGTCATTTTAAAGCACACATAAAATCAGGCCAATGGGACCAAGATTTTTGAGGTCAATGTGTCACAAGTTTGTCAAAGCAAGAATGTGTCACTTTAAGCTAGAGTAGCTCTGCAATGGTATAAAGTAAAACGGTTTAAGACTGTCAATGATAACAATAAACATACTTGTGATGTCCACTAATCATAGGGGTAAGTACTGGGTGGTTAATTAAAACACAACTTCCTATTTCACTATAACAGTGGCAGCACATCCACTCGGTGCGGTCGACAACTCAGAAGTGTTATCCCCACTCCGCGCTCGCGCGTCCACCGCTATATCATTTATTCTCACTACGTCACAATACTTACACCTTTTTCTTTGTTTATTTATTTATTTATTTATTTATTACAAAGACACAAATAACAGAGTATAAACTGAAACAATTCAAATAACAAAGCCCACATAGCTACATTATGAGTCTATACTCCAATGACAGTTTGTGTACAACATTTTGGTATAAAATTATTGCAGCAGTAAACGTAAATATTCTGAACTACATATTTCTAAGACTACATAAGTCAAAGTCAGGTCAAGGTCAATAAACAATAATAGTTAAAGATTAAAGTAAACATAAAAATAACCTTAAACATTATTAATAATTATGAACACATTGTGCTTAAATACATTAAAATTATCATTGAATATTATAAAATTGTTATAATGAACTATGTAGATTATGTCAGACATTAAAGTATGTAGTGTTGGTGGCGCAATGGTTAAAGCACTGGCTTCTCAATCTGAGTCCCAGGTCCAATTGCCGTGCCTGCCAAATGTACCGATGAGTTTTTACATTAGTTCATAAAACTGACTGCTCTAACGGTGAACGAAATCATCTTGAGTGAGGTACCTAAGAAATTATTTCGAAGGTATGTGTAAAAAGTCGACCAACCTGCATTAGGCAGACGTGGTGGACTATAGGTTGCCTAATACAACCCCTTAATTGGGTGTGGGATGTCCCTGCAGTGGGATTCTTAAGGCTGTTTTGTAAAATTAAAGGATAGACGACCAAGATTTGACGACAGAGAGGTGTAGTGGTAAGTAGCCTTGCCTCACACGCCAAAGGTCCCAGGTTCGAGTCCTGTCCGGGGCATTCATTTGTGTGATGAACACAGATGTTTGTTTTCAGGTCATGGTTGTTTGTATTTATACTTGTATGTTTATTCTGGGTTCACCCCTAGCCCACCGTATGGTCATCCATAACACAAGCTCTGCGTACTTTGGGGCCATACAGTCGGTGTGCTTGTCTGGGGATTAACAAAAAAAATTCATCATGTTTAGTTTTTTTTTTAATTACTACTGTAAAAGCTGTTATATGGTGATGAATTTTGAAATATTTGATTACAATTCAGTGCAGGATTTATCGACTTTCTTGTATTTGCAGAGAACCAAATCGAAGATGGAATGATAGGGGTAGGCACCGAGGGAATAGTCCCATGACTTCAGCCTCTGATGATCGAAGAAATCCCAAAGAAAAAATACCTTCACTAATGCAAATACCTGTACGACCTCCAGATGATGAATCAGGCTATTCCAAGGATTGCGGCAATTGGGACAATAACAATGATGGGAATTATGACATGAGATCAAGGATGGGATCTGGTCCAAGAAATTCTATGGGACCTGGTCCAATGAATTCAGGACCTATGGGACCTGGGCCTAATTTTAACTCTGGTGCAAATATGGGTCCTGGACCAAATTTTAATTCTGGTCCAAACATAGGTCCTGGCCCTAATATGGGTCCAAGTCCAAACATGGGATGCATGGGTCCTGGACCTAATATGCCCCCATTGCCACCACCGCCGGGCCCTCCAGGATCGCAAGGTCACCCAGGTCCGCCTGGACCTCCTGGAATGCCGCCGTTCATGGGAGGACCTAACTTCTCGATGCCACCTTTCATGGGGCCCAATAGTCCTATGCCACCTAATATGTCTGGACCAAACGGTCCAGGTCTTATGCCACCTAATATGTCTGGACCAAACGGTCCAGGTCCTATGCCACCTAACATGTCTGGTCCTATGCCACCTAATATGTCAGGTCCTAACGGTCCTATGCCTCCTAATATGTCTGGCCCAAATGGTCCAGGTCCCATGCCACCCAACATGTCCGGTCCTATGCCACCTAATATGTCGGGCCCTAATGGTCCTCCCATGCCTCCATTCTTTGGACCACCTTTTCCTCCCAATCCAAATATGATGGGACCAAACGGACCCCCGAATTCAATGCCCTTCATGGGTCCGAGACCACCCTTTGGCCCTAATGGACCAAACTTTGGTAATGGCAATGGCCCTCCTTTCATGCCGCCAAATGGGCCACAAACTGGGCCACCTCTGCCTGATATGAAACCAGATATGCCACCACTACCCCCGAAGAAAGAAGACTCCTTAAACTCCTCTCAAGGTAACTAGTTTGAATCCCTACAGACATTCTAATTTGTTAATTTTACTGAAATTTATATTGAGTTTTATCAACTACTTATATTTTTGTGATAAGAAATAAAAATATATTATTTCTTTATTGGTACTTGAGAACTCCTAATGAATGTCATAGTTAAATATACAAATATGAGTAGTTATACAAATGTGTGCCTATAAACTGGTTGCTTTTTGTTTTTTGGTAAGAGATAAATAATTGCAAAAGTACTTGTAACTTTAGATATTTGATCTACATATTGGGCCTCTACCACAGATTACTAAATAGTAAAACTACATAACACATCGGTAAAAATTTCGTACCAACCGTTATTATTATACTGGGCGCTGAAGCCTGCATGCAAAAATTTACTTAAACTTTATGTAAGCACGGTTTATTATAGCGTTGTAATACCGCAAGGACGCTAGCCGCAGGCGAACGTAGGGCTACCTATTTCGATGCTATATTTAATAAATTTTTTACGTTTTTAAGAATAGGCTATTGGGGCCGGTCAAGTATTAGGCAAGCAGATCCTAAAGACTCAAAGCGAGACTCCCAAAAGTAGGCAAAGCTCTTACCAACCCGAAACTTACGTAAACATTCTTATGCCCATGTAGATGTATTTTTCAATGTATTCTGGTTTCTTTATTAGTTCATGAGCTGCAGTTTGTATGTCTAGAAATAAGGAATCGGCTTGGAATATAGGACTTCGCACATAATACTTATTTAAGCAAATTTTATTGTTCTGTTATGTGTTTGTTCACTTTCGTGTGCTTTTGGAATATCGACATCGTTCTCTTTGAGCCATTTAACATCTTGGTGCGCCAAAATCGACAAAATTTTTTTATAAAATCCGAAAAAGTAAAAATCAAATACTGCTGACGTTATCACCATCCAGACCCCCCCCCCATTCCACATAGCATCAAAAATAAGCAAAGCAAATCCAATCTCCAAAGCTTATTTTTTATTTCAAGTCATTTATCATAATAACAATTTTTTTTAATAGTGTTAAAAGCGCGCGGACGTGGTTGGGTTGTAGGCCCTGACTATAATTTTTAAAAAATACAGAATGCGATATAAAGTACAACCTACTAGAATTACGACATTTACATGTTTCATCACAAATTTTACTTATTTGGTGCACCAAGAGACAGCGAACCAAAGTATTTATTTACTGTCCAATACAAGTGGAGTTAATGAAGGGGCTTAAGGTAGAATTTTACGTTGATGTATAATAACTTACCAGTCTCCACAAGTATTAGCTTATTCGTGACCGATCAAACAACGCCCCATCGCCTAATATTTCAAAATGGAGGCTCAGTATATAACAAAATGCAACCAAGTAGTTTAGTATCGGCGTTGTGGCGACGTAAGAATGTGTGCTGACATTCGGTGTCTAGTTCTATCTTCAGATGACTTGCCGCCCGCCGTCCGCCGAGCCGCCGACGAAGTGTCTTGCAACGGGGACCATTGGGAAAACGTTCTGAAAGCCGTACAAGATCCAAATTTGTGGTAATACCACATTAATATTGAGTCCCGAGAGGATAAAGCTGTATTTTTTTTCTTTTTACTTTATTTTTCGTGGCATTGTAAGGTTGGAAAGTGAAAATGTTTTGTTGGTCTTGCGAATTGGTTAAACTAAATGTGTCTTAAATTTTTTGGTTGCTTTGTCTTTTGTGTAAATATAAAAACTAATTCGAATGTTGTATATCATTCTAGTAATGATTGAGTAAGTAAATGTGTCAATTTATAAGAGCCCGAAAGGCCTAATTAAACTCTAAAAAGTGTAATCAAACAAAAATTTGATTAATCTTTAAAAATGTTAAATAATACTTTTTTTGTATTTGTTTAATAATGTTTTTAAAATTTGGTGTGTTTTAAGTAATGTTTGCATTCAGGATCCAATGTACAAGAATTAACCAATTATTCAAAGTAGGTACTATTCATTGAATAAGTTTCAATTAAATCCAATTTTCATTATCCACCCACAATGTATCCAGGTTATATTAAAACTTATTCCTATATGTTAATTTTTCTTTTTTTTTTATACTAAATTTCTCGCAAAATTATTTTAGGTTTCTTCACAACACTAATTCATATGAATACAAGAGATATCGAGATTTAATACAGGAATTTAAGAAAAATAATGATAGCAAGAAGGATATTAAACCGGAAGATAAATATGAACCGGAATGCTCTTTGGAGGATGACTTCGACAATGACTACAAGCCACTGATGAGTCAAACAGGCGGTATAAACAAGTATGATTTACTTGTTTTAATCCCTATAACTTATTAGCTTGAGAAATATACCGGGTGACTGTTTTTACCATTCTGAAAAAGTACCATGTGCCCATTTTCCAAAAGAAGTAAAAAACTCACTCGCTGTAGTAGGTTAGGGATGTTCTAAGCTACAATTAAGAGTATGATTGTCCAACTGTTTAGATTCCGAAAACCCCATTTAGTTTGGTACTGCTTTAAGTATTCGATTTTGCTAACAACAGAATAATTTTAATTGTCGATTTTAATAAAAACGCCAAGTTAGCGCCCATAAGCGATTTTAGCGCTCGTTAAAACAAACAAAATTCAAAAAATGAATTTGATCGTAAATTTTGAGGTCCAAAGATTTTTTCTTCTATAATTGCTTCTCAGATCTCGTAAACACCGTATTACGTCTCAAATCTATTTCACACATTCTATTTCCAGTTTCCAAAGTAACAAAGTAGTGAAACGTGAAGCTTCGAGTTCACAAAGTGATGAAGATGGCGAAAGAGAGCGTCGTAAGAGGAAGAAGTCCAGATGGGGAGACGACCCTCCGGTGGACATTAAGCCTCCTGAAGTATTCGCACCACAGTCTTTACCGGGAATGTCTGGACCCTCGGGATTAACGGCACCTTTACCGCCGCTGCCGCCTTTGCCAGGTAATTTTATTGTTCAATAATAATAATAACCTTTATCGGATAAAATATTATTTCAAAAACATGTATGAACATTACCTGTGACGCCTGTTCGAGCATTAAGGGATATAATGCTAAAAAAATCATTAATAACAATATTATGTATCATAACAGTTGTGCACGAATCCACAACCAATCCAAAATCCAATTTAAATTATATAATGGCTTTTTTGAAAGAACTGGATTACATATTAGACAAATAAAATAAGATATCTTTATTGACGTACATTATTTTCTGCTAGTATAACTAATAAGTTTTGTGCAATCGATACTCTAAGAGAAACTGACACAAAGCTGACCATATAAGTCGCAGGTTATGCCCCATGAATTCCTGCTACGTTCAGCGTTTGGCCTTAGGACTTATTGATGGTCATTATGACCACTTTTGTTTTTAAATTGAAACGGCAAACTATTTGAAATAATTGGAATTCGTGCAATTAAAACTGTGTCTCATTCAGCTGCTCCGGTAAGAATTGTGGCTCTTATAATACGTCTTCCTAGCTCTGTGCTTAACCGATATTATTGTCATTTCAATCAATTGTCAATCAATAAATGTAACAACTACAAATAAAATCTATTTCTCGAATGTTTATTGTTAAAAAAACTAAACCGATTAATACATCCAGATCGCATTATTGTAAGCTGTTGGAACCGAGATATTTTATTTAAGAAAACAAACATAACAACCCCATACAAACTTATAACATATCAAATGTTTCGGTAACCGTTAAGAGAGCATATAAAAACAAAACCAACTAACACTTTAGTGCGAATCAGCCATCACTGAATTCCAGTTTACCAAGCAAAACAACATAAGCAAAGAATATAAATTAAACTAAAACAACGGTACACAAAAAGTATTAGTAAAATGTTACTTACAAAGTCTAGAACGCAAATATGAAGTTGACATGATCAAACAAATCATATCTTAATTCTTAAAAAAATAAACACGAACCACCGTGTTTTTCGTAATATTAAAAAAGAAACGAAAGGAAAGGTATAGGTAGTTTAAAATCTCGCAAATAAATGGACTTTGGGTCCGCGTACAATAGCTTCCGAGCAAAAATGGAGTGAAAATGCAATGAGTATCTCAAATCTATAATCTTTTAAACAATTTATTATAAAAACAAACTATTCTATTTCTAACACGTCCGAAATGACTGCTTGGTGTAGAAAATGTTTTTTTTTGAAAAAAGTGAACACTCAATATGGTCGGAGCTGCATAAGTTGATTTTATTGTTAACTTCCTAGTTGCAGCTATATATGTAGGAGTAGTTTAAGTTCCGGATAAGCGCCGTCAGCGCTAATCTACAAAGTCCGGTGAAATTTAAAAGACCCTTTTTTCCGAGATGGAATATAAGGTGAAACATTTGTAATTATCTAATTTATTCATAATTCTGTTCATGCGTGGGTTAACTCGAACAAATTAGCCAATTTTGTATTGGACCCACCGTCCATTGTTTTTACGCCACTGTTAATACCGCCAGGAAAATAATAAAACTAAATCAAAATCAATACCGAAAAGCAAAGAAACGAATGTATATCAGGAAATAAGTATTCGTTTTACTAAGGCTCCCAATCACAACTCGGTTATTGAAGTGAAAACAAAAGAATAGTAAAGGTCAGCATGGTTCAAAAAAGTGGCCAATGAAACATAAACATTTTGATTAGTTGAAGTGAAAATACAAAAGCATAGTAAATTTTAATTTAATAACATACTAATTTTTGAACTATTGATAATGTTAGGTGACTCATTGAACAATAAAACGTATGAATTGCTATATTCCCGTTGTAAGTTCCCTTGATCATGCAGAAGTCCTCGATCCCGATGAAGTTTCGGAATAAAAGCCTATATGTTACTCCAGGTTGTGTTCTACACATACCCCAAAAATCATTCAATTCCGTTTAGTCGTTTGCTTAACAAACGTACAAACCTTCACAGTTATAATATTAGTTGGATATACTATTAGACAAATTATACTTTAAAGTTCCCAATTATTTTCTTAGGCATACAAGTAGTACAACATTTTCTCTACCTCAAGCAAGTACTAATTATAAACATCTGATACATCGAACCCAACAGCTGATATATTTTCAGATTCCATAAATAAGTTTAAATCAAATATTTCTTGTAAATATTTCTCTGAGTCTTTAACTGAATGATGCAACACTCTAGCTATTTCTATTTTCTTTTATTAATTAATCCGCTAAGGCTTACAATATTAAATTGTGATTATATTTAATAAATTTTAGCACGACTATGTATCCATATTAATAAGTTTACTCATAGGTGAAAACTTGTAATAAGCTATGCATGTATGCTTACATAGTGTAATTGTAATGTTTTAGGCTGTAAGTTTTCCTGTACTCTTAAAAAAAAATTAAATAAAATATCTATGATAAGTATATTAATGAAAATGTATGCCATTTTCTATCAGGTGCTTCTATGATATCTACGAAAATATAAAAAAAAAACGAAAATGGCCTCTTACTGAATAATTGTTGCATTACAAATTATATAATATATATATATTACAATAGGCGGATTTATGCCTAAACTAACAATATTGATGATTTCAGGATCAGGATTAGCAAAGATCGATGGCGACGGATTAAAATTGACAACTGTAAATAGGACTAATCCTGCTTTATTACAATACGCGATGACAAACTACGGCACTACAAATCTCAGTGCCGAAGATTGGAAGAAATGTGAAGACAATTTTAAATTGAATTTATTATATCAGGTACATATACTTTTTTAATGCCTCGACATTAAAAATAAAATATATTTTGTACATAATATAAACTGAAATCCAAGAACCTATTTATATTTGAATATCTATTTAAGTATGAATGTGACAAAATGTTTCCGTGATATTATTCTGTCGCCTTGAGTTCTCCTCTTGGTGTACCTATCATATCTTTTGAAGTCCAAGGTTCTTTTATGCATTATCCAATATAAATATTACAAAAAATGTAAAATATAGAACACTGCAAGCAATATTTTGATTACAACTTTTTTTGTTTTACTTCTTTAGTTACTTGAAAGTAACTTAAAACTGATTTAGAAACATCTTATCTTGGTAATATCGCATTAAGACTTGAAACCTGGGTCTTTAAAGTGTTGCAGTCATATTCATCTAGTTTGTTAAACATTTTTCTATCCCTAGGACATGTTAAAAAAGCGACAAGAAGTGGAACGCATGGCGCAAGCTGGCAAACACAAGTATGAATATGACAGTGATGAAGACATTACAGATGGTGGTACTTGGGAACATAAGTAAGTGATTATTTTTGTGTTGTTTTATGTAAGGCCAACAAGACAAGGTAAAATATGTCAACAAACTGACCGTTACATTATGACAGTTACAATGAGTTACATTGCCATGGCGAGCGATTATTGTATTTGTTCTTATCTCTCGTACGCAATAATGTTGTCAGTTTGTCGACGTCGGTTGTAGCATAAAAAGCTGTCAGTACAGAAGTTATCAACATTTGTACGCCATTTTGTGAACAAGTTAAGCGATACGTGTAATTTTGTATAATTTGCCTAAAGGGTGCTCAGTAGTAGGGTTTACATTGAAACATGGATGGGGGCTTTATTCATGACTAAATATGTTAATTTTTATTTGATATTTTCTGTTCATTTTGCTATATTATCATAGATAACAAGCTTTGCTTATTTCAGAAGCCATACATTTAGGGTGTTTCTAAGGCAATATAATTTTTTAAGTTTTTGTATGCAGACAATACCTACACTAAATCCAATATTATCTATATATCTAAGATGAGAATACTTTAACTATGCCTTTTCTTCAAGAGATAGAATAGTCGACAAAGCGATTTAGACGAGCGGGTGGAATGCCCCTTTCAATCTACTAAACAAAACAATCTCGCGAAAATGGTACCGACTCACTAATTTTTGTTATATTAATTCAGGTGAATAGATACTGGCATAAAATACTGAAACCGTGGTGCTGCTGACCATATCTGCAACACGTAATTGACAGTCGTGTAGTTGGCTTGGTCAACACAAGTCATGTGACACGTGATTGTAGAAAGATGTCTTCGTTTGGCTGTCAAATTGACTATGTCTTCGCTACGTCCAGGGCTCATGCTAGACCTGATGGTCGAACAAGTTGCATGTGTAACTTGAAAACTGTTAACTTTTATATAAGCTGCCCGAAATTAGGACGGAACGTTTCACTATGACTGCCAATAAATTTAATTTGAATCATTTTATTGTGTGTTACAGATTGCGGTTAAAAGAAATGAGCGCCACAGAAAGATGGGCATCTGAATTGACGAAGCAAGCCGCCGGCAAACATCACATCGGTGACTTTTTACCGCCAGAAGAACTTAAAAAGTGAGTATTGAAAAAAGAATAATTTAACACTCGAGCACAACGGGTGCTCGTGAACGTAAAGTGGATAGAGCAAAATATCGTGTGTATATTTTTCCAGGTCATACATATATTGTTCTGCAGTCACTTATGAGCTCAGTCACATCGAAGTGATACGGCCGCACACAGAGATGTCATGGTTACTCAAGCCGTTCCTAAGTACAGATTTAGCTTTGCAAATTTAAACTTTATCTCTACCACAAATAAGTCTAGATTTGCTCAGCATTGTGGCGTTGAAAGAGACGTCAGGAGCTAATTTAATAAAAATTTATGTAGAGTATGAAGAGGCGGCTTTTGTCATTTTCGCTGAGTTAAAAGTTGCTCACAATTTTTGTCTGAGCCCATGAGCCAATTTTCCGAAAGGTAAAAAAATCACCTTGCTTAATGTGAGATTTTTCACACTGTTATTTATTGTTTTTCAGGTTTATGGAAAAGTACTCTGCAGTAAAGCAAGGAAAGGAACCAGATCTCAGCGACTACAAGGAGTATAAATTAAAGGAGGATAATGTTGGTAGGTATATAAAAGTATATAAATAATACTTTATTAATATCGTTAATATAAACACAACAAAAGCATAACAAATAAGATGATTAAATTCTTTTGTCTCTGGCTTTTGTCACCTATATCAATCTATCTTGTTGTCTACCTTTCAAATTATATATCATTATAATGAATTGTTATAAATGGACATAGCACTAACTATGAACATACTTACATTATCATTTTAATAACAATATTGTATCTATTCAATATGTCTGTGTTTGTCTATAAAATGTATTATTACCTAAGGTTTCAAAATGCTGCAAAAGCTGGGTTGGAGTGAAGGCCAAGGATTAGGTGCCGAAGGGACTGGCATTGTTAATCCTATTAACAAGTAAGCACATTAATTATATTTAGAATTATTACATTATCTGGCATTTTGAACACGTGTGCTTGTAAATATGCAGCCTAATTTTGTGTGACAGCCGTCATCTTGTCACTTGTCGTGTATAATCTGTACGTTGTTGTCACGCACACACAGTTGCTGTATCAACAATCAAATTCAAATGTAGTAGGTATTTTAGGGAATCAATTTGAATTTTTCTGTGCATTATTAATTTTAAATCTATTTCATCAATCAAATCAATTAATAATTAATCAAGAAATTCGTTTGGTGACGTCACGGAGTAGTTATCTTTTAAAAATTGCGTTGCATTACCTGCAATGAACCAATCTAAAATTCTCTATGGGTCCTTGATGACAGATATTTATTGTAAACATTGACATGACAGTTTGACCAATAATAAGTTATAAAATTATGCTACTTTGTGACCGCATATAGAGGTTGACTGTGAGAGTAATCGCTTCCATCTGCAAGCTTCTACCAACAAAATTGATAAAAAAGTGGTATCTCGAAATGGAAATTTGAATTAGATTCATTACATACCAAAATGCCTGAAACCCCGCCCATTCGTTGGTTGTACTGATGTCTGAAGTTGTGATTGTAGTTCATGCTGTAGTAACACAGAACTTTTAATATATAGATACGCTTTTATTTGAGTTAACGTGGGTTACAACTGATTTAAACTGCCACTACACATCACCGCCTTTTCCAAACAAGAAATAATGAACACTGTGACCTTGGCATAGCGTTGAAAACCGCAAATCGTGAACCATACTCACACATATACCAATTAGCACACATATCAAAATGTAAAATTCGAACAAAGCGTGACCAAATCGAATGGTACCGGCTCGCGTACCATTTGTATAAATATGTTTTAGAAATTGTGTGCACTAAATGCTACAATGTTACTTTACATTATCTAACAGAGCCAACCAGCCAGTGGCAAACATGGGCTTGGGAGCAATCAGCTCCGACGCGGTCGGGGCGGAGGACGACGAGTTTGATGCGTACAGAAAACGTATGATGCTCGCTTATCGGTTCAGACCTAATCCCTTGGTAAGAAACTGTTTATTTATTTTACACATTTGTTTAATAATAAAATAATAATAAAATAGTAACAAAAATGTATTTAGTTTTTATTTATACATAAGTAAATGAGCGAGGATTTGGTATACAATTTTGAGCTATTGTTTTTTGCACTTTTTTCTGAACGAGAGAGATTTTAAGAAAACAGTGTTAATATTTCTGATTTCTATTATCTATTCATTTTGAATCGATTCTTAAAGAAATGCGTACGATGACGGTAAGGAATAGTTATCTTCTTAAAATTGCATAAAAAAGTTTATTGTGAATCTCGGATTGGACAACATTACAGTTTTCTATGGATCCTTAATGACAGATATTTATCGCAAATATTGATTGACATGACAGTTTAACCAAAGAGTTATTAGTGTAACCAGAGAGAATCTTCGTTAAAATATATGATTTTCGAATTTTAATCGGGATTTTTTAAATGCCGATTTTTCCAGGTTATTTCGCGTCCAAGTCATTATTTAGATCGCGTCTCAACGTAAGTCCAGACTCGATGATAGTTTTAAAAAACTGTTGAAATGTATGCGGTGGCTAAGTGTTGCAGATTTCGTGTTGTCACAGAATGTAAAATTATTATAGTATTTTCAGGAAAGTTATACAAGCAAATGTTATAAGCAAAATGAAAAAGAATCCCTAATGTATCTCTGTTGTATTTTATCTAATATTCAATTTCTATAAATAAATAATATTCAATCTCGATAGTTTATAATTTACAGTTTCTTTCATTAAAGAATAGGAATAGATTATATTTTTGAACGTTTATTATTATATTTAATGGAACTATTATTAAAGGGAATAATGGGATTATTCCGTTGCACGCGCTATAACTGAGACAGGTAAATGTGTATGAAATTGGCGATGACAGTTAGAGGCAGACGAATAGGTCCGTATTCTCATTCTTCTTGATCGACTATCATTGGAACTCGTACCAAAGTCACTCACAATTTTTTTTTGTTTCAGAATAATCCACGTCGTCCATATTATTAAAAGGAAACAGCTTCCTATAGGAATTTATGTACTTTAAGTAATTTTACAAAAATGATCTATTGAAAACAATCGACCGAAAATGTGATTTATCACATTTGTATGTCGTAAAACAGGGTTGATTTCCCTTGATATAGTATTCTGATTGTTAAAGACTCAAACTTAAATTTTTTTATTAGTTTATTATTAATTTGGTCACACATGAAGTTTTGTCAAAAGTGGTAGAACACTTCCTTGGACGATTGTACAATTGCCTGGGAGGAATACATTTTAGTTTATTAATATTAATATTATTAATATAAAAATATTTATCTCTCACCAAGGATTTGTAAATGTGTATAATGCCTTTATAGCTCCGAATTTAATCGTCGATCTGTAAGATTTTGTAATAATCATACAAAAGTTATACAAATGTTCAATTTTTTAAAATAAAATTAAATATTAAACAAGCTATATTGAAAATTAATTCCTTCCTATTTCACTCTCTTTAAATTTATGTTTAATTTGTTGGATAGGTTCGAGTCAAAATATCAGGCAGTTTTTTAATTATTAGTACATACATGTACTATTGTTCAAACCTCTGTACTTCTCTCATTGTATTGAAAACATATTTTTACAACAAAATAATCCTGTAGTTCCCAACTATTCCAATATTTTTTAAGATAGGTTTTTAAGAATAATTGTGTGTTTGAATTGTTTTCTGAAAAGTCGGACATTATTTTGTGTTTGGGTTGGAAAATTATATATATACAAGGTGAATATTAATAGGTCTAGATAAGGTGTCATAATTTTAGTATAAAATAAAGTTGTTAATTTTAGTTAATTAGACTTTTGAATGAAATAAAAGCTTATTGTTTTATTGATTTACCTTCATTTACTCCTTACAACCCGTTCGTTCATTCAATGAATAATTTTATGGGTGTTCTATCGGCATCTTAAATAATGTAATAATTGCCAGAAAAGAATACGGATATCGCTCCGAAAAATAATCCTAAAAAATATGAAAGTGGTACTGTGTGAATTGGTCTCAAAATCAAAATCGATACTATAATCCTTCCCTTATCTGTACTATAATCGCCATTAAAACGTGAAGGTGGTTGGGTTCCGTTTAAAAATAACAATTAGTAAAATGATTTGTATCTATGTATGATTGTTTGGATTGAGTTGACAATTCTTTTGAAAACATTTATCATCCGGTTGAAATGCTGTTAGGATGCGACGTTTTGGAGTTGCGTTACGCGATAGTGATGACTTGTAGGGTCAGCCTCTTCTTCACTCTCTAAGCTGTCTTCGTTGGAAATTTCAGAATCAGTATCATAATTTGCGTGTATAAACGTTAATACAAAAAACATACTTCTTTCCACTCCTAATAAATCATTTTGTTTCATGCGACGTGCTTTGCACTCCGGTATTTGAGGCCTCTCAATCAATGCGACTCTCTTCTGCTTACACTTCTTGAAACGGTATCCTAAATCTTCCTTAAGTATTCTGCGCAATGTTGATTTATTGCCTATGTAAGCCAAGTCTCTCTAAGGAACTGCGAGTATTTTTTTTTTGTTTTCAAGGTTGGAACCTCTTTTTGACCGTTGGTCTCCTTAATTTCGTACCTAAAGCCACTGCGTCTGCTCTTTCACCCCGTACTGTGCACACTTTATTTTTAATTACACCTGTGGCCTTGCTCACGCCTTCTGTATTATTATTGTTCTTTTTAAGACGGTGGGTTATTTCCAATAATAACTGTTTTGAAATCACTGTTTCTGACTTGTCGGGACTATCTTTTAACAAAGAATTCAATGTTTTTAAAATGTTTTTTTCTCTGCTCTTTTCATCTTTCAAAATAATCATTCACACTCATAAGAATTTCTCGAGCACGACTGTTTAGCACATCTCTTCCTTTAGCACTCAAGTACCAATAAATATAATTTAACAAGAAATACTTCCGATGAAGTTTTTACGCGCTTTCCCGACAGCGTTGCTAATAGTACTGACAGGCGTCAGTTAACGTCATATACCACTCCATTCCAAAAGGTCATATCCTAACAGCATTTGCACCGGATTATATATAAAATGTTAAAAGTTGTCAAAACTTGATTGCAACAGTTTTAAAATTAATCAAACTCAACGGACCCATTGAGTAATTATAAATGTTTTGACCGATATGTGGATCAGCCAGTCCAGACATGAGAAACCGTGACGAGCTCAATTTTCGTAAATACATACTGCATACCGCGTTTTTATATAAAAAAATTGTAAACATTTCCAAAAATCATACAATTTTAGGAGTCTTAAAACAGTTTGGGTCACTCAATTTAGAAGCTCAGTAAAATTATGGTATAGACCTACCAAGCTGTCTGAAATATAATTGACAAGCTTATGTCTTGTGACGCTTTTCAGAAAGGGTTTATGCTAGGTATATCGAGTTAGTTCAAACCGTGTCGCTTCGCTTGTTATTTTAGCGTTTCTATACTCTCCTTAACTTCTTAACTTGTATTGGCGCATCTGCGTCCACAATGAAGACGTAATGTATAGTGTAATTTTGTATTTTTATCACACTTTTAGTAGTTTCAATTATTTAGTGTGTGAACTATGGGACTAACATGTTTCTAAAGGGTAAGTCCCTTTTTTTGCAAAATACTAAAAAAAAACTTCTAACATCCGATTCTAAATAACAAGAATTTACTTTTACTTAATCTAGCATAATTATGAAACTTATTAGTTGGACAGTATCTTGTGAGCCGCGTCTGCAACAGGTAACCGGTGACTGTGCCTGGTTACCACTAGGGCTTGCAAAATCCCTGCCTTTTTCAGAAAACCGAATTACTCGGTTTTTATATTGAAAAACCGGGGAATTCGAATTTTTCGGGTTTTTCGGTTTTTAAGGTTAATATAACAAAAAAAAGCGAAAAACATTTTAATATTTTTTTTTTTGTATTTTCAATAATGCTTATGCTCATAATAACGTTTAATAAATGTAAAAAATAAAGTAACACACTTTAGCAACAATTTTCTAAAAACTTCAAAAATTTAAAAATGAAAGATAATTATATTTAGTCTTCAAAATTAGATCAACTAAAGAAATATTCATTATTAATTTGAAGAACTGACACTGATTGTGTATCTAGTTTTTACGTATAATCGATGCAGCTAAATGTCCGTTTTTTGTTTTATGGAACTGTGGATATTCGAAACAAATAGACGCACAGAACTGTTACAGGCTCATCGTAAAGTTTTGGAAAGTATTCGGTACTTGTGCTTCATTAGGTTCCAATTAATTGTATCAAATAGATCAACCTATTTAGTATACACTAACTTAGTTATATATATACACTTTAAGTTGCGGCTATTTGACAACCCGTTTGTTAACAAAAGAATTACTTTCTAAAGAGACTGTATAACTCTTATACCAGATCTGTGCGAATATTTGCGGTAGCCTTAAATTGTAGAAAAACGTTTTCATTCAAATGCTAATGAAAAGTCTGTCACCTATGTGTCATTAAAAAGTCACTTAAAAACTACAAAATTTCCAAATGCTTCATAAATATACTACAAAATAATAAAAAAATTAAAAAAATGCAACAGTAAATTACAAAAAACTACATAATCAAATTCATCATCCCTTTAAACATAAGATACCGGTATTAAATTCAAAATGTATGGAAACTTATTGCCTAGGAACGTGGAAGCATCATCGGAAGCATTATTCAATATGTCGAAATGCTTCTTTAAAAAATTGAATAACAGATCTTGGAACAGACGGTAATCTTTGAATTTATTAATATATTAAGTCTACCTCCAAATGGCCACGATACCTAAGTTTAGTGTAACCTGGTCAAATCTTGCCGAATCTTGACAGAAAAGCGTGCCTCAGGCCCGCTTTTGTCTATAATCTCGCTGTGCCTTCATATTTGACCAGGCTATAACACACAAATACACTTATACAACACTAATCGCAAACTAGTTGATATCCAACAATCTTGGAATGTGGTAGATTCTGTTACTCTCATATTAAAATTCATTATTGTAAACCTTTCTCTTTAGAAGTTATTCTCTTCTTCGCAATTCGGTATGTTAAGTAATTTTGAGGTGTTTAAAATCGCTTGGAATTGGGTATATGACTAATTTTTTTAAATTTCATATTTAAATAGTTATCAACAGTAAATAAATATTTCAAAAGTAACAGTATGTTTACAATCAATGGTTTTCTAGATACAGCGATGTGTTCGAGGAGCTGCTGCGAGTTGCCGAAAAGCGCTCCATACAAACGGTACTGAGCTGTGACGTCACGACTTGTGAATCATACTACTATGCGTTTCAAATGAGAATAGGAACGTCAATGACCTCTATCTGTCAAATTTCACTTGAAAATTAGTCAGCAGAGAACATTTTTTTGCATAGAAATAATGATTTATTTGATTTTTGAAATTTTGAGGTGGCCACCTTACAATTCTAATTTAAATCCAATAGCGTGACAAAAACGTCAAAAGTTAGAAAGCCAAATTGAGAGTTTGACGCTAAAAGCAATTGCTTGCTGAAATAAATTCTATTTAAAAAAAATCTTTTATTGCTCACGCTACCTAACCGGTCTGAATTGTCATCTATGACGTCACAATATGGCGCTAAGTCGGTCCTATTGTTATTTGAAAGGCATAGTAAAATTGTATGGGCGTTTGGATAAAATATATAATAGCTACGTAGATAATGCGTTTGCATGCATGCTGTCATAGTAAAAATTGTAATATTTAATGTCAGTAGGCTAATGATATTTAAAAATTTAACATATGTTATAATAAGTTTTTGCTTCTTTTTTTAAGTTTTCACATCTATATAATTTCGATATTAAATTCAAAACTATATTTTTTAAAACATTGTACCTGTCAAAATTACTAATATTTTATTAATAAATGATAAAAACTTGCATTTTTAAATGGTGTCATCTACCCAATTACCTCTGCATTTTTTAATGGATTCTTGATGACAGATATTTATTGAAAACATTGACATGACAGCTTAGGCCGGCCCTTAAATTGCACAAAATTACGAATTGTGCAATGTTTTTGACCGTTTAGGGTTAGTATTGAAAATTGCGCAATGATTGAATAAAATTTGAGCAAGTTTAATTTTTATTGCACCATTTTATTTTATATGTGTGTATATTTTTGCCTTGCCTAGGTTTATTGCGTGATAATATTGATCATTAGATCTCAAGGGGTAGTTCAATCAGGGGTTTTCATTCTACGATTAGAAATAAAAAAATAGTTCTTTTTCAACATTAGATGGCGCTGATCATAAATCAAGAGTCAAAAAAAGTATGACATGACAGGAATGACTGAGTGAGTGATAGCAAAAAAAATATGCGCTCGAAAGTGCTTCTTTTCAATATGAATATGGGCAAACGATGAGTACCGATATTTTTACACAGGTGCACAATGCAAGGTGAAGGAGCCATAGATATCAATTTCAGTAAACTTTACGTAAAGAAAAAAAAACGAAAAAAATAATATAACCTAATTTACCTCAAGGAACATTATATTATTAATCTTTTATACGATGGGCGTGTGTGACTAAAAATAAATATGATAAATATGTATCTGGTATATCATAATATAATCATACGATCATTCAACAAATAGATTGACATTGACTCTTGAGTTTTGTTCAACGCCATCTAGTTTCGCCATAAAAATATTGTGCAAAGTTGTTGTAGGTCTAGGGCCGGCTTTAAACAGAAAATTATGCTACTTTTTGACATCGTATAGAGGTTGTACATAAGTAAAATTATTTAACGCATTTTGGTTAAAATAAGCATATTCGCTTTTGCTTTGAGCTTTTACTAACAAAATATATTATAAAAAGTGATATCAAGAAACGAATTTTGATTCAGAATCGGATTTTTTTTCCTTACATTCCGAATTCTTTTTATGTTACTAGGTTTTGTCTGTGACTTTGCTCGCAACAGAGGGAACTGCAACCGAAAGGTTTGAGCTGGACCGTAATGTTATTTATTTATATAACCCCTACAAAAACAAATTCAAAATATCGTTATAAGACATTTTTAACACTTTGAACGCCCTGCTAAGTAGGTACACAGATTTGTATTAATAAATAGCATAAAATAAATAAATAAATAAAATTTTAAAACTTAAATAAATGGTACAGCTTCAGTCCATCGACAAATTCCAAACCAAGCCGGTGGCCGGGATAAGCGATGATTCTACAAACATATTAAAAGATTATTACATACGGTGGCTATTAGTTTTTCAGACTCGTAGTAGGTTTTGACCTCTCCAGGGGTAAGTGTGTAAATATTAATAAATATCAATTTTATTGTATAAAAAAGAACCAGAAGCGTACATTTGACGCCGAGCAAGGAGGACAGGCAGGTACACTAGGGCATCCTTGAAGTTTTCCCTGTATTACAGATAGGGGAGAGTAGTACCACAGAAAAATTCTCAAGATATAGAATTGTGTCACGGTTAGAACACTTTGAGGTGGAATAAATCTCTGGATTTGTAGCTTGTACCGGATCGTTCTTTGAGCACGTTAAATTTTAAGTAAGGTTGATTTATAAGTTCCACCCCAGACTGGGATGCAGTACGTTAGTGTGGGGTTTACTTATATTGGAGCTTTGGGGTTAGCGGGTACTGTTAGAGAAAAAGAACTGTAGAAACTTAGTTTTAAAATGTTTAAGAAGGTTTTGATTTAGGCACCTTGCTAGGCTTTTTATGTTTTTCTCTTCATAAACCGACAAAGCTGTATAGTCAGCATATATGAAAATCTCTCAGTTTTCTATTTTAGTTAAGCAAAGGTCGCTGATATATATGACCGAGCGTGTGGGGCCTAAAATGCTGCCCTGTATAACACCGAAGTTAATTTGACATTCATAGCCTATGTAACTATCAATTTTAACTTGTTGACATTGATCCGTAACATAATCTGTTAAAAGGTTAAGCGCTATTTCCCTTATATGTTCTTACTGCCCTACGAATATTGAATAGAGACAGTTTCAAAGGTCTAAGAACAAACCGTAGCACTTTAGCTTCCAATCCAGCTTCGAAGAGATAGCATCAATGAAATTGGCTAGCACCTCTTCGATGCTAAGAATGTGACTAGTGATGTGTTAATCACCCGTTCTAGAAGTTTGGAACAGAAATGGGCATATAGTTATTGACACTGTCTATCGCCACCCCTGAAAATTAGATGAGTGATTTAGCTTTTTTTAGGGCTATGCCGATAGATTACAGATATGTATTATGGCAGGACTAAGAGAGTATCAAGAATTTACTTTTGTAGGCATTCCATCCCAGCCAGTGGAATTATCAGCTTTAGATTCCAATATGTACAGTTAGACTTGTGATTCATGAACTGGTAATATTACCAGAGAATCAGGATGTGAGTTAGAGCAAGAGTCCATAATAAGCAAAATTGTTGATGCGATTTTTTGCCTACATTTGAAAAGAAGTGGTTCACTTAATGGACAGGGGTTTCAGGATTAGCTTGGATCTTAAGGAGCTCTCTAGATGATGATTGTAACTGAGCACTAATGTTTTTTATCGATTTAATAGCCCTCCAGGTATGTTAAGTGATATTTTTTGCAGCATCAACAATACATTTCTCATGGTAGATTTTGACTTTTTTTTATCGATTTGTTGCAAAATTATGGAAACGTTTATAGGTGATTCTGAGAACTTTGTTGTTAAGGTCTTTTCTAAACTGATACTGCATTCTATCTCTACTTTGTGTGCATCGTATCAGACCAGGGGTCATCCATAGTTTAATCGGAGATAGTTTGTTAGAAAGTTGTCTTTTGTAAGTTTGTTTAAAAATTATGTCTTGCATGCAATGTGTTTTACAGTTAACATTATCTGTAAACTGTAAAAACGTGAAACGTGCCTAGTTATAATATTGTAAAAAGACAAGCCTTACAAACAAGTTATCAATAACCTAGTACTTTTTTTTTCTCTTAATCGCTGCTAATAATTGATTAAACATTTCTGTTATAGATTCAATACTACTACAGATCAGTTCAAAACCGTCCTGCTAGCACTCACAGTCTTCTCCGTTTTTGTTTTAATATGTAAGTTTGGTCTTAAACATATGGTGCATTTAAACAGCTGTTATTTTTTGCAGCAACCTTTCTAAATGTTAGTAAACACCTTCAGATACAAGAAAGTTGCTCATGGTTATTGTGGTATATACTGAATTATATATAGGACTACAATTGGTAACAATCTATAACAATTGTTTGAATTGTACGTCTTTGATTAAAGTAAAATAGCGGAAGATAGGCACGTTTCTCAAAAATCTTGTTCCCGGTCGCATGATTTGACTTGTCACATATGTTTCTCATATGTAACAGTAAACAGAACTGACAATATACTATACGACACGAATACAAATTAAATTATGTGGACACGAAATATTCCACGAGCTGGTGAGAAAAATCGGCAAGAGTTTTGTAATGGCCAATTATTCAATATGATTTGGTATTGAGGGTGTATATGAGTCAGCACCCACTCGCAAGGTCAGGTAGTGGATCACCTGGCGGCTGCGCTTTGTTATATGTAAAATTACAAAATTCTCTACAAGTGTTTTGTGATTATTGAAAATTGTAAGTAAACTAGTTTACAGCAAAAAACCGTGAGCAAATTGTCCGCATTGTTATGGAACCGCATTTTAATGGAACGAATTTTGCCTTTCGTACTTTGGGTTTTTAAACCTTTAAACATGCTAAAGACATTTTTAACAAACAATGATATTTCAAGAATATAGGGACAAGGAAATTTCAGAATGTTTAATTTCGTGAAAAGGGGCACGTGTTTCTGTTTCGTAGGTGACAGATTCACCTTGTCAGTGGAGTTTCCCCTAAATATAATGTCACACCGCAGAATTGGCCCCACGACATTGTTCATATTTGCAATCATTATAATAGAATGTCAGTATCGGAGCGTTTGATACATACATTTAAATCATGTATAGCTTGTGTGTTGCGAACGTGATGGACATTTTTTGTGACCGTATCGTCGTGCTCCATTTATCTTTGTTGGGACCACTGAACTTATAACAGAGAGAAATAGAAAGGCCTTTATTTGAATCTACTTGCAGTATCACTCATGCCACATTGCTCCCTATTTCTTGCCAATAATTACAACCAATCACACCATTTTTAACATGTTCAACTCGATGTAGGCTTGCACGTCGAGTTGCACATGTTCATTGCGGACTGAGCCTCGTAAATCGAGTATGAGGCTTACAGGACTTTCGCTTGGCTCGCGCTGCCGGCTCGTATACAATTTCTATTTCTCTGTATTTGAAGTTCTGTGTCATTGTCAGACGACATGTTTTTCTTAAAAACAAAATCCTTGCACATCGCTAGGGCAACAAGTTATTTGGCGTGCTGACTCGCCGCGTTCCACAACAGTGCGGTCTGACCACTTTCTCACATTTTTTTTTTGTATAACCTAATGAACTGCCAATTTTCAATCATAACAAAATTTAAAATTTTTGTAATATACATATATCAAAGCGCGCAGCCGCCAGGTTACCTCTACCTGACCTTACGAGCGAATGCTGACTTATATACTTCCTCAGTACTTAATCATATTGAATGATTGGCCGTTACGAAACTCTTGCCGATTTTAGTGTATATATTGAGTTTGTGTGAGGAAACGTAATCTGTGGTAGTAATAGAGCCATTTTGCAGTGAGTGATGTTAGAACGTCACCTGTCTTTGACTATTTTACTTTAATAAATGGGATTCATCATCGAAAGTTGAAAACAAAACAATTGTTCTCAAAAGTTAAACATCGCGTATTACCCACAAAATGTAACAGCCGTGTGGATGTTCCAAACAGATATTTGGTTGTTATTGTGTGTTGCTTGACTGACTTCTAAATACTACATTTTAATTTATCATTACAGATCTCGCTGTAAACAAAGCATACTGTTTGCCATACGGAAAAAATAACAATGAAGTTTTGGACGTAGAAATAATTGAAAGAAAGAAAAAGTCTAAAAATGTTGCACCTGATTATTATGGAACATACCTAGGTTAAACTATGCATTGAAAATAAATCCTTTGATAATATAATCTTGCCATATTTTGATAACATTTTTATTTTATTTTTTTTTATTTATTTATTTTAGAAACAAACGGTCACACAAAAACTTTTACAATAAACAATAGGTTTACAACAAAAGACCTGTAGTTTCCTTAATTAAATACAAAAACAGAAGAATTGAATATTAAAAAAAAAAAAAAAGTTAATCTGAGCTCTAACATATCATAATGTGAAATTATTGAAAACTACTTCTTACTTATAATAGTTTTTACTTAGGACTTGAGAATGTATATAAACAGAAGATAAAACAAGCCAAAAAAATATATATATATATATAAATAAATATAAAATAATATAATAATAAATATATATAAATAAAGCTAGTTACACAAAAAAGAAGGTATTCAATTAGCTAAGTAGGTATTTATATTTATTGATCTTATTTATATATCTTAAAACACTCCTTCACAGCAGGTATTCTATCAAAAAATATATCAATATTTTCTAATTTTGTATTATCATTGTAAAGCTTACAGGCACGCTTAACAAAAGCATTGGCACCATATAGGGTTCGACTAAGGGGAATAAAAAATAATTTCTTTGCACGACAATGACGTTCACGTTTTCGGGGTACTCTCAAAAGTATTCCATTTAATAGACAGGGGACATCAACAAAGTTATTCACTATTTTATACAATAACACGGAATCAACACAATCACGACGATCTTCTAAGGACTGGATTTTATGACGCTTTAGGGATTGAGTGTAGTCTATATAAGAATGCCCAGTTATAACATCTTATGATGACAGGATGTTGTTATGAGTACCAATGTAAAAATATAGGTAGCTCTGTTAGTAAATTATAGACAGTTTCAAAATTTTTTTAAAAAGCGCTAATGTTTACAGAGAATAAATAAAAGACAATATTACACTTATAATGACTTATTTTTATTTACAGACTAATTAAAGCGATTCCAAATAAATAACTTTAGGTATCAAACGACACGGTAACTTTCGATTCAAATTAATAGTAGGTAGGTACTTAAAATTAATCTTACAGAACGAATGGCTTAACATAAAGTACATTAAAGTTTAGTCTTCCAGGAATATTTTGTTCATAGAGACTTTGTCAAATATCTTATTGGTAACTTCCTTGAAGACGGAGCTGAGACTCTTTTCGTACGATTCTTTTAGTTCATTGAACACCAGCTGGGAGTTTTCATTTAAGAATCTGAAAGTAGTTTTATTTTAAAACATATTTTCTATTGGTTTATACAACAAAACTAAATTTATGATAAAGATAGCGCCAAAATTTTCCCAGTTATGTTCAATAACAGGCTCCAGCAAGTTGTATTTATAAAGTGTTAGTAGCTTTTCTTGGGCATGGAAGGTAGCTGGTTCGAAACTTTCTTAATAAGAACGTAGATGTTTTCTACGGCGCAAGGATATTTTCCATTAACTTATACAGGGTGATTTTCATGTCGTGAGCTCTGATCAAAGTCTCCAATAAAGCTACAAAAAAACATACACGAAGCACTCACACTGATTGGAATGAATGATCTCCTTATTTATTTATGAAAAAAAAAATTCCTAATTCTTACTTATCATTATTCGTGGTCACCCACTGGTACCACGTAACTCATATGCAAAACTTGAAAATGTCGCTGTGTTTCAGCGATTGACCTTGTTTGTTTTGCCATTCTACAAGGACATCATATCTACCTCTGTATGTTAACTTATGGTACAACGGGGGCATCAAGTTAAATTTTATCATTTTCATGAAAATCAATGTTTAAATAAATTAACAATGTTAACAATCGTGACGTCCGTTAATCAAATCTGGACGTTAACGAGGTAATAAAGTTATGAAGGGGGACCATGGTGAGATGATGATTTAGATGATTTAGATTGATTGATTTAGATTTAGATGATGATAATATTTAGAATAAACTGTAGAGAAACCTAAAAAACGTAAACATGAGTTATTACGATAAGAACCGGTTCGTATTCATGTGTGAAATTGGAAAAAATATCTCCAGAGTTCACGACTTGAAATTCACTTGAAAGTTAGCATTTTATGGATGAGCTATAAACTAGTTCCTTCATGGTTAGCAGAAGGTCACTTTTAAAAGATTAGAGGAACAAAGAATAGATTTTGTTTTCCCCTAAGAGAAATAATTCATTCCATGAATCTATGTACTAATTTTTCATCTCACAAGAATTTCGTTGAAAATTCTGTAAAATATTTTCAAGTCGAAATAATATTCCATACACAAAAGTTCACATTACTGAAAATTTTGCCTGATCGTGATATATAGAAAAGAGGTTATCTTAATGAGGTTTATTCGCAAATTTATATAGTCTTAAATCGAAACAAATATCTCCCAATTCTTACTCACAAGTTCATCTGCTCTCCCAATCTCTTGTCACCGTTGAAGAGGTTGGAGAAATGCAGCACCACCTTCTCTGGAATGAACTTGACGCGGTAATCTCTGATGTGCATGTAGGTCTCTCCATCTTTCACCACAGGCTCGCCGATAAGGTCGTGTTTTACAACGAGATTTACTGGAAAAAGGGGGAAAAAAGGAAATGACTAAATATTCGAAACTGGCTTTAGTTCACAGAATTGCTCGCTTGTCACTCGGGAATAATGCTTTCATGTAACCCTGACAATGTGTAATGATCGGTAAAGTTGTCAAAATTTGAAAATTTCTTTCACATTTGCAGTTATAGGACAACTTGTAGTTTGCTTGCTTAAAATCATCTACATGGGTAGGCTTCTTCACGTCATTTTAGTTTGGGAGACAGTGAAGTTTGAGGAACATTAGGTTTTACCCAATTCAACCCTGGAGGTCACCAATGCGACTTTTTCAACCATCGAACAGCTAAAGAACAACAAAACTCCGCAAGAGAATGAAGTTACGACTGAACTGCTCAAAGCCTGTGGGATTCCTAATCTCATGAAACGAGCGAAGCTGTTGAACTCTGTCCTTCACACTAGCATCATAGGAGACGTACGACAGGAAAATGAAAATGCGTTTGGCACCATCGAGTCCTGGGATGTTCTGGACTTCTTGCAGAGATGCCAAACAGTCTGTCACTTTGTTGAGCTTCTGAGATATCTGCATGAGGCCACCACGAGGACCATTCAAGTACAAGGACAGAGTACAAGACCAATCCAGTTGCATCATGGAGTAAGACAGGGAGACGTTATTTTTCCGAAACTGTTTACTAAAGCACAGGAGGACGACTTCAAAACACACGATGCAAAATAAGGGGGATCAATATAATAAGTAAATAAATCCCTAGACAAATACACAAACTGTATGGTCCCTTATGATCCGTAATGATCCTTGAGAACAGCTTATACACATGGCAAAGCAGTGATATGGGTCTAAAGTTTCTCAAGAGGCTTTTCCCATCCTTCTTATTGAATAATATCTATGCTTCTATGCCATGTGTGTGGCGTCTAGTTTTTTAGGCTGATAGAATTGAATAGATTCTAAAGATCTTAAGTACTGGTCTGCCACCCACTTTCTGAAGCTCAGCTGTAATTTTTGGATATATGAACCTTAAATTCACAGTTGTAGTTGACATTGTTTCATACTTACTCATAGTCAAATTCGCAATCCCTTTCCCATGTATAGGTAACAGTAGGATCCTGCCCTTTAACACGTAATCTGCGATAAAATCCATCTTGGGCGTGATGGAGTCCGTCCGCAGTCGGTGTTGCTTCAGGTCCGCTCTGAAAGTGTGTGGAGTTAGCTTTAGAGACTTGAATAAGGATATATTTTACTCTGAGGCTTGGAGATAAGTAGCGTTATTTAATGTTATTTTCAGTTACTTGAATGCAGCATGCAGGTTTTTTGAAGATCGATTACATTTGTATCTACAGTAGGTACCCTATTTATTTACTGAAGTATATTTTTCTTTTAACAAACCATAAAAAGTGGTTGTGTAACGTGCTATCTCACTTTATAATATAGGTCCTTTACCTATGAAACTGCCGTTTTGCCGTACTGGCCATTTCAAATGAAAATATTTTTTTTTTGACTGATAATTCTAATTTCAAATAAATTTTATTCGACAAACATGGCATTCTTTTTCTAAAATCGTCATTTGTTTAATAGTTAGTGTTTTGTTTTCAACGCATTCGAACATTTTTCGTCATCATGGATAAGTTAAAAATTCGAGTAATTATGGAGTATGAGTACTGTCGTGGCAGCAAAGCGGCACAGGCGGCACGCAACATCAACGACGTTTACGGAGCGAACACTACAAACGAACGCACCACCCGTTATTGGTTTACCCGCTTCCGTTCTGGAAATTTTGACCTGAAAAATGAACCCCGTGGTCGTCCGAAAACTTTGGTCGACAATGACGAATTAAAGGCAATCGTGGAAGCTGATGAAACTCAATCCACGGCTGAATTAGCAGCAGCTTTTGACGTTAGCATCAAAACAATATTGGTCCATTTGCGTCAAATTGGCAAGGTAAAAAAGCTTGACAAATGGGTACCCCACGAACTCAATGACCGCCAGCGCGAAGTACGCGTGGCGACGTGCCTTGCACTGCTCAGCAGGCATACAAATGAAGGAATCCTGAACCGCATTGTTACTTGTGACGAGAAATGGATCCTGTTTGACTATCGTAAGCGCTCAGCAAGTTGGTTGGACCCTGGTTCAGCACCCAAACAATGCCCTAAACGAATACTTACCCCTAGAAAAGTGATGGTCACTGTTTGGTGGTCTAACGCGGGTGTAATTCATCACAGCTTCTTGCCAAACGGGACAAGCATTACTGCAGATGTGTACTGTGAAGAACTGAACACAATGATGGAGAAGCTCGCACGTCTCCAACCAGCTTTGGTCAATCGTTCGGCTCCACTGCTCCTGCACGACAACGCGCGACCTCATACTGCACAGCAGACGGTCTCCAAGCTACAAAAGTTGGGGTTGGAAGTTCTCCGTCATCGGCCGTACTCACCAGACCTTGTGCCTACAGACTTCTACTTTTTCCAGAATTTGGATAACTTCTTGGCGGGAAAAAAATTCAATACTCGAGAGGCAGTACAAAATGCCTTTGAAGAATTTGTTGCCTCCCGTCCAGCTGATTTCTTCAAGAAAGAAATCAATAAGCTACCAATGCGTTGGCAAAGATGCATTGATTGCATGGGTGATTATTTTGATTAATAGAAATAAAAAATATATAAAAAAATTACGCTTCATTTATTTCGTGAAAAACGGCAATTTCATAGGTAAAGACCTAATATTTTTGCACCTGTTGGTGCCAACTGGACAAATCATGGTCGAGATATTTTAGAGCCATTAAATTATTACTTTTGCGTAGAAACATCGGCGTAACTAATAAACGTGGTAATACTATACTAACTTGTAAGAAATAAGCGTCGTGGAAGTAAGGCCGTGTATCCTGATGTTGGTGTAGCTCTGCTGCAGCAGTACTGGGCCGGATCCGGCGGCAATCGTCATGGAGGTCACATGGAGGGGTTCTAGTGAGGGTACGCCGAGAGATGGGATACCTGGAGGATTAGAGCTTATTAATAGACGTTTTTCCATATTTATTATATAAGCGGCAATTTCTTATTATTAAATTACTTATAATATTTTCATCTTGTTCTACTTCTATAGGGGGTCTAGGAGATAATGGTTCCAATACCTTAACCGGCCCAATTGTCAACCTTACTTACACGCGTCAAAAGACCCACCGTCTTTTGATTGGCCCGGATAGGCTTCCGTGGTGCCCCCTGCTACATAACTGACGAGGCAATGGCGACCGAGCAATGGCGGAATAACCATACACCTAACAGGGCAACCAGTTAGAAGAGGCTACAGTTGATGGTGAAATGGTGGGTAGCGAGGCTCCCATATTGCAAGAAGATTCTACTGGACAAAACAAAACACAAGTATACAACAAGCATTCCACCCTAGCTTATTTCTCACCAGACCTAAAAGTTTATCTGTAGGCAGTAAAGCACTCACCCCTCCGCCATGGAAGCAACTTAAATCAAACGAGTGGAGGCAAAAGTTCATTGAAGACAACTTCCAAAAACAAAATTATCCCATGGCAAAAAATACCAGAAGTACGTAACCCAAAAAGATAAAAGCTAGCGGTCGGTCTGCCACAGGTGTCATCAAAAAGTAGCCAATTTGATAATCTACCTATTGACTTAACTGAAGATACGCCATTTGTGAAGAAACCAAGTAAGCCTCCACCTATAGCTCCATATGGTACAGAAGACGTTAACAAGTTTACTGAATTACCCTAACAGTATCTGAAAAAGATCAGTTTGTGTACAAAATCGTCAATAAGAACCAACTACGAATAAAAGTGCTAATGTGGAAGTGTACAAAAACTTAATTGCAATTATTAGAAAATCACGACTAATTCGACATAGCTTTAATAAAAAAGACGAAAGATGTTTCAGAGTGGTTACAAAAAGGTAACAAAGGTCACGATTGAAGACAGACTTGGCTTTTTAACGTATCCGCTACATACTGTCCACCTAAACATACTATTGACGAACCAATGTTTGATAAATACTTAATAAATACTTCCAATTAGTCGGTAACCAATTCGTATCAGGAGTAGATTGGATCTTTCTAGATTCGAAACATTTTCATTTGGGGTCAAGACTTACGACCACTAGAGGCAGAAAGCTGAGAGCAAGTGTAAAAACGAAAAACCTCGCAGCCATGTCCATATTTGTTATGGATACAGCGAACTGGGGGGGAACCCAGAAAAAATATACGTAAGTATATAAATATCAACAACCATGACCCGAGGCATCACATAAATGAATGCCCCGGCCAGGACTCGAACGTGGGACCTACGGCGTAAGAGGCAGGGCTACTAACCACTACGCCACTCGGCCGTCGTAGATCTTCTAGACTTTTTATCGTCAAAGGATATTTAAACATTCGTAAGTAACTAAACTAAAAACTAAACATCGGTAAGTAACTGGCGTAACGAAACGATGCAATGTCAGATGAAAACCCTTTCTCCTAGTTCCCACAAATTATTCCCTCTAGAAGTGCACAAAAGCATCACCAGACCGCGAACAGCAAACCGCCTATAAGAAAACATGATAATTGCTGGATTCTTGCTGATGCATTTGCCAAACATCTGGCTACTGTATTCATCCCAAAAGAGACAGAATGTGGACCATGAATACTATGTGAACTCCGCCCTTCAGCATGCCTATTAGATGTCTTTAGTTACCACCAAAACCAATATCAGTCCGAGAGGTAGCTAGGCTAATCAAAGAACTAAAAGATAAAAAAAACACCTGGCCTAGATTTATTAGTAAAGGAAATTTTAATGGAGCTACCAAGGAAGACTTTGGTATTAATAACATTTATCTTTATGAAGGGTGCAAAACTTCCCTAGAATATGGTAGATTTCATAAATAATGATGATTCACACACTAGGAAAACCACCGTCGGAACTAATCTCCTATCGACTGATCAGCCTGTTGCTTATCCTGCCAAAATTATTTGAGAATGTGCTGCTGCGAAGAATCCGTCCAATATTATCCCAGAACAAGACAATACCCGACCATCAGTTTGGTTTTCGGCAACAGCACTCAACAGTTGAAAAAATACGTTAGACAATCTCTATAACAAAGGGAATACTGTTTAAGCGTGTTTCTCGTTATCCAACAAGCGTTTGACAAGGTGCTGCAAGGTGTTACCAGCCTGCTTTATAAAATCAATCGATCGAAAACATCCCACACAGTTTCTACATCTTGATGGAATCCTATCTTACTGATGGACTGTTCCAAGTGAAGGAGGGTAATTCAATATCTGCTTTTACAGCATAAAGGCTGGAGTATCACAAAGATACATCTTGGAACCTACGCTATACACACTATACACAGCTAATCTCCATGCCTCACAAGGACCCACCCGCTGCACTAAGTTTCCTACAGTTAGGACTTGACAAGATCAACAAATGGCTTCAAAATTGGAAAATAAAACCCAGTACTTCCAAATCTGTACAGGTTACGTTTACGCTGACAAGGGTAAACTGTAACTCGCGAAGACGTCACCTTGCCATACGTAGATGATGTTTGGTACTTTGGTATGCACCTGGATCGCTGGTTAACGTGAAAAAGCATTTTACAACCATAAGGGAAGAACTGAAAATCCGTTACAAACTCTGATATTGGCTGTCCACAGACAACAAACTATTGATTTACAAATTCATTCTCGAGCCTGTATGGATGTGCGGCATACAGTTGTTGGGTAGTACTATCATCTCAAATATCGCCATGCTGCAACGACTTACGGACACGATATTGAGAATAATAAGCAACGCGCAAACACATGACAATAAACATAATGAGATACCTGAACAATTTCAAATGAGCACAATTATGGAAGAAATCTGTAATGCTGCTCAAGCATATAAGACAAGACTGGCCAATCACCCAAATGATTTAGCATATCAGCTGGTACATCAGAACTATTCCAAGCGCCTTAAACGACACCACATAATGGCGCTATACAAGAGATCGTACTAGCTACTTGTTAAAAACATGAGGAGCTTTCCTCGCTGAAAGAAGCACTCTACATTATAAATATTCATGGATCTTATCTGATTATAGTTAATAAATGAACGAAATGGGGATTGTCAATGTGGTGAGTCACAAAAAAATCAGGATTAGAAATTATTGCTGATTTGCGAACTTGTCCCGTTTTTCGTCTTACCCCAACTCACTTTACAGGGTGTTAACGTAAGTTATTTCAGTTTTTGGAATTTCTTCTCTAGCAGATGCAATCAGTGTTGCTTGTGAGACGAAAACATGTGTTTCATGTGGAGGTCCGACTACCATTACCTATGAATTCTCCAATTTGATATCATTTGATCTGAATGGAATCGAAAAGGTTATTTTAAAAGATGTACCTAAAACACAAAAACATACCTGTTTACAGTAAGTTTTATATTTTTAATCACGATTTCTAGCACTAAACACCTCCAACAACTTCACTACGGAAAGGAGGGTATTTTACAAAATTGTGACATTGAGAATTTATTTTTTTACTCCGCATTTGCTACAAAACATTTTGGCGATTGTTTTACGCAGTCCCGATATTGAAACATCAAAACGTTTCCATGTAAACAAAAAATTATAAATCTTTTTCACAACTTGTTCAAAGTTGAACCTCAATTCAAAGTTGCCCAACATATACGTAAAGAATAGTTAAAATGTTTTATGTCAAATCTTTTGGGTTTTAGTTACCTTTCTTCATCTTCCTGAGAGCGTCAGGTACTGCATGTTTGAGACACTCGTTTAATTTGGCGTCCTTTTGCTTGCATTGTGTAAATTCTTCCGCTGAAACCAAAATGTGGTTTATTATAAAGCAATGCTAATAAGAAAACTCAACAAAACATTGGTATCCTCAAAAAGCGATCGAACTACTGTAGTAAGTATTATTTTGGTCGTAGGGTTATCATGCAAGGTTTTAGTTAAGGTTTCAACAACCAATTATATCACTGTCAAGACATTAGCGGTGTTAATAAAAAAGTTATTCACCTGAAATCGAAAAGTGAACAGAAAGCTAAATGTATGAAATTGGCCTAAGCGTATGAAACGTTCAGTTAAAGGCATATAATCAATATCATACTTTATCATACAGCCATTCTATTCACTTTTCTATTCTGTTCTATTTTTCACACTGTTTTAATGTATAAAACAGGTAAATTAAAAACTATCAAAATATATATTTATCAGGGACTGTTATTTTAATTCTAGTGTCTAAATATAAACAAGTGTTTTTGTTGTTATAGTATATATATATATAGTATATATAGTTCCTAAATATGAATTTAATGATGTCCTTTTTAAAGATTAGGTGAAGACTATAGTTTTTTCCAGTTAGGCAAAATATTTCAATTATCAAATAATCTCGTTACTAGTTCTAAGAAGTGGCCTATCTTAGAACAATTAGTTACCTAATTACTATTCTTAGCATGTCAAGATTCACATGTTTCAAATTTACTACAAAACCTAATTATGCGGTAAAACACAATACCTAAGTTTAAATAAGTAAGCAAAGCACGCCAAACAAGATGGCGTCGTTTCGGCGTGAACGCAACTGTCAAAATGATGCAAAATACAAGTTTTGCAATATCCAATGTTGCCGAACCAGAATGAATATGAAGCAGGAATCTCTGCCAAGGTTCTGTTGTGATGAAAATCTCTTTGGAACAAGTGTGAAGGCATTGCTTTTGTTATGTGTAAATTTTGGCAGAAAGCCCTGACCGATCTTACGCTGAAGTTGACTGCAATGGCTAGATTTGTATCTACATATAAAAAAAATTATAACAATAAATACATATCCTGGTGAGAATGATGAGAAGGGTATTACAAAATATGATGGTTTCATATTTCCAGTATTGTTTTACATTTACGGTTGTATTAGTTTTGTTATGAAAATCAAACCAGAAAATAAACATAAAAATAATAATATCGGTTGAAAATTGGTTACTCACTCTAGTTTAAATGGTGGATAATGAACCTGAAATATTTTCTACAACTTCGACTAGTATAAGATACATTTTTAAATTTAGGAGCATCGAATTTGTTTTTTTTTTGTTCATATTTTTCGATGAATCTCGGAGTATTTGAATATTTAACCTCTTTGCATGCATCATGTAAGAACAAGGGATTTATGTGTATAATGGCCGTTAGTAGTAAGTACATTAAAGGAGAATTTATGCAAGTTTAATACATGCCGACCGATAATTTTGCTTTAAACAAATAAACATATTGTGTTTTTTTCTCGACTGACGAATTCAAGAGTATGTATGTATATTTCTTTGGTCCACTCTATAGTCTAAACAGTTAGACGAACTTCAATATTGAGGTGTCTTAGATTCGGGTCAATTGTGGGAATGACAAGATAATTTTTTCTCGGAATTATACGGAATAACAGGAAATACACGGGAACATACCTTTAGCAGTCTGGTTTTTAATTTGTCGAATGGTTCAGCTTGTTATTATTTATATTTTAATATAAATGTAGTAATTAAAAACTGTTACATTTGACAAAAATAGTGCAGTACACAGAAACGTAATACATATCTGTAAATCTAATTCCAAATACAAAGCACATAGTTATCTAACCTAACTTGAACATCTAAATGGCTGAACCGTTATTGATATCATGTTCATACCCAATAAGGAAGTTCTTGATAACTAGACGCCTGATATAACCACGAAACCCAACCAATAGGAAAATTATTTCACACTATGTAACAAAATATCTGACTATTACCTCATTCCCGGTTTATTATTTAACACCATGTAAACTTAGTTGGATCATGTTAAATAACAGTTATTGGTACGGCAATAAATGGGCTCGTATAAATGTTATGCACAAATAAAATTTAAGGAATAATTAACGCATTTCCTTAAGTAAAAAAAAATTAAATGATTCTAAAGTACATAAGCATTTAGTGACCATAATGCAGTAAATACTGAATTCGTTAATCAAGAACATGCAACAAATTTGTTGTAAAATTGTAAATAGGTAAAATATTTTAGACGCATGTAACTTTGTCAGGATTAAAACTGAGTAAAAATGTTTATAATGACTAGGTATGTGGCACAATATCGAAATTCTGGTGAACGAATATTACTTAAGAATTTGTGCTTTGTTAGGTTTATATGCAATCGCCATCACAATAAACATTGCATTAGGCTAAAGTTTTTGATTTAATAAAATAAAATATATCTAGGATTGCGCGCGGTCAGCCCTATTAAGAGCCTGATTATTAAGATTTTCTTGTAGTTAGTTTAGCCAGAACCAATTATTTGTAAACCTTAATGACGTCATCACTAGGTTTATAATTAAGAGCCTGCCTGTGAAGATTTTCTTGCAGTTAGTTTAGCCAGAACCAATTTTTTGTAAACCTCAATGACGTAATCACTAGGTTTATAATATTTTTCCCCGGAATTCCTACGGGAACAGGAATCACACAAGAAAATAACTTAAGCAGTCGGGCTTTTAACTTGTCAAATTCTGCAGCTTGTATTATATATTTGAATCATCATCAGATGAAAAATCAGTGAGAAAACGTTATAAAGATTTTGAAATTAATGTAAACTGTTAAACAAAATTAATCCATTAAAAACTTTCTACAAACATACAAAGAATACACATCCTAAAACATACACAGACTTTAAATTAACGTTCTAAATATACATATTATATTAATTTATTCGTTTCATTGACATATTATGTAGTCTAAACATGTAGATAATGTTATATTTTTTTACGGCTTCATTAACTACTTACATAAAGAATAAATACCTATCATTTTGTAACAAAGGCTGTTTCAAATAACAGATAAATATTGAAATAGGCGTAAATCGTAATGGCTCTGAGTTATGACAGTTATAAATCTTCTCAGAATGCAAACTACATGTGCAACCCAGTAATTTCTAGAAATGTCTTGAGCCATAGTATTGCTGCAACGTAGTGAAATGTATCGAAACAGTAAACAGATGTGTTGCGGTGCAACTCGCCAGGTCAAGGAGGTTCTGTGGTATTACTATAATGCAAGTTATATTTTATGAAATATTTATTTACCAAAACTATTTTAATGATTTGTTATCTTCTTTAAATATATGTTTACGAATGTCATGGATAACGCTAGTGAATTGAACGAAACAATAATTTACATCACTTAGTAACTTACTTATTTATTTATTTCTAATTTTCTTTCCTATTTTAAGTCACTGTATAAAGTTCAATATAAGTGTTTTTTTCAGTCAAATTAAAGGAAAAATTAACAAGCTTTTTCGAACTCTAGGTACTCAATCAAACAATTACTTAATTCCACCCTCACATATCATTTAAAAATATGCCTAAAATGGGGTCCTGTTTATTTATTTGGAACTCATGTATCTGGATTTCTTCAAACAAAAAAACATTTTTATCATTCCCTACAGCCTTGTAGTTGACTAAGGGTTGAAAACACATAAGAAAACCACGTTGAATTGTTTTATAGTTACTTCATAATATTGAAGTGCATAGTTTCTGATTTAAGCCGGTTTGTTCTTATTATGGATACTATTAAATTCCGTGTAGGTATACATGTTTTGTGATCCATACGAGGTCAGGCAGAAGTATATAGGTATCTACATATAGTAGTACTTACTTGAGACCTATGCTTGAGTCAAATTTATTTACTCAGTAATTGAAGCTGCAGTGGAACGTAACTACAACAGAGTTGAAGGTCGCATGGCTCCTGCGCATTGCGCAACACAGATGCCGCCGTACCACTCGACCAAGCCAACGAACAACCGTCAGACCTAACGTCATTTATTTGAAATACGAATAGCAATAGCTATTGTTAATTATTTCAGTGTTATATGCCAGTATCTTTGTCCTGAATACATGATAAAATTATTGAGCGGCACTTTCTTTGCAGTGCTTGTTTTATTCATTAGTTGTAAAACAGGAAGCATTCCGTCCGATCTCAATGACGACTGACGCCATGTTGTATGTCAAACACGAGACTTAACTCTCAGAGACTGATTAGAGTATTTTTTAAATGTCATTTCAACGATTTCAATAGAATTTACGGATGTACAAACAAACTGCAGTTTAGAAGGTCGCAAACGCAAACGCGTTGTGCAAGCAGGTTGCGCGCACTTACTCGATTTTGTGTGTCAAACATGTGACTTGTACATTCAAAGACTAGATAAAGTTTTCTTTTTTAATCTTTATAAAATCGTATAAATACGTAGAACAACACCAATATTAACATGTTGTATTTAAATATAAGTTTGTTAAGTACGCTTTTAGGCTTAATAGTTAATCAATGATCATGAAGTGTTGCGTAATTTTGTACTATATAATTCGAACGTTGAACACATTGTCATTATATAGTACAAAAGAAACATATGCACTTAAGGTACAATCGATACATTTACAACAATCGATTAAAAAAGAGAATCACTTGCTCGGTCTTTTGTAGGCGCCCCGCATTCGAATGCGAACCAATCCTGCATCAAATATCCTGACTGTTCATTTCACTAAACAAACAGAAGCGAGCACAACTAGTGATGTAATTAATTATTAATTTAAGGTTTTTAACATGTATAATGTTTTAATTTAGACTTTGAACCTATTACATGCGATTGCTCAAATGATTTTGTTTGAATTTATATAAGCGTGTTTACTTATATTAAATTTTATGGTAATAAATTGCAGTAAATAAAACGGTAGGTTTATAATAATATAGTTTATTCTCTCCGCGTAATATTTTTCAATTTGAATCTCGTTACACTCATTTGTATGAGCTGTAGTGTTTTTATTATCGCTAAGCAGCTATTATAGACAAATTACTTTTTGAGTGATTCTCCTTTAGATTATTTTTAAACTTTCTGATTTACTGCCAGTACATTGTATAATACAAAAGAGAGATTAGCGTGTATCTTTGTAATTATGTTTAGTTAATTCCAGAATGAAGTTCGTTGCGCTTCTTGATGAAATTGCAAAGGACCTTTATGTATAAGATAAAGTCCTTTGCAATTTCTAAAATTTAAAGAATTGTTTTAACTGATTATATGGTTAAAAATTATATCGATTGTTAACTTAAAATACTATTTTTTTATACGATTTGCATAGCCGGCAAACGAACACCCGACCCGCCTGATGTTCAGTGGCGATTGATTGTGATTTTTATATAGACTAGTGACCGTTGCTGCCGATCGTTTAGTTGAGTTTGCCTTTGTTCCAGTAACTTTACTAGCTGTGCCTTCTCTTCAACCGGAACACAACCGCGTCATCATTTCGGCACACAAAATGGGACACACGAAATCTTTACTGACTTTCACTGAAGTTAAATTAATATTGCTTTTGTGTTTTTTAAATAACTTAAAATTCTAAACGTTTCAAAATCACGTTTCACTTCTACTCCTACAAAAAAAGGCTATTAAGTTAAGATAAGGCCGCAAGGATTTAGCAAATCAAACATGGCAGGGTCCAATGTAGTGACCTTAATAAATCGATACCTGTGCGTGCGCAATCAAACAAATAGTCCTATATCATTTGTAAATCAAACGATTTACATTCCACTGCAAGTTTTGTGTACAGAGACATTAAAATTTGTAGCCAATATAATCTTTATTGATTTGTGTTAAGGATTAGTTAAATTTCAATGTTTTGACCATCAATGAAATTAAATTGATGGTTTCTGTAAAATTTAATTATTGTGACAGGAATAATAATGTCGCTGAATGATGAAATATTGGAGTACCTCCAAATGGCTGCACTTCGTGTTTCTTTTGTTTCAATGCCTGTTTGTCAAACTAGGGTTTAGGTTATATATGTTGACCTAGGTCAAGAACCTCTTCTTATTTGGATACAGTTTTGTGTAGTGAATGTAATTGTAAATTAACTAGTCCGTTTCTAATTAAGCATGTTTATTCCGGGATGAATAATCTACGGGTTCTTTTTGCATTAAAGAATAATCCTTACAAACTTTCACGTATTTAAGTAATTTAGGCCCCGCGTATCTGAGTCAGTTACTTAAAGTACTTCTCCATCACTATCAGTTTCTATTGGACTGATGGAGACACAAAGCAATATTTTTCCTAGCGTTAGCTAACTGCGATCAGCGCAAGTGGGCCTTATTATGCTAATTTGATACAAGCTAAACCTGGCTAGAAACTTTAAAGATCATTCATTCATCGTCTAGCGAGCAGTGATATGAGAGTGTTACGTAATGGTTCGGAAGAAAGGCATTCGTTCGCGGAGAGATAGTACCCTCAGCGCACTCGACGGAGGCCCAGGGTAACGGCGAGAATTGCTTGCGCATTATTTGATCCTTGCTCCGCATACTAACGACGACGATGACAATTCAAGCAGTTAGACACTGAAAAATCAATTATCAGGCGATTAGAATGCGAATCTGAGTCTGCAGCAACGCACCCCACTGTACCTAATTACTTTGAAAATACAGTTATATGAGAGCAGCTCATTAAGTGGTTATGTTTGAATTGAAACAGTGGGTTTAACGTCTTTTATAGAAGGACAAAATATAATGTGGATTTGAAATTTCGTTGAAGGTTTTTTTTAATTTAGTTCTATTATGTTATTTATAAGTTTGACATTAGGTAAATATAAAGACCGTATTTATTACCTAAGTTATTAATGCCTTCTGAAAAAGCACTTCAATATATTTATGTACAGAAGTAGTCTCAGGGCGAGATAAAAGTTTTGATAACAGTTAAATATAAATAAATTATTTGATACAGTTAGATATGCGACAAGCTCGTGATGCGTGAAGCTCAAAAATCTTGATCAAAAGTAATGTTCTGTTTCAACCTCTTTGGTTACGACGTTACTACCTCGTTGGTTACTCATAGGGCCATAAATAAACTGGCCATTTCGAAAAAAAAAGACATAGGTACTAGATAAGTTGTTGCCATTGTTTCTTTTAGATTTCAACGCTCTAACACAATTCTAACCTGGGAGTTCTAAGACGAGGAAGGGGCACTACAAACGACACCGATACGGAAGTACAATATCAGACTCTCTTACAAGACGCGGCGTGACGTGATCTAACATGGCATGAGACGTGTCACTGTGGCGGATGGATAAGGACGATGCTCAATTGTTTTATTTATACTAAGTTGCTGCAAAACAGGTGTCGCTCAGTACATTGTTAAGTCTGGCATTTTTTATAATTTATTATCAGGCGTGTCTCTTCCGTCTCATCTAGAGGAAAGCGATGATAAAATACTTGCATAAAATATCGATATAAATAATAGAAGTGCTGCCGTGATTTCCGTATCAGAAATGAATAACGTTGATTTTAACTAATAATTTTAATTACGTAACCAAATACCTGGTTGGGACAACTTAAACACTAGTTTGGCTGCTCGCCATTGAAACAAAAGAAAGACTACGTTCGCCCATTTGGAGGACCACCAATACTTCATTATACACCGACATTGTAATTCCTGTCACAATTATTTGATTGCACAGAAACCATCAATATAATATCGAAGGTCAAAACTTCGAAATGTTCCTGAGTATTTCATTATATAGGAGTAACTGAGATTACAAACTTGAACCCTGGACCTAAATAGTTAATCCACAATTTTTTCTACACTTATCTATTCCTGTCGTAAGGTTTTTGCCTCGTATAAGATACAATTTTTAATAAAATTTTAGACTTTATTTAAAATGAAAAAAATTTTCTTTTTGCGTTTGTGGTAACTCAGTGCGGTTTGTATGGTAATGGTAGTAGAATTTATTTTGTTAAGACATTTCCGAGGGCGGTGAGTCACTCCTACTTTGACCGTTCACGTGGTTGTTTTCTACCGAATGGAAGGAACAGCCATTTATCGTATCATCGTCGTCAAACTGTATACTTTCTACCCCAAGTGTTTTATACAACATTTTTTTATAAAAGAGTGCCGAGAGGGTTCCTCTCGGTGTACACATAATACCTTTTAAAAGCCTAAGTTGTTTTTACGCAATCTCGATGACGATGAAAAAAAAAAGAATACTTCCAACAAGTGTACTATTTTTTTAATTTATGGCAAAATAAAATATTTTGAATTTAGCTGATATAATGGAGAGTAATTATATTAATAAATGAAACACCTCATGATGTCTTTGGGTGCGAACGCGAAAAAAAAGACGATCATATTTTCAAAGCTTAAAAACCTTTCATTATTTGTGCTTATAAAATTGTAATTTATAAGTATTTATAAGGAGTTTTGGTTGCATCACTGCTTATGAAATAAATACGTCCAGAACTAAAATATACGTTTTAATCTATAGTTATTATTCATTAACTGGTTTTTATTATTTTTTTATTATTTAATAACTAAAATGATACATTCTTTACTTGTATGCTTAAATGTTATGTTTAGATTACAACAATACGAAACAAATACGATTTTTTTGAAAAAGTGTCGCCATAAGAAAACTGAAATACTCTGAAGTAACATAGGCTATATTTACCCGACTTTGTCTATGTATGTTTGTATGTTTTTTTGGTATGTTCTACAGCCTAAGCCGTTTGATGGATTTCATGGACTAGATTCGTTTTCGTTGTCAGAGTGACATAGGTTACATTATTTCTGAGAATTCCCATGAAAACGGGAATCATACGGAAATATAAATTTTGCAGTCAGGTTTTTTAAATTTGCTAAAATTGCGGCTAGCGTATGCAGACATTCCCACTGGCTCGGGCGGGTAGTAGGAACACAAAATTATGAATATTTTTGTTTTAATTTTACTCGATAATTAATCACCATGTTATTTTCAACGTGCCTTAAATAAATTATAATCCTTATTATTAAATTCAAACAACTCAAGTTTACACTACATGTTACAATCCACTTAAAAGTACTAAAATTTACAAAAATATTTACAATTCTAGACTTTATCACAAGATAAAATAATAATATTTAGGAAACAAAATACACAACAAATAGAAAAACTACTCCTAAAGTAGAATCTATTGAAGGCAACGTAGCCAAGAGGCTGGCCGAGTAATCATGATGGATCGCAATAAAAATTTGGTAACACTCGGTAAACTGAAGACAGTTGTATCCAAAAAATAAATCTAAGATTATGTGTTTTCCGTTATTTTATAATAAATTTTATATTAAAGTCATATTTTATTTTATATTTCAGTCATTTGACATATTTCGGGCAGCAAATATGTCAAATAGTTACTCAGGCGCTCAGAGATTTTGCAAAGTGTGTCTTAACTAAACAGCGTATAGATAAAGAATTAATTCGCTAAGCAAAATCGATACTTAGGTCGGTCAAGTACCTATTTGACTGCTCGAATTGCGACCCTTAACACCAGCTCATATATATTTTTTGTGAGGCGATATCAAAACCTGAGGTACGATAGAACACCATACAGTAATATTTAGACACATCTCCGTATTACTTAGTTAACCTATGGAAATGCTCACCATAGGGGCCTAAAATAAATATATAAAACAAAATATAGATACACTCACGCAGAACGTTTTCTCCATTAACCAAACTCGCCAGCAAGCCAAAAAGCAAAATGGCTATGTTCATAATTTTCAACAACACAAAAAAGTTGCACAGAATTTAAAAGATTCAAATATGGAACTTTAGATATTTACGTTAAATGCGGGTATTTAGTCATTAGAAAGGCACAGACGCGGAGTTGATTTCGTGTTATGAAACTGAGCGCGCGCGCAGCTTGGCGAGTTATTTATTTACCTTTAAGATGCATAGAGGGGCAGGTGACTGTTTCCATTGATTCGTTTTCTTTTTAGGTACATGAAATGTTTAAATTAATCGCTGATGTAATCAATTATCATGTTATCATGTGTTTTGAAAGAATATATAAGTTTTTTATTTATACAGTTATTTAAAAGGGAATTTCTTATTTGTTTACTCGTAATAAGCTATGAAATTACTTAGTCGCCCTGCTAATATTATACATAATAATGCAAACTTGCTATACCTTTTATGGAATTATTTTTTAATAACAAACACACGACTTCATTTCTTAGGTGTTTCATAAAAATGTACAAAATTTTAAAAATATATTAACTATTTTGTGTAATAGTTGTTTTATGAGCTCATAAATATGTATACTTGTAAGTGCACCAATTTGTCAATGTTAGCGACGCGACATGAAATGGATTCGGCATAATAGGGACATAGCCATACAAATAGTTTTGTAAATAACGCTAGTCCACGCCCTCACTACTTGCGCCCGTCCTCGGATAGGTGGTTATTTTCGAGTGTGACGTAAGCAAGTACTAATAAGATTCTTATAGGAAATTATGATGTTATAGGAACCTAGGTATAGGTATATTTTGAATTCTATTTTGATAACGTTGATTTATGGTTGAATTGATGATGTTTGTGTTTAATAAAGTTCTTAGAGTTCATTGGTATAATATAAGCATAACATGAGAAGCTTTATGTATGATTTGGATAGAATTTAGACCTAGGTTATTTGTAAAATACTGATTTGTTCAGATTTGTCATAATTTTGGTAATTTTATGGTTATTTCTTATCAGATTAGGTAGATAATGGTAGATATAACGTTATTGTATATAGGTTCATATAATAAAATACGCATTTGAAGTAATAAATGACGTAATATGGTTAGATATTTTCTCGTTGAATAACTACGTAATTATATGGTTTATTGTAATGGTTTATTGATAATAATGTGTAAATTGCTTTCTTTTATCGAAATGTAATAATTATTTTCATGGTGTTTTACGTATTTGAAGGGAATAACGAGAAAACCTTTGTTGTTGTATATGTTCCTAATTGGTAGTTATATCTTGTTTGATTATGTTAAAAACTAATTGTAATTAGAATGTTTGCATATTTTAATAATGTAAAATGATAAAATTATGTTTGTAACCGTTTCGCCTTAGGTACAATGTTAGGCTAAGTAAATAGTCTGCCGGCGCAAACGATGTTTTGAGATAGTCTTTGTTCTAGAAAGTTTTTTGTATTTAATTTTATCAAATTGGTATTTATGTAAACATATAGGAATCGTTTCGCTCTATTATTTGAATATAATATTGTAATAGTTTTGCTTAATAGTTTGAAAGATAATTCGATGTAAAGTTTAGAATCCAAGTAAAACTTAAGTGTAATTAGGTGCAAATTGCACAAACGCGCCAGCCAATCAGAGCGCTGGAATTATTTAGGGCGAAATTTGTATAAAAGGCGCACGCCGAGCTTTGGAAGACAGTTCGGTGCCTGCAGCGAAGAAAACAACAACTAATAAGAAGAAAGAAAAAGTCTAATAAGAAGAAAGAAAAAGTCTAAGAAGAAAAGTTCAGAAGCTTCCAGTTAGAAGAAAGAAAGTGCTGTTCGGTGAATCCGGAGGCCAGTGAAGAGGTCTGAAGAAAGAAGCTGAACTACAGGAACGATTGCGGTTCATAGGCTTATTTAAACTTAAGGTTTAATTGTATACGCAATAAACGTTCCTACTTTGAAGATTTGTGTTGTTTTCACTGCGCTCCAACCTGCACTCGATCAAGTCGGGTGTCACTCCGTGGTTAGTCAGGTCGTGGTGTCTTCGGGGCCAAAGGGTACATACGACGGCATCTTCTCCAGCCGGCGCAACAAAACTACGCGCAACAGTTTTCCTGGTCCTTCGAGCCGAGATCCTGGATCAAGAAGATGCCAACCACACGGTCGACTGGAAGAACGAAGCCCACCACCGCCACGGAGTCTTCGAGGGACTGGAGCGCAGCCACGCCGACAGAGACGACAGACACGATGGGGTCGTCTACGGGGTCGACGTTGACACCAGGGGCACCAACGCACCCCGCCGGAGGAGCGCCTGAAGCACGCCACGCCGAAGGTTGCACCGTACCGCCAGCAATGGATGGGGTTGCGTCGAGGGGCGCTGCGGATGAAGAGGCACGGTTCGCGGTACCAGCGCCCGTGGAACCCAGGAGGGTTGGTTCCACCACCAGGTCGAGGGCTTCCAGAAGAAGAGAAGCTGAATTGAAAATGGAAATAGCCCAGAGGAAGCTGGATCTCGCCGAGGCCGAACTGGAGCTCGTGCGGGTCGAGTCCGGCAGCGAAGAAGACTTCGCAGACGAGGAGCGGCAGCACCACGTGGAGGAGTGGCTACAGAAGACCGAGAGGAGAGCGAGGGTAATGCCACCCTTGGTGCCGCCGTCGCGACCACCGTCACCACCACCACCACCGCGGCTACCACAGCCGCCGCCTGTATCGAGGAAGACCGACATCCAGGAGTTGGCTGAAGCATTGGGGAAGCTACCTAGAGGCCGGTCGGAAGCTGTACACATCGAGCTTCCCAACTTCGACGGCGCCGCAGAAGAATGGCTGGCGTTCAAGAGGACGTTCGAAGACACGGCACCCAGCTTCAGTCACGTGCAGAACCTGGCCAGATTACGGAAGGCGCTGCAAGGCAGGGCGCGAGAGGCAGTGAAGAGCCTCTTGTTTACGGCGGAGCATCCCAACGAAGTCATGAGGGGGCTACAACTGAGGTTCGGAAGACCCGAAGCTCTGGCAACTGCGGAGCTGGAGAAGCTGGAGAACCTGCCACGGGTCACAGAGGATCCGAACGACGTGAGCACGTTCTACAGCCACGTGAGGAACGCCGTGGCCACGATCAAGGCAATGGGGGCAAGCAAGTACTTAGATGCCCTTAGAACCACGAGGGCCCTCATTGCGAAGATGCCGACTACGATGAAACACCGGTGGATCGCATACAAGAGGACGAATCCTGACGAAGAACTTCGGGACCTGGAAGTTATGAACGCATTCCTGGAGGCTGAAAGCGAATGGTACGCGGAAATAGCCGACCCTGAAGTATCCTGGAAGAAAGAAGACCGTCAGCGATCTGCACCACCGAAGACATCATGGGGCCACGAGCGAAGACCAGTGAAGAAGGTTCACTACGTGCAGGGGAATGAAGAGCACCCCCGCAAGAATCGGTGTCCAGTGTGTAACGGCGAGCACTGGATTTACGAATGCAGGAAGTTCAAAGAAGCAAACCTTAGTCAAAAGTACGAAATGGCTAAGAAGGCAATTTTATGCTTCAGGTGTCTACGAGGAAGACATTCAAGGAAGACCTGCAGGGCAGCAGATTGCAAGAAGTGCGGAAGATGGCACCACACCAGTCTTCATGATGAAAGCCGTCCACCAGCAGCTGTTGGGGATAGAGAAGAATCCCGCTGCAATGTCTCCAGTCGCAGAGAAGAGCCCAAAGAAGTCGTCACCTCCGTGCACACTGCCAGTGATGGGCAGGTGTATCTGAAGATGATCCCAGTGGACCTGTATGGACCGAAGGGCGCAGCACGCGTACTGGCCCTTCTGGATGAGGGGTCAACAGTCACGTTATTGGATGCTGGGGTGGCGCAGATGATTGGGGCTGAAGGCAAGGCGAGTCCGATAACCATCGAGACAATTGGAGAACATGGAATCAAGAGGTGCGACTCGCAGAAGATAAGCGTCAAGATCAAGGGAGCTCATCGTAAGAAGAAGGAAACGATTGAAGTTCGAACAATCGACAGTTTGAAGCTCTCAAGACAAGGTGTGGATCGAGGTGTCATCCAAGGATGCTCGCACCTGCAAGGCATCCAAGGTCAACTGATATATGAAAATGAAGAGCCAAAACTTCTCATCGGGCAAGACAACTGGGGTCTCATCGTCACGAGAAGACTGAAGAAAGGGAAAAGGTCCGATCCAGTTGCGTCACTAACGAGCTTGGGATGGGTCCTCCATGGGCGTCACAACGGGAAGACGTCACCAGTACAGTTCGTCAACCACAGCAGACTCATCGAAGAAGACGAGACAGAAGCCTTGGTGCGGCGACACTTCGACATCGAATCAATCGGAGTGCAGCCTCGCCGCCCGAGCAACGACGCAGACCAACGAGCGCTTGAGGTCCTGCAGTCAACGACGAAGCGCCTTCCAGAGGGGAGGTTTGAATCCGGGCTGCTGTGGAAGAGTGAAGACGAAACCCTCCCAAACAACTACGTGCAAGCTCATCGACGTCTTATTGGGATCGAAAGGAAATTGGACAAGGATGCAACCCTGAAGACGTCATATGAAGACCAGATGAAGAAGCTGATAGAAAATGGTTATGCAGAGAAGGCTCCAGTATCAACGACCGCTGGAAGAACATTTTATTTGCCGCATTTTGCGGTAATGCATCCCGTGAAGAAGAAGCCAAGGATAGTCCTGGATGCTGCTGCCAAATTTGACGGGAAGTGCCTGAACGACGCACTCCTGCCGGGACCAGATCTTCTGCAATCGCTATTTGGGGTGCTTGTGAGATTCAGAGAGAAGCCGGTCGCCGTCGTCGCCGACATTCAAGATATGTTCCTGAGGGTACAGATGCGTGAAGAGGACCGCGACAGCCTGAGGTTCTTGTGGCGCGGCGACAGAAGAAATGGGACACCAGACGAATACCGAATGTGCTCAGTGGTGTTTGGTGCGGCTTCATCACCGTCTACGGCGATTTTTGTAATGAACAAGAACGCAGAAGATTTCAGAGAAGATTACCCGGCGGCAGTGGAAGCTATCGAGAAGAATCACTATATGGATGATTATTTGCAGAGCTTTGCCACAGAGGAAGATGCAAGAAAGATCGCGCATCAGGTGCAGAACATCCATGCAAAGGCAGGCTTCCACTTGAGGGGATGGAGCAGCAACCGGCCGAAGATCCTCGACGGGATAGGAGATCAGCTCAAAGAAGACAGCACAGAACTGGTTGCTGAAGAGAAGACTCTTGAGCTGAGATGGCTAGTGGCAGAAGACTTGCTGGCCTTCAACTTTGGGTTCCGGAATACCAGTCCAGACATACTCGAAGGCAAGAAGACGCCGACGAAGAGAGAAGTCACCAGCGCCATGATGTCCGGCTTCGACCCCCTGGGCCTTGCTACCCCAGTTTTAATTCAGGGGAATAAGCGGATTCGAGACATATGGCGTGGGGAGATCGGCTGGGACGACGAGATTCCCGAAGACCAGCGAGCAGCCTGGGCCAAATACGTGAAGGAAGTGTCCATATTGAGAGACCTTCTAATATCCAGATGCATCTCACCGAAATTGGAAAAGGCAGCGAGTCAAAAGGGAACCCGGTGGAAGTTCATACCACCTGGCTGTCCAAACATGGGCGGCGCTTGGGAAAGGCTCGTACGATCGGTGAAGACGGCTCTGACGACGGTGCTGCAGTCCTCCTGGACTGCAGCACAAGAGGAAGTCCTACACACACTGATGACCGAAGTCGAACACGTGGTGAACTCGAGGCCACTCACCCACGTTAGCGTAGACCCTGACGATGAAGAAGCTCTAACGCCGAACCACTTTTTACTTGGCAGATCTTGTGGAGCACCGGCGCCTGGGGAGTTTGCAGACGTCGAGCTCGTCGGGAGGGCAACCTGGAAGACGGCACAACGGCTGACGGATCACTTCTGGAACAGGTGGATCAAGGAGTATCTGCCTACCCTGCTGCCGAAGAAGGTCAACGGAGCAGCAACGCAGGATCCGCGCGTTGGCGACATTGTCATGGTCGTCGACGCAACACTGCCGAGGAACACCTGGCCGAGAGGAAGAGTTCACCGAGTCTACCCTGGACCTGATGGGAGAGTTCGAGTTCTGGACGTGCAGACACCATGGGGGATCCTGAGGCGGCCAACGAGACGGGTCGTCATCCTGGTTCCAGCTGCAGCGTCGCAACCGCAGGATGGAGTGCTACGCACTGCGGGGGAGACTGTTAGCGACGCGACATGAAATGGATTCGGCATAATAGGGACATAGCCATACAAATAGTTTTGTAAATAACGCTAGTCCACGCCCTCACTACTTGCGCCCGTCCTCGGATAGGTGGTTATTTTCGAGTGTGACGTAAGCAAGTACTAATAAGATTCTTATAGGAAATTATGATGTTATAGGAACCTAGGTATAGGTATATTTTGAATTCTATTTTGATAACGTTGATTTATGGTTGAATTGATGATGTTTGTGTTTAATAAAGTTCTTAGAGTTCATTGGTATAATATAAGCATAACATGAGAAGCTTTATGTATGATTTGGATAGAATTTAGACCTAGGTTATTTGTAAAATACTGATTTGTTCAGATTTGTCATAATTTTGGTAATTTTATGGTTATTTCTTATCAGATTAGGTAGATAATGGTAGATATAACGTTATTGTATATAGGTTCATATAATAAAATACGCATTTGAAGTAATAAATGACGTAATATGGTTAGATATTTTCTCGTTGAATAACTACGTAATTATATGGTTTATTGTAATGGTTTATTGATAATAATGTGTAAATTGCTTTCTTTTATCGAAATGTAATAATTATTTTCATGGTGTTTTACGTATTTGAAGGGAATAACGAGAAAACCTTTGTTGTTGTATATGTTCCTAATTGGTAGTTATATCTTGTTTGATTATGTTAAAAACTAATTGTAATTAGAATGTTTGCATATTTTAATAATGTAAAATGATAAAATTATGTTTGTAACCGTTTCGCCTTAGGTACAATGTTAGGCTAAGTAAATAGTCTGCCGGCGCAAACGATGTTTTGAGATAGTCTTTGTTCTAGAAAGTTTTTTGTATTTAATTTTATCAAATTGGTATTTATGTAAACATATAGGAATCGTTTCGCTCTATTATTTGAATATAATATTGTAATAGTTTTGCTTAATAGTTTGAAAGATAATTCGATGTAAAGTTTAGAATCCAAGTAAAACTTAAGTGTAATTAGGTGCAAATTGCACAAACGCGCCAGCCAATCAGAGCGCTGGAATTATTTAGGGCGAAATTTGTATAAAAGGCGCACGCCGAGCTTTGGAAGACAGTTCGGTGCCTGCAGCGAAGAAAACAACAACTAATAAGAAGAAAGAAAAAGTCTAATAAGAAGAAAGAAAAAGTCTAAGAAGAAAAGTTCAGAAGCTTCCAGTTAGAAGAAAGAAAGTGCTGTTCGGTGAATCCGGAGGCCAGTGAAGAGGTCTGAAGAAAGAAGCTGAACTACAGGAACGATTGCGGTTCATAGGCTTATTTAAACTTAAGGTTTAATTGTATACGCAATAAACGTTCCTACTTTGAAGATTTGTGTTGTTTTCACTGCGCTCCAACCTGCACTCGATCAAGTCGGGTGTCACTCCGTGGTTAGTCAGGTCGTGGTGTCTTCGGGGCCAAAGGGTACATACGACGGCATCTTCTCCAGCCGGCGCAACAAAACTACGCGCAACAGTCAATATACAGGGTGTTCAAGTGTTTTCAACACCCTGTATAAAACAATTATCATACAATTACCAATAAAACATTTTTATAATATATTTTTTTACACAAAGACCTTTACCACAATAAAAAGGTTTCCGTTAATCTGTGAACACTGTCTAAACATTACAGAAACATTACAGATACATAACAACACAGATAAATTAAAAAATAGTATATTTAATTAAAAAATATGAATAGGATAGTCGCCAAGGACTGACATTTTAATTTAGCTGTGTCAACCATTTAGTAAATGTTTAAAGATAAACTAGTGTTTACCTTTTTTTTGTAGTAAGACCGTTTATTTTTATTTACAATGGAAACGCAGACATTTTGACAGTGCGTATTACTACCGTTTCATGAGTGGCGCCGGCGCAGGCGCTGACCGCAAACGTCAAAATTATGGCTATTTGCAAACAAACAGTGCAATTTATTATAATTGTACTATTATCGAAAACGAATGTTTCGTAGTACAGAAATATAGTTTTTACTCTGTGCAACATATGTGAGTGATATGTTGTTCGGGAAATTCAAGAAGATTTCCGAAAGTTTAATGTTGTTGAATAAATAAGATTAATTACGTACAGTTATTAAGATCACTGGATAAAAAATGTGAAGAGAATCGGCACTATTACGGTAACTCTCAGCGATTATTGCGCAATGATTGCGCGATCCCAATACGTATTATGCGTTTCAAATAACAATAGGACCGATTTAGCGCCATATTGTGACGTCATAGCTGTCAATTCGAACCGGTTAGGTAGCGTGAGCAAAAAAAGATTTTTTTTAAATAGAATTTATTTAAACAAGCAATTGCTTCTAGCGTCAAACTCTCAATTTCGCTTTCTAACTTTTGGCGTTTAAGTCATGCCATTGGATTTAAATTAGGATTGTAAGGTGGCAACCTCAAAATTCCAAAATCGTGAGAGTCGAAAATGTTATTTTTGACATAGTTTTTTGGTGATTGGTGCCTTTTTATTAACTCATAACAGTTCTTTTTTTAATACAGTTTTCTTTCGAAAAATTTCTTTTCGATATAATACTTTAATAAATAAATTAAAATAAATCATTATTTTTATGCAAAACAATGGTCTTTGCAAACCATAATTTTCAAGTAAAATTTGACAGATAGAGGTCATTGACGTTCCTATTCTTTTTTTTTTTTTTTTGCTGCCGAAGCACCCTCTCTCGGGAGGGAGGTGGAAGATTCGTCATGAATACCTCCGCAGCCGTCTGCGGGGTTATGTGGGACTCACCAAAGTGGCACCTACCCACTAAAAACCACCCAAGCGGCTGTAGCATGGGAATGCTGTCAGCCTTCATCGGAGCGACACCCGGGTTGGGAGGTGGGCGCGCAAGCAGGGACCCGCTAGCGGGTCACCCGCTGGGAATACTTAATCACTTAAGGTGCAAATGACATTTATATAATGTTGATTAAACGGCCTGGGCAGCCTTAAGCTGGTCCAGATTGGCCGAAAGTTGATCGGGGGGATCCGAGAGTGCATTTCTCGGTCTACGGACTTTGTACCTCGACGGCATGGACGGAGCAGTATAAGCTACTGTCTCGCGTATAAGGGGGTTAGGGTGCTCTTCGGATCGCTTAAAATAAGCGGTGGAGAGCGTCCTAAGGTGTTGTTGTATGGTAGGCAGTTCGAGATCTCTGTGCAAGTCTGCGTTTCGCACGTACCACGGAGCATCCGTGGCCCGGCGGCAGAAGAGATTCTGGACTACCTGTAGTTTATACATATCGGAGGGTTTAGCATGTGCAAATATTGGGGCGGCGTACGTCATGACTGGTCTCACGCAAACCTTAAAAAGCGTTCGCTTGTTCCTAAGAGACATTTTACTGTGCCGGCCTAACATACTGTTAAGTCGACCCATGTACAGACGGGCGAGTTTGGTAACTCGGAGAATGTGTGGACGGAATGAAAGCGTACGATCGAGCGTTACGCCTAGGTACTTGGTGGTGAGTGCCCACGGGATGGGCGTACCTAGCATTCGGATGTGGGGGTCGTAGGGACGACGGCGTTTATGATCGAAGCGCATCGCAGAGCTTTTCTCTGGATTTACATCGATACGCCATTTTTTAAACCAAGCTCCGAGGTCATTTACGGCCTTCTGGAGCTTGGTGATGAGTGTGTCGACGTGCACGCCCTTGACGTATAGGGCAGTGTCGTCAGCAAAGAGGGAGAGTTGAACACCTTTAGACGGGATGGGTATGTCATTGGTGTATATTGTGTATAGTAACGGGGCGAGTACCGAGCCCTGAGGGACGCCCGCCTTGAGGGGGCGGGGGGTGGAGAGCGTACCTTCGTGTTTGAAACGAAAGGTGCGATCTTTAAGGTAGGAGCCGACTAGTTTGACTAGTCGGTCGGGCAAGCCTGTGTTGTGAAGCTTGTAAATGAGCCCTGCGTGCCAGACTTTGTCAAAAGCCTTGGCTACGTCAAAGAAGACCGCGACTGTTTTCAGTCGTCTGGGGTAGAAGCCGTCGAGTATGTACTCGACGATTCGGTGGACTTGCTGAGGGCACGAATGTTTGGCTCGAAAGCCGAATTGATGGGGGATAATAAGGGGGTCACCGTCCGCTGGGAACAGGTGGTCCTTCATTCGAGCGAGTATGACTCTTTCGAGAAGTTTGGCCATTGCCTTGAGTAGACTGATGGGTCTGTGATTAGCCGGGTTATTCAAAGGTTTACCCGGCTTGGGAATGCCTATGACTATAGCTTCTTTCCAAGCTTTTGGAAAGTAGCTTAGGTCAAAGCAAGCATTGAAGATAATCGCAAGTAAGGTAAGCACCTGCCGAGGCAGCTGCTTAAGTGCTTGGTTGGAAATTCCATCCGCACCCGGGGCCTTCTTGGATTGCTGTTTCCTAATGATGAGTAAGATTTCATCGTTAGAAACTGTGATGGGGTCAGCGGTGACTGGACGGGAGTCTTTGCAAACGACTTCGTCTTCCACCGCCTGGATGTGAGCTGGGTCTGTGGGTTGGGTACTCGGGGAGCATTGTGAAGCAATGCTATCGGCGAAGCATTCAGCTTTTTCGTCGTCCTCGAAGGCGGTAGTGCCATCGGGGCGAGATAACGGAGGGGTGTAGGTACGAGCGTCTAGTCGGAGGGCTCTCGCCATCCTATAGTACGCCGTGTGGGACGGAGAAATATTAATCATAAGATCGTTCCTTTGAACGTCTCTATATTCCGCGACGGTACGTTTGACTTTACGTTGAAGTTGGTTAGCGATTTGCCTGTAGGCGGGTGTGGGGTATTTTCTGGCTCTGCGGAGAGCGGCGTTTTTAGCTTTAATTAGGTTGCTAATGTCCAAGGGAAGCTTGGGCTTGCCATGCTTAGCAACCTTTAGGTTCTCACTGATGGCCGAGTTGATGGCGGTAGTGAGAGAATTGACTATCGAGTCGATTTTATCCGTGCTATCGAGATAGTTGGATGAAATCGCGAGTGGGCAGTCTGGGGCTTCCAAGGCCGAAGACAGGGTGTGCTTGAAACCTTCCCAATTGGTATAGGTTTTCGGAGCAGGAGGGTCGTTTTGGGGTCCTAATATTAGGGATACCGGACGGTGGTCAGAGCCTAAGTCGTCTAGCGGCTGAATGGTCTTAAGGTCGAGATTGATATCCTTGACGATGGCAAAGTCAAGGATATCAGGTGAATGGAGTGGGTTGTCCGGGTAATGTGTCGGTGTAACCGGTGAAATGACGTCCAGATCGAGTGACTTCGTGATGTCTAGTAATTTAACACCACTGGTGTTAGTCGACAAGCACGTCCAGTCAGTATGTTTGCAATTAAAATCGCCGAACATAATGACGGATTGCCCCAGATCGAGTAAGGCCTCGAAGTCACAACGAAGGGGCGCTGTACCACTAGGTATGTAGACCGAGGCCAAGACTATGGTCCTGTGACCTGTCATAGCCAGCCTACATACTGTGGCCTCCATGTTGGTGAGTGGAGGCGTGGGAATTGGAGAACAGTGGATACTTCTCTTGTAGTAGATGGCAGTGCCGCCTCGTTGGACCGAGGCGGGCCTGTCACCACGCACAAGGGAGTATTTAGGAATGTTAAGACCCCTGGTGTGCTGGGGTTTTAAAAATGTCTCTTGGACAAGGATTAACTCGGGCTCAATGTTCTTAATGAACAGTTTGAGCTCCGGAAGTTGGTTGATTAGACCTCGGGTGTTGAAGGAGATCAGGGATAAACCCCTAGGTTTGATGCGACCAGTCGTGGCGTTTGGTGTATTATTCATTATAGATGTACCTATAATGAATTAATTAGGGATTGGTACTCGGCGACTACGAGTAATCGTTCGAACGAGTCGCGGGCTGCGCGTAGTTTACTAGCGCACTGCGCTACTTGGGTCATATCAACACCTCTTATGGTGTTGAAGATAAGTTTAATATCATCGGCCATAGAAGGCTGAGGAGAATTCTGAGTCCCTGCTTGTGGAGCAGGGCGGGTGGGTACAGCCGGACGCTGTCTCCAGGCAAGCACTGGAGTGGGCGTGGGCTGGGCGGGCTTTGCTGTCGGGGAATCCCGGTGGCGCAGCGGCGGGAAATTAGTGTTACTAATAAGGGGCGGGGCCTGTCTGGGCGCCGCCCTCCTTGCAACAGGTCGGGAAGTGCGGGGTGCGCGGGGGCATCCCCTGTAGTTGGCGGTGTGGCCGGACTGGCCACACAGCACACAGGATGGGGGAGAGGTCCACTCCGGAGTGCGGTTGCACTCCTTCGTGAAGTGTGGCTCCAGGCACTTAACGCACCTGGGACTAGCGAGACAATTGCGCGCCGCGTGCCCGTAAAGTTGACAGCGGTGGCACTGTCCTGGATAGCCACGGCGATGTGGCGTTTCTACTGAGATTCCGGAGAGGCCGCAGATAGTGCGGGCCTCGCGGAAGAACTCTCGGGATTTAGGTGAGTTGGTCAGTATGACCAAGGCTAAGGGAAAACGGCGGCCGTTCTTGCTGTGCATCTTGTGCACAGCCTCGGCGGGAAAGCCTTGAGCTTTGATATCCTCAAGGATGATCTCGTTCGAGAGTTCGAACGGGACTCCCCGTAGGATGGCTTTTATTTTACGCTCTTCTGGGAGAGCGTACGTGTGATAGGCGATCTGCCTTTGGGTGAGGAGCTGAGTCAGACTTCTGAAGTCAGTTACTGTGGGAACAGTGATTTTGACGGCCACGTTCATGTTAGTGGCCTGTACATAGTTGATTTTTTGCTCGCGGCAAAGGTTTGAAACTAGAGGCCAGTTGGCCTTATCCCGTAGGAACACGGGGGGAGGGGTCTTAGCCTTAGCTAAAACAGGCGCGCAGCGCGTTGCTGGCTTGGTGGGAGCGGCGGTTGAGCCGACTGGGGGAGTCACGTTGAGTGACATGAGGGGGACAGGGGAGGGGGGCGACTGTGTCGCCGGGCAGGCGGTTGGTGTCGGCGACACCGGCCTGGAGGTGGGTGTCGGAGACACCCGGGATTTCTTATTCCGCTTGGAGCGGCGCTCTACGAGCGTGAAGGTGACGGTCGGCTCGGGTGAGCCAATGAGGGTGTCCGCTGTGGAAGCGGTTTCGTCGCTACTGCTAGATGCAGTGCGCTTGGAGGGGCGGGCGGCGGATGAGGCCGAGGTTGAGGTCGCCGTCGAGGTGGCGTCGTCCGAATTGTCGCACTCCATTTCATTGGAGGCGGAGGAGGGGGGAGCGCTGTGAGGCAGCGATGTCGTCGTGGCCTGAAAAGCCGGGGCCTGAAGGGCCAGTGGAGCCAACAGGGTGGCGAACATGGGCGAGAGATCGCTAAGCATTCGAAGAAATGCATGCGGGTCGAATGGGGCGCCTGAAGCGGCGACGCCGTCGACGAATTGCTTCGCAAGCTCAGCGTGAGCTTGCGCAGCCATTGCGTTCGGCGGGGGGGAGGGAAGGGGAGCTAACAATATATGTAAATATATGAATATATAATTTAAGAACGACCTAACTGTCGAACCCTAACTAAGCCTCCCTACCGGCGGTAGGGGGGGTCGGGACGGCCGCAGCGGTGCCCCTAGCTCGGACAGCGCTGGTTCCGTCACCCTGGGTAAGGCCCAGTGCAAATGGGATCGGGACTTCCGGTTTGTTGTTTGCCTGAAGGGCTAAACTGTGCGCACCGGGGCAACGCCGACTGGTTTCGTTGGCACCGTTACGCGTATCCACCAGCCCACGAAGTCTTGAACTCGGCGAACTTACTCCCGAAGAACACCTGGAACGTCGAACCCCGTCGACGTAGCTCACGTTCGACGAAACACGAAGACGGTTAGCAAGCCACTAATCGCCGTGAAAACGGCGTTTGAAATTTACAACGGAAACGTCTATGAAATAATAATACGGTAGCGACCTTATGAAATTTGATTGCTCGATTAGCGCGGGGGCTAAGGGAGCGGGGAGAGGCGTCTACGATTGACGTGCGCTCGAGAACGCACGCAAACCGAGACTCTCGTTCCTATTCTCATTTGAATCGCATTATAATACAGAATTTTTAACAATTAACGATTGAACATCACATTGGTATATCTCTCTGCTCTGCTATCGCAAGCTACGCAATAAGCCTGCGGGCTTAGGCAGGGATAAGTCTTGCTAGTTTCTGTTTGATGGATGGCAACAATCTGAATGATTAGCCATCTTGACAGACTATGACATAAGTTCTATGTTCATCATTGTTAGATGAAAGTTATACTAAAAACCATTTGAATGTGAGAAATTTATTTTCAAACAATTTAGATTCGAAGAAGTACCTACTATTCAAGTGTCAACTAAAAATTCAAAAACAAAAATTAGCTTATTCTATGTCGATTTAAATTATCCGGCAGACTCAAAATCGTTACAATGAGTAATAAAAAATTTAAAATGATAGTGTTCGCGATTAGTTTTCACAAAGTGTTTCTGAACTTTTACAAGAAAAGAGACTCTCGTTGTTTATGTAAACGACAGGACGCCTAAAGAACAAAAACTTCCGAAGCTGAAAGCGTATGTATACACGCAAGAGAAGTACAATTTTCGATCCATAAATCAGAATTTGTAATTTTTTTAATTAAAATGTTACTTTTTGAAGAATTATAAACTAAAATGGCGGCCACATGAAGGGGGTTAGGGTTTGACCTCACATGTCATAAAGTTTTTGTCAACAAAAATACTTAGTAAACGAGAATAATGAAAAATATCATTTAAACAAAAATTAAGTATTGCAATCCGACCAGAGCGTAGCGTAAAGATTTTATTTAATCTTCCTTTTTATGTTTGGAAACAATCAATATATAGAGTATACAAAATTCAAAAAAACCTTTGTAAACAAACCATTGCTGGATATAAATTCGTAAATTTCATCAAGAATCTCACTTTTAAGACACTAAAATTGCACACCAGTAACTCAGAAAACAATGCCGCCCTTTAATTACAAGTGTTGACAGTATATAAATACCGCAAAGTATTTTTTCTTACATTGTATATTAGGAGACACATATAAATCAAATACTTATTATTAATTCAACAACATAAAACCGTGCATATCAAAGTTCTTGATGTTACATTATTAAGCCGTTTATGAATACAATAGCATGTACAACATGTTTTAAACACATGTTGTACATGCTATTGTATTCATAAACTTTATTCTAAGATATGAAACGAAATTCACTTATTATGAGATATGAATACAAACAATAATTTTTAATAATATTAGTTGCTTGTGTTCTTTGCAACATGTATCTTGAGTTTACTCTTTAGAATATGCACAGCTTCAATGCAATTTGACAATTCATTGAAAATTTGTGCTCCCTCAAATTCTATTTATTTTTTCCACATTTAGTTCTAGGTTTAATTAGTTTAAGATTGTGTTTATTCCGAAATCGCCGTGAACTTAAGTTTATGCCAAATTTTGTGCTGCTTTGTATTACGTTACAAATTACCATTTTTATTACCTTGCACGTGTTAAGTTTGCACAATTTAGATAAATTAAATAATGTTGTATTTGTGTATAATTGACTTGTTGCGTGAAATAAGTATAGGGAAATTATACTTTAATAATTTTATGTTGAGTCCGCTGTAAAGGTTTGAAATAAATTGTTGGAGTTGATCCCCAAATCTCTATTAATTATTCTAGATGTGTTTATTTCAAATGCCGATAGGTGGCGCTACTACTATTTTAAATCACGCAGTGTTTTTTGTAATAATTTTTGGTACTAAGCTGATTTTACCAACAAGTCTTGTACAGTTATTATATTTACCTAGAATGCAAGTGTTGCCAAATCAGGGGATTTCCCTTAGATTTAGAGGTTTTTCGACCGAGTTAGGGGCAAAATAGGGGCAAAAACTTTTTTCGCCATAATATCACGTTCTTAACGTTTTATTATTTATGTTTTTATTCTTGTTATTGTTTTTTTTTCTTTAAAATAATTTCAAATACTTGAGCGCCACAACTATCCTAGGAATTAGAGCCAAACTTTACGTACATGCTGTAACCTGTGAGCCTGTGATGTAGGATTTATGTCGAAACTAATCTATAACTAAAGTCTTCTATAACCAAAAAGCGAATTAAGCTTACACCTGTCAATCAATTTTCTATTGTAAATAACTTTTTTATACGCCCACCTTTTCTCAACATCACCGCCTCTTTGAAAAATCGCGGCATGCCACCATCCACTTGGTGAGGGTATTCTAAGGGATTTCTTGGGAGAAATCAAGTTAGTCTAGGGGTACGTCGCCGAGACCATCTGGAAACATTGTGTATAATTTTTCGAAGTGCAGCCAGTAAAGACATTTAATAAATCTTTGAAAATTATTTTGTCGACAGTTAATTGTCAATTATTATTTCTTATAGTTTGTTTGTTAAACTGACTTTTTGACGTGGAATGGATGAAACAAGCTCTACTCCTCATTGATTTTCTTTTTTGTGTGCCCAAGTTTGTGTTAAGTCTATAATATTGAAAATATTATTATACTCATCTTCGTGTGCATAAAATAGAAAACGCAATGAGCAGTGCTTTTCGTGTTGTTCCAAAAAGTCCGTTTATTGGTATTAAAGTCACGATATCACTTTTTTTTTCACCTTCATCGTCTTCATTATCATTTATAATACCATCATCATCGCCATAATAAAAGAAAATAAATATTTACGCAAACCAGGCTGCACGGTGTAGTTTCTTTGCCTTTTTTAGAAGATAAACGTTAACAAAAAGATATCTTTATCTTTCTGCCATTTATGAGAAATTACTTTTTTTTGACTATTTTAATAGCCGCCAAAGGAGCACACAATCTTTCTGAAGCCAAGGATGAAATCTAAACAGATTTCTTAAATTTCTCACTTATCTCAACTAAATGGTTATTTAAAAGCGAGTTTGTTTTAAACTGCGAACTCGCGTTTGCCAAATTTGACAAAAGCTATTATAAAATAGCTCGCAGGGCTCGTTTGAGTTGAAATAAGTTTTATAGGCTTTACCCCATGTACAGTAGCTAATAAATGATTGATATAGTGTCAAGAAGATAATTCTCATAAGGTCAACATGGGCAATTTTCTGATCGATAGTGATCCCTGAGTAATTGTATCTATTGTGAACTACATAGTTCAAGTTTTTCACATTTGCAAAGGGCCTGAGCTTCTTTTTGAGAAGTGTGTAGTTTTAGATCAAGGGTTTCATCGGGTTGTGTACTTTTGTTGGTTTTTATATAAAAATGTGTAAATTTAGTTTTATTTGTATTTAGGCATTAGCATTAGTAAGCATTCAGAAGGTTATTTTGAAGCCAATTACTTATCCTATCCAGCATCTCCTGGACAACACAACTGACTTGACGCCAGGTTTGTGCATGAAATATGATTGAAGTGTCATCGTAATTTTGGAATTTTTATTGACATGGCGCACAAGTCATTTATGTAAGCCAGTGACATCGGGTGTCCCAGGACACTTCCTTGTGGCACGACAAACTTAATCTCTGCGTAATCACTGTCGATGTCTCCGTTAGACACTATCTGCTTGCGATCAGAGAGATATGAAGAAAACCAGCCCAAAGCGATTTCGCTGACGCCAAGCATTTTTCAAATGCTTTGAAAAATATAGGAATACACCAACACATCTCTGCTTTTTGTTAATTTTGTTAATAGTGTAAGTTGACGAGATCATTTACAGCATCATCCGTGGTTTATCCTAAACTGAACCCATATTGGTTTTTAGCGAGTAGCACCCCTCTTAAGCAGCCTTAAGTTAAACCTATTTTTTATAATTTTTGAAATGGTACATGACAATTCAATTGGCATATATATACTATAGGATTACGTATTTGAATCATTGGCCAGCTTTGAAAAATGGCCACTGCGGGTTTTTCACCTATTGAGCTAAATCATTCGTTTATTTTGCTAAGAGATTGTGTAAGGATTGGCTCAATCTTTAGTATTTCTTCATCTGTAGAATAAGCAGATTTTTAGGTTACAAATGTTTAATTATAGCCCAAGCTTTTTTAATATCTTTTTTATTCTCAAGTAGCATATGTTTTCGTAGTTGGTTTTTAATGTATACAATATATTTGTACTACAATTGCTATATTGTTTATATTTATTTAAGATATTTGGATCATCAAATAAGGTAGCGAAAAAAATCACATAATAATAAATCACTTAGCAACAACCTTTTTTTTAATGTTGTGGATGTTTGTGAGATCGGTCATTAAAATTGATACTGCAAAAAATACTTTAAATTATCTTTCATCAATTAACTCGAGCTATTTTCCTGAATAAAAAGCATAAGAAAAAGTGCAGAAGAGAACTTCCAGCTGCAGATAAGAGGGCAGTTTTGGTGTTACATTTTAGTAGCCGTATATATTCTGATTCTGATCTCATAACTGTCAAGAAGTTTGGTTGCTCCATATAATGTCTGATGTCTTTATTAAAATATCTCGAGTAGTTACTGTTTTATTTTTCTTACTTTTACAATACATTAGTGAATAATACCTTTTAATATTAAACTGGTAGGGCAAACGTTTCGAATGGTTAACTTATCCGAGTGATATAGTTACAAAGTAAGTGCTTAGATTAAAAAATATTATAAGAATCATTATAAATGAATTCAGAGTAATTGTAGAATCACGGCTGAGGATTGAACAAATTAAACATTCATCATTAGAACAAGTTAAAAAGGTTTAATTATAAAAGAAACTCCTATTTATGGAAGTAAACGATGTTCCGGTACTTCAATTTGTTTTCAGTTGTTTGAAAATTTTACAACGAATTAAAAGGACACGGTCTACTTTTTCATAAAGTCTTCACTAAAATTCAGACCCAGAAAAGTGAATGAAATTCGAAAGAATGTAAAAAGTAGAGACCATAATATTATGACTTGAAATTCTAGACATAGCCAATTATTAATTATTGATTTTCTAAAAATTTATTATAGGGGCACGTTCCTTTTTAAAGTAAAGAGGTTCATTTTACTTATATTTCCTTATCGCATTATTTTCATGTTTCTAAGATAACCTAAATTAATCTCATTGTTTATATGTTAGCTAAATAACAAGTGAGTTACGCACGCGTAATGTGTAGGCACCTTTCACACCGCAGTGTTTATGCGTTCTAGAAAAGTTTTCATTTGGCGAAAATTAAGAGAGCACCTGTCTACGGCAAATTGTCGGACGGTTATTAAGCCGCGGCTGTCGGTATGACAATGACAATCAGTTTTGACATATATAGTTTATTTTTATAAGTATATTCAACTTCCAGAAAGATAACTGTATAAATATGTACTTATGTTTATATACCTATCTATATATAGCATAAAATAAAACTACCCAAAACGACCGAAAAATCTATCAATGTCATATCGACAGTCTCAGCGTCATATCTTACTATCAACAACACTTTGACAGGTGCGGTCTAAATCGTCGTCAATTTAAATTAGGTACCTAATCATCAAATTTTTATTAACACACCCAATTATTATTGTTATAAGTATATTATGAGGTATATCGATTACAAGTCTTGCTGAGTCAGCTGCTTCTTAGGGAGATATTATACTGTCAACTTTACCACTCTACTTATTTAACGAGCGAAGCCGCGTGTAAAAGCTATTTACAACTAAAATATTAATTTTAGTTGTGTGTGATTCTCTGAGAAATCACAAATGACTCCCATAAATTTGATTTGCTATCATAGATAAATCCATGTATTTTACAAAAATTTAGGTTACAACCTTATAAATTAAATAATTAAGGCCACCTTAGTAAAGACGCGTATACTTTGTTTCCATAGAATCGATTTTAATTCATAAATTGTATACAAAAGCAAACAATACCGTACAATTGTTTCGAAGAAGATCTTGCTTTTTTGCAGTTTAAACAAATAGAAGTGTATTTACTTTAATTAACCGAGCATTAACATTTATTTACTATTAACAACTGCATTTAGAGACGTCAAGTAGATACTGAAGATGCTCCTAAGTATATATTTTCAAAGCGTATTTATACTTGATCGCAGTCTAGACTAACTAAGCCAAATATGTACTAATGAACGTGATGAGTAAACATTTTACGTGAATGCGGCCGAAAGAAATCCTTCTAAACACAACAAAAATACTAAATGATCAAAACCTCATCTTCTGGCACTTTTTGATAGCTGTAAAACTTTTCAGTCTCATGCAATTGATATCCTTTTTGATACTTTAATGCTAGGGAATTTTCCGGCATGTTCGGGTTAAATATTGAATTTCCGTATGAATTTAATTGGACTATACCGAAATACATAGATTGGTCCTTTGGTTTCTCCTGTTTTCTTCTTTCTTTTATGATTAGATTTCGTTTGACAGGTAGAAGAAGAGTCATTTCTTGTATCTCATCTCCGTCTATTTTTACTTTTGCTTGTATTGTGCCGTTTAGGGTGTTATCATCTGCAGGATTTTCCTTAGTCTCGTCAAAGGGTAGAAGGCACTCAATGCATCGTATAGTGTTCTGATGATCACTACTAAGAGGAACCGGAAATAGTCTTTCATTCAAATAAAACCTATAAACACATTTATGATTCGAGTCCGTGGTAGCGCTCACTTTTGAAGTTATTCTAGCTTTCGCTGAATGACATTCAAAGAAGTTTTTTTCTCTAAATTCTTTGATTTTCTTTATATTTTCCAAGCTGTTTGTATCCACGAAATCAACAGGCTCCCCGTCTACTGTAGTTTCTTTTTCAAGTTTATATATTTCGTTTTCATCTGTTTTTAGTTGAAAACGTGCTTCAGATTGCTCTTTAATCGTATCTAAGATTTTCGGTTTTCGAAAACCGTTTTCAATGAGAGATTCCGCTGATAAACTAAAGTTTTCATTTCTGAAGTATTGTTGTACTAAGCTGTTTTTAAAGCCTGGTTTATCCAAAGGAATAAAGTATCCCTTGGAGGGTTTGGAATCAACACTAGTATGCTCAAGGCTTGAATTTTTAGAATTGCTTGTAGAACCGTTGGTGTCTTTGTAATCACTTTTTGTGTCGCCACCACATTTTTCACAATATTCTACTACTTTTTTATTTTTGTTAATATTTTTTTTAGAACAAAGAAGATCCGACCTGGTTACCTTCTTCGGCTTGGCTTCGAGGAAATAATTTTTGGTTGCAATTCCACCAACAGAACAACATTTACATTTTTCGTTTGATTTCGTTGGTTGAGAAACGACCACGGATCTTCTTGATGTGGGTTTTTTCAGGTCACATTTATTCGTTACAGAATCTCTACTTTTGGACTTCGATACATTAGTTATTTTTTTATTTTTAAGTTTGCTGGAAGTCGACATCACCGGCAACGACAGAAACACACGCGATTAGAAACCACAACAGTAGGTTGCTATAGCAACCAGTTCATTGGATGTTTATGAAAATAAATAGCACGCCATCTATAACTTTCACGTGTTATAGTTCATAATGCTTACACGTTTGTGTCACAGGCAGATTGTATAATCGGCGCTTTTACCGGCAGGTGTATTTTTTATCATCAAGAGATGGCGACAGGGTAAATTCTGGGATTTACTTTATACACATTTTCTTTCAGTCATTTAAACATGGAATTAATATAAAATACTGGAAGGTCCACTAATGCTCGAAAGGAGAGCTGACAGGGAGGTTTAATGAACCTCCGCTCTGTGTGTTTTTTCCTAGTCTTATACCATGTTCATATACATATAATAAATAAAGTTATTTTATAGTTTTCCTTTGAACGGATACACATAAAATATAACACCCGTGTTTATTGCGGGGTTTAAAATAAATCTATACAAAAATAAATGTAAGCATCCTTATTTTAACGCCCTTAATTTTTGTTTTCCATGTCATATTAATAAACAGAATGTGAAGGATCAATGATAAACACAGTAAAGCTAAAATATTTACTGTCTGATATTGATAGCCTCGCCGTAACTGCAACGAGCGTCGGTTAACTCTTGTGTCTCTTGTCTTATTATTTAGTATGTATTAAAAAATCATTCAAATTAAATAGGTAAAGCTTATTTTTGACTGCAAAAATCTATATATATATATATAATTATTACCTATATATATAATACTTGTGCAGTGTGTATTTTTTTTTCACCGCCGGCGAGCAACTCCCGGTAGGTTGGCACCTATTTAGCGCGCGCAATTACACCGAGTGACAGACGCCTCCTTCTACTGATACTGGTGGAATAAGGTGTGTTTGCAAACTTTTTTAAAAATTATTCTTTTATTGACTGTCCTTCTGTTTCAAATTGTCACCTAAGTTATAAAATTTTAAATGTTAATGTAACTGGAACTGTAATTTTTATGATTAAAACTTTCAGGGTCCAGAAATGATGGCTTAAAATTACCAAAAGCAACTAAAGCGTGAACCAAACTTAAATCTAGACAACTTACCATTCCTTACCTTTTTGATATAATGTGCCCGAAAAAAATGTCCAAAACAACTTGTATACCTAAAAAATTACCGCACCGTTCTAGCTCGTGTGGTGATATCAAATTGTTTTCTTGAAAAACAATCCAAAGAATGTTGACTTTTTTAAATTACTTCACCAAAACATTGCTAGTTTAATAACTAAAAAAGAGAACTTGGAAATCGAACTGCAGAAATTAACCGAAACCCGAGTTTTACCAAATATTGAAATTTTGTGTTTCTCTGAGACGTTTGTTAAAGCTGGGAATGAGTCAAATATAAACATAAATTAATATAAACATAATTATAAAGTTATATTCTAGCAGACTGTCACTGAAGAGTATCCGAAAAACGCGGCCGCACATGTATTCTTTGTCGTATTCATATTGAATTTAATAAGCTAAATTTTTTAGTGATTTAATAGTCGATTACGTATTTGAAGCATGCGGGATTGATATCCCAGAATATAAATGTACAATTATTTGCATATACTATAGAACTCCTACTAGTAACCCGTATCAATTCTTGCGTAAATTTGAGAAGCTTCTTGAAATACTGCGTAAAAAATGGAACAAACGCATTATAATTACAGGTCATTTTAATATTGACACATTGAGACTAACCAGCGTTGCAAACGAATACCAAAGAATACTTCAAAACAATAATTACACTATCCACATTGACAAACCTACCAGGAGCAAAGCATGTTTAGACCAGATTATTAGTAATAGTCCGGAATCTGAAGGAGATATTATTCATCTATATATGTCAGATCACGACACAGCTCAATTTCTGGCTACACCTACAGAAAATTATAGGCTACCATCAAAAACTACATTTTATAAAAAAAGGGATTTCAGCTCTGAGAAATTGAAAAAAATTATGAATTACTTATCTAAATTATCGTGGAATGACGTGTATGTGGAAAAAGATACAAATGTAGCTTTTCATAATTTTTATGACACGTTTACATTGCTATTTGACTCATGTTTTCCAGAATATACGAGTACAGTAAGAAGAAACAATAGGTATAAAAGTTTAAAATGGCTTACTCGGGGTCTAAAAAAGTCTGCCGATACTAAACGAAGACTTCGATTTAAATTATATAAAACCCGAAACATCATAGACAAGCAAACATATTCAAATTATAACAAATTATTCAAAAAATGCATTTTTACAGCAAATTTAAAAATATAACACTGATATTATTAGAAAGGCATCTAATATATCTAAAGCTACTTGGAATACATCATGTATTAATGTTTTATATCATTTTATATATCAGTGTTGGAATATAATAAAAAATAATGTAATTCAGCAACAATGAAACAACAAAATAAACAATTAATAATATTACGTATGACAACCCTATTGTTATATGTAATAAATTTAATGACTTTTTTATTGACAAAACAAAGATAGATCAAACTTCAGAATCGGAAATAAGCAAACATATTTCCACAAACAGCTAGTATGTTCTTATTCCCTATAGACTCCAAAGAAATAATTCCAATAATAAATAACCTTGATGAAACGAATTCTGTAGGATCCGATGGTGTACCTTCTACGACAATTTTAAAACAGTCTAGATTCATAATAGCACGGGATCTGGCATATAATAAACTTGGCCTATAAACAAGGAATTTATTTGAAAGATGTAAATAACTGTTATTAAGCCAATACACAAGAAAAACATCTGTCATCACAAGAAAATCATCCTGCAAATTATCGACCATTAGCTCGTTGACTAATAAATTAATGATTTGTGCATTCACTGTAATAATTCCAAATTATTTACCTATTTTTTTTATTAAACATTGCATGCTGTTACACAGTAAAATATGAGAACGAATAATAATGGTTAACCACCACAGACTATACCATATTTTCAGCAATAAGCATGATTATTATTATTGAAGTAATTGAGTATTCTTATTGAAAATAAAATGTCTTTATTGTCATAAAATAAAAGTTACTCATGGTAATACGCAAACAGTAAACCAGTTTAATTTTTAATAAGGTAAGGTAATAATTTTTAATTTTAACCGCAATACATACCACCTAAGTTATTGCTGTGTTTACGTTCTAGGGGCAAAGTAAATCCTCAAATTATTGTTATTTGTGGTTGAATAGTCAACAAAGCTTCCTTTATTATTCCACTCTTTCTTAAGAATCCAATAGCCTGTGTTTATTTTTTTTATATACAGTCACGTTGACGTACACAACGATGATCCAAAAATAAACATCTGTGTTGAAACATCATATGAATACCCCGAACAGGACTAGACCCTGGGGCTTCCAGCGTATGGGGTCAGCAACCCTCCACACCACTTGGCCGTCAAAAATATCAGAGCGGAAAGGCAAGCACTGCTGAATATGGGGTTAGTTAGTTCCTAACCAGGAAAATACCATCTTATTGAACAAAAATATTTAAATTAAATCGCCATCATAATATTATATGAATATGCCATTGTAATTTACGCTATATCTCTCTATAGAATTAGACTTATTACTAATTAGAATTATAACAGTTCATTAAAAAGCTCTGCTTTATTTGCATCTCTTATCTTTATTATAGCAATCAAGTTCATTTTTACATACTGCCGTTCAGTGTTAAGTATGAAAACAGCGCTAGACAATCAGGCCACCGGAAGAAGCCATAGTCCTAAGGAAGCAATGTGTACCATTCAGAAATTATCATACGTGCAGCGAACTGAAGGTGGGTATCGTCTTTTTTAGAGAAGCGATGATGAAGATGAGAATGTTACACAACGTTACATCCATGAGATACCACTCTACTTTTGAAGAGTCCAGGACCTTTCCTGCCAAGGCATATATTTCCTATATATGCCTTGGCAGGAAATATATAAATATATAGGAAAATATAATATATAGGACATATATATATATATTAACCATGAATGGGTGGTATCCCAGCCTGCGTCTTGCTGTCCGATGTTGGAATGAAAAGGGCTCCATGAGTTCGAAGAGAGCATGCCTCCAACTAACAAGCAACAAGCAACAGTGCCCAAAGCCTCAAATTTCCTGGAACGGTACTATACGGTGTACCCCCCCTACCGACGTAGAACTTTAGTTGGTGGAGGTGGCAGGTAATAGAAATAAGTATTTGTTTTTATAACGTTTTTATTTTATTTTCAATCTCAAGATATATTACATCTTACTCCGACGATGGAGCAAGTCACAATCTATTGTTTCTTCAATTATTTTACGTCATTCGATATATTCAAATTTAAATTAGTTTCTTCTTAAATTATACCGACCTTTTTACTAAAATATCGCGGCATTCTGACGTTCTCATAAGGCCAAGCCGTTACGATACCTACTTTACTTTTCTATTCACAGTAACAGAGGCCTATTGTAAGTTGATCCTAAGACCGGCAAAAGCAATTAATAATTACAGCTAAGTAGATACTTACACCTCTCAAATTTGCCTTCAGATGATTTCAGTGTTCAAATAAATTTAAAAAAAAAATCAGATTCAAACTAGCAATGTTTGATATTGAACAAAAAAGCAAAAACAAAAATGAAAATGTGTTTGTTAGAAAAGGGAAATTAAAAATTGTAGAGTAAGTTATAAATATGTGTTATAGTTTAATTAGGACAACGCAGAAAAATTATAAATATTATTGTTAGCGACGCGACATGAAATGGATTCGGCATAATAGGGACATAGCCATTCAAATAGTTTTGTAAATAACGCTAGTCCACGCCCTCACTACTTGCGCCCGTCCTCGGATAGGTGGTTATTTTCGAGTGTGACGTAAGCAAGTACTAATAAGATTCTTATAGGAAATTATGATGTTATAGGAACCTAGGTATAGGTATATTTTGAATTCTATTTTGATAACATTGATTTATGGTTGAATTGATGATGTTTGTGTTTAATAAAGTTCTTAGAGATTTCATTGGTATAATATAAGCATAATATGAGAAGCTTTATGTATGTTTTGGATAGAATTTAGACCTAGGTTATTTGTAAAATACTGATTTGTTCAGATTGGTCATATTTGTAGTAATTTCATGGTTATTTCGTATCAGATTAGGTACATAATGGTAGATATAACGTTATTGTATATAGGTTCATATAATAAAGTACGCATTTGAAGTAATAAATGACGTAATATGGTTAGATATTTTCTCGTTGAATAACTACGTAATTATATGGTTTATTGTTATGGTTTATTGATAATAATGTGTAAATTACTTTCTTTTATTGAAATGTAATAATTATTTTCATGGTGTTTTACGTATTTGAAGGGAATAACGAGAAAACCTTTGTTGTTGTATATGTTCCTAATTGGTAGTTATATCTTGTTAGATTATGTTAAAATCTAATTGTAATTAGAATGTTTGCATATTTTAATAATGTAAAATGATAAAATTATGTTTGTAACCGTTTCGCCTTAGGTACAATGTTAGGCTAAGTAAATAGTCTGCTGGCGCAAACGGTGTTTTGAAGTAGTCTTTGTTCTAGAAAGTTTTTTGTATTTAATTTTATCAAATTGGTATTTATGTAAACATATAGGAATCGTTTCGCTCTATTATTTGAATATAATATTGTAATAGTTTTGCTTAATAGTTTGAAAGATAAATCGATGTAAAGTTTAGAATCCAAGTAAAACTTAAGTGTAATTAGGTGCAAATTGCACAAACGCGCCAGCCAATCAGAGCGCTGGAATTATTTAGGGCGAAATTTGTATAAAAGGCGCACGCCGAGCTTTGGAAGTGTCTCGGTTTGCGTGCGGATTCGTTCGCACGTGGATCGCAGACGCTTTTTCCGCTCTCTAGTCCCCGCACTAGTTGAGCACCCCAAATTTCAGGGGTCGTTTTCACGACCCAGGCTTCGTACCGTATTTCCTAAATTTCATAGAAAAGTCGTTTTCACGACTCATCTTCGTTCCGCCTGCTGCCCGACGTCGCCGACTGCGTCGCCGTCGCCGCTCCGGCAAGATCTGCGTTCCAGAACTTCGAGTCTTCGTGTTCGAGTAAGTTATCCGCGTCGTTTCCAACCGCCCTACTGCGTGTAGGGTGGTTTTAGGAAGTTAGTCGTCGTTGATTAGGCTCATAGTATATATATTTATATATTATTGTCCCTCCCCAACCCCTCCGCAATGGGCTCAAGGGCTCCTGTCGAAGTGCAGGACGCATTTTGTGCACTCATTAGATTCGGTACAGTTCGGGGGCTTAAATACCCCCAACACCTCATCGATACTGTTCTCGATGGATACCCCCCCGCCCCTCAGGCCACCACACCTCCACAGGCCCCTCAGGCCACAACCGCCACTCAGACCACTCTGGTCTTAGGCCCTCCCGCGTCTCCTTCCTCCAGTGACATGGAGTGTGAAGTAGACTCCCCTCCGCGCCGCAAGCGAGCACCTGCGACCGAGACTTCCTCGGACGCCACCCCATCTGGCCCTGAGCCACCCTCTTTCACCCTAGTTAAGAAGCGCTCAAAACAAGCCCCGGCGTCCTCAACGCCCGTCCCGGTGTCTTCAACACCCACCGCGGCGAATTCAACGCCAGCTACCCCGGTGCATACAACACCCGCCCCGGCCTCTTCTGTCAAGACCAAGGTCCCACCACCCGTATTCCTTCGGGAAAAGGGTAAATGGTCCGAGGTCTCGACTTTGTGCAAAGTGCACAAGATCCACTACACCCGAGCGACCAACTCGGGTGAATCTATTAAAATCACCGTCCCGTCGATAGACGATTTCCGTGCTTTGATAAAGCTCCTCACTGATAAGCATTATGCTTATCACACTTATGCTCTGTCAGAAGAGCGTAAGTTCAGAGCGGTACTCAGGGGAGTCCCGTTCGAGTTATCGAACGAGGCTATCCTGGAAGACCTGCAGTCCCAAGGCTTCCCGGCACTTGCGGTGCATAAAATGCACAGCAAGTACGGGAGGCAACACCCTCTCGCCTTGGTGGTTCTCACCAACGTCCCCAAGTCTAGGGAGATTCTCAAAGGGGTTAGCACCATTTGCGGCCTCTCTGGGATCTCGGTCGAGGCGCCTCATCGCCGCGGTCATCCCGGCCAGTGCCACCGGTGCCAGTTGTACGGGCACGCGGCGGCCAACTGCGCCGCTCCGCCCAGGTGCGTCAAGTGCCTGGTGCCTCATTTCACAAAGGAGTGCACTCGCACTCCTGAAACTCCCTCTCCTCCCGATTGCGTGCTTTGTGGCCAGTCCGGCCACACCGCAAACTACAGGGGCTGCCCCCGTGCACCCCGTTGTATGCGTACTAATTCTAAGAGGGCGGCACCCAAACAGGCCCCGCCCCCTTCTCAGGAAAACTTTCCGCCGCTGCGTAGCCGGGTTCCTCCGGCTGCAAAGCCTACCCAGCCCAAGCCTGCTCCAGAGAACTGGAGGCACCGCCCCGCTACACAAGCGAAACCCATCCCGGCCCCTAGCCCATCCAACATCACTCCTCATCCCTCCGTAGCAGACGATATGCGTATCGTCTGCGACGCTATCAAAAGTGTCGATGTTAGGGAGATTGCAGTCTTAGCCCGTAAACTTAGGGCTTCACGTACTCCGACAGAGCGTTTGCTAGCTCTGGCGGAACATAGTTCCCTTCTCAATTCATTATAGGTTCATTTAAATGAATTGATCCCTAAATTATGCTTCGGCCGACCTCCGCGCAGCCCCGGCTTCACCGGAGGCTGCCCCGAACGGCCACCAACTCATGTCCCTTTGAGCACCTTCAGTGCAACTTTCACTACAGGCGGAAGACCCGCTCGCGGGTCTCCGCCAGCGCGCCCAACTTCCCGACGGGTGTCGCTTCCGATGAAGGCTAACAGTATACGCTTACTACAGCCAACAGGTGGTTTTTAGTGGGTAGGTGCCATTCTGGTGAGTCCCACATAACCCCCCCGCAGAGGAATTTACCTGCGGGCGGGTATGCATGACGCATCTTCCACCTCCCTCCCGCGAGGGTGCCTCGGCAGCAAAAAAAAAAAAAAAAAAACTTTGGAAGTCAGTTCGGTGCCCACAAGTGAAGAAAGAACAACTAAAAGGAAGAAAGAAACAGTTCGGTGCCCACAAGCAAGAAAACAACATCTAATAAGAAGAAAGAAATAGTTCGGTGCCTGCAGCGAAGAAAACAACAACTAATAAGAAGAAAGAAAAAGTCTAATAAGAAGAAAGAAAAAGTCTAAGAAGAAAAGTTCAGAAGCTTCCAGTTAGAAGAAAGAAAGTGCTGTTCGGTGAATCCGGAGGCCAGTGAAGACCCAAGAACACATAAGCGCTGTTCGGTGTATCCGGAGGCCAGTGAAGAGGTCTGAAGAAAGAAGCTGAACTACAGGAACGATTGCGGTTCATAGGCTTATTTAAACTTAAGGTTTAATTGTATACGCAATAAACGTTCCTACTTTGAAGACTGTGTTGTTTTCACTGCGCTCCAACCTGCACTCGATCAGGTCGGGTGTCACTCCGTGGTTAGTCAGGTCGTGGTGTCTTCGGGGCCAAAGGGTACATACGGCGGCATCTTCTCCAGCCGGCGCAACAAAACTACGCGCAACAGTTTTCCTGGTCCTTCGAGCCGGATCCTGGATCAAGAAGATGCCAACCACACGGTCGACTGGAAGAACGAAGCCCACCACCGCCACGGAGTCTTCGAGGGACTGGAGCGCAGCCACGCCGACAGAGACGACAGACACGATGGGGTCGTCTACGGGGTCGACGTTGACACCAGGGGCACCAACGCACCCCGCCGGAGGAGCGCCTGAAGCACGCCACGCCGAAGGTTGCACCGTACCGCCAGCAATGGATGGGGTTGCGTCAAGGGGCGCTGCGGACGAAGAGGCACGGTTCGCGGTACCAGCGCCCGTGGAACCCAGGAGGGTTGGTTCCACCACCAGGTCGAGGGCTTCCAGAAGAAGAGAAGCTGAATTGAAAATGGAAATAGCCCAGAGGAAGCTGGATCTCGCCGAGGCCGAACTGGAGCTCGTGCGGGTCGAGTCCGGCAGCGAAGAAGACTTCGCAGACGAGGAGCGGCAGCACCACGTGGAGGAGTGGCTACAGAAGACCGAGAGGAGAGCGAGGGTAATGCCACCCTTGGTGCCGCCGTCGCGACCACCGTCACCACCACCACCACCGCGGCTACCACAGCCGCCGCCTGCATCGAGGAAGACCGACATCCAGGAGTTGGCTGAAGCATTGGGGAAGCTACCTAGAGGCCGGTCGGAAGCTGTACACATCGAGCTTCCCAACTTCGACGGCGCCGCAGAAGAATGGCTGGCGTTCAAGAGGACGTTCGAAGACACGGCACCCAGCTTCAGTCACGTGCAGAACCTGGCCAGATTACGGAAGGCGCTGCAAGGGAGGGCGCGAGAGGCAGTGAAGAGCCTCTTGTTTACGGCGGAGCATCCCAGCGAAGTCATGAGGGGGCTACAATTGAGGTTCGGAAGACCCGAAGCTCTGGCAACTGCGGAGCTGGAGAAGCTGGAGAACCTGCCACGGGTCACAGAGGATCCGAACGACGTGAGCACGTTCTACAGCCACGTGAGGAACGCCGTGGCCACGATCAAGGCAATGGGGGCAAGCAAATACCTAGATTCCCTTAGAACCACGAGGGCCCTCATTGCGAAGATGCCGACTACGATGAAACACCGGTGGATCGCATACAAGAGGACGAATCCTGACGAAGAACTTCGGGACCTGGAAGTCATGAACGCATTCCTGGAGGATGAAAGCGAATGGTACGCGGAAATAGCCGACCCTGAAGTATCCTGGAAGAAAGAAGACCGTCAGCGATCTGCACCACCGAAGACATCATGGGGCCACGAGCGAAGACCAGTGAAGAAGGTTCACTACGTGCAGGGGAATGAAGAGCACCCCCGCAAGAATCGGTGTCCAGTGTGTAACGGCGAACACTGGATTTACGAATGCAAGAAGTTCAAAGAAGCAAACCTTAGTCAAAAGTACGAAATGGCTAAGAAGGCAATTTTATGCTTCAGGTGTCTACGAGGAAGACATTCAAGGAAGACCTGCAGGGCAGCAGATTGCAAGAAGTGCGGAAGATGGCACCACACCAGTCTTCATGATGAAAGCCGTCCACCAGCAGCTGTTGGGGATAGAGAAGAATCCCGCTGCAATGTCTCCAGTCGCAGAGAAGAGCCCAAAGAAGTCGTCACCTCCGTGCACACTGCCAGTGATGGGCAGGTGTATCTGAAGATGATCCCAGTGGACCTGTATGGACCGAAGGGCGCAGCACGCGTACTGGCCCTTCTGGATGAGGGGTCAACAGTCACGTTATTGGATGCTGGGGTGGCGCAGATGATTGGGGCTGAAGGCAAGGCGAGTCCGATAACTATCGAGACAATTGGAGAACATGGAATCAAGAGGTGCGACTCGCAGAAGATAAGTGTCAAGATCAAGGGAGCTCATCGTAAGAAGAAGGAAACGATTGAAGTTCGAACAATCGACAGTTTGAAGCTCTCAAGACAAGGTGTGGATCGAGGTGTCATCCAAGGATGCTCGCATCTGCAAGGCATTCAAGGTCAACTACTATATGAAGATGAAGAGCCAAAACTTCTCATCGGGCAAGACAACTGGGGTCTCATCGTCACGAGAAGACTCAAGAAAGGGAAAAGGTCCGATCCAGTTGCATCACTGACGAGCTTGGGATGGGTCCTCCATGGGCGTCACAACGGGAAGACGTCACCAGTACAGTTCGTCAACCACAGCAGACTCATCGAAGAAGATGAGACAGAAGCCTTGGTGCGGCGACACTTCGACATCGAATCAATCGGAGTGCAGCCTCGCCGCCCGAGCAACGACGCAGACCAACCAGCGCTTGAGGTCCTGCAGTCAACGACGAAGCGCCTTCCAGAGGGGAGGTTTGAATCCGGGCTGCTGTGGAAGAGTGAAGACGAAACCCTCCCAAACAACTACGTGCAAGCTCATCGACGTCTTATTGGGATCGAAAGGAAATTGGACAAGGATGCAACCCTGAAGACGTCATATGAAGACCAGATGAAGAAGCTGATAGAAAATGGTTACGCAGAGAAGGCTCCAGTATCAACGACCGCTGGAAGAACATTTTATTTGCCGCATTTTGCGGTAATGCATCCCGTGAAGAAGAAGCCAAGGATAGTCCTGGATGCTGCTGCCAAATTTGACGGGAAGTGCCTGAACGACGCACTCCTGCCGGGACCAGATCTTCTGCAATCGCTATTTGGGGTGCTTGTGAGGTTCAGAGAGAAGCCGGTCGCCGTCGTCGCCGACATTCAAGATATGTTCCTGAGGGTACAGATGCGTGAAGAGGACCGCGACAGCCTGAGGTTCCTGTGGCGCGGCGACAGAAGAAATGGGACACCAGACGAATACCGAATGTGCTCAGTGGTGTTTGGTGCGGCTTCATCACCGTCTACGGCGATTTTTGTAATGAACAAGAACGCAGAAGATTTCAGAGAAGATTACCCGGCGGCAGTGGAGGCTATCGAGAAGAGTCACTATATGGATGATTATTTGCAGAGCTTTGCCACAGAGGAAGATGCAAGAAAGATCGCGCATCAGGTGCAAAGCATTCACGCAAAGGCAGGCTTCCACTTGAGGGGATGGAGCAGCAACAGGCAGAAGATCCTCGACGGGATAGGAGATCAGCTCAAAGAAGACAGCACAGAACTGGTTGCTGAAGAGAAGACTCTTGAGCTGAGATGGCTAGTGGCAGAAGACTTGCTGGCCTTCAACTTTGGGTTCCGGAATACCAGCCCGGACATACTCGAAGGCAAGAAGACGCCGACGAAGAGAGAAGTCACCAGCGCCGTGATGTCCACCTTCGACCCCCTGGGCCTTGCTATCCCAGTTTTAATTCAGGGGCATAAGCTGATTCGGGACATATGGCGCAGGGAGATCGGCTGGGACAACGCGATTCCCGAAGACCAGCGAGCAGCCTGGGACAAATACGTGAAAGAAGTGTCCGTATTGAGCGACCTTCGAATACCCAGATGCATCTCACCGAAGTTGGAAGAGGCAGCGAGTCAAAAGGGAACCCGGTGGAAGTTCATACCACCTGGCTGTCCAAACATGGGCGGCGCTTGGGAAAGGCTCGTACGATCGGTGAAGACGGCTCTGACGACGGTGCTGCAGTCCAGGACACCACAAGAGGAAGTCCTACACACGCTGATGACTGAAGTCGAACACGTGGTGAACTCGAGGCCACTCACCCACGTTAGCGTAGACCCTGACGACGAGGAAGCTCTAACGCCGAACCACTTTTTACTTGGCAGATCTTGTGGAGCACCGGCGCCTGGAGAGTTTGCAGACATCGAGCTCGTCGGAAGGGCAACGTGGAAGACGGCACAACGGCTGACGGATCACTTCTGGAACAGGTGGATCAAGGAGTATCTGCCTACCCTGCTGCCGAAGAAGGTCAACGGAGCAGCAACGCAGGATCCGCGCGTTGGCGACATTGTCATGGTCGTCGACGCAACACTGCCGAGGAACACCTGGCCGAGAGGAAGAGTTCACCGAGTCTACCCTGGACCTGATGGGAGAGTTCGAGTTCTGGACGTGCAGACACCATGGGGGATCCTGAGGCGGCCAACGAGACGGGTCGCCATCCTGGTTCCAGCTGCAGCGTCGCAACCGCAGGATGGAGTGCTACGCACTGCGGGGGAGACTGTTAGCGACGCGACATGAAATGGATTCGGCATAATAGGGACATAGCCATTCAAATAGTTTTGTAAATAACGCTAGTCCACGCCCTCACTACTTGCGCCCGTCCTCGGATAGGTGGTTATTTTCGAGTGTGACGTAAGCAAGTACTAATAAGATTCTTATAGGAAATTATGATGTTATAGGAACCTAGGTATAGGTATATTTTGAATTCTATTTTGATAACATTGATTTATGGTTGAATTGATGATGTTTGTGTTTAATAAAGTTCTTAGAGATTTCATTGGTATAATATAAGCATAATATGAGAAGCTTTATGTATGTTTTGGATAGAATTTAGACCTAGGTTATTTGTAAAATACTGATTTGTTCAGATTGGTCATATTTGTAGTAATTTCATGGTTATTTCGTATCAGATTAGGTACATAATGGTAGATATAACGTTATTGTATATAGGTTCATATAATAAAGTACGCATTTGAAGTAATAAATGACGTAATATGGTTAGATATTTTCTCGTTGAATAACTACGTAATTATATGGTTTATTGTTATGGTTTATTGATAATAATGTGTAAATTACTTTCTTTTATTGAAATGTAATAATTATTTTCATGGTGTTTTACGTATTTGAAGGGAATAACGAGAAAACCTTTGTTGTTGTATATGTTCCTAATTGGTAGTTATATCTTGTTAGATTATGTTAAAATCTAATTGTAATTAGAATGTTTGCATATTTTAATAATGTAAAATGATAAAATTATGTTTGTAACCGTTTCGCCTTAGGTACAATGTTAGGCTAAGTAAATAGTCTGCTGGCGCAAACGGTGTTTTGAAGTAGTCTTTGTTCTAGAAAGTTTTTTGTATTTAATTTTATCAAATTGGTATTTATGTAAACATATAGGAATCGTTTCGCTCTATTATTTGAATATAATATTGTAATAGTTTTGCTTAATAGTTTGAAAGATAAATCGATGTAAAGTTTAGAATCCAAGTAAAACTTAAGTGTAATTAGGTGCAAATTGCACAAACGCGCCAGCCAATCAGAGCGCTGGAATTATTTAGGGCGAAATTTGTATAAAAGGCGCACGCCGAGCTTTGGAAGTGACGCTGACACAGTCTCGGTTTGCGTGCGGATTCGTTCGCACGTGGATCGCAGACGCTTTTTCCGCTCTCTAGTCCCCGCACTAGTTGAGCACCCCAAATTTCAGGGGTCGTTTTCACGACCCAGGCTTCGTACCGTATCTCCTAAATTTCATAGAAAAGTCGTTTTCACGACTAATCTTCGTTCCGCCTGCTGCCCGACGTCGCCGACTGCGTCGCCGTCGCCGCTCCGGCAAGATCTGCGTTCCAGAACTTCGAGTCTTCGTGTTGTTCGAGTAAGTTATCCGCGTCGTTTCCAACCGCCCTACTGCGTGTAGGGTGGTTTTAGGAAGTTAGTCGTCGTTGATTAGGCTCATAGTATATATATTTATATATTATTGTCCCTCCCCAACCCCTCCGCAATGGATGCAAAAAGTTTATTAGATTCCTTTAAAAAATTCACCGCAGCCGTCGCCGCTGCAGGCTCCGAAGATGCTCAAGTAATTTACCCACTACTTGCCTCTCATTTCCCCATGTTGGCCCCATTGATTGCTCAAGCCACCTCCGTCCCTCAGGCCCCTCAGGCCACGCAAGCCCCTCAGGTCCCTCTGGTCCTAGGCCCTCCCGCGTCCCCCACCTCCAGTGACATGGAGTGTGAAGTAGACGCCCCTCCGCGCCGCAAGCGCGCACCCGCGACCGAGTCATCCTCGGACGCCACCCCATCTGGCCCTGAGCCACCCTCCTTCACCCTAGTTAAGAAGCGCTCTAAGAAGCGCTCAAAACAAGCCCCGGCGTCCTCAACGCCCGTCCCGGTGTCTTCAACACCCACCGCGGCGACCTCAACGCCAGCTACCCCGGTGCATACAACACCCGCGCCGGCCTCTTCTGCCAAGGCCAAGGTCCCACCACCCGTGTTCCTTCGGGAAAAGGGTAAATGGTCCGAGGTCTCGTCTTTGTGCAGAGAGCACAAAATCCACTACACCCGAGCGACCAACTCGGGTGAATCTATTAAAATCACCGTCTCGTCGATAGACGATTTCCGTGCTTTGATAAAGCTTCTCACTGATAAGCAATATGCTTATCACACTTATGCTCTGTCAGAAGAGCGTAAGTTCAGAGCGGTACTCAGGGGAGTCCCGTTCGAATTATCGAACGAGGCTATCCTGGAAGACCTGCAGTCCCAAGGCTTCCCGGCACTTGCGGTGCATAAAATGCACAGCAAGTACGGGAGGCAACACCCTCTCGCCTTGGTGGTTCTCACCAACGTCCCCAAGTCTAGGGAGATTCTCAAAGGGGTTAGCACCATTTGCGGCCTCTCTGGGATCTCGGTCGAGGCGCCTCATCGCCGCGGTCATCCCGGCCAGTGCCACCGGTGCCAGTTGTACGGGCACGCGGCGGCCAACTGCGCCGCTCCGCCCAGGTGCGTCAAGTGCCTGGTCCCTCATTACACAAAGGAGTGCAATCGCACCCCTGAAACTACCTCTCCTCCCGATTGCGTGCTTTGTGGCCAGTCCGGCCACACCGCAAACTACAGGGGCTGCCCCCGTGCACCCCGTTGTATGCGTACAAATTCTAAGAGGGCGGCACCCAAACAGGCCCCGCCCCTTTCTCAGGAAAACTTTCCGCCGCTGCGTAGCCGGGTTCCTCCGGCTGCAAAGCCTACCCAGCCCAAGCCTGCTCCAGAGAACTGGAGGCACCGCCCCGCTGCACTAGCGAATCCCATCCCGGCTCCTCGCCCATCCAATATCACTCCTCAACCCTCCGTAGCAGACGATATGCGTATCGTCTGCGACGCTATCAAAAGTGTCGATGTTAGGGAGATTGCAGTCTTAGCCCGTAAACTTAGGGCTTCACGTACTCCGACAGAGCGTTTGCTTGCTCTGGCGGAACATAGTTCCCTTCTCAATTCATTATAGGTTCATTTAAATGAATTGATCCCTAAATCATGCTTCGGCCGACCTCCGCGCAGCCCCGGCTTCACCGGAGGCTGCCCCGAACGGCCACCAACTCATGTCCCTTTGAGCACCTTCAGTGCAACTTTCACTACAGGCGGAAGACACGCTAGCGGGTCTCCGCCAGCGCGCCCAACTTCCCGACGGGTGTCGCTTCCGATGAAGGCTAATAGTATACGCTTACTACAGCCAACAGGTGGTTTTTAGTGGGTAGGTGCCATTCTGGTGAGTCCCACATAACCCCCCCGCAGAGGAATTTACCTGCGGGCGGGTATGCATGACGCATCTTCCACCTCCCTCCCGCGAGGGTGCCTCGGCAGCAAAAAAAAAAAAAAAAAAAAAAAAAAACTTTGGAAGTGCTGACACAGTCTCGGTTTGCGTGCGGATTCGTTCGCACGTGGATCGCAGACGCTTTTTCCGCTCTCTAGTCCCCGCACTAGTTGAGCACCCCAAATTTCAGGGGTCGTTTTCACGACCCAGGCTTCGTACCGTATCTCCTAAATTTCATAGAAAAGTCGTTTTCACGACTAATCTTCGTTCCGCCTGCTGCCCGACGTCGCCGACTGCGTCGCCGTCGCCGCTCCGGCAAGATCTGCGTTCCAGAACTTCGAGTCTTCGTGTTGTTCGAGTAAGTTATCCGCGTCGTTTCCAACCGCCCTACTGCGTGTAGGGTGGTTTTAGGAAGTTAGTCGTCGTTGATTAGGCTCATAGTATATATATTTATATATTATTGTCCCTCCCCAACCCCTCCGCAATGGATGCAAAAAGTTTATTAGATTCCTTTAAAAAATTCACCGCAGCCGTCGCCGCTGCAGGCTCCGAAGATGCTCAAGTAATTTACCCACTACTTGCCTCTCATTTCCCCATGTTGGCCCCATTGATTGCTCAAGCCACCTCCGTCCCTCAGGCCCCTCAGGCCACGCAAGCCCCTCAGGTCCCTCTGGTCCTAGGCCCTCCCGCGTCCCCCACCTCCAGTGACATGGAGTGTGAAGTAGACGCCCCTCCGCGCCGCAAGCGCGCACCCGCGACCGAGTCATCCTCGGACGCCACCCCATCTGGCCCTGAGCCACCCTCCTTCACCCTAGTTAAGAAGCGCTCTAAGAAGCGCTCAAAACAAGCCCCGGCGTCCTCAACGCCCGTCCCGGTGTCTTCAACACCCACCGCGGCGACCTCAACGCCAGCTACCCCGGTGCATACAACACCCGCGCCGGCCTCTTCTGCCAAGGCCAAGGTCCCACCACCCGTGTTCCTTCGGGAAAAGGGTAAATGGTCCGAGGTCTCGTCTTTGTGCAGAGAGCACAAAATCCACTACACCCGAGCGACCAACTCGGGTGAATCTATTAAAATCACCGTCTCGTCGATAGACGATTTCCGTGCTTTGATAAAGCTTCTCACTGATAAGCAATATGCTTATCACACTTATGCTCTGTCAGAAGAGCGTAAGTTCAGAGCGGTACTCAGGGGAGTCCCGTTCGAATTATCGAACGAGGCTATCCTGGAAGACCTGCAGTCCCAAGGCTTCCCGGCACTTGCGGTGCATAAAATGCACAGCAAGTACGGGAGGCAACACCCTCTCGCCTTGGTGGTTCTCACCAACGTCCCCAAGTCTAGGGAGATTCTCAAAGGGGTTAGCACCATTTGCGGCCTCTCTGGGATCTCGGTCGAGGCGCCTCATCGCCGCGGTCATCCCGGCCAGTGCCACCGGTGCCAGTTGTACGGGCACGCGGCGGCCAACTGCGCCGCTCCGCCCAGGTGCGTCAAGTGCCTGGTCCCTCATTACACAAAGGAGTGCAATCGCACCCCTGAAACTACCTCTCCTCCCGATTGCGTGCTTTGTGGCCAGTCCGGCCACACCGCAAACTACAGGGGCTGCCCCCGTGCACCCCGTTGTATGCGTACAAATTCTAAGAGGGCGGCACCCAAACAGGCCCCGCCCCTTTCTCAGGAAAACTTTCCGCCGCTGCGTAGCCGGGTTCCTCCGGCTGCAAAGCCTACCCAGCCCAAGCCTGCTCCAGAGAACTGGAGGCACCGCCCCGCTGCACTAGCGAATCCCATCCCGGCTCCTCGCCCATCCAATATCACTCCTCAACCCTCCGTAGCAGACGATATGCGTATCGTCTGCGACGCTATCAAAAGTGTCGATGTTAGGGAGATTGCAGTCTTAGCCCGTAAACTTAGGGCTTCACGTACTCCGACAGAGCGTTTGCTTGCTCTGGCGGAACATAGTTCCCTTCTCAATTCATTATAGGTTCATTTAAATGAATTGATCCCTAAATCATGCTTCGGCCGACCTCCGCGCAGCCCCGGCTTCACCGGAGGCTGCCCCGAACGGCCACCAACTCATGTCCCTTTGAGCACCTTCAGTGCAACTTTCACTACAGGCGGAAGACACGCTAGCGGGTCTCCGCCAGCGCGCCCAACTTCCCGACGGGTGTCGCTTCCGATGAAGGCTAATAGTATACGCTTACTACAGCCAACAGGTGGTTTTTAGTGGGTAGGTGCCATTCTGGTGAGTCCCACATAACCCCCCCGCAGAGGAATTTACCTGCGGGCGGGTATGCATGACGCATCTTCCACCTCCCTCCCGCGAGGGTGCCTCGGCAGCAAAAAAAAAAAAAAAAAAAACTTTGGAAGTCAGTTCGGTGCCCACAAGTGAAGAAAGAACAACTAAAAGGAAGAAAGAAACAGTTCGGTGCCCACAAGCAAGAAAACAACATCTAATAAGAAGAAAGAAATAGTTCGGTGCCTGCAGCGAAGAAAACAACAACTAATAAGAAGAAAGAAAAAGTCTAATAAGAAGAAAGAAAAAGTCTAAGAAGAAAAGTTCAGAAGCTTCCAGTTAGAAGAAAGAAAGTGCTGTTCGGTGAATCCGGAGGCCAGTGAAGACCCAAGAACACATAAGCGCTGTTCGGTGTATCCGGAGGCCAGTGAAGAGGTCTGAAGAAAGAAGCTGAACTACAGGAACGATTGCGGTTCATAGGCTTATTTAAACTTAAGGTTTAATTGTATACGCAATAAACGTTCCTACTTTGAAGACTGTGTTGTTTTCACTGCGCTCCAACCTGCACTCGATCAGGTCGGGTGTCACTCCGTGGTTAGTCAGGTCGTGGTGTCTTCGGGGCCAAAGGGTACATACGGCGGCATCTTCTCCAGCCGGCGCAACAAAACTACGCGCAACAATTATAATATAAGAACGTCAAATGCGTTTCGATGATTACCATGCCACCGGCAACACATAAAGATGGAATCAACACTCGCAGTTAGATATTTAAAGTGTTCTGATGATCACTACTAAGAGGAACCGGAAATAGTCTTTCATTCAAATAAAACCTATAAACACATTTATGATTCGAGTCCGTGGTAGCGCTCACTTTTGAAGTTATTCTAGCTTTCGCTGAATGACATTCAAAGAAGTTTTTTTCTCTAAATTCTTTGATTTTCTTTATATTTTCCAAGCTGTTTGTATCCACGAAATCAACAGGCTCCCCGTCTACTGTAGTTTCTTTTTCAAGTTTATATATTTCGTTTTCATCTGTTTTTAGTTGAAAACGTGCTTCAGATTGCTCTTTAATCGTATCTAAGATTTTCGGTTTTCGAAAACCGTTTTCAATGAGAGATTCCGCTGATAAACTAAAGTTTTCATTTCTGAAGTATTGTTGTACTAAGCTGTTTTTAAAGCCTGGTTTATCCAAAGGAATAAAGTATCCCTTGGAGGGTTTGGAATCAACACTAGTATGCTCAAGGCTTGAATTTTTAGAATTGCTTGTAGAACCGTTGGTGTCTTTGTAATCACTTTTTGTGTCGCCACCACATTTTTCACAATATTCTACTACTTTTTTATTTTTGTTAATATTTTTTTTAGAACAAAGAAGATCCGACCTGGTTACCTTCTTCGGCTTGGCTTCGAGGAAATAATTTTTGGTTGCAATTCCACCAACAGAACAACATTTACATTTTTCGTTTGATTTCGTTGGTTGAGAAACGACCACGGATCTTCTTGATGTGGGTTTTTTCAGGTCACATTTATTCGTTACAGAATCTCTACTTTTGGACTTCGATACATTAGTTATTTTTTTATTTTTAAGTTTGCTGGAAGTCGACATCACCGGCAACGACAGAAACACACGCGATTAGAAACCACAACAGTAGGTTGCTATAGCAACCAGTTCATTGGATGTTTATGAAAATAAATAGCACGCCATCTATAACTTTCACGTGTTATAGTTCATAATGCTTACACGTTTGTGTCACAGGCAGATTGTATAATCGGCGCTTTTACCGGCAGGTGTATTTTTTATCATCAAGAGATGGCGACAGGGTAAATTCTGGGATTTACTTTATACACATTTTCTTTCAGTCATTTAAACATGGAATTAATATAAAATACTGGAAGGTCCACTAATGCTCGAAAGGAGAGCTGACAGGGAGGTTTAATGAACCTCCGCTCTGTGTGTTTTTTCCTAGTCTTATACCATGTTCATATACATATAATAAATAAAGTTATTTTATAGTTTTCCTTTGAACGGATACACATAAAATATAACACCCGTGTTTATTGCGGGGTTTAAAATAAATCTATACAAAAATAAATGTAAGCATCCTTATTTTAACGCCCTTAATTTTTGTTTTCCATGTCATATTAATAAACAGAATGTGAAGGATCAATGATAAACACAGTAAAGCTAAAATATTTACTGTCTGATATTGATAGCCTCGCCGTAACTGCAACGAGCGTCGGTTAACTCTTGTGTCTCTTGTCTTATTATTTAGTATGTATTAAAAAATCATTCAAATTAAATAGGTAAAGCTTATTTTTGACTGCAAAAATCTATATATATATATATAATTATTACCTATATATATAATACTTGTGCAGTGTGTATTTTTTTTTCACCGCCGGCGAGCAACTCCCGGTAGGTTGGCACCTATTTAGCGCGCGCAATTACACCGAGTGACAGACGCCTCCTTCTACTGATACTGGTGGAATAAGGTGTGTTTGCAAACTTTTTTAAAAATTATTCTTTTATTGACTGTCCTTCTGTTTCAAATTGTCACCTAAGTTATAAAATTTTAAATGTTAATGTAACTGGAACTGTAATTTTTATGATTAAAACTTTCAGGGTCCAGAAATGATGGCTTAAAATTACCAAAAGCAACTAAAGCGTGAACCAAACTTAAATCTAGACAACTTACCATTCCTTACCTTTTTGATATAATGTGCCCGAAAAAAATGTCCAAAACAACTTGTATACCTAAAAAATTACCGCACCGTTCTAGCTCGTGTGGTGATATCAAATTGTTTTCTTGAAAAACAATCCAAAGAATGTTGACTTTTTTAAATTACTTCACCAAAACATTGCTAGTTTAATAACTAAAAAAGAGAACTTGGAAATCGAACTGCAGAAATTAACCGAAACCCGAGTTTTACCAAATATTGAAATTTTGTGTTTCTCTGAGACGTTTGTTAAAGCTGGGAATGAGTCAAATATAAACATAAATTAATATAAACATAATTATAAAGTTATATTCTAGCAGACTGTCACTGAAGAGTATCCGAAAAACGCGGCCGCACATGTATTCTTTGTCGTATTCATATTGAATTTAATAAGCTAAATTTTTTAGTGATTTAATAGTCGATTACGTATTTGAAGCATGCGGGATTGATATCCCAGAATATAAATGTACAATTATTTGCATATACTATAGAACTCCTACTAGTAACCCGTATCAATTCTTGCGTAAATTTGAGAAGCTTCTTGAAATACTGCGTAAAAAATGGAACAAACGCATTATAATTACAGGTCATTTTAATATTGACACATTGAGACTAACCAGCGTTGCAAACGAATACCAAAGAATACTTCAAAACAATAATTACACTATCCACATTGACAAACCTACCAGGAGCAAAGCATGTTTAGACCAGATTATTAGTAATAGTCCGGAATCTGAAGGAGATATTATTCATCTATATATGTCAGATCACGACACAGCTCAATTTCTGGCTACACCTACAGAAAATTATAGGCTACCATCAAAAACTACATTTTATAAAAAAAGGGATTTCAGCTCTGAGAAATTGAAAAAAATTATGAATTACTTATCTAAATTATCGTGGAATGACGTGTATGTGGAAAAAGATACAAATGTAGCTTTTCATAATTTTTATGACACGTTTACATTGCTATTTGACTCATGTTTTCCAGAATATACGAGTACAGTAAGAAGAAACAATAGGTATAAAAGTTTAAAATGGCTTACTCGGGGTCTAAAAAAGTCTGCCGATACTAAACGAAGACTTCGATTTAAATTATATAAAACCCGAAACATCATAGACAAGCAAACATATTCAAATTATAACAAATTATTCAAAAAATGCATTTTTACAGCAAATTTAAAAATATAACACTGATATTATTAGAAAGGCATCTAATATATCTAAAGCTACTTGGAATACATCATGTATTAATGTTTTATATCATTTTATATATCAGTGTTGGAATATAATAAAAAATAATGTAATTCAGCAACAATGAAACAACAAAATAAACAATTAATAATATTACGTATGACAACCCTATTGTTATATGTAATAAATTTAATGACTTTTTTATTGACAAAACAAAGATAGATCAAACTTCAGAATCGGAAATAAGCAAACATATTTCCACAAACAGCTAGTATGTTCTTATTCCCTATAGACTCCAAAGAAATAATTCCAATAATAAATAACCTTGATGAAACGAATTCTGTAGGATCCGATGGTGTACCTTCTACGACAATTTTAAAACAGTCTAGATTCATAATAGCACGGGATCTGGCATATAATAAACTTGGCCTATAAACAAGGAATTTATTTGAAAGATGTAAATAACTGTTATTAAGCCAATACACAAGAAAAACATCTGTCATCACAAGAAAATCATCCTGCAAATTATCGACCATTAGCTCGTTGACTAATAAATTAATGATTTGTGCATTCACTGTAATAATTCCAAATTATTTACCTATTTTTTTTATTAAACATTGCATGCTGTTACACAGTAAAATATGAGAACGAATAATAATGGTTAACCACCACAGACTATACCATATTTTCAGCAATAAGCATGATTATTATTATTGAAGTAATTGAGTATTCTTATTGAAAATAAAATGTCTTTATTGTCATAAAATAAAAGTTACTCATGGTAATACGCAAACAGTAAACCAGTTTAATTTTTAATAAGGTAAGGTAATAATTTTTAATTTTAACCGCAATACATACCACCTAAGTTATTGCTGTGTTTACGTTCTAGGGGCAAAGTAAATCCTCAAATTATTGTTATTTGTGGTTGAATAGTCAACAAAGCTTCCTTTATTATTCCACTCTTTCTTAAGAATCCAATAGCCTGTGTTTATTTTTTTTATATACAGTCACGTTGACGTACACAACGATGATCCAAAAATAAACATCTGTGTTGAAACATCATATGAATACCCCGAACAGGACTAGACCCTGGGGCTTCCAGCGTATGGGGTCAGCAACCCTCCACACCACTTGGCCGTCAAAAATATCAGAGCGGAAAGGCAAGCACTGCTGAATATGGGGTTAGTTAGTTCCTAACCAGGAAAATACCATCTTATTGAACAAAAATATTTAAATTAAATCGCCATCATAATATTATATGAATATGCCATTGTAATTTACGCTATATCTCTCTATAGAATTAGACTTATTACTAATTAGAATTATAACAGTTCATTAAAAAGCTCTGCTTTATTTGCATCTCTTATCTTTATTATAGCAATCAAGTTCATTTTTACATACTGCCGTTCAGTGTTAAGTATGAAAACAGCGCTAGACAATCAGGCCACCGGAAGAAGCCATAGTCCTAAGGAAGCAATGTGTACCATTCAGAAATTATCATACGTGCAGCGAACTGAAGGTGGGTATCGTCTTTTTTAGAGAAGCGATGATGAAGATGAGAATGTTACACAACGTTACATCCATGAGATACCACTCTACTTTTGAAGAGTCCAGGACCTTTCCTGCCAAGGCATATATTTCCTATATATGCCTTGGCAGGAAATATATAAATATATAGGAAAATATAATATATAGGACATATATATATATATTAACCATGAATGGGTGGTATCCCAGCCTGCGTCTTGCTGTCCGATGTTGGAATGAAAAGGGCTCCATGAGTTCGAAGAGAGCATGCCTCCAACTAACAAGCAACAAGCAACAGTGCCCAAAGCCTCAAATTTCCTGGAACGGTACTATACGGTGTACCCCCCCTACCGACGTAGAACTTTAGTTGGTGGAGGTGGCAGGTAATAGAAATAAGTATTTGTTTTTATAACGTTTTTATTTTATTTTCAATCTCAAGATATATTACATCTTACTCCGACGATGGAGCAAGTCACAATCTATTGTTTCTTCAATTATTTTACGTCATTCGATATATTCAAATTTAAATTAGTTTCTTCTTAAATTATACCGACCTTTTTACTAAAATATCGCGGCATTCTGACGTTCTCATAAGGCCAAGCCGTTACGATACCTACTTTACTTTTCTATTCACAGTAACAGAGGCCTATTGTAAGTTGATCCTAAGACCGGCAAAAGCAATTAATAATTACAGCTAAGTAGATACTTACACCTCTCAAATTTGCCTTCAGATGATTTCAGTGTTCAAATAAATTTAAAAAAAAAATCAGATTCAAACTAGCAATGTTTGATATTGAACAAAAAAGCAAAAACAAAAATGAAAATGTGTTTGTTAGAAAAGGGAAATTAAAAATTGTAGAGTAAGTTATAAATATGTGTTATAGTTTAATTAGGACAACGCAGAAAAATTATAAATATTATTGTTAGCGACGCGACATGAAATGGATTCGGCATAATAGGGACATAGCCATTCAAATAGTTTTGTAAATAACGCTAGTCCACGCCCTCACTACTTGCGCCCGTCCTCGGATAGGTGGTTATTTTCGAGTGTGACGTAAGCAAGTACTAATAAGATTCTTATAGGAAATTATGATGTTATAGGAACCTAGGTATAGGTATATTTTGAATTCTATTTTGATAACATTGATTTATGGTTGAATTGATGATGTTTGTGTTTAATAAAGTTCTTAGAGATTTCATTGGTATAATATAAGCATAATATGAGAAGCTTTATGTATGTTTTGGATAGAATTTAGACCTAGGTTATTTGTAAAATACTGATTTGTTCAGATTGGTCATATTTGTAGTAATTTCATGGTTATTTCGTATCAGATTAGGTACATAATGGTAGATATAACGTTATTGTATATAGGTTCATATAATAAAGTACGCATTTGAAGTAATAAATGACGTAATATGGTTAGATATTTTCTCGTTGAATAACTACGTAATTATATGGTTTATTGTTATAGTTTATTGATAATAATGTGTAAATTACTTTCTTTTATTGAAATGTAATAATTATTTTCATGGTGTTTTACGTATTTGAAGGGAATAACGAGAAAACCTTTGTTGTTGTATATGTTCCTAATTGGTAGTTATATCTTGTTAGATTATGTTAAAATCTAATTGTAATTAGAATGTTTGCATATTTTAATAATGTAAAATGATAAAATTATGTTTGTAACCGTTTCGCCTTAGGTACAATGTTAGGCTAAGTAAATAGTCTGCTGGCGCAAACGGTGTTTTGAAGTAGTCTTTGTTCTAGAAAGTTTTTTGTATTTAATTTTATCAAATTGGTATTTATGTAAACATATAGGAATCGTTTCGCTCTATTATTTGAATATAATATTGTAATAGTTTTGCTTAATAGTTTGAAAGATAAATCGATGTAAAGTTTAGAATCCAAGTAAAACTTAAGTGTAATTAGGTGCAAATTGCACAAACGCGCCAGCCAATCAGAGCGCTGGAATTATTTAGGGCGAAATTTGTATAAAAGGCGCACGCCGAGCTTTGGAAGTCAGAGTCTCGGTTTGCGTGCGGATTCGTTCGCACGTGGATCGCAGACGCTTTTTCCGCTCTCTAGTCCCCGCACTAGTTGAGCACCCCAAATTTCAGGGGTCGTTTTCACGACCCAGGCTTCGTACCGTATTTCCTAAATTTCATAGAAAAGTCGTTTTCACGACTAATTTTCGTTCCGCCTGCTGCCCGACGTCGCCGACTGCGTCGCCGTCGCCGCTCCGGCAAGATCTGCGTTCCAGAACTTCGAGTCTTCGTGTTCGAGTAAGTTATCCGCGTCGTTTCCAACCGCCCTACTGCGTGTAGGGTGGTTTTAGGAAGTTAGTCGTCGTTGATTAGGCTCATAGTATATATATTTATATATTATTGTCCCTCCCCAACCCCTCCGCAATGGGCTCAAGGGCTCCTGTCGAAGTGCAGGACGCATTTTGTGCACTCATTAGATTCGGTACAGTTCGGGGGCTTAAATACCCCCAACACCTCATCGATACTGTTCTCGATGGATACCCCCCCGCCCCTCAGGCCACCACACCTCCACAGGCCCCTCAGGCCACAACCGCCACTCAGACCACTCTGGTCTTAGGCCCTCCCGCGTCTCCTTCCTCCAGTGACATGGAGTGTGAAGTAGACGCCCCTCCGCGCCGCAAGCGAGCACCTGCGACCGAGACTTCCTCGGACGCCACCCCATCTGGCCCTGAGCCACCCTCTTTCACCCTAGTTAAGAAGCGCTCTAAGAAGCGCTCAAAACAAGCCCCGGCGTCCTCAACGCCCGTCCCGGTGTCTTCAACACCCACCGCGGCGAATTCAACGCCAGCTACCCCGGTGCATACAACACCCGCCCCGGCCTCTTCTGTCAAGGCCAAGGTCCCACCACCCGTATTCCTTCGGGAAAAGGGTAAATGGTCCGAGGTCTCGACTTTGTGCAAAGTGCACAAGATCCACTACACCCGAGCGACCAACTCGGGTGAATCTATTAAAATCACCGTCCCGTCGATAGACGATTTCCGTGCTTTGATAAAGCTCCTCACTGATAAGCAATATGCTTATCACACTTATGCTCTGTCAGAAGAGCGTAAGTTCAGAGCGGTACTCAGGGGAGTCCCGTTCGAGTTATCGAACGAGGCTATCCTGGAAGACCTGCAGTCCCAAGGCTTCCCGGCACTTGCGGTGCATAAAATGCACAGCAAGTACGGGAGGCAACACCCTCTCGCCTTGGTGGTTCTCACCAACGTCCCCAAGTCCAGGGAGATTCTCAAAGGGGTTAGCACCATTTGCGGCCTCTCTGGGATCTCGGTCGAGGCGCCTCATCGCCGCGGTCATCCCGGCCAGTGCCACCGGTGCCAGTTGTACGGGCACGCGGCGGCCAACTGCGCCGCTCCGCCCAGGTGCGTCAAGTGCCTGGTGCCTCATTTCACAAAGGAGTGCACTCGCACTCCTGAAACTCCCTCTCCTCCCGATTGCGTGCTTTGTGGCCAGTCCGGCCACACCGCAAACTACAGGGGCTGCCCCCGTGCACCCCGTTGTATGCGTACTAATTCTAAGAGGGCGGCACCCAAACAGGCCCCGCCCCTTTCTCAGGAAAACTTTCCGCCGCTGCGTAGCCGGGTTCCTCCGGCTGCAAAGCCTACCCAGCCCAAGCCTGCTCCAGAGAACTGGAGGCACCGCCCCGCTACACAAGCGAAACCCATCCCGGCCCCTAGCCCATCCAACATCACTCCTCATCCCTCCGTAGCAGACGATATGCGTATCGTCTGCGACGCTATCAAAAGTGTCGATGTTAGGGAGATTGCAGTCTTAGCCCGTAAACTTAGGGCTTCACGTACTCCGACAGAGCGTTTGCTAGCTCTGGCGGAACATAGTTCCCTTCTCAATTCATTATAGGTTCATTTAAATGAATTGATCCCTAAATTATGCTTCGGCCGACCTCCGCGCAGCCCCGGCTTCACCGGAGGCTGCCCCGAACGGCCACCAACTCATGTCCCTTTGAGCACCTTCAGTGCAACTTTCACTACAGGCGGAAGACCCGCTCGCGGGTCTCCGCCAGCGCGCCCAACTTCCCGACGGGTGTCGCTTCCGATGAAGGCTAACAGTATACGCTTACTACAGCCAACAGGTGGTTTTTAGTGGGTAGGTGCCATTCTGGTGAGTCCCACATAACCCCCCCGCAGAGGAATTTACCTGCGGGCGGGTATGCATGACGCATCTTCCACCTCCCTCCCGTGAGGGTGCCTCGGCAGCAAAAAAAAAAAAAAAAAAAAAAACTTTGGAAGTCAGTTCGGTGCCCACAAGTGAAGAAAGAACAACTAAAAGGAAGAAAGAAACAGTTCGGTGCCCACAAGCAAGAAAACAACATCTAATAAGAAGAAAGAAATAGTTCGGTGCCTGCAGCGAAGAAAACAACAACTAATAAGAAGAAAGAAAAAGTCTAATAAGAAGAAAGAAAAAGTCTAAGAAGAAAAGTTCAGAAGCTTCCAGTTAGAAGAAAGAAAGTGCTGTTCGGTGAATCCGGAGGCCAGTGAAGACCCAAGAACACATAAGCGCTGTTCGGTGTATCCGGAGGCCAGTGAAGAGGTCTGAAGAAAGAAGCTGAACTACAGGAACGATTGCGGTTCATAGGCTTATTTAAACTTAAGGTTTAATTGTATACGCAATAAACGTTCCTACTTTGAAGACTGTGTTGTTTTCACTGCGCTCCAACCTGCACTCGATCAGGTCGGGTGTCACTCCGTGGTTAGTCAGGTCGTGGTGTCTTCGGGGCCAAAGGGTACATACGGCGGCATCTTCTCCAGCCGGCGCAACAAAACTACGCGCAACAATTATAATATAAGAACGTCAAATGCGTTTCGATGATTACCATGCCACCGGCAACACATAAAGATGGAATCAACACTCGCAGTTAGATATTTAAAGTGTTCTGATGATCACTACTAAGAGGAACCGGAAATAGTCTTTCATTCAAATAAAACCTATAAACACATTTATGATTCGAGTCCGTGGTAGCGCTCACTTTTGAAGTTATTCTAGCTTTCGCTGAATGACATTCAAAGAAGTTTTTTTCTCTAAATTCTTTGATTTTCTTTATATTTTCCAAGCTGTTTGTATCCACGAAATCAACAGGCTCCCCGTCTACTGTAGTTTCTTTTTCAAGTTTATATATTTCGTTTTCATCTGTTTTTAGTTGAAAACGTGCTTCAGATTGCTCTTTAATCGTATCTAAGATTTTCGGTTTTCGAAAACCGTTTTCAATGAGAGATTCCGCTGATAAACTAAAGTTTTCATTTCTGAAGTATTGTTGTACTAAGCTGTTTTTAAAGCCTGGTTTATCCAAAGGAATAAAGTATCCCTTGGAGGGTTTGGAATCAACACTAGTATGCTCAAGGCTTGAATTTTTAGAATTGCTTGTAGAACCGTTGGTGTCTTTGTAATCACTTTTTGTGTCGCCACCACATTTTTCACAATATTCTACTACTTTTTTATTTTTGTTAATATTTTTTTTAGAACAAAGAAGATCCGACCTGGTTACCTTCTTCGGCTTGGCTTCGAGGAAATAATTTTTGGTTGCAATTCCACCAACAGAACAACATTTACATTTTTCGTTTGATTTCGTTGGTTGAGAAACGACCACGGATCTTCTTGATGTGGGTTTTTTCAGGTCACATTTATTCGTTACAGAATCTCTACTTTTGGACTTCGATACATTAGTTATTTTTTTATTTTTAAGTTTGCTGGAAGTCGACATCACCGGCAACGACAGAAACACACGCGATTAGAAACCACAACAGTAGGTTGCTATAGCAACCAGTTCATTGGATGTTTATGAAAATAAATAGCACGCCATCTATAACTTTCACGTGTTATAGTTCATAATGCTTACACGTTTGTGTCACAGGCAGATTGTATAATCGGCGCTTTTACCGGCAGGTGTATTTTTTATCATCAAGAGATGGCGACAGGGTAAATTCTGGGATTTACTTTATACACATTTTCTTTCAGTCATTTAAACATGGAATTAATATAAAATACTGGAAGGTCCACTAATGCTCGAAAGGAGAGCTGACAGGGAGGTTTAATGAACCTCCGCTCTGTGTGTTTTTTCCTAGTCTTATACCATGTTCATATACATATAATAAATAAAGTTATTTTATAGTTTTCCTTTGAACGGATACACATAAAATATAACACCCGTGTTTATTGCGGGGTTTAAAATAAATCTATACAAAAATAAATGTAAGCATCCTTATTTTAACGCCCTTAATTTTTGTTTTCCATGTCATATTAATAAACAGAATGTGAAGGATCAATGATAAACACAGTAAAGCTAAAATATTTACTGTCTGATATTGATAGCCTCGCCGTAACTGCAACGAGCGTCGGTTAACTCTTGTGTCTCTTGTCTTATTATTTAGTATGTATTAAAAAATCATTCAAATTAAATAGGTAAAGCTTATTTTTGACTGCAAAAATCTATATATATATATATAATTATTACCTATATATATAATACTTGTGCAGTGTGTATTTTTTTTTCACCGCCGGCGAGCAACTCCCGGTAGGTTGGCACCTATTTAGCGCGCGCAATTACACCGAGTGACAGACGCCTCCTTCTACTGATACTGGTGGAATAAGGTGTGTTTGCAAACTTTTTTAAAAATTATTCTTTTATTGACTGTCCTTCTGTTTCAAATTGTCACCTAAGTTATAAAATTTTAAATGTTAATGTAACTGGAACTGTAATTTTTATGATTAAAACTTTCAGGGTCCAGAAATGATGGCTTAAAATTACCAAAAGCAACTAAAGCGTGAACCAAACTTAAATCTAGACAACTTACCATTCCTTACCTTTTTGATATAATGTGCCCGAAAAAAATGTCCAAAACAACTTGTATACCTAAAAAATTACCGCACCGTTCTAGCTCGTGTGGTGATATCAAATTGTTTTCTTGAAAAACAATCCAAAGAATGTTGACTTTTTTAAATTACTTCACCAAAACATTGCTAGTTTAATAACTAAAAAAGAGAACTTGGAAATCGAACTGCAGAAATTAACCGAAACCCGAGTTTTACCAAATATTGAAATTTTGTGTTTCTCTGAGACGTTTGTTAAAGCTGGGAATGAGTCAAATATAAACATAAATTAATATAAACATAATTATAAAGTTATATTCTAGCAGACTGTCACTGAAGAGTATCCGAAAAACGCGGCCGCACATGTATTCTTTGTCGTATTCATATTGAATTTAATAAGCTAAATTTTTTAGTGATTTAATAGTCGATTACGTATTTGAAGCATGCGGGATTGATATCCCAGAATATAAATGTACAATTATTTGCATATACTATAGAACTCCTACTAGTAACCCGTATCAATTCTTGCGTAAATTTGAGAAGCTTCTTGAAATACTGCGTAAAAAATGGAACAAACGCATTATAATTACAGGTCATTTTAATATTGACACATTGAGACTAACCAGCGTTGCAAACGAATACCAAAGAATACTTCAAAACAATAATTACACTATCCACATTGACAAACCTACCAGGAGCAAAGCATGTTTAGACCAGATTATTAGTAATAGTCCGGAATCTGAAGGAGATATTATTCATCTATATATGTCAGATCACGACACAGCTCAATTTCTGGCTACACCTACAGAAAATTATAGGCTACCATCAAAAACTACATTTTATAAAAAAAGGGATTTCAGCTCTGAGAAATTGAAAAAAATTATGAATTACTTATCTAAATTATCGTGGAATGACGTGTATGTGGAAAAAGATACAAATGTAGCTTTTCATAATTTTTATGACACGTTTACATTGCTATTTGACTCATGTTTTCCAGAATATACGAGTACAGTAAGAAGAAACAATAGGTATAAAAGTTTAAAATGGCTTACTCGGGGTCTAAAAAAGTCTGCCGATACTAAACGAAGACTTCGATTTAAATTATATAAAACCCGAAACATCATAGACAAGCAAACATATTCAAATTATAACAAATTATTCAAAAAATGCATTTTTACAGCAAATTTAAAAATATAACACTGATATTATTAGAAAGGCATCTAATATATCTAAAGCTACTTGGAATACATCATGTATTAATGTTTTATATCATTTTATATATCAGTGTTGGAATATAATAAAAAATAATGTAATTCAGCAACAATGAAACAACAAAATAAACAATTAATAATATTACGTATGACAACCCTATTGTTATATGTAATAAATTTAATGACTTTTTTATTGACAAAACAAAGATAGATCAAACTTCAGAATCGGAAATAAGCAAACATATTTCCACAAACAGCTAGTATGTTCTTATTCCCTATAGACTCCAAAGAAATAATTCCAATAATAAATAACCTTGATGAAACGAATTCTGTAGGATCCGATGGTGTACCTTCTACGACAATTTTAAAACAGTCTAGATTCATAATAGCACGGGATCTGGCATATAATAAACTTGGCCTATAAACAAGGAATTTATTTGAAAGATGTAAATAACTGTTATTAAGCCAATACACAAGAAAAACATCTGTCATCACAAGAAAATCATCCTGCAAATTATCGACCATTAGCTCGTTGACTAATAAATTAATGATTTGTGCATTCACTGTAATAATTCCAAATTATTTACCTATTTTTTTTATTAAACATTGCATGCTGTTACACAGTAAAATATGAGAACGAATAATAATGGTTAACCACCACAGACTATACCATATTTTCAGCAATAAGCATGATTATTATTATTGAAGTAATTGAGTATTCTTATTGAAAATAAAATGTCTTTATTGTCATAAAATAAAAGTTACTCATGGTAATACGCAAACAGTAAACCAGTTTAATTTTTAATAAGGTAAGGTAATAATTTTTAATTTTAACCGCAATACATACCACCTAAGTTATTGCTGTGTTTACGTTCTAGGGGCAAAGTAAATCCTCAAATTATTGTTATTTGTGGTTGAATAGTCAACAAAGCTTCCTTTATTATTCCACTCTTTCTTAAGAATCCAATAGCCTGTGTTTATTTTTTTTATATACAGTCACGTTGACGTACACAACGATGATCCAAAAATAAACATCTGTGTTGAAACATCATATGAATACCCCGAACAGGACTAGACCCTGGGGCTTCCAGCGTATGGGGTCAGCAACCCTCCACACCACTTGGCCGTCAAAAATATCAGAGCGGAAAGGCAAGCACTGCTGAATATGGGGTTAGTTAGTTCCTAACCAGGAAAATACCATCTTATTGAACAAAAATATTTAAATTAAATCGCCATCATAATATTATATGAATATGCCATTGTAATTTACGCTATATCTCTCTATAGAATTAGACTTATTACTAATTAGAATTATAACAGTTCATTAAAAAGCTCTGCTTTATTTGCATCTCTTATCTTTATTATAGCAATCAAGTTCATTTTTACATACTGCCGTTCAGTGTTAAGTATGAAAACAGCGCTAGACAATCAGGCCACCGGAAGAAGCCATAGTCCTAAGGAAGCAATGTGTACCATTCAGAAATTATCATACGTGCAGCGAACTGAAGGTGGGTATCGTCTTTTTTAGAGAAGCGATGATGAAGATGAGAATGTTACACAACGTTACATCCATGAGATACCACTCTACTTTTGAAGAGTCCAGGACCTTTCCTGCCAAGGCATATATTTCCTATATATGCCTTGGCAGGAAATATATAAATATATAGGAAAATATAATATATAGGACATATATATATATATTAACCATGAATGGGTGGTATCCCAGCCTGCGTCTTGCTGTCCGATGTTGGAATGAAAAGGGCTCCATGAGTTCGAAGAGAGCATGCCTCCAACTAACAAGCAACAAGCAACAGTGCCCAAAGCCTCAAATTTCCTGGAACGGTACTATACGGTGTACCCCCCCTACCGACGTAGAACTTTAGTTGGTGGAGGTGGCAGGTAATAGAAATAAGTATTTGTTTTTATAACGTTTTTATTTTATTTTCAATCTCAAGATATATTACATCTTACTCCGACGATGGAGCAAGTCACAATCTATTGTTTCTTCAATTATTTTACGTCATTCGATATATTCAAATTTAAATTAGTTTCTTCTTAAATTATACCGACCTTTTTACTAAAATATCGCGGCATTCTGACGTTCTCATAAGGCCAAGCCGTTACGATACCTACTTTACTTTTCTATTCACAGTAACAGAGGCCTATTGTAAGTTGATCCTAAGACCGGCAAAAGCAATTAATAATTACAGCTAAGTAGATACTTACACCTCTCAAATTTGCCTTCAGATGATTTCAGTGTTCAAATAAATTTAAAAAAAAAAATCAGATTCAAACTAGCAATGTTTGATATTGAACAAAAAAGCAAAAACAAAAATGAAAATGTGTTTGTTAGAAAAGGGAAATTAAAAATTGTAGAGTAAGTTATAAATATGTGTTATAGTTTAATTAGGACAACGCAGAAAAATTATAAATATTATAATATAAGAACGTCAAATGCGTTTCGATGATTACCATGCCACCGGCAACACATAAAGATGGAATCAACACTCGCAGTTAGATATTTAAAATCAGATATCAAACCTCTGTGATCATTTCAGAAGATATAATGTTTAAAAAAGCACTAATGCTCAGATACTTCTGCAGGCTATAAAAGTTTGTTCAATGTGTTTCTAAAATAGCAGAAAAACTATCATTTTAGTTATTTCTAATTTTTTAAAGGCGCTTCTCATATTATTATGCGGAAATCAAGTAAAATGAAAAGTGTAAATCACTTAATTTAGAGTTTTCATCGCAGCGCGGTTCAGCGCTGCTTTGCTAAGCTATATTATCGAAGTTGTTTCATTTCGCGCAAGATAACTCGTTTGGCGGTAATTTGATAGGGTTGTTCTCGTTAAGTACTTTAAACTCTAAACAAGTGTAATGAAATTAAATGAAAAACACACAATGAAGTCATTGTGTATTTTTCTAGTTTCTATAATTAAATTTTTTAAAAGCAAGCTTTGCAGTAACTGTACTGTTGTAACAGTAGTATCTGACCAAAGCTTTAAAAATATTCAATATAACACTTGACGATCACACATAGATAAAAATTCACGATGAACCTAATTAAATTAATTTCAATGACGTCATCGCCGTCGAAAACTATCAGGTAAAAATTAATACTTGCTGGTTTAAGACCATAGAATGCAGAAACGTTAGTTTCGGAATAAAGCAGGAGTGAAGTTATTGTTATAACCTGGGATAGCGGTATAGTTTATTTTGGTAATTTCTGGCATGGGGCGTTGGCTACTGGCTCATGCTTACTTTCCGGTAAACGGAAAGAAACTTCTAGTGGAATTACGGGTGCAAAGGCACCTACGAAAATATTCGTACGGGAGAGTGTTTCTATCCACACTTATTCAATTAAAATACTATTTATCACTAGCATCTTCGATTGATTACGTATATAGGCACGTATCTCTTACCATAACGTGGACAGCGATCTCGTTTGCCAGTAAGACTAAGAATCGTAAAAAAACACCGAACACTTTATGAAGCACCCCCCTCTCTTTGCGGTATAGTAGTGTTAAGTAAGCTTTACTTGTAGTTGTGAGTGTCCAAACACGCTATGAATGTGTGCGTGACCGGGTGATCGAACAATTCTCGCGCTTACGCACACTCATAAACCTTGTTTGTACGCGTTATCATTTTGCTCCTACAAGTAAAGAAAACATTGCTCAGTGATATAACAGTACTATAGTGTGTGTCAGTGTTAAATAAATCCAGTCAAATCCAGTCAAATAAATAAAGCCAGCTGCAAACTGAGAATAACCTGTTTAAATATTGAACTGAATTCACTGTACGGAGTTTTCAGTCGAGTTTTTTGATATTCGATGTCCAGGATTGAAGTTATTTCTGGATGGCTGCAACAAAACTTTTCTTAGCTCTTTATATGTAGGTGAGGTGAGTTAAGTTCAGGTTAAAGTCTTGTTTATTTGTAAATGTTGTAGTTTGTGAATAAATAAAATAATTGTATTATGTCCAGTAATTGATTATATTGGACTAACATGCGTTTCTTAATCATCACCGGAATGGATCCAAGTTTTTATACCTCTAATTGAAAATATCCATAAACGATTCCTTTGTAATCTGCAGTCATCCGACCGCGACAACAATTTCACCTATTACCGCTGCAAGAAATAAGGCGTGTGGCTGACTAGCGTGTCTTATGTCTTATGAACAACACCGGGCCTGGTTGGGTTGCTAGTGTTGGGAGCGAAAGTAATCACTTATTATAAACGGGAAAAATAAAAACGCGTTGACTCTCATCTCTTACACATTTTTATATAGTGATCTATTAACAGATTTGACATATTATGTCAAACGTAACTAAGAACATTGCAACTTCTGTTCGTAAGTTATTAATTGCAGTGCGTGTACACGCGACATAGCCAATGGTGCGGTTGAATGTCCTGAACTCTTGGAGCGTATTGATCGTATAGGTTTCTTACACCCCACTACGTAGGCCCTGTATACTGTGTATTCCGAGAGTAAAGACACTATAGCTAGTCTTCACGCTAAAGGCCTGCTTAGTGAGAGCGAGCAGATGTCTCAATGACACAGTAGAATAACATGCTATTAATATGTTTAGTAACTTCTGCTAGCCGATTGAGAACAATGCTTGGCAGACATTTTTCTAAAGTCGAGTGAAACTTCGCAGTTCCGAAAATAATACTTTTGTATATTATGTAGATTATACATAGATCATATTTAAAAGGTTTGTAGCATTGGTATTTTATTGACTCGTATACCAGAAGTTCAGGCATGGTAAAGTATATTTATATGAATTTGATTAATTTTTAACCATTCTTACTATTAATTTGTTTACTCGTAACAGTGTCGGTTATATTGCTTTTTAAACCAGAGCTTCCATACTGCGACTTTAAGACAGACTTTATGCGATCGTTTCTCCGTAATTTTTGCTGGAAAAAAGGTTAGCAATAATCTGATTATTTTAATATTAAAATTTAAAAAGTGCTTTTCCATTTTAAAGTAAATTCTGACTAATATTGTAAATGTGAGAGTGAGTGCCTGGATTAGCTACACCTTCTTTTAGGCATTAAATGCTCAACTGATCATAGTAAAGAAATTTGCAAAACGATATCAGGGGTATAAAAAAGGACAAAATACTAAATTGCTGCGCTTTCTCGCTCCGATCGCCGCCCGGTACGGACGTGCAAGACCCCGTTCTCCGTTGATCGGTCCCTTCCCGATATTCCGTGGCGCTCAGTCTACTGACGTCACAGTTTAGCGTGTTAGCTCCGTGCTACGGTTTTCAAGGTTTTTCTACTCCCTCTGAGTGCTATCGAAGTGTGAATTTTCTTTGTGACTAGTCCCTTAGTCTTCAAAGTGCTGTGCTAAGTTGTGTTGTGCTTGTGCTGAGTGCAGTGTTGTGCCCAGCGTAAGTAGTCTGGTTTCAGTACAAAGGATACTTAACGGTGACAACGAATTTGTACTGAACCAGTCCTTTTATTTTTATTTTATTTCTCTTCTCTATTTTAATTTATTTTTCTCCTATTTTCATATTTATTTTTATCATATCTGTGTGTTTTCGTGTGTATTTGTCCTTTCTGTCGGTAAAGGTTGACCCTAACGCGGTCAACTCTTTACCTGCGTACCCTTGTTTTTAGGTTTCTAGGTAGCGGCCTTCAGCGAACAACGGTTAGTTTTAAGTTATTTTCCCCTCCCTAGTGGCTAACCAGGGAGGTTAGCCACTAGGGTTCGCTCGGTTTATTTTAGACAACTTTAGGCATCTTTTACATACTTAAATATACATTCCTTAGTATTCATACCAACCCCTCCCATGAATTCGCAAAGCGTAATTAACTTCGCGAAAGCGTTTGCCCAGGCGCTAGCCGCGTCGGGCGTCTCAATCTCTGACAAGGTATTCACGCACGCCTTATCTGCGCTTAACGCGTCCCCGGCCCCTCAGGCCACCAACTCCCAGACCCCTCAGGTCTTTACCAGCCCTCCCGCGTCTCCCGTTCCATCCGATATGGACTGCGCGTCGGTCACGTCATATCGCGTGTCGCGGCGTAAGCGTACCGCTCCCGGGAGCGACTCCGATTCCGACTCCGCGTCCGAACCGTCGTCGGGCGCCGTTACTTTAACCGGCTCTCCTGAGCCCGCGTTTCAATTAGTCGCCAAACGCTCTAAGAAGCGTTCGAAGAAAGCATCGGTGTCTTCAACACCCGAGCCCACCCCGGTGTCTTCAACACCCGCCCCCGCGCCGGTATGTCACTACAAGTGACCATGAATACGTCAGCTCCGTCGAAGCCAGCGTCGCGCTGCGCTCCCGTCCCACCGAAGCCTCAGCTCCCTCCACCCGTCTTCCTCCGCGAAAAAGCACGCTGGACCGCGGTTTCTAACTTGTGCAAAGAGCACAAAATTAATTACTTATAAGCCGCCAACGCTGGCGAATCAATTAAAATTCAGGTCGCGACCATCGACGATATCCGGTCTTTTACTAGGCTTCTATCGATCAAACAAATTGCGAATCACAGCTACGCCCTCCCGGAGGAGCGTAAGATCCGCGCAGTACTACGGGGCGTCGCGTTTGAACTCAGCAATGACGACATTCTCGAGGACCTTAAATCTCAGGGCTTCCCGGCTGAAGCAGTGCACAAGATGCACTCTAACCGCGGTAGGCGTTTTCCACTAGCTTTAGTTATCCTCACAAACAGTCCCACACATCACAAAAGAGTGCACTCGCACTCCCAAATCCACTTCCCTTCCTGCCTGTGTGCTGTGCGGCCAGTCTGGCTACACAGCTAACTACAGGGGTAGCCCGCGCGCTCCGCGCTCTTCAGCTAAGAGGGCTGCGCCTAAACCGGCGCCGCCACTCACTCCCAATAACTTCCCGCCGCTGCGCAACCGGGGTCCCCCGGAAGCAAAGCCCGTGCAGCCGACGCCTACTCCGGCTCTGTCCTGGAGACAGCGTCCGGCCGCTCCACCTGCACCTTCCCGTCCTATCCCAGCTCCCGTAGCTCCCGTAGGCCCGCGTCCCGCTCCGTCGTCTTCACCTCAGTCGTCGTTGGCTGAGGACATGAAGACCGTGTTCGACGTCATTCAAAACGTCGACATTAAGGAAATTTCCGTACTCTATACCCAAGTACGCGTTTATTCGTAACGACAGGCCCAACTCCGACGGTTTCGGCGGCACTGCTATTTATTACAAAAGAGGATTCCATTGCTGTCCTTTCCCTACCCCTCCTCTCCTCAACATGGAAGCCACTGTGTGTAGATTGGCTATGACTAGTCATCCGACCATCAGCATAGCTTCTATCTACATACCTAGTGGCACCAGACCAATCAACCTCGACCTCAGGTCTATCGAACCGACCTAGGCTCTGACCACCGCCCCGTCTCCCTCGTGCTAGGACCGCCTAACGATAACGTTACCTCTCCTAAGACCTTTACCAATTGGAAAGGCTTTAAAAATACGTTAGTTTCAGCCTCAGAGGCCCCGAACTCTCCGCTCGCGATCTCGCCCGATCAAATTGATAGTCCAGATAAAATAGATTTATTAGTCAATTCTCTCACTGATGCTATCAACTCAGCCATCAGTGACAACGAAAAGGTTGCTAAGCAAGGTAGACCCACGCTTCCCTTAGCCGTTAGCAATCTTATTAAAGCTAAGAACGCGGCTCTCCGGAGAGCCAAGAAATATCCCACGCCCGCCTATAGATTAGCTGCGAATCAGCTACAACGTAAAGTTAGGTCTTGCCTCGCAGAACTCCGAGACACTCAGATGAACGATCTCATGGCGAATATCTCTCCGTCCCACCAAGCGTACTATAGCATGGCCCGAGCCTTACGAGTAGACACCGCCTCTCACGTTCCTCCTCTCACTCGTCCCGATGGCACTACTGCATTCGAAGTCGAAGAGAAAGCCGAATGCTTCGCTGACAGCATTGCCGCACAATGCTCGCCCAGCACGCAACCTGCTGATCCCTCACACATCCAGGCGGTGGAGGACGAAACCCACCGCCGACCCCGTCACAGTCTCTAATGATGAAATCTCGCTTCTCATTAGAAATCAAAAGTCCAAAAAGGCTCCGGGTGCGGATGGGATTTCCAACCACGCACTTAAGCACCTGCCTCAACAGGTGCTTACCTTGTTAGCTATCATTTTCAATGCCTGCTTCGACCATAGCTACTTTCCAAAAGCTTGGAAAGAAGCAACAGTCATAGGCATTCCTAAGCCGGGTAAACTTCTGAATATCCCGGCTAATCACAGACCCATCAGCCTCCTCAAGGCAATGTCTAAACTTCTCTAGAGAGTCATACTCGCTCGAATACGGAACCATCTGTTTCCGACGGATGGCGATCCCCTTATTATTCCCCATCAGTTCGGCTTTCGCGCTAAGCACTCCTGCCCTCAGCAAGTCCATCGAATCGTCGAGTACATACTTGACGGTTTCTATCCGCGTCGTTATAAAACAGTCGCGGTTTTCTTTGACGTAGCCAAGGCTTTCGACAAAGTCTGGCACAGCGGTCTCGTTTAAAAACTCTACAAAATAGGCTTACCGGATCACCTAGTCAGGTTATTAGCGTCGTTTCTCAAAGACCGTACGTTTCGATTTAAACATGAAGGCACGCTTTCCGCGCCTCGTCCCATAAAGGCTGGAGTCCGTCAAGGCTCAGTCCTCGCCCCTCTGTTGTACACCGTGTACACCAACGACATTCACATCCCACCGAAAGGCGTCGAACTCGCCACTCACTCGACACCGCACTCTATACTAAAGGCCACAGTGTTCCGCACCTTGTAACAAGACTCCAAAAGGCCGCCTTGGTGTATGGTTTCAAAAATGGCGCATTGATGTGAACCCTGAAAAGAGTTCTGCGATGCGCTTCGACCACAAACGCCGTCGTCCTGCTGGCGATCCCCACGTTCGAATGTTAGGCATTCCCATCCCCTGGAAGCGCAGTACTAAATACTTAGGCATCACATTCGATCCGACGCTTTCTTTCAAGCCACACGTCGAAAGAGTTTCGAAACTCGCTCGTCACTACTTAGGCCGCCTAAATAGCATGTTAGGTAGAAAAAGTAAAATGTCTTTCAGAAACAAACGTACACTTTACAAGGTCTGCGTTAGACCCGTCATGACATATGCCTCGCCAATCTTTGCCTACGCCAAACCCTCCCTCCTGCACAAACTGCAGGTAGTTCAAAACCTCTTTTGCCGCAGGGCCACAAACGCACCGTGGTACGTGCGTAACGTGGACTTGCATAGAGATCTTGAACTGCCTACAGTACAACAACACCTCAAAACACTCTCTGAAGCGTTCTTCAAACGCTCCAAAACCCATCCCAATCCTCTAGTTCGTGATTCAGTCTCATATACTACTGCTGTCTTAGATTCGAAGTTCAAAGTCGCTAGGCCTAGGAATGCGCAAGCGTACTCTTCCACCAGACTGTCAGCGGATCTCGAAGCCCTTCTGGCCGCAAATTCTAATTCTAACGTAAATTCTAATTCTAACGTAAATCCTAATTCTAACGTAAATGCGAATTAATTCAATTTTATTTTGCAATTTTTATTTTTTTTTCTAATTATTTACTTTTCATTTTGAGCACCTTCAGTGCTTTGAGCACCTTCAGTGCTATGTAATCCCAGCGAGTGACCCCTTCTGGGCCCCGCTAGCGCGGCCTCTTTCTCCAATTGGCCGTCGCTCAGATGAAGGCTGAGTGGCAAAAAATTGCACGAGCCGACAGGGGTTTTTTTAGTGGGTAGTGCTCATTACATTATATAAATAAAAAAATAAATTGCTGCTGTTCTCAAGGAGTACACGAGCATAGTTACTGGCGATAGCTAGTTCATTAAAGCCAAAATAAAAATAAATAAAAATATCAATTCATCTTAAGTAAAAAACCTTTACGCTTAACAAAGGTCACGTTCTACTTCATCTTCACCATCATAACGTAAATAAATACATATGTATCTTGGAATTTTAAAAGTATTTTCCTAAAGGTATTTAATCTAAATTAAAAGCAATTAGGGGAGTAACAGTATTAACGTTAAGTTTTATTTACATCAAGGTTATTTTTTAATGATTTTATGTATTGACGTTAACAGAACCATTAAGAAGCATGAAGAAGCAATTTAAAAAGTCTCTATTGCAGAAAATGCATGCTAAAATACAATCAAAGTTACCAACAGCAAAAAAGTTGCCATCGTTTTGGAGCATGTGTCTTTCTGATATAGCAAATTGATCAGAGCGTAGGTCAATGAATTTTGGTCAAGTTATACAAAAAAAATTGTGCAATATTTTTGTATTTAGAATATTGCAAGGAAATGTACTATATAATAATCATAACCAATATTTTTAAAATACAAGAAAAGAAGAAAGTTATAAATAATTTTTATATTTAAATACTATCAAGAACGTTTGCATTTTGCCAAAATTTAAAGAACCATGTTAAATGAAATCACTGGAAGGAACACATTAACAAGCGATGTCCTTAAGAAGGTGCTTGGTACGAAACCATCCAATGTTACCTATTGTAATGGCCTGGTTTACCAAATCCAAAATTGTTAGAAATTATTTAAAGATAACCGTCAGACTGCGTGCTCTGGACACTATCTCACCAAAAAGTTTGCACATCTTAAGAAAAAACTCGAATCTCCCAACTGTGGTCGGTGCGGCGTAGTTGACGATGTACAACACTTGTTGGTGTAGTGTGTCAAGACGTCAGGACTTGGTCAACCAGGTCGGGGAGGATCTTTCCACAGCAGCATTAGTTAGATGCAGCATACTGCAGGGGGATGATTCGTGGCAAGCCGTGACCAGGTTCTGTGAGGACGTAATGTCGCTGAAAGAGGAGACCGAGCGGGAGAGGGAGAGAGCCAATCCAATTCGGAGAAAGCGCCAAGTCCGTTGAGCGTTGCAGGCGATGACTCCTAGCCACGGGCGACCAGGTATCATCAGAAGGACAGCAGTCTTGGACTACAGTGTCGTGCCTTAAACGGCATAGTGCAGAGTGGTCCCGGTGTATCAATAGAGGTCCTGGGGTCACCGGTGAAGCACTGATGGTGACCCCGTTGGGTTTAGTCGGTTTGAGTCCAACATAACCTGGTTGCCTGGGTGACCAGGTATCCGTGTGGATTTCCCAACGTTAAAAAAAAAGTGTGTCAAGAACCAGACAGAGAGTCTCTGCTCAGTAGGATGAACATGTCGTTGATGAGTGTTGGATGTTTAACAGTATTATATCTGAACCAACATCGGACGCTGCGAGGCTCATACACGCATGGTTAACGCATGCCATTGTTAATAAACATTTTAAGATTTATGTTGTAATATGAATTAAGTGGATTGACATATCCAAATGTCCAAAAATCCCTAAATCGATAAAGATTTAAAAAAATAATAAACGTTTGCATTGTTATTAGGTACTTACATTGTAATATAAAAAATAATAATTCATAGAATAGTACGGGTAAAGGCGTAATAAAGTCAGGCCATTTTAAAAGGTAACATTTGACAATTCATCAAAATTCAATAACGTAACAATAACGGCATAAAATAATATACTTTATCGTTTTGTTAGAACTGCACAATTGCTTAACTTTTTTCAATTACGATTACATATTTATTGTTATAATGATCGATACGAGTAATTTTACGATTTGCTTTCACTAATAAACCATTTTAAACATAATAAACAATTAAAGAACTGAAAATTAACCGTTTTACCAGTATAACGCCATCGAGCTTATTTGCAGCGCGGAACAATACTGAACCACCTTTCAGATGACTCTGCTAAAACTGCGTGTGTAGAAGTCACTACAGAAGACTGACTGGAGGAAAGTCGTAGAGAAAACAAAGAAAATAATTTTTTTGAACGAGATGTGAGAAAAGACAATATTATTGAACATTAATAATTAATAATATCTCTGAGTGCTGACAGCAGTGATGAAGATAACAATACTAATAACAGTTCTGATAGTTCAACTGAATAAAGGCAATTTTTTTGTTATATTATATACTTGTCTTATTTTGCTGCTTAAATTTTAGAAACAAAAAATAATAATGGGACAGGGATTCACCTGATGATTTTTAAAATTCACATATGTTTCAAGTCTGTATCGATTCATTCACTTTAATCGATGTTTTTAAGCAGGTCACCTCACTATAAAGGTCAGACTGACAGACGTCAAATGTTACCCATTAAATAGGCCTGACTAAAAAAAATTGTATGAAGTGTCGTAATGGAGTGGAGTAATGCGTTGCAACGTGTTAACTTGTCATTTAATCAAAAAAAATCAAGTATATCAATAAAATAATATTTATTATTTATGTATTTGCCCTCTGTTCAAGAAAAATTTAAACGCGGGGAATTGCTGGTAAACAGTAGTAAGTTTCAATAGAAATAAATCGATTATTCAATATTTCGTTTAGGTTTAATATTTCAATAATCAGTATGGGTAACATCACTAAAATGCCAAAGAGTCATTGACGTTTCATTGTTAAAGAGTTTTTTTTTGGATTTGGCATAGATAATACAAAACTGAATGATGCAGACAAGTCAGTGATGACGACACGACACGACCTCTATTGAGTAAAATAAAATCTTTAGTACGTCTCCTTTGTAGCACTGCTACGAAAAGGTTGTTCAATTAAAATTTTTTATCCTTTGAAAATAAATTTTCAAGGTCAATGTATTTATGTCTATTTATATTAATCTAATATTTTGAAAGTTTCTGATTTAGAACATCTTTATCGAAAAATTCTCTCCTTCATGTTTACTTCATCAGGCCCATGTCATCTGGTCAAAACTTGATTATATTTATATACAAGAGTCATAAAAAGACATTCATACTACGTAAATACTGAAGCACGAAAGTAGCGTTTTAAAATTGAAAGATACAAATCAACAAACAGTTCAATTAAAAACTACCCTCGCTGTAGTCAAATTTGAATTAGTTCCCGTACCCGCATTTTGCTATAATCTTTATATAATAAATAGCTTATATTTTATCATTGATGAATAGCAATCTAAGAGTATACTATTTTTTGAAAAATCCTATATATACATATAATATATATATATATATATATATATCTGTGTAAAGAGTTAAAGGTTACATATTATAATATTTTTTATGTATATTATATTCATATATTGTCTATTATCAAATTTGCACGTTCAAGTTTTTATATTACCATGAAAACGTTTATTTTTTTAAAATCTTTATCGATTTAGGGCTTTAGGGATTTTAGATTATATATATATATATATATATATATATATATATATATATATATATATTAATAGATTATTAATAGATTTTTAAATAGCTAGTGGAAGTTTCTTTTGCTAAGATCCCGACTGGGTGGCACTACAGTCCTTCCTATTATGAACGCCATAATAATCATGTTCAAGTGGTTGTGTTCCGGTTAACTGGAAGGAGCAGCTACAACTCCAACTGAAGTCTACGGCCAGCAACGCTTCATTAGTCGATGAAATATTTTTTCATATTATTGTTTATTACAATGTCAATAAATGAGTACACCTACGACCAAGACTTACTGATCATATGGGTCGTCCCATCTCAGTGTTACCATCCCTATCAAAGATAGTAGAAAAAGTTATAAATAATCGCCTTATAAGCTATATTGAGAACTTTAATATATTATCTATGGCACAGTTTGGCTTCAGAAAGTGTCTCAGTACTGATGATTCTATCTCTGCACTTACTTCATTAATCGTGGAACAAGTAGATAAGGGTAATAAATGCCTAGCCATTTACCTCGATATGAAAAAAGCATTCGACACCGTATCTGTCCCTATACTGTTAAATCGGCTTGACGACGTTGGTATACGTGGAAAACCATTGCAGCTATTTAAGTGCTATCTAACGGGACGTAGACAAAGAGTAAAAATCGGGCAGTATTACAGTGAAGACACAGAAATTAAATATGGTGTTCCACAAGGGAGCGTGCTGGGTCCGACGCTATTCTTACTGTACATAAATAGTCTTTGTAATATGCATTTAGAAAATGGGCACTTGTTTTCGTACGCTGATGACACGGTGCTTGTGTTTAGTACTCGAAATTGGGACGTGGTTAAGTACTCTGCTGAATTAGGTATAATGAAAGTAGCTTACTGGTTGAGAGCTCATTTATGGACACTAAACACAGAGAAAACTCAATTTATGTGTTTCACTATGTGTGATAGGACCCAACCAAATATAAATATAAAGCTTCACAAATGTTGCAATCCTAGAAGCTCTTTATGCTCATGCCCTGAAATTGACAGAGTAGCTTACACTAAATATCTTGGGATCATTATGAATCAACGTTTATCATGGAATATACACATGGAATTGATAATGACCAGGGTACGAAAGCTCACATGGTTCTTTAGGGCTTTGCGTCATGTTGCTTCTCAGAATCTTGTTGGTCAAATATATGTGAGCTTAGTCCAGTCTGTATTAACATACTGCATCTGTATATGGGGGGGTGCAATCAAGTCAAAATTTATAGATTTGGAGAGATCACAAAGGTCATTATTGAAAACTATGCTTTTTAAACCCTACAGATATCCAACCAGTCAACTCTATTTAGAAAGCGGTATTCTATCGGTTCGTAAATTGTACGTTTTAAATATTGTTCTCAGGGTACATAAGAAACTTCCATGTGATCCTAAAATTTTAAAAAAGAGGAGGAAATATGAAATTGCACCGAGAGTGGCTGTAAAATCAGTTTTTGCTAGAAGACAACTTGCAAAACAGTCATCGCATATTTACAACTTTATTAACAAGCAAATTAATATTTACCCTAAAACACTTAAAGAGAGCAAAAAAATCTTAATTGAGTGGCTGAAGATGAAGTCCTATGATGATATAGAAAATATTTTTAAATATTGTTCTTAGTCCAAACCAACACACACACATATACCCCCACAAACACACACACATACACTCCCACACACCCACACATACACTAAGCGCGATTCTTTTTGAATTGTTTTTAAAATTTGTATTTTTGAATTTATGTTTGTATCTTGTTTATTCTGTAATAGCTATACTATAAAATAAGGAAGAGCGGTGTCTATAGGCACAAGTATTACCCATACTTAAACGGAGATTCCGAGCACTAGCTAAGGCTTTTATGTATACAGTTACTGAATAAATGATTTGATTTGATTTGATTTGATATGGGTCGTGGGGTTTGCAGGTTATAAAAATAGTAAAAATAACATATTTCAAGTTAGCCATTGTGATGTATATTCATTAACTTAGTAGAACTACTATCTAGCCTCAGTGCACTGTCCTACACCACAACCACCAAAGTAGAGAAAATTCCAATTATAGAAAAACGTTTCCATAAGACCAAAGGAGATTGGTATTACTAGCCACATAACAAAAATAAATCCTTCAGATATCGATAGCTTATTCAATAGGCGTGCCACAGTATAACCAAATTAAACAATTTTTCCTTTTGTTGAACGGCGTTGTATCGCTGTCATTCGATCTGGAGGTGCTCATGTGCGCGCGCGTTCGCAACTTACTTACACTGTGGCGCCTGAAACGGAAAACTACGAGAACTAAAAAGTATTTTAGAAATATTTTCCGTAGAAAATGAGGTGCTTCTTGGTGGTCGTCGTAATTGCGTTGGTAAGTTTTTTTTTAAATTATTTTCTTTATATTTTTTGTGTCGAATAGTATTTCAATATTGGCTTAACATATAATAGTTACAGTGAAATAAAATAGAAAAGCTTTTTACAATAATAAATGCGCCAACATACTGTCTCCATTATAAAGTACAGCATATTTATATGAAATGAAATAAGTAAAAGTGTTAATGTAAATTTAAAGTACCTACGTCCAAATTTAGATGAACAATTCAATGTATAGATATTACATTTAAAAAAATAAGTAGGTGGGGTCTTGACTATCAAATATTTTGCCGTATCAGATCTTTAACATATGAATCGGGCAAGAATTCGAGAATATACTACTTTCACTAGATCACATTTTTGGCTCATATTTCAGATTATGAATCTACAATTATGTAAATTTCAAACAAATTACCAATATGATAAATGTAAAAAAAAATATTATTAATTATTATCATTCGTAATAATTTATGAATGTCTAGCACCATTATGTACAGTCCAGCAAACTAACGTTCTCACATTAGGTATCTGAAAATGGCTCTGGTAAAGATACATTGGGATTTAAATAATATTCATGCGTTAAAAGCAATGTTTTAATTTTATTAATACTTTTATTATACTAATACTTGAAATTGGCAGAAATTGTTATTGTGTATTAACAAAACCTGATTGCGATAGAACACAAAATAATGATAATAATGTGATAAATTGATAAACACAAACTCAATGACATTGCTCCCCGAAATAAAAGAGCTAGAATGATTTAAAACGGGAGCTTGCGAGCAAGACACAATATTTCTTGTTCATATAGTTTCGTTTCTATCCGTGTCATATATTATGGGTTCGGTTCGCGTAGTGACTAAACCATTTGACAGGTCAAATCAGGTGACCGGGATTTTTGAAGTTCATGCTTCAGCAGCTTGTCACACTCTGGTTTACTTTAAACAAAGTTAACAAAGTTAATGTCTATTATTTCAGTCATATCAGTACCTCGACGGTGTTAAAATGGAATTTGGTAGTCGGTTATTTTTGCCACAGAATTATTACGTAGTTAAATCTATTTCCTAAAGTTTCCCGCAATCTAGGATGAGCCCTTTTGTAGGATCCACGGTACCAAAGTCAAATACACATCTTTACATTTGTATAATTGTATTTCATTCTAAGGACTTGAGTTCCGTTGTGGTGTCCTGAGAATTTCTTCAGTCGAAAGAGGTCTACTACAGAATAAAAGTTACCGAATCATCTAGAAAACCGTCTGTTTTATATCACAAAGTGATATTCAGTACAAATTCAGTAAAAAATTATGGCTCTCATTTTGACAAGTTTGGCATCATAGGTTTTAAAAATATATTTACTTTTTTGTTCAAAACAAATTCTGGATTTATTTGACCATTTAGCGACGATGATTCTAAGATAAGTTAAGTTCGCTTTATAGAAATCACCTTGAGAGTTGTCTTTAGGCTTATTCTGACTACGCGATGAATTTTAGAACGTGAGCATCTCTTCTGGACTATTATTACCTCAACGCCCAATTGATCTACAAGCTGAACCACTTTTGGGTTATGCCACTTTGTGTGTGAATAGTCTAATTGGTTTTGATGTCAAAGCATAAGTGGCTCTCTCAGAAAATTTAAGATTTCCATCAAGGTTCCATATTCCAAGAATATATGTCAAAAGGTTATGACATAAAATATGAATTGAGAAAACTTATGTTCTGTAGAATTTACGTACAAATAAATATATAGTTAAATTAACCTCTTCCTATGTGCCATTGTGCCAAAGAATTATTAAAATTATCACAAATTATTTTGATCAAGAACAAATTATGCTTTCTTAGGTATCTTTATACACTTATATGTATATAAACAAATATATACAAAATATAAACCAAGTCAGAAGTATTACAAAATTGAAAGGTGTTTTTTATAATTCGAGATTACTAATAAAATATGGCACTGCCTATGAAGTTTTCTAAATTTAACCAACACTTTAATTTTAAAGTGGTTTATTATTTTAACAATAAACTACGGCTCTTACATTGGTCATTCGATATATAAGCGGAGTTACGTTTAGTTACAGTATTCATAATTATATCTATATACTATAGTTTTACCCAATTTTATAGATACTATAATGATGGTATACATATAATGATGCTATGCTAATAAATATTTATAAATGTTAAGTTAAATTTTAAATTACCTTTACATTTAACTTTACATTTAATATTTAACTTTATGTACAATTATGATAACTAATTAGTTATTGTACTTAATTTACCGATCGCAATACCTTTATGGTGAAGGAGTTTGTTGCAGAAAGATATTGTCTGGGGCGGAACGTTGTCATTCTCATTTTAACCCCATAACAACCACGTCGACTTGTTGTGTTCCCGTTAAAGAGAGGAACAGGCGCAATGCCGACTTGAGCCTACGGACGGCAACGCATCCTTCTTCGGTAATCAATTAGTAACTTTATAATCAATCAATAGCGTCTAAGATCAATGTCTATGAGCACGGATGCCATTTTTTTTTTCGAAGTGGACAGTTTATTTATGGCCTTTTAAATTTCACTGGGCTTTGTAGCTTAGCGCTGATGGCGCTTAACCGGAACTTAAACTACTCCTACATACGATACTCCTAAGGGCACCCGAGAGGGCTCGGACCGTCGTATATTGAAACTACGGAAGGTTCGGAAAGGTCTAACGGATGCCACTTACTGTCAGGTTGATATTAAACGATATCCTCTTAATAGTTTTTACGTTAGTTTTGACATACCTAAACTAACACTTAATTCTAGTGAAATATATCACCTAGGGCCACTTGCGCAGCGACACTTAACACCGGGAAAGCTGGCTAGTTAGCAAAAATGGCGTTCCGTCACTTTCTATATCTATTGAGCGGGGAGAGACAAAGAAAATTTTAGCCTAGTGCTAGCTAATTGAGAGTTGCAAAAGTGGGCTTTAGAGTCCTGATAAAATTCTGATACAAAAATGAAAACATAAATTTAAACAATAATTTATTAAATATAACATCAGTATAATTGCAGAAACCATCAGAAAGTACCCAATTATTTGGTTGAACGACCCACAAAGATTATAACGGTCAGAATTTTGAGCTAAGTAACGCAGTAATGCGACAGGTTATGAACGCGGGCATCCAAAGAAACCAGTCTTTAATGAAAGTATAATTGCTTTGTGAATTAAAGAGTTATGATCCTTCATTTAAGTATGTTTTGAGTCGGAGAAATTTGTTTAAAACAAATGTGATATCGGTCGAATTTTTCGTGATTTATTTTATATTGATTGTTGAATAAAATAACTTGTTTTGGGTCGGTATTAGTAATATTATATTATGGGAAGGAGACTTTATATTTATTTAAACTATTCGCGTTTTTAAACTAAAACTATTTTTAGGATGCCCTTTGAAATAAAATTTATTATTTAAATCATATCTCATGTAATTCAGCTATATTTGCTTTTTTGGCTACATAAAATTTTCGTAGTTACGTAACTTAGAATTATCCTAACTTGTAATTAAATGATAGTTATTCTTTAAGTATATAGTCGAATGGCAGTACGAATAAGTAACAATAGTACCTATTTACTTACCATAAATGAAATTCATACATTTCGAGTCTCCATGTAAGACTACTCTATCTACAGTGTTGAATTTACGAGCGGAGCGTTGCAGACTCCGTGAATTGTCCCAACAATTTAGAGACCGGGCACGAGACATGAAATATAGGGATCAAATTATTTATAATAACTTAGTTACCTGTATTTAGTTATTTCTCCTCTGTGAAGTGCTAGCGTAAATTCAGGGAACGGGAACTATTACGTATTGTTTTTACTAACCTTGCTTTAGCCTTATATTTAATACCGAAAGATAATATTATGTTAAAGATAATATGATACTATTTTATGTTAACTTATGGTTTCTTTCACCTTGAAAGCTTCGCAACATAAACTTAAATCGGTTTGGTATTTTTAGACATAATCTTTTGCATTAAAAAAAACAAATTTATCTCTTTTAACCATTTAGTAGATAAATTTAAATAGCGCAAGTCAATGGCAAATTACTTTAAACTTCCATAAACTTGAGCTACAAAGATAAGTTTGTCTATTATGTCGGAAAAACTTACAAAAGTCCTAGACGCAAACTTTTTAAAATGTTAAGCATCGCTTGTCTTAAAATGATCCAAAAGCTAAAGGAAAGGTTTATTCCCTCCATTAATGTTAAATCGGGCTTAGAACTGATACTTAGGAGCAAACAATCGACAATTAAAATAACAATAAGCGATTATAACTATGGCATTGGTGCGGTGCAGACTAATGAATCTACAAACCGCCAAATACGCCAACACAGCACGGCTTTGTTGTGGGTTGAGCGGCTGTTTTCTACATCTTATACAACACATATTATCTTTACATAAAGTAATATATCCCCAGACAAACACAGCAACTGTATGACCCCAAAGTAAGTAGAGCTTGTGTTATGGATGACCATACAGCGAACTGGGGGGAACCCAGAATATTATCACATAATAATAATATAAATATCAACAACCATGACCCGAGAACTAACACCATCTGTTCATAACAAAAACGAATGCCGCGGCCAGAACGCGACACCTTCGGCGTATTAGGCAGGGCTACCAACCACTACGCCTCTCAGTCGTCTATCGCTTTTTTCCTCCGTCATGTTGTAGAACTGTTATCTCACGAAGCGACGTTCGCTTTGCTTGTAAAGTTGTTAGAGTCCAAACACGCTACGAACGTGTGCGTGACCGGGCGGATCGAACGAACCAGTTTTTTTTGTTTTTTTTGTACATGTCGCTTTTAAGTACATGTAAGTGAAAATGACATTTAAATACAAATTATTAAAGTTTATTTTCTGATGACGTGGTATTTTCCTACATGGTTTTAATGTCGCGCAATTGTTTCTTTAATATGCAGAATGCTGTATATTGTTATATTAATTTAATCTGCTTAAAGTTAACCCATATATACATTTAAATAATATATTGCCAGCCAGACTGATATAATGAAAAATATCTCTGTATTTTTATTTTTATCCCTCATTATTCCTATATCGAAATAATGAACCGTGTCGCTCAGTGAACAGGCATCACAAGTTCAAAGTCAGTAGGTCGGTGAGTTACGGACGATTTGCTTTTAGGCGTGAATTTCTGTATCTATTTTATGTATTAGAAGTTTAGGAAAACTCGAAAATATTCAAAGTTTAGTTAATAGAGTTTCTTGTGATAAGATACATTTATTTAAAAAATTGTATTCCCTATGCCATGTATTATAATATATTTTTTTTTTTTGTTCCCCTCCGCGGGAAGGGCAGGAGGATAAAAATGCTCTGACGCATACTCTGGCGCGATTCCAAAGTTAAAGATAAGATTCCAAAGGTGCTCAAAAATTAAAAGTAAAATAAAACATTAAAAATGAAAAGTAAGTAATGAAACATTAAAAATTGAAAAATTAAATTTGCATTAATTCGAATTTACGTTAGAATTAGAATTAGCGGCCTGAAGGGCCTCGAGATCTACGGTTATCTTCGAACGTTCGCTTGTGTGCGCGTTTCTCGGTCTAGCGATTTTGTATGCCGAATCTAGGACAGGAGCAGTATATGAGACTGATTTACGAACAAGAGGATTGGGATGGGATTCGGCGCGTTTGAAGAACGATTCTGAGAGTGTTTTTAGATACTGTTGTACTGTAGGCAGTTCAAGATCTCTGTGCAGGTCCGCGTTGCGCACGTACCAAGGTGCGTTTGTGGCCCTGCGGCAGAAGAGGTTTTGAACTACCTGCAGTTTGTGCAGGACGGAGGGTTTGGCGTGAGCAAAGACTGGCGAAGCATATGACATGACTGGTCTAACGCAGACCTTATAAAGCGTACGTTTGTTTCTGAAGGACATTTTACTTTTTCTACCTAACATACTGTAAAGCCGGCCTAGGTAAAAACGTGCGAGTTTCGTTACTCTATCGACGTGAGGATTGAATGAAAGCGTTTGGTCTAATATGACGCCTAAATATTTAGTACTGCGCTTCCAGGGGATGGGAGTGCCTTGCATTCTCAATTGGAGATTGTTGGGGATACGACTGCGTCTGTAGTCGAAGTAAACCGCAGAGCTCTTCTCTGGGTTCACATCGATACGCCATTTTTTAAACCAAGCACCGAGGGTGTTAATAGCCTTTTGAAGTCTGGTGACGAGACCCGAGGCTCTGCGGCCTTTGGTGTAAAGGGCAGTGTCGTCGGCAAAGAGAGCGAGTTCGACGACTTTAGCTGGGATGGGAATGTCGTTAGTGTATACGGTATACAAAAGAGGGGCGAGGACTGAGCCTTGAGGGACTCCAGCCTTTATGGGACGAGGCGCGGAGAGCGTGCTTTCATGTTTGAAACGAAACGTGCGGTCTTTGAGAAACGACGCGATTATCCTAACTAGGCGAGCCGGTAAGCCTATTTTATAGAGTTTATAAACGAGACCGCTGTGCCAGACTTTGTCGAAAGCCTTGGCTACGTCAAAGAAAACTGCGATCGTTTTCTTTCGTTTCGGATAGAAGCCGTCGAGTATGTACTCGACGATTCGATGGACTTGCTGAGGGCAGGAGTGCTTAGCGCGAAAGCCGAACTGGTGGGGAATTATGAGAGGATCGCCGTCCGTTGGAAACAGATGGTTCCGCATTCCAGAGAGTATGACTCTCTCGAGAAGTTTAGACATTGCCTTGAGGAGGCTGATGGGTCTGTGATTTGCCGGGACATTAAGAGGTTTACCCGGCTTGGGTATGCCTATGACTGTGGCTTCTTTCCAAGCTTTTGGAAAGTAGCTAAGGTCGAAGCAGGCATTGAAAATGATAGTTAACAAGGTAAGCACCTGTTGAGGCAGGTGCTTTAGTGCGTGGTTGGAAATACCATCCGCACCCGGAGCCTTTCTGGACTTTTGACTTTTGATGTGAAGCGAGATTTCATCATTAGAGACTGTGACGGGGTCGGCGGTGATGGGGAGAGAGTTTCTACGGAGGACTTCGGCCTCCACCGCTTTGATGTGATTGGGATTCGCGAGTTGCGTGCTGGGCGAGCATTGAGACGCAACGCTGTCAGCGAAGCATTCGGCTTTCTCTTCGTCTTCGAAGGCGATAGAGTCATCGGGACGAGTGAGAGGAGGGACGTGAGAGGCGGCGTCTACGCGTAAGGCTCGGGCCATTCGATAATACGCTTGGTGGGACGGGGAGATATTCGCCATGAGATCGTTCATCTGGGCGTCTCGGAGTTCCGCGAGGCGAGATCTAACTTTACGTTGCAGCTGATTCGCAGCTGTTCTATAGGCGGGCGTGGGATATTTCTTGGCTCTCCGGAGAGCCGCGTTCTTAGCTTTAATAAGATTGCTAATGGCTAAGGGAAGCGTGGGTTTGCCTTTCTTAGCAACCTTTTCGTTTACACTGATGGCTGAGTTGATAGCATCCGTGAGAGAATTTACTAACGAGTCTATTTTATCCGGGCTATCTAATTGATCGGGCGAGATCGCGAGCGGAGAGTTTGGGGCCTCTAAGGCAGAAACTATCGTGTTTTTAAAACCTTTCCAGTCGGTAAAGGTCTTAGGAGAAGTGACGTTAACGTTAGGCGGTCCTAGCACGAGGGAGACGGGGCGGTGGTCAGAACCTAGGTCATCGAGCGGTTCGATAGACCTGAGGTCGAGGTTGATATGCTTGACGATTGCAAAGTCGAGGATGTCCGGAGAGTGGTTCGGATTGTCGGGATAGTGAGTGGGAGTGATAGGGGAGACGACGTCTAAGTCGAGTAAGTTGGTGATGTCGAGGAGAGCTATACCGCTTTGGTTGGTTGATAGGCACGTCCAGTCAGTATGTTTGGAGTTAAAGTCTCCGAACATAATGACTGAACGGCCGAGGGCGAGAATGGTCTCAAAGTCGCTGCGGATAGGTTTGGTGCCACAAGGTATGTAGACTGAGGCTATGATGATGGTCGGATGACCAGTCATAGCCAATCTACACACGGTGGCTTCCATGTTAAGGAGAGGAGGGGTAGGGAGAGGACAGCAATGGAATCCTCTTTTGTAGTAGATAGCAGTGCCGCCGAAACCGTCGCAGTTAGGCCTATCGTTACGTGTAAACGCGTATTTAGGAATCGCGAATCCCCTGGAGCGATTAGGAGTGAGCCATGTCTCCTGGAGAAGAAAAAGATCTGGGTCGTTGTTCTGAAGGAACAGTTTAATCTCGGGAAGGTTAGAGCTAAGGCTACGAGCGTTAAAAGATACTAGGGATAAGCCCTTAGGTTTAATACGACTGGACGCGAGATTCGCGGGTCTAGACATTAAAATTTATTTATTTAAAATTTACAAAAATAAAAGAATTTACAACGAACTTAGGAGCGAGTGATGCTCGGCTAACGCGAATAACCGCTCTTGAGGAGAGCGGGCGGCTCGCAGTTTGCGTGCGAGTACGGAGATTTCGTTAATGTCGACGTTTTGGATGACGTCGAACACGGTCTTCATGTCCTCAGCCAGCGACGACTGAGGGGAAGATGACAACGCGGGACGCGGCCCTACGGGAGCTACGGGAGCTGGGATGGGTCGGGAAGGTGCAGGCGGGACGGCCGGACGCTGCCTCCAAGACAGAGCCGGAGTAGGCGTCGGCTGAACGGGCTTTGCTTCCGGGGGACCCCGGTTGCGCAGCGGCGGGAAGTTGGCAGGAGTGAGTGGCGGCGCCGGTTTAGGCGCGACCCTCTTGGTGGTGGAGCGCGGAGCGCGCGGGCAACCCCTGTAGTTTGCTGTGTGGCCGGACTGGCCGCACAGCACACAGGCAGGGGGGGAAGTGGATTCGGGAGTGCGAGTGCACTCCTTAGTGAAGTGAGGATCCAGGCACTTTACGCACCTGGGGGGAGCTGAACAGTTAGCCGCTGCGTGGCCATATAGCTGGCAGCGGTGGCACTGCCCAGGGTGACCGCGTGGGTTGGGACGCTCGACGGAGATGTTCGAGAGTCCGCAGATTGTGCGAGCCTCTTTGAAAATCTCCTTCGAGTCGGGAGTATTGGACAGGATTACTAGCGCTAGCGGAAAACGCCTACCGCGGTTGGAGTGCATCTTGTGCACTGCTGTGACCGGGAAACCCTGAGACTTAAGGTCATCGAGAATGTCTTCGTTGCTGAGTTCGAACGGGACGCCCCGTAGTACTGCGCGGATCTTACGCTCCTCCGGGAGGGCGTAGGTGTGATACGCGATTTGGTTTAATCCGAGTAACCTGGTAAACTCGCGGAAGTCGACGACGGTCGCTAATTGGATTTTGATTGTATCGCCAGCGTTGGCGGCTTTTAAGTAATTAATTTTGTGCACTTTGCACAAGTTGGAAACCGCGGTCCAGCGCGCTTTTTCACGCAGGAATACGGGCGGAGGGAGCTGAGGCTTCGGCGGGACGGGAGCGCAGCGCGTCGCTGGCTTCGATGTGACCGACGGAGACGCGGTTACTACGAGCGATTTTAACGGCGCGGGGGCTGGTATTGAAGACACCGGGGAGGGCTCGGGTATTGAAGATACCGAAGCTTTCTTAGAGCGCTTCTTGGAGCGCTTGGCGACGAGTTGAAACGCGGGCTCAGGAGAGCCGGTTAAGGTGACGGCATCTGACGACGTATCAGACGCGGGTTCGGAGTCGCTCCCGGGAGCGGTACGCTTACGACGCGACGCGTGAGAGGATGCGACCGATTCGCAGTCCATCTCGGACGAGGCGGGAGACGCGGGAGAGCTTAGGACCTGAGGGGTCTCGACGTTGGAGGCCTGAGGGGCCGGGGTTGAGGCCTGAGGGGCCGGGGACGCGATAGTTGCCTGTAAGGCCTGCGTTAGAATGTCATCCGATATGCTGACGCCGGACGCAACGAGCGCCTGGGCGAACGACCTAGCAAAGTTTACCAAGCTTTGCTGGTCCATTGGGAGGGCTTGGTCCTACGATATATAAAATATATGAATATATAAGAATGCTTGAGAATGCTTGCTATGAGGTTTAGGTGCTAGGTTCCCTAGCAAACCTAGCACCTAAACCTCCCTACCCGCGGTAGGGGGGCTGGGGACGACGCGAAGTGGTGCCCCTAGCTCGGACAGCACTGTACCGTCACCCTGGGAAAGGCCCAAGTGCAATGGGATCGGGTCTGCCGGTTTCTCCTTGGCCTGAAGGGCCTTGGAAGCGCACCGGGGCAATGCTATCAGGCTTAGTTGTCACCGTTAAGTATCCACCTGATCAAACGCGAGTCTACTACGGAGTGTGTCGTCAATAAATTGACAACAAAAACCGGCCGTAGACCTGACGGAGTTGGGTTGCACTAAAAGTGCGGGATCGACTACGTTACGACCGGCCGGAGCCGGCCGCAGAGCGAGTCTCTGACTACGTACAGGCGCCAAGCGTCGAGTACGCAGCCAGAAAGACAGCCCGAGTCTTGCAAACCACTATCGAATTTAATCGACCGCGGTAAGCTCAACCCTGTTGTTGCTGCACTCACCGAAGTGAGGTTTTTACTTCGAGGGGTGCACAGAGTGCGAGATTGACTACGTTACGACCGGCCAGGGGCCGGCCGCAGAGCGAGTCTCTGACTACGTAGCAAGCGCCAAGCGTCAGGTACGCAGCCAGAAAAACAGCCCGAGCTTCGCGAACCACTATCGAATTTAATCGACCGCGGTAAGCTCAGCTCTGTTGTTGCTGTGCAAGAGACCGACTTACTTGCAGCCGATCGAAACCGACCGCAGAGTAAGCCCTACAGAGGCTAACAGCGTATGAGTGTTGCTACGAGTTGACGTCGTGAGACGACAATCGTGACTCAACGGCTGGGCGACCGCGAACACGTCCGAGCGGGGCCGGACGCAGAACGGATCTGAGAGTGGCGTTTGAGTATTGCTACGAGAGAAGTCGTGAGACAACAATCGTGACTCGGCAGCCGGGAGCGACCGTCAAACACGTCCGAACGGGTCCGGACGCAGATGAGGTCTGGTTATAATATTATGTAAAGCCTTGTTATTATGTTTTTCAATGATTGTCATGGAAGAGTGGAGTCTGTTAGTAGAGACATGAGTCTAAAAGAAGATTCCAAGCACTAAAATTGTATAACTCAAAACCTGGCACTGAAATTAATATTATTATTGTTACTATTATTATTAAAAGATTCCGTCTGGGGCGGTTCTGCAGTCCTTCATGTTGTTATGTCGGTCGTGTTTGTGTTCACATCAAAGGGAAGGAACAAAGGCAATCCCAATATAAGCCAATGGTCGGCAACGGCAATCATTTATCAATAAATAAATAACCAATCAAAACACTTACAATTAATGATGTGTGCAAAGGACACATACCATCAGGTGACAAAAAAAAAAAAAAAAAGAAATGTACCTCACTGAAAACTTTCAAATGTCATGTGTGAATGTTTTAAAGTGTGGGGGTTGTGCGGCCATTTACGTCGTTGGTAGACTGTAAGAGAGCAGTCTCGGTCTGCGTGCGTTCTCGAGCGCACGTCGATCGCAGACGCCTTCCCGCTCTTTTAGCCCCCGCGCTAATTGAGCACCCAAATTTCATTGGTTGTTGTCGTAATATATAATTTCATAGTTGTTTACCGTATTAAGTTTCTAACGCCGTTTTCACGGCGGACAGTGGCTCGTTAACCGTACTTCTAATAAGTTTCTAACGCCGTTTTCACGGCGATCAGTGGCTTGTTAACCGTACTTCGTGGAACGTGAGCTTCGTCGACGGGAATTCGTTGTTCCAGGACTTCAAGTGCCGTGTTCGAGTAAGTTATCCGCGTCGTTCTCAACCGCCCTACTGCGTGTAGGGTGGTTTTAGGAAGTTAGTCATCGTTGTTAGGTTCATATATTGTCCCTCCCCAACCCCTCCGCAATGGCTTCCCTAAGCTCTGATGAGATTAGGAAGAAGTTACTTGATAGTACCGGTGCTGAAGGCATGTATATAAATGCCGACAAGTACCGTTTCTTAGATTCTCTCATCCCTCATTTCATGACGATAATGTCCACAATGGCCCCTCAGGCCACCCCAGTTCCCCAGACCCCTCAGGTCTTAGGCCCTCCCGCGTCCCCTTCCTCCAGTGACATGGAGTGCGAAGTAGACGCCCCTCTGCGCCGCAAGCGCGCACCCGCGACTGAGTCATCCTCGGACGCCACCCCAACTGGCCCTGAGCCTTCCTCTTTCACCCTTGTTAAGAAGCGCTCTAAAAAGCGCTCGAAACAAGCCCCGGCGCCCTCGACGCCCGTCCCCACACCCCCTGCGGCGTCTTCAACGCCAGCTGCCCCGGTGTCTTCAACACCCGCTCCGGCCCCAACTTCTGTCAAGGCCAAGGTCCCACCACCCGTTTTCCTTCGGGAAAAGGGTAAATGGACTGAGGTCTCGACATTGTGCAATGAGCACAAGATCCATTACACCCGAGCGGTAAACTCGGGTGAATCTATTAAAATCACTGTCTCGTCGATAGACGATTTCCGAGCTTTGACTAAGCTCCTCACCGATAAGCAATATGCTTATCACACTTATGCTCTGTCAGAAGAGCGTAAGATCAGAGCGGTACTCAGGGGAGTCCCGTTCGAATTATCGAACGAGGCTATCCTGGAGGATCTGCAGTCCCAAGGCTTCCCGGCACTCGCGGTGCATAAAATGCACAGCAAGTACGGGAGGCAACACCCTCTCGCTTTGGTGATTCTCGCCAACGTCCCCAAGTCCAGAGAGATCCTGAAAGGGGTTAGCTCTATTTGCGGCCTCACTGGGATCTCAATCGAGGCGCCTCATCGCCGCGGTCATCCCGGCCAGTGCCACCGGTGCCAGTTGTACGGGCACGCGGCGGCCAACTGCCGCGCACCGCCCAGGTGCGTCAAGTGCCTGGTCCCTCACTTCACTAAGGAGTGCAATCGCACTCCTGAAACTCCCTCTCCTCCCGATTGCGTGCTTTGTGGCCAGTCCGGCCACACCGCAAATTACAGGGGCTGCCCTCGTGCACCCCGTTGTATGCGCTCCAATTTCAAAAGGGCGGCACCCAAACAGGCCCCCCGCCTTTCTCAAGAAAACTTTCCGCCGCTGCGTAGCCGAGTTCCTCCGGCTGCAAAGCCTGCACAGTCCAGGCCTGCCCCAGAAAACTGGAGGCAGCGCCCCGCATCGAATCCCATCCCGGCTCCTCGCCCATACAAACCCACTCCTCAATCCTCCGTAGCAGACGATATGCGTATCGTCTGCGACGCTATCAAAAATGTCGATGTTAGTGAAATCGCAGTCTTAGCCCGTAAACTTAGGGCTTCACGTACTCCGACAGAGCGTTTGCTAGCTCTGGCGGAACATAGTTCCCTTCTCAATTCATTATAGGTTCATTTAAATGAATTGATCCCTAAATTATGCTTCGGCCGACCTCCGCGCAGCCCCGGCTTCACTGGAGGCTGCCCCGAACGGCCACCAACTCATGTCCCTTTGAGCACCTTCAGTGCAACTTTCACTACAGGCGGAAGACCCGCTAGCGGGTCTCCGCCAGCGCGCCCAACTTCCCGACGGGTGTCGCTTCCGATGAAGGCTAACAGTATACGCTTACTACAGCCAACAGGTGGTTTTTAGTGGGTAGGTGCCATTCTGGTGAGTCCCACATAACCCCCCCGCAGAGGAATTTACCTGCGGGCGGGTATGCATGACGCATCTTCCAACTCCCTCCCGCGAGGGTGCCTCGGCAGCAAAAAAAAAAAAAAAATGTAAGAGAGCAACGTCCACAGAGGAAGCTGCAATATCTGCAACTCTTCGTAAACCTTGGCCGAGAATTCCAAAATAAAATTGGATGCGTAGGATTTGCATGAAAAGTCGATATTTTTTTAGTTGCGCTTTAAGGTGCCCCAAAAAAAGTTACTCATATTCCTGATCTGATCGTGGTCACCCGGAATATATGTTTGTCACCAACAGTTGTCTCTATAATGTTAACTCATGACTTGGTGTGTTGTACCTATAAAGCCCATATCGCAATTTACGCTATAAAACATCGTAAATTACTTTAGTATAGTTTTGTATCGGACATTTTATAAGTTGTTTTTGCTATACTTTATAGCTTTGCAACTAAAACCCATCTTTGGTTTAGCATAAATTGATGGCTTTCTTTTTCTTCTATGAACAGAAAATTTGTTATGAAATACAGTTATGAACGGAAAATATTGATAAAATATCCATTGTTCAAAGGCCTATAGAAGATAATTTTTCAATGTTAAACATTCAATTAATAAGGTACTCAATTTATTGTTTTAAATATGGTACTTGGATAAATTATTATAAGTTTAGATATAAAATTAATATAATGGTATTTAAGAAACATGACGCGGTGTAGTAGCAATTTTCAATTAATATAGGCTCTATACCGAGTTTGACTCTAATTCAATGACGTGCCTAAATAAATAATTGAAACTCCTAGATAAATATCCTACAGCATGCAAGGTTGGTTTTATGGATAATCCTTTAGTAAACTATTGGAAAACTCAAAATAAACACACAGAATTAAGAAACATCTGTGTCCCTGAGAGAAATGTTCTGTTGGGATTCGATGCTGGGAGCTTAGTGCAGAAGGAATTCTACGAGTAGTAGTTTTTGGCGTCACCAGTAAATGTAAATTAAACAAAAATTAAAAATTTTATGAATTTCTGGGCACCACGCAGTTAGCACACGTGTTCCGAAATTAGAAAACCAAGAAAAACTCATTTATACTATAATAATAAGAATAATAATAACTTTTTTATTAAGTCAGAAGGTTACAAGCTTATGTGAAGTCTCTGACCTCTAAACTAAACAAACTTTGTATTTTAGGGGTCAGCGCCCTCTTCCATTTTAATTTCTTAAAAGTACATACAGTTGTAATTCAAAAATGGATTGTTATAATTACACATTACGATTTACTGTGTAAATAAAAGTGAGATTATTAAGAATGTATGTACGTGTGGTGTGCGTTGCGTGAATAAATATGTGTGTACCCAATGAATAATGAAGCATTTGTAAATATAAATAGAATATATATATCATATATATGTGTATTAATTTATAATATTTTTATATTGTATGATATGAAAGTTTACGTGAAGAATTTTATTACATTTAGTTTCCAGCATTTAGGTTTGGTAGGTAAGTAATTTTTCAGTTTCAAAATAGTCCATAGATAATTACCAGGCCCTCATCTTTTTTTTACATTCATACACAGTTTGGGGGAAGAAGTTTAAAATTTAATTTATTTTATTGTAGAGGTGCACAGAGAGGAAAGAGTATTGCCTTTTAGCGAAAGTAGTACGACATTTGATTGTGTTTGTAGTATTAGGAATCCTACGCTTATTACGATAAATCTCAGGATCGTAATGAGTATTATTGTGTTGATTTGTTATTAAACTGAGAATGAATAATTGCCGAACTGTTAATATTTGACATTCTTGGTAAAGTTCTTTTGTTGGATATCTATATGGCTTAGATAACATAGTTTTTAAAAGACACCTTTGTGCTCTTTCAAGTGCCACCCCAGGTGTTTATACAATATCCTATAATTGATTGTGCTAATGCAAAATAAACAGTACGCAATAAGTTAAAGTCCGATATATGTCTTAATTTTAAAAAAGTCTAAATGAGTTTACGGGTTCGTGACGTCATTAGTTGAATGTGAGGTAGCCAACTTAATTTTTCATCCAACAGCACACCAAGATACTTTACAGTTTTAGATTTTGTTAGTTTAAGACAATAGAATATCTGGGTTTATTTTAGATCATTTAGAGTGTATTTTAATTTCGATATTACTATTTGCAGATGGAGCGCTTTCAATATGAAATGTAATATAGGTAGATTTTGATATATTTAAGGTAAGCAAATTGTCAATGTACACAACGTATAAACGTAGTAATAATAATCTTTGTATATGTCTGATGTAACTCAAATTTAATTTTTTGACGCTTGTATCCCGAAATTATTGTATTCGTTACGTTTATTTGTAAATCTCATGATTAAAGAGCACTAGCACTTCTTACTGCACTGCCGCTTAAGCAGCACCCTTCGCGGGGAGGGTGGGGGAAGATGCGTCATGCATACCTTCACAGAAACCGCTTCTGCGGGGTGATGTGGGACTCAACAGAGTAGCACCTACCCACTAAAAACCACCTCGTTGGCTGTAGCAAGATTTGGTCTAAGTCGCTCAGACTCGCTCTGTAGGCGAACGTGAAGCCTTAAGTTTGCGGGCTAGTATTGAGATTTCCCTAACATCAATATGTTTGATGGCGTCGCAAACGGTACGCATATCGTCTGCTAGCGAGGGTCGGGATGTGGTTTGGAATGGGCGAGGAGCCAGGGTGGGATTCGGGCGTACAGCGGGGCGCTGTCTCCAGTTCTCTGGAGCAGACTTGGGCTGCGTAGGCTTTGCAGCCGGAGGTGCCCGGCTACACAGCGGTGGAAAGTTAGCCTGAGTAAGGGGCGGGGCTTGTTTAGGTTCGGCTCTCTTAGAGCTTGATCGGACGGATCGGGGTGCGCGAGGGCAGCCCCTGTAGTTTGCGGTGTTGCCGGACTGGCCAGAAAACACGCATACGGGTGAAACGGTAGTTTCAGGATTGCGATTGCACTCCTTGGTGAAGTCAGGCACCAGGTACTTTACGCACCTGGACGGGGTGGCTCAGTTGGCCGCCACATGCCCGTATAACTGGCACCGGTGGCACTGGCCAGGGTAACGGCGGCGATGAGGCGCCTCGATCGAGGACGCTGGGGCAAGTTTCGAGCGCTTCTTAGAGCGCTTTTTGACAAGTGTGAAGGAGGATGGCTAGAAGCCAGTTGGGGGAGCCAACTCCCCATTCGCTATCGACGAAATATTCATGTTCTCTCTTTGCTCTATCGATTGCTATTTAATCTTAAGGTTCCTGACTATTTACAACATCACTTTAGCTTTAGACATACCCAACACGAACGCAGTCTGAGGTCCACAGATAATCTGATGCTCACAACACCATTGCATTCCACAGATTTTCTAAATAAATCATCCGTGCTGGAATGCACTACCATTCGTTGTAAAATGTGTGAATTCTATCGTCATTTAAAAAAAAAACATTACCTGGCATTATCTAAACAAAACGTTACCTAACGTATGTATGTGTGCATGTAAAAGTTCCAATATATTTACTTAAGCATATCATGTACAATGTATATATCATCGGAATAAATATTTATGTTTTCTTTGTAGTGTTTCACTCACTCAAAAGTATTTAAAATTTTATTCGATATATTGTTTAATTTTTGAAATGTTGTTTAGCCTAATTCCCTTGTCCAAACATTTAATAAGCTTAAAAACCTGGCAGTCTGGAAGAAATCGCTTCCCAGCGATAAGACCGCCTATTGTTTTAAACATTGTACTCATTTATCACTATATGTATTACGGTAAATAATAAAGAAAAAATAAATTACAAAATAAATTACAATTTACAGCATTTGAAACAGTTTAAAAGCATTCAACTAAAAATCAATACAACTATTGAAATAATAACGTAACGTCTTCCTTAAAAATACTTAGCTTTCCGCCATCGGTGAACAAATTTTCATCACTTTTGTGGCCATAATTTCTCTTGGGTATTTCTATTTATGTACTTTAGGAAAGTATACTTTATTGTTATTACGATTGTAAGTCTATAACAGTTATTTACAGGATATTTTGAACATAACTTCCTTTGAGGATAATAATATATCTTTTTTCCTTGATACCGTTATAAAATGCAAAAGACTGGCAGTAGAAATAGTGAATAACCAATAATTCAAGTGTGTGTAATGTAAACATTGTACTTATCTCGGAGTTACTGAGTTCGAACTTCAACGGGAACTCTCGTATTTATTTGATCAAAACAGATATTACCTATTTTGGTCACGTAGATACGAGATAATAATGTGATTTAAATGCAATTGGAACAACAAACTTACCGATTTCAAACAAAACTTTCTCAGAATGTACCCAGTTATACCTGAAAGTGATTGAATGATATAAAAGTAATTGTGAAAAGTGGAGCGATGAAACTTAACTTTTGTGAAACTAAAATACGAATAAGTAACTGGTTCTTAATGTGCCAACTCTTATTATTTCAAATATCCGTATCGATTTCTGTTAAGACATAAATAATCGAATCAATAATAATCAAAAATCAAAATAATTTGTGTCATTCTAAAAAGCATGTCTTTTTTTACTTTATCTTCGTCATAAAAGGGTAAATACACTGTAATTTCGGCTTTTAAAGGGAATTACAGACAGAGCGAGAGGAAAAAATTCCGGCAGGAAAAGACCTCTCGACACTTTTTTGTCAAAATTTTAAAAGACATGTAATAGTAGGTAAGTGTATTGTTTTGATTACGACATGAAATATTATACGCTGTAGCAAAGAATTCTCGTTATAAATGAAGTGAAAGTAATTGTGTTTTCACTTAAACACTTTGTTTCCCTGCAGTTTTTTCCTCTCTGGTGATTGAAAACCCAACTTTGCACGTCTCAAGCTAATTGTTAACCAATTGTTATTTATTACATTTTCTATAAAGATGTCCAGATAACCAGCGCTGTTCACCAAAACTTTATTGTACTACAACTCCGATAACTATTTGGCAACACACCCGTCATCTTATCGGCAAGGTCCACGCACAATGGATGTCCTACATAATGCGGACCTTGTGTACCGAACCTTGGACCATTGGTGATGCTGGTCACGTCCCATGGACGTTGAGTTGGGACCGCCTGTTGTTTGTGCCTAATTTGGAACGATCAGTCACTCGATGAGGGTAGATTTGATTTAAGATAAGATTGTTTAGGCGGTGAGCGTTTTTTTGGGGTTTACATGATTTGTGCATGAGACTTGAGGAGTCGACAAATCATTTAGCTGTTTTTGTTTCAAATATTTCACAATTATTTTTATTTAAAATATTAGCAAAAAAAATGAACAAGGACCAAAACTGCTGTACGTATGTAAACTAAACAATAGGTTTGTATGATAATATGGTCAGAAGATGTCATGCTATAGAATTTGAAAATAGAGTTCGCAAATACAAAACATTCAAGTCTGTGATCGATGGCACTATGCGGACGATGAGAAGGCATATCATTTATTGTATACCTAATATTTTATGTATTTAACAATTTTGACAAAATAGTTAAAGGTTTTTTCTCACTTTCTTTAATACCTTTTAAGGGCAGTTTCAATTGAGACTTTTCGTGTCGGACGATTACTGTGCCACGGGCTTCATCACGCAACAGGGCGGCTGCGGGACGGCAGCTATCCGACAAATTGAAAGCGTATCAGACTGCAGTGAGTTCGTGAAGTTTATGATGTTGCCGCCCTGTTGTTGTTGCCTTTTTTGTCCGAAATTGATAGTTTATTTGTGGCTCTATGGGCCTTTTAAATTTCACCGGACTTTGTAGCCTATCGCTGACGGCGCTTAGCCGGAACTCAAACTACTCCTACATACGATATGCCTAAGGGCACCCGAGAGGGCTCGGATCTCGGCTTAGGACGTCGTATATTGAAACTACCACTGGTTCTTTGTTGTTGCCATTCCACGTACTTTGTGTGAAGATAAGTGATCGTCCAGCCGTTGCAGGACGACTAACGCACTGCTCCGGTCCCGCAGTGGTGCAACACGAAAAAGACATGAAACAAAATATTTTGAATTCTTCAATTTTACCTCTTCATCGTCCTTTTCGTTTAGAGCGTTGAAAAAAAATATACGCCATTTGATAAAAGAGAATTTTTCATTTAAATTAATTGTGATAAACTCAAAATCAATAACGTAATAATGGACGCAGATCGCGTACAAAGGAACTAATGCTGACGTAGATTCGATTGTACAATGAAAAGTTAAATTTAATGGCATATTGATAGTCCATTTGAAATGATGTGATGCATGTGAACCGAACCGCCACTATATTATTAGGTTAATATAAATGATTTAAATTAGTGTGTACTAGATTTGCTTCAATTAAGATAAATTTGTTACAAATTTTGATGTTCTTAATAGTTAAAACTTAAAACAGTACTTCTTTTTTACTTTATTTGTGCAGCAAATGAGCCCAAGACCCTCTTGATGGTAAGTGGCATTTGTGCCCTTGGACCTCTTTAGTCGTAGGCGTTTTATTTATTAATGGCGATGAAATATTTATTATCTTTTTATTGACAAATTCAAAATTTAACTTAAATTAACAATTATAAAATAAAAGAAAACTATGCTACAAATAAAAAATTAAATCTAAACTTGAATCCATTAAAGGCAACGTAGCCAAAAGGCTGGCCGATTCACCACGCTGGATTGCAGTAGAGCCTCGTTGTGCGAGGTAAGTGCCAGCCTTAGGGTCACGACTTTCACTCACCAATCGCCTCGCTAGGTCCGAAAAAAGGCGATGAGCCCTTGGTCCCCAGGACCCCATGGTTTTAACGCCAAAAGCCTCAAAAATATACCCACTACCCAAATTCTGATATTTTCTACGTTTGAGGCTCTCAGCGTTATTAGCAGCAGAACCAGATTGTGCACTAGTTGTAGGAAGATGGGAAGCCGCGAGAGTGTCTACGCAGGTTGCATCCCACACCAGCGGCCTACTCATCCCCCACGGGACCAGAGTCATACCATCAGGCCGCTTGAAATCGTCACGCAACACTCCTGACGGTTCAAGAACCGAGGGAGTGTTGGAGGTAACAAGAGCCCAATGGACCATGTCATTTAAACTGGCATGGCGAGATATTGGCTCGACTAATGTTAGCCGAAGCTTACGAGCTTCAGTTGGAGTTGCCGTTGTTCCATTAAATGCGCTGGTTGTTACCATCGTCATCGAATTGTATACTTTCTACCCCAAGTATTTTATAATAGGTTTTTTTTATAAAAGAGTCCCGAGAGCTTCTTTTTCTGCCAGCTTTTTTTCTTATCATTCTATCCATAATAAGTTTTTGAAAGTCAAAGTAAAGATGATTTACGCAATTTCGATGTAGATGAATAAAAAGAAGACTTTCACCAAGTGTGACTTGTTCTTATCTATGATAAAATGACTGAAACCCAACTACGCCCCTGAAAAGATCTTAACAAGGAAAGTCTGCTCCCACTACCACACTTATATTTATGTTTTTTTTTGTATTTACATTTTAGCTGAATAGTTAGAAATTGACTAGTACTTACTTTACTTAAGAGGAAGGGTTAGAAATAGTTATACAGTAAGTTAAGGAGCTAACTAAAAAAATAAAGAAAACAAATCTGTTTCGTAAAGCAAATAATACAGGGGTTGTACATAGAAAATCAAAATATACATTATTTAATGATAATTTATCTATAAACTTATGTAAATTTACAACGAAGAGTAAATACCAGAACCCAAAGGTAAACAATAGGACTTAGTTTCTTATGTACAACAAAAAACAAACTGGAATGATTTAGGGTTTGGTCACCGTACAATTTTACAAGAAAACATATTTTAAGAAGACTATTTTCTTTTTACTTTCAGTTTTTGTTTCACGTTAAGTGACTCTGATGTAATGTGACATTATAACTCATAATTTCTTTGGTCCTAATTCTAGCGTGTAGGATTTGTTTTCAAAAAGTTTGTAAATTAAAAGGAGGCAGACTTAACTTTTGAGTTAAAACTTTGTTTAAATAAATGAATTACTCTGAGTTGTCAGTGTTTCAGTAAAAACATACACAGTCAGGACTCCGACATTATCCTGTAGAAAGCATGACTCGTGAGGAAGAACTGGCAACAAAGGCTTTGTCTTTATTTTTTGGTTAGAATGAGTGTTAGGGATAAATATGTGTATATTCGTGTATGTATATGTTTTTTTTAGTTTTATACTTTTAAAACAAGCTTTTCGATTTCATTGTCATTATATTAATGTTTAAGCCAGTGAATTTATGATCGTTCTATTTATTCCAGGTATTCTCAATATGTGAGAGTCGAGCTACAGACTCCCACGAGTCCGTGGTGAGCGTGTACACCACTCAGCCATCGACGACAGAGAAATGCTGCACGAATATCTACAAGGAGATAGCCACTAATATCGCGGAGTCGGTAATCAACCCTATATACAGGTAATTTAATTGGTGGATTATTAATCCTATTGTAAAGGTGGTTTTGGTAGAATTGCCTTATTGAAGAATATCGCTGTGAAATATGTTTATTAGATTTGTTTGTCGGAACTTTCATTCGTTGTGATTAAAGTTTCTTTCCATTAATTTGTGTTTAGGCACTACCGGTCGGCAAAGTCAAATATGCGTAGATGAACGTTCAAATACCATACGGGTTTTAGCTAGACAAACCGAATGATTATACCTTTATAAAGCCCAAATGGATCTACCTACCTGATACCTATCCTACCTGGTCGGCACTTGCTGAATGTGCATAGTAGTTGTTTCGGGCCGGCATTGCCATTCAGGAAGTAGTGATAACCACAAATGTTCCGGCCATAACATGTTGATAGCGCCCCTAATAAATATGTGTGACGCTATGGAAAAAGCAATACGCGCCGGGAATATGTTTGTTTTTAACATTGTCTGATTCTCCAGAATATTATATAATAATAATTATTATTGAAGCAAACGGCTACATACACCAGAACTTATAGGTCTAAAATATATTGCTAAAAGCGCGTTGTACTTGTAAATATATAATAAATCCAAACACAATCGAAACTGTTGGGCCCCAAAGCAAAGAGAACTTGTATTATGGATGCTTTCAGCGAACTGGGGGTGAACCAGAATAAACATTCATATACAAATATAAACAACCATGCCCCGAGAACAAACATTGCGTTCATCACACAGTCCAACCAGGACTCGAACCTAGAACTTCCAGCACATGAACCAGAGCTATGTTACTATTCTTACCGTTAACAGTTTCTAACACATAATCATATGACTTTTAATATATTTTGCTTATAAATGAAATAAATGAGATTCAAAATATTGTACACAAATATTTTGAATCTTATTCGAAAGTTTGAATTTTGTAAGTCTTTTGATCATAACTCCATTGACAGGTACTCAAAAATTATTGTAAAAAAGTAACTTGAGTACTGATTTATTGATTTTAATGACTAAGAACATAAGCTAAATATTAAACAGCTGCACAAGCTTAGGAGTTGGTACTGTTATCACAGCTCGAAGGTGCAAACGCTCATTCATATGGCGCAACACCTTAAACGTGTAATTATAGTATCCATATAAATTTATGAGCTATTGCTAGTCAAACATGTAGCATTTTTCAATTTCAGATTCTTTGACTTCAGCGGTCCGAGAGAAAAACCAACACCTGCAGTTCAGAAGGAAACAATTGAAACAACTACAAAAGCGAAAACAGAGACTAGTACAGAAGCAAACATAGAGACTACTTCTACTAAAGCAACAGAAACCAACGAAAGTAGCTCTAAAGGAGAAACGACTACAGCGACATCTACGAAAAACACAAGCAGTCCAACCCCAACACCTATCTCTTGGAAGCCTTGGAAAATCGAATTAAGCAACGAAGCTGATATAAAATCAGTAAGCAATGACCTTAACCCCGATCGAGATGTCGAAGAAGTTTCGGCTGAGAAATGGAGTAGAAGAGACAAGAAGCCAGAAAAATTCTTATTGTTCCCTACGGGCGATCTCGATTACGACACGAAGGATAGAAACGACACGATTAACGAGATTGGTGATGATGATTTCTTGATTTCCTTCGATGAAGTACAGGACAAACGCAAAGACGGTCCGAAGGATAATGCAGTCGTATACTTCTTAGAGATGGTCGGGAGCGTGTTCCAGTTGGCATGGGGAGCATTTTTAGCTATTTTTAAACCTAAACCTTGAATATTTCGATCTTATATCTGATAATGAGCTTCTTTTTTGTTTGAAGTTTTACTTGATATATTTTATTTTAATTATTGTAAATATCCTTTAAAATTTTGGTTGAGCTTTACGTATGACGTAAGAAAATTATAAATAGTTCGTTTTTCTTAATGAATATGTTTTGTCCATGCTTTTAATGATACACTCTATTGATCTATTTGGTTTGAATTCACGGAATTCACTGAATTTTTTTATAAGTAAATCAATTATTTGTTATGTTTTCACGAAATTACGTAGTAGTTTTTTTCATATTTTCGTATTGGTTCCAAATCTTCGTAAATTTATTTTAATTCAGATAACGATTGAAGAATACTATCACGAGAGTTACCTTATTCCTTATAAGAGTGTCCCGTAAGCAGAATAATTCATATTAGCTCACATTCAAGAACAAACACGTAATAATTATGTGCTCTACTTATATGACACTCTATTTTAAGTTTAGTTAGTTATTAAGGTTATATGACAAGAGATGAGTGAATGGTGCCATGAAACATTTAGTCAAAGGATATTTTATTTTCTTAATAAGATTTTAAGTTTATGTTTATATAAAAATTTGAAATGATAACGATGATTTTCATTCCATCTTCACATCTTCAGTGATGCCAATTTTGCCGAATTTGTTTAACATAAAATCAAGTAAATTTAAGATTTTCCTAACAAGCAAATGAGCTGGCGATCCACCGGATGTTAAGTGACAGCCGTATTAATTGGATAACTTTCATTATAGGTTACTTCAGAATAACATCTTTACATTAAATAGACAACAGTTAATCGGGAGTTAATGATTATTGATGTACGAATTGCCTTTTTTTTCTTTAACTTATTTGATTCAACCTTTTCTTTGATTGGATGTTTTAAAAACGTTATTATAATGGTGGTTTACAGAAAGAACCATAGTTCTAACCCAGATGAGCTCTGATCAAACATACTCCACTACCTGTAAATAAATAAGCCACCGAAAGCAAATGTTGATTTATAGAAATGATCATGTGTGTGAAACCTTAGGGCCACTTTGTTCAAAGGAGACATTTCATTTTCGGTTAGCGTGATGTATACATTCTGCATTATGTTCTTATGCATTATATTAATGAATTAAAAAACACAATATCATGTGGCCACGCCGAGGTGACACCTCCATATTCCGCCATGTTGAATGAAAATATGAAACAGTATGCTTTTACCATTGAGTCTGTGGCAGCTTGTTGTCTGTTAAGTCTGTGGTTTGTTCAGGCCTGTTTGTCGAACTGGAGCTGAGTTTGAGCTATTGGCTTCAATTACCAATATACATATACTATGAGTTACGACGTAGTAAGTTTACCGTAAAGACTTACAAAAAGATTTATAACGAAGGTATTTTAAACATTTCAATGAGTTTAGATGAGTTAAATGATCGGTTACAATGATCCTAATTGTTTTGGAAATCTGAAATAATCAAAATACCCTTTTACATATTATCAATTATTCGATTACAAATGAAGATTTTTACAGTTATATTATGGTGGAAACTCGTAAAAAGGAAAGGAATATTAACAGCAAAATTACCGTCAAAATTTGAAATAAAAATATAACATCAACATGACTGATATGACATGGGCTATGTTTTCATTATCAGTTTTCCTAAAACAAAACTAAACGAAATTATGAATTACTGGCATTTAAAACTACAAGAACATTAATTTTACCTGTACAAAAGCGGCCCTTAAATATTGAAATGTCTCCTTTGAAATATAATAACAATTCAGTGAACAATCTATGTTTTTTATTCACATTGAAAACAGATTTTGTGATACTCAAATGGGCGAGTTATGGGTTGAAAAAGTGGCCGTCACATCCTCCGTGTGGCTATGATGGCCTACCTGTAGCGAAGTAAGTCCGAAAAAAATGTTATGACAATATATACCTATGTTATTAGAATAGAATACAATTTTTTTTGAAATTGCAAAGTTCTGACCTTGATAATTCATCCTCCACTTCTTTTCACAAATATCTACTTGCTCTTAGTTTGTTGCAGTTTTCATACCAAAGCATAATACCACAAAACGAAACAAAAAGTGTAAAATGGGCCCACACATTATCAAGACTATAACTGTAAAAAAGATATTAGGGTGCTAGGAGTCAGCGTAAAATCTCGTTTTCAGAATTTGCACGATTCATAATTAGCTCATACTGTAAAAAAGATATTAGGTTGCTAGGAGTCAGCGTAAAATCTCGTTTTCAGAATTTGCACGATTCATAATTAGCTCATACTGTAAAAAAGATATTAGGGTGCTAGGAGTCAGCGTAAAATCTCGTTTTCAGAATTTGCACGATTCATAATTAGCTCATACTGTAAAAAAGATATTAGGGTGCTAGGAGTCAGCGTAAAATCTCGTTTTCAGAATTTGCACGATTCATAATTAGCTCATACTGTAAAAAAGATATTAGGGTGTTAGGAGTCAGCGTAAAATCTCGTTTTCAGAATTTGCACGATTCATAATTAGCTCATACTGTAAAAAAGATATTAGGGTGCTAGGAGTCAGCGTAAAATCTCGTTTTCAGAATTTGCACGATTCATAATTAGCTCATACTGTAAAAAAGATATTAGGGTGTTAGGAGTCAGCGTAAAATCTCGTTTTCAGAATTTGCACGATTCATAATTAGCTCATACTGTAAAAAAGATATTAGGGTGCTAGGAGTCAGCGTAAAATCTCGTTTTCAGAATTTGCACGATTCATAATTAGCTCATACTGTAAAAAAGATATTAGGGTGCTAGGAGTCAGCGTAAAATCTCGTTTTCAGAATTTGCACGATTCATAAATAGCTCATACTGTAAAAAAGATATTAGGGTGTTAGGAGTCAGCGTAAAATCTCGTTTTCAGAATTTGCACGATTCATAATTAGCTCATACTGTAAAAAAGATATTAGGGTGCTAGGAGTCAGCGTAAAATCTCGTTTTCAGAATTTGCACGATTCATAAATAGCTCATACTGTAAAAAAGGTATTAGGGTGCTAGGAGTCAGCGTAAAATCTTGTTTTCAGAATTTGCACGATTCATAAATAGCTCATTGAAAATAACTCAGCCAATAAACTTCTGCAGGGTAAGGAGCGAATTTTGAATTGCGCTTTACAAGTTCTTTGCTATTATGTCTTATTTTCTCAAATTTCGTAACCTTTTAACTTTTATTTTTACTAAATGTATAATAGACGACTGTACATATAACTTTACAGTCCCTACCCCATTACTTTCACAAATTTTTTTTCTAATATTCAATATTACTTAAGAACGTCCACTCTGCATTGTTAGCATATTTTCAAAAGGATTTGATACGAGTAAAGTGGCCTTGTCCTTACATACTTACATGTGATGGCAATTTAGTACATCAAACCGACTCAATAAAAAAATCAATACAAACTTTCCTTTAATCTACGCGTTAAGATCAAGATCCATAAACGGAACTCTCGAGTCTAGACAGGAAACTCTAAAGGGTAGTTTTATAACTCTGCGCTGTACATGAGTGACCTTGTTATTCAGTGTTTCTGAACGGAAAAATGCATGAAAATTCTATGAATATTTAGTTTGTTTGAAATTGTATACCCGTGGGAGTTGAATGCAGTTTTCTGAGGTAGAAATTTATGTTGCACTTGATAGAGAACTCTCGGTATTTATTACTGATATTGAGCTAGTTATTTGTTAGTTTGATTTTCCTGTGTTCACACAAAAAGGGTTTGAATGTAAGGTGAAAAAGATAATGAAATCGGTTTACTTATAAACTCTTTATTACTAAATGTACGAAGGTATATTTATAACTATAAACCCTACAAATAGGTCCTTTCATAATAAAGCTACAACTGCTGGACGTATTAAACTGAAATTATGGCTCTCGATCATGAAAAAGCTCGTCAAGGCACATGCTTAAGACTGAATTTATTAACAGGAAAAAAATTTATAATAATTAAGATATTTCGGCATATATCAAACAGATGACTAATGTTTCATCGAGGTCGTCTGATGCTCGCCAACCCTAGACTTTCAGGCGGTTTTTATGTCTCAATTTTAGCACAAATATATGTCTGGCCTCTGTCATATTAATAAAAAGTTGGCAGTAGATTGAGTATGTTTGGCAAGTATGGTCAGTGAGAACCACGGAGACGCGCCTCACTTCTTTGTAAGTCTATGGTCGCACACTTCGATGAATAGACCAAAAAGTAGTAAGGTGCATCTTCGTGAATGGCTTCAACTTTAGTAAAGTGGCAAATCACATTTTGCCTTTGCGAAAGTCCGTATGTTTATCAACTGAACCATTATTTTATAAAAACTGAAAATAAATTGTGCAATCAATTAAAGAATGCTATTTGAAAATTCAGGATTCTGTTAGGAAAATAAAGTACTTTATAAAAAACAGGTTTTCGATCTTTTAGAGACCAACTAAGAAACTAATTAAATATTTACTTCCTGTAAGCTTAAACTTTAAATATATAACTGCATTTTAAAATACTTACTAGATAAAGTTATAGATAGTTTAATAAACTACAAATGGAATGTTATACTTTTCTAACTTGTGATATTCTGTAAGTGTACAGTCGGCAGCTGAAGTTCATTTGCGCCTCGTAAAACAATAACGCTGACTTTCCCTTGTACTCCTAATAATGTACTGACATTTACTGAGTCAACTTTGGTTACAAAGGCAGTTTTGTCAAAAATGGTCGATCACTTTCATGGCAGACCTATATACCTAAATATAGGAAACAAAAATAATAAAATTGAATCATTTTGATATTATTGTCACGTTATTGAAACACTATTGTGTTCTTTTGAACCTATCATATAAAGATACGCATTTATAACCTAACCATAGATTATTAGCCTTTTCAGAATTTTATTTTGGACGGAATCAACAAAAAGCCTAATAAATACATTTTTTTAATAAATATAGTGGTATTTATCTGTGTATATTTTGATAGACTCTATCTTAAACGAAGACACATTTATCAGTAATGTCTACAACTTATAAACTAGTGGCTGTAAGTATCGGAGCTCCATGGAAATCTTTGATTCATCCTTCGCCAGTTCTTGTACGATCTCCTGTAAAAGACAGATACACATTTTGAGACAAAAGTTTTTTAAAGATAAAGTACTTTTATCTCAGGAAGTAGTAGTTAGTGACCAAACATGGTACGAGGGTGTCGTGTCCAGGCGGATCGAACAACTGCCTCTCGCGCTTACGCACTTATCTTGTGTGTACACTAGTCATTGGTTTACTACAAGTAAAGCAAACGTCGCGCAGAGAAATGAAATTGATATATTATATATAAACTTGAACTAAACACATCAAAATAAATAATGAGTGCAATAAATAATGATCCAATCTCAATTTACCAAATCTAGTCTCCCAGAATTACTATAAACTGTAAGTTATGTGTTTAAATTAAATATTTACCCCTATATTTTGTAAAAATTAAGAAAAATTGCCGTTTTTGAAATTTGTGGGATATTACCTCAAATTAACGGCGACAATAAAATTGCAAAAAAGGCCAAAAATTTGGTTTTATGAATTGTATAGTTGAAAAAAATTAATAGTCTGTGTTTCCACCTATTTTAAAGTGAAGTTCAAGTTAATTTATTGAATACCGCTTGAACTTGCATGATATTAAGTTGTTACGGAAAATTACCAAAAGTAAGTTCTCGACAAACTAAAACGCTTTCTCGGAAACTAAGTTTCTACACGTGCTCCGAATTAACTAAATACTTCCCCACAGTACTAATACAGAGGTTAGTTTGTCTGGGGATTTATATTATTATTATGTTTAATTACCGAAATCCTTTATATAAAATAATTTATTAAATAATTCATATCGTATTTGTAAATTTTATTATCAACATTGTTTCTTAATTTGCAAATGCTAAAATTTTTTTAGACAGCATGTTTAAAGAAAATAGTTTACAAGAAAATTTTGTTTGGTTACAATGTAAAATTAGATCTTGGAGTAGATAATCCTTAAATGTCTACACTACTGCTTAGATACTACGTGATAAATAAAACGATAGTTTGATATATACGCTTATTTAACGTTATACATGTTGTTTTGATAAAATAAAAAATATGTATTTTTATTTATAGCAAATTATAAGTGTATTGTTTAGTCACATTATTTAATCATCATAATGATAATAGATTTTACTCAACTTTGTTAAAAGTTGACATACAATTTTTCACCTGGCTTGTAAATAATATTTTTAGGGCGCTTTTATAGAAATTTCTAAATTGTCTGCTAAAGTGAAAAATGAAAATCTGCTAAATTTTATAGAAAGTTCTACTAGTTTGAGTCTAGCTCCAGTTTTTTAGTAATTAAATATGGATATTTAATTTATTGTCGTTCAAAAACCCGAATGCATTGCTTACTGTACAATTGCTGTACTACTGTACTAATTGCTAGCTGTCAACGTTAGCTTCGCTCGATTACTAGCATGGTCATTCTGGCTATCCCCACGCTGCAAGATCCGAATTGCCCATAGTAATAAACGTACGTTCCACATAGATAAATATACAACTTATATAAGATACCATCATTACTCAAGTCCGCTTTTGAGTAGATACAGTCATGCTCATAGCCGTTGCTTTGGTGGAGCCATCTCTCTGGATGCACAAATAACAAGTAAACTATAGATCGCTCCTCAAAGATACACCACAAATATAAGCTAAAATTACCTTAGCACGATTATTAGCATAGTCATGCTGACAGTCTTTGCGTTCCACCATCTTGGATAGCGCGAGGCTAAGCTGCGCCCGCGCACCGCCGTTGGACGAGTCCACGAGGGTTCGCATCACGTCGGGGGAGAAGCCCTGAGAGAGGTTGTAAGACGTTAGTAAAAATAAGTAAAATTTTGCAAATAAAAGTATACAATAAGTGTCCTGGGATTAGCAAAGTAATTTCATGACAATTGCAATGGATTTTGCATTTTCGTTTGAATTATTAATGGCTTTATCGAACGTCTCTCTTAAAAATCTTTGTAGTACATTTCCGTCATCGATGAACAAGCCCGCAATCCACCTGGCGCTGAGTGGCTTCTGTGAGCTTGGACATCACACATCGTAGCTATTATTAAAAACGCCGTTAATTATTGATTAATAACACGTTTCTGATCGTAGTCATGCTAATTTATAGGCAATTCAAAGTTCTGGAATATTACTGGATTTTTTTTCATACTATTGAGATATGAGCATATAATGAGGTTGTCATGGCAGTTAAAGTAAACAGGACGGAATACCGCTACAGGCGAGCTCCTTAAAAAAAAACTCTACTCTCACTAAAATAAATGAACCATCATTAGGTAAGGTACAATAGAGCTTATAGTCAAAGGAGATTTAAAGTAGCAAAAATTGTAATCAGTCACTGCATGACTGAGAAAAGGAAAGGTTCGAAGACGGGTTGACATCCACAAATGGATTAAAACAACAACAATAAATTCATTTTCTTAGTTTATAATTAAAAACTTAAGACCACGCATTTTTACAGATTTTGTTACTTTCTTTTTAATACAATGATTTCCGAGATTCCAAAGTCATATCATCTTTACGACGTTATTCAAGTTCAAAGCGATGAACGATACCAAATACAACTTAAGATAACTACATTTATGTCCCATTTATATTCAAGTACCATTGGAGAGTACTGGGAGGGATGAATGGTATGTAAATCTAACAGTAAAACTGGTTTATGTTGTTCCTTTATCATAAAAGTGAGGTTAACGACGAAATGCGCTGTTGAACATGATATTTAGGGAATTTTTTTTTTTTTGTTCCCCTCCGCGGGAAGGGCAGGAGGATAAAAATGCCCTGACGCATACTCTGGCGCGATTCCAAAGTTATGTGGGACTCGTCCCGACGCCTACCAGGACCATACCCACTAAAAACCCCCTGTCGGCTCGTGCATTTTTGCCACTCAGCCTTCATCTGAGCGACGGCCAATTGGAGAAAGAGGCCGCGCTAGCGGGGCCCAGAAGGGGTCACCCGCTGGGATTACATAGCACTGAAGGTGCTCAAAGCACTGAAGGTGAATACATAGCACTGAAGGTGCTCAAAATGAAAATCAATAATTAAAACAAAAATTAAAAAATAAATTGCAAAAAAAAAATTGAATTAATTCGCATTTACGTTAGAATTAGGATTTACGTTACAATTTAGAATTTACGTTAGAATTAGAATTTGCGGCCAGAAGGGCCTCGAGATCGCGTGACAGTCTGGTGGATGAGTACGCTTGCGCATTCCTAGGCCTAGCGACTTTGAACTTCGAATCTAAAACAGCATAAAACCTATAATGAATAAAGAAGGGAACTGTGCTCCGCCAGAGCTAGCAAACGCTCTGTCGGAGTACGTGAAGCCCTAAGTTTACGGGCTAAGACTGCGATTTCACTAATATCGATATTTTTCATAGCGTCGCAGACGATACGCATATCGTCTGCTACGGAGGATTGAGGAGTGGGTTTGTACGGGCGAGGAGCCGGGATGGGATTCGATGCGGGGCGCAGCCTCCAGTTTTCTGGAGCAGGCCTGGACTGTGTAGGCTTTGCAGCCGGAGGAACCCGACTACGCAGCGGCGGAAAGTTCTCCTGAGAAAGAGGCGGGGCCTGTTTGGGTGCCGCCCTCTTGGAATTGGAACGCATACAACGAGGTGCACGAGGGCAGCCCCTGTAATTTGCGGTGTGGCCGGACTGGCCACAAAGCACGCAATCGGGAGGAGAAGGAGTTTCAGGAGTGCGATTGCACTCCTTAGTGAGGTGAGGGACCAGGCACTTGACGCACCTGGGCGGTGCGCGGCAGTTAGCCGCCGCGTGCCCGTACAACTGGCACCGATGGCACTGGCCGGGATGACCGCGGTGATGAGGCGCCTCGATCGAGATCCCAGAGAGGCCGCATATAGTGCTAACCCCTTTCAGGATCTCCCTGGACTTGGGGACGTTGGCAAGAACCACCAAAGCGAGAGGGTGACGCCTCCCGTACTTGCTGTGCATTTTATGCACCGCGAGTGCCGGAAAGCCTTGGGACTGCAGATCCTCCAGGATAGCCTCGTTCGATAATTCGAACGGGACTCCCCTGAGTACCGCTCTGATCTTACGCTCTTCTGGCAGAGCATAAGTGTGATAAGCATAATGCTTATCGGTGAGGAGCTTTGTTAAAGCACGGAAGTCGTCTATCGACGAGACTAAGATTTTAATAGATTCACCCGAGTTGGCTGCTCGGGTGTAATGGATCTTGTGCTCATTGCACAAACTCGAAACCTCAGTCCATTTACCCTTTTCCCGAAGGAAAACGGGTGGTGGGACCTTGGCCTTGGCAGAAGCTGGGGCCGGAGCGGGTGTTGAAGACTCCGGGGCAGCTGGCGTTGAAGACGCCGCAGGGGGTGTAGGGACGGGCATCGAGGGCGCCGGGGCTTGTTTCGAGCGCTTCTTAGAGCGCTTCTTAACAAGCGTAAAAGAGGGAGACTCAGGGCCTGTTGGGGTGGCGTCCGAGGACGACTCGGTCGCGGGTGCGCGCTTGCGGCTCGGAGGGGCGTCTACTTCGCACTCCATGTCACTGGAGGAAGGGGACGCGGGAGGGCCTAAGACCAGAGCGGTCTGAGGGACGGAGGTGGCCTGAGGGGCCGGTGTGATCAGTGCCATGATTAGAGGGAGAAAGGATTGCAGTGTGCGAATCATATGAGGAGGGCAATAAGTGCCTTGGGCGTCGTAATCAGCGATCAGCTTATTGAGAACCTCCTCGGGGTTCAGGGAAGCCATTGCGGAGGGGTTGGGGAAGGACAACAATATATATATGCCTAGAGTTCCTAAATAAAAACCTAGCGAACCCTAGCGGCTAACCTCCCTACCAGCGGTAGGGGGGCTGGGGAGAATAAATTAAAACTATCCGTAGTACGCTGAAAGCCGCTACCTAGAAACCTAAAAAAAGGGTACGCAGGTAAAGAGTTGACCGCGTTAGGGTCAACCTTTACCGACAGAAAGGACAAATACACACGAAAACACACAGATATGATAAAAATAAATATGTAAAGGGTAGAAAATAAATAAAATAGAGAAAAGAAATAAAATAAAAATAAAAAAAGGACTGGTAATGTACAACTTCGTTGTCACCGCTACATGGAAACCTAAAAAGGGTACGCAGGCAAAGAGTTGACCGCGTTAGGGTCAACCTATTCCGACAGAAAGGACAAATACACACGAAAACACACAAATATGATAAAAATAAATATGAAAATAGGAGAAAAATAAATAAAATAGAGAAGAGAAATAAATAAAAATAAAAAGGACTGGTTCAGTACAAATTCGTTGTCACCGTTAAGTATCCTTTGCACTGAAACCAGACTACTTACGCTGGGCACAACACTGCACTCAGCACAAGCACAACACTACTTAGCACAGCACTTTGAAGACTAAGGGGCTTAGTCGCAAAGAAAAATCGCACTTCGAAAGCACTCAGACGGAGTAGAAAAACCTTGCAAACCGTAGCACGGAACCAACACGCTACACTGTGACGTCAGTAGACTGAGCGCCGCGGAATAGCGGGAAAGGACCGATCAACGGAGAACTGGGCTTGCACGTCCGCACCGCGTGGCGATCGGAGCGAGAATGTGTATTTAGGGAATAAATCTCGTGACAATTTATTACTTTCACCATGGATTTATGATTTGTGGTGGGGATCTTTATTGTTTATTTTCATAGTTGTCTTCCTATATTTGATTTGTGAAATGAGATTAAAGTAAACTACAGCTCAGTAAATTAAATTAATTTTGAAAGAAAAGTGTACAAGATTTTGATAGTAAAATTAAACAGTTGATAAGCACTACGAGCAGGAAATTATAACCTTGTATTAGGGACGCTTCCCGCTTATTCGGGCTGGCGGGCAGCAAACAGCTGGTGTATTATTGTGTTGGGCAGTATTTGTTGAACGACAAGGCCGGCTCAAAGCAACTACTACATTTTATTCGGCTAGTACTGATCGAGCAGACCATTTAGGCCAATATTCGCCGCCAAAACCCGACAAACATAGACCACTTTTTTTCCCGAACATTCATCTACTAGCAATCAATTTTGCCACTCGTGCCGATTTAAGCTGGCCGAATAAGTATCTAATATAATAGTATATATCAAACTTTGAGTTTAAGATCACATTTATAAAATTATATAAAATATAAATAAAAATTAATCTCCAGACAAACACACCAACTTTATGGCCCCAACGTAAGCAGAAATTGTGTTATGGATAACAACACAGCGAACTGGGGAGAACTCAGAATACACATACATATATAAATATCAATAGCCATGACCCGAAAACAAACATCTGTGTTCATCACACAAATGAATACCCCGGCCAGGACTCGAATCTGGGACCTATGGCGTATGAAACAGGGCTATTAACCACTACGCTACTCGGGCGTCGTTTTTAGTCATTGCTCTAACTAAATTTTTTTGTTACTTTTTGACAGTGGCATCTTTTTCTGTATTCTCTTAGAGTCAGTGCAAGACTTAAATCATTGTGGATTTCATAACGATTTATTTAATCCGCAAGCTAGGAAAGCCTTCACCTACTCAAATGAATGAAACATTCGTACAACTATCCTGGTGACCTAGATTCATGAAATTGGTTGCTGCATCCAATGGTTCCATCGAAAATGGAATCTAGAGCAGATACTTTTATTGGAAACCTGATTTTAAACTCCACTTTTGACGGGAGCTGAAATGTTGTATAAGTATAGTTTTTATTCGTAAACATTAAATATTTTTCTAACCCTCTTATACGCTCATGTTAACCTCAAAAATTTTTGAGGAAGAGAAATAGCAGGAGCTTTAAGAAAAAGAAGAATAATCGACGTTTATAAAATTTTCAATACAGATACTTATTCAAATTGGATCAGTTTTATTAATGGAATCTTGATACTCACACTGTAATCTGAAAGTCGCTGCTTTTTAGCCTCACGACTCAACAGATCATACAACAGCAACAGTCTTAAGTTCGACGTATTCAACTTTGTACTAGGCATTGGTTCAGCAGGCCTCGCCTTCAATCCATCCCACACGTCAACTAATCGATCGTCATCTTTATCATTCGCCATCTTAATTATATTCTGTACATTCGGTGATAAGTATTGCAGATTTTCTTCATCAAAATCATCATCCTCACTCGATCGCATTTTGTCTTTAGGATCATCGAAATCGAAATGGGGTGGTAGTAAGTGGGAACCTTTTGGTGAATCATCGACTAATGGTTTGATTTCTTCATCTTGTATAGATAGTAGGGGTTCTTCAGTCTTCGTGCCTTCTGGGTGGATAACCGTGTATTGGTCGTTGTGGTTGATGGGCAGAAGGACGAAGCGGTTTGAGTTTCCTTTTTGGAAGTGCGGCGGTGGGAAGACGGGAGCATAGAGTCCGGGCTTGTGGAAAGGCGTTGTTAATCTGTAATAGTATGAAAGTTAAGATATTACTTTAGATTCTCAGTCGTAGGAAACATAAAAAAAAAGGTAATTGTTTTATTTGAAATTAAGTAATTTTAATCTCACATTTCTGGAGCTTCTCCCGTTAATGTAATAAGAATCGTTTTAAATTAGTTCAAACATGACAAAAAAGAAAAAGAAAAATGCTTTTAGGCTGCCATAACTAATGATATATCTTAAAAACAATTGTTAAGTTAAAGTTAATTTTATATAGGTTACATATATTTACTCAAATGTTAAATAATACCAATTGCAATGGTTGGCCCAATTATTCGATTTTATGTTGAACAGCAAACGGCACATTCGAAGACGTCTAAGGGAGTCTTGATTATAGAATTTGCTCAGCTAATAAATACATAGATTAAGCGCAGATAAAGTCTAAATTCGTTCAATAAAATTTTTACCAGTAACTTTGTAATCAAGTTAAATCTTTATTTGCCAGTTACTATATTAAAGGTTTTTATTTGCAGAAAGCATTGCTTTCAATAACAAAAGCTCTTTTTTATTTCTTCAATCTGAGTTCATTTTATTGCCATTTTACGGAAAATCATACTCGTTCACCAAATTGAAGTACCCTCTAAACGTTGAGTGCTAGAACACGGTGGTCGTTCTAACATTGTACATTTGTAGAAAGGAAGGTCCTTTACACTTTACTACTATACTTAATTTTATTAAAATGGGTTTTCGCAAAGATACGATACTTTGTTACGTCTAAATGAGAGTAGAGTGAATATAAACCTCTGGATAACCGTTAAATACGTTGTGTTTTGTCATATTAAATCTTATACTTCGAACACATAAGAAATGATGATCTTTCCTAAGACTAAGGCCGGCCCTTAACGATTAGCTTAAATTGCACAAAATTACGAATAGTGCAATGTTTTTGACCATTTAGGGTTAATATTGAAGATGGCGCAATGATTGAATAAAAATTTGAGCAAGTTTAATTTTTATTTACCATTTTATTTTATATTTTTATATGTGTGTATATTTTTGCCTTGCCCAGATTTATTGCGTGATAATATGGATCGTTCGATCTCAAGGGGTAGTTCAATTATATTGCGCCATAAAAATATTGTGCAAAGTTATTGTAGGTATAGGGCCGGCCTAAAATAGAAAAGAAAGATAATGAAGTCTTTATATTAGATAAAATATCTAATTCAGTTTAGTATTTAACGTAAGTATCCAGAAATATTAGCTTTATAATTGGTATAATAAGCGTTTCTGGATGAAGCAATATTAAACTCGGACCCGAGAAGTTTTTAAGTATTTAACTATTTCAATGATGATTGAATTTATAGCTTCATTCCGAACGCGATCCCGTTTTGGATCCATTCCTAAATTTTGTCTGCATGGCGTTATATAATAGCCCACTCTTACTATATTATAAAGAGGAAATATTTGTTTGTTCGTTTGTTTATATGTAATCAATAAACTGCGAAAATATTAGTATAATTTTACAATTCTTTCATAGTAGCGCACATTTGCGGGCACATTCAGGATGGTAGAATTTGTTGAACCACACGGCCGGCCTCAAGTAATTACAACGCGTATTTGTCCAGTGCCGATCGGGATTCTATTCTTATGGATAGGCCGCACTTTTCCCGCGCGTTCATCTTCACATGTTGGACTTTGCGCAATGGCAGTGGTGATTCTTGTCAGTCCGAATATGTCAGTAGCGTCTATAACGTGGGCTATGTTTTAACCCTAAACCCGAACGAGAGGAATGGGTGATACGGAATAGGGACAACTAGTGTTTTATCAATTTTATATTGAGTGGTTTGTGTGAGACTAAAAGAAAAAATATGGTAACGTACATTAAATAATTAAATTACTGTTTTTCGATGTTTCACGATCTTATATCTTTGTTATATTAATAACTAATAATATTCTTATTATAATCAAAAATGTTGGACCATATTGTATTATTCCTCCAGTAAAAGAATTAAAGACAGTAAAATTGTATAATGTGTTCTTTGTGTACCTAATAAGATCCCCTTGAACAGACTTATAATCACAATTCGATAAGCCCGACATCAACATTTATGAACCATATAGTAATCTATCGCTTACAGATGTTAATGAAAGTCCCATCTCCAGGTATAAAATCTCCAAGATTGAATGTATGTGACTATGTATACTTTGGATCAAGTTTCTGAAGAAGTTCAAAGAATCGCAGGTCTGTAAGTCGTAGAAAAGTGGACCTGACCCTGATTTCAAATCATACAATCAAATTTAAATTAAAACATTTTTTCTCAACATTGATAATTACTTGTTCTTGCTGACGTCCAATAAATCTTGACTCTACCATCAGTTCGGGAAGACCTTCGTAAAGAGGAACTGACAAGAAATTACACGTGTATAATTTTTTCAAAGAACGTTTACAATGTCTTTTTATGTCTATACAAAATTATTCTTATCTGCAGCTATTAGCTCGGCAAGTCTCCTTCCCCCAACTATCTCAACGACGAACACCCTCAAACGGCACCCATTCACGAGTTAACGCGAGTTCCAGCCATATCCCTCCTCAACGATAGGGTTGACTCCTCAATCCTGGTATGGGACAGCTCATCTACGATGTGATTAGTTGGTTTTAGTTCATGAATTCTTTTGTTTTATTAAATCATAAGCTAAAATGGTTCCTCATTTAAGCATTTAAGTGGTTCCGTAGCTCTAAGGCCCATATTAATAAATATCTCTTTAGTGCCTCTTAAAACAGGATTTATATTGAAAGCATAACTTGGTAAAACACTTTTTAACCAGATTTTATAGCATTCAATTATATTTTGGTCATGGTGTCTGTAAAGATACCGAAACTTTAAATTTAAAATATATAAAATTATATTAAACTCCTAAACAAATACGATTAAAATGTGTTTTATTCAATATTACAATGAATACGGCGTAGAGCATTTTACATACAATTAATTAACTCTGGCTTTTCTCATATTTTCATTTATAAAACAGATATTTTTTGTCAATCAGATTAATATTTTTCACAAAAATCATATCTTGTAACTTGTATAAATTGAGAGAGTCTGTGCGTAAAGCAACAAGCTAGGGGTTTAGTATCTTTGTGGGTGGCAATGTATCTCGACAATGATCTAATTACTGTTAAAGGAGAAAATATAAAATAACATGAGACTATCATATTCAATTTTATAAACAGACATACAGTTTTGTTCAAATTTTATGATAATAGTTTTAAGACTATTTTTCGTCATCCAAAATAAAATTTAGTAATGGGTGTTTTTTTAGCTGCATGAGAAGTTTCGATGGTTGTTGTATATGATAGCTGTATATGGCAAACTGTATTGCAGTTTCTGTTCAGTAAGGTTTGGCAATTCTAGAGCCCCTTGATTATATTTTATGGGAAAATGTTAAGTAATTGGTTTACGCCGACAAACCAGCAACTCTTGAAGCATTGGAAGCCAATATTCATGCCACCATTGAGGCCATACGGCCAGATTTATTGGAAAATGTAGTGAAAAATTAGACTGATCGAATGGACTATGTAACTCGTAGCCGCGTCGAGCATATGCCGGAAATCATATTGAAAAAATAAACGCCATGAAATTATCTACCAGATTATGATAATAAATAATTCAATCCAACAATATTTTTGTCTTTTACTATTATTTAAAGTTCTCAAGCTCTTAAAAAAACACCCGTTAGAAGTTGTTACAATTACATATTTGAAGTTTATTCTAAAGTTGTTTCAATAAGAATGAAATGAGAGCTTTGTTATATTAGGTCTTTACCTATGAAATTGCCGTTTTTCACGAAATAAATGAAGCGTATTTTTTTTTGTATTTTTTATTTCTATTAATCAAAATAATCACCCATGCAATCAATGCATCTTTGCCAACGCATTGGTAGCTTATTGATGCCTTTCTTGAAGAAATCAGCTGGACGGGAGGCATCAAATTCTTCAAAGGCATTTTGTACTGCCTCTCGGGTATTGAATTTTTTTCCCCCCCAGAAGTTATCCAAGTTCTGGAAAAAGTAGAAGTCTGTAGGCGCAAGGTCTGGTGAGTACGGCGGATGACGGAGAACTTCCAACCCCAACTCTTGTAGCTTGGAGACCGTCTGTTGTGCAGTATGAGGTCGCGCGTTGTCGTGCAGGAGCAGTGGAGCCGAACGATTGACCAAAGCTGGTTGGAGACGTGCGAGTTTCTCCATCATTGTGTTCAGTTCTTCACAGTACACATCTGCAGTAATACTTGTCCCGTTTCGCAAGAAGCTGTGATGAATTACACACGCGTTAGACCATCACTTTTCTAGGGGTAAGTTTTCGTTTAGGGCATTGTTTGGGTGCTGCACCAGGGTCCAACCAACTTGCTGAGCGCTTACGATTGTCAAACAGGAACCATTTCTCGTCACAAGTAACAATGCGGTTCAGAATTCCTTCATTTGTATGCCTGCTGAGCAGTGCAAGGCACGTCTCCACGCGTACTTCGCGCTGGCGGTCATTGAGTTCGTGGGGTACCCATTTGTCAAGCTTTTTTACCTTGCCAATTTGACGCAAATGGACCAATATTGTTTTGATGCTAACGTCGACAGCTGCTGCTAATTCAGCCGTGGATTGAGTTTCATCAGCTTCCACAATTGCCTTTAATTCGTCATTGTCGACCAAAGTTTTCGGACGACCACGGGGTTCATTTTTCAGGTCAAAATTTCCAGAACGGAAGCGGGTAAACCAATCACTGGTGGTGCGTTCGTTTGTAGTGTTCGCTCCGTAAACGTCGTTGATGTTGCGTGCCGCTTGTGCCGTTTTGCTGCCACGACGGTACTCATACTCCATAATTACTCGAACTTTTAACTTATCCATGATGACGAAAATGTTCGAATGCGTTGAAAACAAAACACTAACTATTAAACAAATGACGATTTTAGAAAAAGAATTCCATGTTTGTCAATTAAAATTAATTTGAAATTAGAATTATCAGTCAAAAAAAAAAATATTTTCATTTGAAATGGCCAGTACGGTAAAACGGCAGTTTCATAGGTAAAGACCTATTATTTTACTATACCCACTTATTGTTACTTGACAAACGTATTGTACTTTTTATTAAAGGGGAGATAAGGTTTTCTTCTAAAACAAATTACCAGATCCAGTGGTAATTAGTGGTATACTAATGACATGGAGTTGGATCGAAATTCCTTTACTATTAATTTATTGATAAAATTATAAAACAGACGCATGCAAATCAAGAAAAATATGTATTATACTAACTTTACGAAGGTCTAGTTGGAAAGCTAGTGATGATATTAAACGTGTTCAAGATTAAGAAAATTAAGACAAAAGTAAAATTATCACTCAAAATTATACTTTTAACCATAACACATCCTGCCTGGGGCAGGTACAAGTGAGTAAGTTTCTTCAATCACAAAGAACCGTAGTTAATTTGATTCGTAATATACAATTTTTGTGTCTTTCAAATTGATTTTCGTTTCTACATGGGGTGTAAAATATTACTGTTAAGCCTGAAAGGCATAAAAAAGAACTGGATGTAGGATTTTACAGACAGAAATTGTTTTCCTTTTTATGCATTTTATAAGTTTCATGATAAAGGTTTTTATGACTTGGACACTTAACAAGAAAAATTTCGAGACTTCGTGCTATGTTCCTTGGGGATCGTTAACAGTACCAACTTTTTAAGCTCTAATCGAGAGGGATATTTTTATTTCCTCTAATTTAGAAGTATATTAGCTAATAGTATTGAGGCTTAATGTTTAGTGTGACATAAAACTTAAGGTACGATATTCATTTAAACATGTAGAGTCACGATGGATGAAACTTCTCTGTTGCATTACATGCTAAGGTTTCTGCTCGTGGTCCTTAATTTTATATGTTCCTAGCAATAAACTTTTAGTGCATAAGTACAGATTAGTCAACGGTATAGAAAAACTGAGATACTTTACAACGATTTTTATCTAAACGTATGTACAATTTGAATTTCATAATATAAGTGTGTATACCATTGTAACTAAACATAGCGGATATATTTTTCACAATTCAGACCACTAGATTAAAAGTTTAAAAAATTATTCGTATCTTCATACAAAATTGGCAGCATACAAAGTAGGATTTGTATGAATTGTTCAAATTTATTCTTCATTTTCTGTATATGGTTTCTTTAGGAAAGTTGGTCAGAATTATGAGCTGAGCCCATGAAATGAAATGACTTGTTCTTATTGAGGTCAAATAAAACATGATTCTACCACCAGTTCAGACAAAACCTTCGTGAAGAAGAACTGGCAAGAAACTTCACGGGTATATTTTTTTCAAAATAAATTTACAGAGTGTCATTATGTCTATACAAAATTATTCTTATCTGCATCTGTTAGCTCGGCAAGTCTCCCCCATGTGCCCATTTTTCGAATGGTGGAAAAAGTCACCCAGCTCTGTTGTCTTCGAAATGTTACTTAGATAAAAATAACGCTAGAGAAACCCAAACCAAGGGAAGAGATAGAAAAGCAAAGCAAAAGAAACCTGATAGACATCCACCATCCATGAAGAGGAGATTGGAAATTCACTGGAAAACCAGCCACATACGTGTTACTCGTTGTCGGTTTATATCCAGGTGTTGTCGTCACCGGCTTGACAGTTGGTTTGGCAGTCGGTTTGACAGGTGGTTTGACAGCTGGCTCATCCTTAGCCTCGTATGCCATTTGGTCGGCCAAGTGAGCTATAACTTGCATGGCAACAGGCAAGTAAGAGTCCGAGAGTTGTATCTGCTGCTTAGCTGCTTCAGTCTGCAAATAATAAGTATAAATTACTGATGTTACGATTGTAAAGCATTTGTTATTACATAGACATTTTTTAAATACTGTTTTGAGGGCTTTTTCTGGTACTGGTACTTAAGCACGTACAAGAGGGTGCCAAACGCTATGTCCTTCTATATGTTATAATATGGTATTGAAATTTTTTTTAAATTTACTCTTTCCAAATTTTTTATTTATTAGTACTAGAAACGAATTATTTTATAAACTGTGGATCACAGTATCCTCCTCTGTTTAATACAAAATAAATAGACAGAGTTGAATTACTTTATTGTGAATAATATATTAAAATACTAATTAATGATGTATTGTCGATCTTAGGCTCAATTGACTCACCCTCAATAAGAACTCAACCACGCAAACATGGTTTTTATGGCGGCTACAATAGGTAGGACTATAATGCCTCTCTAGGGGAGATCTTCACAAAACAAGCTCTCCAGAACAGCTTTAAAAATCGCTCTGCATAATCGCACTGCAGAGTCCCACCACCCTCTCCCAACTAAGGAGCGGTTTCAAGAAATTTATAGAAAGGAAACTTGGTAGAATTGACACATACGTTCGGTATAATTTGTAAGGTATGACAATGTTTTCCTTTACCGTTAGAGCAATCGGTTCGATGATGTTTAAACTCATTGGTACATTCGTCACGGGGGATCGAACTCGGGACCTTCAGAGAAACCAGCGCTTTAGCCATTGCGCCACCGAAGCTGAAACAAACTCTAAAAGCACCTGAACTAGAGAAGCATTCGATATTTTATAGATATATAGTTGGATAAGTATTGGATTTCGCTTAGAAATATCAGTGTGATATAGTCTAGTTTTCTGAAAATTTTTATTTCCATTTACTTCGAAAGAATATTTAGAAAATCATAATATTTTTGTAAATTTATTTTCTGATGTTAATTTCTAAGTGAATTAATCACTTACAAGTTACTTTAAAGAACTTTGAATGTTATTTTACGAGAATTCGGAATGTTCTTGTAACTTATTAATATTAATGGCTATGGTTCAAGTTAGGCCCCGCGGTTATCAGTGATTCTCTTTTGAGGACAGCGAAGCGTAATGGTGGAAGACAAGAGGAAATCCGGTATTTTGGATTTTAAGTACATTTTTTAGGGATACATGGGGAAAATAGTTCCCCCATCTATCCTCAGGGACGACATTCGTTTTAAATGATATTCCGCTGATGTATGAATACCTAAGATGGTATTCTATAGTATAGAAGTTTAGAAAGAACTGAGATTGGATGAAACGAGCTGCTTACGGGCCGAAGCGATGAAGAAGTGTTAAGGTCGGGCATGAAGCGATCTTAACACTTGCAGAGGTTAATGGCACCAAAGAAGTTGCCAATTAAAATATTATGTTATTAAATCAAGACTATCTTTTTATTGACAAATTCAAAATTTAACTTAAATTAACAATTATAAAATAAAATATAATTATGCTATATAAAAAACTAAATCTAAACTTGAATCTATTAAAGGCAACGTAGCCAAAAGGCTGGCTAAATCACCACGCTGGATTGCAGTAGACATTTTGTGCACTAGTTCTAGGAAGATGGGAAGTCCCATCCTCCACGGGACCAGAGTCATACCATCAGGCCGCTTGCCATCGTCACGCAATAGTCCTGATGGCTCAAGAACCGAGGGAGTGTTGGAGATAACAAGTTGTCATTTAAACTGGCATGGCGAGATAATCTCAATTAAGTTATCGAATGGACTACATATTGTTGAATTACAGATATGTTTGTTGGCACACGAGACTAAGCCAAATATGTTTTATGGTTGTGGTTATATTCCGTTTAAAAGTCTATCAAATGGCTATTATCCGTCATCTTAAAGACAAACTGTGTTGGAACAGCTCTAGCGACACGACATTTCAGCATAAAAATGCTGAAAGTACCAGCAAGCAGCATATAAGAATTGTGTGAAAATGCTCATTCTTAATTTCTAGTAAAAATAAACCATCTCCAACTCAAAAGTCCGTGTGTACAAACTTTCAGTTAAATAAATTGGAAAATGACATTTCACACTAGTTAAATAGGAACTGTATTGGTTGATTCTGTCAATATTCTGTAATTAATTATAGTTAATAATAATAATAAATCCCCAGACAAACACACCAACTGTACGGCCCCAAAGTAAGCAGAGCTTGTGTTATGGATGACCATACAGCGAAATGGGGGGGAACCCAGAATAAACATACATATATAAATACAAACAACCATGACCCGAGAACAAACATCCGTGTTCATCACACAAATGCCCCGGCCAGGACTCGAACCTGGGACCTCCGGCGTATGAGGCAAGGCTACTCACCACTACACCACTCGGTCGTCGTATGCAATATGTTAATTATTTTCTTACAATCTTGTTAGTGTCCCACGATTTATGTGAAGTAGTAAACTTAGTGTGCGAGAAGCGCCATTATGCATGTTCAAGACTAAAAATAAAGCGTAAAACGTTCAACCAACAAAACGGCTTGTTGTATAGTTGAACGTGTAATTCAACGATCGGCCTGCTACGGTTACCTATCAAGAATGCGAATATTAATTTTTCCGAAATTTAATTGTTCAAAAACATTTCCCATATTTTTGTTTTCTATATGTTTCATTTCACCGAAAATGCATTTTTCAGAAGTTCGAATGTACGATGTTCAAATATAATTTTTTTAATTTACATATATTTTAAAGTTTAACCGAGCGTTTACCCGAAGAATCTATAGCCAGAAGCTTTGGTCTTCACAATATTACTAACAATATTATAAAAACACAAAAATAAACAATGAAGCGCCTGGCGATTTGGTTTTCAAAGTTTGCGGATGAATTTTGAAGAAGTGAATCTCCATGGCTGTCACTTTCATCTAGGCCAAATATTGAACCGTCAAGTGCAACAACATGGACTATACTATATACCTGTGTGGTCAAAGTCAAGTCAAGTTAATGAATAGATTTCTAAAACGGAGCGATTCGGTTCTGGCACTTCGCCGGCCACTGCCGCGGCACGCTCGCTTCACTCGCTCAGCTCGTGCATTTTTTCTCATGTTTCCAATCTAACCTAACCTAACCTAATTTACAAATAAAGTAAACCTAACCTAACTTAATAATAATAATTTTTTATTTTCAGACGGTGATATTAAAAATCTAGCTAATTGGTTTGAAGAAAATTATATTAGCGGCACTTGCTCCGCGCCCGCAAAATACAATCCAGAATTTCGGAGTTGCGACAATATGAATTCCTTACACATGCCACGAACCTATACCTAACCTGAAAAAAACCTGGATTTTACCATCTTGTCAGGGAACCAATAAAAGAAAGAATCATAAATGAATCTGAGATGCAGAAAATGATCTGTGGGTCACCATCGGAAAAAAAACGGACCAAGTACATAATTAAGGATAAGAAATTACAAAAACTTATGCAAATAAAGGGAAACTTAATTAAAAAAGGAAAAATAACTTTGTATCTGCTAAAATGTCTTTTTTTTTCATACAATATGAATCTGAATTAAAAGTTGTTTAGAACAAGTAAGTAATTCTAGTAATTTAAATTAAGTGAGTAAAACATCTGTCAAACGTAAAAAAGGAATTCTGATAATCGGTCAACCATTTTTGTAGTATGTGAAACATAGGTAAAATAAGTTTATGAGAAAAATATTTATGTAAAATAATCACTCTGGCAATTGAAATATCGTATTACCGTTTTCAACCAATTGAAAATCGAACAAGAAAGTTTCGAAAGTATGATAAGTTACCGCCTGCTACATATACACTATGACTTAAAAAAAGATAAGGAAGGCTAAAGTTTATGCAACGATTCCTGAAAATTGACTTAACAAAAATAAAACTCAAAAAGGAACCAGCCCACTAAAACCTCATCTCTATTCAAAATAAATAATATGCAAACTTTCGACAATACAATTCTCAGACATGAAGTAAAATGTAATGTACGTTTCCCAGCAAGTTATTTTGCAAAACAAAAGAAGTATTAAAGCACGCAAAAAATAATTTTTCGGTCCGTCTTCTTTGTTATACAGAAATGTTGGGTTTCTAAAAATACAACGGCTTTGCGGATCTTTGCAATGAAAGCAGGTCTATTTTAATACCTTTACTAAACTGTCGGAAGATATTTGGAAGCTGATCTTTGTAAGTCAGGTTATGAACGCAGTGTTTGATAAAAATCTTATTTATTTCTAAATTTAGCGATGGTTTAACTCATTTGTGTGTGTGATGTGCTTTTGTGTTGTAGCCCTCATCTTGTAAAACCAACACACTTTGGTGTGCATACAGGATTGATTCATTTTTGTTACGGTTTATTTAGTTACTGTTTATATATAAGCTTCACGCACACATAGGGCAGCGCGCACATATCACTTGAGCCATCTTATCTACATTAATATTTTGGAGAAAATCCGTAATTAGGATTGATTGGCGTATAAATAAATACGACATTGCCAAAACATTTGTCCCAAATAGATTTAAGTAAATTAGACTTTTGAATTAGATTCATGTATAATTGCAGGTGTTTGCTTAGAAAATGTTTTCACCTTATGCAGTTTCAACGAACCAACTGATATTTAAATCACTTTTATTGTGTTTTTGTTTATTTCTCCACACGCGTTGTAAGCGACACAGGCTAATGTCAATTTTGTGAAGTTGCTAATTACTCAGTAATTAAATTCGTACTAAGTGCTATCTGTGTGTTTTCGTTTATATCGACCCTGACCAATCATCGTTTACACGCGTTACATGACAAGACAAGACAAGACAGGCTGACGTGGTTGGGGGCTGGTTACATTTGGATTGATGGTCTTGGGGTAAACTAGTTATGGAATCGAATCGTTTTCACTTGGTCTTAGTGTAAGAGCATACTGTAAGATAGAAAGTTGGGAGAGGGTTCAAATTTAAAAGTGCTTTTGTCTTCAAAAGGTAAAAATAGCTTAATAGCGGACACCAATTTGATACAACTTTCATCTTATATGAATTAAATTAAGTAGCAGCAATATTTTGTTTTTAGGAGAGTCACGAATCTAATGTACAGTTAAGTAGCTTGATCTTTGCATATAATGTGTATAAGAAGCAATCTAAATTATATTTCCTTAAATTCTCACGATTCCTTTTATAAATTAAAAAATTTACCCGGATAGTATTTTAGTATAGTATTTAGTTTAATTTTTTTTTAAATTTAACTCGACTGTCGGTACCATGGCCATCCGGTTAGACAGTGTTTGAAATGAAATGAAATATTTTCTGTATATGGAATCTTTAGGTTAGGTTAGGTTAAAGTTAGTCAGAATTATGATCTGAGCCCATGAAATAAACTGAAATATTTATTTCTCAACATTGACAATTACTTGTTCTTATTGATGTCAAATAAAACACGACTCTACAACCAGTTCGGAAAAAACCTTCGTGAAGAAGAACTGGCAAGAAACATCACGGGTATATTTTTTCAAAATCAATTTACAGAGACTCTATATGTCTATACAAAGTTATTCTTATCCTCATTCGTTAGCTCGGCAAGTCTCCCTCCCCCCAAGTATCCAAACGACGAACACCCTCAAACGGCACCCGTCCACGAGTTACATTGACCTATGAATGAGTTAGTGACTTTATGAAGCCTACTATTATGAGCTGCCAGCATATTTTTTCCCCTTGTGTTAACATTGTGCAGATCTTTTTATCTTTTGAACAAGGTTATGTTCTTTTTTTACATACATTAAATTTTCTAAAATATATTGTGAATGGAAAGTAAGAATATTTATTTCCTTAAATTTACTTCTAAGTGACACCCTTGGACCGAGCTGATAGATTACGCGAACAGCCCTTTTCTGCAGAATAAATATAGTATCGATGTCGGCAGCACTCCTCCACAACAGAATGTCATGAGGCTGTGGAAGTACCCGAAATAGACTGAACGAGCAGTTGTTTTATTTGAAACTGGTCTCATTTTTTTGACAGCATATGCGGCAGAGCCAAGCCTTTTCGCTAAACCATCAACATGTGGTCCCCACCGGAGTTTGGCGTCTAAGGTTATGCCCAGAAATACGATTGAGTTTACAGGCGTTATTTCCTGGCTCTTAACAACAATGTTTATGTTTACCTGTTTGACATTTGGCAACGTAAACTTAACACATTTAGTTTTGTTTTCATTGAGGAGCAAATATTAGCTAAGAACCACTTTTCTGTGTTGAAGATGCATTTGTTTACTGCTCGGTAGTCACTTTCTTGTCTTTTGATTTTAAATGAAAAGGAAGTATCGTCAGCAAATAATATTATTTCGTATTGATTCTTAAAGAGCGATGGCAGGTCATTAACATATACTAAAGATAGGAAAGGACCAAGAATTGAGCCCTGGGGTACACCAATTATCACTGCCGATCCTGATGATTTTTCTCCATTTATTGCAACTTTCTGTTTTCTATTAGAAATATATGATTTAATCAAGGCAAGCACTCGGTTTTTTATGCCGTAATGGTGTAGTTTCATGAGTAGAGTAGTATGATCCACGCAGTGGAACGCCTTGGACAAGCAACAAAAGACACCAATAGCATCATAGCGTCATTAATTTAAAATTAATTTTTCAAAAATCTTACTGAGCGTTGGTAGTATAGATATAGGTCTAAAATTATTAGGGTCAGACATACTACCTACTTTGAATATTGGAATGATCTTACTCAATTTCATTAAATCAGCAAATACACCATTATCAACACAGTCATTAAATATACTGGCTAAGTGCGGGGCTATACCATCTAAGACAGATTGAATAATTTTAACAGAAATACCATCTAAATCGGTAGTGTTTTTTACTTTAATACTTTATAATTTGTATGTAGTTAACATACAAATTATATTTGGTGTGGGGGTTTTTTGTTTCTCAGTTTCCAGATTAATTATATTCCATGCAGTTTTTGAGATAATAGTACTATATTTAATTTTAATATTAATGTAATTAGATTTAGCTACACTGCATACTCTTTTAAATAATTTTGAATATTTTTTAACATATTCATAAAATGTTTTATTATGATTATAAGTTATTTCACTGTACAATTCATATAATCTATTTCTGCTTCTGCATATTCCCACTGTTGCCCAGTCACTAAACCTAAGTAATTTATTATTTATACATATTTTATTTTTTATAAAAACAGAGTCATATTCATTCTCAATTATATTATGAATAGAGTTATATTGAGTAAAAGGATCGTCGCAGTAATCTAATTTAAATGTTTTTTCAAATATATTATTTCTAAGTGTTTCAAGCCGTCTCTCATTCATTTCTCTTTTTAGAGTGTTTTTTTGCCCAATATCAAAGTTTGATTTTGCAATCCATATTTACTAGGTATTTTGTTATTTGCAATACTTTATATAACAATTTCTTTGCAATATAATTAATCCTTTATTCTATAAACAAAGTTGGAAGCCTAGATAAAAGTAGAAAAAATAATTTTTAAAAATCGCATAGCGTACATGGGAGTGATTCGCGTTTCCCAAAGAGTGCTCTACCTCTGAATCACCGTTTTGGCAGTCTTTACTGAGACACTTGTGTATGATACCTACACACAGGCTTTGTATGCAAAGTATTGGTATGATTTATAAATGTGATTTACAGTTTCACTTGTTTGCCAAGAAGGTATGGTGCGAACGTTGTCGAATTGTATTTAAAACTAAACTTTTTAACAATGGTCTCAAAAACTTTCGCTAATAAATAATTTTAATGACTTGTTACACGGAATTTAAATACTTATGTTGAAAATTACTCATATGTACCTACGTAGACCGAATCAGGAACATAGAAATCTTACGAAGATTTCTTTTTTTGCATGAGTCACAGATTTATTTTAGGACCGATACGGTTAAGTAGCTTTTTTTAAGGTACAACAAAAAGATTTTGTAGTTCAAAGGGCTTTATTGTAAAGGGTAAATATAAATAAATATATAATGTAAAACTTATTAAATTTATAAAAAAAAACCTATGCTGGTAAAATAGCATACAATTTTATTAATTACCCCTGACAGTTATTTGACAAACCAAATAAAAATAAGCTTTAGGTATTGAAAACTTACTGATGTTGTAAATAAATAAATATTTCGAATATAATAGTAACCGAGTGCTGACGGAAGATCAGCATTCGGTTACTAGCAATATCACAGCTGAGAGTGCCCCTTTCTACATCTCTGGTCACTTTCTGTTTATGAAAACCAAGAGCTTATTTCTTATTTTTTGTAAAGTTTTTATTATCCATTTTGTGTTTATATCTCTTGTTTTAAGTGTAACATTTATGGTTGTTTGTATTTATATATGTATGTTTATTCTGGGTTCCCCCCTAGTTCGCTGTATGGTCATCCATAACACAAGCTCTGCTTACCTTGGGGCCATACAGTTGGTGTGTTTGTCTGGGGATTTATTATTATTATTATTATTATTATTTATGTGAAAATCACGCACCTGTTAAGTGAAATGTTATTTTAACTATATATGCAGTGTTGATAGAATAATATTTTGTATCTATCTATCTATCAAAATCGAAGCCCGAATTAGGTTGTCTTAAAAAATTTCATTTTAAGGTTTGTTACATAAAATTCACCTGCATACTATTATAATCGTTACGATTTTCATAATCGTTGTTATAATATGGGAAGAAAGATAAGGATAAGTTCTATATCGCAGGGTGATGTAATGAGTTTTTTTATTAAAACCAGAACTTTCAAATAAGTTTTACAGAGCTTCGTATTGATCTATATAACATCATGGCTTGTTTGAGTATTTTAATGGAATATTTATGAACTGATGTATGTTAAAATCAATAATCGAATTCGCAATATTTAATATTATCACTCTCAATGTATCGAAGAAATAACGTTGATTCTTTTCGTTCCTGTAAAGCATATTAAATTACTAAAGACCTGGCACCGTTCGTGCAAAAAGATAAATTACATTTTTATTGAGAAGAAAATTAGGAAAATCGTTCAATTAAAATTCAAACACACATTAAGTACAGAATGTTATTTTACGAATTGTACAACAAACAACTTACAACAATTTGTTTCTCACCTGCGACGTGGATAACATAATGGCCGACACTATAATGAGCAACAACATTTGAAAAAAACAAATTCAATAAAAATTTAAAAATTCCAAAACCTTACCGGAGTGAGTCTTGATATTTTGATGCATATTAGAAGCAGCACCGCGTACCGAAGCATTTTGTGACCTGTAAATTATTAATAATATAGTTGCTTATTTTTCAAACTTAACAAATTCTTCATTAATGGCTAACAAAATGACAATGACAAAAGGCCCTTTTCGCAAAAAAACTACTTAGCCAAGTTGCCAATCTATGATCGCTATAGAAATCTCGTAAACTGTATGGAGCGTGACGTTATATCTCGTGACCACAACTGAAATCTGAAAAGTTTTCGTAAATTGTTATTGCCATCACATAGAATATAGCTGTGCTCTTCTTCTGTTCTTCCAATTTAACTGGTACAGAGAGACGGTCAGTTTCTTTCTGTAAAATAATGGAAAATGACTCTAATTCTGGTAGATAATTTAATTTCAATGTTCTTATAAGGATTGCTGGAACTGTTCAAATGTATCCACAACAAACTAGGCGCTATACGTGACATAGCAAGTTTTTAGTGTAGATGTTTTAATTTTTTACTAGTTGAAAATTTATCTAAAGTTCAGTCTTAGTTAAGATTTAGTGAAAAAATTAACTTTAAATAATTATTCCAACCTTACTGTTAACTTATTAATAAGAGTATAATTATAGACAATCAATGAAGTTCCGTATATTTCATATTTCATTCCGTATATTTCAGACTTTCTGTAATATCTATATATACCTATAGAAACAGCCGTCAAATCGTTGCCCTAGAATCCCTAATCTACAGCCTACAGCTGGCCGTGTGGCTATGCAAATCTGGTACAACTATGGCAAGAACAAGTCTGTATCTAACCGTTTGTATGCGAAAGACCTAGATTATGAGGTACAATCTGTTTTGTGGCTTCATCGTTTGTTGAAAAGCTTAGTATTAATGTACTCCAAATGTTTACAAAATTCTAGATGTGTTCGAGTACCAACATAGCCCCTTTTCAGGGCTGAGCTTGGCTTTTTAGACCTGGCATTTGATGTTTAGACTATTCAAAATAAAATGTACATAGTTAATATTATAAACTAAGGCTTGCACAACTTTTAAAAGCTTATAATATTTGCAATGTTCTAAACTAAAATATTATAACTTTTTAAAGATAGCAGTTTACGATTTCGCGAAGTTTCATTAAAGTAGTTTCTGATCCCTTTTTGATAATGGTATTAACGGGAACTAAGGAGTGCTATAAACATCACAATTGCTACATCAAATACCTTTAGGAAATGGGTCAAACAGTTTATATACCACAGCTAAGTTTCTCCTAACCGCTCTATAAGTAGAGACTAGTTTTGCAAGGTATACCGAGCAATATATTCAGCCGGCTAACGGTTTACAAAGCTAACCACAGAGTAAGTGACAGCAGTTGGTAAATCTAGGTTTTAGGACCTTAGTATTGCTGTGTTTCGATCGGGGTGGTCTGTAAATAACGTTTTCCTAGCGCGGACCTATTTTGTAGTCTGGTAGGCGTAGGGAAATGTAGCATATTTGAGATAGGCTGATTTTAAGAACGCGGGTGTGAAAGAGAATGATTATTGAAGAATCGATTTAGGTTATTTCATTGTTTTATGGTCAATATCAGAATGGGATTTCAACACGGACGTTATTAGGAAATGGTTACACCGTGCGTTTCAACAGAACCGAAGAAAAACACAATTTTTTAATTATAGTTTCCGAAAATGATGTAAGTGCATGTCAAATTTTTTTTTCAGTCAAATGTAATCTTATATATATGAACATTATAAATTATATTCAAGCGAGTCGTTTGTCTTTGTATTACGTAGTACTAGTTACATAAAACTTTATCACCGGCATGGAACTTGAAGCTGTTAAGGAAATTCACGGCATAAAAAAATCCAATGTAGACTGTGAACAATTATGTAGATACTATAATTGAGAAATATTATAAATAACTTATTAATTGTTAGTTTAGTATTACGACGTTCTGCTGTAACTCAAAAATGACAACCGTTGCCTAACTGTAATTTTATATACTATACCTAAAACAAAGACCATTAATTGTAAATACGGTGCAGGCAATGCAATAAATTTTCGATCTCCTGCACAGAAACTGGCGCAAAAGGCATCAATTTAGTGGATACTGCCTGCACTTATAATCTTAGCAGTGAGGTAAAATAGGAAACATGTGTTTCTCACATAATGTGTTTTGTTGTTACGATAAACAGTTGTTACAACAGTTAGTATTATAACACGAAACTATAAAAACGCCGTATGTCCATGGACATACTGGAAAGTTGATCTCGCGTTAAGTCGTGAACGGGTGCCGTTTGACTTAACGTAGTCGTTTGGATACTTGGGGGAGGTTTTCTAAGTTAAGGGATACAGATAAGATTAGTTTTGTGTAGACATAAAAAGACATTGTAAATTTATTTTGAAAAAATTATATTAGTGTAGTTTAACGCTGGTTAGTCTTCACGAAGGTTTTTCAGAACTGGTGGTAGAGTCACGCTTTATTTGACGTCAATAAGAACAAGTAATTGCCAATGTTGAGAAATAAATATTTGACATAATACAATAGCATTTATTTGGAATTATCATTCGTTATTTGTAGAAACATAAGTTTTTTTTAAATTATAATAAATAAATAAGTAGTAAAGCCACAGATAAACACGACATTTTTATTTGAACATTTTAATATTGTTGATTGCCTAGTGTGGACTCCACTGCAAAACAAGGAAATAAATATTTCGTATTGTAATAAAATTAGTAACAATAGTAGCAATAGAAGTTCAACAGCTTTAACCAATTTAAATCATCCCCTTAGGTGAAGTCACTATGGCAGGCTCTTTCGGGAAATTTGGCTAACAAAAGATCGAACAATGCCCAAGCCATTCTCGCCCTTAACTTGTGTTATTGATACGTTCAACTATCGCTTCTACATTTACACAATTACTTATCAAAGGGAAAAAATATAGGTGCCTACTCAATTAAGTGTTTAAAAATAATAGCTTGTAAATATTGATTCGACTTTTGTAGGGCTAGTGAGAGTAAGCAAGCTGGTTTGAAAAGAATTTTAAAAATCCGATTTGCTAGGCAACTTATGAGGCCCTGCGCAAACGTAGACACTTTTTAGTAGTTCACAACATCACAGGAACCTTGGTTGAGTCCAATGGCGGCAATCGCACAAAGTCGCTGGTTGGCTTCTGCGGGCACAGCTTATGGTTTATGTTGGTCTGTGTTGAACTGACCACTTTTAGTTACCAGTAACCTGAACCGAATAAAATATTCACTAATGAGTTGTGTTCCACACAAGACACAAAAGTAACCACGTTTGCGCTGTGACTAAATAAAATTCTAACATTGTATGTATAATACAAAAAGTATTCCAAATACAAAATGTCCACCTTTTAGATTCGGCTAGTAAAACATTGTTTTGCAGTAGAACCACGCGGTTTGAATAATAGTGTGAGTTGTAAACTAAACAGTGCACTTATCAATCATTTCTCGCAGTTTGTGGGTTTTGTGAAATAACCTTCTTATGCCGTACAAAATATTGAAGCAGAACCACATAAGATAATGTAAACTAACAGATACATGAGATTAGCAGAGTATTTTGTTATGAAAGCTGTCACGAGTAAGGTTTTTATAATCGACCATTTTGCGATATTGTAGTTTTAATTTAAAGGTGTAGTTTACGAAGAAACGATTATCATAGAACATAATTAACTTGTTCTTTTTCCCAGAAGGTATCATCAGACAACTATTCACGAATAAATAAAAATAATTTATTTAAAAGTTACTAGACTCTTCTTCAAATGTCACTAATGTTACACAAACATATATCAGCCGAACTTTTTACGTCGATTTCATACGAAAAATGTCTTATACTTTTTGACCTCTACAAGTCTTGGCACCCAAAACACAACAAAGTCCAAAATAACTTTCAAAAACGAGAACAACGAACCAGTAAAAAGGATTATACCTAATCCCTTGCAAATGAACCTAAAACAAAATAAACGAGTAAAACTCGAAAAAGGCGAGGGCCGTTCTTTATGGGACTAATCGAATAACAGTAATAAATTTTCTGACGCCCATACTAAGAACTGATAGCTTAATGGCGCCGCAAATGTTTAGAACCATTTATATTGTAATGGATATATTTATTAAGAAAAAAGGTTGTATTGTACATTATAAAGTCTGAAACCCCTACGTTAAATGCTTCCTTAAGCCGCGTGTTATTAAGGATTATGCTTAGCAAATATAGATTTAGATGAAGTAAAGATGCAGTGTAAATTCAATTAGCAAAGTATATATTTAGGAACACTTTAACTAACCTTTTTCTTCTCGTTTTACGTCTCTTTTCTAGAAAGATTGTTATGAAATATTTCGTTATTTTTTTTACTTTCTAAAAAAAATATTACCACATTCGTGCTATGGGAATATTAATATCAACAAGGCTTTCTTTTGATATCACTTTTTTGGGGAAATATATGAAAACTTTTCTTAAACATCGAATGATATGATAAAAAATTGACTTAATGTAATGAACTCGTTGACCATTGCAAGAAATGGTCAACGATAATAAGTAATTAAATAAAAATTTTATTAGACGACATCTCGTTTTTAGCAAACAGGTATTTTACTAAAACAAGCTCCCTATACTATTTCCATTTCTTTATTTTCTCGATGACAGCTCCTGTGTAACCTTATGCGAGCGTTTTTTCTACATTGTGTATGCATTATTTTATAAAAATATGACGTTTACACACGTACAAGGTTATATAATACCAGAGTCGGAGAAACTGATAGGGATGGAGCTATTGGATTATACCAAATAATTAGAACTGTCACCGAGAAAATAAAGAAATGGAAATAGTATAACAAACTTATTCTTCGGTAGTTAACTTCGTAATACCTACGTACGACAAGAGGAGGTGGGGTGAATAAAACGTGAGTCCGATTTAGAACAATAAATCAATATTTTAATGAAGAATATGTAGCACTTTACTAAATTCGATTGGATGCATAAAATATAATATTAAAATATAATTTAAAAAAATCTATGTGTACCTATTAAGACAAAAGTGTTTTACAGGTTCTATCCAAACAACTATCAATTCGTTATTAAATGTAACTAAAGAATGTTTAAAATTGCTAATTTATGGAAATATCTAAGCTTTAAATATACGCGTGTTGAAAATTAAATAACTTTTGGGAATAACACATATACAGTATTAATAAAATTATGAATATTGTAAATCAGCATTAATACGCTAAATACGAAATTTCTTTCGTATTTAAATACTTCAACAACAAATCAAAGTAAAAGGATTTTCGGTTTGTTTATCAATAACATATAAATAAACTCAACAATAACATCGTTTCTACAGTTCACGCGAACCATCATGGAAAAATCAATTTTTAAAATTAAGAATCAATATTTAAAAATCGTTGACTTACCAATGGCTGGTATCTAATCGCGTGCGTCCAATGCGCATGAGTGCCGGCCTGTACTGCCTGAGCACAGCATCCGGGGGTCAGCGACCTCCTTCTGACGTTGTTGGTGGAAATATATAGAGTTGAGAGATTTAGGCCTTTTTAGCGATGTAAGTCTTCAGTACAGGAATTATTGTTTGTCAAAATTTTTTTTAAAACAAGTGTTATTGAAACGTATTGGAAGAAGAAGAAGATATAGTAGAAGAATTTATTTGTATTGATGATAATGCTTTGTTCTTCCAGCTATATTTTTTCCTTACTTACGATCAAAGGCCTAGAAAAACCTCTTCTGGCATGTCTGCCTGTGGGCATAATCATTCATAATCAAATAATTAATAAGAAAACATTACTTGGGACTAGAATTCTTAAGTCTCAAAATTTTATTTTAATGTTGAGTATTGCGCACGTGCAAAAACGTGACGTTTCTCAAGCATTTAGTAAAGAAAATGATCATTTGACCAAGAATTCTATTTTTTGTCAGCTCTAACTTTAACCCATACCTAAACTATGAAATAAATTAAATAGTTAACTATTTTTTTTACTCAAATAATTACTTTACTGTGAATACGTGTGTTGGACGCAAAACAGCTCATTTCTACATAAATTAAAACCGAATTATAAAATAGTAGGTATCCCGATCGTCGTAGACATTTGGATAACGTCGATTTTAAATGATTCAACAATCTTTATTTATAGATTTTATTATAAAAAAAACATGTTATTTATTTAATCCGCGTTGTAACAACTCTGCACATTCGCCAAAGGACGATCTTCTGCGTTGTTCATTGACCGCTGTAGTGTTTATCAGGTAGTTTTGTTTTATATACTTGCCAAATATCTAAGTCTCTTAAAACATACCTGTTGTGGCAACGTTGTTGAAGCTAGAGTTGTCATTTAAGGAAAGTCTATGTATGCTTCCCAGGGGTATCCCATTTTCTACTTACTTTCTTATACCAATACAACACAGAATATATTATGGTGCTTTGAGCCAGCAATGCTTTTTATAGTAGTTGTTTTGGTGTTTATTTTGTCAAGAACTCGTCTGGAGCGGTACTTCAGTCTTTCCTCTTTGAAATCGCATTAAACATGGTTGTGTTCCGATTAAAGGAGAGGAACCTACGACTAATGAAGTCACTTATCATAAGGAGGGTCGCGTGCTCGACGGCTACAAAAATAGCAAAAAATATATTACTTGAAATGTTTTTAACTCTTATCTTATTTGTGACTGTTTTTAACTCCATTTGATTTAATAAAGTCGAATGCTTTCGTTAACCGTGAATACGCTTTCATTACACTTATAAATTCCCAAAAACAGAATTTTTTCTCAATTGTAAAAGTTTTAAAAATTCTTAGTGCACCGCACTAACTACGTATTCATTGAGTTCATTTTCGAAGTCCGTGACGAACTGGACTTATGTCAAACTCATCCGATAAACTAAAGTTATTATAGATAGTTTAATGATATAATAATGATTTGTGTAAACGGTCCTGTGTATGTGTTACGCTTGTACAGTCGGCCGCATAAGTCGTCCTACATCCTACATCAAAAAAAGTCCAGGTTCACGAAAAAATGTCTAATATTTTTTGATTGCTTAAAATACTAAAAAATAGAGAGATAAATATTTAGATAAATCATTTATTTGCATCACAATATCACACACACAAAAAAAAAAGATACAAAAAAGAAATTAAACTAAAAGCACAATAAACATTATTAAACAGTTATAAAATACAAAAGAACTACATATCGTCGCTGCGTGTCCAATAGTCGCTATGTGGTTTTACCCTACTTTTCAGGAGAGACAAAAAACTGATTATCTCTGCATTTTGTTTGCGTCGAATTAAATTTTTTTTTATGGTAGTAGTCATAGCATATTTACATAGTTTAAAGCATATTTTCTTGACCAAACATAAAATATAAAGCTGTGAAAAAATTAAAATTATTTATAGGACATAGCGATTTTTTTTGATTCCTAAATTTACGCTATGTGTCGAATGGCTTCTATTAAAATCATAATATAAATCAAAAACTGTGCTGTTTTTGTTCATAGCCATTAAATAAAACCAATTAGAAAGATTTAAAAGATATTTTTTAACAAAATCCACAGTAAATAAAATGTAAAACCAACATAAAAGTTAATTTTCATACTTAGATATAGTATTGTTATAACGTTAAATTTGATATAATTATAATAATAAATAAATAAATAAATATTATTTCTAACAGTCACACCACATTATCTAGCCCAAATTAAGGATCATTAAGAACTTGTGTTATGGATACTAGATAACGGATAAATAAACTTAAGAAATATATAAACACACATAGATATTTTTTTCATGTATCAATATTAGAAATAAACTTAAATAAACATGCATACACATTTATAACTAGAAAACAAATATAATAAAACATCTGCCCCTACCAGGATTCGAACCCGGGACCTCTGGCATGGAAGGCAAGGGTACTTACCTCCACACCAAACAGGCCGTCATTATTATATATTATAATAATGTTCTTTATTCAAGCATACATCATTTAAATTCAAACAGCTAATTTGTAAATGACATATGACATCGATGGAATCATCAGATATTCAGGATAAATTATGGTAACCGTTTCGTGTTGGTCTACGATAATGCGCCGGTACATCGAGATCAACAAGTGAACGCTGGTCTCTGGGAGTAGACATCACGCGGTTATACTAGCCTGCGGGCTCTCCGGATTTAAAGTCAATCGAGCAGGCATAGGAAGCGTTCTCATACTCCAAATAGCTCGCTTGAGAGCGCTCAAGCGAGCTATTTGGAGTCGTCAGCCACCTCCAAGAACTCTGTCAGAGACCAAGGATGCAATTTGCCATTGTAGAATGGGACAGGTTACCACAAGAACTATTGCATAATTTGATCTACAGCATGCCCAGTAGGATTGTCTGCGTTCGAGCCAGGGGACTACTAAATTTTATCGTACTAAATTTGTAAATAAAAGCATGTATAAATTAATAAAGTTATTTACTATAATTAAATCTTCGCATTTCTTTAAATTAAAATTTTTCAGCAATTGAGAAAATCTATTTTTTTAAAGTGAAAATATTGAGATTTTTCATATTAAAATTATGTGTTTTTAATTGTTAAAGCAATAAATAATTTCCATTATCTCATAAATCGATTTATTAATCACATTTTAACACGAGAAAAGCTATCTCAACTTTAACTTTTTCCAACGGACTTTTTCGGAAAAAAAGAACACGGTTTGACAAGACGGCTGCCACACAAAATTAAGTTGCATAATATTTACAAGCACACGCACACATAGGTCCGTGCAAGTTTCTATTCAAGAATTGCCAACAAACAATACGATATAGTATTATTATAATATGGCATATCGTATTTCAAATTCATGTTAAAGTTAATAAATATATTAAACGAGGTCGTGCATCGAGAATTACAAAACATTATTTTGTGTGAATATTCAGGATATTTATAGCCATCTAATGTGTATCAGAATTAATATGATTTTAATGGTAATTAAGTTCAATATCCTACTGAGTCATTTCGTGTTTTCGTTTCTTTGTTCATTGACTTATCCAGTTTGTAAGAATATGTGTTATTCATTTGACGATCGTTGAAGAAATATTTATGTATTGATTAAAATAATGCTTGTAAGTTTTATTTATTTAGAAGAAAAATACTTTCTTGAATATATTAAATTGTTATCGGTAACAATGTAACAAATGAATGAATATTTCTTCCCATAAAACGTGGCAGTATAAATTGACTCTTTTGTTATAGGCTTTTTCGATATTACTACTCGTGTTTACTTTGAATCAAATTGGTAATTAGTTGTTGGTGGCGTTTTTCTTGAAATCAATATATATTATAAAACAAAATCCCGCAGCCACGTCTGCCTGTCTGTCTGTCTGAATGGCATAAACTCAAAAACTACCGAAAGGACTTTTACACGGTTTTCATCAACACACTGAGTGATTTCAGAGGAAGGTTTATGGATATAATTCTTTAATATCTCGTTTAAAGTGGCTGAAAGTTCTTAAAGATTTCGTAAAATTTCAGTAGACTTTGAGCTTTAAACGAAAACGCTGCCTTTGAGATATAACAAAACAATATGGTGGAAATGTTCCTCTTTTAATAGTTCTTCCGAAAAGTTCGTGATGGCATATGTCTATCTTTTAACTTGAATCTGACTGTATATGCTTTGTAACACGAACGAAGCCGGGCTGGGTCGCTCATATTAATTAAAATATTATTTAGAAGAGTAAATTACTTACTTAAGTAAATTGTTAAGTAAGTACTTAAGTAATTAGTATATCAATTACGTTAGTCCGATTTCAACTTAAAATATTTACTCACTTTTATGCTTAACGCTAATTAACTGCTCAACATTGTACTGAATTTACCCTAATTTTTTAAAAGTTAATTAACTACTTCCTTTTAGTGCATTCCCATTTCCGTCATAACTCCAGAATATAATCATATCATATTATTAGGTCTTTACCTATGAAATTGCCGTTTTTCACGAAATAAATGAAGCGTAATTTTTTATATATTTTTTATTTCTATTAATCAAAATAATCACCCATGCAATCAATGCATCTTTGCCAACGCATTGGTAGCTTATTGATGCCTTTCTTGAAGAAATCAGCTGGACGGGAGGCAACAAATTCTTCAAAGGCATTTTGTACTGCCTCTCGGGTATTGAATTTTTTTCCCGCCAAGAAGTTATCCAAATTCTGGAAAAAGTAGAAGTCTGTAGGCGCAAGGTCTGGTGAGTACGGCGGATGACGGAGAACTTCCAACCCCAACTCTTGTAGCTTGGAGACCATCTGCTGTGCAGTATGAGGTCGCGCGTTGTCGTGCAGGAGCAGTGGAGCCGAACGATTGACCAAAGCTGGTTGGAGACGTGCGAGCTTCTCCATCATTGTGTTCAGTTCTTCACAGTACACATCTGCTGTAATGCTTGTACCGTTTGGCAAGAAGCTGTGATGAATTAAACCCGCGTTAGACCACCAAACAGTGACCATCACTTTTCTAGGGGTAAGTTTTCGTTTAGGGCATTGTTTGGGTGCTGAACCAGGGTCCAACCAACTTGCTGAGCGCTTACGATTGTCAAACAGGATCCATTTCTTGTCACAAGTAACAATGCGGTTCAGAATTCCTTCATTTGTATGCCTGCTGAGCAGTGCAAGGCACGTCTCCACGCGTACTTCGCGCTGGCGGTCATTGAGTTCGTGGGGTACCCATTTGTCAAGCTTTTTTACCTTGCCAATTTGACGCAAATGGACCAATATTGTTTTGATGCTAACGTCGAAAGCTGCTGCTAATTCAGCCGTGGATTGAGTTTCATCAGCTTCCACAATTGCCTTTTACTCGTCATTGTCAACCAAATTTTTCGGACGACCACGGGGTTCATTTTTCAGGTCAAAATTTCCAGAACGGAAGCGGGTAAACCAATAACGGGTGGTACGTTCGTTTGTAGTGTTCGCTCCGTAAACGTCGTTGATGTTGCGTGCCGCTTGTGCCGTTTTGCTGCCACGAAGGTACTCATACTCCATAATTACTCGAATTTTTAACTTATCCATGATGACGAAAAATGTTCGAATGCGTTGAAAACAAAACACCAACTATTAAACAAATGACGATTTTAGAAAAATAATTCCATGTTTGTCAAATAAAATTAATTTGAAATTAGAATTATCAGTCAAAAAAAAAAAAATATTTTCATTTGAAATGGCCAGTACGGCAAAACGGCAGTTTCATAGGTATCACCTATTATATAGTTTGCAATAATTTTATAAAAAATTGACAATTACTTGTTCTTATTGACGTCAAATAAAGCATGACCATACCACCACTTTGGACAAACCTTCGTGAAGAAGAACTGGCAAGAAACTTTACGGGTATAACTTTTTAAAAATAAATTTACAATGTCTCTTTACGTCTATTAAAAATTGTTGTTATCTGCATCTCTTAGCTCGGCAAGTCCTCCAACTATCCAAACGACGAACCTCAAACGGTCTCAATCATTTAAGTCCACTGTATCAAACATCGAAATTACAAATACATTAATAATATTAGTAGTATATTATAAGACTACAATAATACTACTAACCCAACTAATTGATCGATCGTGGTAGAGAGGAATAGTCGACGTCGATTGATAGTTTCTTAATGCCAATCGATGGTATAGATCGATGTCGATCGTTGGTATCGATCGATTAGTGTACCCGTCGACCAGCCGAAATCGCCACAAATCGATCGACATAGATGACACCCTAGTGAGCGCCATCCACTAAGACACTACTATTTTGGTATATTCATCGTAATGTGCGACCAAAAGAGTAGTGGGGAGCATCTTCGTGGATGGCACGTACTATACACATTAATAAGGCAATTTTGGCATGAATTTCTAACACCATGATTTCATTGAATTCTTATTATTATTGTAATGAGCTTTGGTGGCGTAGTGGTTAAGGCGTTGGCTTCTAGATCTTACGACGCCGAGGGGGGCGTCGTGGTGACGGCAAACTACCAATAAGTTTTTCATCTCAAGTACGTTAAGTTGCCTACTTCAATGGTGAAAAAAAAGCCATATGACTAAGGCATATCTAAAAGGTAAGTAAATTCAAATTCAACTTCAAATTCAAATATTTATTTCTCAACATTGACAATTATTTGTTCTTATTGACGTCGAATTCTACCACCAGTTCGGAAAAAACTTCGTGAAGTGAAGAACCGGCAAGAAACTTCACGGATATATTTTTTCAAAATCAATTTACAGTGTCTCTTTATGTCTATACAAAATTATTCTTATCTGCATCTGTTAGCTTGGCAAGTCTCCCTCGCCCCAAGTATCCAAACGACGAACACCCTCAAACGCCACCCGTTCACGAGTTAACGCGGGATCCAACCATCGCCCTCCTCAACCATTTTACAGTGAAGTAAGCGACCCGCCAACCGGGGCTACCGTATGAAGACGTATTTTAGTGACAATGACGCTTAAGCCATTTGTTTATCTGTACTTAATACGTATAGTCAAAGTGGATAATCTTGTATTACATATCAAAAACTGTGTAACTGTGAAATATTATTAACTGATCCACAGTTTCTAGCTCAAGGTTTTAATTTAATTAAACATGTTCTACATCAACAACAGCGTCGGTGGTGCAGTGGTAAAGGCACTGTCTTTTTGATCTGTAGCCCACCGCTGATATACCTAAGATATTATTATTATTTCGAGGGTAGTTTTTACCTTAACAGTATTGTTGAGAAAGGCCGACATACTTGCTGTGGAATTATTAAGGCTTTTTTTGTTCCCCTCCACGGAGAGTGCAGGAGGATAAAAAATGCTCTGACGCATACCTCGCGCGCGCGATCGAGGTCATGTGGGACTCGCTCCGAGCCTACCAGAGCCCCTACCCACTAAAAACCCCCCTGAATGACTCGTGCAATTTATTGCCACACAGCCTTCATCTGAGCGACGACCAATTGGAGAAAGAGGCCGCGCTAGCGGGACCCACAAGGGGTCACCCGCTGGGTATTACATAGCACTGAAGGTGCTCAAACCACTGAAGGTGAATTCATAGCACTGTAGGTGCTCAAGATGAAAAATAAAAATTGAATTAATATGAATTAACATTAGAATTAGAAGTTGCGGCCTGAAGGGCTTCGAGATCTAGCGTTAGCTGCGTCGCTACATTCGGGTGCACGTTTCTCGGTCTAGTGACTTTGAACTTCGAATCTAAGACAGGAGTAGTATATGAGACTGAATCTCGAACTAGAGGATCGTGATGGGTTTCGGAGCGTTTGAAGAACGCTTCAGAGAGTGTTTTGAGGTATTGTTACACTGTAGGTAGTTCAATATCTCTGTGCAAGTCCGCGTTACGCACGTACCACGGTGCGCTTGTGGCCCTGCGGCAAAAGAGATTTTGAACTACCTGCAGTTTGTGCAGTACGAAGGGTTTGGCATGGGCAAAGATTGGCGAGGCATATGTCATGACGGGTCTAACGCAGGTCTTATAAAGCGTACGTATATTTCTAAAAGACGTTTTACTTTTTCCACCAACATACTATATAGACGGCCTAAGTAAAACCGGGCGAGTTTCGTTACTCTATCGACGTGTGGTTTGAAAGAAAGCGTCTGGTCTAAGGTGACGCCTAAGTATTTGGTACTGCGCTTCCATGGGATGGGAATGCTTAACATTCGGATGTGGAGATTGTAATCGGGGATACGACGGTGTTTGCAATCGAAGTAAACCGCAGAACTCTTGTCTGGGTTCACATCGATACGTCATTTTTGAAACCATGCACCGAGGGCGTTTACGGCCTTTTGAAGTCTGGTGCGAGATCCGGGGCACTGAGGCCTTTGGTGTAAAGGGCGGTGTCACCGGCAAAGAGGGCGAGTTTGACGTCTTTCGGTGGAATGGGAATGTCGTTAGTATACACGGTGTACAACAGAGGGGCGAGGACTGAGCCTTGAGGGACTCCAGCCTTTATGGGACGAGGCGCGGAAAGCGTACCTTCATGTTTAAAACGAAACGTACGGTCTTTGAGAAACGATGCGATTATCCTAACGAGGCGAACCGGTAAGCCTATTTTGTAGAGTTTATAGACGAGACCGCTGTGCCAGATTTATCGAAAGCCTTGACCACGTCAAAGAAAACTGCGACCGTTTTCTTACGTCGCGGATAGAAGCCGTCGAGTATGTATATAAAGGCTATGTTACGTCAACTTATATTTTTGTTCTTTGAATATTTGTAGAACAGTTTGTTTTTATATTCATCATACATTGCTACCCATTGTGGCAGTTAGATCTACATGCTGTTTGCGTTGAAGTCTAATAAATGTAATAAATTAATAGATCAATGTAAACGTTAAATTAATTTTAAATGTTTAAGTTTTCTCTCTAATAAAACATTCCTAATAATCTTAAGTAACCCCTCTAAGGTATCCTCCAAGGATCCTGGCAAAACGGAATTTGTCAGGTTTCGAACTATCGACATACGGCATAATACTTACTACATTTTGGCAATAAACTGTTTTCACTATCTTATATCTTTCTGTCTAAATACTTTGAAGGCATTTCACAATGCAATTTACACAACGAGATTGCCGCGCTAGAACCAACAATAATTTGACGTACATAACCATTAGTTACTCATTTAGTTAGACAATTGAAAATTCAGTTCTGTAAAAGAACTGAATATGCAATATCAACTTTAACACGTCACCTTATGGTTTGAAATAGTTCTATTAGTTACCGACGCAAGCCATTATTTCAAAAACTTTCTCCTTCAATGGTATAGATAACCAACTTTTGTTTATGACCCTATTACATTTAATACCTAAATATCGTAATGTTTAAAATTGCAAAGATTGTGTGCTTTTAGTTTTAGAAGATAAGTTTATTAGATATTATTTAGAATATTAAACCTTGTTAGGTTAAGGCTTGCAAGTTTTACTGAATCTTGTGACCCAACTAGCGATTAAAAGAAGAAATAAATTTTGAACGATGTATACTTATCATTAATAGGTATTAATAGGTCCCCTACCTACCCCCCTTACCTGGAGGAATATATTCAAACCAAACATAACCTCAAAATCGCTCCGTCAAAAAGCTGCGTGTTATTTTTTCATTCATTTTTTTAAAAATAATTTATGTACACACAGAAAATTATAATAATAAAAATGACTTTTAAACTAATAAATTACAAAATGTATATGTTTACTATATAATAAATCATTCAAATACTTATATACCTGCATACATTTATAAACGACTGACATATATCAATATTCAACATAATATATATTAATTTTCGGCAGCAACACAACATTTTATGATTGAAAAAGATGATCTTGTGTAACTCTATTTTTAAGAATTGATAAAGATTTTGATTCGCGTATTTCATAGTCTGACGGTATGAACAGTAAAGAAGTGGGAAAAGTAATCGGTCTTGTGAGGTTTAAGGTAAAGGAGTTTTTTTTTTTTTTTTTTTTTTTTGCTGCCGAGGCACCCTCGCGGGAGGTAGGTGGAAGATGCGTCATGCATACCCGCCCGCAGGTAAATTCCTCTGCGGGGGGGTTATGTGGGACTCACCAGAATGGCACCTACCCACTAAAAACCACCTGTTGGCTGTAGTTATTACCGTTAGCCTTCATCGGAAGCGACACCCGTCGGGAAGTTGGGCGCGCTGGCGGAGACCCGCTAGCGGGTCTTCCACCTGTAGTGAAAGTTGCACTGAAGTTGCTCAAAGGGACATGAGTTGGTGGCCGTTCTGGGCAGCCTCCGGTGAAGCCGGGGCTGGGCAGAGGTCGGCCGAAGCATGATTTAGGGATCAATTCATTCAAATGAACCTACAATGAATTGAGAAGGGAACTATGCTCCGCCAGAGCTAGCAAACGCTCTGTCGGAGTACGTGAAGCCCTAAGTTTACGGGCTAAGACTGCGATTTCACTAACATCGACATTTTTTATAGCGTCGCAGACGATACGCATATCGTCTGCTACGGAGGATTGAGGAGTGGGTTTGTATGGGCGAGGAGCTGGGATGGGATTCGATGCGGGGCGCTGCCTCCAGTTTTCTGGGGCAGGCCTAGACTGTGTGGGCTTTGCAGCCGGAGGAACCCGGCTACGCAGCGGCGGAAAGTTTTCTTGAGAAAGGCGCGGGGCCTGTTTGGGTGCCGCTCTTTTGAAATTGGAGCGCATACAACGGGGTGCACGAGGGCAGCCCCTGTAATTTGCGGTGTGGCCGGACTGGCCACAAAGCACGCAATCGGGAGGAGAGGGAGTTTCAGGAGTGCGATTGCACTCCTTAGTGAAGTGCGGGACCAGGCACTTGACGCACCTGGGCGGTGCGCGGCAGTTGGCCGCCGCGTGCCCGTACAACTGGCACCGATGGCACTGGCCGGGATGACCGCGGCGATGAGGCGCCTCGATCGAGATGCCAGAGAGGCCGCATATAGTGCTAACCCCTTTGAGGATCTCCCTGGACTTGGGGACGTTGGCGAGAACCACCAAAGCGAGAGGGTGTTGTCTCCCGTACTTGCTGAGCATTTTATGCACCGCGAGTGCCGGGAAGCCTTGGGACTGCAGATCCTCCAGGATAGCCTCGTTCGATAATTCGAACGGGACTCCCCTGAGTCCCGCTCTGATCTTACGCTCTTCTGACAGAGCATAAGTGTGATAAGCATATTGCTTATCGGTGAGGAGCTTTGTTAAAGCACGAAAGTCGTCTATTGACGAGACTAAGATTTTAATAGATTCACCCGAGTTGGCTGCTCGGGTGTAATGGATTTTGTGCTCATTGCACAATGTCGAGACCTCAGTCCATTTACCCTTTTCCCGAAGGAAAACGGGTGGTGGGACCTTGGCCTTGACAGAAGTTGGGGCCGGAGCGGGTGTTGAAGACAACGGGGCAGCTGGCGTTGAAGACGCCGCAGGGGGTGTACGGACGGGCGCCGAGGGCGCCGGGTCTTGTTTCGAACGCTTCTTAGAGCGCTTCTTAACAAGCGTAAAAGAGGGAGACTCAGGGCCAGTTGGGGTGGCGTCCGAGGATGACTCGGTCGCGGGTGCGCGCTTGCGGCGCGGAGGGGCGTCTACTTCGCACTCCATGTCACTGGAGGAAGGGGACGCGGGAGGGCCTAAGACCTGAGGGGTCTGGGGAACTGGGGTGGCCTGAGGGGCCATTGTGGACATTAATGTCATGAGATTAGGGATAAGGGAATCTAAGAAACGGTACTTATCAGCATTTAAAGACATGCCTTCAGTACTTTCAATTAACTTCTTCCTAAACTCGTCAAAGCTTAGGGAAGCCATTGCGGAGGGGTTGGGGAGGGACAATATATGAACCCAACAACGATGACTAACTTCCTAAAACCACCCTACACGCAGTAGGGCGGTTGAGAACGACGCGGATAACTTACTCGAACACGGCACTTGAAGTCCTGGAACAACGAATTCCCGTCGACGAAGCTCACGTTCCACGAAGTACGGTTAACAAGCCACTGATCGCCGTGAAAACGGCGTTAGAAACTTATTAGAAGTACGGTTAACGAGCCACTGTCCGCCGTGAAAACGGCGTTAGAAACTTAATACGGTAAACAACTATGAAATTATATATTACGACAACAACCAATGAAATTTGGGTGCTCAATTAGCGCGGGGGCTAAAAGAGCGGGAAGGCGTCTGCGATCGACGTGCGCTCGAGAACGCACGCAGACCGAGACTGTGAGGTAAAGGAGAGTACGTTGTCTTTTTTCTCCCTTACGGGAGGGAGGTGGAAGATGCGTCATGCTTACCGCCGCAGGCACAAACCGACCTCTGCGGGGATGATGTGGGACTCACCAGAATGGCACCTACTCACTAAAAACCACCTTGTTGGCTGTTCCAAATTTTACTGTTAGCCTTCATCGGAAGCGACACCCGTATACGCTTGCGAGCTCTGCAAAGTTTATCTTGGGAAACCATAAAAGAGAAACGCTCACTAACATATCGAGGAAAGGATGGGTTGTAAAGGACATTATATTATTTGTTATTTGGAATGTATTCGTAATTAAATACTTATGAAGTATGGGCGCAGAACAAAGTGTCTTTAGTACAACCACAGTTGTGAAGTTTTGCTGGTTCTTATTATAATATTTGAATATATTTCTTATATATTATGGTATTATATCTATATTGAAACAAATATGTGAACTTTGAAGGATAATAGCCTCTTTAAAGCTAACTGACCATGAGTGATATGAGACAAAGAATATAAGAAAATGAATAAAGAACGTATCGAGAGTTGACTATTTGGCTTAAATGTATGAATCGTTACATTCAAAATGTTTCATTTATAGAGATATTTTTTCGTATTTATATAAATTGTTGTGCCTAGTTTATAAAATACTTGGCTTCTTTTGGAAACTACCGTCAAAAAAATCAAAGATTTTATTTATTTAAGCAGTCATTCTTTACCAAAAAAATTGCTAAAAATATCATCTGATTAAAAGGGGATTCTAGGAGTTACAGGTTCTTAAAAATTGTTTTAGGTATATATATTTAACAAAATTCATTCTTCTGGCAAGTATGCGATGCGAGTGTTGCCAAAGCGAGCGATTAGGTTCGCTTGGAATTTGGAGTGGTACTATTGTAATTTGTGTTATTTCATTTAGTGTAGATGTCAACATATAAATTTAAATAAGCAATGTTATTTTCAACAGCAATATTAATTTGTGCTCAAATACTATTTAGTCTTTAGCTATAAGTGCGAACTTGTTACCTAACTTATAATTCCTATTGTAATTTTATTGTCTATAGGATTGCCAAGAAATTAATAAGTTAAAAAACACGCTGCATAATTTAATAAATGGAACAGCCCGACTGTAACGAGTAATTGGGGTTCCCAAGGGGGTTACGGAAAATAATATACCCGGTGTCACTGCATGGGCTGAGACAAATCTAATAATGACACCTCGTATTTTCAAATCTGTCAAATTGCTTAGAGTGTGCCAGAGAAATATATATTCATTTATATATATTTATCCTCAAAAAACATAACCCATAAAAACATTACACACATTCTGACAGTTGGGCAATAAGGAAAATAATAAAAACACCATTCTTTTTTATTACTATTTAATTATTCATATTTTACTCCAAAAAGCGCTTTGTGTATATTCCTTACAACGTCCTTACCTTTGTTGTGAATATTATTAAAAAATACAACGGGGACTTCATTTTCATGAACACTTACATTTTCTTCTTTTATGTGTTTGTAAACTAAACTATTAATACCATTAATTAAATCTTTCTTTAGATTGGTAAAATAGTCTTTAATATGTGGTATTATGTTTGGTTTTGTATTGAAGTTAATATTTTGGACAACTTCAGGTTTATCGTCATAAGCCGTGACATGTAAAATGCTTAGGTATCTATTTTTTGCATTTTCTCTATCAAGTTTATTCGTTAAACTATTGTTAATTGTAGCATTATTTAGGGGCGTTATCAGACTAAAATTTGTTATAACCGGTCCTGAAATAAATTCAGTGTTTGGTATGTCTATAATATTCTCTGTGACTTCATATTGGTTTGTAGGCCTAATGTAAAAGGAATCCGTGTTTATTTTTTCAGTAAAAGCTTGTTCATCTTCTGAAGTTATTATTTTTCTTAAAGAATCTTTATAGTCTTCGTTGTCGTCGTAGAAATCATCAAAGCTGTGGTATTCATCTTCATCGTTTTGAGTTAAATGTTCTCGATACTTGTGATTTTTAGTGTGATAGGCTGATGCCACAATACATAAGAGCATCTGAAATACAAACAAATGACTTGTGTATTAAAAAAGTTTAAAGGACTTATTTAACTACGATAAATCTTCTTCTTCATATTTTAATCGCTCACAGCAGTCAAAACGTAAGAGAAAAAATTTCGCCGACGAAAATAATACACAGATGTCAAAGATATTTTTTATCGTAAAAAATTTGCCTTTGTAAATGAATCTTAGAAGACACGTCGTTCAAAGCTTAGACTAGCGTAGACATACTAATTTTTAAATACTTATCACCTTTCAGCTTTATATTATTCACACGTTCGGGAAAACCCATAAAATTGTTCATACAATTTTATGGGTTATGCAAAAAACAAAAATTACCTTTCATGTATCCTATAGTAAAAAAACATTTGCCGTAAGAACTTTCGATTTATTTAAAGTTTTAAATAATTTTAATACGTGCACGTGACATAACTATAAAGAGTACCATCAAAATGGGTAGATTCTAGTTTTGAAACTACAAAACTAATTAAATCTTTTTGTAACTTTAATTTAAAATAAAAAAAAATTAATATTTTGGTTAATATGCGTTACCATGTATTTTCTTTTACGCCAATATCAAAACATTTTTCCCTAACAAATAATAGACATATAATCATAGTAGTTATGTCTAAACAAAAAACAAAAACAAAACTTACCATATAAAATATTTGCCGAAACATCTCCCAACTTTGACAAACACCGCTACTTGAAACAATGCCAAAATCTGAACTAATTTGGTGAAGACAAAAGAAACAATACAATTAACTATGTGCAAAAAATGCGGGTTGTTTTTGTCGCTTATCTTTTTGTCGATAAATAAATTAAATAGTTTCACTCTTCGAGAGCGCCCGATGGAAGTTGACACGGAAATGTTTTTGCCTCCGTTTTTATAAAGGCGTTTAGATGTTGAGTCATTTCGAGTTTTTAATGAATCGTTCCTGGGATATGTTGAACTTATTAATATAAGGATGTGATTGTTTGAATTTCATATCGGCTATGTTGACTCATTGGTTTTAATTGCAATTTTAAGTAGTGTTGGAAATGACGAATGGACTAAAAAAGCAGTACACGATATTGAGAATATATAAGAAAAAAAAAAAAAGAAACTACGCATGATTACGTTCGATGCAATTTGCGTATAACTTGATTTCCAAATTGAAAATTATAACTATTTCATTTCGTAAAGACTAGAATGTCAAGTCCAGTTAAAAAAATCACCTAGGAAGAAATTTTTAGGTCGTTCTCTTAATCTAGTTTTATTACTAAGATATATTTATATATTTATTTGTGCTTTATCCCTGACACGGGCGTTTCATTTTACAGCTTGGAAGCCTGATAAAGGAACTCAAATTTGTTTAGTTTAGTTCCAGATCCTTGTTTATGTTTCTCTGTTTATGATCCTTAGGTCAGCCATTAACAACAACTTGAATTGACCGTTCCCTCAGAAAATCAGATATCCAGACGCAAAGTCCAGGAGTTTATCATCATTTCCACACTATATTTTTATGATTATACAAACTTATTCAAATTTTGGTATAAAAACAGTTGAAAAAACTTCTTAGAGAGGGTGAAGTTAGCTAAAGTTTTATATATGCATGAGAACATTATTCTCTTATTTATTATTTTTAATTGGACACGCGTTTGTCTTCAATCTCACATGGAAAGCTATGATGAAGGAGGATGCCTACCCAAGAGGTGATTTATTCAAAAGAATTGGCCAATTCAAAGTGTTCAAAACTCGACTGAAACAGGTGAATTGATGGAATTACTGTAAGTTAACAAATCACAAATGTTTATAGCTCCTAAAAATAATTTAAAAACCTCGAAATAAAATATTAAATACTTATGTCGGTCAATGTGAAGCAATTTTTTAAAACTAACGTCCATTACTCCATCCATAACTCCTATCATTGCGTCATCATTGACGACCAAGTGGTGTAGTAGGTAGTAGCCCTGCATTGTACACCGGATGTCTCAGGTTCGAGTTCTGGTCGGGCATTCATTTGTGTCGTGTTTGTTCTCGGGTCATGGTTGTTGATATTTATAAATGTACTTAGGTCTATTCTGGGTACCCCACCCTAGTTTGCTGTATAGTCATCCATAACACAAGCACTGCTTACCTTGGGGTCAAACAATTAGGGTGTTAAATAAAGTAATAATTAATTTATTGTCTTTAATAACTTACTTAATTATACATTATATTAACATTTGTATCAGACAATTAATAAAGAAAAACTAGGGATAACACCCAAAAACATCCTTGACTATTTTTATGAAAACAAGCGGATTTATGAAAAATATTACTAATTAGGAGAGTAAACTTTTTAAGCCATTCCGTGGATTTCGTAAAAGTTTTTAACGACGTGAATAAAATTTTGCTTGGTAACTTTTTATGACTGATAATTTTTTGGCAAAACAATGTTGATTTAACATGCTGAACGATCCAAAGTAGGTGAGCCACTAAATAATCAAAATTTGCGTACCTAAGTAACAGTTACGGTAAACGATATGCTAGGGCGGGATGGGCAGGATGTCACTGGATTATCCAGCTTCTAAAGAGAATCACGTGCTAGTTAGCTGACCATGGAAATAGAAAAACAGAGGCCTTTTAATAAACATTGGACTGAATATAACATATTATGCCTACGCTTGGTTAAATTATGGTGTTATGCTTTGGGGGACCGGCAGGCACCGGCACTCTTCATACCCAAAAAAAAACTGATGTGTATTTTAGTTAACATAGACCAAACTAGTAGTTGTAGACCACATTTCCGTCAACATAAGATAACTGCCATGTCTCTATATTCTAGAAATTTGTAAATTTGTCCGTAAATATCCAGAGCTACACACCTAACACACTCTACAACAGCAGATCAAGTTAAAAATACCTAGATCGAGACTTGAGTTACACGCAAAGAGCTCTGTGATGTCTGATGAACAATTAAAACAATTACTTATCTATAAATGTTATTCCCCAATTCATGAATATTTCGAAGATAAATAAGTAACAAAATAAACCATAAAATAAATTGATATAATAACTCTTATTTTCGTGAGTAACTAATCAAGTTTAATATCATTTTTCAAATAAAAACATACAACATAACATATTATATAAAAATAATAATTTATTATTAAATTATTGAAATAAACTCCTCTATCCCCTTCCAAATTGTTGAGCCCGATAGGGTCCATGATGTATGTACCTACTATAAAATTATCTCACCGGAATTTACCATTGTGGAAAGGAATAAAGATTTGAATTTGAATATTAAGTTACAAAAGATCCTGGCTGCCTGTGTTGCCTCCTTGCCAAGCTATTGCCAAATACGACATCTAACCAACGATCTTTCAAAGTGAAGCAAATAACCAAAATAAAAAAATAAGCAAGAATCAGCGGCGTATCTAAAATGCTAGCTCACCTTGATCACTGATATGCAAGTTATTTTACAAAAAATGATCTTGATATAAAAAGTTATAGACACGTAAAAAGCTTAACGGTGGATTAAACGCAAAACATAGTGTCTGCAACGCATCAGTTCATTGTCACCATAAATAAATGGTGAGTTTAAGTTATGCTTGTTTAGTGGAAATAGAGTTTTTTTTGTTTTGATCTCGTTTGGGTGGTCCTTGCTGTACTAACCGTCATAATAATCAGTGTTACCTGGATGTGTTATGATGAAAGGGAAGAAACAACCAGTCCGACTACAGGAACAGATGCAAGACTACGGTCAGCTTAATCAGTCGATATAATTATTACAATCAATATTGATATAAATTTAACACGGGACCTACGACTAATGATGTTCAGGGTTCATGTCAGTTACCATCGGCTATGAAAATAGTAAAAAAAAATTTCTTTTTTTTAATTTCTACGCAAATGAAAAAAAAAGCAACTGTGGGCTATGTGGACAATATACCGAAATTCCCCATTATAGCTTTATAGAATCATTGAGCGGCTAACTGTTCGCCAAATTGTAACACTTTGTTATATTCTATTACACAGCTCCCTGGCAACTGGAGATACCTTCGCACGTCTTCATTTCGATTTTCGAAATCGGAATAAAAACAGTAGCGAAAATTGTACGTGAAGTTACTTATTATATTTGATCAGAATTATCTACAGTTTATACGCGAATGCCAACATAAGAAGAATGGTTAGAATGTAGTGGAAGAATGGATAGCACAGGGATTTGAAATAAATGACAATTTTCCACACTGTCTTGGAGCATTGGATGGGAAACACATTAGGATCATCAAACCTAAAAAAGTGGAATCAATGTTTTCAAATTATTAATATTTCTTTTCCATTGTTCTCATTGGCTGTAGTGGATTCCAACTACAATTTCGTTTTTATCGACTTTGGGTCGTATGGTAAAGAATGAGATTCAGCAGTCTTTAAAGAAACATATTTTTGAAAAAATATGATTGACAATACGTTAAACATACCATCACCATTTTCTTTACTGAATATTAACTATGTTTTACCATGAATTTTTGAAGCCGACGAAACGTTCGCACTTCATACTGACTGACTTCTTACTTAATTTTATTTTTGTTTAATTAATTTATTTACTTACTTCACGGTAACTTACCCTACGGTGGTAACGAACTCACAAAAGAACAAAAGACATTCACTTATCGCTTGACTAGAGCAAGAAGATACGTTGAGTGTGCATTTGAAATAATGACCAACAAATGGATAATTCGCACAGACCTATAATTTAAATCTCAATTTGGCAGTTGGAATTATAAAAACTCCTTGCGTATTGCAAAATTTTATTCATACAGAAGGCCATATTGAGTCTGCAACCAATCGAGTCAGATTTTATAGTGTATTTAGAAGGCGATAATCTGCCAGCAAACGAAATTCGTTATAAATTTAAGGAATACTTTTCCTCTGATTAAGGAGCATTACCATGGCAAGATAAATACACATAAAAGTTAAGTACAGTGTTGTAAAAAACAATTGCTCTATATATACGCACATAATAATTGTACTGTAGTACACAAATTGTTGTTCTACAACAATTTATAAACAATTTATAAATAATTATTATTATGGTTTAAATTCAAATGCAGATTTTGACAGATTGTATAAATATATACCTACTGCGGTCCACTGCATGTAAATTAGAGAAGAGTAAACTTATGTTGTATGTATGTAGGTACTCACCATACTATTTTTTTTTTCATATTTGCCATTTCTTCAAAATCGTAATAATAAATATTTGTATCCGTGCTTCAAAAGTGAGTCGTTTATCTTTATAAATTTCTAACGTTTTGTCCCACTATAGGGGTCGTTCCTCTACTTAACTTATAAGTAACACGGTATCGTTTGAGGGTGTTGGTCGTTTGGATACCTGGGGGGAGGGAGACTTGCCGAGCTAACAGATGCACATAAGAAAAACTTTGTAAAGCCATAAAGAGACTCTGTGAATTTGTTTTGAAAAAAATATACCCGTGAAGTTTCTTGTCAGTTCTTCTTCATGAAGGTTTTTCAGAACTGGTGGCAGAGTCATGTTTTATTTGACGTCAATAAAAACAAGTAATTGTCAATGTTGAGAAATAAATATTTCATTTCATTTCATCATATCACGTCCACGTCAACTACCTGCCTGACCATTTTACTCTACTCCGCCCCCCGCCGCACTGCAGTAGCGTCCACGCGTCGTGTCCAGCGCAGGCAGGATATCTTTCTTAATCAGCGAAACGACACGAATTCTTACATAGGCCCGGTGTCTTTTCAAACAAGTTAAACGGAAATTTAAGATAGCTTTTTGATGGTACAGGCGGATTCTATAATTACCCGTATTACGGGTGGTCGTGTTCCGAAATTAATCTCTTTAGCATACTGGCTAGTTGTTACGTAAATTAGTTAATTATAAAGCAAGGTTCCTTAGGGAAAGTGGCTCAGAACTGTGGTTGAGCACAGATGCCCATTAATGGTAAAGGTATATTTATAAATTATTATCGATGAAGATTGAGACATATATCAAAACATCTAAATCATACAATCAAATACTTACTGGTTTTTATAGAGTTAATAGTTACAGTTTAATAGAGTAATCTAGGAGACAATCTCGCGGCCTTGCGATGTTGATTGCGCAGTGACTAATGTTCATCCTTCAAAACACTTATGGCTTGTTGCTAGAATGCGTGATTTTCAAGCATAAAGTATCTGTCTGATAGCTTTACTATGCGGAAATTCATTGCAATTCTTATGAAATTACTTCGCTTCTGCGCGACAGTTGATTGTACAAGCCCCTGGCTGAGGCAAAACACGTGCCGGTGGTGGACATTTTGTTTATTTTTCTGCGGTTAAAATCTCTCTGTGATTAATACCGCATGTAAAGTTTGTGGGAGAAAGGGATGTGCTATCACTAAATGCTTAAAAATTTTGTAACATCAAGTGTCGCAGAAAGTGTTCAGAAATTGTATTTATGTCTATTTAGACAGATCTTGATTGAGCAAAAAGTGAGATATAAGACCCCACTCATGGCCTTGGCCTTGAAAATGAAAAGGTTCACTTACTTTTATTCGTTATAAAAAAAACCATACAAACAAAAATGTATAACCTCTATTTAAATATTTCAGAACTAAACAAATTAAATCCTCAACATTCATTTAAAACTCTTAACCATATATTTAATAACTTTAGTTTCATCACTGGGAAAGTCCAGACCATCACGTGCCATGTCCGCCAGGGTAGCTTCGGCCACAGTCAGGTAACCGCAACGAGCTGCCAGCTTCTGTACAGCTGCTCCTGTGAAGACTGTTGAGGCAGCTTTGATGCCGAAGTGCCGAGCAAAAGGCTCTCTGAAAGGAGAAAAATTTTTGATAAATATAAGTAGGTACCTACACACAACCTGCCAGTGTAATGGGATGAAAACTCGCGAGCGCAGCCTTTGCATCTAATTTTGCAGTCTAACATGACAAGTGTCACATTTTGACTAAGCCAAAATTCCATCCTTCCGTCCGTCAAAAGACAATGCGACGAATTTTCATTCTGGATCTCCAATGAATAAGACGGGCGGGGGAGTACGGCTTTCTCTTTCAAGACTTCTTAAAAGAAAACAAGCGCTGCGAAAGAAGTGCCACTCAATACTTTTGTATAGTACAATAGTCAGGTAGATAAATACTGGCTTAAAATATCGAAACAATATGGCTGCTGCCCGTAGCTGAAATAACGGCGTGACATTTGACCGTTAGATGACTGTTTGTCTGTAAGTGCATTCTTTTCGTACGCGGATTTGTAATATGTATCAAGCATAAAAACTTAGTAAGCATCTACCTACATATCATAACAAGTATTTATTTTGCAATATGAACATATAATTTAGTTAATATGTACATAGTTCATTGACATTCGCGTACTAAGTTATTATTTCACCAAAAGTGTAAAATAATTTTTGCCTCTGGCTTAAAATACAATAAATTAGATAAATTTCACTTCTAAGTAGACTAATAAGTTATGTAAGTACTCTGTTCCCTACACTGCATACTATAAACATCGCAGTGTCTAAAGACGAGGGTTTACGAACAATTTGTGTTACCAGTAATGACGTACGGGATTGAGACGTGGCCGCTAACTATGGGCCTTATAGGAAAGCTCAAAGTCACTCAGAGAGCGGTGGAGAGGGCTTTGCTCGGAGATCGGCCGCGTGATCAAATATGAGGAAATCCGCAAGCGAATCAAAATTACTGACATAGCCCTAATCATTACGAGACTGATATGGCAATGGGCAGGGCAAATAACTCGAAGAACAGACGGTCGTTGGAGCAGTAAAGTTCCTCAGTGGTAACCACGCCCCGCAATAGGCAGTGTGGGCAGGCCCCGTCCAAGATGGACCGACGGTCTGGTCAAACTCGCTGGAAAGCAGTGGATGCGGGCCGCACAAGATCGAGCGGTGTGGAGGTCCTTGGAAGAAGCCTTTGTCCTGCAGTGGACATCTTTCTGACGAATGTTGATGGCCGAGTGGTGTAGTGGGGCATTGTCCTTTAATTATCTTTCATAGCTAAATCACCGTAAGTTAGCGAAAAATATGAAGACGTATTTATAAAAAAAATAATTTTGATAGGGTAATTTCCAGTTCACGGAATAATTTCAAAACATATAATATCCATGTGTTTTATACCAGGTTGTCCAATTTAACTAAAATATCCAAACACCAGCACCTTTTCTCAATCTCGATTTCTAAAAGATACAATCTTGCTTCTATTTGTAGTGTACCTATTGTAGTGGAACTTCATGAACCGTAAACAAGATATGACTTTAAGGTGTTATTCAAAAGATACCCACCTGGCTTCTAATATTTTGCCTCCAAGCCGATGCCCTCGAAATTTCCTAGATACACACAAACCCATGGCCTTCATTATTCTATTTTCACCGAAATACTCAAAAGCGTCACATTTGTGATCCAAATATTCTAGACCTGCGGCTACGAGCTGCCACTTCTTGCCAATAATCTGTAATAATTATATACTTAATTATGGTTTTATAGGCATGTAAATAAAGGCGGTCGCATAACTAAAGCTTACACATTTACAATTTGTAATAATTGTGTAGTGTCTGAATAAGTGCGCGGCGTGACGTCACTCTGAATGCGCATCATGCACTGCAAGCTTTAGAGACAGTTATTGTCTCCCTTTGTTACTGTGTGTAAATACAGATTGATGTCTTTATAAGCCGACTTCAAAAAAGGAGAGGGTCCTCAATGCGTCAGACCTTTTTTGATACTGAACCGATTTTATTGATTCTTTTACGTTGGGTTCTGTATTGCTTTAAGTTGGTTCCATTATTATTTCATGGTGCTGGACCCTGAGCTTTTTAGATATTTCAAGAAACCCTCAAAATGAAATAGGAAAAGTATACAAATGACAAACAGGTTAGGTACATAAAAATGATCAAGATTGTTCAGGACTTCACCTAGACGGAGATGTAAACTAAGTCATTTATGAGAATTATTTCGTTAGACGTGAGCTTTTGTATTTTATTTTGATAAGTCTAACACATTACATTTGGTAATGAAAGTCTGATAGATATGAAACTTTTGAATGGCTACCAACCTACCGAGCCTAGACTAACTACTACTCACATATTTTAACAGTTATTGCGTTTCCATCTTAATCCTTTAAATTTAAATATACTGTATAATGAAATTGCATTAGTATAACAAGTAATGAGAACATGCCAGATTTAGTTGATCGAGGTAAGACATATAGGAATGCTTCTTTAGTACGCTTTTAGGTTATTATAGTTACATATTATTTATACCTAAATTTTGATGATTCGTAACTCGTATAATTCGGACCCAGGGCCTCTATAAGAAAGAGATATATTTCTATGTAAATAACTAAATAAAAGACAGTGAATGATTTTCTTTTATAATTTTATATTTGGCTTGGCAAAAAGTTATGCTTGTGAATGCTGGAATGAACGCGCAAGAAAGGCTTAATAATACTGTATATATCGGCTTCACCCGACAAAAGAATTGGTGTAAGATATATTTATAGTTCATTAGGCTTGCCATCTATTAGTTGATAGACTTTGCACATAGCTTTGCAAAAGCTTCCTTTTGTATAAAGGAAACCCAATGTTTTCCTATCAGTTAGTTTAAAGTACAGCTTTAGCTACTGTTATTATAAATAGAGAATATTTTTTTGGTTTGTTTGATTACATGAAATTGATTGTTTACATGAACTCACAAACTACTGAACCGATTTTAAAATTCTTTCAACATTAGAAAGCTATTAGAAAGATATCCCGAAGTAATAAAGGCTTATCCCGAAATTCCCATAGAAGCAGGAGTGAAACCGGGCAGGAACCTTTAATAAGTTATGAAAGTTTTCAAAGTAGTTGCCTACCTCAGCAGGTTCACCCTGGCCCTTATCACGAATAGTGAGGATATTGACACCTGCCAGGGTTTTGACGCCATTTTTGATTTCGTAACAGGCTAGTGTCGTCCGATCTTGTAGGCACACACGCCAGTAATATAGGCAGCCATTCACACTCTCAATTTCATTGGTAAGACCTGCAAGAAAAGATATTGTGTTAGCTTTCAATTTTAATACAATTCGTTAGTTACTTTTTATTTTATATTTTCGATCACAAATAATAATAAGTCCCCAGACAATCACAACAAGTCTTTTGTTAGTTCTCGGGTCAAGGGTATTTATTTTTATATATGTATGTCTATTCTGGGTTCCCCCCCAGTTCGCTGTACACAATTTTGGCTGGGAATTTTATTTTTTATTAATTTATGTATTTATTTAAGTTTTTCTGAAATTTCAATATTTTTAATTTATGTGCTGTAATTAATTTTTAAAACGAAATCACGGAGTATGTACGTTTATTAAATCACATTACAAATATTTTTTTAATCATGTTACCTGGAATGAACAACTGTATGGTAAGCTGACTTTGCTATATTTATTTCAGGCACGTTATCTAGATAAAAGAATCATAACGTTATGAAATAGATTTAGATGGCTTTTATTAAAATAGAAAAATTATGACATATGTACGCACTCAAAAATGTATTGCATCATGAACAAAAGAAAATTTACATGGAGCAGCTTGTAAATCTTGTTTTATTATGTTGCTTACCACAAGCAGTGCAAAGAGTCTCATCTGGAAGCATATCCCTTCCTAACAATTCTAAGGCCAATTCATCATCTTCCGGTGGGAGATCTGTTACCACGAAGGTGGCTCCATCTGTCTCACATCGCAGCCATTCTCGCGGACAGGAGGAGTCCCATTCTCTTTTAAAACATGCCTGAAAAAATTTTCAAGGAAAATGTTAAAGAAGTAATAAAGAGAAAACAGGTTCTTATAAATAAAAGTTAATAAATAAAAGTTAATACATAGGAAGTAAACGTGAAAATTAGCATGTTAAGGCCAAAAAAGTTCAAAAAATCTTCGTGAAGAAGAACTGGCAAAAAACTTCATGGATATATTTTTTTCAAAAGTGTCTCTTTATATCTGTACAAAATTTTTCTTATCTGCATCTGTTAGCTCGGCAAGTATCCCTCCCCCAAGTATCCAGACGACGGACACCATCAAACGTCACCCGTTCACGAGTTAACGCGGGATCCAGCCATCGCCCTCCTCAACCATATTAGAGGGAAGCGACCCGTCACCCGACGCTACAATAAGAAGACGTACTTTAGTGACAATGACGCTTTAGATATTCATCGGGACGAAGAATTCAACGAACAAGCAGACTCATTACACATGTTTTGTTACAAATACTAGTATAATCCTGTTAATGAGAGGATTATACCCAAGGGCTTTTATCATCCAAATAATCGGATATTTTATAATATTCTTTAGCACACAACTTCTGCTTTATAGTTTCTTTGAATTAGTCAATAGGAAGACCTTGGGTATCCTCAGGAACCTCATTATGAAAGCGTATACATTGACCCATGAATGAGTTAGTGACTTTATGAATCCTACTATTATGAGCTGCCAGCATATTTCTAGCTATTGTGTTAATATTGTGCAGATATTTTTTTCTTTTGAACAAGGTTATGTTCTTTTTATATACATAAAATTTTCTAAAATATATTGTTAATGGAAAGTAAGCATATTTATTTCCTTAAACGTACTTCTAAGTGACACCCTAGGACCGAGCTGATAGATTGCGCGAACGGCCCTTTTCTGCAGACTGTTGGCGTTGACATTAGAGGCAGACGTCACTTTCTTACATCAGTTTTTTGCCTTAGGTGAGGCTGATGTCCCTCCTGTGGGATTATTAAAGCTGTTCACTGCAGGACAGTTTTTTTCTGATTTGCTCTCTCAGGGAAACTCTAAGCATAGCCCTCTCCACTGCTCTCTGAGTTACTTTAAGCTTTCTTATACGGCCCATAGTTAGCGACCACGTCTCAATTTCGTACGTCATTACTAGCAACACTCATTGGTCGTGAACCTTCATCTTCGTCTTTAGACACTGGGACAAGAAGCAGTGTTGGATTCATCGATTGACCTCGTATAGAGTCCTAGGTATAGAGACAATAACTTCGGGTATAGAGACCTCAACTTTTATAGGAGTAGGTCCGACATGGACATTAGACATAACTTTGTTTTGTCCATGTTCATCTTAAAACCTACTTGTTGGACCGCTCTGTGCAGGTCATCGAGCATTTTACTCAGGTTTTCCAGGGTTTCAGCTATGACTACGATACCGTCTGCGAATCGAAGGTGAATGATATACATTGATGTTAATGCCAAGTCGTTCCTGTCCAGAAGCTTGAAGACATCTTCCAATGCTGCGGTGCACAGCTTTGGTGATATAACTTTACGGGGAGACTGGATTACAGCCCAAATCTCAATCGCATCAAAGGCTTTATCATAGTCCACAAATGCCAAGCATAGTAGCCGTTTATAATCTTGCGTCTTCTGTATAACCTGCCGCAGCGTATGTATGTGGTCTTTGGTGCTAAAGCCTTTAGGAAATCCGGCTTGACATGCCAAGAAGTTTTTAGAACTTGTGTGCGTTTTTTAGTTTTATTTATAAGATCCAAAAAAATAAGTAAGATATCGATTTATCAGTCTTGAGGTGACTAGGTTTTAAATCATCACTTAGATATTCGAAACACATTTTAAGTCTGTCTGTCCTTATTGAAATGCAGACTTTATCATATCATACCTACAGAATTTTGCAATCTTAATGAATGTATATGTAATATGCTTATTCACGTACTGCAAGATAATGGCTAACTAGGCATTTTTATACATTTTAGTGTCACAAATTAATTTATCTGTTTAACCATGGACTAGCGATTATTTTAATTAAATTCTTAAGTTATTGTGATACAAGTTCGAGACCATGTTAAAAACAAAATTCTTTGTTAGGTTATCCGTAGGTTCCACGTCGACCTTAATTAAAGATAGTTAAGGAAACAGTAAGAACTGCTTAGATTGATCCAGCTGCTTATCCCACTGAATATCAACTTACCCTACTAAGGGTTTTTATTTGTTTCTTATAAGTTTTTTCAATTTGTTATATTCAGAACAACCAAATTAAAACATAATTTACTATTATAAAATGACTACTTGACGGCCGAGTTGCGTAATGGGTCGTAATGCGTCATATGGTCTCAGTTTCGAATCCTGGTCGGGACGTTCATTTGTGTGATGAACACAGATGTTTGTTGTTGATGTTTATATAATAAATGTATGTTTATTTTGAGTTCCAGTTAGCTGTATCATCATCCAAAACACTAGCTCTGCTAACTTTGGGGCCATACAGTTACATTTTTTCCAAATGTAAATTTCCCTCTAAATTTTTTACCAGCATAATGAAAATATTGTGTGTCATAGAAGAATAGAACTGTGTCGGGAATGTGCAAATGAATCGTTTGTTCGACTTCAATTAATTTTTAGGAACAAGACGCTTTCTTAAACAACTGTGTACCGCTGGTATAATTTCGGTCGCTTAAATTAAAAAAATGAAGAAACAAGTGGTCGTCCTTTGACTGCTGTTACGGAAGAAAACGTGCTACAAGTGAAAAGTTTGATTCAACAAGACCACATCGAATCACATATGAGGTATACCGTAATGAGGAATGTTTCGCGCTGGGTACCCCACAACCTTACAGATGCTCATGTCTTATCGCCACGGTTGTTTTCGCGTATAAACAGGACAAGACTTCTGAGGTCCGTGCGATAGCAGCTTGTCACATATGTTCCGCTGTTTTATTTTAATCAGAGAATACAGGGCTCAAATACTACGTATAAAATTTGATGACTTTTATAATTTAGCAAAAAAGCTGAAAGAATCATGGGTGTAGGAGTAGGTGACATGGGAAATTGCCCATGGCAGTGGAAAGATGTGATAAAAATCTTCGCTTCTTTACGCGATTTTGCTCTTTAATGGCAAATGGAAGTAGCTAGAAGTTAAACCAATGTCCAACCAGCAAGCACGATTCTTATTTGTGTAGTATTTATTTATGAACGACATTCAAATAATGAAACGATCACAACTCGTCATTTGTTAAGAGCAAATGCAAATACTTTAGTGCAATATAAGAAATACTGCTAGATTAGTATTATAAATTTTGTGTAGTTTAAATGACATACACATATATAACGAAAATCCATCATTAGACCCTCGTTTGACACTCAAATGAATTTATCGCACCGTTGTTTAACTCGTCGTCAATTAGAAATTTGACTTCAAAAAAATTTATCAAAAAGCAAAGCATTTTATCTCAATCTATTCCAAGTAAAAATCAATGTTTAAAACTAAAGAATGAACTGATATTCTGTAAAAGTAACTTGGAGCAGAATAGGTTAACTTATGAAAGTGACATACAGAAATTAAATGTAGAAATACAGAGACTACATGAAGAGCTACTTATTCTAACCAATAAGTATGAAATTTCTCAAAAAGAAATTAAGGAACACACTGTAGCTATGGACAATTTGATTGAACTGTCTAAATATAATCATGACCGCTTTGAGTCCCTTACTAATTATTATGAAAGTAATTCAAATAATACTACATCAGATTGTCCTCTGCCAATATCCAGTCAACCTGAGGAGCCATATGTCACTAAGCATGTAGTATCAAACTCAGGTAGTAGCTTAGATAAGAAGTCAAATAAAAGTGAATTAAATATAATTATGTATAGCGATGAACTTGGTAAGAACATGGGATTGCAACTTACTCGGTGTGTTGGGGGGCCAATAACTAATTATTGTTACCCCGGTGCTTCATATTATGACATAGTTGATAAAATTACATCCCGTACATTTAACCCTAATACAATATTGATTATATTAGTAGGCAGATGTAAGCAACTAAGTAGGAAAACAATGACAGCATGTTTTGCTAGATTGAATTGCAGGCAGAATATTAGTAAAATTATTTTGTTTGCATTTCCATTTACCCAGAGCCCCTCAGAAAATAATATGAAGCGTAGACTAAATATAGATGTACAAAATATGACATGTCGTCATAGTGAAAAATGTCAGTTTATTGATTTAAATACATTTATTAACAAGCCATATATGACCAATGATAGGTACAATTTGTACAGTAATGACCTACGACATATAGCATACTCGCTATCATATATTTTATTCATAACAGTCAATTCGTTGACTACAACCGCTGCTTCTATTGAGCAGTCACTTTATACTTTTGACCCGTTGGAATGTAATATTCCAAAACATAGTATTAGAAATAATTTAAACATAAGTTAGTGACAATAGATAATACATCTAGCACCAGTATTCTAAGTAGTAATTTAAGCAATAAAAATGTAAAAAATAATTTTCTGAACATAGTCCATCAAAATATGCAGGGCATTGATGGTAAGGAATTACAGATCGAACTATTCATAAACTGTGAAAATATTCATATACTATGTATCACAGAGCACTGGCTCACACAGTGTCAAATTATGTCTTCTTATAAGAATCATTAATTGCTAGTTCATTCAACAGAGAACAAACAACTTGCGGCGGCTCAATGATCATCACTCATAAGAGCCTAACATTTAAAGAACGCACTGATATTGTAAGTCTGTCTGTTGAGCGATCAGTTGAAATAGCCTGTATTGAGATAGGGAATATTGTTATAATAAGTGTATACAGACCCCCATCCTCACCATTTGAAGTATTTGAGAGCACTATGGATGAGGTATTACATAGAGTAAATAACAAAAACAAAGAAATAATTATTTGTGGCGATTTTAATATTGATTTATTAGTAGAGACATCACTAAGTAAACGATTCTTGAATCTTTTTAATTGATACAACCTAAAAAATCTCTTCTTAGAGCCTACGCGTATCACAGCGACCTCAGCCACATGTCTTGATAACATTTTTACAAATTTAATGCCATGTACAAAGTCAGTAATTAATAAACTACAATCAGATCATAGTGGGCAGTTGGCCACTTTTGATATTGGGCTAAAAAAGACTTTAAAAAGAGAAATTACCTTTATACCCATGAATGAGAGACGGCTTGAAACATTTAGGAAAAATGTATTTGAAAAAACATTTAAATTAGATTACTGTGCAGATCCTATTACTCAATATAACTCTATTCATAATATAATTAGAAATGAATATGACTCTGTTTTAAAAAAAAAGAAAATATGTATAAATAATAATTTATTTAGGTTTAGTGACTGGGCAACAGTGGGAATATGCAGAAGTAGAAATAGATTATATGAATTGTACAGTGAAAGAACTTATAATCATAATAAGACATTTTATGAATATGTTAAAAAGTATTCAAAATTATTTAAACGAGTTTGCAGTGTAGCTAAATCTAATTACATTAATAATAAAATTAAATATAGTACTAACATTTCAAAAACTGCATGGAATATAATTAATCAGGAAACTGGGAAAGCAAAAGAACCACACACCAAATATAATTTAAAAATTAATGATAAAGTGTTGTCAACTGACAAAGAAGTTGCTGAAGCATTTGAAAATTTTTTTACTGCCATCCCTGTGTCAACTACTTCGAGTATTAATTCATGTTCCACTCTTGCACAGTCACTGCTAACGGAAAATGTAAATTCATGCAATATTGATTTTATTTTTAAACATGTTACTGTTCCACAAGTTTTAAATGCATTTAAAAGCATTAAAGTAAAAAATACTGCCGATTTAGATGGGATTTCTGTTAAAATTATTGAATCTGTCATTGATGGTATAGCCCCGTACTTAGCCAGTATATTTAATGACTGTGTTGATAATGGTGTTTTTCCTGATTTAATGAAATTGAGTAAGGTCATTCCAATATTCAAAGCAGGTAGTATGTCTGACCCTAATAATTTTAGACCTATATCTATACTACCAACGCTCAGTAAGATTTTTGAAAAATTAATTTTAAATCAATTACTTTCTCATTTTTACGGTAATAGTCTAATGAATTTTAAGCAGTTTGGTTTCACGCGGGGTCGCTCAACAACCGATGCCGGTGTTGAGCTCATAAAACACGTATTCAGCGCCTGGGAGGAGTCGTGTGATGCTATTGGTGTCTTTTGTGACTTGTCCAAGGCGTTCGACTGTGTGGATAATACTACTCTACTCATGAAACTGCACCATTACGGCATTAAAAACCGAGCGCTTGCCTTGATTAAATCATATATTTCTAATAGAAAACAGAAAGTTGCAATAAATGGAGAAAAATCATCAGGATCGGCAGTGACAATGGGTGTGCCCCAGGGCTCAGTTCTTGGTCCTTTCCTATTTTTAGTTTATATTAATGATCTGCCATCGGTCGTTAAGAATCAATGCGAGGTCATATTGTTTGCTGACGATACTTCCTTCTTGTTTAAAATCAAAAGACAAGAAATTGACTATCGAGCGGTGAACAAATGCATCTCCAACACAGAGCAGTGGTTCTCAGCTAATAATTTGCTCCTCAATGAAAAAAAAACGAAATGTGTTAAATTTACATTGCCAAATGTCAAACAGGTAAACACAAACATTGTAGTTAAGAGCCAGGAACTGACTCCTGTAAACTCAACTGTATTTCTGGGCATTACCTTAGACGCCAAACTGTGGGGACCACATGTTGATGGTTTAGCGAAAAGGCTTGGCTCTGCCGCATATGCTGTTAAAAAAATTAGACAAATTTCAAATGAAACAACTGCTCGATTAGTCTATTTTGGTTACTTCCACAGCCTCATGTCATATGGTATTCTGCTGTGGGGGAGTGCTGCCGACATCGATGCTATATTTATTCTGCAGAAAAGGGCTGTTCGCGCAATCTATCAGCTCGGTCCAAGGGTGTCACTTAGAAGTAAATTTAAGGAAATAAATATTCTTACCTTCCATTCACAATATATTTTAGAAAATTTAATGTATGTTAAAAAGAACATAACCTTGTTCAAAAGAAAAAAAGATCTGCACAATGTTAACACAAGAGGAAGAAATATGCTGGCAGCTCATAATAGCAGGCTTCATAAAGTCACTAACTCATTCATGGGTCAATGTATACGCTTTTATAATAAGGTTCCTGAGGATATCCAAGGTCTTCCTACTGACAAATTCAAAGAAACTATAAAGGAGAAGTTGTGTGCTAGAGCATATTATAAACTATCCGATTATTTGGATGATAAAAGCCCTTGGGTATAATCCCCTCATTAACAGGATTGTACTAGTATTTGTAACAAAGCATGTGTAATGTGTCTGTTTGTGCGATGAGTTCTTCGTCCCGATGAATATCTAAAGCGTCATTGTCACTAAAGTACGTCTTCTTATGGTAGCGTCGGGTGACGGGTCGTTCACTTCCCTCTAATATGGTTGAGGAGGGCGATGGCTGGATCCCGCGTTAACTCGTGAACGGGTGCCGTTTGAGGGTGTTCGTCGTTTGGATACTTGGGGGGAGGGAGACTTGCCGAGCTAACAGATGCAGAAAAGAATAATTTTGTATAGACATAAAGAGACTCTGTAAATTTATTTTGAAAAAAAAAAATATACCCGTGAAGTTTCTTGCCAGTTCTTCTTCACGAAGGTTTTTTTTCGAACTGCTGGTAGAATCATGTTTTATTTGACGTCAATAAGAACAAGTAATTGTCAATGTTGAGAAATAAATATTTGAATTTGAATTTGAATTTGAAAGATTTTCTTTCATTGCCTACCAAAAAAAAAAAAAACATTACAAGCTTGCGTATTTACTAACTGTCATTATAATATATTGCAAGTAATGTTACACACAACTACGTACTGATTTGATTTGGTTAGGTTTTGTATCTTTTTTTAGATTTTTGAAAGGCTTTGCATTGTTGCTCTGTTTCGAGGCTGTGGAAGTATTTGAACGTTATTATAATTATTTATATTTTTAAATATTAACTTTTGCTATGTTTGCTTTATTTAAAGATGTTTTCTTTAATTATTTCTCTTAAACTTGTTTATAAAAAAATGATTTTTATATGTTAGTTTTTACTTTGTTTCAACTGTATTCACAAATAAATGTCTTTCTTTCTTTCAAATATTTTAAGATTATTTAGGAACATTGATGGAATAAAAAGAAGGTAATTCAAAATTTTTTTCCAAAGTATGATATTTGTGAAAGAATGTAATATCTTTTCTAAGATTTTACCTTTGCATTAGAATAAGAGTTGCTTCTTTACGTTTCGAAATAGACTATTTATACTTCTAGTAACAAAGTTACAAGTTATGTTAATATATAATCATGTTTTACACCATCTGATTTAAAATAAGAAACCGGCTAATGGTATATCGCGTCAAAATAAACTTATGCAAATCCAAGACTATTAGCTAGTCTATAATTAATAATTATACCACAGCGAAATGGGCCTATGAGAATATTTGACGTACCACCATAAATTACTGTTTATAAAATGCTAACAAAAAAAAATTAACACGTGGTCGCTCACTACGATGTTAAGGCCAGAAAAGTTTTGAACCGTGACTTTGTGTAAGGCATTCACTACAGCAGGAAATCGCTGTAGAGGTTACTAGGGCGAAAAATAAATTTTTTACTTAAATATAAATACTGCAATAATACTGAAATTCAGATTTATATTACATACAGCCATTCTGTTTCAAAAAAGGTCATTTAATAGTATTTAAAAAATTGTGTATACTTTTGCTTTAAGAACACTATTGTTCACAGTTTTGATACCATTATACTAGGTTATATATAGTACACGATATACGGTTACAATCAAAATCTACAAGACAAAAAAAAATGCAAGAAAAGTCATTAGGAAAAACTTGTGATCACTTATTTTAATAATTTAAAAAATACGTACATACCATCGCGTATTATTCCTAACTGATATCACAAAACAACAAAAAACAATAAGAAACAGAACCGTGTCAGTGCGTCGTCGAAGCAATACTAAGTTATCACTCTGACGACACGGTTACACACTATTATTAGAATACCTCATGTGCTTCTTGAATACGCGATAGTCATTTTTTATACTTGTGTGACCTTTGGATTAATTTTGCTTAGGGTAATACGAATACAACGGATCTAATAATATTGTGCAAATAATATAATTTTTGCAAAACATTTTTAAACTACAATTTGGCCGCTATAATAAGTTAGGTATAGAAACAGCGAAACCCAGCGCGGAAAGGTGTCATTTTGTATGATTGGAATGCCGCGCAATTTAACGTTGTTTCCGATACCGCGGGAATTTCTGGACCAGATATAGCTAACTATGTAAATAATTTGTGTGATGAACACAGATGTACCAGCTAAATATCGAACCAGGGACCTATAGTATATGTGAACGAAGTAAAGATAAGTGTAAATATTTCATATGCACACGTCAAATAATGGAAAGCCTTATTATGGACATCTGATATATTTTTTTGTCTTGTAAATGTTTTATTTTAAGTTATAGCTACAAGAATCGTTGGGATAAAATTATTGTTATACAATAAATCAAGTTTTTCGAGCCAAAACTCTCAATATACAGTACCCGATGATAAATTATTTCACTCCAGAGTGGACTTTTGTTAAACTAAATAAAAACGAACAAATGAAATAAAAGGAATAATTCTAACAAAAAAGATATTAATTGTCTGGCTGTATCATAACTCTGGGTATCTTCATAAACTGTGGATAGCAGTGAATCTTCGGGGCTTACATCAGGATTTCGTTTGTAAGAGAAAACCACCCGTCTGAGATCCAGTGCTGGACTACACCTCGGAGTCTTGTTTTAAATTAACTTTTCTTTGCGAGAAAGAAAATTTTAACATAATAACACGTTTAAAACTCCTCATCAAAGAACCAATATAGTGAGTTTCATAAACTGCTGGACCTAGATATTTTTCGCGCCCAAGCCAAATTATAAAAAAAAAAAAAATTGAAAAAATAATGCATGTGTTTTGTTTAGCTTTAAAGATTTTTCTGTAATTGTAAAATAGTTAATTTAATCGTGCTGTTCCTATCGGTAATTAATATAAATGCTAGAATAATTACCTTTCAATGAAAATGTAAATGGCTTGTGTTTATATTGTTGATGTGCCAAATAAATAAATAATTAAATAAATAAAAAACTCCATAACACAAGCTTCGAAACACCTCATCGGTGCAAGTTTAGAATTACCTACAACGCGATCTAATCTACCATGCATAAAAGTAAACAATGGATCGTTAATATAGCAATAAAATGATTGAAGAGAAAAGAATAAAGAAACTACATTTATAGTATAAAATAAAACGACAGCAATGTTGTAAGATGTGAAATATATTGCCCAAACGAATAAGGGGAATCGGATTTCTGTGTGACGGTAGGGTACTCGTTATAGTAAATATCCGTGTAAGCCAATATGAAGAACTTCCTCTCTGCGATTGTAGTTTATAGTCAGTTAATTATAGTAACCTTTCTTAGATAGATAAGACACAATTACCATAAGGAAACATGTTTACCTAGTTTTCCTTGGTTGAAGTGCAAGGCAAAATATTTGTACAGTATATATATTATTTATAAAGGTATATGTAATTACACAGAAGGAGTTTTTATAAGAGGAAAATTATAAAATGTAATGTAAATAGTTATTACTTTTCTTATTTCTCTGTAATTGTTCGTCTTAAAAATCCACCAAGACTTGTGCTTCATTTTCTAATTAAATAAGGCTAAATAAATTAAAACTTGACTTAAAAATAGAAATATCTGGCCTCAGCACCTCGATCACCTTTTTATTGCAACTTTTTCATTTCTGAGCACTGTCCAAACCACCGATTACATATGTTGTGGAACTAATCTCGTTTGCTTTGAAGCAACTACAGTGATAATATGCAATATGCAAGTACGGTTATAAACTATGATTTTTTGTAGTTTTTATGAGGTTATTTTTTTTTTTTTTTTTTTTTATTTAATTCACAAAACTGGTACATAATATAAATCATACAACTAAAATACATGCTTTGAACAGTTTTCCTAATTATGACCTTCTAGAAGTGAATCTAACAGTACAAGATTTAAATAAACATGTATAATAACAGTAATGGGTAAGCTATTTATGTTAACCCGTTCAAGCTATAATGGGTGGAAATCAGAAAAAAAAGTTAAATTAATGAAATTTTTTTATAAGGTAACTAGTGTGTGCAAAAGTACATTTTCAGTTTCTTTTTAAAAGAGGCCAAAGAATCACCAAATATATCTGAATAGTTTCTGAGACAATTGGCTAGATGAAACATACGGTGCAGTGGAGCATGACTCCCAACATTAGAGTTCACTTTATTTACATCGAACACCTTACGATTCAGCAGTCTGCTCCCTTGACGTGGAACAACTATATTTATTTGAGATAAAATCTCTGTGGAATCTATTTGACCATGAATGACCTTGTGTAAAAACATTAAGTCCAAGGTTTTTCGTCGTTTGTATAATGGGGTGACTTTGTAATATTTACATCTTTCCTCATAGGAACGCAACGACCTGCATTTATTATCGGAGAAAGCAAGATGGTAAAGAAATTTCTTTTGAACCTGCTCAATGATGTTGATGTGGAATTGATAACTAGGGCTCCAAACTTGACTGCAGTATTCTAGGCTACTTCGTATCAAACAATTATACACCGATATCGTCACAGTTGGATCCCTAAATACCTTCATCTGACGCGTTATGAATCCAGATAGTTTTTTCGCTATAACTGCAAACAGCGGTTTGCTACCCAACCGGTTTGTTAGACGTGCAACACCTTCGTCTTCATCGTCACTTTCCATCAGGTGAGATAGAAGACAAACGTCTAATCCTTTTTCAATGAAAAAAAAAAAAAAAAAAACGGTCAGTTTCTGTTTGCGTAAACTCCTGAACCCCGGCACAGTTTTGTGATAAATTTTTTTTGGGGTTTAATTTATCCTGACTAGGCTACAATGCTGAATAAAATGTATAATAGTGAACATCATAGTACACTATTTTATTTCAAATCATGTTTTATTAACACAGATTATGTTTTATTTCAACCAAGTGTATTGTTATGTATGAATACGTTTTGATAGCGTTTGCCTGTGAATTCGCCCTTGATATTCTTATCGCCACAGCAATATTGAGACCAGTATCATATCGCTTGGATCCGCACTGTATTTACTCGTCTACTCTTGAGTGTCCATTGATTGCAGTTATCTTATCATGATAACTGTACTTCTGATTGTGGTTTTCATCAATATTTTAATAATATTGCTTTTGGTATCACTCACTATTTATTTATTCATTATTCATGATTTTTTTTGATGGCCTTGTGGCCTCAGTGGTAATATCAATACCTCATACGCCATAGGTCCCAGGTTCAAGCCCTGGTCAGGGCTTTAATTTATGTGATGTTGATGATTTCGGGTCATTGTTGTTGGTATTTATATATAAGTTATAAGTTTATTATGAGTTTACCCCAGTTCGCTGTATGGTCATCCAAAGAATAGCTCTGCTAACTTTGGGGCCATACAATTACTATATACAAAAACTATTGGTGTTTGTCTGGGGATTTTATTATTATTATTATCTTTCTAATGGTGAGAGTATATAAAGAACCTGTTTAGTAGTTTTATAGTTAGTCGATTAGATAAACAAACAAACGAACCAACAATCTCTCCTTTTGATAATAAAATAGAAGCCCCAGTGCGGTTTCTCGTACTCGTACCAAGCTGCTCGACTCGGTACAATTTGGGTCGACGGTATGTGATGAACGGTGATGCTGACATGCAGTGCAGATTGATGGTGGCCCGTATATGTGGCGACTCTTATATCTCAAATTCGAGATAGCCTATAGACATTGTCATTTCTACCACTCACAAGCACTCGCTGTACGTCGATCGGTAAGCTTCCGAAAATGTCGAGCTCGACATGAGTTTGTCATCACCAGAATACGAAAATTTTATTATATCTGAGAAACCATTTTCAGATATAATTTAGACTATGTTAGTTTTGAATAATGCACTATTCTAATGGTTTAAGAATTTTTGAATCAGTTCTTCAGTTTTATAGTTGGTCGATAACAAACAAACGAATAAATATTTGATATTTTTGTAATGACAGTATAAAAAAAAACTGTAAGAACTACACTATAAATATAATAATGTCAAAATAAGCACTCCAAAAGGAGATCGAGAATAAATGTAAAAATATTATTTTGAATCCAATTACGAGTACATTAAAATTAGTGTTCGTTTTAAATGTCTACGGTGCATTTTCACTAAAAAAGGATACAGTTTTACATACAGTGTGATTTCAAAGAATTCGCGGTTAATTGCAGCATACGTTTGGTTTGAAGCTTTAAAGATAACGTGGCTTCACAAAGCACGTGTTGTGAACTTATTTAAAACAGAATCTCCGTGATCTGACTGAAGAAATACTAGGTTGCCTGAACAATATATAAAAACACCTAAATTTTAGATCAATTTGTTATTATCAAGATACAATTTTTAAAATAAAAAATATTACCGGGTTTTGTAATGTTTAATTATATTTTTACATTTTAACTCCACGTTTGTGGTCACTTTTTGAATTTAATAAAATTAAACGCTCATTAGGTAAAACGGCAGAAACATTAATTTCAGTACAGTTCTGTACCACGCTAGGACCTAAGTTTATACTTTGCGCAAGTTAAATGAAGTTTTGATTTTCTTCCAAGAATTACCCTGTATGTATCCCACCTCCAAACTATCTCTTAGTATTACTTACACATTCTTAGAAATATAAAAGTATTACATTCCACTCTAAGCTTCCCAAACAAAGCATCTCGGATATGATTGTACCAAATATCGCGTGTCACTCTTTTCTGAAAAAGCGTTCACCTTCAAGTTCAAAACTTTTTAATAAATGTGCTTTTGCCGTTCCGAAAAAATCCAGTCTTTTTAGAAAAGGTTTAGCGGTCAGCTTTCAAAGGAAGTGGAGTATATAATACCATACAGAGCGGTTTATAAAGTTAGAATTTTAAAACTATTTGGTGACATTGGATATGAATAGCCCTTTCGCTGTTTTCAACTATACACGATTTATTGATTGGTAGGTTCATCTATATAACATAAAAATAAAGTGGTTTTGTTTATTTTATTACAATAAACCAGGACCTCATAGTTTATTTAGAGTTTTGATTATTTCCGTTACTTGTATTATGATGTGATTGAAAGTTCATTTGTCGCGTGTATCAGTTAGGTAGAAACAATACTAAGAATACAAATATTAATATTCATTATACATATATATTTTTAAACGATTTAAGCTCGCTTTGCTTAACCTCATAAGCCCAAACTGTACGGCCTTACCTCAAAAAAAAGTAAAACAACGGCTTGTGGCCATTCACTTCTGAATTCATGACTAATAAACAAAATTACATTTCAAAACTCTACGTATTATAATTGATTGTTGTAAAAGTCAATTCGAATACATAAATATGAAACAGTTGAAATTTTCTTCCGAACAAAAATTCTTACTTTTATTCACCGTATTATTCAGAACCAATCAAGCGTATTCAATAAACTACGGCGACGCAGCGTTCCCTGAAAAACAAAACCGTAGAGTTGCCTAGAAAAACAACATTGTAACCATGAAAGACTAACAAATAAAAATGTCAATATCGTAATTTACTGCCTATCACACCAATAATGACAGTTCTCTACTAGACTTCTCGACTTCGACCTCTTTCGGCGCTATTTCAGAGCCCACAATAACTTGTCGGAAACTTTGCTAACAATAACAATCATCCTGCCAAGCCTATATCTACAGAAGCCAGTTTCCATGGAAACCCAAACGGCGCGCGCATCCAGTCCCACCAAAACTTAGAGACAGACTGGTCGCGTCCGGGAATAAAATGTAAACAAACATACGAATTTCGAATCATGTTTTTTTCTTTTTAACCTAGACGATTTTGTTTGACTTTCCTGGCAGGATTGTCGGGATTTATCGCGATTTTAATAACTTTTTATCGCTTTCGGCCAGTGTTTTGTAATCTGTGTTTGTGTTATGGTAGTCAAAAGTGGAAAAATTCGATGGAAGAGGATATCAACTGCGGATGCAGTACGGTAAGTGAGATTATAAGTGGGTTTATTTTTTTTAATTTAATGTCTTTTACATGCTTGCAGCCAGTAAAAATATTAAAATCAGAGTTGTCGGTTTAGTAAGAAAGCAAAAAAATTAATAAACATGACGAAATAACTCCTCCGGTAGAATTACACTTCGTCCAAAAGTAAAAAAAGAATTTGCAGTGACCAATAAAATTATATCAACGAATGCATTTAACGTTTTTTTATACATCCAAGCTTTTTAATATCATTACAGTACGAGGGTGGCATAAACACAACGAAGTTAGTTCGATATCAATTCGAGGTCACTTTATTTTTAGTTCCACCTGAAACGCCACTAAGAGCTTTTTTCATAAAACGGCTGATAGTTACTATCGCTTGGCGAAGTATTCAAGTTTATTAAATTCCCCCTCTCCTTTGGATTCCGACGCGATCGGACGTGTTCACTTTACCTTACGTTTAATTTATCTTGCAAGTTTCGTCTGATTGCATACTAAACCGGTTTATTTTGAGTAAAAAAGTCTAAATAACAACTATAAATATTAAAAGTGATTAATTATCTTGTGAACAGATTTAAACTGTGTTGTTAGTAACAAACAAAAAACAAATAATTAAAACCAGTGCGAGTGAGACAGCTGTGTGTGAAAAGGGTAAATAGACTTGCGCCAGCGCCGTCCTACTTGAGTTTCGACTAGAAATTATCTATTGTTCACGCCCACTGACCAATCACTGCGTACCAGCACACTACCTGTGAGTACCTGCGTCATCGTCCTGCGTTAGCCCGCCTTCTTGGACTTTTGACCCCTCGCCGGTTTCTGCCGGATCTCAGCTCATTTAGGCCTACGCGAGAATAAAAATGTCTCTTAAGCGCACTCCGCCGAAATCGATGCATGGGAGAATTAAAAAAGTGAGTCAGAAAACCGCCACTACATATAAATCCGATCCGGAATGCTTAACTAGTAATATAAATAACCCTCATAATGACTCAAGCTCACCCAATTTTGTACTTCGCCGTCAGAAAAGGGCCAGAGAGATAAGCTCACCGTCGGATTTCTCCGACTTCAGAGAAGAAATGAAGGAACTGCTCATATCACTAAACGCCGAACAAAAAAAGGAATTAACAGGAATTACTGTGAATTTGAAAGAAATTCAACAGACAAACAGTAATATTGAGAACTCGGTTTCCCTACTGGCCTCGCAAAATGAGGAGTTTCGCAAAAAAAATTGAGTCACTTGAACTACAAGCGAAAAAGGATAGGGAATACATTTCCATCCTGGAGGACAAAATAGAAGACCTGCAAAGAAACTCTCGCAAGACGTGTGTTGAGCTAAAAAACGTTCCCAGAAAGCCACAAGAGACCAGAGACGACCTGGTTAACATGGTCATGTCCTTAAAGGACAATATTAAGCTCGATATGAATGCGCGCGACATTTGTGATATATACAGATTAAAGGGAAATAATGTTACTATAAAAAACCCTACAATTATAATTGAATTAAGCTCCTCCATCATGAGATCCAACCTGTTAAAAAAAGTCAAAGAATTTTACGTTAAATATAAGAGCAGGCTTCAAGCAAAACATCTGGGCTGCACTACGAACGAAGACACTCCTGTTTTCATATCGGAACAATTAACTGTAAAAGGAGCCCGATTATTCTTTTTAGCACGAGACCTAGTAAAATCCAATAGCTTTAAATATTGCTGGACAGCATTCGGCAGAGTTTTCATAAGAAAAGATGACACCTCTAAAATTATACACATACAAAATAAAGCGCAAATTCACCAATTTCGACAACAAAAATGACTATATTTATTTCATCACTCAGTGGTAATTTTATACTACTCTTGTTTGGTTTTCGCTTGTATGGAAACGATATTAACCTACTCGTGTTACTATTATGTTAATAATATTCATAATTATTTACCCAAGTTAGGTCATGCAGCCCGCGTTCGGGTAATTACAAAATTTTTCACATGTTTACTTCTGTTTTTCAACATTTTTACACAAACTGTCACTATATACATACACAAATTTAAATCCGTTTCATACTATATAAAAATCGTTCACTTATACACACACACACACCACTTCACTAACTCTCACTCACACCTTTGTTATAACTATAGTCTTACATCTCTGATGAGTAATGGATAGTCTCAACATATTGCAAGAATTTGATTTATCTGAAGTCGCCCAATCTATGAAATGCATGGTACAAGACTTACAAACTTACCCAACAAGCTCCCCTAGTATGAAAATTGTAACTCATAACATAGTCAGTATATATAAAAACTTAGATGACCTAGAAATTGCACTGTCCCAAATAAAATTTGAGGTTGATATCTTGATACTAACAGAATGCAGACTAAATCATAAAAAACAAATCCCATCAATACAAAACTATAATTCATACCAAACTAATAACTTGCTTAATCAAAACGACGGTGTAGTTGTTTATATAAAAAATACTTACCAGGCTAGAGTCTGCGAGCTCAACCTCACCGATGCCACAGGACTACAAATAAAAATTTCTGATTACACTATTCTTGGCATTTACCGCTCTCCCTCCTATACAAACGCCTCAAACTTTATTACTAGTCTTGATACACACCTAAACACAATCTTAGAATGTAGAAATATTATAATTGTTGGGGATATCAACATTGACCTAATTATATCACCATCAGAAAAATCCTATGAACGATATAACCGTCTATATTACCTTAATATACTATCCCACCATGGTCTATTACCTGGTCATACACTACCTACAAGAATAAACAGTTGCCTAGACCATGTCATACTTAAAATAGAAAATAGTTCACTTAACCCATTTGTATTCGTACTAGATACTTCCATAACAGATCACAATATGGTCTTACTAAATTTACCAAAAAATTTTTCACCCAAAATAGTAAATAAAACCAAAACACATATTAACTTTGAAAACGCTCTAAATTTCCTCGTAACCACGGATGTATCTAAATTAAATATATTCAATGATCCCAATATGTACTCAAACGCTCTTATCAACATAATAAAAAATGCATTAAACACTAACTCTAAACTTATTAACATTTCTAGTAGTAAAAGAATCATAAAACCCTGGATTACTCAAGGTGTATTAAGATGCATAAGACTTAGGAATTATTTACAATTAAAATATAGAAGGGAACCTTTCAATTATATCCTGAAAATTACATACAAACGTTACAGAAATTTTTGCTGTAACCTAATTAAAAAAGTGAAAAAACAGTTCAATAGAAATCAAATCAACAACTCAATAAATCACCCTAGGAAACTTTGGGCTACCATAAATGATGTCACAAAATATAAACCACCTAAATCTTCAAATACAGCACTATTAAATATTACTCCATCACCCACTTCATCGGTTAACTATATTAATAACTTCTTTGTGAACATTGGCCAAAAATTAGCACAAGAAATCCAAATAAAACTAGATTCTGCGCACAACAACATATACAGTCAACCTAATAAAGTATTCTCATTTGTTCTCTCAGACACTGATGAGCAAGAGGTAGCCAGCATACTTATGAGTCTGGATTCCAATAGTGCCCCTGGTTGGGACGGTATAACTACTAAATTTTTAAAACATTCCAGACACTTTTTAGTTCCTCTAATTACAAAACTTGCTAACCTATGTATCCACACAGGAGTTTTTCCTGATTCTCTCAAACGCTCAGTTGTAACACCTGTTCACAAGTCCGGAGACAGACTGGATGTTAACAACTACAGGCCCATAGCTGTATTGACCGGTATCTCTAAAATAATTGAAAAATTAATAAACATTAGACTAGTTAACTACCTAAATAAATTTAACATTATATCTAAATTTCAATACGGATTTAGACAAGGCCTTTCAACGCAAGATGCGATTCAGGAGCTTATTACTATTATTATAAATGAAATAGAAAATGGGAAAAAGTGTCTTACAGTTTTCTTAGACCTTAAAAAAGCCTTTGACACAGTGTCGGTGCCATTACTTATCCGACGCCTGGAGAGCTATGGAATTAGAGGTTTAGCACTTTCCTTATTAACTAGTTACCTGGAAAACAGAACTCAAGTCGTTAAAATAGATAAATACACTAGTACAGAGGAAAATATGATTTACGGTGTTCCACAGGGAAGTGTCCTCGGCCCAACGCTCTTTTTGATCTACATAAACGAGTTATGTAACTTACGGAGTGTTGGGGGGAGGATACTTTCCTTCGCAGACGATACTGCTATTGTTTTCTCAGCTGAGTCCTGGGAAGCCCTAAAAGTGGTAACTGAAAGTGGCCTTGTAAAGGTAGCAAATTGGCTAAATATAAACCTTCTAACACTAAACGTCAAAAAAACTAACTATATGTGCTTTGCACCGTATACTACCTCCCAACCAGACAAAGCCTTTGAAATTAAGATTCATAATACCTGCTCCGACAAGTCACTCTGCTCATGCTCATCTCTACAGAAATCTAGCTGTTCTAAATATCTAGGCGTCATGATAGATCAAAGATTAAGTTGGCACCCTCACCTCGAACTAGTCATGTCTAGGCTAAGGAAGCTTATATGGATATTTAAAAAGCTTAGACACTTTATGACACCTCTTCTCTTAAAAAAAGTCTATGTGGCCCTAGCACAATCAGTAACTACATACTGCATTCCAATATGGGGAGGCGCCACCAAAACTCACTTTTTGGATTTAGAACGAGCTCAAAGATCATTATTGAAAGTCATGTATTTTAAACCTTTCCGTTACCCTACTGATGATCTTTATAAAAACTGTAAGTTACTGTCTGTACGCAAACTTTATATTTTAAATTTAACTCTTAATTTCCATAAATCATTACATTTTGACGAGAATTTGCTTAATAGAAGAAGAGGTAATCAGGTAGCCCCTCAAAAACTAGTTCGGACCACCTTTGCACAGCGACAGTTTCAATGTCAATCTCCTTACATATATAATAAAATAAACTCCATCATTAAAATCTACCCTTTGAAATCATATTTATGTAAGTTAAATTTAACTAAATGGCTAGAAAAACTATCCTACGAAGAGACTGAAAAAATCCTAATTAGACAAACATAAACATAACTCTTAATTACTTTAAATATCTGCTCATATAATCAAAAATAAAATTTCTCAACATTACTATCAGTAACAAACACTCACCTGCTCACATACACACACAAACACACACACAAAGAAACACACACTCCCTCGCTCCCTCACTCACACACTTCACTTACACTTCTCTAGAAAACAAACACACACAAACACACACACACAGAAACACACACTCCCTCTCTCCCTCACTCACTCACTTCACTTACACTTCTCGATAAACAAACACATTCACACTTTCTTTGCCCACCCATTCACACCAATTTGCACACTCTTTAGCTCAAACTTACTATTCATGTTTTGCTTTTGAACAAAAACAGATTAATTAGTTTAAATTTAAAAGAATAATTATATATGTATAAGGAGAGAAGCGGGTCATTCCCAACCCAAGTATTCGTTGAATTACTTTCTGGGAAGACTCCAAAACTATCATAATATGTATTACCTTTGTTGAAATAAATAAACTTTTTATTTTTTTTATTTTTTTTTATTAAAGATAATATAAAAGCTATGCAGTATGGGCGAAAAGTTTGATATTGAAGCTTCAGGTACTTGCTCTTATAAGTATTTTGTTACAGTGTCAGCAACTGAGTTTATAAGCAGAAGTTTCAAGAAATTACAACTTTATGACATAGCTATTTCAAAATTTCTTAGGACATTTATAGATTTACAATTTGATACACTAAACTAAACACAAATGTTGATACACTACGCGATCTTATATCGGGCGTACCGGACACGCCAAATGGTTTATGGAGGATAACTACAGATTTTGCTGAGTGAACCTGTACTTTATCTACACTAATTCAAAGTCTGGATATGCTTAGCAAAATCTATCTATTTTACGTTTGTGAGTGACGGAAATTTAGCAAAGGTGTAATTTACACCCCAACAGGTAGAATTCGAATGTAAAAGTGTGAGCACTCTAGATAAGATAAAGGTCGAAAATCTGTAAATATTATTCTTCTTTATTGCATTAATAGATTCAATAAAAATGAAATGAAATGAAATGAAATATTTATTTCTCAACATTGACAACTACTTGTTCTTATTGGCGTCAAATAAAACATGACTCTACCACCAGTTCGGAAAAGCCTTCGTGAAGAAGAACTGGCAAGAAACTTCACGGGTATATTTTTTTCAAAATAAATTTACAGAGTCTCTTATATTACAATATAATACAGCTTTAATTCCTGTAAATTGAAAACAAAATGAATTTGCAGCCTTAGTCCTGTACAATCTAAAGCTCTTATTCCCAGTCCAAAAGTAAGAACCATTGGTTTTTGAGCTATGGGAAATGTTTGGCCTTCGTTCAATATGTGATTGTTTTACAGTTCCTGGCAATTTGCTTTTGCGTGTTTTAAAATATTTATTTATTCAATTATGACGATGACCACAGATGACTTAAAAAAGTAACTACGTTACAGATAAATTACTCCGTAAAAAAATGTCATAGCTACCCCTTTAACTACCAACACTCTCCGGCGCTGCATAGAAAAATAAACTTACACTTTCAAATGCGTGGTTAATTTCAGCCTCGCAATAGCACACAGTTGGGTTATTTGTTATTCCATGTTTTATTTATTTTTTTTTTAATGTGTTCATAAAAATATGATAAAAAATAATTTTGGTATGAAAATCAAGTAAAGCTTATTTTTATTTCAAATAATATATCATGCTAATAATTATATTTATAATTTAGGTTATAATTTTGATACAATATTTTTTTATTTGACAATTATAGCAGCGCACGAACACGGTACGTCTGTAGTACGCGATTCCGCTCCGAATGCGAGCGGACTAACCGCCGGTAGAAGAAATTTTTTTCCCTCTCCACGGAGAGGGCAGGAGGATCTAAAAAATGCTCCTACGCATACCCCGCCGCAATCGATCGAGGTTATGTGGGACTCGCTCCGAGCCTACCAGAGCCTCTACCGACTTAAATAATCCCTGAATGACTCGTATAATTGTGTTGGTATATTTTTTATTTGACAATTATAGCAGCGCACGAACGTGCTACGGCTGTAGAACGCGATTCTGTTCCGAACGCGAGCTGGCCAACCGCCCGTAGTAGGTACTAGTTAGCGCACGCATGTTATTCCAGTGACAGAGGCATGCTACAATGTTAGTTAAGTATTTACTGCTATATTAAATAAAACGAATAAAATATGAATGTTTACATAGCTCTAACTCATGGGCAAGAAATAGAATGGCATATAGAGCCTATAGTAGCCTCGGCTACTGTAAATAATATTTGAAATACTTGCACCTACCTACTTTCCATAAGTCTTCTTACGTGCTTAGATATTCCATACTAAAGTAACTTCCTTCAAATTTGTCTGGTTTTCTAATTGATTATGCGCCGTGTGACTGCCTCTGCTGAATGACACCAAAATATCGCCATTCGGACTGTAAATATTTGAATAAGTTGCAAGTAAACCTAACCACTTTCCAAAAGTCTTCTTTCGCGATTAGACCATACTTGAATGGCATACAGAGCTGAAATGGCGGGTGTTCTTTTAGATATATATTTTTTGTAATATAATATCCTTGACTCTAATATAGGATAGATGATCCAAATTTTAAAACATAGTCAACTTTTTTTAACACATAGTAAGGTTTACAAAGTAGGGTTTGCTTTTTTCTACTACTTTAATTTTATGGATATTTGTAACCAATATCGGGTACTTTAAGTTATATATATATACTCTCTTTTCAAGGCCTTTTGTTTGTAATAATGGCAAATTAATGAATTTTTGAGTTAAAGTCAAAATGTGCCTACTTTTAGTAGTTTGTCACTTGAAACCTTCCATTATATTCATTTAATATTTGCGTGCGTAAAAAAGCAAGATTTAAATCATCCACCTAAACATTATTATCCTATTTCAATATAAACCATACCCAAAAATATTCCTTACTCTGAAATTTAACAAGCTCCCATGTTCATCTTTTATGTGCAAAACCTGCATAACAATTTATAGATATAAGGGTGCGCTCACATGACTGCTTTTATACAAGAGGTTTACTCTACAATTGCTTGCAAAAGACTTGCCAATTAGTACTTCCTCTTTTACAAAGACTTTCATAAAGTTTCATCTTTAACAATAAATGTTGCCAGCTCTAATTTTTTCGAACCAATTAAGATGGTTTTGATCTTTTAAAACCTATAACGCCAGTGTAAATTACGTCGCATCGTCGTAGCGCCTTTTGAATATTATAACCAAACAAAACATTTACTATAAATAGAACTACATTCACATTGATTAATAGTTGAAAAACATAATTACTTCAAAGTTTCCGAAAAACCAGGACGAATTTTACTGGTAACATTTCTGCATAAAAAAATTTCCAAGTCGCATTCTACCAGTTAGCCCAAATATGAGCTACGCCGCTTTTGTGAAATTTGAACGTACAAAGGCAAAAGCAAATAAGTCATATGTGCCTGGGCCCAGGTTTGAGTTACAAGTTGAAAGTTTGTCTACAGAGAGATATGATATCAATAACTCATCATCGAAAGTTTCACAACATTTGGCAATCGCAAGTAGTCAAAAAGTAGAGTTATAAAAACATGAAATTATGTAAACAAAATAACAAACAGTGGAAACTTAATATTGTACGAACTAATATGTTAACAAATCGAAATACTGCTTACCATCAGATGGTGGAGCTTGTTCGCCAGCCCATGTATAAGGAAAAGTAGAAAAAATATGTACCTGGCTATCAGTAAATTATTTTTAAAATGAAATCCTAGAGGCACTGGTTTAAATTATTTGACATATTATGTCATTGTGTATTAAATACTGAAATAAACGCAAAAAGACAGCAACATTTTAATGTCTTTTGTAAACTACTTAGAACGTGTGTAAAATTTTGAAAAAAAGGTAATTGCCATCTTATTTTTCCAGAACAAAATTCATTAAAAATTAAAGATGTCAAAATCGTCGTTTCACATATTTTTAATTTCCTTACTTCACAGATCTAATATTTTTGTAGCTTTTTTTTATACCATACAGAATAATATAACCGAATTTTTAAAAATTTATTTCGTTTTCTTAACCAAGGGGCCTACGACTCGCATACTTTATTGGTCAAATACAATCTTTAGGATAGTTCTATTGGCAGTAGAAACGACTTTTTTTTTGTTTTGGGAAACGAAAACCTTTTTTGAAGTTGCGGCTTCGAGATCTAGCGTTAGCTGCGTCGCAACGTTCGTGTGCACGTTTCTCGGTCTAGCGACTTTGAACTAAGACAGGAGTAGAATATGAGACTGAATCTCGAACTAGAGGATTGGGATGGGTTTCGGAGCGTTTGAAGAACGCTTCAGGAAGTGTTTTGAGGTGTTGTTGTACTGTAGGCAGTTCAAGATCTCTGTGCAGGTCCGCGTTACTCACGTACCACGGTGCGTTTGTGGCCCTGCGGCAAAAGAGATTTTGAACTACCTGCAGTTTGTGCAGGACGGAGGTTTTGGCATGGGCAAAGATTGGCGAGGCATACGTCATGACGGGTCTAACGCAGGTCTTATAAAGCGTACGTTTATTTCTAAAAGACATTTTACTTTTTCTACCTAACATACCATGTAGGCGGCCTAAGTAAAAACGGGCGAGTTTCGTTACTCTATCGACGTGTGGTTTGAAAGAAAGCGTCTGGTCTAAGGTGACGCCTAAGTATTTGGTACTGCGCTTCCAGGGGATGGGAATGCCTAACATTCAGATGTGGAGATTGTAATTGGCGATACGACGGTGTTTGCAGTCGAAGCTAACCGCAGAACTCTTGTCTGGGTTCACATCGATGCGCCGTTTTTGAAACCATGTACCGAGGGCGTTTACGGCCATTTGGAGTCTGGTGAGGAGACCCGGGACACTAAGGCCTTTGGTGTTAAGGGCGGTGTCGTCGGCAAAGAGGGCGAGTTCGATGTCTTTTGGCGGAATGGGAATGTCGTTAGTGTACACGGTGTACAATAGAGAGGCGAGGAGTGAGCCTTGAGGGACTCCAGCCTTTATGGGATGAGGTGCGGAAAGCGTGCCTTCATGTTTAAAACGAAACGTACGGTCTTTGAGAAATGACGCGATTATCCTAACCAGGTGAACCGGTAAGCCTATTTTGTAGAGTTTATAGACAAGACCGCTGTGCCAGACTTTATAGAAAGCCTTGGCTACGTCAAAGAAAACTGCGACCGTTTTCTTACGTCGCGGATAGAAGCCGTCGAGTATGTACTCGACGATTCGATGGACTTGCTGAAGGCAGGAGTTAGCGCGAAAGCCGAACTGGTGGGAAATGATGAGGGGATCGCCATCCGTTGCAAACAGATGGTTCCGCATTCCGAGAGTAATACTCTCTCTCGAGAAGTTTAGACATGGTCTTGAGAAGGCTGATGGGTCTGTGATTAGCCGGGACATTCAGAGGTTTACTCGGCTTGGGAATGCATATGACTGTAGCTTCTTTCCAAGCTTTTGGAAAGTAGCTATGGTTGAAGCAGGCATTGAAAATGATAGCTAACAAGGTAAGCACCTGTTGAGGCAGGTGCTTAAGTGCTCGGTTAGAAATACCATCTGCACCCGGAGCCTTTTTGGACTTTTGACTTTTAATGAGAAGCGAGATTTCATCATTAGAGACTGTGACAGGGCCGTCGGTGTTGGGAAGAGATTCTCTGCGGAGAACTTCGTCTTCTACCGCCTGGATATGAAAGGGATCCGCGGGTTGCGTGCTGGGCGAGCATTGTGAAGCAACGCTGTCAGCGAAGCATTCGTTTTTCTCTTCGACTTTGAAGGCGATAGAGCCATCGGGACGAGTGAGAGGAGGGACGTGAGAGGCGGCGTCTACGCGTAGGGCTTGAGCCATACTATAACACGCTTGGTGGGACGGGGAGATATTCTCCATGAGATCGTTCATCTGAGCGTCACGGAGTTCCGCGAGGCAAGACCTAACTTTACGTTGTAGCTGATTCGCAGCTGTTCTATAGATGGGCGTGGGATATTTCTTAGCTCTCTAGAGAGCCGCGTTCTTAGCTTTAATAAGATTACTAACGGCTAAGGAAAGCGTGGGTTTGCCTTGCTTAGCAACCTTTTCGTTATCACTGATGGCTGACTTGATAGCATCAGTGAGAGTGTTGACTAATGAATCTATTTTATCCGGGCTATCTAATTGGTCGGGCGAGATCGCGAGCGGAGAGTGTGGGGCCTCTAGGGCTGAAACTAACGTATTTTTAAAGCCTTTCTAGTTGGTAAAGGTCTTAGGAGAGGTGACGTTATCGTTAGGCGGACCTAGCACGAGGGAGACGGGGCGGTGATCAGAGCCTAGGTCATCGAGCGGTTCGATAGACCTGAGATCGAGGTTGATATGCTTAACTACCGCAAAGTCGAGGATGTCGGGAGAGTGGTTCGGGTTGTCGGGATAGTGAGTGGGAGTGACGGGAGAGATGACGTCTAAGTCGAGTTGCTGAGTGATGTTGAGGAGAGCGATACCGCCGCGGTTGGTCGATAGGAACGTCCAGTCAGTATGTTTGGAGTTAAAATCTCCGAACATAATGACTAAATGGCCGAGGGCGAGAATGGCCTCGAAGTCGCTACGGATAGGTCTGGTGCCACTAGGTATGTAGATTGAAGCTATGATGACGGTCAAATGACCAGTCATAGCCAATTTATACACGGTGGCTTCCATTGTGAGGAGAGGAGGGATAGGGAGAGGAGCGCAATGGAAACCTGTTTTGTAGTAGATAGCTGTGCTGCCGTAACCGTCGGAGTTGGGCCTATCGTTACGAATTAACGCTTATTTGGGAATAGCGAATCCCCTGGAGCGGTTTGGAGTAAGCCACGTCTCTTGGAGAAGCAGTAAGTCCGGCTCGTTGTTCTTAATAAACAGTTCGAGCTCAGGAAGGTTAGTACTAAGGCTACGAATGTTAAATGAAACTAGGAATAAGCCCTTGGGTTTGGTACGAGCGGACGCGGGATTTGCGGGTCTAGACATTATATTTATAATTACTATTTAATTTATACTAAATAAGGAGTTTATAAAGAACTAAGTAGCGAGTGATGCTCGGCTAACGCGAAGAGACGCTCTTGGGGAGAGCGGGCGGCTCGCAGTTTGCGTGCGAGTACGGCGATTTCACTAATATCGAAGTTTTGGATAACGTCGAACACGGTCTTCATGTCCTCAGCCAACGACGACTGAGGCGAAGAAGACGGAGTGGGACGCGGGCCTACGGGAGCTATGGGAGCTGGGATAGGACGGGAAGGTGCAGGTGGAGCGGCCGGGCGCTGTTTCCAGGACAAGGCCGGAGTAGGCGTCGGCTACACGGACTTTGCTTCCGGGGGAGCTCGGTTGTGCAGCGGCGGGAAGTTGGCGGGAGTGAGCGGCGGCGCCGGTTTAGGTGCGGCCCTCTTAACGGATAAGCCTAGAGCGCGCGGACAACCCCTGGAGTTGGCTGTATGGCTGGACTGGCCGCACAGCACACATGCAGGGGGGGAAATGGAGTCGGGAGTACGAGTGCACTCCTTCGTAACGTGCGGATCTAAGCACTTTACGCACCTGGGAGGGGCTGAGCAATTTGCTGCTGCGTGGCCGTAAAGCTGGCAACGGTGGCATTGCCCAGGGTGCCCACGACGGTTGGGACGCTCGACGGAGATGTTCGAAAGTCCGCAGATTGTGCGAATCTCTCTGAAGATTTCCCTCGAGTTGGATGTGTTTGACAGGATGACTAACGCTAACGGGAAATGTTTACTGCGGTTGGAGCGCATCTTGTGCACTGCTTCAGCCGGGAAGCCCTGGGACTTAAGGTCCTCGAGGATTTCATCATTTGCGAGCTCGAACGGGACGACCCATAAAACTGTGCGGATCTTACGCTCCTCCGGGAAGGCGTAGGTGTGATAAGCGATTTGCCTAACTGATAGGGACCTAGTGAACGCGCGGAAGTCATCGACAGTTGCGACCTGAATCTTGATAGTATCGCCTGCGTTGGCGGCTTTGAGATAACTGATTTTGTGCTCTTTGCACAAGTTTGAAATCGCGGTCCAGCGCGCTTTTTCGCGGAGGAAGACGGGCGGAGGGAACTGAGCCATCGGTGGGATGGCGGTCACTTCGAGTGACATAAGCGGTGCGAGGGTAGAGGTAGAAGACACCGGGTTGGGATCGGGTGTTGAAGACACAGCGGCTTTCTTCGAACGCTCCTTGGAGCGTTTAGTGACTAGTTGAAATGGGGGTTCAGGAGAGCCGCTTAAGGTGATGGCGTCCGATTACGCATCAGACGCGGATTCAGAGTCGCTCCCGGGAGCGGTACGCTTACGCAGCGACGCATGAGAGGACGTGTCCGACACACAGTCCATCTCGGATGGAATGGGGGACGCAGGGGAGGTGTGGACCTGATGGGTCTGGGCGTGGGTTGCCTGAGGGCCGGGGTTTGGGCCTGAGGAGCCGGGGACGCGATTGTTGCCTGTAAGGCCTGCGTTATAACGTCATTAGAAATGGGGACGCCCGCCGCAACGAGCGCCTGGGCGAAGGCCTTAGCGAAGTTTATAAGGCTTTGGGAATCCAGGGAGGGTTTGAAACTAATAATATGTATATATATAAGTATATAAAAGATGCCTAGAGTTCCTAAAAAAACCTAGCGAACCCTAGCGGCTAACCTCCCTACCAGCGTTAGAGGGGCTGGGGAGAACGACTTAAAACTAACCCTAGTCCGCCGAAGGCCGCTACCTAGAAACCTAAAAAAGGGTACGCAGGTAAAGAGTTGACCGCGTTAGGGTCAACCTTTACCGACAGAAAAGGCGAATGCACACGAAAATACACAGATATGTTAAAAAATAAATATGAAAATGTAGGCAAAATAAATTAAATAGAAGAAAGGAATAAAATAAAAATAAAAGGACTGGTTCAGTACAAATTCGTTGTCACCGTTAAGTATCCTTTGTAGTGAAACCAGACCACTCACGCTGGGCACAACACAGCACTCAGCACAAGCACGACACAACTTAGCACAGCACTTTGAAGACTAATATACTTAGTCGCAAAGAAAAATAATCACCTCGACAGCGCTCGGAGGGAGTAAGAATACACAGAAATTCACGGAACCAACACGCTATACTGTGACGTCAGGAAACTGAGCGCCACTGAATAACGGGAAGAGACCGATCAATCGGAATCGTCTTGCACGTCCGTACCGGGCGGCGATCGGAGTGAGAATGAAATGGAAACCAAACACCACATAAGAGATGTAGACCGCCGACTCCGGGACAGAGGCTAAGACCCTCGTTCTGGGATGTTTTTGGCGCAAAGGTTGTCCCTGGCAAGCAATAATGCTGCAAGTGTTGTGGGTACTTTGCGCCTGGAATGTCAACGTGCGGACTATTGAATATCTTTAGAAAAATGTTGTTATTATATATTTCTTGCCTATAACGGTGCTAAAGACAAATGTTTATTATAAAAATGTTTTTGTACTTTGTACATTTGTCTGTCGAAATGTGTCGAAACCACTCACGCTTAAAATTTGTACGGAGCCTTAGCGGTGTCCTAAAAACACGAAGTCAAAGGTTATTGAATATGCAAAGGGTGCTTGGCCCTTATATCAAGGGCAAGGTCGGTTCCCGCGAAATCGAGAACTTTTGTGTCCCATGAATTTTTATAGTAAAACCGATATCTGTACCCGTAAATATGCTGGAAATATAAATAAGGATATATCTTTTAAATGATTTCAAAATATTATATGGGTCTTTGAAAATTTTTATCATTTTTTGCTTAAATTTACTTATTACTTGTTTTAAATAATACATTTACTTATATTAAAATTTTATTGTATTTGCACCACTTTAAAATATTTTACATAAAAATTATATTACAAATCATAAGATATAAATTCTACAATTATAGACGCTGCCGGCCGAGTAGCATCGATAGCCGGACGCATCCATTTGTGTGATGAACACAGATGTTTGTTCTCAGGTCATGGTTGTTTATATTTATGAATGTATGTTGATTCTAGATCCCCCCCAGTTTCCTGTTCACGATCTAAGTTCCACCTTTTACCAATTTTTAAATAGTTTTCCGGCTTTAACAATTCGTAATAAATGCTGCCGATAGCCATCGTAAAAAGTGAACAGGCAGCGTAAATTGCGACACCTAATGGCACCCGTCACTCTCCATTCGGTGCAAATTCTACAAATAATGTTCTATCAAGTACCGATTCTTTGGTTTGTTACGGAAAATTAGATTCCTGTGCAGTTTTGAAAATATAAGGAGCACTGAAAATTAATTTTTATTGAACATTAGTTTTGCTCTATTCAATTGCTTGGTTTAAATTAGTTTTTTGTAACTTCTATTGATACGAGGGAGATATTATTCCACTTATATTATTAAAATTCACGGCATCTCAATCAAGGAAAATTTATGTAATTAATAATACTTAATAATTCTATGATTACAGCGACCCGGGCGAACGAAGCAAGCTGTACGTTATTTTACACACAAAACTTGTAGCAGTAAAAAAGTAATAAAAGGAATTTTAAAAGCAGATACGTATCATAGACAATTTAAACTTTTGACGCATTGTTAATATGGTTAAAATAATCGGAACGTGCGGCCCTATATGTGCGTTAGGTTTGTATATAAACAGCAACTGTGTGTGCGTGACAGAAATGCACTGATTGATTTTACAAGCGCACCAAAGCGACTAGAACACGCTTTGACAAAATGACGGCTGCCACACAAAGTTAGGTTTCATATTTACTAGCCAAGCTTGCATAGGGCCGCGCACACAAATGAGTTTAGCCATCTAGGCGTAATACCGAGAAAAAAATAAGGCTCAATATACGACAACCATTAAAAACTCGATAGTAAAACTACGTTTTTGCCCCAGCCGACCCATTCAAACCATGTAACGCCAAAAATGTAGTTGAATTACACCGGCGTATAAGTTTCATTTACCTAACTATTAATTCATAAAATATTCTGATGACAGCCGGTTGAAACGCTTCATGGAAAATCGTTATTCCATTTAAAAGCACAGAAACAATTTGGTATATTTTTTATGTCGTTTGATATTTCTGTAACCTCTAATTTTTTCCATTAATGGCGTAGTTTCTAAGTCAATGATTTTTAGATTTCATTTTATAACATTTAAGTTCATGTATATATTTATTTTGAATTATAATCTTGTCCAATCAACTATGTACGCATAGGTACATATCATTTTTAACGATTTGGAAAGCAAAGGTAAATTGATTTTTAATAGAAAGTTGCTTTTTTATATCTTACTAAGAGTTATCACAAATCTACACCACTTGTTACGAAATTAGTAGAGGCAGAAGTATAGTACTTTTTTTTTGTTATGTTAAATCTACAAAGTAATAACAGTCATTTATTAAATCTAATGCCTGAACTCACAGACATTATGTGGTCACTCAAGAAGCCATTTTTTACCCATATTTTCCGTAGCCAGTTTACACTTTAACTTTGCATAAATTTACTTATCAAAATCTATAATTAAGAGTCCCTTAAAGACCCGTTTTTGCTTGGTTAACTGCGTCTCTAAGTGCAGTCATAAGCCTTCGGTGACCTAGAAAACTTAATATGATAAGTATTTAATCCGAGGGATTTAAAGTTTCTTAATTGATTTAGGTCAATAATTATAATTGAAACCAAATAATATTCTTACCTAACCAAAGTTCCAATGAATATTCCTAATGCTGTCCAGAACTAAGTACAAAGTTGTTTTAAGTCCATCAACACCAGACGACTACTAAATATTCTATCTGCGTAGGATTAAAGAGATTGGATTTTAAGATTGAAGAAACTTGTAAATAGGACGGTAATGTCCGTTTTTTGTCACGAGTTGAATTCATTAAACATTTAATGAAAAATGAAAGTGTTCAATTATCTGGATTTTTTTTTTTGACATAATGTTATTATTCTTTTTTTGTAGGCATGTTTTTTTATGTGCTGTTTACTATTATCGTACTTTATTGTTTGTAATGTGTAAGTAACAAGAAAAAAATGATTTGTGCGAGTATTTAAACATTCTTTCCTTATTATCTTATCCCGATTAATACCACAAAAAACATGGTATTTATATATATGTTAAATACGGAACACCAAGATATGAAACTGGTTGTATATGTAAGAACTATATTCAATATTTTTCGTTCTTTGTTAATTTCTCTGTATTATATGAACAGTGAATGCAAATAATATTTAAGCACTGATTGCAAAGTTTTCCACATCTCAAATTCTACATTATTCAAAGTCGAAAAGCAAATTACAGGTAAAACCCTCATAATGGCATCAAAAAGAGTAAATTTGAGCCCCATTGAGACCCATTAAAGACGTCCCCAGCTTTGATCAAAATAAAATAAGACCCGAGTGACCTCGTAACGCGTGACAATAGTTTAGTAAAAGTGACAATTTGCGACGTCGGAACTTATTCATTGTAACTCTACGGATCACGAAAAAATTGCCGAATTTATTGCTCAAACTGAAGCAAATTCGTTAGACATATATTGGTTGGAGAAAATCTTCGATCGCAAACAAAGAATGAATGTACAGTTTCATACAAAAAATACACTTTAAACTATCTACGATGGTTTTTGACAATTGGTGCATATCAAAGTTTTTAATGCGAATCCAACTATAACTTAAAAATGTAAAGACAATTATGTGGCTAGTTTATTGTCGGAGTGACTGAATGAGCCTAAACGTAAAATGAACCTAAATACTCATTTGGACACTCATTTGGTGACATCCTTTTTGACACTGACTGTGTATCTGCTTTTATATTTGACTACAGCTTTGAAGATCGGTTTAGTTTCCACCAAGGCAAACGTTTGACTTCATGGCATTTTTTTTAAATCAATTTATTACAAAAAACAATTACTTATTTCTACGCTTAAATCAATGCAACATAACCTGAATAAAGTTTTACCGTACATCGCTTAGATAATTGCTTCTTAAGAAACATACTTAATATCTTTAAACAAACAAGATTTAATTATTAATGTAATTAATTAATGTAATGATTTATGTAATTTAAAACAAAGTAAGAAGGAAAAGTAATTTATTTGGCAACATCAACTAACAATAAAACAAACACTTACAATGAGAAAAAAACATGAGAAAACTTAAAATAAACAGCATTGCCAAATAGATCACAACTCAAAGTGATGCCACAAGTCTGGACTGAGGCGCTGATATTCAGTTGCACCATTATGGGGCGCAACGAAATTGGGGTAAAATATATTTATAATTTACAATCGTTCACTTACATAATTTAAACACAGAAAGTGGAAATACAAAAAAAAAAAGATATTTCATTATTTGTTTCATCACATTGCTACGTCTGATTGAACGCAAAATGTAGTTGGCATTTGGCATTAATGCCGCATTATACTCGGTTTATAAGGTCGGTTATATCGGTTTATCAAGTGTGAATGATGTTGATTTTAAATGAATTTATTATTATTTCAAAATTAAATCGTGAATCCTATGTTACCATTTCTTCGACAAGTTTAAAAATATCTTACCTGTACAAAAACAATTGAATTTCTTAACCCTTAAACAACATTTCTTTAATGAATCTTTACAGAACTAAGTTAACCCTTAATTCACTTCCTGAGTCCCAGGGACTCACATCAAAACTTTAAAGTAAAATTTTTCGTACGTTATAAAGGTTAGGTATCTCCCCGTCTTAGTACCTTCCTAACTTAGCGCGAGCGACACGGAACCGTGCGGACGTGCGCAAACAGCTCGTATGTGGCGAGTTATTTAGCAAAGTGAGTCCGAGGGACTCATACTAGTTATTTGTTTTACAGTTTTGGACACTTAATTGGATTTTCATTCATTACATTTAAGTTGTTATAGTGGCTTTTAAACTAAGTATGTTTTGTTTTTGTTACAGAATTATAAATATTCCACATATTCGTGTAGTAGACGAGTGACGCGTTGGCCTATGGCTGTTTGTTTCAGAATTGTTGACATGGCTGGTAATAATGCCCAGGTTATTTATGAAAGTGAAACAGGTGTACCAAAGATGTTAAGATTGCAGTGTCTGATAAGCATTGCATGAGAGAAAATATTCCTCACTATGCCACTACAAAAACATAACAAAGACTGCTTATCTGTGTGCGAAATGTACGAGACCAATATGTTTGACTTGTTCAAAAAATATATGCCGACGCTGCTTGTAAATAGTCACCGAAACCACGCGCACGTTTTCTATTTTTGTATTGAAGCATGCCATTTTTTTATTTATTTAATTTTTGATATCTATGAGACTTAAAAAACAATGTTTCTTGTTTAATATGTAGAGATTTTGTTTAATTTTGGAAGAGTTTAAAAAAGTCCTTATTTTTATAGACTGATAATTTTAGCTTCTTTGATTTGTTGGAGGAACTCAAATATTATTAAGTTTTGTTGTAATTTTTATTTAGTTAATAAGTAAAAAGAAGATATCAAAAAAGAAAAATTCAAATATTGTTTTATTACCAAAAAATTCTCAAAAAAAAAATGAGAGACCATGGGACTCATAGAAGGTGTTTATGTAAGTCTATTTCACCTAGTGAATAGAGGGTTAAACACCCTGTATGCACATGAGCCGTTTCTAAGAACAGACTTTGGACTCAGCGCGCAAGCAATGCGTACGGCGAGTGCACAAAAGGTTATATGGTTCCTCGGCTTATTAATGAACTACCTACTGATCTCATCAGTAGATGAACAACAAAAAATACAAAAAAAAAATACAAAAAAATCACTTTCAAAATATATGAATTCAAATAGTATATTTGATTATACTGTATTTCAAAATATTGTGTGAGGTGCCTATTTCTTTATCTCTTGTAAACAAATTAAAATAAAAAATTTAGAATGTTAATAAATTAGTAAGAAACTAAAAGTATATATTGTATGACCTAAAATAAATAGATCAATAAATATAATGTATACATAATAGCACTAGGTTAAACCTTTGTGGTTTTTAGATGCTATTTAGTATGATACTGTAATATTGATGATTTTTCGAAACAAATGTATACTTTATTTATAGTAGATTTAAGTCTATATTTGCTAAGCAAAATCTGCAATTGAGAGCGCCCGAAGTAAACTTGTAACGTCTGTAAGAATTGTGTGTTTACAAGTATTAATTACTTAAGAATTGGAAGCTTTATAGAGGTGAGGGTTATATAAAAGGAAAATGGGTTAAATTTAATATATTAAGAATAAAAGTGAGGTAAAAACAGGTATCTATTAGAAATAAGCTGTACCTTTGTACTTTATTAGTTTATAAGTCATGTGTGCGTACCTAAGTTATGAAATAAAATAAATTATGTAATTAAAAATAAAATATATAATTATACCTATTATGTTAAATGAATACCTATACGTTACAAAAGATTCTGTTCCTTGTTTTACGTACGTAAGTCGATAACAATTTTTGCTATGAGAAATGCTTTGCGAAAATATTAGTTTTGGAAAAGTTAGGCAGATGTCCTCTCACTCTTCTAAAATGTTTGGCATATTTTGACTATAATAAACGTAATTTACGTACTGTTCAGAATGATTCAATGATGGAGCGTTAGAATGATTGCAGCAATCATAATAATTAGGATGCTCATATTTTAATGAAGCTATTAAGCTATTTGCTAAAATTATAAATAAAATATTTTGGACTCGAATTGAATGTAGAGTTCATCTGGAAACAGCGATCCCACAGTAGGACAGATTTCGTAGCCTGACATTATCGTTGAATCGATTTTTTTTTGGTATTTGATATGAATGCTGCTCTTTTATAATATGTACACTGAGAAAGTTATGGCTTATCGAATCTAGCACGCTATCTATGTCCGGTGCATTAGCCCTGCAGCGCTAAAGAGCAACCAAGTAGCGCTACCCGCTTATTTGGGCCGGCACACTATCGACAAGCAATACTCATACGCTGAGATTCGTACAAATCTCGCTTCGTCCTCGACGACTTGAGATAAGCCTCTGTAGGACTTACGCTGCGGCCGGTTTCGATCGGCTGCAACTAAGTCAGTCTCGCAGCAACAACAGAGCTGAGATTACTACGGTCGATTAAATTCGATAGTAGTTCGCAAGGCTCGGGCTGATTTTCTGGCTGCGTACTTGACGCTTGGCGCCTGTTACGAAGTCAGAAACTCGCTCTGCGGCCGGCTCCGGCCGGTCGTAACGTAGTCAATCCCGCACTTTCAGTGCAACCCAACCTCGTCAGGTCTACGGCCGTTTTTTGTCAATTAATTGGCAACACACTCCGTAGTAGACTCGCGTTTGATCAGGTGGATACTTAACGGTAAAAACGCTTCCAAGGCCCTTCAGGCTAAGAAGAAACCGGCTGACCCGATCCCATTGCACTTGGGCCTTTCCCAGGGTGACGGTACAGTGCTGTCCGAATTAGGGGCACCACCTCGCATCGTCCCCAGCCGTGGGTAGGGAGATTTAGGTGCTAGGTTTGTTAGGAAACCTAGGCATTATTATATTGTATATTGTAGTCCCAAGCCCTCCAATGAACCAGCAAAGCTTGGGTAAACTTTGCTAGGTCGTTCGCCCAGGCGCTCGTTGCGTCCGGCACCAACATATCCGATGACGTACTAACGCAGGCCTTACAGGCAACTATCGCGTCCCCGGCCCCTCAGGCCTCCAACGTGCAGACCCCTTAGGTCTACAGCTCTCCCGCGTCTCCCGTCCCGTCCGAGATGGACTGTGAATCGGTCTCATCCTCTCGTGCGTCGCGTCGCAAGCGTACCGCTCCCAGGAGCGACTCCGAACCCGCGTCTGATGCGTCGTCAGATGCCGTCACCTTAACCGGCTCTCCTGAGCCCGCGTTTCAGCTAGTCACCAAACGCTCCAAGAAGCGCTCGAAGAAAGCCTCGGTATCCTCAATACCCGAGCCCTCCCCGGTGTCTTCAACACCCGCCCCCGCGCCATTAACGTCGCTCGAAGTAACCGCGTCTCCGTCGGTCCCATCGAAGCCAGCGACGCGCTGCACTCCCGTCCCACTGAAGCCTCAGCTCCCTCCGCCCGTCTTTCTCCGCGAAAAAGCGCGATGGACCGCGGTATCTAATCTTTGCAAAGAGCAAAAAATTAACTATGTCAAAGCAACCAACGCAGGCGATTCAATTAAAATCCAGGTCGCGACCATCGACGACTTTCGCGCGTTCACTATGTTACTTTCATTAAAACAAATCGCGTACCACACCTACGCCCTCCCGGAGGAGCGTAAGATCCGCGCAGTACTACGAGGCGTCCCGTTCGAGCTCGCGAACGATGAAATCCTCGAGGACCTTAAGTCCCAGGGTTTCCTGGCTGAAGCAGTGCACAAGATGCATTCCAACCGCAGTAGGCGTTTTCCGTTAGCATTAGTTATTCTATCCAATACTCCCAACTCGAAGGAGATCTTCAGAGAGGCTCGCACAATTTGCGGACTCTCGAATATCTCCGTCGAGCGTCCCAACCCCCGCGGTCACCCTGGGCAGTGCCACCACTGCCAGCTCTATGGCCACGCAGCGGCTAACTGCTCAGCTCCCCCTAGGTGCGTTAAGTGCCTGGATCCTCATATAACAAAGGAGGGCACTCGCTCTCCTGAATCCACTTCCTCCCCTGCCTGTGTGCTGTGTGGCCAGTCCGGCCACACAGCTAACTACAGGGGTTGCCCGCGCGCTCCGCGCTCTTCAACTAAGAGGGCTGCGCCTAAACCGGCGCCGCCGCTCACTCCCGCTAACTTCCCGCCGCTGCGCAACTGGGATCCCCCGGAAGCAAAGCCCGAACAGCCAACGCCTACTCCGGCTCTGTCCTGGAGACAGCGTCCGGCCACTCCACCTGCACCTTCCCGTCCTATCCCAGCTCCCGTAGCTCCCGTAGGCCCGCGTCCCGCTCACCTAAGGTAAGCACCTGCCTTGTTAACTATCATCTTCAACGCCTGCTTTGACCATAGCTACTTTCCAAAAGCTTGGAAAGAAGCGATTGTCATAGGTATTCCCAAGCCGGGTAAACCTCTGAATATCCCAGCTAATCACAGACCCATCAGCCTCCTCAAGGCCATGTCAAAACTTTTCGAAAGAGTCATACTCTCTCGAATGCGGAACCATCTGTTTTCAACGGATGGCGCTCCTCTCATTATTCCCCACCAGTTCAGCTTTCGCGCTAAGCACTCCTGCCTTCAGCAAGTCCATCGAATCGTCGAGTACATACTCAAAGGCTTCTATCCGCGTCGTAATAAAACAGTCGGGTTTTCTTTGACGTAGCCAAGGCTTTCGACAAAGTCTGGCACAGCGGTCTCGTTTATAAACTCTACAAAATAGGCTTACCGGATCGCCTAGTCAGATTAATTGCGTCGTTTCTCAAAGACCGTACGTTTCGATTTAAACATGAAGGCACGCTCAGTCCTCGCCCCTCTGCTGTACACCGTGTACACTAACGACATCCCCATCCCGCCGAAAGGCGTCGAACTTGCCCTCTTTGCAGACGACACCGCCCTTTACACTAAAGGTCACGTGGTCCCGAATAACATCACCAGACTTCAAAAGGCCGTAAATGCCCTCGGTGTTTGGTTTCAAAAATGGCGTATCGATGTCAACCCAGAAAAGAGTTCTGCTATTCAATTCGACTACAAACTCCGTAATAGCTACAACGTTCCCCACATTCGAATGTTAGGTATTCCCATCCCCTGGAAGCGCAGTATTAAATACTTAGGCGTCACCTTAGATCAGACGCTTTCTTTCAAGCCTCACGTCGATAGAGTAACGAAACTCGCGCGTTTTTACTTAAGCCGCCTATATGGTATGTTAGGTAGAAAAAGTAAAATGTCTTTCAGAAATAAACGTATGCTTTATAAGGTCTGCGTTAGACCCATCATGTCATATGCCTCGCCAGTCTTTGCCCACGCCCAACCCTCCGTCCTGAATAAACTGTAGGTAGTTCAAAATGTCTTCTGCCGCAGGGCCACAAACGCACCCTGGTACGTAACGCGGTACTGCACAGAGATTTTGAACTACCTACAGTGCAACAGCACCTCAAAACACTCGCAGAATCGTTCTTCAAACGCGCCGAAACCCATCCCAATCATCTTGTTCGAGATTCAGTCTCATATACTGCTCCTGTCTTAGATGCGAAATTCAAAGTCGCTAGACCGAGAAACGCGCACACTGGCGAACCCACGCAATTAACTTTAGATCTCGAAGCACTTCAGGCCGCAAATTCTAATTCTAACGTAAATCCGAATTAATGCAATTTTATTTTTCAATTTATGATGTTTTTAATTATTTACTTTTCATTTTGAGCACCTTCAGTGCTATATATTAACCTTCAGTGCTTTGAGCACCTTCAGTGCTATGTAAATCCGAGCGGGTGACCCCTTCTGGGCCCCGCTGGCGCGATCTCTTCCTTCAATTGGCCGTCGCTCAGATGAAGGCTGAGTGGCAAAAATTGCACGGGCCGACAGGGGGTTTTTTAGTGGGTAGTAGTTCTGGTAGGCGTCGGGACGTCCCACATAAGCTTAAATAAAGCTTCCATAATTATTTTAGTAATCAGTCATTCTTGGTCCATGTTCTGACGTTACAATACCGAAAAATAAACTGCTTTACAAATAAACCGTACATATTTATATTAATTTATTTTACAATATAGATCAATCTGATAAAAATATGTACAAAATGGGACCCGCTGGTTTCACTGTTAGAATATTCAATAAGATATCGATTTCGTTAACTCGGTCGGTCGAGAGATTATTACAAACAAATCGTATTTTGTGATAGGTTTTGATTTGGATCCGTCGTATTGTTCTTCAGATATATTTTGTCTGTAGGTGACATTTCCTTTTAATAATTAGGTACCTACTTTTATCTCAAAACGAAATGATTTATGTGAATTAGAATACGTAGCCTATAGAAAATTGTATTCAACTCTATTATAAAACATTTTTTACTCCAAAAATGAACTAAAAAATCATTTACCTTTGCATTTCTTTGCAACTTTGACACATTCTAATTAAACGAAAAGAGTAACTTGAGACAGAATCCGTTCACTTATAAAAAAATAATTAATTAATTTTCTACCGAATACATAGTTAAGTGCAAATATCAAATTCAAAATTCAAATTTCAATATTTATTTCCTCACATTGACAATTACTTGTTCTTATTGACGACAAATAAAACATGACTGTCCCGCCAGTTCGGAAAAACCCTCGTGAACAAGAACTGGCAAAAAACTTCACGGGTATATTTTTTCAAAATAAAAGTAAATTTACAGTGTCTCTTTATGTTTATTCAAAATTATTCCTATCTGCATCTGTTATCTCGGCAAGTATCCCTTTCCCCAAGTATCCAAACGACGAACACCCTAAAACGGCACCCGTTCACGAGTTAACGCAGGATCCAGCCATCGCCTTCCTCAACCATATTAGAGGGAAGTGAGCGACCCGTCACCTGACGCTACCATCACACATGCGCACTAGATCTTTATTTCCTTTTGCATCTTTTACCTGTATCTATTGTTAATGGCCTCATCTTTTATACGGTATGCACAATGGTCTAATTACTTATCGCTGCGGCAGTGAAATACAGGATGTTTAAGAAAATCACTATATGTTTTGAAATTATTTTAAAGGGTAAATAAAGATTAGATCCAATACAGTAACGCATAATGCCTGAAAAGTCTTATGATCTTCGCTAATATATAATTTAAAAATGTTCAGGAATACAGGAGTCTTGACAAGATGATAAAAAATTTACGGGCTTAGACCATTTGTGGATGTCAAAAATATATTATAAAAATGAATATTGAATTTAATGCCGTATTGAATTACCGTATAACCCACGCCCACCGTCTACCGCGTTCTACTCGGTCAATTGATTCGATCCTCTGAGTGGTACTTTGCTATCGAACACCAAATAATTGACGTATTAAGCTCTTGTATTGCATAAATTGGCTCCATAGATTTCAATTATGATTTAGTTAATCTTGTTTATTAAATTTCATAAAAAATCGAGAAACGTCTTTTAACAGAATTAGATTATGAAGGCAAAGAATATCCGTAACATTATTAATAGAGTTTGATCGTACGATTGCAGAGTAATAGTACAACAAACAAATTTTGACACAAATTAAGCCACAAAATAATTATTTCTTTAAACTATTAATTCAATTAATGAAAAAAATAATTCTCATTAGGGTTAAAATTCATGGTACAAATGGTTCAAGTCATTTGTATTCGCGGCCCTATGTGTGCGTAAAGCTCGTACATATGCAGCTACTGTCTGTGTGACAAATGTACTGATTGTAAACAAAGCCACGAGAACATGCGTTGACAAGATGGCGGCTGACACACATAATGTATTCAGGTAATATAGTACAGTAATAATAATAGTAATAGTAATAGTACAGTAATAACCAATAATAGTGCCTAATTGAAAAGATTCTGATTGCTTAGATATCTTGTGATTCTGCGGTAAACTCATACAAGATTCTTCATAGCTTATTTTTAAAGGTGGCTAATTGGCACGTGGCGAGTACTCAGACAGCAATGTGCACGCCTTGTCTCATATTCTCGATAAAGCCTTTTTTAAACTTAATCTAGTTTAGTACTTACAACTTAAATGTGGACCAAGAATGAATGTACTAACGAACCAAGTTCTCTTAGTATCGAGCATATCCCAGCTTCATACCGTTTCTAAAACGTAGTCTATGGATCCAAACAGTTTACTACATGATTAGTTATTTCACAACTATATAGGTAGCGTTTTATGATCAAATCAGGTACTGTATTATTGTCTCGCGTCGATATACTCGTATTTGAATTAAAAATTCACTGCGTCACAAGAAAGTAGATACGCACATAGACAAAGTGCGTCGCAACATTTGTATAAAATGAGTTTATTTTGAGCTACTAACAACCGCACTGAACGTAAAGTTTTTATTAAGTTACCCGAAAATTCTCAATAACGTCGTAGGTATTCTTACTTAAATACTTTTGTCACAGTAGCTTTTTAAAGTTTTATTTGATGTGTTGTTAAGATCGTCATACATAAAAGTGTCATTTGACGAATTTTCAATAAAATCCTCAGGTAAATAAATGAATAAGAAATATACTTCAAAATGGGTTAACATGGGTTGGTAACAATGGTTTTTGAAACCATCGTTTTTAACAAAATTTGTCACACTGCACTCTTTGTCTCATTTATACCACACACAAATATGCGCGCAATGTTACCAAAAACATATTTTATCCGAAAACTTATCATAATTTCAGCTTTATTCAAAATTCTATATCATAATTCGATTCTATATTCTGTCGGGATATCCGGCGCTCTTGCTGCGAAATAATGGGCAGACTGAATATTCGTGGAATACCTTTTGAATTATAGCAAAGGTAGATTTCATTCACGATCTTTTCATAAGTAATGGTTTATATTATGCTGTTAATCTACGGTAGGCTAAAGATAGACTTTATGTTTCATTACTTTGCATTCATATTGAAAATTACGAAATGTCAATGTTTCAGAGTTCTCAGCTACTTTAGAAATAGTAAAAGATTCATACACTAGCATTGAAATCTAAGTTCATTAACAATAATCCAGTACGTAAATAATATTTCATTAAAAAGTAAAAATAGTTCATATATTAGACGGCCGAGTAGCGTAGTGTTCACAGTTCTAATTTGATATAATGCTCTCTAGCTCCATCCAATAGCTCCATCCCTATCAGTTTCTCCGACTCTGGTATTATATAACCTTGTACGTGTGTAAACGTCATATTTTTATAAAATAATGCATACACAATGTAAAAAAGAACGCTCGCTCCAGGTTACACAGGAGCTGTCATCGAGAAAATAAAGAAATGGAAATAGTATAGTATGCCTCATACGCCGGAGGTCCCAGGTTCCAGTCTTGACCGGGGCATTCATTTATGTGGTGAATATAGATGTTCGCTGTGGGGTCATGGTTTTTGATATTTATTTATGTATGTTTATTCTGGAATCCCCCGTAGTTTTACTGTATGGTCACACATGCTCCAAGCTCTGCTTACTTTGGGGCCATACAGTAGGTGTTTTTGTGTGGAGATTATTTTTATTATAAAATTTTAAAACGAAACATGTGAATTGGTTGCATGAATCAAAATGCAAATATTTCTTTATTGTGTTCACGCATGAGAATTCATCGTCCTTTAATGATATTGTTTTTCAGAATTAATGGCAAACTAGAACATAATTAAAGCATGATTTTTTCGTACAACAGCTGAAGCTGTTGTATTGTGAGCAGCAAGAAACAGCATAAATATAACATTAGTTATCTGTAAATATAACAAACAACAATTTAAAATGCTAGTTTTAAATTGAACATTAAGTAAATGGCAATAAACATCAAACTAATTTTCTCTTCTTCTTTCCACTTCAGCCAAACCTTTAATAACTGGGATTCCGTAACACCGAAGATATACTATCTACCTACGCGGTCGTGTGATAAAGCCTCACGTAAAATATGTACCTGAAAAGATACTTATTTTAGAGGAAACCGTTTTTTTACTATTTATCTATGTAATATATTTTTTACAGGCATGAATAAATACGTCCTATTGGTTTGGCCTTTACAGTGCCTTTTCTAAAGATAAATTAAAGAAAAGTAAAGTAAAACGCGATAAAAGCAACTTTTTTTAAATGAGTTTTAGCCCACTCTGGATGTTGAAAAAAAGGGCTAACCACGGAATAATTCTAGGCCTACATTTTATTTCACTGAAAATCTAAATTCCAAATCGTAACGAAATTCAATCGCTGCTTAAGCCACCATCTTGATTTTAGATGGTAACTGTTTTGGTCAGAATCTCGGCCATTTTCAACTTTTCAAAATAAATAATAGGTACAAAAATTATTCAATTGCCAACATTTTGTTTCATGTAATATATTTTGTGCGATCGATATTTTCCGAGTTATGGAGGAAAACGGGGAGAAATTATTCCTGAGGTTTAACGCTTTTTTTTTGTTGTGCGCCTAAGCAGGTAGTAAATGCATCATGCATACCCCGCAGCCGGTCTGCAGGGTGATGTGGGACTCACCAGAGTAACAACTACCCATGAACACCAGCTACACGGCTGCGCCGGGAGATTGCTATTCAGCCTTCATCTGAGCGACACGCGATTAGGGAAGGGGTGCGCGAGCGAGGACCCGCTAGCTGGTCAGCCGCTGTGAATTAAATGGCACTTGTGGTGCTAGTGTAGGGTTGAGGTTGATTCAGCCTGGGCAGCCAGAAGCTGGTCCAGATTTGCCGAGAGCTGATTGGGGAGCTAATAATGCTTTCCCAGCTGGGCTAAATAGCTTAATTCCAATAAAATCAATATTGTATCATAATGTATTAATTAAAAAGTTATATTTGCTCGTGACTCTATAATGTTATCGCTCGATGTGAGAAAAGACTGTAACTCTCAGTTTATCGCAAGCTTTGACACCTCGGGTTGGTATTTTCAGGATTTATTTCCACTAGATACTGAAATTATCCGCTTTCAAGCCGAGAATGCCTGTTCGATTGAGATTTTGAGTCACAAAATACACCTGTACTAAATACTGCCTTATGATATCTGTCTTATAATATCTCGTCTTATAATATCTCGTCTTATAATATCGCATGTAAGAGTTTTGCATGTTGCCAAACAAGCGAAAAGCCCTCCTTTCCGTCTCGATAATTGTTTTCTTGTTCCAACGTAATTGTAATTATATGTTTGATTTAACTATTGGTTATAAAGCTGAATCGAGAACGTGATTTTTGTTAACATAATTTATAGTAATAGTCCATAAAGCAAAAGTCTAACCCAGAACAAAAATACATGTATAAAAATAAACAACCCCGATCCGAGAACAAACATCTGTGTTCATCACACAAATGAATGCTCCAACCGGACCGGGACTCAAACCTGGGAGCTCCGTCGTATGAGGTTGGTACCTCCTGCCCACTAAGCAAATCGCAATATAGTAATGATTTTTGATTCTTTAAGATCATTGCAAATTTTGATATTCTATCCAGTATAACTATAGTAAATGATACTACTGTGTTGTGGGGTTGAGGAGCAGCCTTAATATTCCTATTACAGGAACATTGGCTTACCCTAACTAAGGCTACACCACATTGCTACTAGCGATGAATTTCATTCACGTTTATAAGTTGTATAAATTGAACAGAGTGCGGCTTTGCGCAAACTAGGAGCGTCAAATTGAGAAATCAGAGTCTTAACCATTGTGCCACAGACGTGTGTCGTCTGCTGCTGTGGGCCTATGTATAAATTGTTTTTTCTAAATACTACATCTAAAACGTCAAACGCTTCGATCATAAGAAATGACACTTAACTGTCCACGGTTCAGATGTGACAATTGATACCTACAACCCTTCGCACATGCCTTAAAATAGAATATATAGGAATAGACGATTTTAAAATTTAGAATTTTTTATTAAAAAACTCGACAATCGACTATCGACGATATAACAGGGCATGAGTGGAATGGAATATTTTGTAAAACTATAGGAAAAATCTTACTAAGATTGAACACAAATCAATATAAAATTGAGATATTTTTATGTCTATTAATTGAAAGGTTGACAATTTATTTTCTTAAAAGTTTGCGTTACAGTTTCTCGCTGTTTAAATATTAGTAAGTTACATTGTAGTTGTATAAGTCGGAACAGTCACTTATAGTTGTGTGTATCCAAAATTTTAAAAATTGAATACAATTTTATTTCTATTGTCATTTAATTCAACTTAACTCACATACAGATTTAAATTTAATAGTAATAAATTGAGTTTAGGTATTATATAATGTGCTCGTTATGTTCTGTACAATATAAATGAACAAGGAACCCGTTAAAAAATTGTTAATCGAGGTGTATATCGCCGACCTACTCTTTACCTTAGACCTTTAATGAGTCAAAGTTTAAATTTGTTCGTTTGAAACTCTGCCTTAGGAGTTTTTTCTTTGACAATAATGAAATGAAACGTGAGGAACTTTTGATGTGTTTTGTCGAGTCGTAACATATTTATCACCTTTTTAAAAATGCTTTGAATATAAGTACTAGGGTGTGTCAAAAATTTTTCTATATCGCACGAAATATCAAGATAAAGTAATAACAGTCTTTAATATATTTATTAAAAATAAAATATTTTAGATTTAATAATCAATACATGTATTATTTTTTAAAGAAGTTGTCATATTGTATGAATTAATGTTATTTATTTGGTACCATAATTAAAAAAACAATAATACATTACAAAAAATCTTTAATTGCAATTGTTTACGTTACCAAAAGATGTTTGTTTGCATAAATATGAAACTTAAGTTCATAAAATGTATATTTAATTTGTGGAATTAAACTGTTAGCTATATTTTTATATTGAGTAATATACTTAACATATACATTTTTTGATACATTGATACTAATTACAATTATACTGTCACAATATGACATGCGCGTGTAATTTAAAAAATTAAGTGGTCTGCTTGCGGTCTAAGCAACCGAGTGCTACAAAACAGAAAGGGAATTAAAATACATATTTGGGAATTTAGCTGATGAGGACGTATTTTGGACAGTGATTTTTCTACCAGAGGTTACTACTAGAGAGTTCTACTAGTGTTTCGAATCGATAGACGTTTATAATAACCCTGAAAATTATTAAATGGAATACTTGATCAAACAACACTTTTAATTTAGCTAATATTTAAATCTATACACTAATAATTAAATCTAACAAGGTTTGTTTAAAAAGAGACATTATTGTTTAAAATTACTCTTCAAAGGGACGTTATATTTGCAAACCCTGTATACATTTGTATATTCCGATTCGTAACCGTATCAATCAATCCATGTCCGTCGACATGATGTTCGTTTATATTCCTCGCTCTGATTGAATCGAACAGAGAAATCACTGAAATTGTCTGATTTGCATTCGTACGTCGTAATTGTATTGTTGTTGACAGTTCCGAACTGTTTTGTCTGGAAAAATAGATGATAAATACAATACGGTGTAGTTTCATTGGTGGTAGTGATTCTGCCTCCAGTGTCATTAGTCATCTTTTATATCCTGCAAAAGAGAGCATGAACTAGTAGTAACATTATTGACAATAATTATTAAAAAGCTCATTTATAGCTCTAGGTATAATTTATGCGCACAAAAATCAATTCACGCACCTAATAGCTTGTAACATGGTTAAAAGAACAGAAACATTCTGTTATAGGGACAATTTTGATTACATTCATACTTAAGCCGATTCATTTTATGATAAAATGAAACGTAGGTGTTTTCAAACGCTTATTCACATATTTATATCACTAGATGGTGCAGTAATTTTTTTTACTTATAAAAAAATCGACATTTCACAGTGTCAATATTTGAAAGGTCTGTGTTGTCACAGATTACTAAAAAGTCACTACAAATAGTTATTTTTATAATTTTAGATAACTTCCCGAATGGGCCTGCAATTGATTGCTAATAAAAGGCTTGTTTCAAGAATAGGCGGTATAAACCAAGTTGTTTATTTATTCAATAGATACTCACCAAATGGGTTTTCTTCGTAACAATATATGTTAAGATTTACAGGAGCATAATAAAGTGTGACGCTCAGAAGGAATTAGTAAAATAATAGTTTCCAATTGGTCACGAATCGTATTTATTCCTCAATATTCGCTATTATGCGTCTACTTTTACAATGTCTTGGTTTCTAATGAATAACTGATTACAATTTAGTCTTTAAGCAACAACTTCATCTTCTCTCACAAAGACGCAGACAAAGAATGCCAAGAATATATCGCATCTCGAGAATGACTGACTGTCAACTGCCAAAGGAATAGACTATGCAGCCCAATAAGCGGAAGTAGTATGATAATTGAATGAAGGATCGTAACAAAAGTATCTATAGTTTACTGTTAGTAGATGGATAGTTTCACAACATTTGTGTTATTTTGTTTATTTGCTAAACTAACAGCTTACCGGATATATCAATTTTAAATCGACTCTTTCGTTAAGCCCTTAATATTTATATTATATCATAGCTGACAAATGAGCAAGCGATCCACCTAATGGTAAGTGGTAGGCTATTTGTTGATTTAGCGATTGATGGTGCGTTGAGATCGTGGACATCCGTTCGGAAGGACTTTTTTCCGGTAATTTTGCTGATTATATCTGGCCTTACCTTTATCTTGACCACAACCACATCAACGTGAGTATTGTGACGTTTAAAATGGGAAGGACTGTTCACTGTCCTTATCGAGGTCTAAACGCAAGAAAGTCTATATCAATTTGAAACCATAAAATAGAGTTTACGATGCCACATACTGATACCGTAACTGACGGGTCGCTCACTTCCCTCTGATATGGTTGAGGACGGCGATGGCTGGATCCCGCGTTAACTCGTGAACGGGTGCCGTTTGAGGGTGTTCGTCGTTTGGATACTTGGGGGGAGGGAGACTTGCCGAGCTAACAGATGCAGAAAAGAATAATTTTGTATAGACATAAAGAGACTCTGTAAATTTATTTTGAAAAAAAAATATACCCGTGAAGTTTCTTGCCAGTTCTTCTTCACGAAGGTTTTTCCGAACTGGTGGTAGAATCATGTTTTATTTGACGTCAATAAGAACAAGTAATTGTCAATGTTGAGAAATAAATATTTCATTTCATTTCATTTCATTACCAATGTCAGTAATCAACAAAATTTCGACCACCCTACATAATTAAATACTTAGAAACATACACTCATACATAATAACATGCCTTTTAGAAGCCCACAAAGACTGACTTATACACAATTTGCGCAATTTCAGGACTATCGCACACCTGTTACCGAATAAATTTACCCACCTTTCTACGTTTCTATTACAATATAATATATATATCTGGCAAAGGAGAAAAGTAACAAAGCAGCCTTTGGTAGTCTTTAATTACTGAAGCTTTAAGATGCTTGCATTAATTGATTACAATTTAATTATATGAATCAAAGAATTGTATTGTAATTAATTCCTCCCATGTTCCCATGAATATTCAACATTCAGTACTGTTGAAACCTGTCACTGCATTCAGTCATGCATGATGTAACCACTTATATAATCTATTCCCGATCAAAAGATGATTCTGAGAGAGAGAAATAGAACTGGTCTGCGAGCTGGTAGCACGTAGGTCGTATAGGCCTTGTATTCGATTTACGTAACGAGTCGTCGTCAAGCGTACATCGTATCGTGGTAGTGGTACTCATGTTAAAAATGTTGCGATTAGTTGAAATTATTGCACATGTTAGCTATTGGCAAGAAGTAGGGAGCAATGTGGCATCAATGGTAAATTAACTGCAAGTAAATTCAAACAAAGGCATTTCAGTTTCTCTCTATTACAAGTACTGTGAATGAGATAAAAATGGTCAACAGGTACATTTTATAATTTGATTGACTTTAACACCTTGTAAAACCTACTTAGCTGACATATTTCTCCTTTTGTCTCATTTTCAGAATGATATAAGCACTTTTAGAGTTTAAACAAAAATGGTTTGTTTAAAAAAAGTTTAATAACCGGTATAATCGCGTTATATTTTGTTTTTTTCATTTGAATCCACGTTCGATGCCTTTTCAGACACCGAGATCACGAGAGACTAAGGTAACAGACGTCTACTTAATAGTATTGAATACAGTCAATCATCTCCTCAGGCCACTTTTCAAAATCCGGTCACCAAAGTGCATTATTTAATAATAGGTCTTTACCTATGAAACTGCCGATTTGCCGTACTGGCCATTTCAAATGAAAATATTTTTTTTTTGACTGATAATTCTAATTTCAAATTAATTTTATTTGACAAACATGGAATTCTTTTTCTAAAATCGTCATTTGTTTAATAGGTAGTGTTTTGTTTCCAACGCATTCGAACATTTTTCGTCATCATGGATAAGTTAAAAATTCGAGTAATTATGGAGTATGAGTACCGTCGTGGCAGCAAAGCGGCACAAGCGGCACGCAACATCAACGACGTTTACGGAGCGAACACTACAAACGAACGCACCACCCGTTATTGGTTTACCCGCTTCCGTTCTGGAAATTTTGACCTGAAAAATGAACCCCGTGGTCGTCCGAAAACTTTGGTCGACAATGACGAATTAAAGGCAATTGTGGAAGCTGATGAAACTCAATCCACGGCTGAATTAGCAGCAGCTTTCGACATTAGCATCAAAACAATATTGGTCCATAGGCGTCAAATTGGCAAGGTAAAAAAGCTTGACAAATGGGTACCCCACGAACTCAATGACCGCCAGCGCGAAGTACGCGTGGAGACGTGCCTTGCACTGCTCAGCAGGCTTACAAATGAAGGAATTCTGAACCGCATTGTTACTTGTGACGAGAAATGGATCCTGTTTGACAATCGTAAGCGCTCAGCAAGTTGGTTGGACCCTGGTTCAGCACCCAAACAACCCTAGAAAAGTGATGGTCACTGTTTGGTGGTCTAACGCGGGTGTAATTCATCACAGCTTCTTGCCAAACGGGACAAGCATTACTGCAGATTTGTACTGTGAAGAACTGAACACAATGATGGAGAAGCTCGCATGTCTCCAACCAGCTTTGGTCAATCGTTCGGCTCCACTGCTCCTGCACGACAACGCGCGACCTCATACTGCACAGCAGACGGTCTCCAAGCTACAAGAGTTGGGGTTGGAAGTTCTCCGTCATCCGCCGTACTCACCAGACCTTGCGCCTACAGACTTCTACTTTTTCCAGAATTTGGATAACTTCTTGGCGGGAAAAAAATTCAATACCCGAGAGGCAGTACAAAATGCCTTTGAAGAATTTGTTGCCTCCCGTCCAGCTGATTTCTTCAAGAAAGGCATCAATAAGCTACCAATGCGTTGGCAAAGATGCATTGATTACATGGGTGAATATTTTGATTAATAGAAATAAAAAATATATAAAAAAATTACGCTTCATTTATTTCGTGAAAAACGGCAATTTCATAGGTAAAGACCTAATATAATAAATCGTAAACATTTTAGGAAGTACAAAAATGTTTATGCTGATCCGCAATACTTATGAAACACGTTTTTTTTACGTAAACTTATACCGTACATAAATGACGATAAAACTTAGGTAAATCTAAACTGCATCAAATCTAAACAACAGTGATGTATATACCCAATAATTACACTAATGCCAATTTAACATTCCATAACCCCTTAAGTTTTATATTAGCTATTCCACCACCATTGTTTTTGCCGTAATTTTTTTAAGTATACATTATTTAAAAAGGTAAAAATGCCTGTGATGAAATTATACAAAATGTCATGATTAACAAAAAACAACTTTGAATAAATACTTGGCAGCTATTGTACTACTCGTATTCACAAGTACGAATAAATACTAAGCCACGAAAGTTAAAATTCGCAATAAAATTTGTGAACGTTTATTAAAGTACTAAAATAATTACTAAAATAAAAATTTCTTGATCTATAAGGGAAACTATGTCCTTCTTTACTATATTGGCTTCGAAACAGGTTATGTCACTTTAGCGCGGTACTCATTCCACTCAGTTCATTCAATCATTTACGAGTATAAGTGAACGTACGGTCGATGAATGTACGATTTAATGTAATACGCTCGCCATGTATCTTTAGGAAAATGAGTTTTCTGCTTCTAAGGCTTTCGTTCAAAACCGTAACGATAAAGTATGGCTTGATGCGTTCTATTTCCTTTCATTGCCAATACCGATAAAGAGGTTTATTTTGTTTGTATTTTAACACTGATGCACTAAGCATTAAAGGAGAAAGAAAATGAGCATTTGGATTGTTATTTTATTTAGGTAGCCTACCAGCCTACCCATGCAGCCTACCCACAAAAAAAACCCCTGAATGACTCGTGCAATTTTTTGCCACGCAGCTTTCATCTGAGCGACGACCAATTGTAGAAAGAGGCCGCTCGGAGCGTGTCCCACATAACCTCGATCGCGCGCGCGAGGTAAGCATCAGAGCATTTTATATCCTCCTGCCCTCTCCGTGGAGAGGAACAAAAAAAGAAGAACAAACATCTGTGTTCATCACACAAATGGTTGCCCCGGACAGGACTCGAACCGGGACCTATTGCGTATGAGCCAGGGCTATTACCTACTACGCCACTCGGCCATAAGATTTTATTTTCAATGTATATTAAGACACACGTAAATCATTTATACTGTGCAATTGTTGTTTTCGTCATATGAAGCTACAGGTAAACAGAAATTATCAATTTTAATAAGGTTACAATTAAAGAGAGCATTTTCTTACAACTGACAAATAAAATAACAATCCAAATGCTCATTTTCTTTCTCCTTTAATGCTTAGTGCATCAGTGGTAAAATATAAACAAAATTACATAGCACTGAAGGTGCTAAAAGCACTGTAGGTGAATACATAGCAATGAAGGTGCTCAAAATGAAAATTAAAAGTTGGATTAATTCGAATTTAAATTAGAATTAGAATTTGCGGCCAGAAGGGCTTCGAGATCTAGCGTCAGCTGCGTCGCTACGTTCGTGTGTGCGTTTCTCGGTCTAGCGACTTTGAACTTCGAATCTAAGACAGGAGTAGTATACGAGACTGAATCTCGAACTAGAGGATTGGGGTGGGTTTCGGAGCGTTTGAAGAACGCTTCCGAGAGTGTTTTGAGGTGCTGTTGCACTGTAGGTAGTTCAAGATCTCTGTGCAGGTCCGCGTTACGCACGTACCAGGGGATGGAAATGCCTAACATTCGGATGTGGAGATTGTAAGTCGCAGTCGAAGTAAACCGCAGAACTCTTGTCTGGGTTCATATCGATGCGCCATTTTTGACACCATACACTGCGGGCGTTTACGGCTTTTTGGAGTCTGGTGACGAGACCCGGGACACTGAGGCCTTTGGTGTAAAGGGCGGTGTCGTCGACAAAGAGTGCGAGTTCGACGCCTTTCAGTGGGACGGGAATATCGTTAGTGTACACGGTGTACAACACAGGGGCGAGGACTGAGCCTTGAGGGACTCCTTATGGGACGAGGCGCGGAAAGCGTGCCTTCATATTTGAAACGAAACGTGCGGTCTTTGATTATCCTAACTAGGCAATCCGGTAAGCCTATTTTGTAGAGTTTATAGACGAGACCGCTGTGCCAGAATTTATCGAAAGCCTGGGCTACGTCAAAGAAAACTGCGACCGTTTTAAAACGCCGCGGATAGTAGCCTTCAAGTCTACTCGACGATTCAATAGGCTCGCTGAGGGCAGGAGTGCTTAGCGTTCATCTGAGCGTCTCGGAGTTCCGCGAGGTAAGACCTAACTTTACTTTGTAGTTTGTTCGCAGCTGATCTATAGGCGGGCGTGGGACATTTCTTAGCTCTCTGGAGAGTCACGTTCTTAACTTTAATGAGATTGCTAACGGCTAAGGGTAGATTGGGTATACTTCGCTTAGCAACTTTTTCGTTTACACTGATGGCTGAGTTGATAGCATCAGTGAGGGAGTCGATTAATGAATCTATTTTGTCCGGGCTATCTAACTGGACGGGCGAGATCGCGAGCGGAGAGTTTGGGGCCTCTAAGGCTGAAACTAACGTATTTTTAAGTTGGTAAAGGTCTTAGGAGGAGTGACGTGATTGTTAGGTGGTACTGGCACGAGGGAGACGGGGCGGTGATCAGAGCCAAGGTCATTGAGCGGTTCGATAGACCTGAGATCGAGGTTGATTTGTTTGACGATCGCAAAATCAAGGATGTCAGGAGAGTAGTTAGGGTTGCCGGGATAGTGAGTGGGAGTGACGGGAGCGATGACGTCTAAGTCGAGTTGCTGAGTGAGTTCTCTACCGCTTTGGTTGGTCGATAGGCACTTCCAGTCAGTATGTTTGGAGTTAAAATCTCCAAACATAATGACTGAATGGCCGAGGGCGAGAATGGCCTCGAAGTCGCTAAGGATAGGTCTGGTATGAAGCTATGATGACGGTCGGATGACCAGTCATAGCCAATCTACACACAGTGGCCTCCATGTTGAGGATAGGAGGGGTGGGGAGAGGAGTGCAGTGGAAACCTCTTTTGTGATAAATAGCTGTGCCACCGTAACCGTCGGGCCTATCGTTACGAATGAACACGTAATTGGGAACAGCGAATCCCCTGGTGCGGTTTGGAGTGAGCCACGTCTCTTGAAGAAGTAAAAGATCTGGGTCGTTGTTCTGAAGGAACAGTTTGAGTTCAGGCCGGTTAGTGCTGAGACTACGAGCGTTAAAAGAAACTAGGGATAAGCCCTTGGGTTTGATATGACCGGACGCGGGATTTGCGGGTCTAGACATTATATTTGCTTATTTACGAATTTAGCTGGAACTAAAACTACTCCTACATACGATATGCCTAAGGGCACGGACCTCGCATTTGGACGTCGTATATTGAAACTTTAATTTGTTAGGAAGGGACAAATATTATTAATATTTTTTATATATTTTTTTTTACTTTGAAGCTTCGAACTGGCAAGGGACTACGCAATTCGCAAAAAAAAAAAATTTTTTTTTAAATTAATAATTAGCAGGCGTTTGTCTTCCATCTCACCTGATGGAAAGTGACGATGAAGACGAGGGTCATACACGCCTGTTCAAGAAGTACCTATTCACTCTACACTTAAAAGCTCCAGGGTTATTTGTCTGGAAAAACAGAGGCAGGCAAATCGTTCCACTCTTTGGCAACACGAACCAAAAATGAGCTATCGAACCGTGTAGTTCGGCTCATCGGCACGCTAACCTCAAGATGTGTCTTCTGTCTGTCACATACTTATGTCTGCGTCTGGTTGACCGGTGGAGAAAGGGGGATGATTCGATCAACTGAAAAAGAGCATTCGCACACTCTCCAAAGTGCAATCTGTAAAAAACCGATAGACTAGCAACTTTTCGACGATGCTCGAGACTTTGCAGTCTAGAAGAAGTAAGTTTGTCATCACTTATGAGTCTACGGGCCCTTCGGTCGACAGAATACAACGCTTCAAGATGGCATTTTGCGGAATCATGCCAAAGATGGTTGCAGTACTCCATACAAGATCGAACCTGAGCCATGTACAGGTTGAGCAGCTGTTCGGAGTTGAAGTACCGCCAGACCTTTGCGATGACTCCCAATTTTTTTGGAATCTGACAGTGCCATGGTTTCAATCTGTTGACCAAAATCGTTGTTGAATCGAAAGAGTTGTTCCAACATACCAGTGACGGGTATCAAGTAGGTGCAAGCTTTATTATTATTATTTATTTATTTAATTATTAAATGTATTATAGTGCAGAGAATATATATTAGGTCTTTGCCTATGAAATTGCCGTTTTTCACGAAATAAATGAAGCGTAATTTTTTTATATATTTTTTATTTCTATTAATCAAAATAATCACCCATGTAATCAATGCATCTTTGCCAACGCATTGGTAGCTTCTTGATGCCTTTCTTGAAGAAATCAGCTGGACGGGAGGCAACAAATTCTTCAAAGGCATTTTGTACTGCCTCTCGGGTATTGAATTTTTTTCCCGCCAAGAAGTTATCCAAATTCTGGAAAAAGTAGAAGTCTGTAGGCGCAAGGTCTGGTGAGTACGGCGGATGACGGAGAACTTCCAACCCCAACTCTTGTAGCTTGGAGACCGTCTGCTGTGCAGAATGAGGTCGCGCGTTGTCGTGCAGGAGCAGTGGAGCCGAACGATTGACCAAAGCTGGTTGGAGACGTGCGAGCTTCTCCATCATTGGGTTCAGTTCTTCACAGTACACATCTGCAGTAATGCTTGTCCCGTTTGGCAAGAAGCTGTGATGAATTACACCCGCGTTAGACCACCAAACAGTGACCATCACTTTTCTAGGGGTAAGTTTTCGTTTAGGGCATTGTTTGGGTGCTGAACCAGGGTCCAACCAACTTGCTGAGCGCTTACGATTGTCAAACAGGATCCATTTCTCGTCACAAGTAATAATGTGGTTCAGAATTCCTTCATTTGTATGCCTGCTGAGCAGTGCAAGGCACGTCTCCACGCGTACTTCGCGCTGGCGGTCATTGAGTTCGTGGGGTACCCATTTGTCAAGCTTTTTTACCTTGCCAATTTGAAGCAAATGGACCAATATTGTTTTGATGCTAACGTCGAAAGCTGCTGCTAATTCAGCCGTGGATTGAGTTTCATCAGCTTCCACAATTGCCTTTAATTTTTCATTGTCGACCAAAGTTTTCGGACGATCACGGGGCTAATTTTTCAGGTCAAAATTTCCAGAACGGAAGCGGGTAAACCAATAACGGGTGGTGCGTTCGTTTGTAGTGTTCGCTCAGTAAACGTCGTTGATGTTGCGTGCCGCTTGTGCCGCTTTGCTGCCACGACGGTACTCATACTCCATAATTACTCGAATTTTTAACTTATCCATGATGACGAAAAATGTTCGAATGCGTTGAAAACAAAACACGAACTATTAAACAAATGACGATTTTAGAAAAAGAATTCCATGTTTGTCAAATAAAATTAATTTGAAATTAGAATTATCAGTCAAATAAAATTTTTTCCTTTGAAATGGCCAGTACGGCAAAACGGCGGTTTCATAGGTAAAGACCTATTATTAGTTAAAATAAATTTACACTATTATATTTAATATTTGTATTAAGCGTTTATATTTGTAATTTATGATCATTTCAATTTGTTTTTAGTGAGAATATGTTATAGTATGCTACAGCTACGCAGGTGCGCATACGTACCGGTCCACAAGGGCACATCTGAAAATCAGCGCTGTGGCATGCCCCAACACATGCTGAGATGTGTCCTGTTTGACAAATATACTACAGCGCAACATATTGTTCTATGTATTTTTAACAATTATTGTTTTACTCCGATCACTTGTCATTATTGCTTTTTAATTCTTGTGTATTATTATTATTATTATTATTATTACTCTCTATCTCTTTTCTGTGTGTTTATATTTTACATTGCATTGTTCCTTTTTTTCTTTTCTTTTTGTATTTCTGTATTTCTGGTCTTGGTCATTGTTTTATGTTAAAAATCTGTACTTTACTGTGCGTGTCTAAGTGCTTTTATTGTTATATTTTGTTGCTGTAGTAATTTGTGGAATAAATGAGTTTGAGTTTGAGTTTGAAATTAAGTTTCGACGTGATGGTCATGCCTAGAAGCCCTATTTGGTTTCTGATCGGTACAGATACACTTTGGAAAGTGGGCGTCAAGTTGAATGTGCTCTTTTTACCGGAGAAGAGACACGCCTGGGTTTTGGAAGGGTTGAACTTGACAAGGTTGGCTTCACCCCAATCGGAAACCCTACATAGTGTCAAATCAACCCGTTCGATCATCGACTCTCTCTGAAATTGGATCTGGTTTGGACTCGCTCGCGCATTGGACACATATCTCTCTACAACAGTGCTGTCATCAGCGTAACAAATAATGCCTTCCGATAAAAGAAGGTCATTAATATGCAGCAGGAATAATGTTGCAGAGAGAACAGATCCCTGAGGTACGCCGGCGTTGATCGCCATTAGGTCCGATGAGGAGCCATCGACGACAACTCGAATTACGACGATAATTCGTTCCCTCAGGAAATCAGAAATCCAGTCGCAGAGTCCAGATGGTATGCCATACGCAGGAAGCTTGCTCAAAAGGGCTTCGTGCCATACCCGGTAAAACTCCTTGGAGATATCCAAGGATACGGCTATTGCCTCTCCGTGCCCTTCCAAGGCCATGCTCCATAGATGCGTGACGTACACTAGAAGGTCTCCTGTTGAGCGTCCTCCGCGGAAACCATATTGGTTGTCACTGAGGAGTTCATTGGTCTCTAGGTACGTCAGGAGACGATGGTTCAATACACGTTCCATAATTTTTCAAATTATCGGTTATTATCGTCCAATATCGGTTCGGTAATGGTCACGTAAGTAAAAATACTAATATTTTTTATTACTTTCTCGATTTATAGCAAGAAACACATTCATACGACCTAACATGAAATACAGGGAAATTCTATGAACAACAAACTAATTAGTTCAAAATTCAATAAGGTTATATATCAATCTGTTACTGTTTTGAACTATCTCGTGGTTATTTTCACTTTCATTGATTTTTATTGTCATACAGTCCGCGAGCATGGTGCTTGCAACAGCATCGAAATATCGGACGCGCGAAGTTATAATCTAAAATCATGGTAAGAATCCCGCAAATTCATTAAACTATAATCTGTTAATTGAGAACTACCATATAGTAATCGATCGTATTTGTAATGCAATTACTTTATATTTCGTTTGGGATAACAATTGTTATGGTTGGAATTTGCTGTCGAACAATGTAGCTTATTCACTACAATTCAAAATAATGTTTTTGTAGTTTCACGTTTTTCATGGACCTGATAAATCCATCCCTCTACCGATGGTTTTATCGTGACTGCGTGGGATCACTAAAGTTGAGCACCATTCATCGAAAATCAAATACTAAACAAATACCATTCGGCGATGGAAGAGAAGAGTGCTAAATGTAAGAGATTTGCTTTGGCGTATGATTAGTAATTCTGTCATAGTCTTTTGTCAATTTCATACATTTGCCATTGTCCATTCCATCGTTGAATGCTACTTATCTATCATAAAATAAACCTCCAAGCAAACTTCAGGTTTCTAGAACTATGTTAGAAAGTTAGAACATTTCTTTTAATATGATTATAAATTTTCCCCCGAGTATGTCTCTTGGATGTTTGTTTGTTCGTCAAAATACAAACACGTAAAACAAACGGACCATTCACGAGGAGCACCGTTCTTTTGTTATTGTTCGATCGGTTTTTTGTTAAAAGAGTGGTTGTTGTATAGTACTCAATAATTTGCTGTAAAGAAACTGCTCATCAATCAGTAATTGAATCAAAGCTTATTTAACAATTTAATAATGGTTTTCAAATCCTTAACATTATATAAGTTTTAGCAAGTGAGCTCACACAAGTCTTTGTTTTGAAATAGTAAGCAATAGGTATCTCGGTTTATATGTGTTTCGATTTTTAAGTTAAATTTAGTAAGCCTTTCCCAAGAGTCATTTTGTTATTTTTTGTATATTACATAATAAGTATTGCTTTCCTAACTTAGAAGGCTTTAATAATTAACAAAACCAGTAATTACAGACCCTTACATACTACTTAAGACATTTAAAATTGTAACAGAAAACCAATCAGTACCCTTACAAATTAAAGTCACATTAAAACCACATATTCAAGTTATATTAATCAAGCATGTTGAATCAGAATAGCTTGTTAACTAAGATCTCGTCTGGGGTCAAATTCAAATTCAAATTCAAATATGTATTTCTCAACATTGACAATTACTTGTTCTTATTGACGTCAAATAAAACATGATTCTACCACCAGTTCGAAAAAAACCTTCGTGAAGATTCACGGGTATATTTTTTTTCAAAATAAATTTACAGAGTCTCTTTATGTCTATACAAAAATTATTCTTTTCTGCATCTGTTAGCTCGGCAAGTCTCCCTCCCCCCAAGTATCCAAACGACGAACACCCTCGAACGGGTGTAGTTCTAAAGTCCTTCTTATTTTAACCCCCATAATAACTACGTATACCTGGTTGTGTTCCAGTCCAAGGCAAGGAACGTCCAGTATAATTACTGGAACAAAGGCAATTTTAATTGAAACTAACGGTTGACAACGCATCATTTGTCGATATAATAATCACAATCATATTATGTCTGTCAATCAAATGATATGACGCGTACTTGGTAGCCGGCTATGAAAACTACTCGGCACAAACCTAAAACGTAAGTTCTAGCGAAAACAATTCACAATCGGGTAATTATAAGAACAACTACCAAGGAAAACAGAAACATTACTACACAAAACACAGCACAGAGATCTTAGCTGTACATTTCCGGGATCAAAGAGAAACACAACAAAGCTTCGAAAATAACGTAAGAACGGACAGTAAATAGAAAAGTTAAAATGCTGCAGTGCAGTAGACGGTTGACATTATGTACCCAGATAAACTGTTGTGTGAATTTTCAAAATCGGAATGCCTATCGACTATTCCCTTACTCAAAAAACAAGTAGGTATTATATTCCTTTACCGATTCTAGGTCAAATAAACGTAGGCGATGAAAAGAAGTGTGATGTCGTCGCCTACAGGTGAATAGTGACAGTAAATAGCACGCTAACTTAATGCAGAATACTTTTTGAAAAGTATGCGACCTTTGAACTCTCGTATGTTCCTAGAACCTCCGTTACCTAATTAATCACATTTTCTGCGGAATACAAACATCTTTCAATCAATTGTTATCTGAAAATTTGTTACGCATATATACATAATATGTTGGTAGATACAATAGATACTAAAACTAATTTTGTATTAATCTTGCTTCTTGACTGTTATATTAATTACCATAATATAAGATTATTAGATATTGTAATTTTAAGGTTTAGTAATAAAAAGCACTTACTTTCTGTTTGATTTCGTATCTGTTTAACATTGCCTGAATACAAACTGCTAAGACGTCTTTCGGTAGCTGCACTTTGAATCCAGCGAAGAATGAAGTAACAAAGTGTTTGAAAACAAGGGACATTGCCGATTCATGAAATAGCTCAGAATTTATCTTCTGGGGACGGATAGTAGGTACATGAACTCTGTAGATGTTGTATCAAAGTAATTTGTATATAAGTACTGCAACGTTTGCTTGTGCCGTATTTATTAAAAGAGGTTATTGCACAAACAAATTTGCCGACATTTATGACTGGCAACTTATAAGTCTGTCAATATTTGGTTTTATTTGTGAAATGTAAAATATAGAGAATATCGAAGATTGTTCTAGATCATTCCTTGATAGGATTCCTTATAGAATTCTATTGCGGGCTTCGTCCCCAAAAATAGTATAATAATTATTCTTATACATTACCTTATAAATAGATTCATTTTAAATAAAAGTGGTTTAAGTGATTATTTGTGTTTCTTTCCTATTAGTTAGGAAGACCTCCCTAGGTTAGATTAGGTCCATCCCGGGTACCGAACCCCGAGATGGTGGAGGCGCCGGGTAAAGTGTAGTGCTGTGTTGTGTATTTTATTTCAGCTATATTCCCCACTAAGTATAGCGGAAAGAAAATTTTAGAAGCCAAGATCCATCTGAATACCAGTAATAAAGTAAAGACTCTAAAAGTGACGACGCTTTACGCTTTACGACGCTTTTAAAAATAACCATGAATTTAAATAAATACTCCGGCATTTCGACAATTTTGGTGAGTGAATTTTTAGCCCAGTTCGAGGTAATTGCGGCAGTAAATAAATACAACGATGAAAGCAAGAGGCTAATTATTCAAACATATTTAGACGGACCTGCGTTGTATTTCTACAAAACGATAATCGATGCATGCGAAACGTTCGACGAAATAAAAAAAGATTTATTGAAGAATTTGGCAGAGAAATAGATCATGTAGCTAATTTTTATTCACGAAAGCAACAAGCCAACGAAGAACTAATAAATTATTTTTACGCGGTGGACTTGTGTGCAAACAAAGCTGGTAACACAATTACAGAAAATATTTTTATACAGCATTTCCTGAAAAATTGCAAATACACATACAAATGCCGATTAGCGTCTCAAATTTATACAAATAAAAAAATGTTAAAAGAAACGATCATGCAGATGCACGAAATGTTCACTGGAAAGCAGGAAGAAAATTTATATCTTCGAGACAACGTACAGATGTCACAAGAAATACCAGTAAATTCTACAACACCACCGAGGAGTGAGAAGGAAGATTCTCAAAGGTTAACTAATATGGACTACGAGAACGCGAGAGGAAAATTCTGAAACAATCGATCTCCATATAATCTAAGGAGAACACAGGATCGAGGTTATTCATCCAACGGGCGAGGAAGGAATTTCCCAAACTTCAACCGGCGTCAGTAAGACAGCTTGGGACATTATTGATGCCGATTAATCAAGACAATATGATATGTAAGTGTAGTCCCAATATTAAAGTTAAAATTAGAGAAAGATTTATTTCAGCTTTACTTGATACAGGCGCTTCAGTGTCTGTAATATCTCAACTATTATGTAATCAATTAAATATTACAATACATAAGGTTGAAGATATAAAAATTCGAGCCGTTAATGGTAATCGAATGAATATAATTGGTAAAATACAAATATGTTTGGAGATTGAACATGTTGTGTATATACAGAATTGTTATGTAGTTGATAAAATTGAAAGAAGTTTAATTCTCGGACAAGACTTTCTTCAGAAGTCTGATGCAATATTAGATTTTAAAAAAGGTCATGTTCAATTTGTAAATAATATTTGTAAATTTATTAGAAATAATGAAATTAATGATTTTAATGTTAAAGATGTGAACCAAAATACCCTTCAGGTAATACAGGTTTCACGTGAATTGTGTAAGGATGAATATATTTATTTTTCTGATTTAGTAGATAAAAATGATTGTAGATTGTGGGAAGTAGTGGTAGCTAAACCGAATGAAAAAGAATTTAATTTATCTTCGAATTTGTCGGTAAAAGAACGAGTTGAATTATTAAAAATATTAACAAAATATCGGTCAACATTCGCGTTCGAAAAAAAAGAGTTAGGAAAGTGTAATATTGTCGAAGTCACAATCGATACAATAGATGAAACTCCAGTTCATAGAGCACCTTATAGAATATCTAATGAACAACATAAAATTATACGTGAGCAAATTAATGATATGCTTGAAAATAATGTGATTAGAAAATCTAGAAGTGCGTATGCATCACCGGTAGTACTTGTTAAAAAACCAGACAATACATGGAGATTTTGTGTGGATTATAGAAAGTTGAATAAAAAAGTAATAACAGATTCATATCCTTTACCTATCATCGAAGATATGATAACACAGCTGAATGGGGCGAAATTCTATGCGGATTTAGATTTAAACTCCGCCTATTGGCAACTATCGATAGCGGAGAAAGATAAACACAAAACAGCATTCATCACACCGTCTGGATTATACGAGTTTAACGTATTACCTTTTGGATTAAAAACTAGTGGAGTTTTTGTTCAAAGGACAATGGATGAAGTGTTAGCAGGTCTTAAATATAAAAATGTAATAGTTTTTATTGACAATGTGATCGTGTATGGTGATTCGTTTAATGAATTTATAAGTGCTTTAGAAGAAGTGTTTCAGCGATTGAGTGCGGCAAACTTGACACTCAAACCATCAAAGTGTAATTTTGGATTCAAAGAAATAACTGTGTTAGGACACACTATTTCTGGAGAAGGTATTTTACCAGACCCAAAAAATATTGAGAAAATAAAAAAAGTAAAAATACCAAGAAATATTAAAGAATTGAAATCGGTATTGGGTTTATTTTCTTATTATAGAAAATTTATAAAGAACTTCTCTTCATTAACTCTTCCTTTAACAGATCTATTGAAGAAGAATACGAAATTCATTTGGTCACAAGTACAACAAGAGGTATTCGATAAAATGATATCGTTAATGGTTGAACCACCATTATTACGACATTTTGTTAATGACAAAAAAATATGAACAAGATTATATGTAGATGCGAGTGATTTAGCCTTGGGAGCATGTTTGATGCAAGGTCAACAAGAGAAATTGTTACCGATATGCTTCGCATCACGAAAATTAACAGAAGCAGAAAAAAAATATTCAATAACTGAAAAGGAGTGTTTAAGTTTAGTGTGGGCATTAAATTATTTTAAACATTATTTATGGGGATTACAATTCCAGTTAGTAACAGACCATAAGGCATTATGTTGGTTAAGGACAAGACGAGATATGTCTGGAAGACTAGCCAGATGGGCCTTGGCGATTCAAGCACACGACTTTGAGATTGTACATTGTTCCGGAAAACAGAACGTTGTAGCGGATTTCTTAAGTCGAAACCCCCTAATAGAAGATGAAACTAGTACAGGAAAAGAAATAGAAGATGGTTTACAAGTGTTCTCGATTGAAGTGGAGAATTTATCACGACATCAAGAGGAAGATAGTTTTTGCCGAAGGTGGCGCGAAAATGTATCGATCAGTCGACGAAGTGTATATAAAGGATTTATGATATCAAATAATGTGTTATATAAATGTATTAGAAGTGGAAATATAATAAAAAATTTAATTGTTTTACTTAAGTCGCTATTTAGTGAAATCATGAGACAATTACATGATGACGCACGTACGGGAGGTCATTTCGGAATGATGAAGACTTTAGCAAAGTTCAGGGCAAAATATTTTATGCCGAATGCATATAATGAAATCGAGAAATATATTAAAAGTTGTATACCTTGTCAAGAAAAGAAAATATATAATAAGATAGTGCCATTACGCCCTATAGTAACGGATCATTTATTTCAAAAGATAGAGATTGATGTACTAGGTCCTTTTAATCGTTCAGTAGATGGTAATAAATATATAATAACATGTATAGATTGTTTTTCAAAATATGCTATTTGCAAAGCAGTTCCACGAGTGACAGCTCAAATAGTATATAATTTCTTTATTAATGAAATTTTAACAAAGTTCGGGACAGTATGTGAAGTATTGTCAGATAAAGGTTCCATGTTTACGTCAAGGTTAATTAAGTCTTTATTAAGGCAATATAATATAAAACATTCCTTAGCTACCACTATGCACCATCAAACATTAGGTTTAGTAGAAAAATTGAATCAAACCATTTCATATTCATTAGCTAAATATGTTAACCAAAGTCAAAGGGATTGGTGTCAAATTTTACCTTTTATAATATATGCTTATAACTGTTCAAAACAAGCTTCAACTAAATTTTCTCCTTATTATTTAATGTTTGGTAGAGAACCTGAAGTTCCGTTTGATAAAAGGTTGAATCCTAACTGTAATATGACCGTTCAACAAAAAAAAGATACTTATATAAGTGCGGTGAATCAAGCCAGAGAAAATTTAAGGAAAGCTCGTTTAGTACAAAAAAGATCGTATGATAAAAAAGCTTCTAATATTAAACTTCGTGTAGGACAATTAGTTTTGTTACATTGTCCAAAAAGAATATCAGGTAAAAGTCGAAAACTTAGTCGACCATATAAAGGTTTATTTCGAGTATTACGATATATAGGATGTGACAATTATCTTGTAAAAAAAATACAAAATAACCAAGAACTAATTGTACATGTGAATAGATTGAAACCATATAATATTCGATGAAGTAAAACTAATGATAAAACTATGTCTATATTTATATATATATAAAACAAAGTTTTTGTATATACATTTATTTCTTGAAATATTACAGTAATATCATAATTTCTTTATTCTTAGAATTAATAGAGTAAAAGTACACATTTAGGTGTACAAATATGTATATCGTTCATTTGTAGATATGCAACGGTTAGAATTTCGTTGGAGTTTTAGAATAATATAACAAACTAATATTTTTTTTTCTCAAATTCTATGTATACTTCACAACGCAATGCTCCGAGATGATATATCCTGCAAAGCCGATCCAAACAGCATCACCAAAAAGGAGATGCAATGGATGGACGATGCAGATAAAAGAAAATAAGGAAAAGGTTTTTATATATTATATATTGAGATAAGAGGGTATTTTATTTAATGATTTAATAAATTAATTTTAGATACCCGAAAAGAAACCTCTGGGGGGCGGCAGGTACACGCGGCACGTATTTACCGCGTTACATTTTATTTACGAATCATAAATATACGTGTGGTGCCAATGCTCTAAAGAAGTCAATTTTCAAAGACTAAAATAACACTATAGATAATGTGCACGTTTAATTTGAGCCACACCTAATAATCTCCATAAGAGAGAAGGTGATAGCCGATTTAGCTATGCGGCCAAAGTTTACGAGTATATATAATATTGTGATATTGATGTCTGTGGGTCAACACGCGGATGTAGAATAGGATCCTCAGTGGGTTAAATAATAAAAGGGTTGTGATGGAATAGGTAATGATTTTTTTTTGAACGTGATTGGTATAGAATTTTGTCAGGTGTATTTCGGTGCATTTTGAAAAAGTTATCTGCATTGCGTTGTGAAATATTAATTTTTAATTTATAGGTATCATTCTGGGTTAAGTAAAATACTTTGGATCCGATTTTATGATCTTTTCATAGGAAGATTTGTCCGGTAATAGTTAGGCAGGTAAAATCTTAATATTTAGGTAGGTAATGTTTAAATTTTCGAAAGTTACAAACTTTCAAATAAACTTTTAATCATTCAGAAAAGTTTAAAGTTAATATGACAGTTCATGTCAAACGTGTTTGTTTTGCCAACTGAATGATAATGTTTGATAATATAATTTGATTAATTTAGTATTAATTTTAATATAAATGGGATTAATTAAATTTACTTTTATGGGGATATTAATATATTTATTACTTATCAATTAATTATAATTATAATTTGGTTGTATTCAATGGGTTATTTTAACAATTGTTGATTAATTTAATAATAAATATTGGTTATTTGAATTTGCATATGATTGGGTAACGTAAATAATTAATATGGGGTTGTTGATTATTCATGAATTGTATGAGAAATTAAAATAATTTACACTGTTTTATTTAGATATTAATTAACCAGCCGGGATCTTGGCTGATTTTCATCAGGTTTTGTGGCTAAGGCTCTATTGATGGAGAATAAATACTATAAGATCATTTTTGGTGTAATAAGATGTGGTAATTTAAACATGATCAAGTATATATATTCCTATCGGTAGGGGGCTCATCTGAGAGTAATCCCGATTAATGTATATGATCCTGATTTAGGTAGGGTCGTTATTTAAGAATGAAATGTATATAGGAATTTATTTAATCAGCTTCACTAATTAAATAAATTAAACAAGAGGGGCGATTGCAACGTTTGCTTGTGCCGTATTTATTAAAAGAGGTTATTGCACAAACAAACTTGCCGACATTTATGACTGGCAACTTATAAGTCTGTCAATATTTGGTTTTATTTGTGAAATGTAAAATATAGAGAATATCGAAGATTGTTCTAGATCATTCCTTGATAGGATTCCTTATAGAATTCTATTGCGGGCTTCGTCCCCAAAAATAGTATAATAATTATTCTTATACATTACCTTATAAATAGATTCATTTTAAATAAAAGTGGTTTAAGTGATTATTTGTGTTTCTTTCCTATTAGTTAGGAAGACCTCCCTAGGTTAGATTAGGTCCATCCCGGGTACCGAACCCCGAGAGTACACTACTTTTTTGTTGATAGCAAAACGTTTATGCTGGTATCTCTGGTAGTCATCATGTTGTAGCGTTTTAAAGTTCACTTTATTATTTTCTCGTAGTATAAAAAAGATAAAAAAAGAACTATTATAAACTATTTTGATGCTAGGATTGAATCCCAAGTGAAGGCTTGACTTTATCATACAGCCTGTTACTTGTTCATTCAATGTTCGTGGTTGATCTCTTTTATGATTGGAACATTTACTAACAATATCCATTCCAACATTGGACGACCGATTGGTGTAGTGGTAAGTAGCTTTGCCTCATACGCCGAAGGTCCCAGTTTCGAGTCCTGGCCGGGGCATGCATTTGTGTGATGAACACAGATGTTTATTCTGGGATCCCCCCCAGTTCGCCGTATGGTAATCCATTACACTAGCTCTGCTTACTTTGGGGCCATACAGTTGGTGTGTTTGTCTGGGGATTATTATAATTATTATTATAAACATACATCCAAGATGCGATTAAAAATATTTATAATCTGATTAATCTGTAAATTGTCCACAGATTAGACTTTTACTTGTACATACATACCTTTGAAAATACGTTAAAACGGATGTTCTCGTATTTAAAGTTTGTACGATTTAATTATCAAACATGTAAAATGTATAAAAATTCTTATCAAAAACAAATCGGGTGCTTTAAACATTAAAAACAACAAAGCGTTAAACAACAAAATATTTCAGAAATTCACATGAAACTCGGCTTACTTAAGCCAACCAAACACACTGACGCCCGGTTTCTGAAACGCCAATCAACGAAAAAAATTACTAACAAGCTGTCAAATCTCTTGTCTACTAATTGGGTTGCTGAAAGCCCGGTCAATTACTGATTTGATTTGATCATCTTTGTTACTTGATAGAGCTCTTAAATATCAGTACTAATATGTATGTCAATCGCCATTTCGGGTTTCTTGAACGCAAGTTAACGCCTAATCGTAGATTAAACTACTGTCAAAACATGTGTTAACTATTTCGTGATTGTTGGCAAGTTAACTGTTAAATATTGTTTGATAGCACAAATTTACTCTTTATATTAATTTCGGGTATGTGAATCATGCTCACTTTCATTGAATGTTTGTAATAAGTTTAATTCGATTTATCAGATGCTACTTGTAATTCTATTCCATGTCTCTTTCCGATATCAGCGTCAGCTTGAGTGACTCTAGCAGTGATGATAATGAACAATTTCAAACCCAGCTTATTTTTAAAAGGAGAATGAATCCTTTCGAATTCTACAGCAACGAAGAATTTAAGAATCGCTATAGAATGTCGAAAGCTGTATTAATGTTACTGGTGAACATGGTAGAATCAACTTAGGCCCTTAACATTACGGAACAGAGCAATAAGTGCCTTGGAACAAGTGCTACTTACCATAAGTTATTTTGCAACAAGAGCAATCCAAATAACTTAAGTTGCCTATTTCTGCACGGTGGGTAAATGAATTGACCAACTTCACTCATGTAGAAAAAATATAAAAAAAAATATTTAAATGTCATGTGAAGCTTGAATGTCTTTAATATAGTCATAGATTATGTTTGCGAAGCAATTATTTTCTATTTCGTTCGGGAAAACTATTGTTATGTTGGTATTCGCAGTTAACCGCTTATTAGAATCCAAAAAAGATTTTCATCGTTCTACGTTATTCATTTACCTCATAAATCCATCACCCTATTGATGATTTTGTAGTAGCTTCGTGGGATACAATGAAATTGTTTAGCGACTTTCTTCCAAATTAAATACTATTTTATTAGTTATCTCTACACAGGGTGTAAAAGAAGTCTGAAACAGGTAAAAGGGTTGCTTAAAAGTTTTCCTATAGAACATTCGAAAAAAAATAGTTTTCACTTTTCTGAAGAGACAAGCGTAAACATATTTTAAAATGTAAAAAAAGGTAAGAACAAATTTTCTGTGAAATCCCGTTATGCTGCAGCACTAATGCACTGACTGATATAATAAGCTGCTAAACATGTATCGCGGGAAGCGCGAGCGATTTTTTCACAAATCAACCTATGTTCCTGGGAAAAGTTGTTCTGTTTAAGAAACTCTTTTACTTGTTTCTGGCTTAACAGTACACCCTGTAAATCTCTCCTGGTTCCTGATCTATATCATAAAAGAAACCTCCAAACTTCCAAACAACTTCAGGTTTCTGGAACCATGTTAAACATATAATTAATAATTCTTTTGATATAAATTTTGTTATATTTCCCCGAACTTAGTCTCTTTGATGTTTATTCGTTAAAATACAAACAAGGTTCACAAACAGAACATTCAACTGAAGCACCGTTGTTTTATTATTGTTCGATAAATTTTTGTCACCCACCCACAGTTGCTATATATACGAGTATACATACTTAACGTATAAATAGGGCCGCACAAACAAATGACTTCAGTATAGTTACTTAAATACTTTCGATTTATTAGTGCAATATAATAAGCTCTTCCTGTGAGATATTTTAGTAATTTATTGTATTAAACGTAATATAGCCTAACCAAATACAAAGGTTTTAAAATCTAACTCTACCAGTAATTATAGGCCCTTACATGTCAGCTAAAGACGTAATAGAAGGTATGTCATAGTAAAAATACTAATACCAAAAAAAAAAAAAAAACAAATCGTTAAAGTAAAATTAATTTGCATGCATAAGTAACCAAATTTATTTTTAGTTGCCCAACTACATTATCTAACTTTTCGAAAAGTTAGATAATGAGATAAGATATTAGCCAAACTAAATAAGTTCTATTGGATAATTATAACAAACACTTGCAAAAAAAGAAAGAAAAATGACTTAAAAAACAGCACAGAGATCTTAGCTGTACATTTCGGCCTGTTTGGTGTGGAGGTAAGTATCCTTGCCTACCATGCCAGAGGTCCCGGGTTCGAATCCTGGTAGAGGCAGATATTTTATTATATTTGCTTTCTAGTCATGGATGTGTATGTATGTTTATTTAAGTTTATTTCTAATATTTATACATGAAAAAAAAATATCGTTGTGTGCTTATATATTTCTTAAGTTTATTTATCCGTTATCTAGTATCCATAACACAAGTTCTTAATGATACTTAATTTCGGCTAGATAATGTAGTGTGATTGTTAAAAATATTACTTATTTATTTATTATTTATTTCCGGGATCAAAGAGAAACACAACAAGAGCTTCGAAAATAACATTAGAACGGACAGTAAATAGCAAAGTTAAAATGCTGCAGTGCAGTAGAATATTAAAATTAAATACCCTATTAACCTGAGACATACGGTACATTTTCAAAAGCGCAATGCCTATTGACTTTTTTTACGATCAAAAATCTCGCTACCGCTACCGCTACGATTTCTAAGTCAAACAAATGAAAGTGATAAAAATAATTATTTCGTCGCCTACAGATGAATGGCGGGAGCTTCTTTGGTCACCATCGCTAAGTTGCCACATACATTTTGGCAAATATTTTTCCTACAAACTTCATGAAAAATGTAATGCATACTCTCCGAATAACAATGATTCGTAGATTATGGATATTAAAACTCATATAGAAATTGAACTTTAGGTACTTTTGTATGTATATTGCTTTGATTATATTAGATTATATGATTATGCGATTTCACGGTTCAGTAAAGCACTTACTTTCTGTTTCATTTCGTATCTGTTTTACATTGCCTGAGTTTATACTGCTAAGACGTCTGTATAAGAACTTTCGCTAGCTGCACTTTGAATCCAGCAAATAATGAAACAAGGGGCCATGAGAGGCGGATAGTGCATGAATGTTGTATACAATGTATCAATGCAATTCGTATATAAGTAAGTACACTGATTTTGTATTGATTGCAGAAAGTTTATGCTGCTTTTACTGGTAGTCATCATTTTCGTTTGTTTAAAAGACAGAGTCGCTTATATAACGTCGTATAGAAACATCAAATAAACGTTCCAAAAAAGTAACGTTCACTCAAGCCAAGTAAACGAACGAAGCAGCTCAAACGCCATCTCGTTGTATGAAAGCCTGACAGTGAGCCCTGAGTAAATCTTTTAGGGGCAAACCTTCAAAGCACCCTTAGGGCTGTGACGCACGGCACAGCATCACACGTTATGCAGTGTTAATTACAGTTCAACCAACTTATCTGTTACGAAAAGGGTGGCGCTGCATTCTATGCTTTTACTCACGTAACTAATTTATTCCAGTTTTTGCTACTTAATAGTTGATGCCGCTGTACTTGCGTACTGAGACTAAACGATGTTACAGCAAGCAGAAATGAATGTAGTAGGTGGATGGAGATTGGAGATAAATGCCTTTGGTAAAGTTAAGTGGGTAGTAAACAATTTAGGAGGTTCTTTACATTAATATGTATTGATTATATGTATTGTCATGAAAAGTAGTAAGTAGCCTTGCCTCATACGCTGGAGGTCCCAGGTTCGAGTCCTGGTGTGACGAATACAAATGCTTGTGTTGGGTTATGCTGTTGATTTTTATATATTATGTATGTTTATTCTAGGTTCAACCCCAGTTCGCTGTACGGCCATCCATAACACAAGCTCTGCTTACTATGCTTTGGGGCCATCCAGTCGGTGTGTTTGTCTGGGGATTTAATTATTTATTCATCAACCTCGTTTAAACTTTAATTACACAATCGCCTTTACACGTATTTTCATTCTATACAAGGCTAAACGCTCATAGGAAACCTTCGCGTAAACTTTAATGTTACTTCAAAAATATAGTTTGTTTAGTACGTTGGTACTTCCTTATTATTGAAAAACGTTTGTTTCTATCTCACCTGATGGAAAGTGACGATTGTAATTCCTTGTATTAATTTTTATTTAGTATTAATTGTATTATGTAATAAAATGATTTTGGTAACGAATTAACGAATATTGTTTATCGCGATTTAATTTACATTTAGAATTATTTGACGATAAATGTTTATACGATTTTTTTACTGGCCATTCGCCGGGTACTAGCGCACCATGCTCACTTCGTTTACTCGGCTCGCGCGAGTCGCAGGGTCTTGGTTAGGGTCAGTTTGTCGTTTTACCTAAATTCAAATTTTCTCTCGTCTTAATATGTGATGTTTGACAGTCATCTAAATAAATATCGTTTGCAAGGGCTGAACCATTTGAAGTATTTTGATCATAAGGTATTTGTAATGTATATGTAAAGGTGTTTTAATGTTATGTTACAGCTTAAGACATTTATATCGATTAGGTAATTTGATCATTCGCTATCTAACCTCTTATTCCGAACTATACAGGATTAGTTCACATGCGTACTGTTTATATACTATGGAACCATCTATCCCACTTCCTCCACTAAGTAGGATGTATACGTGATACTGTGCACTACTGTTGTTCAGTTTAGAAGTGCATAATAAAAAAGTAACGTAAAAAAGTAAAAGAATCTACACGCGATAAGTTTCACACCCCTGCCTTCTGGATATGTATAGAATGCAAATACGCATTGCATACATTGCATGCTTTTTCACAGTCGAAATTTACATTTTCATACAGTTTCATATTTTTTTAAAGTAATTAATGCATAGAAGTGAAAAGGCCTTATCACGAAGCTTGCGCGAGCTGGTTACACGATACACTAAGATTGTTACCGTACATCATTTTTGTAGTAAACAAGTTTTATATAACTGGCAACAAAGTAATAAAATTGCAGCGGAGGCAATGGGATACTGACGCTTCGAAGCCATGCATTTTTTTTTATTTTTTATTTTATTTTAATGGCAAACTTACAATCGATAGTTATACAGCATTTCTAAGTTTTTAAACTAGGTAGAACAAGTTCATTGTGACGTTTATTTTATATCTACAACAAAAGGGTACGTAGGAAGTCCGGTCGTACTTTATTAAAGTTATATTTTTATTCTAGTTTTATAGCTACCTCTTAATAACATAGCAAAGTTTCATAACCTTTAGAAGATCACGTTTACAATCAATTTCTTGTTTGATTTTGTAATAAACCCAAGATCTTGAGCACTTGTTCTTACGGATTTTTTATATAATAAATAAAATATATAATATAATATAAATATTTCTAACAATCAACAATTGGGCTAGATAATGTGGTGTACAATATCTAGCCCAAATTAAGTATCATTAAGAACTTGTGTTATGGATACTAGATAACGGTTAAATAAACTTAAGAAATATATAAACACACATAGATATTTAATTTTCATATATAAATATTAGAAATAATCTTAAATAAACACACATACACATCCATGACTAGAAAGCAAATATGTTAAAATATCTGCCTCTACCAGGACTCGAACCCGGGACATCTGGCATGAAAAGCGAGGGTACTTACCTCCACACCAAACAGGCTGTCAACATAAAGTTTTTGATTAAATGTTTATTTTGATATCATAATAATAATAATATGTATTAATAAATATAATATATACAATAGTAATAAACTGTGGATTCACATTGCGAGCTACCAATAGGCATGTAAGAGGTAATACTGGGATTTGATCATATTCAGACTGCTATGTACACCTTGTGATTACCCACAGCGAGGTACATAGCTGTACGAATGTATATAGTTCAATAGTTACAAACTGGTCGGGATATAAGTAAAATGTTCTCATAAAATATTTCATGGATAAGGTTCATGGATTATTCATAATCATGGATAATTCATAAAATATTTTATGGATAAGGTTTTCCACTAAATAAAGTTATCTTTTTATATTTGTGAAATAATCAAGAAAAATAATTATGAAGGCGAATATAGTTGAATACATGGCTAGCTCTCGCTTTACAATAGGCTTGAAACTTTGCTTACTCGATCGGGTTACTTTTATGAGTCTTTTACTGTGAAAGCTGCACATCTCTAAAACTCACTGCCGTCTGCCATTCGACATGCTAAGTCTATTGCTATCTTTAAATCAAGATTACACAATCTCCTTTTAGAGAAATAAAAGATTGCAACTGTATATGTATCTTTGTAATTATTAATTAGTATATATGTATATATTTATGAATATTAAAATTTGTATGGTTATAGAGCTTTATTTTTATTTATTTATTTTATTTAGTAAAATATCTTCCGCGCACTTACTAGCTTTCCAGTTACACAAAGGTTGTCTGGAAGAAATCGCTGCCAGCGATAAGACCGCCTTTGCCCACATTAGATTTAAGTTATTTACTGCAAATATTTTTATTGTAATTTTTATTTTGTGTGAGCAATAAAGAGTTATTGTTATTATTATTATACACGTTTTTCTATGCCCTTTCTTTATTTATCAGGTGTGTAAAAATAAAAACTACTTACATATGCTGTTTCTTTGAATTTCACAATGTTAAGGTATTGGTTTTTTATACAATTATAAGATTATAACCATGTTTCTGATTTACATTTAAAATTAATTAATACAAATGATTAAGTATTGTAGGAGTAGAAGTAGGGTAAATCTAAAAATTATTTTAATACTTAAACGTGCCAAATGGCCAATCATATTAACAAATTAATTTTGGAATATATATACAATAGAAGTTAATTACACGCATTGTTCTCCACTCAATGCCATAGTTTATACTATCAAATAAATTCAAGCGTTACTACATACTGTCATACATTTACAAGCACATTTACAAAAAAACAAGCACTTTTACCTTGGCATAGTGTTGAAAACCGCCGGTCGTATACTAATTATAACTATATAGGTATATACTAACTATAATTAGTACACACATCCACGGTCGAACTGCGATTATTTATCGCATGGAGAAGCATCGCGTACTAAAATGTCCATTGCAATGTATTAATAACAATGCTTGCTTTTTATTGAATTCCAAAAAATGAAAACCTAAAAAGTTTGATTATAACAAATCGTAGTCCAATCAAATGCCAGAAATATCTGTATTCAATGTTCTGTGCTTCACATTCATACGTCCGAATTAATTTCTTAAAGAGTAATTATTAATTGTAAGGGTTTTTCATTTTGTTTCGATATTTTTTATCAGTAAGTGTTGTAAAAGTCCTCGTAAGTCAGAAAACTAAAAAAGTTACTACAAGTTTGAAAGACTACGTCTCACAGCACCTGTTTAAAAGACTACGTCGTAGGCTAGTTTGCGTGTTCGTTCTACAATAATGTTCCAATACAGTCAAACTATTGACAAGAAATTTGCGTTGCTAAGAAACATAAGCTCTATATGAAGCAACTCTGGATTAGTGAAAACGAGTTTTAATCTCCATCGTTTAGGGTTTGTTATGGTTCAAATTCGTAAAACGAAACGTGTATTAGAAGCAATGAAATGCTTCATTAAATGCCATACTGTCCTACGCATTCTGCTTTATAAAACTATGAATTATGGGAATCAGCATACTATTTGCGCGACCAACACTTCTGGGACAGACCTGATATAAAAACTTCTAAGTCTTATAAAAACTTTCCTTCTGCGGATAGACTACGAGTAACAACCAACTTGACATTAATCTAGACTGACGCAACGACAAAAAGCCCTATGAAATAATATTTTTGCCATCAAATTCCAAAACAAATATTAAACATTTCCTTTCCAATAAATACTAAAAGAGCAAATGAAAATTTCCTATCTTGAGCCAGCAAATCTTTCGACCTATTAGGTAACCCTTAACTCGTCGAAGCATGTTTGTAAACATGTTTGTGGATCCGCGGCACCCCGTCCAATGTAAACATTGTCATTGCGAGCAAATTGAATGGCCTGTCGTGATCATCATTGTTTTGCTTCACTACGGCTGTCTAAAGTGTGTTTTGTATTTTGATAATTTTAGTTGAGTAAGGAAGAATTCTTTTATTACTAAGTCTAATAAAAAATTCTAATATTTAGAAAAATTAAAAAGTGCTTGATTTTCCAGCAGACTTAATATAATCGTTTTTGGTTGTTGTAGATATATTTACGTGAATGTTTCTTTTATTTAAAAATCGTATTTAAGATGGGTTTATGTTGATCGGACGTAACACAGGTGCTCCGGCTAAGGAAGACTTGACTGCTTCCAAAGCAAAACCATAAATTTTTAATCCTATACAAAATTGTAATGAGCTATCTGCTCCTTTAATAAAATATTGCAAAGCCATATTTAAAAACGTGTTATACAGTTTAAATTAAATTAACAATAAATATCTGACGCTCCTTACTCATTCAGCAACATTTCCCGACTGCAAATATTAGTTTTTCCTCAATGCTTTGAAAGAACGCAGGAACCAGTCCTAAAACAAAAACCTCAGAAGGCCAAATGTACCGGGTATGTCACTAATAGATCTTGTTTATCAGGGGATAAACAAGGGGTTAACAGTTGCTCTGTAACAACTGGCTGGTATTGTTCTTGGAACTGCTAAACATTGCTTTTGGAAACTTGCCAGGCAGAGAACTGCCCGTTTGTTTAATAATTGTGGCTCCGTCTGTTCGTAATTAATTATAGTAGTTCAAAAGGCCGTGTTGATTCATGTATTTACTGAAAGATGATTCAGAACAATTTTCATCATTAGATATCCCCTGAAGAATAAAAGCCGACAATACGGTAATCCAGACGTTTAGATTTTAAATTTTTAGTTGAAAATTTTAATGATAATTCATTTAACATAAATTCTCAACTTTAGGTAATTTTTTTAGTAACTTTCATGAAAGTTCCTAAATTTTATGCATAAACACACAGTTCTTAGAGATTTAGTATAAAAAATAAATATCCGAAGAAACCTTCTACTTTTTTTTAAATTTTTGAAACTGACTCGGTCGCAATTTTGCGAAAATTAATAAAAAAAATCGTAACTATGAAAAATCGTATAACATATATGGAGGTCATTCAGATACCTCTCAACACGAGGCACCTAAATAAAATTTTTGGACGCCACTTTTCTGGCCACCCTGTAGCCCTTGAAATGTCATGTGTTCCACTTAAAAGCAGGGCACAGTCAGTGATTACAACCAAAGCCTTCGGTCGGGGACGCATCAGACGTCGCTGATAATAATAACAATATCTTATAAGGAATAAAACACTCATAAATTTATTGTGGCTTGTGTTTCTATTTCAAATGAGTACTTATGAATTATCCAATGTAATGCATGGTAACGTGGAACATGGAGAATATTATTAAACTTATTATTTATATAAACTTATTATGATCTATAAAATTAAGTTCTTTATTAAATTATCAAAAATGAAATATATTAAAAGTGTAATTAAATACGGTGTCAGCAACTACTTGGTACCGAGTATTAAAGCTTGTAATCGCACAGTTAAGTTTATCTTTCAGATGATGTACCTTTTCATCGAATACATACTAAGAAACCTTGAGCGTTCTACTCGATCTTTAATTGGAAATTGTTGAGTATTTTACCTCCAGATGATGTACCTTTTCATCGAATACATATTAAGAAACCTTGAGCGTTCTACTCCATGTTTAATTGGAAATTGTTGAGTATTTTACCTCCAGATGATGTACCTTTTCACTGAATACATACTCAGAAACCTTGAGCGTTTTACTCCATCTTTAATTGGAAATTGTTGAGTATTTTACCTCCAGATGAAGTACCTTTTCATCGAATACATACTAAGAAACCTTGAGCGTTCTACTCCATCTTTAATTGGAAATTGTTGAGTATTTTACCTCCAGATGATGTACCTTTTCATCGAATACATACTAAGAAACCTTGAGCCTTCTACTCCATCTTTAATTGGAAATTGTTGAGTATTTTACCTCCAGATGATGTACCTTTTCACTGAATACATACTCAGAAACCTTGAGCGTTTTACTCCATCTTTAATTGGAAATTGTTGAGTATTTTACCTCCAGATGAAGTACCTTTTCATCGAATACATACTAAGAAACCTTGAGCGTTCTACTCCATCTTTAATTGGAAATTGTTGAGTATTTTACCTCCAGATGATGTACCTTTTCATCGAATACATACTAAGAAACCTTGAGCGTTCTACTCCATCTTTAATTGGAAATTGTTGAGTATTTTACCTCCAGATGAAGTACCTTTTCATCGAATACATACTAAGAAACCTTGAGCGTTCTACTCCATCTTTAATTGGAAATTGTTGAGTATTTTACCTCCAGATGATGTACCTTTTCATCGAATACATACTAAGAAACCTTGAGCCTTCTACTCCATCTTTAATTGGAAATTGTTGAGTATTTTACCTCCAGATGATGTACCTTTTCATCGAATACATACTAAGAAATCTTGAGCGTTCTACTCCATCTTTAATTGGAAATTGTTGAGTATTTTACCTCCAGATGATGTACCTTTTCATCGAATACATACTAAGAAACCTTGAGCGTTCTACGCCATCTTTAATTACTTTTCTTTCCTTGTTTTTCTGTTTCTTATTGTTGATTTGTAAATATTCCTGTTTGTAAATAAAGATAAATCCCTTCTCTTTATAATAATACGATACCACCGTAACTTAAGAGTTTGTTGTATCTGCGGCATCTCCGTGGAATTTAATATCAAAAGGACGGAAGTGGCACACCGCGAATTTTATACGACATTCATGTTTTATTAAATTTTATTACAACGTTTTAAAAGTTTTGTTTTAAATGATTTTCCATATAACTAGTTTACAATGAGGTGAATAGTAAGTAACTAAATTCATAAACCAAGTTTGGCGCAGGCCTGAGCCCGTACCTCACATGGTAAGAGTGCGTTTTTTTTCCTCTACGTCGGTCGTATGGTAAAGGACCTCTTAATTATAAATTCGGCTTAGTAAATCTAGACTTGATGGAATATAGATAAAATATAAATTCACTAGAGAAAAGATATACTTCAGAAGAGCCTTAAAGAACCATTTGAGTCCTGAGTCCCAGTCCCTGAGTGTGTCCATCCTTTCTGTTCAATATTATCTTCGAGCAAGGCCAAGCATCCTGCAAACAAAAACAAAAGGAAATAATTAAATTTACAGTACATACACTATAGTTCGTTTGCGTTAAGAATGCAGCGAGTCATCGATGCAACTACAGATACTAGCAAATGAGATTGCCAAAAAGTTTTCTTACTGTCGGTGACGCCATGGCTATAACCTAATGCTGAGACGATACGTCACATAATTCATTTTATACCCTTAGCTAAGTCAACCCAATTGATCTAACAAAAACTCATCCCTGAGCCGACTTTTATCAATCTGAATAAGACAAACAAACAGCCCTTCGAATACTTCTATCAATTAAAAATAGTAAGGTCACGTCGTTCGTGTCCAAAACCAATAGCGTTGAAGCTAACGAGCCCTTAATAATACCCCGGAAGGCGAAACAAGGGCATGACCTTGGTAGCAGTGACCTCAGGTACTGTGACCTTGGACACCAATTTAACGAAGCACTATAAACAACATCTCATTACGATTTATTTTACAAACTCTGAAATAAATATAGTAAAAGTAATGAATATTTGAAAAGTTACTAATGCAGACATAAAAATAAAAAGCTTTAAAAACAATTCATATCAATTTCATCCCGCGAAAATGCTTTGAAATATCCTTTTCGACTATTTTATTAAGTTTTATTCTTAAATTACAACCCTTTCCGGTTTGAAAGCCGCTTGTAAAGTTAATCGTCCGCTTTGGGTCTCTTTAAGAAGTTATTTGTGTAAAATGTTATCCTGCAGGTCTAACATGGAGCCACAGTCATTTTGACAGATAAAAAAAGGCAACTTTCAGCAACCACGTGTCTCTTGTCATGTACTGACCAAGCCAACTAAACGACTTTCAAATATTATGTCACATGTTTCGCATAAGAACATTAGTATTTATTTCGGTATTTTGTGCTAGTATTATTAACCTGACTAAATTAGCGACGTATGAGTATGTTTTTCTTTCGCAGTACTTATTTTGTTTAGTCGGCAAGCTGCATTTTGCCCATTCGTATAATTCGCTTGGTCAAGTATTAGGCTTACCTCTTAGGGTGTTACCACACCAATCGACCGATTGTCGATCGATGGCGTCGACTGTTCCATTCTACTATCTATCGACGTCTGTCGATTGGTGTGGTAACACTCTTAAAGGCATAGCGAAGAACTCTCATGCCATAGTAACTGGTACTTTTTGTAGAAGTGTTAATATCAAATTTAGAATTGCATGGTTTAATACTTAATAGTACATTACGATACGCGTGACCTAAGTGACCTAAGTACTCGCTGAGCTCGGGCGCTAACTTCATGCCGTGCATCTATAGATAACTTAGGTCCCATTTTTTTTTTTTTTTTGTTCCCCTCCGCGGGAAGGGCAGGAGGATAAAAATGCCCTGACGCATACTCTGGCGCGATTCCAAAGTTATGTGGGACTCGTCCCGACGCCTACCAGGACCATACCCACTAAAAACCCCCTGTCGGCTCGTGCATTTTTGCCACTCAGCCTTCATCTGAGCGACGGCCAATTGGAGAAAGAGGCCGCGCTAGCGGGGCCCAGACCCCTTCTGGGCCCCGCTGGGATTACATAGCACTGAAGGTGCTCAAAGCACTGAAGGTTAATACATAGCACTGAAGGTGCTCAAAATGAAAATCAATAATTAAAACAAAAATTAAAAAATTGCAAAATAAAATTGAGTTAATTCGCATTTACGTTAGAATTAGGATTTACGTTAGAATTAGAATTTACGTTAGAATTAGAATTTGCGGCCAGAAGGGCCTCGAGATCGCGTGACAGTCTGGTGGATGAGTACGCTTGCGCATTTCTAGGCCTAGCGACTTTGAACTTCGAGTCTAACACAGGAGCAGCATATGAGACCGAATCACGAACTAGAGGATTGGGATGGGTTTCGGAGCGTTGAAAAACGCTTCAGAGAGTGTTTTGAGATGTTGTTGCACTGTAGGCAGTTCAAGATCTCTATGCAAGTCCGCGTTACGCACGTACCACGGTGCGTTTGTGGCCTGGCGGCAAAAGAGGTTTTGAACTACCTGCAGTTTGTGCAGGAGGGAGGGTTTGGCGTGGGCAAAGATTGGCGAGGCATACGTCATGACGGGTCTAACGCAGACCTTGTAAAGTGTACGTTTGTTTCTGAAGGACATTTTACTTTTTCTACCTAACATGCTATTTAGGCGGACTAAATAGTGACGAGCGAGTTTCGAAACTCTTTCGACGTGTGGCTTGAAAGAAAGCGTCGGATCTAATGTGACGCCTAAGTATTTAGTACTGCGCTTCCAGGGGATGGGAATGCCTAACATTCGAACGTGGGGATCGCCGTCGGGACGACGGCGTTTGTGGTCGAAGCGCATCGCAGAACTCTTTCCAGGGTTCACATCGATGCGCCATTCTTGAAACCATGCACCAAGGGCGTTTACGGCCCTTTGGAGTCTGGTTACAAGGTGCCGAACACTGTGGCCCCTGGTATAGAGTGCGGTGTCGTCAGCAAAGAGGGTGAGTTCGACGCCTTTCGGCGGGATGGGAATGTCGTTGGTGTACACGGTGTACAGCAGAGGGGCGAGGACTGAGCCTTGAGGGACTCCAGCCTTTATGGGACGAGGTGCAGAAAGCGTGCCTTCGTGTTTAAATCGAAACGTACGGTCTTTGAGAAACGACGCTATTAACCTGACTAGGCGATCCGGTAAGCCTATCTTGTAGAGTTTATAAACGAGACCGCTGTGCCAGACTTTATCGAAAGCCTTGGCTACGTCAAAGAAAACCGCGACTGTTTTATAACGACGCGGATAGAAACCGTCAAGTATATACTCGACGATTCGGTGGACTTGCTGAGGGCAGGAGTGTTTAGCGCGAAAGCCGAACTGATGGGGAATAATGAGAGGATCGCCATCCGTTGGAAACAGATGGTTCCGCATTCGAGAGAGTATGACTCTCTCGAGAAGTTTAGACATTGCCTTGAGGAGGCTGATGGGTCTGTGATTAGCCGGGACGTTCAGAGGTTTGCCCGGCTTGGGAATGCCTATGACTGTCGCTTCTTTCCAAGCTTTTGGAAAGTAGCTATGGTCGAAGCAGGCATTGAAAATGAAAGCTAACAAGGTAAGCATCTGTTGAGGTAGGTGCTTAAGTGCGTGGTTGGAAATTCCATCCGCACCCGGAGCCTTTTTGGACTTTTGATTTCTAATGAGAAGCAAGATTTCGTCATTAGAGACTGTGACAGGGTCGGCGATGATGGGGAGAGAGTCTCTGCGAAGGACTTCGTCCTCCACCGCCTGGATGTGTGAGGGATAAGCAGGTTGCGTGCTGGGCGAGCATTGTGCGGCAATGCTGTCGGCGAAGCATTCGGCTTTCTCTTCGACTTCGAAGGCAGTAGTGCCATCGGGACGAGTGAGAGGAGGAACGTGAGAGACGGTGTCTACGCGTAAGGCTCGGGTCATGCTATAGTACGCTTGGTGGGACGGAGAGATATTCGCCATGAGATCGTTCATCTGAGCGTCTCGGAGTTCCGCGAGGCAAGACCTAACTTTACGCTGATTCGCAGCTGTTCTATAGGCGGGCGTGGGATATTTCTTGGCTCTCCGGAGAGCCGCGTTTTTAGCTTTAATAAGATTGCTAACGGCTAAGGGAAGCGTCGGTTTGCCTTGCTTAGCAACCTTTTCGTTGTCACTGATGGCTGAGTTGATAGCATCAGTGAGAGAATTTACTAATGAATCGATTTTATCCGGGCTATCTAATTGTTCGGGAGAGATCGCGAGTGGAGAGTTCGGAGCCTCTAAGGCTGAAACTAACGTATTTTTAAAACCTTTCCAGTTGGTAAAGGTCTTAGGAGATGAGGCGTTATCGTTCGGCGGTCCTAGCACGAGGGAAACGGGGCGATGGTCGGAGCCTAGGTCATCGAGCGGTTCGATAGACCTTAGATCAAGATTGATTCGCTTGATAATTGCAAAGTCGAGGATGTCAGGAGAGTAGGACGGGTTGTTGGGATAGTGAGTGGGAGTGATGGGGGATATGACGTCTAGGTCAAGGGAGTTAGTGATGTCGAGGAGAGCGATACCGCTGGTGTTAGTCGATAGGCACGTCCAGTCAGTATGTTTGGAGTTAAAGTCTCCGAACATAATGACTGAATGGCCGAGGGCGAGAATGGCCTCAAAGTCGCTTCGGATTGGTCTGGTACCACTAGGTATGTAGATTGAAGCTATGATGATGGTCGGATGACCAGTCATAGCCAATCTACACACAGTGGCTTCCATGTTGAGGAGAGGAGGGGTAGGGAGAGGACAGCAGTGGAAGCCTCTTTTGTAATATATAGCGGTGCCGCCGAAACCGTCAGAGTTGGGCCTATCGTTACGAATAAACGCGTACTTAGGTATAGCGAATCCCCTGGAGCGGTTTGGAGTAAGCCATGTCTCCTGGAGAAGGAATAAGTCAGGTTCTTTGTTCTGAAGGAACAGTTTAATCTCGGGAAGGTTGGTATTAAGGCTACGAGCGTTAAAAGATACTAGGGATAAGCCCTTGGGTTTAATACGACTGGACGCGGGATTCGCGGGTCAAGACATTATAATTTATTATTTACGAATTTATACAAATATAAAAGAATTTACAACGAACTTAGGAGCGAGTGATGCTCGGCTAAAGCAAATAAACGCTCTTGAGGAGAGCGGGCGGCTCGCAGTTTGCGTGCGAGCACGGAAATTTCCTTAATATCGACGTTTGGAATAACGTCGAACACGGTCTTCATGTCCTCAGCCAACGACGACTGAGGTGCGGATGACGGAGAAGGACGCGGCCCTACGGAAGCTACGGGAGCTGGGATGGGTCGGGAAGGTGCAGGCGGAACGGCCGGACGCTGCCTCTAAGACAGAGCCGGAGTAGGCGTCGGCTGAGCGGGCTTTGCTTCCGGGGGACCCCGGTTGCGCAGCGGCGGGAAGTTAGCGTGAGTGAGCGGCGGCGCCGGTTTAGGCGCGACCCTCTTGGCGGTGGAACGCGGAGCACGCGGGCAGCCCCTGTAGTTAGCTGTGTGACCAGACTGGCCGCACAGCACACAGGCAGGGGGGGAAGTGGATTCGGGAGTGCGAGTGCACTCCTTCGTAAAATGTGGATCCAGGCACTTAACGCACCTGGGGGGAGCTGAGCAGTTAGCCGCTGCGTGGCCGTAGAGCTGGCAGCGGTGGCACTGCCCAGGGTGACCGCGGGGGTTGGGACGCTCAACAGAGATATTTGAGAGTCCGCAAATTGTGCGAGCCTCTCTAAAGATCTCCCTCGAGTTGGGAGTATTCGACAAGATAACTAAAGCTAACGGAAAGCGCCTACCGCGGTTAGAGTGCATCTTGTGCACTGCTTCGGCCGGGAAACCCTGGGACTTAAGGTCCTCGAGGATTTCTTCATTCGCGAGCTCGAACGGGACGCCCCGTAGTACTGCGCGGATCTTACGCTCCTCCGGGAGGGCGTAGGTGTGGTACGCGATTTGATTTAACCCGAGTAACCTGGTAAACGCGCGGAAGTCGTCGACGGTCGCTACTTGAATTTTGATTGTATCGCCAGCGTTGGCGGCTTTTAAGTTATTAATTTTGTGCTCTTTGCACAAGTTAGAAACCGCGGTCCAGCGCGTTTTTTCACGCAGGAAGACGGGCGGAGGGAGCTGAGGTTTCGGCGGGACGGGAGCGCAGCGCGTCGCTGGCTTCGAAGGGACCGACGGAGACGCGGTTACTTCGAGCGATTTTAACGGCGCGGGGGCTGGTGTTGAAGACACCGGGGTTGGCTCAGGTGTTGAAGACACCGCGGCTTTTTTCGAACGCTTCTTAGAGCGTTTGGCAACTAACTGGAACGCGGGCTCAGGAGAACCGGTTAGGGTGGCGGCGACCGACGAAGCTTCGGACGCGGCGGAGTCTGAATCGCTCCCGGGAGCGGTACGCTTCCTGCGAGATGAGCGCGAGGATGAGACCGACGCGCAGTCCATACCGGATGGAACGGGAGACGCGGGAGAGCTAAAGACCTGAGGGGTCTGGACATTAGAGGCCTGAGGGGCCGGGGTTGAGGCCTGAGGGGCCGGGGACGCAATAGATGCCTGTAAGGCCTGCGTTAGTGCGTCAGCGGGTATGCCGTTACGCCGGACGCAGCGAGCGCCTGGGCGAACGACTTAAGAATATTAACAAGATCCATTGGAGGACTTGGAATTACAATATGTAGTATATAAATATATAATGTATGCCTATAATATATAACAAATGCCTAGGATTCCTAAATAAAAACCTAGCGAACCCTAGCGGCAAACCTCCCTACCAGCGGTAGGGGGGCTGGGGAGAATAACTTAAAACTAACCGTAGTACGCCGAAGGCCGCTACCTAGAAACCTAAAAAAGGGTACGCAGGTAAAGAGTTGACCGCGTTAGGGTCAACCTTTACCGACAGAAAGGACAAATACACACGAAAACACACAGATATGATAGAAATAAATATGAAAATAGGAGAAAATAAATAAAATAGAGAAGAGAAATAAATAAAAATAAAAAGGACTGGTTCAGTACAAATTCGTTGTCACTGTTAAGTATCCTTTGCACTGAAACCAGACTACTTACGCTGGGCACAACACTGCACTCAGCACAAGCACAACACAACTTAGCACAGCACTTTGAAGACTAAGGGGCTTAGTCGCAAAGAAAAATCGCACTTCGAAAGCACTCAGACGGAGTAGAAAAACCCTGAAACCCGTAGCACGGAACCAACACGCTAGACTGTGACGTCAGTAGACTGAGCGCCACGGAATGGCGGGAAGGGACCGATCAACGGAGAACTGGGTCTTGCACGTCCGCACCGCGTGGCGATCGGAGCGAGAATGAACTTAGGTCCCAAGTATCGTATACTATTTTACAGCAAGTGTGACATAAACCCGCCCCGGGCCGTAGCGGGTGGGGAAGGAGGGGAGGGGGGGGAGCAGGGGGATTCAGATTACTATTTTGAAAATGTATTTAAAAAGAAAAAAATCATGTGCTATTACAACAGAATAAAATTTCAAAATATCCATGAATATTTATTTCTTGATTGGCATAACAATAGATTAGACAACGGTAATGAGCTTTATTTTTTATACTTATATAATTGAAACAAGAAAGAATTTGGGCAATATCCAGCTACCACACTAATTCAGCAATCTCTTTCCTCAGTCTGCACACTTTGATTTTCGGTGGTGGACATTTGGGTGACGGTGCAATTATTAAAGACAATATTGCCGCAAGGGCCATTCAAGCTTCACATGACATTTAAATATGTTTTCTTTTATTTTTTCTACTTGAGTGAAGTTGGTCAATTCATTTACGCACCGTGCAGAAATAGGCAACTTAGGTCACGGAAAAGCGTGCGTCAATTGCGGGTTTAGGTCACTGTTGCGGAGTTTTGCGCCGGCTGGAGAAGATGCCGCCGTATGTACCCTTTGGCCCCGAAGACACCACGACCTGACGAACCACGGATTGACACCCGACTTGATCGAGTGCAGGTTGGAGCGCAGTGAAAACAACACGTCTTCAAAGTAAGAACGTTTATTGCGGATACCAAAATAAACCTTAAGTTTAAACAAGCCTATGAACCGCAATCGTTCCTGTAGTTCAGTTTCTTTCTTCAGACCTCTTCACTGGCCTCCGGATACACCGAACAGCGCTTACGTCTTCTTGGGTCTTCACTGGCCTCCGGATTCACCGAACAGCACTTTCTTTCTTCTAGTTGGATTCTTCTGAACTTTTCTTCTTAGACTTTTTCTTTCTTCTTATTAGACTTTTTCTTTCTTCTTGTTGTTTTCTTCGCTGCAGGCACCGAACTGTTTCTTTCTTCTTATAAGATGTTGTTTTCTTGCTTGTGGGCACCGAACTGACTTCCATATTTTTTTTTTTTTGTTCCCCTCCGCGGGAAGGGCAGGAGGATAAAAATGCCCTGACGCATACTCTGGCGCGATTCCAAAGTTATGTGGGACTCGTCCCGACGCCTACCAGGACCATACCCACTAAAAACCCCCTGTCGGCTCGTGCATTTTTGCCACTCAGCCTTCATCTGAGCGACGGCCAATTGGAGAAAGAGGCCGCGCTAGCGGGGCCCAGAAGGGGTCACCCGCTGGGATTACATAGCACTGAAGGTGCTCAAAGCACTGAAGGTTAATACATAGCACTGAAGGTGCTCAAAATGAAAATCAATAATTAAAACAAAAATTTAAAAAATTGCAAAATAATATTGAGTTAATTCGCATTTACGTTAGAATTAGGATTTACGTTAGAATTAGAATTTACGTTAGAATTAGAATTTGCGGCCAGAAGGGCCTCGAGATCGCATGACAGTCTGGTGGATGAGTACGCTTGCGCATTTCTAGGCCTAGCGACTTTGAACTTCGAGTCTAACACAGGAGCAGCATATGAGACCGAATCACGAACTAGAGGATTGGGATGGGTTTCGGAGCGTTTGAAAAACGCTTCAGAGAGTGTTTTGAGATGTTGTTGCACTGTAGGCAGTTCAAGATCTCTATGCAAATCCGCGTTACGCACGTACCACGGTGCGCCTGTGGCCCGGCGGCAAAAGAGGTTTTGAACTACCTGCAGTTTGTGCAGGAGGGAGGGTTTGGCGTGGGCAAAGATTGGCGAGGCATACGTCATGACGGGTCTAACGCAGACCTTGTAAAGTGTACGTTTGTTTCTGAAGGACATTTTACTTTTTCTACCTAACATGCTATTTAGGCGGACTAAATAGTGACGAGCGAGTTTCGAAACTCTTTCGACGTGTGGCTTGAAAGAAAGCGTCGGATCTAATGTGACGCCTAAGTATTTAGTACTGCGCTTCCAGGGGATGGCAATGCCTAACATTCGAACGTGGGGATCGCCATCGGGACGACGGCGTTTGTGGTCGAAGCGCATCGCAGAACTCTTTTCAGGGTTCACATCGATGCGCCATTCTTGAAACCATGCACCAAGGGCGTTTACGGCCCTTTGGAGTCTGGTTACAAGGTGCCGAACACTGTGGCCCCTGGTATAGAGTGCGGTGTCGTCAGCAAAGAGGGCGAGTTCGACGCCTTTCGGCGGGATGGGAATGTCGTTGGTGTACACGGTGTACAGCAGAGGGGCGAGGACTGAGCCTTGAGGGACTCCAGCCTTTATGGGACGAGGTGCAGAAAGCGTGCCTTCGTGTTTAAATCGAAACGTACGGTCTTTGAGAAACGACGCTATTAACCTGACTAGGCGATCCGGTAAGCCTATTTTGTAGAGTTTATAAACGAGACCGCTGTGCCAGACTTTATCGAAAGCCTTGGCTACGTCAAAGAAAACCGCGACTGTTTTATAACGACGCGGATAGAAACCGTCAAGTATATACTCGACGATTCGGTGGACTTGCTGAGGGCAGGAGTGTTTAGCGCGAAAGCCGAACTGATGGGGAATAATGAGAGGATCGCCATCCGTTGGAAACAGATGGTTCCGCATTCGAGAGAGTATGACTCTCTCGAGAAGTTTAGACATTGCCTTGAGGAGGCTGATGGGTCTGTGATTAGCCGGGACGTTCAGAGGTTTGCCCGGCTTGGGAATGCCTATGACTGTCGCTTCTTTCCAAGCTTTTGGAAAGTAGCTATGGTCGAAGCAGGCATTGAAAATGAAAGCTAACAAGGTAAGCATCTGTTGAGGTAGGTGCTTAAGTGCGTGGTTGGAAATTCCATCCGCACCCGGAGCCTTTTTGGACTTTTGATTTCTAATGAGAAGCAAGATTTCGTCATTAGAGACTGTGACAGGGTCGGCGATGATGGGGAGAGAGTCTCTGCGAAGGACTTCGTCCTCCACTGCCTGGATGTGTGAGGGATAAGCAGGTTGCGTGCTGGGCGAGCATTGTGCGGCAATGCTGTCGGCGAAGCATTCGGCTTTCTCTTCGACTTCGAAGGCAGTAGTGCCATCGGGACGAGTGAGAGGAGGAACGTGAGAGACGGTGTCTACGCGTAAGGCTCGGGCCATGCTATAGTACGCTTGGTGGGACGGAGAGATATTCGCCATGAGATCGTTCATCTGAGCGTCTCGGAGTTCCGCGAGGCAAGACCTAACTTTACGTTGAAGCTGATTCGCAGCTGTTCTATAGGCGGGCGTGGGATATTTCTTGGCTCTCCGGAGAGCCGCGTTTTTAGCTTTAATAAGATTGCTAACGGCTAAGGGAAGCGTGGGTTTGCCTTGCTTAGCAACCTTTTCGTTGTCACTGATGGCTGAGTTGATAGCATCAGTGAGAGAATTTACTAATGAATCGATTTTATCCGGGCTATCTAATTGTTCGGGAGAGATCGCGAGTGGAGAGTTCGGAGCCTCTAAGGCTGAAACTAACGTATTTTTAAAACCTTTCCAGTTGGTAAAGGTCTTAGGAGATGAGGCGTTATCGTTCGGCGGTCCTAGCACGAGGGAAACGGGGCGATGGTCGGAGCCTAGGTCATCGAGCGGTTCGATAGACCTTAGATCAAGATTGATTCGCTTGATAATTGCAAAGTCGAGGATGTCAGGAGAGTAGGACGGGTTGTTGGGATAGTGAGTGGGAGTGATGGGGGATATGACGTCTAGGTCAAGGGAGTTAGTGATGTCGAGGAGAGCGATACCGCTGGTGTTAGTCGATAGGCACGTCCAGTCAGTATGTTTGGAGTTAAAGTCTCCGAACATAATGACTGAATGGCCGAGGGCGAGAATGGCCTCAAAGTCGCTGCGGATTGGTCTGGTACCACTAGGTATGTAGATTGAAGCTATGATGATGGTCGGATGACCAGTCATAGCCAATCTACACACAGTGGCTTCCATGTTGAGGAGAGGAGGAGTAGGGAGAGGACAGCAGTGGAAGCCTCTTTTGAAATATATAGCGGTGCCGCCGAAACCGTCGGAGTTGGGCCTATCGTTACGAATAAACGCGTACTTAGGTATAGCGAATCCCCTGGAGCGGTTTGGAGTAAGCCATGTCTCCTGGAGAAGGAATAAGTCAGGTTCTTTGTTCTGAAGGAACAGTTTGATTCCGGGAAGGTTGGTGTTAAGGCTACGAGCGTTAAAAGATACTAGGGATAAGCCCTTGGGTTTAATACGACTGGACGCGGGATTCGCGGGTCTAGACATTATAATTTATTATTTACGAATTTATAAATTATAAAAGAATTTACAACGAACTTAGGAGCGAGTGATGCTCGGCTAAAGCAAATAAACGCTCTTGAGGAGAGCGGGCGGCTCGCAGTTTGCGTGCGAGCACGGAAATTTCGTTAATATCGACGTTTTGAATAACGTCGAATACGGTCTTCATGTCCTCAGCCAACGACGACTGAGGTGCGGATGACGGAGAAGGACGCGGGCCCTACGGGAGCTACGGGAGCTGGGATGGGTCGGGAAGGTGCAGGCGGGACGGCCGGACGCTGCCTCCAAGACAGAGCCGGAGTAGGTGTCGGCTGAACGGGCTTTGCTTCCGGGGGACCCCGGTTGCGCAGCGGCGGGAAGTTGGCAGGAGTGAGCGGCGGCGCCGGTTTAGGCGCGACCCTCTTGGTGGTGGAGCGCGCGGGCAACCCCTATAGTTAGCTGTGTGGCCGGACTGGCCGCACAGCACACAGGCAGGGGGGGAAGTGGATTCGGGAGTGCGAGTGCACTCCTTAGTGAAGTGAGGATCCAGGCACTTTACGCACCTGGGGGGAGCTGAACAGTTAGCCGCTGCGTGGCCATAGAGCTGGCAGCGGTGGCACTGCCCAGGGTGACCACGGGGGTTGGGACGCTCGACGGAGATATTTGAGAGTCCGCAAATTGTGCGAGCCTCTCTAAAGATCTCCCTCGAGTTGGGAGTATTCGACAGGATTACTAACGCTAAGGGAAAACGCCTACCGCGGTTTGAGTGCATCTTGTGCACTGCTGTGACCGGGAAACCCTGAGACTTAAGGTCATCGAGAATGTCTTCGTTACTGAGTTCGAACGGGACGCCCCATAGTACAGCGCGGATCTTACGCTCCTCCGGGAGGGCGTAGGTGTGATACGCGATATGATTTAATGATAGTAGCCTGGTAAACGCGCGGAAGTCGTCGACGGTCGCTACTTGGATTTTGATTGTATCGCCAGCGTTGGCGGCTTTTAAGTAATTGATTTTGTGCTCTTTGCACAAGTTTGAGACCGCGGTCCAGCGCGCTTTTTCACGCAGGAATACGGGCGGAGGGAGCTGAGGCTTCGGCGGGACGGGAGCGCAGCGCGTCGCTGGCTTCGATGTGACCGACGGAGACGCGGTCACTTCGAGTGACATGAGCGGCGCGGGGGCGGGTGTAGAAGACACCGGGGTTGGCTCGGGTGTTGAAGACACCGCGGCTTTTTTCGAACGCTTCTTGGAGCGTTTGGTAACTAATTGGAAGGCGGGCTCAGGAGAGCCGGTTAAGGTGGCGGCGACCGACGAAGCTTCGGACGCGGCGGAGTCTGAATCGCTCCCGGGAGCGGTACGCTTCCTACGAGATGATCGCGAGGATGAGACCGACGCGCAGTCCATATCGGATGGAACGGGAGACGCGGGAGAGCTAAAGACCTGAGGGGTCTGGACATTAGAGGCCTGAGGGGCCGGGGTTGAGGCCTGAGGGGCCGGGGACGCAATAGATGCCTGTAAGGCCTGCGTTAGAACGTCAGCGGGTATGTTTACGCCGGACGCCGCGAGCGCCTGGGCGAACGACTTAAGAACGCTTACAAGGTCCATTGGAGGGCTTGAATATGTAATATATAAATATATAATGTATGCCTAGGTTCCCTAGCAAACCTAGCACCTATTTATATAAAAAATGCCTAGAGTTCCTAAATAAAAACCTAGCGAACCCTAGTGGCTAACCTCCCTACCAGCGGTAGGGGGGCTGGGGAGAATAACTTAAGACTAACCGTAGTACGCCGAAGGCCGCTACCTAGAAACCTAAAAAAAAGGGTACGCAGGTAAAGAGTTGACCGCGTTAGGGTCAACCTTTACCGACAGAAAGGACAAATACACACGAAAACACACAAATATGATAAAAATAAATATGAAAATAGGAGAAAAATAAATAAAATAGAGAAGAGAAATAAATAAAAATAAAAAGGACTGGTTCAGTACAAATTCGTTGTCACCGTTAAGTATCCTTTGCACTGAAACCAGACGCTGGGCACAACACTGCACTCAGCACAAGCACAACACAACTTAGCACAGCACTTTGAAGACTAAGGGGCTTAGTCGCAAAGAAAAATCGCACTTCGAAAGCACTCAGACGGAGTAGAAAGACCTTGAAAACCGTAGCACAGAACCAACACGCTAGACTGTGACGTCAGTAGACTGAGCGCCACGGAATGGCGGGAAGGGACCGATCAACGGAGAACTGGGTCTTGCACGTCCGCACCGCGTGGCGATCGGAGCGAGAATGAATGACTTCCATATTTTTTTTTTTTTTTTTTTGTTCCCCTCCGCGGGAAGGGCAGGAGGATAAAAATGCCCTGACGCATACTCTGGCGCGATTCCAAAGTTATGTGGGACTCGTCCCGACGCCTACCAGGACCATACCCACTAAAAACCCCCTGTCGGCTCGTGCATTTTTGCCACTCAGCCTTCATCGGAGCGACGGCCAATTGGAGAAAGAGGCCGCGCTAGCGGGGCCCAGAAGGGGTCACCCGCTGGGATTACATAGCACTGAAGGTGCTCAAAAATTAAAAGTAAAATAAAAACATTAAAAATGAAAAGTAAATAATGAAAACATTAAAAATTGAAAAATTAAATATGCATTAATTCGGATTTACGTTAGAATTAGAATTTACGTTAGAATTAGAATTTGCGGCCAGAAGGGCCTCGAGATCGCGTGACAGTCTGGTGGATGAGTACGTTTGCGCATTTCTAGGCCTAGCGACTTTGAACTTCGAGTCTAACACAGGAGCAGCATATGAGACAGAATCACGAACTAGAGGATTGGGATGGGTTTCGGAGCGTTTGAAGAACGCTTCAGAGAGTGTTTTGAGATATTGTTGTACTGTAGGCAGTTCAAGATCTCTATGCAAGTCCGCGTTACGCACGTACCACGGTGCGCCTGTGGCCCGGCGGCAAAAGAGGTTTTGAACTACCTGCAGTTTGTGCAGGAGGGAGGGTTTGGCGTGGGCAAAGATTGGCGAGGCATACGTCATGACGGGTCTAACGCAGACCTTGTAAAGTGTACGTTTGTTTCTGAAGGACATTTTACTTTTTCTACCTAACATGCTATTTAGGCGGACTAAATAGTGACGAGCGAGTTTCGAAACTCTTTCAACGTGTGGCTTGAAAGAAAGCGTCGGATCTAATGTGACGCCTAAGTATTTAGTACTGCGCTTCCAGGGGATGGGAATGCCTAACATTCGAACGTGGGGATCGCCATCGGGACGACGGCGTTTGTGGTCGAAGCGCATCGCAGAACTCTTTTCAGGGTTCACATCGATGCGCCATTCTTGAAACCATGCACCAAGGGCGTTTACGGCCTTTTGGAGTCTGGTTACAAGGCGCCGAACACCGTGGCCTTTGGTATAGAGTGCGGTGTCGTCAGCGAAGAGGGCGAGTTCGACGCCTTTCGGCGGGATGGGAATGTCGTTGGTGTACACGGTGTACAGCAGAGGGGCGAGGACTGAGCCTTGAGGGACGCCAGCCTTTATGGGACGAGGTGCAGAAAGCGTGCCTTCGTGTTTAAATCGAAACGTACGGTCTTTGAGAAACGACGCTATTATCCTGACTAGGCGATCCGGTAAGCCTATCTTGTAGAGTTTATAAACGAGACCGCTGTGCCAGACTTTATCGAAAGCCTTGGCTACGTCAAAGAAAACCGCGACTGTTTTATAACGACGCGGATAGAAACCGTCAAGTATATACTCGACGATTCGGTGGACTTGCTGAGGGCAGGAGTGTTTAGCGCGAAAGCCGAACTGATGGGGAATAATGAGAGGATCGCCATCCGTTGGAAACAGATGGTTCCGCATTCGAGAGAGTATGACTCTCTCGAGAAGTTTAGACATTGCCTTGAGGAGGCTGATGGGTCTGTGATTAGCCGGGACGTTCAGAGGTTTGCCCGGCTTGGGAATGCCTATGACTGTCGCTTCTTTCCAAGCTTTAGGAAAGTAGCTATGGTCGAAGCAGGCATTGAAAATGATAGCTAGCAAGGTAAGCATCTGTTGAGGTAGGTGCTTAAGTGCGTGGTTGGAAATTCCATCCGCACCCGGAGCCTTTTTGGACTTTTGATTTCTAATGAGAAGCAAGATTTCGTCATTAGAGACTGTGACAGGGTCGGCGGTGATGGGGAGAGAGTCTCTGCGAAGGACTTCGTCCTCCACCGCTTTGATGTGAGTGGGATTCGCGGGTTGCGTGCTGGGCGAGCATTGTGCGGCAATGCTGTCGGCGAAGCATTCGACTTTCTCTTCGACTTCGAAAGCAGTAGTGCCATCGGGACGAGTGAGAGGAGGAACGTGAGAGACGGTGTCTACGCGTAAGGCTCGGGCCATGCTATAGTACGCTTGGTGGGACGGAGAGATATTCGCCATGAGATCGTTCATCTGAGCGTCTCGGAGTTCCGCGAGGCAAGACCTAACTTTACGCTGAAGCTGATTCGCAGCTGTTCTATAGGCGGGCGTGGGATATTTCTTGGCTCTCCGGAGAGCCGCGTTTTTAGCTTTAATAAGATTGCTAACGGCTAAGGGAAGCGTGGGTTTGCCTTGCTTAGCAACCTTTTCGTTGTCACTGATGGCTGAGTTGATAGCATCAGTGAGAGAATTTACTAATGAATCGATTTTATCCGGGCTATCTAATTGCTCGGGAGAGATCGCGAGTGGAGAGTTCGGAGCCTCTAAGGCTGAAACTAACGTATTTTTAAAACCTTCCCAATTGGTAAAGGTCTTAGGAGATGAGACGTTATCGTTCGGCGGTCCTAGCACGAGGGAAACGGGGCGATGGTCGGAGCCTAGGTCATCGAGCGGTTCGATAGACCTTAGGTCAAGATTGATTCGCTTGATAATTGCAAAGTCGAGGAAGTCAGGAGAGTAGGACGGGTTGTTGGGATAGTGAGTGGGAGTGACGGGGGATATGACATCTAGGTCAAGGGAGTTAGTGATGTCGAGGAGAGCGATACCGCTGGTGTTAGTCGATAGGCACGTCCAGTCAGTATGTTTGGAGTTAAAGTCTCCGAACATAATGACTGAATGGCCGAGGGCGAGAATGGCCTCAAAGTCGCTTCGGATTGGTCTGGTACCACTAGGTATGTAGATTGAAGCTATGATGATGGTCGGATGACCAGTCATAGCCAATCTACACACAGTGGCTTCCATGTTGAGGAGAGGAGGGGTAGGGAGAGGACAGCAGTGGAAGCCTCTTTTGTAATATATAGCGGTGCCGCCGTAACCGTCAGAGTTGGGCCTATCGTTACGAATAAACGCGTACTTAGGTATAGCAAATCCCCTGGAGCGGTTTGGAGTAAGCCATGTCTCCTGGAGAAGGAATAAGTCAGGTTCTTTGTTCTGAAGGAACAGTTTAATCTCGGGAAGGTTTGTGTTCAGGCTACGAGCGTTAAAAGATATTAGGGATAAGCCCTTGGGTTTGATACGACAGGACGCGGGATTCGCGGGTCTAGACATTATAATTTATTATTTACGAATTTATACAAAAATAAAAGAATTTACAACGAACTTAGGAGCGAGTGATGCTCGGCTAGCGCGAATAAACGCTCTTGAGGAGAGCGGGCGGCTCGCAGTTTGCGTGCGAGTACGGAAATTTCGTTAATGTCGACGTTTTGGATGACGTCGAACACGGTCTTCATGTCCTCAGCCAACGACGACTGAGGGGAAGATGACAACGCGGGACGCGGCCCTACGGAGGCTACGGGAGCTGGGATGGGTTGGGAAGGTGCAGGCGGGACGGCCGGACGCTGCCTCCAAGACAGAGCCGGAGTAGGCGTCGGCTGAACGGGCTTTGCTTCCGGGGGACCCCGGTTGCGCAGCGGCGGGAAGTTAGCGGAGGTGAGCGGCGGCGCCGGTTTAGGCGCGACCCTCTTGACGGTGGAGCGCGGAGCGCGCGGGCAACCCCTGTAGTTTGCTGTGTGGCCGGACTGGCCGCACAGCACACAGGCAGGGGGGGAAGTGGATTCGGGAGTGCGAGTGCACTCCTTAGTGAAGTGGGGATCCAGGCACTTAACGCACCTGGGGGGAGCTGAACAGTTAGCCGCTGCGTGGCCATATAGCTGGCAGCGGTGGCACTGTCCAGGGTGACCACGGGGGTTGGGACGCTCGACGGAGATGTTCGAGAGTCCGCAGATCGTGCGAGCCTCTTTGAAAATCTCCTTCGAGTTGGGAGTATTGGAGAGGATTACTAGCGCTAACGGAAAACGCCTACCGCGGTTGGAGTGCATCTTGTGCACTGCTGTGACCGGGAAACCCTGAGACTTAAGGTCATCGAGGATGTCTTCGTTGCTGAGTTCGAACGGGACGCCCCGTAGTACTGCGCGGATCTTACGCTCCTCCGGGAGGGCGTAGGTGTGAAATGCGATTTGATTTATCGAGAGTAGCCTAGTGAAAGACCGGAAGTCGTCGACGGTCGCTAATTGGATTTTGATTGTCTCGCCAGCGTTGGCGGCTTTTAAGTAATTGATTTTGTGCACTTTGCACAAGTTGGAAACCGCGGTCCAGCGCGCTTTTTCACGCAGGAATACGGGCGGAGGGAGCTGAGGCTTCGGCGGGACGGGAGCGCAGCGCGTCGCTGGCTTTGATGTGACCGACGGAGTCGCGGTTATTACGACCGATTTTAACGGCGCGGGGGCTGGTGTTGAAGACACCGGGGAGGGCTCGGGTATTGAAGATACCGAAGCTTTCTTAGAGCGCTTCTTGGAGCGCTTGGCGACGAGTTGAAACGCGGGCTCAGGAGAGCCGGTTAGGGTGACGGCATCTGACGACGTATCAGACGCGGGTTCGGAGTCGCTCCCGGGAGCGGTACGCTTACGACGCGACGCGTGAGAGGATGCGACCGATTCGCAGTCCATCTCGGACGAGGTGGGAGACGCGGGAGAGCTTAAGACCTGAGGGGTCTCGACGTTGGAGGCCTGAGGGGCCGGGGTTGAGGCCTGAGGGGCCGGGGACGCGATAGATGCCTGTAAGGCCTGCGTTAGTATGTCATCGGGTATGCTGACGCCGGACGCGGCGAGCACCTGGGCGAATGACCTAAGAGCGTTAACAAGGTCCATTGGAGGACTTGGGATAATATGAAATATATAAATATATAATGTATGCCTAGGTTCCCTAGCAAACCTAGCGCCTATTTATATAACAAATGCCTAGAATTCCTAAATAAAAATCTAGCGAACCCTAGCGGCAAACCTCCCTACCAGCGGTAGGGGGGCTGGGGAGAATAAATTAAAACTAACAATAGTACGCCGAAGGCCGCTACCTAGAAACCTAAAAAAGGGTGCGCAGGTAAAGAGTTGACCGCGTTAGGGTCAACCTTTACCGACAGAAAGGACAAATACACACGAAAACACACAAATATGATAGAAATAAATATGAAAATAGGAGAAAAATAAATAAAATAGAGAAGAGAAATAAATAAAAATAAAAAGGACTGGTTCAGTACAAATTCGTTGTCACCGTTAAGTATCCTTTGCACTGAAACCAGACTACTTACGCCGGGCACAACACTGCACTCAGCACAAGCACAACACAACTTAGCACAGCACTTTGAAGACTAAGAGGCTTAGTCGCAAAGAAAAATCGCACTTCGAAAGCACTCAGACGGAGTAGAAAGACTTAGGAAACCGTAGCACGGAGCCAACACGCTAGACTGTGACGTCAGTAAACTGAGCGCCGCGGAATGGCGGGAAGGGACCGATCAACGGAGAGCTGGGTCTTGCACGTCCGCACCGCGTGGCGATCGGAGCGAGAATGACTTCCATAGCTCGGCGTGCGCCTTTTATACATATTTCGCCCTAAATAATTCCAGCGCTCTAATTGGCTGGCGCGTTTGTGCAATTTGCACCTAATTAAACTTAAGTTTTACTTGAATTCTAAACTTTACATCGAATTATCTTTCAAACTATTAATCAAAACTGTTACAATATTATATTCAAATTATAGAGCGAAACGATTCCTATATGTTTACATAAATTTCAATTTGATAAAATTAAACACAAAAACTTTCTAGAACAAAGACTACCTCTAAACACCGTTTGCGCCGGCAGACTGTTTACTTAGCCTATCATTGTACCTAAGGCGAAACGGTTACAAACATAATTTTATCATTTTACATCATTAAAATATGCAAACATTCTAATTACAATTAGATTTTAACATAATCAAACAAGATATAACTACCAATTAGGAACATATGCAACAACAAAGGTTTTCTCGTTATTCTCTTCAAATACGTAAAACACCATGAAAATAATAATTACATTTCAATAAAAGAAAGCAATTTACACATTATTATCAATAAACCATAACAATAAACCCTATAATTACGTAGTTATTCAACGAGAAAATATCTAACCATATTACGTCATTTATTACTTCAAATGCGTACTTTATTATATGAACCTATATACAATAACGTTATATCTACCATTATGTACCTAATCTGATACGAAATAACCATAAAATTACCACAATTATGACAAATCTAAACAAATCAGTATTTGACAAATAACCTAGGTCTAATTTCCATCTAAAACATACATAAAGCTTCTCATATTATGCTTATATTATACCAATGAAATCTCTAAGAACTTTATTAAACACAAACATCATCAATTCAACCATAAATCAATGTTATCAAAATAGAATTCAAATTATACCTATACCTAGGTTCCTATAACATCCCAATTTCCTATAAGAATCTTATTAGTACTTGCTTACGTCTTTTTTTTTTTATTTTTTTGCTGCCGAAGCACCCTCTCTCGGGAGGGAGGTGGAAGATTCGTCATGAATACCTCCGCAGCCGTCTGCGGGGTTATGTGGGACTCACCAAAGTGGCACCTACCCACTAAAAACCACCCAAATGGCTGTAGCATGGGAATGCTGTCAGCCTTCATCGGAGCGACACCCGGGTTGGGAGGTGGGCGCGCAAGCAGGGACCCGCTAGCGGGTCACCCGCTGAGAATACTTAATCACTTAAGGTGCAAATGACATTTATATATTGTTGATTAAACGGCCTGGGCAGCCTTAAGCTGGTCCAGATTAGCCGAAAGTTGATCGGGGGGATCCGAGAGTGCATTTCTCGGTCTACGGACTTTGTACCTCGACGGCATGGACGGAGCAGTATAAGCTACTGTCTCGCGTATAAGGGGGTTAGGGTGCTCTTCGGATCGCTTAAAATAAGCGGTGGAGAGCGTCCTAAGGTGTTGTTGTATAGTAGGTAGTTCGAGATCTCTGTGCAAGTCTGCGTTTCGCACGTACCACGGAGCATCCGTGGCCCGGCGACAGAAGAGATTCTGAACTACCTGTAGTTTATACATATCGGAGGGTTTAGCATGTGCGAATATTGGAGCGGCGTACGTCATGACTGGTCTCACGCAAACCTTAAAAAGCGTTCGCTTGTTCCTAAGAGACATTTTACTGCGCCGGCCTAACATACTGTTAAGTCGGCCCATGTACAGACGGGCGAGTTTGGTAACTCGGAGAATGTGTGGTCGGAATGAAAGCGTACGATCGAGCGTTACGCCTAGGTACTTGGTGGTGAGTGCCCACGGGATGGGCGTACCTAGCATTCGGATATGGGGGTCGTAGGGACGACGGCGTTTATGATCGAAGCGCATCGCAGAGCTTTTCTCTGGATTTACATCGATACGCCATTTTTTAAACCAGGCTCCGAGGTCATTTACGGCCTTCTGGAGTTTGGTGATGAGAGTGTCGACGTGCACGCCCTTGACGTATAGGGCAGTGTCGTCAGCAAAGAGGGAGAGTTGAACACCTTTAGACGGAATAGGTATGTCATTGGTGTATATTGTGTATAGTAACGGGGCAAGTACCGAGCCCTGAGGGACGCCCGCCTTGAGGGGGCGGGGGGTGGAGAGCGTACCTTCGTGTTTGAAACGAAAGGTGCGATCTTTAAGGTAGGAGCCGACTAGTTTGACTAGACGGTCGGGCAAGCCTGTGTTGTGAAGCTTGTAAATGAGCCCTGCGTGCCAGACTTTGTCAAAAGCCTTGGCTACGTCAAAGAAGACCGCGACTGTTTTCAGTCGTCTGGGGTAGAAGCCGTCGAGTATGTACTCGACGATTCGATGGACTTGCTGAGGGCACGAGTGTTTGGCTCGAAAGCCGAATTGATGGGGGATAATAAGGGGGTCACCGTCCGCTGGGAACAGGTGGTCCTTCATTCGAGCGAGTATGACTCTTTCGAGAAGTTTGGCCATTGCCTTGAGTAGACTGATGGGTCTGTGATTAGCCGGGTTATTCAAAGGTTTACCCGGCTTGGGAATGCCTATGACTATAGCTTCTTTCCAAGCTTTTGGGAAGTAGCTTAGGTCAAAGCAAGCATTGAAGATAATCGCAAGTAAGGTAAGCACCTGCCGAGGCAGCTGCTTAAGTGCTTGGTTGGAAATTCCATCCGCACCCGGGGCCTTCTTGGATTGCTGTTTCCTAATGATGAGTAGGATTTCATCGTTAGAAACTGTGATGGGGTCAGCGGTGACTGGACGGGAGTCTTTGCAAACGACTTCGTCCTCCACCGCCTGGATGTGAGCTGGGTCTGTGGGTTGGGTACTCGGGGAGCATTGTGAAGCAATGCTATCGGCGAAGCATTCAGCTTTTTCGTCGTCCTCGAAGGCGGTAGTGCCATCGGGACGAGATAACGGAGGGATGTAAGTACGGGCGTCTAGTCGGAGGGCTCTCGCCATCCTATAGTACGCCGTGTGACGTCACACTCGAAAATAACCACCTATCCGAGGACGGGCGCAAGTAGTGAGGGCGTGGACTAGCGTTATTTACAAAACTATTTGAATGGCTATGTCCCTATTATGCCGAATCCATTTCATGTTGCGTCGCTAACAGTCACACTGTCGCACTATATTGAAATTAAATTTAACTTCAAACATGTCATCACTGTCTTACAACTGGTGTCTTTGCTAATCAGACAGACAAAGTACGAATGATATTCTTCTTTACAATTTTCATAGCTGGCTGCTCGTTTGCTCATCTGATTCTAAATTCAAAATTCAAATTCAAATATTTATTTCTCAACATTGACAAGTACTTGTTGTTATTGCCGTCAAATAAAGCACGACTCTGCCACCGGTTCGAAAAAACCGTGAAGAAGAACTGGCAAGAAACTATAATTAGTCGTAGGTGTTCTGTTTACCAACATTGCATGTGATTATTACATCGACTAATGATGCGTTGCCGGCCGCGGGCTTCAATTGAAATTGCCTTTGTTCCTTTAAAAGAAACAGAACCATGTAAACATGATTATGGCGGTCAAAAATGGAAGGACTACCACCCCAAACGTGATCTTAACAAAAGAAACTATTGTACCATTTAAACTTCTTTCTAACATAAATCCACGTTCACAGCAGGAGGGTTCGATTCAATGTCATTTTGCGTGCTTGAAAGCTTCGTATATGGTTAGGATACTACGTGGTATAAAGAAAGTCGTAAAAAAAAGTATTCGTGAAACCTATCTCATCTATCAAAGAACAGCCAATTACCTTTTAATGTAACAAAGTTGTACCTTAGTTCACGAAATAGGCTATTTACAAAAACCCTTGGGCGTATCCAAGCAGTTTTCTCATTCGCCCTGACCTTCGAATGTCGGAAAGTGTCTAATCAAGACACGGCTAGTGTTCCTGACAAGATGGAAACGTTCGCATACGGTCTTCAGGCAGACAGGTCTATCTACGAGTATTTTTAGTTTCAGCTTATCTAATAAAAGCTACAAAATACGGTGGTAGTATATTTGTGGCCGAAAATTTGAGGATAAAGGTGTTAAAGCGAACAATAAAAAATTGTTGCTGTTATTTTTTGAATACAAAAAATTTATTTATAATTTTTTGAAGGTTATTTAAGTAAGCTTTAAAAAATATGCGAAATTCAACAACTCAATTCTTAATATATTAAACTACGAAAACAGTATTCAAATTACCAGCGGCTATGGTTTAGTATTCTTTGGAAAATTAATACAAGTTCAATAACTTGTAAGTACAATTGAGTCAAAAATTGTGAACTAGTTGTTTTCTTTCTTTATTGAACATGAAGTTTGAACAAAGAAAGAAAATGGTATTCGACCATTTGTATTAGGTAGGTTTTTAGTGGCTGTTAATTCGTCAAATGAATTATTAGAAAATATAGCTTATTATAAAATTTAATTAATTTTTTTTGTTCATTCATAATCACTAGTGCACAGAAAGACCATGCATGTATAATGTATATCCAAAAGTAATAAAAACTTCCCAGAACCTCATTCTGACGTAAACTGTTAACTTCTAATTTTAATGTATACGTCATGAGTTTTGAGAGCACGGGTAATTTGAATTGCGAACTTCCTGTTCCAAGCGGGCCTCGGCTTCCGGACGCCAAAATTTGCATAATTTACTTCTAATTTAGAAAATGATCAAAAGCTGTCATGAGAGCTTCCGAAATAGATTTATGACGTCGATTTTTCAGTATCTCTTAAAAGGTCATTAGTTGCTGTGGTAAAAGATGATAGAAAACAAATATAGGCCTTTTGATATTTGAATAATTAAAAGTTAGTTGATTTACTTGTAAATCGCTAGACAATCACACTGACTACTCCACATAACTGTTCGCATTTTTCTTTTATTGTTTATTAATTTCCACGCCACTTTGTTAATTCAATAGCGATGTCAATATGATTGTTCTATTGATGCCATAGATATAACTTTCCTCTTGTAACTGATATCATTACATAATTAAACAAGCTCAAAGTTATCCCTATCAAGTTATCTCTATACAACTTGCAGAATTGCTTACTGCTCTACTCCGGATACATGAACTAAGTGGTAACTTTAACTAATATGACCTAGTTATATGCCTAAGTCTCGACTTCATGAGTTTGAGGTAGACAGTGCGTGCCATTCACGCAGCGGTGCTCTACTCCTTTTTTGGTCTATTCATGTATATATTTCGTATGCGACCATAGGCCAAAAATTTCGTGGGCAAGTCTTCCACGCTCACTATAAAAAAAATGCAAAATCTTGGCAAAATTTGTTATTATTATTTACCATAAAAAAACTTGAAATCAAACATGAATAGTTCACATTACTTTTTTTCCGTATTTTTTATCAAATTCTATATATATGTTTTTATTATACTCGTACGTACATGTTTTATACATGTTTTGCTGTGTATTAAATGAGCTATTTTGATCACTGTCTATAAATATTTTTAAATGGCTTGTTTTCGTACTTGGACTTAGTGGTATTTTGTAAATAAATAACATATTTAACCAAACGTACAAATGCACAACCTTTCTGTACATGAGAGGTTTTCGGTTCAAAAACGTTTTAAGTTAAACGTTTTATGTGGAAAAAAAACTAAGTAATTTAAGTAAAAAAACACCTTTTTTTGTTATTGAAAGTGTAAAGTCTACGTGTCCACGTATAGGCAGCAGTTGTAGGTAGCAATATCGAGGCAAATTTTGATACTACGCTTGTGGAAGAGATTTGTAAATATTTATCACCATAATTTAATGCGAGTGATCAACACTAATGCAACTTTATAAAACTTAGACACAAATAGCCTCCAAATGTTAAGATACTAATGAAAATAAGGATAACATTATGTGAACAATTTTCTTAGTAATATCATTCTAATTGCTTTCCTTTGTTTCTTGCTCTTAACTGGAACACAACCAGGTAATTGTAGTTATTACGGCGGCGGTCGAAATAGCTAAAACGGTAGTACCATCCAAGACCAGATCTTATAAAAGAAAATACCACAAAAAAAAAAATGTTAAGAAAAATTAAAAAAATTGGATGAGAATAAATTTTGTATCGGAAAATGTAAAGGTGGAATTGTTATTTCAGGAATTTGGTTTTTTGATTATGCAGTTAGTTTATAATAGGTATCTTTTACTTTTAATATAACTCAGGCTGGAATTTACAATCAAATACGAATTGAAAAATATTAAAATAGCTCTTTGGAATTTAAAATGTTTTTGTGTTATGATAAATGTTTAAAAGTTTGAATGTCAACGTATAGAAAGTAAATAGCAAAAAATATCATCAATATTAGCTAGATAAATATCTATAATATATGTTGTGGTCTTTTAATTGTTTCCAAGAATGTGGAATTATTCATAGCGTGGTTCCAGTGGTTGTAGAGTTTCTTTGTAAAGATCTCGTCTGGGGCGGTACTAAAGTCATTTGAACGCCATAATAATCAAGTTTACGTGGGTGCTGTTACGGGCTGGGTCAGGAGTTAGTTTTTAAAAAAAATATTTTTATACTGCTAGAGTTTATTGAAATGGAAATAGAATTAGAAAATACAAATAAACTTGGAAATATAGAATAAACGTGGAAAAACGTCCGGTCACGACGAAATAGAATATAAGACTGACTAATTATATTACTTAAAAGAATAAAGTTAACAGGACAGACGTTATGTCAGCATTTTCGTGACAACAGCCTTACGGAGCAAATGCATCTATAACACCTCCCCCGACAAGATCGAACATCACGGAAAAGTGATGTGAGATAAACGCTATGACCGTCAGTTAGTACATGATATTACGAATTAACAAAAACATAGTATTACAATTTACATAACCAAATAATAAAAACATTTTATTGAGATGGTAGATAAACTTTCTTAATAAGTAATCTTAACTAGAACTAAGTTAGTTGGTAAAAGTTATCAATAATAAAGTTGTCTTGACATAGGTATGCATTACAATGAAAGGTGAGGTATCGTATTACACAGTAATTAAAATATCAACTAGATTAAGCTATCAAACAAGTTTAATTAAACTGTTTCTTTTCCTTACAGTACTTTTAGTCATAGGTATACTTAAGTTTACTTAATTTATATTATATTTAGATTTAAGAGATGAAAACTTATACATATCTTTTATACTTATCTAATTTAGCAATCCTTAGGTTTAAATTTGAAATTACAATCAAACAATACTTCCTAAGTACTTACAATACTATATTTCGTTTTGGAACGATTGGAATAGGACCCAGGTCTTCGGACAATTCATAGACTTTATCTACAGCAACAGAGTGTAACGCCTTGTCGGTCCTTTTATTATTACATTGATTAAAAATCTGTATGCAACAGCTTGATGAGCGTCTTGTGCTGCAGTACAAGCGCCGAAACTTATAAAGCAAAAATAGAGATAACAAAATTCCTAGAATATAACTTAAAGAAATATAATGAGCACTATATCTATGAAAATGGCTAGGACTTTCTAGTTTATCTAGGTCTTTTTGGAATTCATCGAGGTAAATACTAGCATGTACCAGAGAGTCCAAATTATTAAGATTATTTAATTTTACAAACGGCAAATTTGTAAGTGTTTTATTAACTTTAATTTTCTCACAGCAATCATCCAAGAGGATATTGAAGTTTGATAAACTTGATGAGATATTCAGAGTGAGCGTGTCACTGGCTGAAAATTGCATAGACTTATAAAAAGCTTTACATGTTTTAGGAAGGGTTAAAATACCCGTTCCGAATAGGACCTCGTCAATACCTAGAGCGTTCTTATCACAAACTATATGACACTTTCCCGGCTCACTTTGCACAAACAACCAGCGGTTGTTACTTAGTTTGTGAAACACATCGACGTGGCCTTTGACCACCTTGGTTTCGCACTTATTCGGAAGTCTATTTACCACTTCGGTCATTAACACAGTTTCACACGTCGGATTCGCGAACACTGAAAATATATTGTCTAACGCACACACGAAAAATTTACTTTTTATCACTTTGCACTCATCCATAGTGTCTCTAAGTGAGTAAAACATATGATCCGTTGTAATTGTCAAGTACCTTTTATTAGGCGCGATCATTACGAATGTCTCATGTTCAAAATGTCGTACGCTGTTGGTAGTGAAATGACTTTGTAAACGTTGTGGACCTGAGCCAGTACTAGAGGTATTTTGATGACGACAATTATTTTGTTGTTATGATAGTAACTTATTAATTTAGAAACATCAATGATATCGTGAATATTTTGTAATGATAATTGTACTGGCAAGTCGGAATGTTTAGGAAGTTCATTTTGGTGTCGTTCGAGTTCATTAAATAATTGTAAAGGACTTAATATGGCGGGATGTAGGACATTCAATTTACTAAATAGGATTGCGTTATTGATATCATCTATCTTAAATGAGATTGTTAAAATAATATTTTCTAAAGAAGTGAGTAACGAATTGAGCTGAGTTTTTATCTGTAGCTTATCATTTGAGTTCATGATTTGTTCGAAAGCTTTATTGATAGTGTGTAAGTTGTTATTTATATAAATTTCATTTTGGTTTAATTTATAAATTGAACTGTTAAAAGTAGAGATTGTAGATCTAATTACATGAATATTGTCACGCATAAGGCGGGACAACTCTTTTTCATTTGATTGTACACTATCAATGGCTGCGGAGTATTTTATAGCATCATCGGAATCTAAAACGCCAAAAAATGTTTTTAATAGCGTGCCGCCAGCGTCGAATAGACCTCTTTTAAAACGTTTCGGCTGCTCGTTGGAAACTAAATAGGACACTGAAGAAAACTTTTTAACATTATCTAAGTGTTGACTTTGTAGGGACATGATCGAATTAATACAATTTGTTTTAATAGAAGAGGATGAATGATCTTTGCAGTATTCGTTGACACGGTCGAAAAGTGACTCTATTATATTAAAAGATGGATGGATACTGCTGACATCTAAGTACGTCACTATGTTCCAGTCGTCATTTGTAAATTTAGCATCCAAAAGTTTATCGAAGAACAACCCCGGGCTATGGATTATCGGCTCAACAAACTCTGACGTCACGGGGCCGATGCACGTGATGTACCTGAAAAGAGCGGAGACTATTGTGACGGTGCTAGTTTAATTTCGTCATAATGGTGACGTACATGTTTTCTATTAATTAGAAGTGTGACTGTATGGTTACCGTTTATTTGTATTATGCGAAAAGGGCCTTTCCACACTGGTGATAAGGCCTTATTTTGTTTATGATGGCAGCGTACATATACGTAGTCACCTGTATTGTAAGTTACTGGTCTCGCATGTGAGTCATAATAATGTTTTGATTTTTCTTTAGACGCCTGGATGTTATTTAATGCTTTCTGTCTACTGTAATATAGGCGATGATTTAGAGCTCTGATGTAATCTGTATAAGTATTATGTTCTAAAATATCAATGCTCTTTGGTATATAAGGTTTAAAACCAAACAAAAGTTCGTAAGGACAGAAACCCGTAGTAGAATGTATATTATTATTGTAAGCTAACATGGCAGTATTTATATATAGATCCCAAGTGTGTTGGTTTTCGTTTATGTATGACCGTAAATATTCTTTAAGCGTAGCGTGACTGCGTTCGAGTGCCCCACATGTTTGGGGGTGATAAGGGGATGCTAGTATGTGTTTAATGTTAAAAAGTCTTTCTAACTGCGTGAACACGTCTGAACAAAAGTTTGTACCTTGGTCCGTAACGATTTGTTTTGGTATCCCTACATGTGAGATGAAATGTACGAAACGCTGCGCTGTCTCTTCGGCAGAACAGGATACCATGGGATAAGCCTGCGAGTACTTGGTCAAATCGTCCTGTAGTGTTAAGATGAATTTATATTTATAGGAATGGGTTTCCGGAAGGGGGCCGACTAAATCTAAATATACTTTATCAAAAGGGCGAGTCGCGGAGGATGTAATGATCAAGGGGGCTCTATTAGTTTGTCGAAGCGGTTTGTTTATTTGACAGGACTTGCAGTTCTTAACGTAATTCTCGATGTCTTGTCGCATACTTTTCCACCAATACATGGTCTTAAGTCTGTCATACATCCTAGTTATACCCGGATGTCCCGCGGTCGGTGAGTCATGGTTGTCTTTTAGTATTATAGGTATTTCGGTAGGTGTAGGAAATAGAATGTTGTTATGATATATATGTATTTTAATGCCTGTATTATGGAATAAGAAATATAGAATATTATAAATTTTTGTGAAGGACAATTTATTAAAAGGATCTTGAAAGTCAGATATGGCAAATTCCTTTTCTTCCATGTATAATGTAGTTAGCATATCACGGTAACTTTTGAGTAAATTAAAAATATCTTTGTAGCTAACGGAGTCATAATGATGAACTTTTAAGAATAAGTGTGTGTAAAGGTGTCTGTCATTCGAGGTGCTATAGTATGTGTAAAGTTCGCGTTCTACGTTACGTATGTCATTTAGGCTATTTTGTTTGTCAGATAGGTCAATTATTTCAGAACAATACGGGATTGAGTCGTCAAGGTCAATGGCCGTCGGATAAACAATCATTTTGCACTTTGTTTTTAGTAAGGATTCATTATGTTCTTCGATTACTGTGTCAGGGGTAAAAGTTTGTCGTTGGCTAATTTGTAAAAACTTGTCATAGGTTTCAGAAGTAGAAGGTGAGTCGTCTTCGAGGGTGAGAACAGGATTTCGGGACAAGGAGTCGGCGTTACAATTTAGTTTGCCCTTTTTGTAAGAAATTTCGTAATCAAATTCTTCGAGTTTTAGTCTCCAGCGAATTAATTTGGAACTAGGGTCTTTACAGTTAAAGAGCCACTGGAGCGGTTTGTGGTCGGTAATTATTGTGAATTTACGTCCATATAAGTAGGGCCGGAAAGTTTTGGTACCAAATATTATAGCTAGACATTCCTTTTCAGTCGTCGAATAGTTTCCTTCGGATTTATTGAGTGTCCTAGAAGCATATGCAATGGGAAGGTCTTTCCCTATTTCACCTTGAGATAGAACGGCAGAAATAGCGTAGTTGGATGCGTCAGTGGTAAGGAGGAAGGGTTTAGAAAAGTCAGGGTATTGTAGTATAGGGGCAGTAGTAATTTCGTCCTTGAGTGAGTCAAACGCAGTTTGTTGTTCTAGCAGCCAATTAAACTGTGTGTCTTTTTTCAAAAGAGATGTCAGGGGCTTAGTAATGTTAGAGAAATTGTTAATGAAGCGAGGATAATATCCTACAAGGCCTAAGAATGATTTGATATCGCGTGCATTTTTCGGAACTGTGAACTTACGAACACACTCGACCTTTTTAGGATCTGGTTTGACACCTTGATCTGATATTATATGACCCAAGTACTGTACCTCTTTTCGTAGGAATTCGCTCTTATCAGGTTGAAGTTTTAAGTTATGGTTGCGCAATTTTTCGAAAACTAGTTTCAATTTTGACACATGACTGTCAAGGTCTCCGCTAAATACTACGATATCATCCAAATATGTATAGCAGTGAATACCTTGAATGCCTGAAAGAACTATGTTCATTAGGCGTTGAAAGGTTGAAGGCGCGTTTTTAAGGCCAAATGGCATCCTATTAAACTGGTAATGACCTGATAAGCTCGAACCCCCCGGTATGCTGAAGGCTGTTTTCTCGGCATCTTTTTCCATGGTAATTACCTGGTGGAAAGAAGATGCTAAGTCGAGGGTAGTGAAGTATTTACTATGCCCTAGTTGGTCGAGTATGTCGGTGATGTTCGGAATGGGGTAGGCATCCCCTATGGTTATTTCATTCAGTTTTCGATAGTCAATAACAATGCGCCACTTTGGTTTTCCGGAAGCGTCTTGTTTCTTTGGTACAACCCAAATAGGGGCTGACCAAGGTGAAATAGATGGTGATATTATTCCTTGATCTAACATATTTTGAACTTGCTTGCTGACCTCGTCTTTGTGGCACTCTGGAAACCGGTAAGTTTTGGCGTGAATGGGAGTCTGTGACGTAGTACGTATTTCATGACGTAAGGTATCGGTAGCAGTTAGTTTGTCACCTTCTAGGTAAAATATATCATGATATTCCGAACAAAGTTTACGTAAGGCGTTTTCTTCCTCGCGGTTAAGATGATCACATCTTAATAAGGTTTGTACTTGTCTGTCTCTGTCTAAGTTAGTATAATGATGAGTAGTATTAATGCTGTCGCAAAAACTAGGTAAGGGTGAGTTGATTGAACTATCTTGGATATAGGCTACAGGCTCTAGGGTTAATTGTAAGGGCCCTAAAATACATTCGTTTTCCGACGTATTTAAAACAGAAATATTGATTTTATTGTTAGGTTTAACTTTCGTGAGACATTTAGAGAAATATAATTTGGGATATTCATTTAATTGTGTAGTGAGAATTAGGCCTTCGGTGATTTCTGGATTGGTCACGGAACACTCAATAAACATTTCGCATCGGCCAGGAATTACATATGTTCCGTCAACAAATTTTAGGTTAAAGTATGTCTCACATGAATTAGAAACCTTTAGTTTCAGCTCGCGGTACAAAATGCTTGCGTTATAAAGAGACAAGAAATTTGACCCAATTATACCATCATATATTAAGTTTACAGTATTAACGACATGAAATGTGAAGGGAAATGGAATAGAATCTTCGCTATTAATTATCATTGTAAAATTTCCTTTAGTTTCTGAATACGAATTAATATCATTAATACCCTTGAATTTTAAGGTCTGAGGTTGTAATTTAGGACTTTTTGATAAGCTAGTTTGTTTGACTAGGCAAATTGAACTGCCTGAATCGACTAGAAATTTAAGTGGTTTATCTGAGTGTGATGTGGTAACTTCAATAAAAGGAAGTGGCGACTTTTTACAGTTTGAGATATCATAAATTGTTGGAAACTCTAAAGGTTCTTCAATAAAATTATCGATTACTTGATTTCGACTCAAATGTAGCTGATTTAGAGATTGAATACGTAAATCTGAGTGAGACAAAGTAGGCTTGATTTCAGTATCAGGAATTTTTGAATTAGTACAATTCTCGATTTTAGTATTGGCGCACAACTTAGTAGGACTTGAACCGTTTTGGCTACTCGGGTCAGTAATTACCGAGAAAGAGATATTCGAATTGGCAAACTGGTGGCTGTTTTTAGTGCCTATGTTGTAGCAATAATTATGAGGTCTATGATTAGACTTAGAACTGGAACTCAAAGTTAGATTTTTACTGTTATTGGAACCAGTATTTATTTTATAAAATTTTTCATTCGACTTAGAATTAGGAAACGTATAATTAGAATTGTAATACGATTTAGTAGTATAGGATTCAGAGGAATTAGTAGATTTAGGAGAATTAGTAAATTTCATAGAATTTGTAGAATTAGTAGAATTTGTAGATTCAGTAGAATTTGTAGATTTAGTAGAATTTGTAGAATTAGAAGATTTCGTAGAATTAGTAGATTTAGGATGATTTGTTGATTTAGAAAAAATGGAATTATTTGGTAAATTATTTACCTTTGTCGAAGTAGGTAACAAACTTGAGTTTATAACATCTGTCACTTCTGTGTCATTATTTATTCTATGATTAAAAACTGCAGACATACGGTGACACGATCCCGATGCCTGACTTATCAGTTTAAATTACTGTCTGTGTCTTGTTCACGTGGGATCGGCGTACTCGGCATTTCTATCGCAACCTGATGCGCCTGTTGAAACGTGTTGTTACGCCTTGAATTGTTATATTGGCGTTTTCGACATTGAGAAATATCGTGTCCCACGTTTTTGCAATACCTACAAATAACTGGCGAACTGGTCTGTCTTGGGGTTTGGAAGTGACGTGGAGGGGTGGATGTTGATGGGCGATTTGAGAATGATGATGGCCCTTGTGAGGGTCTCTGAGGATTAGGCGCGTTTTTGGGTAAGGGCTGGAAGGGTTTCGACACATAATTATATATTTTTTCTTCCTCGATAGCTATACTGACTGCCGCGTTTAGGCTATCGGGTTGTCGACATCAGACAATGTCACTGAGTCGTGAATTAAGGCCTATTGAAAATGAAAATAATGCCAGGTCTTCTGTCATGGCTATGCGACCGGGCAGCTCCCTTTTTAAGGAGTCTGAATTGTGTATTTCTGATTGCAGATCTGTGAGACAGGTTTCAACTCGAAGTGCGAATTGGGCTACAGACTCCGACGGTAACTGTTTACATGACTGTAGCTCTAATAACAAATGATTGTAGTGTTTGCGATCGCCGAAATTTTGTTTTAGCGTTGCTTTTAGTTCGTCAAAACTATCGATTATTTTGTTTGAACAAGCAACTTGGGCTTTGCCTTCGAGTTTGGAAATAATGTATTTTAGTAATAAGTCCTTTTGACTTTTGGATGCTAAATTTAGGGCGTTTTGACAATTGGTTAAGAACGCTGTCAAATTCTCGCGTTGTCCACTATATGAGTTTACGAAGTTACAGAGAACATTGATTGGGTATTGTTCTGAAAGCACTATTTCCGATTTATCACTCTTTGTCGACATTTTGAAAGTGAGACTTTATAATTATCTTAGAAAACGCGTAAATTTATTAAAGAATAGTATAGGTAATGGACAAAACAACTAATAAAATGTTGGACTCACAAGAACGGCAGGAATAGCTTCATCACTTCAGTCAGGTAAGGGCGGCGGTAGGTCACCACAAAAAGGCGGCAACAGCAGCAACGGCAGGAACAGCGTCAACGGCTACAGCAATGGCAGCAGCAGTCGCGGCAACACCAGCAGCGAGGATGGTAAGAATCAGCGTTGGAACTAGAGTGGCACAGGTGTCTCGATAGCGCAGCTCTTGAGCCACAAACGAGTCTGAGGCGAAGTAGGCCGTCTGGACGTTGGGTCTAAGGCTCTTAACAGAGGGCGGCAGCAGCAATGATTCTTCAGGGTTGCGTGGAGACGGCAATACAGTAGGTGACGGGTTATTTGATTCACAACTTATGTGTCTTTGCAAACTTTGAAGTCTGATATATAGCACTTTCACCTTTATAACTAGTTAGTGACACTTTACCCTTTTAGCACTAATTAATTTTGTTTGACCCGTACGAAATACCAGTTATATTCGATTCAACTGGTATCCCACTTCTGACACCACTGTTACGGGCTGGGTCAGGAGTTAGTTTTTAAAAAAAATATTTTTATACTGCTAGAGTTTATTGAAATGGAAATAGAATTAGAAAATACAAATAAACTTGGAAATATAGAATAAACGTGGAAAAACGTCCGGTCACGACGAAATAGAATATAAGACTGACTAATTATATTACTTAAAAGAATAAAGTTAACAGGACAGACGTTATGTCAGCATTTTCGTGACAATAGCCTTACGGAGCAAATGCATCTATAACAGTGCGTTCCGATTAAAAGGAACGCAGAGCCAGTGCAATTACTGGTAAGGTCGAGGAGGGCGATGCCTGGATCCCACATTAACTCGTGCACGGATGCCGTTTGAGGGTGTTCGTCATTTGGATACTTGGGGGAGGAAGACTTGCCGAGCTAACAGATGCAGATAAGAATAATTTTGTACAGACATAAAGAGACATTATAAATTTATTTTGAAAAAATTATACCAGTGAAGTTTCTTGCCACTTCTGCTTGACAAAGGTTTTGCCGAACTGGCGGTAGAGCCATGCTTCATTTGACATCAATAAGAACCAGTAATTGGCAATGCTGGGAAATAAATATTTGAATTTGAATGTAAATTTGAAAGTCACTAATGTAAATCCTAATCTAACCTAACCTAACATCATTGGTAGTCGTCGTTGTGGTTAATACAAACCTGACAATGTGTCAGAAAAAAAAATACGAATCCAAAATTAATTAAATTAATTAAATTAATTAAAGTTGGAATAAAAAATATTCATGCCGCTTAAATACGTATTAAATTTTTTTTTGTTCCCCTCCACGTAGAGGGCGGGAGAAATTAAAAAATGCTCTTACTCATACTCCGCGCGCGCGATCGGAGTTATGTGGGACTCGTCACTCCGAGCCTACCAGAGTCTATACCCACTAAAAAAACCCCTGAATGGCTCGTGCAATTTTTTGCCACACAGCCTTCATCTGAACGACGGCCAATTGGAGAAAGAGGCCGCACGGAGAGGTCATTGAAATAGCTTACTGCCAACGCGGTCGTTCCGCAGTAGCAACTTGACGCCGCGCCGCCCCGCTCTGAATAACCACGTGTTATTAATGAAAAATGTTCCGACTCGTTGGTGCTATTTTTAGCATTTCATTGTTCGAGTTTTTGGGGAACCTTAGTGCTTTGAATTTATGAGCTTTCATTTCCTTTACGGTTAAATAAAGAGTGATAGTATTAGTTACAAGAGAGAAAAAGAGAGAGGTTATAATTTTTTATTTACTCTGTTTCAAGGAAATTATTTGAAAGTTGCTTGTTTTTATTTCAGAGTGGTGTAGTTAACCCAATCCAAAAATGGTAAAAAAAATAATTAAATCTATAACGGAAATAAAATGGATTTTTTTACATTTCAAAATTATCTGGTATTATGTTGTGTGATAATAATTTCATATATACTTTATAACACGTCATTGAAATCATAACAAATAAGAAAAGAAAAACAAAGACAATATTTTGCCAGTATTTTGTTTTATCTTATTCTGGACTTTGATCCTTTGATTCAATTAAAATGGCGGAAGTTGTAATATGCGTACTTGGGTAGCAGATCTAATATTTATAAATTCAAATATTTATTTCTCATGTTTGACATTTACTTGTTCTTGTTAACGTTATACAACGCATGGCCACCTTCGTGAAGAAGAACTGGCGAGAAACTTCACTAGTATTAGTACATAACTTCAAGTAACTGAGAAAGAGACAAGATGATACAATGAAGTGGAGCGCGTCAAATCATTTCACTTCGTTTCTTTTCGCGTAGTGACAATCGGATTGCGACTAAGTTGATCAAGTGACATGGAGAAAATTTATGAGGTGCCTTCAACAGGAACTTGTCACTTATCTACAACTATTTTATTTTCATCGAAGCTTTGATCGCATGTTTTAAATACTTGAATAAATATAATATAATTTATACCTCTACTTTGTAGTAGATCATTATACCAGCTAAAACCAATTAAGCCTATAACAGACGAGGATGCGCCAATTATTTGGTGTTCGATAGCACAAAGTACCACTTAGAGATAGGAATCTACTTGCTTAGTGATATGCACGTGAGGTATAGTTGGTCTATTGTTATACAGGGTGTTCAGAATGTTATTTAATCACGAAAATCGTTTAAAGTTTTCATATTAAGATTGATAATAGTCCAACCTAATGAGAGGTTGCAGGAATTACAGAATTGTATTTAGTTATTTAAATACAAGTCCTGTAAGATTGATATCGTGTCATATATATGATGATGATCAGCCTCAATCAACTAAGGGATATTTTCCTACAATGTACAGCGGGTAAATTGCGGGTTAGCAGAATTTATACATTCACACACTCCCCGATTCGTTTTCTCGCCATGTTTTCCATGACCGTTAGAGCAGTGAGTTTTAAGGATTAAGAGGGCACATTACACAAACTTGATAGATTCATCGACTTTAATCTATAAGGATAATGCTGTTTTTTTGGATATGTTGATGTTTGTTTAGTTATCTTAAGATTCTGGAAGTCATTTTGGACTTTTTTTGGAGACGATAATAAACAAAAATTACCATAAAAAAGGTCACGAAAAGTACTTGTTTTATTTATGTTTTAATTAATAATTTACCCATTATTAATTAAAGTAATTAAATAATCTGAATTCTAATGGCAGTTCAGACTGTGATGATGTGACTATATATCGCTTTTCTTTTTATAGTTATCTTATGAGTTGAGTAAATCGAAGTTGAAACGACATCGTGATCGAAAATAATATTAGAGCAAAAGACTAGTTTTATCTATGTTAGACGATGAATAACAATACTGTATTTATTCCATTAAAACAAGTAAATGGATATTGGGCTTGGACCTTTGGTTTAAAGCACTTGAACAAAAAGTATGGTTATTTAATAGATTGTATAATTAAACGATAATTTCTCTTACCCGTAATCGGTAAATAACAATATTGCAATATCCTTAAACAAAGGAATTTCTTCTTCGAACACCTTGTATACCACGTGATTGGCAAAAAGCTTTGTATATGTGGGTAATTAATTACACCTTCGTGCATACGATAGACATGAAGGCATCAATTACGGATAGATTGCAAGATGGGTTTCGAGTCTCTAGTATATCATAAGCGTTTTTTTTTTGGTTCCCCTCCACGGGAAGGGCAGGAGGATAAAAAATGCTCTGACGCATACTGCGCGCGCGCGATCGGAGTTATGTGGGACTCGTCCCGACGCCTACCAGATCCACTACCCACTAAAAAGAACCCTGTCGGCTCGTGCAATTTTTTGCTACTCAGCCTTCATCTGAGCAACGGCCAAGTGGAGAAAGAGGCCGCGCTAGCGGGGCCCAGAAGGGGTCACCCGCTGGGATTTACATAGCACTGAAGGTGCTCCATGCACTGAAGGTGAATTCATAGCACTGAAGGTGCTCAAAAATAAAAAATAAAAAATATAATTTAAAGTTACATTAAATAAATATAAAAGAAGTTAAATTAATTCGAGTTTACGTTAGAATTAGAAGTTGCGGCCTGAAAGGCTAAGAGATCTAGCGTCAGCTGCGTCGCTACGTTCGTGTGCACGTTTCTCGGGCTAGCGACTTTGAATTTCAAATCTAAGACAGGAGCAGTATATGAGACTGAATCTCGAACTAGAGGATTGGGATGGGATTCGGGAAAGAACGATTCTGAGAGTGTTTTGAGGTGCTGTTGCACTGTAGGTAGTCCAAGATCTCTGTGCAGGTCCGCGTTACGCACGTACCACGGTGCGTCTGTGGCCCTGCGGCAGAAGAGATTTTGAACTACCTGAAGTTTTTGCAGGACGGAGGGTTTGGCGTGGGCAAAGACTGGCGAGGCATATGGCATGACTGGTCTAACGCAGACCTTATAAAGCGTACGTTTGTTTCTGAAAGACATTTTACTTTTTCTACCTAACATACTTTTTTAGCGGCCTAAGTAAAAACGGGCGAGTTTCGTTACTCTATCGACGTGTGGCTTGAAAAAAAGCGTCTGGTCTAAGGTGACGCCTAAGTATTTGGTAGAGCGCTTCCAGGGGATGGGAGTACCTAACATTCGAACGTGTGGATTGTCAGCGACACGACGTTGTTTGCAGTCGAAGTAAACCGCAGAACTCTTGTCTGGGTTCACATCGATACGCCATTTTTGAAACCATGCACCGAGGGCGTCTACAGCCTTTTGAAGTCTGGTGGTGAGACCCGGGACCCTTTGGCCTTTGGTGTAAAGGGCTGTGTCATCGACAAAGAGGGCGAGTTCGACGTCTTTCGGCGGAATGGGAATCTCGTTAATGTACACGGTATACAACAGAGGGGTGAGGACTGAGCCTTGAGGGACTACAGCCTTTATGGGACGAGGCGCGGAAAGCGTGCCTTCATGTTTGAAACGAAACGTGCGGTCTTTGAGAAACGACGCGATTATCCTAACTAGGTGAGCCGGTAAGCCTATTTTGTAGAGTTTATGAACGAGACCAGTGTGCCAGACTTTGTCGAAAGCCTTGGCTACGTCAAAGAAAACTGTGATCGTTTTCTTTCGTTTCGGACAGAAGCCGTCGAGTATGTACTCGACGATTCGATGGACTTGCTGAGGGCAGGAGTGCTTAGCGCGGAAGCCGAACTGGTGGGAAATGATGAGGGGATCGCCATCCGTTGGAAACAGATGGTTCCGCATTCGAGAGAGTATGACTCTTTCGAAAAGTTTAGACATGGCCTTGAGGAGGCTGATGGGTTTGTGATTAGCCGGGATATTCAGAGGTTTACCCGGCTTGGGAATGCCTATGACTGCCGCTTCTTTCTAGGCTTTTGGAAAGTAGCTGTGGTCGAAGCAGGCATTGAAGATGATGGCTAACAAGGTAAGAACCTGTTGAGGCAGGTGTTTGAGTGCGTAGTTAGAAATACCATCCACACCCGGAGTCTTTTTGGACTTTTGACTTCTAATGAGAAGCAAGATTTCATCATTAGAGACTGTGACGGGGTCGTCGGTGATGGGGTGAGATTCCCTGCGGAGAACTTCGTCCTCCGCCACCTGGATGTAGGAGGGATCCGCTGGTTGCGTGCTGGGCGAACATTGTGCCGCTATGCTGTCGGCGAAGCATTCGGCTTTCTCTTCGGCTTCAAAGGCAATAGTGCAGTCAGGACGAGTGAGAGGAGGAATGTGAGAGGCGGCGTCTACGCGTAAGGCTCGGGCCATACTATAGTACGCTTGGTGGGATGGGGAGATATTCTCCATGAGATCGTTAAACTGAGCGTCTCGGAGTTCCGCGAGGCAAGACCTAACTTTACGTTGTAGTTTGTTCGCAGCTGATCTATAGGCGGGCGTGGGATATTTCTTGGCTCTCCGGAGATCCGCGTTCTTAGCTTTAATGAGATTGCTAACGGCTAAGGGTAGATTGGGTATACTTCGCTTAGCAACCTTTTCGTTTACACTGATGGCTGAGTTGATAGCATCAGTGAGGGAGTCGACTAATGAATCTATTTTGTCCGGGCTATCTAATTGGTCGGGCGAGATCGCAGGCGGAGAGTTTGGGGCCTCTAAGGCTGAAGCTAACGTATTTTTAAAACCTTTCCAGTTGTTAGGAGAGGAGGGGTAGGGAGAGAAGTGCAGTGGAAACGTCTTTTGTGATAAATAGCTGTGCCGCCGTAACCGTCGGGCCTATCATTACGAATGAACACGTAATTGGAAACAGCGAATCCCCTGGTGCGGTTTGGAGTGAGCCACGTCTCTTGAAGAAGCAATAAGTCTGGCTCGTTGTTCTGAAGGAATAGTTTGAGCTCAGGAAGGTTAGTGCTGAGACTACGAGCGTTAAAAGAAACTAGGGATAAGCCCTTGGGTTAGATACGACCGAACGCGGAATTTGCGGGTCTAGACATTATATTTGCTTATATACGAATTTATACAAAAAAAATAAAAAAATAAATTTATAACGAAATTAGAAGCGAGTGATGCTCGGCTAACGCAAATAAAGGTTTATTCAGGTTTAAAATATTTTAAAACTTTGTGGACCAAATGAAAATACAAAGTAAACAAACAAATCATCTCATCTTCTGAGTGTCTCCGTCTCTAAGTGTGGCCGTATCACTTACTTGTTTCTGTGATTTCATCTTTGTTGATTCTAGATTGTAAATAATCATCAAGATATACGTATGCCATTACAATTTATACATCCTTTCAGGTGTCGTTGCTCTCTCCTTAAGGCCAAGGATTTAATTAAACGATCTCACGTATAGATGTTGATACTACTGCTTTATACCAGAGAAACTTAACGTAATTGCTAAATTTAACAATTAGAGAATCTAGGAGGACACTCCTATTTTCTATGAGCAACACAATAATAATAATAATAATTTATTTCAGACACAATGATCCCTATAAAAAGGTGAGGACAAAATTCAACAAAATACAAAAAAATTTTAGTATTCAATGACTTAATAACTATGTTAGTACGTACTATTAGTTAATGTTCCTATATATAATTGACATTTATGTGGATTTTGTTCCAATGTCTGAAGATTGGATTATCCACTTTATCTGCTAAAGTATTAAGGTTGCTGTTTGAGCTCCCAGAGGTACGGCGCATCAGAGAGGCTGATCTTTTTCGTATGATTGCGAAGAAATCATCCACTCGTGTCTCCGCGAACATGCCTGACGCGCTACAGTACTTCGGGAGTCCAAGCAGCATCCTTAGACAATGTATACAATGTATACTTATAAAAATATTAAGTTTTCAGCCCAGAATATGAATGACCTATATGTATATTGGTACTAAGCTCTTAATACTGTTTAAGTTCATTAGCTCTAACAAGTCTGTAGTTGATCTATTCCAGAATTAGGTCAACCATGGTCGAACTTTGCTGCATGTATCATTGCAGACTATATAAAGCATACACATGCATGTAAGCTTTGCTATTCATTAAGGTACAATAGTACTTCTTATTTGGATATGCTGCTTTAAAATGCTGAAAAATAAGAATTTAAATTTAACTTGCTTTGTGAGTTTTTTCAAAATTACATCTTTCTTCATATTCAACATTAATAAATAAAAAGGAGTCTAGAGGACCATGTTACATAACAGACTATAATTTGAATCTTTCCTGAAACATGACACGAGCCATTTTTCATTGATTTTTACCGAAGTGAAACTAAAATGTAATGTTAAAAATGCATTAAATGCTTTCCATATTCTTTTTGCCTGTATTTGAGTGAGTCAATTATTTTTATCCTTTAAAAAAATACCCTCAATAGTTCTCAATTTCTTTGGTTATCTTACGTAGGCATTTGAGCACTGCATAAGGCATTACTTTCAAAACCTTTATTACTAAAACTTCCGCTTTCAATCCGTTTTTCTGTCACTGGGCTGATACTTGTTTTTTTGCTGATACTTGTGCAGCGTTTTTTTCATTTTATGTATCACGTTATAAATATAAAAATAAAAAATGTCTCTAGCGAATCAGTTAGAACCCAACTTTCAAGTAGCCGGCTTTTCTATTATTAGTTTCTGTAGACACCTAGAACGCCTGGCCTAGATCGCACACGTCGACGCTGCATCCGACGCGATGCGGTATCTTTGCGCCGTCGATCCAAGCCTCGGCCCACTGTGTTGTGTGATACGAGCTGTGAGAGAAACAGACGAATACACTGTAATTTTATATACCTAACATTTTATAAAGTTTTTTATTTCTTTATTTTAAGTGATACACTTTCATATTAATGTGGATACACCACATTAATATGAAAATCTTATCGTACCTGTTGACATTTAAACTTTAATTTAAATTTATACTTTTCTATCAACTACTCTCAAGCTTCTTTTCACTTATTTAAGGCTTGCCAACATCTTAGACACTAGACACAATCAATTAATACATACAAGTTCTTGTACGCTAGCGTTACAATTAGGCTTATAGGTTAAGTGCCCAGACAATTATAGGCAAACACCACATGCATAACACGAAGTAACGTTGCATTCAAAAATTTCAGGATGTTTAAATAAAAAAATAATAAGTAAAAAAAATTAAAAAAAAACAAAAAAACATTTGTGGTTCAAATATTACTTATACTGAAATACACATATACTTAAATATTAAGTTTAATCCTATCATTTGTTAAATTATATTTTATGTGATGAAACCTTCTTTTAGATTCTGGGTTTTGTACCGTTATGTCAAATTTATTCGATTAGCAAGATAATTATCAAAGAAGTTTATTTGTTATTCTTTCAAATAAAAGTTGGGAATTGAAATACCGTATTTATGATTACATAGGATAAAAACTAAGTCAACTATTTACCTAATCGAAGTTAGTGAAACGGTTAAAGCTAGAACATATTTTGTATTCTAAAATAATTATGACGTTACTGGTTCAATATTAATAAAAATTACATGAAAAATATAGGTAACTCATGTTTGTTGAATTTGTTAAAATTTTCTTATACTTATTTCTGGAAATACACGGCTTGTGCAACAAATTACAACAGCAACAGAAACGCATTACGGCAAATTGTTAAAAGAAATTGTGTTGTGCGAAACAGTTTTCAATAAGGGGCGAACCAAACACGGTGAAATGGCTCGTTAGTATTCAAAGTACCTACATGTTTATTGCTTTTTCTTTTATTGTTTTTCCATTGTTACACCCAACACATGCATTTATTTGAACCAAAAAATATAATAATAGTAATAAATCCCCAGACAAACCCAGCAACTGTATGCCAAACGTAAGCAGAGCTTGCGTTATGGATGGCCGTACAGCGAACTGGAGGGAACCCAGAATAAACATACATAAATAAAAATATTAACAACCATGACCCTAAAAACAAAATTTATGTTCATCACACACATGAACAGGGACCTCGGGCGTATGAGGCAGAGCTAATAACCACTACGCTTCTCGGACAAACATAAATGTGCTCATATGCATATGACGTAGTAAAACATGTAGTAGTTTATTATTGGAAAACTGTCATTACCGAATATAAATAAAACATTATATTTACATATACAATATAGCATATACAACTTTATATAAAATACTTCGTGGTCCTAATGTATAGAAAATTTACTCCCAAAACTTAAAGCATAATTTTAAAATAATGGGCAATCATTCATTCTCACGTAAAATATTAGCTCTGACACCCCCTCGTAGACTCACTACGTAACTTGCGATGGCGAAAATTGCCCGATAATTGCTCTTCAATCGCCAATTGTCAAAAGAACCGTATTGCGTGCCAGCGATAACAGTATTGTATACTCGTAGAACGTGAAGCTTTTTTGACGTTGCGATGATCGCTGATTGCTTATGTAACAACTAAAATGACTAAATTATTAATTAAATTTTGGTGTAAAAAAACTAAAATCTTTGCATTAATACGATCGATAAATTCATTATGGGAACATAGCGTCTATCTAAATAAGAATATCGCACCTTCCGCCGTTCACTGATTTTAACAATTTGTTGAATCTTTAATGTAAACCGCTTTGAAGTAAGAACACTTCTCTTTAAATCGATTTCATAACAAAATTCTTGCTTTATAAGTCTCAAGTCACAAATGTAATGCAAAATTGTAAGAGTGTGGATGAACTTTGAACACAATAGTTAGCCTCTCAATGGCACTCTGCTTAAAAATTATATTCATGTAGTTGTAACGCTAGTTCATGAATAACATGCATTATGACGTCACATTAGTCTTTATTTTCAGTTAGGTAGTTAATTCCATGAGGGTGTAAGAGTTACAAAATGTGAGAGTATGAAATGTAATACTTTATTTGAAGTTCAAAATAAAACACGCTTTAGCGACTAGTAGCATTTTAAGTATACAAGTCCGTTAGTGGACGCTTTATTAATTACGTTTACGACTTAATTATATGTATAAGCTGTACATAATGTTCATTGGCTATAAATAGCCATTACTTTACCAATACATACAATAATGTTTAACATGTTAAAGTAAAACCTGTTTTCCACTACCTGCCCCCAACATTTGCACAATTTGTGCCATAACTATATAACATAGGATCTATTGATGAATTTAACTTAAACAGTATTTTCGGTACCTCCCAATATCAGAAATGGCGCAACGATAGTCCCAGCTCTCAAGATACAATAGCCCCACCTCCTTTTTTAAATGTTTTGCTCCGCATAAAAGCCCCAAAGCTCTATTGTAATCTCCGATACGGTAATTCATTAACCATTCATAAACAAAACTATTCAAATATTTATTGAAAAACCGTTTGAAACAACGCCGTTTAAAAATGCAGGAGCAATCACCCTCCACCCTCACGGATAGCGAAACTTACTGATAGAGTAATCGGATAAAAGGAACATTTGAACTGCTTAATCGGTTTTCTGCATCATTTATATGATCCTGAATTTGAGATTAGCTTGCGATGGATAGATGGACTGTTTTATAACTTTTACATTTCCACGAAGGCTCAAACCTTTGTGGTTCTATACTTTGTTAGGAACAAGGACGCTGAAATTATGCCCACTCGTCACGTTCGAAACACCCACAGCTGTATTTAAATATACTTTAAATTGGTTTTTCAATGTAATAGTTAAATTCAATTGATTATTAAGAAGACAATAATAAATATAAATAAATAAATATTTCTAACAATCACACCACTTTATCTAGCCCAAATTAAGTATCATTAAGAACTTGGGTTATGGATATTAGATAACGGATAAATAAACTTAAGAAATGTATAAGCACACGTAGATATATTTTTTTTTCATAAATAAATATTAGAAATAAACCTCCATACCAAACAGGCCGTCAATGCCTATGACGGCCTGTTTGGTATGGAGGTAAGTAGCCTTCCATGCCAGAGGTCCCGGGTTCGAATCCTGGTAGGAGTAGATATTATATTATATTTGCTCTCTAGTCATGGATGTGTATGTATGTTTATTTAAGTTTATTTCGAATATTTAGATATTAAAAAAAAGATCTATGTGTGTTTATATATTTCTTAAGTTTATTTATCCGTTATCCAGTAATCCATAGCACAAGTTCTTAATGGCACTTAATTTGGGCTAGATAATGTGGTGTGTCAGTTAGAAATATTTATTTATTTATTTAATGCCTGTCAATGCCGACAATGCAGCGAAAACATTGCACAATTTTCCACTACAATAAAAAAAGTCGGCATTGTTAGCTGAGCTAGTCTAGCATAGTACCACAATAGTAAGCTAGCAACTTAGGCTCCATATTGTTATTTCATTTTAAACTATGTTATAGCCCGAAAACAAGTTCGCTATCCACCTGGCGGTGGGCATCTACACCCATGGACACCATTAATCCAAAAGTATTTTAAATTATGATTTTATAATTATCCAAACATACACACTAACTGTATGACGCTAAAGTAAGCAGAGCTTGTGTTATAGATGACCCGAGAAGAGTCACGTTTATTTATCACACAAATGAATGCCACGACCACGAGTCGAACCTGGGACCTCTCTCTGTACAATCAGAAGTGCCGGATTGAATTCGTATTGAATTAGTATTCTAGTAATAGATACTTTTAAAATGATAGTTCTAAGTTTCTCCTAGTTTGCTACGATGACTTTATGGCCAACAAGTTGAAGTTAGTTAATCTAATTTCTCCAAACTGACTGATAAAGTTTCAAACCCACAATCTATTTCTTGATTACAACTACATTACATCTACATCGACCTTTAACTAACTCATTTTCTTGACCTACAAAATAATACAGCCAACAAATTTGCTTCAGCTTTAGGAATAAATTCGCCAATTTTTTCCTGATCCATAGAGTTACATTGAAGAAGGTCCGACGTCGCAAATTGTCTCTTTTACTAAGTTATTGTCACGCGTCCTGAAGTCACTCGGGTCTAATGTTCTTTTGATCAAAGCTGGGGACGTCTTTAATGGGTCTCAATGGGGCCCGAAATTACTCTATTTCATGCCATTATGAGGGTTTCACCTGTAATTTAAATTTGGACTTTGAGTTGTTTAGAAATAGGATGCCGAAATTGGTTGTTTTGTTAAAAAAAATATTTTATAAATAAGTAAAAACTGACCTCTAAACATATTCTAACTAAAAAGAAAAAAGTAATAACTTTTCTTGCGAAAGTAGTATCTACTTAATTATGTACATTCGCTAAATATTTATTTTTGCGATCAGTGCCAGCTTTTGTGCTAGACATGCGAGCACGTCTGCCACGAGCTTCGCACTTTTTAAGATTTTTCTTTCTATTTCATGCTGTTTTCTTTCCAAATTAGACCAAATTGAAAGAAACATTTCTTATTGATGTCAAGAAGTTTCATTGTACGTGTCCAATTCATCGTGTCTTTGACCACAGTATACTAATATACTAAATGTTACTTTTCAATATATCGATCGCGCTAATCCATTGAAATGATTCTCATCAAAGTGCTGTTTTATATTTTGAAATTCCAGGAAATTCATGACCACAAATCACTTACTCAAAATACTAGTTGAAACTTCCCGACAGACATTAGCCCAAATCGATCGAAACAATTTTTATGAGCAAGTTGTTTGGCGTCGAGAAGTTCTGTGGAATCATCGGATGATGAAGACGATAGGTACGCAGTTCATTGGGATTTAAGTGAGTATCTGAGGAATTCAAAACCTCCTCCTTTTTTGAAGTCGTTTAAAAATATTAAAGTTACTACCCAAGCTAAAATTTCTGATTTTTCTTCCGTCCACTTAAGGCAAATATGTTTCAATAGGTCCCATTTCTATTTCATGGCTATATGAATACTAATAGGTTGGAAACTTCCAAACCAATACTCAAATCACATAATATTCTAATATTAACTACATTGACACTCCACTTTGAATTCTCAATAGCATTGCCGATCCTCAACAATGTGATTTACTTAGCTAACTCGATTATTTGACACGAATACCGAATCTAATTCTGAATAAATTGTCGAAGGACAAAGGGGAATTGTACAAGAGTAATTGCTTCAGGTGAGAGACGCCTAAGCCACGGCTGAAAACGGACTTATAATGAATTCAATTTACTATTTCAATTTCGTCGAACTAAGTTTAACGATGTGCCGATTACGTTTCGATTGGCGTTTCAGAGCTTTAGATGTTACATGGAATATTGTTATTGGTGTAGAATAAAGCCTGAAGGATAACGTACAATTCAGTTTGGCGTGACTTCGTGCAATAGCATACAATGGCTTACCTGTTCTTTCAAACGTCGAGTGAATAGGTATCTCGTAGATAGACGTGTAACACCTTCGTCTTCATCGTCACTTTCCATCAGGTGAGATAGAAGACAAACGTCTAATCCTTTTTCAATAAAAAAAAAGATACGTGACAAATAGTAGGCGATGATCATGATTACAAAAGATTTGTCTGTGACCTTTCATCAATATTTCGTGGAATATTTTATAACAGTTTAAGCGTCTAAATACTTATATCGCACTAACATACCACTAATTATAATGCTTTTGCTGATTTTATTAAAAGGGCAAGTTACAAAGTAATATTAATAAACCTCAATTATTATGTGATAATGAAGTAAAATAATTTGAACACATATTCAGCAAACCGAATAATACGTTGAATTTTAATAATACAGGTTTATTTCAAAAAGCCTCTCTGAACTAAATCTGCCTTCAAACTATTTTTAGAATCGCAAGCTCAGCAAATTGATACCCATCCGAATGGATTTAACAAACTGATCAAATCATTTCGATTCCTCCTGGTAATTGAATTTCACTCTTTTATCTAAAATTCATAGCATTCAACTGGATTTTTTTTCATATTACCCAGTGAATAAAGATTTAAGTTATTATTGATGAGTGAGGCAGCACGTCAGAATAATTTAAAAGAGAAATTTCGCTTTACTGTCGGATAAATTATTATTTACTTAATTTTTTTCTACTATGTGAATTGAGCCTTTTGACTGAGTCTCTCATACGTATCAATTATCACATAAAATAGACGTATTAAGTATCATTTTGATGCAAATAAAGCCATTAGATCCATATATTTAACACTATTTTGTGAAGCCAAGTGTAGAGCAAAAAAATGTTTTGGTCAACCTGCAATTGTTTAAGACAAACTAAAATGGATTATCTTAGGATTTTTTAAATAAAAGGGCTCCGATTCTGATTTTACACTAACTGGATGTTTCCAGGCTTAAAACAATGGCTTCTCAAACATAAACGGTACAAAACAAAATAAATCTAAAATAAATGAAAATACTGTTGTTGAAGTACCTTCAACTTGGCCTTGCAACTTTGGGCTTTAATAACTCACTGAAACGCGACGAAGAATGTAAATTAGTATGGCATGGAAGGGATCTTTAGATTTAATGAAACAAAGATAGACACTCAACACGTAATAAGTGAATTTTATGTCCACATTTTTTATATACCTATGTAAGTGCGTTTTTAATTACATAACCACTAATCATGATTTAATCGGCAATAATTGAGCAAAGAGAGATATTCCAATTCAAATTAATTTATTGCTCAGTGTATTGTAAAAAAGTTGTTTAAAAAAGGTTATGTTCCACATACAAAACTTTTGCAATTTAACAATATTATGTTACCTAAAAGCCAAAAAAATGTCACTACAATTCACTACAATTCACTTCATTCAATTAAAAATATCATTATTATTAGATGTCTCAAAATTTTGTTAAATCAATTATATATTCATTTAGGTACATTCTTTAAGAATTATGAAGTTTGCAATACATTTATCATAATTTAGTATTTACATTTAAAATATCCATTAAGTGTATAAAAACATTTTTCTGTTAACCAATGTCAGGTTTCGCTTTTTAATTTGTTTGCTGGCAGTAATTTAAAACGGTTTGGTAGCGCATTAACATGTTTTATGCACATTGCGTATGATTGAGTAGTTGCAGGCGCGGTACATCGTCATACACTAATCTCTCTCCGTGACGCGTACACCTGCCTACGTTCTTAGCTCGACTAAAATAATGAATGTTACGTTTAACAAACATAGAAACTTCCAAAATATACATTACACAGCAGAGTCACTAAATTCAAAGCTTTAAACAGGGGTTTGGTTATGAATAAACCATCCGGCTGTTTCCCGTTTTAGCTGAACATTTTGCACTGGTAGCGGTACTAATGCAACGTCTATTTTTACTGTTGGTTTAAAAAAAAATCTGTGAAAAATAAATCAATTATAATGTAAAACACTTTTAAAAAGCGGCATACATTATATAAATTTAAAGTCTGCTCGGTTTCTACTAAGTCATAATTATCTTATCAAACTTTAATACTTAATAGTTCCCTGATTCTGCAACTTTTCTTACATGGCGTTCATTATTGCTATGTTAGCGTTTCTGAGCTCAAGGAAAAAGGGTATAACAGGAAAATTGCTGTAACTAATTCCGAAGTAACGTGGTCTTTTTCACTAGCCCGAGGCAGGTAAACTGCGTCAGGTGCAAAAATTTGGGAAAAAGTAAACCTGTAATTTTTGTGGCGGCTTTCGACTCATGAAGTTGTGTTATAAATTTGTTACCTAAAGTTTTTAGAAGCCGGTTGAAGTTTTCCTGCGATGGCGATGGGGTGCTCTTTTTTCATAAGAAGGACATACAATATTGATACAATATGCAATTATAAAAGCGTAGGTAAGTATTGTGAAGAAACTTCTGTTACAGTATAATATTAAGCTAGTATTAGTCCCAAAACTGAGATGAACCAAAATTAGCTATTTAAAAGCAAAAGGAACCACTCTTGTAGGATAATAAACGTGTCCAACTCTTAAACTTTTGCAGTGAATCATTTGGTTCCAAAATCTTTAAAACTTTAGATCCAAGTCTTCCTTGGTAATTCCCTGAAGATTTATCCTAAACAATTCATCTTTAGTATTTTATTCTTATCATATTTGAGTTTATTTAAAAAGTGTAAGAAAAACCGTAGTTACAATGACAAAATTTACGTTTGTTAACCACGAAATTTCACTTAAAAACTTATCGGTTTACAGTTCATATTTCTAAAATCGTTTTTAACGACAAAAATCTCGCTGCTGTATTCTGTACACAGAATGAGCTTACATATTATTCTGCACAAATAATTTGAACATCACTTGATTTAACAGATCCTTTTAGTTTTCAACGATCATAAATTCAAATTCAAATATTTATTTCTCAACATTAAGAATTACTTGTTATTACTGAGGTCAAATAAAACACGACTCTACCACCAGTTCGGAAAAACCGTCATGAAGAAGAACTGGCAAGAAACTTTACGGGTATGTTGTTTTTTCAAAATAAATTTGCAGTATCTTTTCATGTCTATAAAAAATTATCCTTATCTGCATCTGTTAACTCGGTAAGTCTCCCTCCCCCAACGTATCCAAACGACGAACACCCTCACCGGCGATCCAGCCATCGCACTCCTCAACTATATTAGAGGGAAGTGAGCGACCCGTCACCCGACGCACCATAACTTGTGAGTTGTGATGATTGAGGCACTTGGGTTAAAATATTATATTGTTACTGTATCTAATTAAATGTTTTTCTTAAGCAAGCACATAATCATTATTTGCAAACGTGCCTAGCAATCGTAGTGCGTTTCTTACTTATACGTACACCCTGGGGACTGTCTATATATCTATAAATTCAATTTAATAACCATGTGTTCAAATTGATTTTCACCCGAGAATTCTCAGAGAACTCCTTTATTAGAACTTTCAGATTCGAACCGAGGCAACGACACACATGTGAGGATAACAAAGACTTTTGATTATGTTTTTTTCTTAGTATTGTAAATAATTTTAAAGGGTTCTCTTTTAGGTTACTGTACGGTCTTCTACAAAACAAGCTTAGCCGACTTTGGGCCGTACTCGTTGTTCGTAAACTAGAAATGTAAGGTTAAAAACTAGACTACTTTATACAATCGAACCACATCTCCACATACGCTTCACGCCATTTGCATTAATTTACTCCCTTAATAGGAATTTGAATACGAAGAACGATAAAATGAATGCTTAGGGCGTAACTCCGACATTGTAAGTATCTCAGTAAATAACGAAAACATATTTAGCCAAGCTTGGTTCCCTTTCACTGAACAAAAAATTTATTTGCTTTGTAATAAAATGAACGTAGCGGAAGCGGCGGCGGCGTAGGCGGAAAATTGCAATAAAACAAGAAAATTTGGGTTCGTCCAAAATAAAACTGCGTATAGTTTGTCGATTGTATTTATGAAAAAGGTTTTTTTATTAAGTAGGTGTTTCTCATCTACACTTATGAGATATCGCGATATTTAAGTTCAATTGATAAAAACTCATTTCATCATTTATAATTTTTTATGTTTTTTTTAATAATTGTAAATTCACAATAGCCTTTTGCGACAAGCATTTAATAAAGATTTACAAAAAAATCTGACATCCTTTTTTTATGTATTTTGCAACATAATTACTTTAAATTAATCCAATTGACTTTAACTTTATAACTGCAACTGCAGATAATCACCACACCGTTTCGATCTTATAAAAAAAAATTTGGATCTTTGCCAAAGCTTCATAGAGACAATCCTGCCTGAAAAAAGTTATTTAAATTTATAGGTTAACCTATTTTTTAATGCAAAGTTTGCAATTTTCTTTTCTCTTAATAAAATTGATCAAAAGAAAATGTTTAAGCACCATATCGATTACTAAAAGTAGTCTTTCATTTAAACTATATTCAATTAAAAACCTTGATTGTAATTTTTTTTTTCTGAATAATGGAATTTAATGGAATCTAATGTAAATGTAACTGGAATTCTAAACAAACAAAAAACAATTTTTTGGTCCATTTTATTTCAAAGAATACCCTATTAGAAAGATATTATACCAAAACACAACTACCATTAGTAAATAATGAAGAACTGCTTTTGATACCAATGACAAAATAAAAAAAAATTGCGGTTTAAAAATATTTTTTTAATAACTAGTATATAGAAATTATTGTAATATATATATATATGCTGACTCGACGCAATCCACCAGTTGCAATCGTTTGCTATGCAAACCTCAATCAGTTGTACAAACGGTGTATAATATTGTAGTTCTTTTTTTTTTTTTTTGCTGCCGAGGCACCCTCGCGGGAGGGAGGTGGAAGATGCGTCATGCATACCGCCCGCAGGAAAATACCGTCTTCTGCGGGGGGTTATGTGGGACTCACCAGAATGGCACCTACCCACTAAAAACCACCTGTTGGCTGTGGTAAAATTTTACCGTTAGCCTTCATCGGAAGCGACACCCGTCGGGAAGTTGGGCGCGCTGGCGGAGACCCGCTAGCGGGTCTTTCGCCTGTAGTGAAAGTTGCACTGAAGGTGCTCAAAGGGACATGAGTTGGTGGCCGTTCTGGGGAGCCTCCGGTGAAGCCGGGGCTGGGCAGAGGTCGGCCGAAGCTTGACTTAGGGATCAATTCATTTAAATGAACCTATAATGAATTGAGAAGGGAACTATGCTCCGCCAGAGCGAGCAGTCGCTCTGTCGGAGAACGTGAAGCCCTAAGTTTACGGGCTAAGACTGCGATTTCACTAACATCGACGTTTTTCATAGCGTCGCAGACGATACGCATATCGTCTGCTACGGAGGATTGAGGAGTGGGTTTGTATGGGCGAGAAGCCGGGATGGGATTCGATGCGGGGCGCTGCCTCCAGTTTTTTGGAGCAGGCCTGGACTGTGTAGGCTTTGCAGCCGGAGGAACCCGACTACGCAGCGGCGGAAAATTTTCCTGAGAAAGGGGCGCGGCCTGTTTGGGTGCCACCCTCTTGGAATTGGAACGCATACAACGGGGTGCACGAGGGCAGCCCCTGTAATTTGCGGTGTGGCCGGACTGGCCACAAAGCACGCAATCGGGAGGAGAGGGAGTTTCAGGAGTGCGATTGCACTCCTTAGTGAAGTGAGGGACCAGGCACTTGACGCACCTGGGCGGTGCGCGCCAGTTGGCCGCCGCGTGCCCGTACAACCGGCACCGATGGCACTGGCTGGGATGACTGCGGCGATGAGGCGCCTCGATCGAGATCCCAGAGAGGACGCATATAGTGCTAACCCCTTTCAGGATCTCCCTGGACTTGGGGACGTTGGCGAGAACCACCAAAGCGAGAGGGTGACGCCTCCCGTACTTGCTGTGCATTTTACGCACCGCAAGTGCCGGGAAGCCTTGGGACTGCAGATCCTCCAGGATAGCCTCGTTCGATAATTCGAACGGGACTCCCCTCAGTACCGCTCTGATCTTACGCTCTTCTGACAGAGCATAAGTGTGATAAGAATATTACTTATCGGTGAGGAGCTTTGTTAAAGCACGAAAGTCGTCTATCGACGAGACTAAGATTTTAATAGATTCACCCAAGTTTGCCGCTCGGGTGTAATGGATCTTGTGCTCATTGCACCATGTCGAAACCTCAGTCCATTTGCCCTTTTCCCGAAGGAAAACGGGTGGTGGAACCTTGGCCTTGACAGAAGTTGGGGCCGGAGCGGGTGTTGAAGGCACCGGGGCAGCTGGCGTTGAAAACGCCGCAGGGGGTGTAGGACACACCGTGACGGGCGTCGAGGGCGCCGGGGCTTGTTTCAAGCGCTTCTTAGAGCGCTTCTTAACAAGCGTAAAAGAGGGAGGCTCAGGGCCAGTTGGGGTGGCGTCCGAGGATGACTCGGTCGCTGGTGCGCGCTTGCGGCACGGAGGGGCGTCTACTTCGCACTCCATGTCACTGGAGGAAGGGGACGCTGGAGGGCCTAAGACCAGAGGGGTCTGGGGAACTGGGGTGGCCTGAGGGGCCATTAAGGCAATTAACGCCATGATATGCGGGATAAGAGAATCCATGAAACTATACTTATCAGCATTTATAGTCATGCCTTCAGCACCGGTACTTTCAAGTAACTTGTTCCTAATCTCATCAGAGCTTAGGGAAGCAATTGCGGAGGGGTTGGGGAGGGACAACAATATATATATGCCTAGAGTTCCTAAATAAAACCTAGCGAACCCTAGCGGCTAACCTCCCTACCAGCGGTAGGGGGGCTGGGGAGAATAACTTAAAACTAACCGTAGTACGCCGAAGGCCGCTACCTAGAAACCTAAAAAAAGGGTACGCAGGTAAAGAGTTGACCGCGTTAGGGTCAACCTTTACCGACAGAAAGGACAAATACACACGAAAACACACAGATATGATGAAAATAAATATGAAAGTAGGAGAAAAATAAATAGAATAGAGAAGAGAAATAAAATAAAAATAAAAGGACTGGTTCAGTACAAATTCGTTGTCACCGTTAAGTATCCTTTGTACTGAAACAAGACTACTTACGCTGGGCACAACACTGCACTCAGCACAAGCACAACACAACTTAGCACAGCACTTTGAAGACTAAGGGGCTTAGTCGCAAAGAAAAATCGCACTTCGATAGCATTCAGAGGGAGTAGAAAAACCTTGAAAACCGTAGCACGGAACCAACACGCTAAACCGTGACGTCAGTAGACTGAGCGCCACGGAATATCGGGAAGGGACCGATCAACGGAGAACTGGGTCTTGCACGTCCGCACCGGGTGGCGATCGGAGCGCGAATGAAATTGTAGTTCCTATAATTCTAGTTAATATAACTACTGGTTTACCATAACTAGTGAAGTTTAACGTTGATCAAGAGTGCCTCGTAGCGTATTAGTAAAGAAAGATTATAAGAGTAACTCCAATAAATGATGCGAAAGAAGGGACAGAATGATATTTTAATAGTAGATACTATAAGCTATTACTAAGTTTCGTGCCGGACCAAGCAAGCAGACAAAATTTTATATCTATTCGATTAAATACGTGTGACAAACTTATATCACAAACCGTGCTGTTGATCTTCCAAATATTAGTAAAATAAAAGTATCAGCATTTTACAAATTATTGTACATCATAGTTTTGTTGTTTCTTATAATAGTTGTTGTATCCATGTAAGAGCTCAATTTATGTACAAACCAAAGGTAGTTGAATTGAAAAACATTACTGATTATACTCATTTAAATTTCTAGCTTTAAAACCTAGTTGGTGGAAGGAATAGATGAAATAGTTTGACTTTATTAATTAAAATGTCAATTTGATGCTCCCACTTATTATCCTCATAAAAGCAGTATGATAAGCTGTTAAAAGCCTAAACATGTTTACTAAATTACTTGAATAACTTACAAACATTCTTAATTAATCTTCGATTACAGAACATTCCAGAGAAGTAACAAGAAACTTCTTTCCCAATTATTTAAGTTAAGCAAAAAACTTAGCTTTCCCACGAGCAGTAAGTATCTTACTCTGAAGTCTTAACTTAAACTCACCCAAGTCTTGTGAGTGTCAGAGCTTATAAATAAGATACATTAGTTTAAGTTACCACTTACCACTTAGTTCTCGGGTCCGGAGTAGGGTAGTAACCCTGCAAGTTGTTAACATTAACGTTAATGCTGTTTGATTAGCAAATCTGACCTTAGAATTCTTGGCTCTGTCTTTTCTTCATGAGATTTAACAATTCTCAAGTAGAAAAGATCGCTTACTTTTTAGGTGTAAGACCTGACATCCTGAATTGTGTGGTTTTGCTGCAGAAATATAGTTTGTGTGACATAGTATGGTCGTTCTAATTTGTTTGGAGTTAAGCCAAGAAGGGGGTTAAAATAAGCTGCCATAGCAAATTTCTTAGTGATATTATCATTTATGAAACTGAAATGACCGTAATTTGAAAGTTTCAGGAATGCATCCAGAAAGTTTTCCCGAAAACTTATTTTCTTACCGAAACATTCAAAACATTTTAACCGGTACAGGCTTAAAACTTGGGTCACAATTCAATTGGGTCCTAATTTTAATTCAAAAGAAATCTTACAAACAAGAATACATACATTCTTTAAAAAGAATCTTATTTAGTCAAAACTGATTGATATCGAGATAGGACTTTTATCTTGGGGTCAAATGTATGGAAGAAATGACATGTCACATGATCGTAAAACATTGTCTTCATTTAGGGTCAAATTGGCTATGTTTTGATAAAATTTTATACGTTATGTTAGACCATTAGGACTATGCACTCTGAAACAAGAAGAAGAATTTTTTTTGGTATTTAGGTACATTAAATAATAACTTTCATAGCCGATAAAAGAGCGTGCAATGTATTTAATTTTAAGTAGCATCGGCCAGAAAATTAATTAATTGAAGGGGTAAAATAGATTACATAATTATTATATCTTTATGTAAAAACGGTTTATGGACACAGAATTGGCTTTAGGTAAGGTACTTGCTGTCCTTCCCTTTAACCAGGAGGCAACTTTGTTATGGCTGTCGAAATCAGAATGACTGTAGCACAGCTCTATATGAAATCGTAATCGAAATGCATTTTACAATTTAGTATTCACTACGTAATCATAAAATGAAACTATAGTTTCTCTGATCATTTAAATTAAAATCATATTGCATTTCTGGGGGTTTCTAACTACTACCATGAAATATATTAGGAGCCTGTTTGTTCGTTAAACTCCACAAACTGTAAAATCCAAAATATAACGGTAAAATTATCATCGGATGACAGGATCTCTGAATTCTCCCCATTGTAACTTCTTAAATGTATTAAATATCACACTTTGATCCGGATTTCATTGCCTTTTATTAGACTTTTACATTTTAACTCGTCGTTTCGTCGCCTTTGCAGACACCATAGTTACGAGAGACTAAGGTGACAGGCGTCCATTTGACAGTTATGAAAACATTCAATCAACTATATCTGTTTCTCTGTTTGCGAGCCTAGCGTTCAGGATAAATATAGAAAATGCTGACAGCGTCTTACCGAAGTTGAAGTCTTGCAGCTTGTTGGATGTTGCATTTATATTTTTTTAGCATAGGATTCCATTTTGAAGACAGCTTCCGACCATCTTCTTTATTGAAATTCGGGTGATATGATATTTATTAATTTCAATGGCTTTGCCGATCATACAGAGTATGAACTGTTTTTCCTTTGATATCATTTTTACAGAGTCAAACCTTAAATAATAGTCAGGCTTGTCCATGGAATGTTCACAAAAAATAGGTTTCGTCAGAGACTAGTAAATAACTATAGAATGACCATCTCCATACAAAAATTCGTGACTCGGAAAAAGCTCAAAATCCAAGCTATTACTAGATGTCGCTCTCAAATAGCTTGGACCAACCTTGTCGTCTTTAATTTTTATATGAATTATTGACAAGAAACGTAATGCAAATGCTCGATGGCGTTGTCAAATAACCTGAAACCTTAGCAAGTAGGATTTATTCCCTTCCTGAAATTGGAAAATGTCATCATTTTATATCATTGATTTTGATAATTTTACTCAATAAGAATAGGTAGATAGTAATTTATTCTTACTTTATAGATGATAAAATAACAACTACAAAGGAACATAAACATACTGGTCTAAGTTTATTTTGTTCAGAGACGCCTGGGCACTACCATCCTCCTTATTTTAATTGCCATAATAACCTATTTTTAAAAGCTTTTATTATCACAGTTGTGATAAACGCACATGTTATATATATATAACATATATGTACCACCCAAAACGTAAACTTAATCAAGGTCTATAAAATTTGCACGAGTCACAGTAGGCGAGCAGAAATATTGTGAATTCAAAGAAATGCAGGGAAAAGATCCAAAACAAACACACACTCATAGCAACAACAATAAACGACAAAGAATCCAAATTGTCAAACAAATAAAATGTTGTCATAAAAAGAACAAAAAAAGTTGATGGATAAAGAACATTTTTTTTAATAATAATCCAGCAAGAAAAAAAATTTTTAACTACTGCAAAATAGTTATGAGTTATATGCATTATAAATAAAAATTATGCACTTATTAAGACATAATTTTTATCGATATCAAGAAATATAGTAAAATATTTTATACCTATTAATGAAATGCACGTTTTATTATGTTAAGGCAGATAAGAACAAACTGTGGAGATGAATGCTATATTTTTGTGGGAAAAATTATATACTGGCAATACAGTAACCCAGTAACACTACAAATAATATCCGGGGTGGTGTAAAGTTTTCTGTTACTGAATTATAAGAGCAGCAACATAGCATCAAATAATATAATGCACTAGCTGGCAACGTTTGTTGTCGCCTGATACCTATGGATAGTACTTGCATTGAAATATCAAATGATTTTGTAAAAAGCTCCATCTGAAGTTTTTTTGCGCATTAGTTTGACTAAATCTTGTAAATCTAATACAACTAACGCCATCTCTCTATCTTAAAAACAACTATTTTTCAAGTCACAAAATTTTGTTAGACATGGTTAGTCTATAGTTATTTACAAGTCTCTGGTTTCGTTGTTTTTTTGTTATCAGCTATGTGTTCTTCAACACGGGTTGACACGTTCTGTTTAGTTTGACCAATGTTGGAAGGCCCACAGCTGCAGTCCATTTTGTAAACTGGTTTTCGAAGTCTTATAAAGCAATGCTTGATTTAATTTGACGAAGATGTTGACTTATTTTTGTTCGCCTTTTATATAATGTTCTTATATTGCGGTGAGTCTCAATCATAACTGTCAAGACTCTTGTCACTTTAGCCATTCGTAACCACGGTGTGTATACAGATACCGAATGTCGAGTTAAAATGTAAAAATAAAATAGTCGTGAAAATTTAAGGAAATATTATTCTTATACGTAAGAGTGGTATTTTGATATTCCATTCAAGTTAAATCTTCGAGTTTCACTAGTAACATCTACTACGTCTTAAGTATATTAAGACGTGGAAAATAAATTTTATTATTTCACTGCGGTTTTACCTTAAATAACTAAAAATATTTCTAATGAACTCGTAGTATATCTGTAGACGTAATTTTCATACATATTGACGTACAACTAAGTCGGAACGAAATACTTTCAGGTTTCACAATAATAGGTCTTTACCTATGAAACTGCCGTTTTGCCGTACTGGCCATTTCAAATGAAAATATTTTTTTTTTGACTGATAATTCTAATTTCAAATTAATTTTATTTGACAAACATGGAATTCTTTTTCTAAAATCGTCATTTGTTTAATAGTTAGTGTTTTATTTTCAACGCATTCGAACATTTTTCGTCATCATGGATAAGTTAAAAATTCGAGTAATTATGGAGTATGAGTACCGTCGTGGCAGCAAAGCGCACAAGCGGCACGCAACATCAACGACGTTTACGGAGCGAACACTACAAACGAACGCACCACGCGTTATTGGTTTACCCGCTTCCGTTTTGGAATTTTTGACCTGAAAAATGAACCCCGTGGTCGTCCGAAAACTTTGGTCGACAATGACGAATTAAAGGCAATTGTGGAAGCTGATGAAACTCAATCCACGGCTGAATCAGCAGCAGCTTTTGACGTTAGCATCAAAACAATATTGGACCATTTGCGTCAAATTGGCAAGGTAAAAAAGCTTGACAAATGGGTACCCCACGAACTCAATGACCGCCAGCGCGAAGTACGCGTGGAGACGTGCCTTGCACTGCTCAGCAGGCATACAAATGAAGGAATTCTGAACCGCATTGCTACTTGTGACGAGAAATGGATCCTGTTTGACAATCGTAAGCGCTCAGCAAGTTGGTTGGACCCTGGTTCAGCACCCAAACAATGCCCTAAACGAAAACTTACCCCTAGAAAAGTGATGGTCACTGTTTGGTGGTCTAACGCGGGTGTAATTCATCACAGCTTCATGCCAAACGGGACAAGCATTACTGCAGATGTGTACTGTGAAGAACTGAACACAATGATGGAGAAGCTCGCACGTCTCCAACCAGCTTTGGTCAATCGTTCGGCTCCACTGCTCCTGCACGACAACGCGCGACCTCATACTGCACAGCAGACGGTCTCCAAGCTACAAGAGTTGGGGTTGGAAGTTCTCCGTCATCCGCCGTACTCACCAGACCTTGCGCCTACAGACTTCTACTTTTTCCAGAATTTGGATAACATCTTGGCGGGAAAAAAATTCAATACCCGAGAGGCAGTCCAAAATGCCTTTGAAGAATTTGTTGCCTCCCGTTCAGCTGATTTCTTCAAGAAAGGCATCAATAAGCTACCAATGCGTTGGCAAAGATGCATTGATTGCATGGGTGATTATTTTGATTAAAAGAAATAAAAAATATATAAAAAAATTACGCTTCATTTATTTCGTGAAAAACGGCAATTTCATAGGTAAAGACCTAATATTATTTCTTATGTTACTTTTTGTATGCGTTGTCTAATTGTTAATTTATTGTGAATCATAAAAAAACCATAATTAAAAATATCATTAACGAATAACGGACTCAAAAATCTTCATTTAGATTTTCTTAAAGCTATTTTAAAATTTCCCGTGTTTACTTTTTAGTATAATTTCCTAAACTGGAAGTAAATTATGGAAATGATGACGACCGGAAACTAAAAAGGCGTTGGAACAGGAAGTTCGCAATTCAAATTACGCGGGCACTCAAAACTTCTGGCGAGATACACATTTAAAATTAGAGGTTGCCAGTATTTTTAGCTTTAATTCACCTTTCTGTATTAGGTACTTGGTTAGGTACTGAATTTGTTCTTCAAGTAGGTTTTTGAGGTAGGTTCATTTCAACGCGCTATGTTGAAGGTTATTCAAAAGTTAATAAATTATGAAAAATTACGCTAAAAGCTTTTAGCGCATGTAGAGTTTCTGTCGTTACAGTACTGCAGTCCTTTCTGTGTTGATAGACATGATAATCACATTTACGTGGTCGCGTTCCGGCTAAGGGTAGAAACAGCCAGTCCAAATTAATCAATTCTAACTGAAGCTAACGGCAACGCATCATTAGTCGATATGATAATTTTAATAAATAAATAATAAATCCCCAGACAAACACGCCAACTGTATGGCCCGAAAATAAGCGGAGCTTGTGTTATTGATACCCATACAGCGAACCCAGAATAAACATACATACATAAATACAAACAACCATGACCCGAGAACAAACATATGTGTTCATCACACAAATGAATGCCCCGGCCAGGACTCGAACCTGGGGCCTTCGGCGTATGAGGCAGGGCTACTTACCACTACACCATACAATATTGATAAATAAAACACCTATGGCTAATGTCTATGGGTGCGGATTCCACTTACCATCAGGTGGGTGGTGGTGCGGGCTCACTCGCCTTTATAAACATAGTCAAGAAAAAGGTTGTTGTCACATTATATATATTCACTGTAACACTGGATGCGTTTACTTAATTACAGTTATGATTTTCAACTCTGAGTTTCATTACAATTTTTTGAGTAATTTTCGCGTGATAAAGCTAACCCCAGCAAAGAGCCCATTTTTCGTAAAACATTTATTTCGAAATCAATCTTAAAAAACAGGTTTTATAAACAGCACTTCTAATTTTAAGGTATAGTGATGAAGCATTGCTATAGAAAATAATAATAACGTTTTCAACCGCCATGGCAAGCATACCAAAACATAGAGCATTTAGCTTCGGTATTTTCGTACGTGCTTTAGCACTGAAACGTTTTTTTCCATCGTCACATAAGACGGATGACTACGATCACATTACAGCACTTAGCATGTTGGGTGCCGCAAGCAATATCATATAAGTGATACCTACAAACAAACTTGATAAGTAGAGCGTATATACATGAATATGTGGGGTGAATCAAATAGAGGAAAACCAACTTCAAAAGAATATCAATTTACTTGTGATTATGTCATGCATCTTGGAAATAAAACGGCCAAGTTAGTTCAAAAGGATTTCTTTTGAATCAGTGCAAAAAATGCTAACCTAATTCAAACTCTTTCGAAGTTTACTTACAATCCACACCAGCCATGAAGGTTGTGCAGGATCTCAATTCTGGGATATCCCCCAAATAGTCTACTAAGCTTCACAGTCGAAGTTTTCCTGCACCGTAAGGGCAGCCGGTATGTAAACCACTCGATGGTCTGACACTCACTTTTTCTTTCGGCTTTAAGGGGGGTCGAATCCGGTATCTCAGATTGAACAGCCTTTTATAAGAATGTGTCGTACAGATAACTACTTTAATGCCTGTTTAAGCGATCTGGACATTTTCAGTGAGTCCATGAATATTTTCAAAAGTAAATTGTTCAAGTATTTGACTAATTGATATTCTGTTATGTCACCTAATAGTTTATATATAAATAATAGCTAGCCTAATAGTTACCAGTTAGTAATACCTTTAAGTTTTTTTTTTAACTGCTATAGGTAACAAAATCTAATTGATTTGTTTTTTTTTAATGTATAACTACCAAATTATTTTTAATTTATTCATTTATTTTTATCCTTTGTCTTTCTGTTTTATGTGTGCGTCAGCCATGTTTGCGGAGGTTTATTTTTTTTTTTTGCTGCCGAAGCACCCTCTCGGGAGGGAGGTGGAAGATTCGTCATGAATACCACCGCAGCCGTCTGCGGGGTGATGTGGGACTCACCAGAGTGGCACCTACCCAATAAAAACCACCTTTACTGGCAAACCCACGCTTCCCTTAGCCATTAGCAATCTTATTAAAGCTAAGAACGCGGCTCTCCGGAGAGCCAAGAAATATCCCACGCCCGCCTATAGAACAGCTGCGAATCAGCTACAACGCAAAGTTAGATCTCGCCTCGCGGAACTCCGAGACGCCCAGATGAACGATCTCATGGCGAATATCTCCCCGTCCCACCAAGCGTATTATCGAATGGCCCGAGCCTTACGCGTAGACGCTGCCTCTCACGTCCCTCCTCTCACTCGTCCCGATGGCTCTATCGCCTTCGAAGACGAAGAGAAAGCCGAATGCTTCGCTGACAGCGTTGCGTCTCAATGCTCGCCCAGCACGCAACCCGCGAATCCCAATCACATCAAAGCGGTGGAGGCCGAAGTCCTCCGTAGAAACTCTCTCCCCATCATCGACGACCCCGTCACAGTCTCTAATGATGAAATCTCGCTTCACATCAAAAGTCAAAAGTCCAGAAAGGCTCCGGGTGCGGATGGTATTTCCAACCACGCACTTAAGCACCTGCCTCAACAGGTGCTTACCTTGTTAGCTATCATTTTCAATGCCTGCTTCGACCTTAGCTACTTTCCAAAAGCTTGGAAAGAAGCGACAGTCATAGGCATACCCAAGCCGGGTAAACCTCTTAATGTCCCGGCTAATCACAGACCCATCAGCCTCCTCAAGGCAATGTCTAAACTTCTCGAGAGAGTCATACTCTCTCGAATGCGGAACCATCTGTTTCCAACGGACGGCGATCCTCTCATAATTCCCCACCAGTTCGGCTTTCGCGCTAAGCACTCCTGCCCTCAGCAAGTCCATCGAATCGTCGAGTACATACTCGACGGCTTCTATCCGAAACGAAAGAAAACGATCGCAGTTTTCTTTGACGTAGCCAAGGCTTTCGACAAAGTCTGGCACAGCGGTCTCGTTTATAAACTCTATAAAATAGGCTTACCGGCTCGCCTAGTTAGGATAATCGCGTCGTTTCTCAAAGACCGCACGTTTCGTTTCAAACATGAAGGCACGCTCTCCGCGCCTCGTCCCATAAAGGCTGGAGTCCCTCAAGGCTCAGTCCTCGCCCCTCTTTTGTATACCGTATACACTAACGACATTCCCATCCTAGCTAAAGTTGTCGAACTCGCTCTCTTTGCCGACGACACTGCCCTTTACACCAAAGGCCGCAGAGCCTCGGGTCTCGTCACCAGACTTCAAAAGGATATTAACACCCTCGGTGCTTGGTTCAAAAAATGGCGTATCGATGTGAACCCAGAGAAGAGCTCTGCGGTTTACTTTGACTACAGACGCAGTCGTATCCCCGACAATCTCCAATTGAGAATGCAAGGCACTCCCATCCCCTGGAAGCGCAGTACCAAATATTTAGGCGTCATATTAGACCAGACGCTTTCATTCAATCCTCACGTCGATAGAGTAACGAAACTCGCACGTTTTTACCTAGGCCGGCTTTACAGTATGTTAGGTAGAAAAAGTAAAATGTCCTTCAGAAATAAACGAACGCTTTATAAGGTCTGCGTTAGACCAGTCATGTCATATGCTTCGCCAGTCTTTGCTCACGCCAAACCCTCCGTCCTGCACAAACTGCAGGTAGTTCAAAACCTCTTCTGCCGCAGGGCCACAAACGCACCTTGGTACGTGCGCAACGCGGACCTGCACAGAGATCTTGAACTGCCTACAGTTCAACAGTATCTAAAAACACTCTCAGAATCGTTCTTCAAACGCGCCGAATCCCATCCCAATCCTCTTGTTCGAAAATCAGTCTCATATACTGCTCCTGTCCTAGATTCGGCATACAAAATCGCTAGACCGAGAAACGTGCACACAGGCGAACGTTCGAAGATAACCGTAGATCTTGAGGCCCTTCAGGCCGCAAATTCTAATTCTAACGTAAATTCTAATTCTAATTAATGCAAATTTAATTTTTCAATTTTTAATGTTTTCATTATTTACTTTTCATTTTTAATGTTTTTATTTTACTTTTAATTTTTGAGCACCTTCAGTGCTATGTAAATCCCAGCGGGTGACCCCTTAAGGGCCCCGCTAGCGCGGCCTCTTTCTCCAATTGGCCGTCGCTCCGATGAAAGCTGAGTGGCAAAAATGCACGAGCCGACAGGGGGTTTTTAGTGGGTATGGTTCTGGTAGGCGTCGGGACGAGTCCCACATAACTTTGGAATCGCGCCAGAGTATGCGTCAGAGCATTTTTATCCTCCTGCCCTTCCCGCGGAGGGGAACAAAAAAAAAAAAAAAAAGCTGTGGCATGGGAATGCTAAGCAGCCTTCATCGGAGCGACACCCGGGTTGGGAGGTGAGTGCGCAAGCAGGGACCCGCTAGAGGGTCACCCGCTGAGAATACTTAATCACTTATGGTGCAATGACATGTGGGATGATGGTTATTCGGCCTGGGCAGCCTTAAGCTGGTCTAGTTTCGCCGAGAGCTGATCGGGGGGGTCCGAGAGTGCATATCTCGGTCTACGGACTTTGTACCTCGACGGCATGGATGGAGTAGTGTAATTTACTGTCTCGCGTATTAATGGGTTAGGGTGCTCTTCGGATCGCTTGAAAAAAGCGGTGGAGAGCGTCCTAATGTATTGTTGTATAGTAGGTAAATCGAGATCTCTGTGCAGGTCTGCGTTTCGCACGTACCACGGAGCATCCGTGGCCCGGCGGCAGAAGAGATTCTGGACTACCTGTAGATTATACAGAGCGGAGGGATTGGCATGTGCAAAGATTGGGGTGGCGTATGTCATGACTGGCCGCACGCAAACCTTAAAAAGTGTTCGCTTGTTCCTAAGAGACATTTTACTGTGCCGGCCTAACATACTGTTAAGTCGGCCCATGTACAGACGGGCGAGTTTGGTAACTCGGAGTATGTGTGGTCGGAATGAAAGCGTACGATCGAGCGCTACGCCTAGGTACTTGGTGGTACGTGCCCACGGGATGGGCGTACCTAGCATACGGATAAGAGGGTAGCGGGTAAGACGGCGTTTGCGATCGAAGTGAATCGCAGAGCTTTTCTCTGGATTCACATCGATACGCCATTTTTTGAACCAATTTCCGAGGTCGTTAACGGCATTTTGGAGTTTGTCGGTGAGTGTTTCGATTCTGAGGCTCCTGACGTACAGGGCAGTATCGTCTGCAAATAGGGAGAGTTGAATACCTTGTGCCGGAATAGGTATATCATTGGTGTAGGTTGTGTATAATAGAGGGGCGAGTACCGAGCCCTGAGGGACCCCCACCCGAAGGGGGCGGGGGGTGGAGAGCGTACCTTCGTGTTTGGAACGAAAGGTGCGATCTTTTAGATAGGAGCCGACTCTAGAAATTTAACGCTTACACAATATTTCATGTAAGTATCATATAGACTTAAGATGGGTTACCAACCGCAGGCCTCATTTGAAATTCCCTGTGTTTCAATAGTTACCTGGCTGTGCCTTTAACCGAGATCCTAATATACGAACCTCTACTACCAATCTATTAAAACCTAAGCTTTTTAACTTAAGCTTAAAAGATTTTACTCCAACAACAATCGAAAGAGCCAATACGATAATAGAGCATCTCAGAGCAAAAAAACTGTCGGTCCCTGATTTGTCGAAGCTGGTCGTTTGTTTGTAAACATGTGTGTGCGTCTGCGGCACCCCATCCGACGTCAACATGGAGGTTGCATGCAAATTAAACAGCCTGGCTTCATAATCATTGTTTCTGTTTCAATAGGGCTGACTGTAATGTGTTTTGTATTTTGTTGAGATCAGCGGAGTGCATAGCGAAGTGTTACGTAGTTTTCCTTTATGTGAATAGTATTGTACTAGCTATGTAGCTAGTATTGTATAAGCTTACCTGTTAAAAATACATTTTGGTCAAAAGATTGGCTGCGTTAAAGCGTTTAATTGTCCTTATATTTTAGCCTTATTTAAAAATTTAATATCTATAAGTACATAGATATGAAAAAATTTAAATAAGGAATAAATTTGTCAGAGTATATTATTTATATTATACTATTTCCATTTCTTTATTTTCTCGATGACAGTTCTATCTATCTCGTTTATCGATATAGCTCCATCCCTATCAGTTTCTCCGACTCTGGTATTATGTAACCTTGTACGTGCGTAAACGTCATATTTTTATAAAATAATGCATGCTTACTGTAAAAAAAACGCCCGCACATGTTTTCACAGGAGCTGTCATCGAGAAAATAAAGAAATGGAAATAGTATAATTATGCGTATTTAGACAACAAAATATATTTTGTTAGGTCGGAATAGTGATGGTACGTTTATATTCCTTAGTTAAAAACTAAACTTGTGATACAAATTATCGTATTTTTTCAAGAATCGATATTATTTCAATCATTATTTTATTCAGTAATAGCAAATATGAAAATTTCTAAAAGAAAATAAAGATTGAAAAATTATTGCACATACATATCTGTTAGTAAATGAATCTAATTAATATTTTTGAATTAGTAACAGTATGTTTCAAACAAATATTATACTTTCTTTCTACGTAAACTTTTTATCTTATGTATTATAAATTTCAGATATATTCAGAATATATATAAAAATGTCAGATGTATTTGGTATCGATAATATTAGGTCGTTACATATGAAATTGGCGTTTTGTTTGGGACGAACATAAAGTAAACTTTTTTTAAATATAATATATTTATTTAATCAAAGTATGTACCATTGCTATCTATGCACTTTTGCCATATCATAGGTAATTCATTGATCCCTTTACTAAAAAAAACATGCGGACAGGAATCAACAAAATCTTTGAAGGCGCTTTGGACTGCCCCATCAGAGTAGAATTTTTTCACTGGCAAGATGTTGTCCAAATTTCAAAAAAAATTGGTAACCTGTTGGAGCAAGGTCCGGGGAGTACGGTGGATGTCTTAGACATTCCAATTAAAAACTCCTCTAATTTGGTAGCCGTCTGTTGTGCAGTGTGGCCTGAGTGACGTAGAGCGATTGACCAGCCTCGGTTGTTTTGCAGCTAGCTTTTTCATCATGGTGTGCAGTTGCTGACAATAGACTTCTGCCGTAATCATCTGGCCAGATTTATTAAAGCTGTTGTGAACGACACCGGCACTAGTCCATCAAACGCTCACAAGTAAGTTTTTTGAGTAAATTTTCGCTTGGGGCAGTATTTGGCTGGTTCGCCAGGGTTCAACCATTGCGATGAGCGGTTCCGATTATCGTACAGGATCCATGGTAGTGATTCGATGGGTAATGGGAATTATAACAGTTTTGCCACTACAGCTAACTCGGACGTGGTTGGCGACGGATCCGTTTCAGCTTCACTGATTAAATAAATTAAACAAGAGGGGCGATTGCAACGTTTGCTTGTGCCGTCTCTAATAAAAGAGGTTATCGCACAAACAAACTTGCCGACAATTATGACTGGCAACTTATAAGCCTGTCATTATTTTAATTTATTTGTAAATTGTAAAATAGATAGAATATGGAAGATTGTTCCATGGCATTCTATCACGGGCAGCGGCCCCAAATATAGATAAAAAACTAAATTTATATTTATGAGTCTTTATCCTTTATTAAAAGCAAGTATTCAACAAACCTAGTGTTTTCCTTGTAAGTTAGGAAGTCCTCCCTTGCATATACACGTTATTATAGTATAATACCATCTGCTGGTCCCGGACCGGTAGACTACCAAGTACATATTAATAACATTGAACGCATACAGAGAAAATTTATTAACCCTCTAGCGTATACCGATAACAATTGTAGGAGATTAACGGCGTTTGAGGAGAGATGTGCCTATTACAAAGTAAACACCTTATATATTATAGGAGCGTCGGAAAACCGCAGATGTTTTATTTCTACACAAGCTACTGCACGGGCAAGTCATTTCCGAAGAACTTTTGTCTCGAGTTAGTTTAGTTGTATCACGTCCCGGAAGTAGATTATTAAATAGGAAGACTTTTGAACTTGGGAAAATAAATTCTAATATAGGTAGACAAGCACCAATGCAACGAATTTTTCTAACAGCTAATAATCTTAGAAATCATATAGATATATTCGGCGATCAATTAGCCACTATAAAAAGGAAGTTATTACTGGTACAGACAAAAATATTTTTTGTTATCAAACATTTTACCTATTCAGCGTGTTGAGATGTTAGTATTCTATTATTAAAATGATTATATATTTATGCATGTTAGATTCACATTTAGTAGTTTTAAGTTATTATTTAGTGTTAAGAAATATAATTACTAGTTTTGTGGATTAAATAAATAAATTAAATACAGATCAAAGTGGCCAGTGGGTACGACAAAACGCCAATTTCATATGTAAAGACCTAATATAATGAAAATTACAATGTTGCGCACTTATTGTGATTTAACAGGCCACTCAGAAACTTTTGCGAAAAGAAGGTGTACCTATGTATGGAAAGCTGGCGAGTGGTAATTTATTTTGAAAATTCGAATATTTAAAATTAAACATATATTTGTTCCAAAATTAAAAATTTGCCTCCAAATTTTTTACCACTATTATGAAACTTTTGTTTGTCATAGAAAAATGGATCTGCCTCGGCAATATTTTCGTGCAATGATTTTCACGGCTTCTAGTTCAACTTGAAACCTAATGAATCGTTTAATCGACTTCAATAAGCTTTTATGAGCAAGACGCTTTCTAAAGCAACTTTGTTTCATTGGTATAACGAGTAAAAGTGTGGTCGCTTAAATTTGAAGGTTGAAGAAAAGAAGGGATTATCTTTTGACTGCTGTAACGGAAGATAGAGCGCCAGTCAACAGTATGGCTGTTTCAAAACGAACCAACGCCTATGAAAGTGAAACGATCGAGAAGCGCTGGAAAAATTTTTAATCGTCAGTTTATTTCTTTAGCGTGATATTTAGTATCACTTCCCTTAAGATCCAAAGTAGCATTAATGCAGTGTACAGTTTTCATCGCCAGAAAATGCGCTTACTGCGTTGGAGAAGGCCTTTGGGAAGTATTTGTTACAGATTGGAAATTGTGCTTTGAAAATCGGTTCAGACGCATGAAATTTTGTGTAGACACTGGTGGAGAGGTCTTCGAAAAGATGTTATGAAAAAAGTAAACCTATAGAACTTCTTCGTAGTGGTAGTAGAGTTTTTTGTTAACCCTCGTATTTACTCAATGTACTCAACAAGTACTATTTAAAATAATGTACATATCAATGCTTTTGTTTTTTTTTTGTAAATCACTTTAATTGACTAAATTTATTTCGTTGGTGTTCCCAGGTACAGGTATAGCCCAGAGATGAGATCCAAATTCATGTCAACAATCAAATCAAAAACGTGTTAACAAACGAAGCTGGTAAATTATTAAAATATTCGTATTTTAATGGTTATCCTAAATAACTTTCACGTTAAAAATACATTATTACTTTTGCCTGTTCACATCGAGGTTTTAATGGAATTCAGATTGACATTCAAATGGGTTCCTGGTAATTTGCGATTAATACACGCAAATGCGGCTCTAGGGACACTTTATGTAAATAACCTCGTGTCTAAATAAGCATTGCTACTCTAATCAGCTGAACGAAATTATGGAGTGATATTTTTAAAAGTTATTTTCTAAAACGTATAAGTAGTCCTGGAATATTCAAAGGAAGAGTGAGTAGGCGTTCTTCATCATCTTCCATCAGATGACATGAAAGATAAAGGCATATCCAATTTTGTACTCAAATAAATAATCTTAATCAATCTTAATAAGACTAACAAATGAGCCATCATAATGTTCCATTGATTAAAAACAGTCACGTCCTTCGTGTCCAAAACCAATAGCGTTGAATCTAACGAGCCCTTAATACTACCCCGGAAGGCGACACAAGGGCGTGACCTTTGTAGCCGTGACCTCAGGTGCTGACCTTGGACATTTTATTATGGGGACTATAATTGGAGAGTAAATAATGGAGTGTTTTTGTTAAGTGCCTCCAAAAAATCAATAGACTTATAGGTTTAGATGAAACATTAGATTGAATAATATAACGAGATTATCTACCACGTAAAAAAACTACCGGATTCAAAATTTTAAAAATCAAATTTTAAATTTCACAGTAAGTAACAATTTTAATTTTCTTTTAACAAAAATGCTTTTGAATAATGATATTCTTTTATCAAAACTGCTTTTGAAACTTTCCTTGCCTATTTTATTAACTTTTATTGTCACTTTACAACCCTTTCAGTTTAGTAAATTAACTTAAATGGTTGATTGTCCGTAACTTTATTGAATAAAATGTCACTCGCACTTTTTAGAATTTTCTAGAAATATTAGGTGCACTGAATGAAAAATAAGCTACATAAAGGCAAGAGATAATTATCACTTAACCGCTTGGGTGGCGCCGGCCACATGTTGGTTATTCCTTGAGTGACACCGCGCCCCTACGCCTTTTTTCGCAGAATTGGGTTGTACTAATAGTATCGACGATTTCCCTTAAGTTTTCTATCAAACCTTCATAGGAAAACTATGTTGTTAAAATAATTATGAATCAAACTATTCGATAATTTAGGAGATAAACAGTGAAAGAGTCGAAAAAATTATACTAAGAAAGGCTAAGTGAGATAAGTTTTTCAAGTATTGTAAATAATTAGTGGACAGGAATCTGTGGCGCTGCAAAGCTACACGACTTTCTTAGAATGATTATTGCATACCACAAATGTAATATATTCAAAAATCTTTCGCTGTCTATTTGTCTACCTTTTGATAAAAGTTTGAAACTTATTGACATAGAAATAGTACAGAAATGACGAGAGAACCGCACGGAAACCGTCCGCGTGTCACTTGTTCGAAAACATTACGGACGAATGGACGGATTTCGACATCCGGCCACCCAAAGGGTTAATCAATTATTACTCAATATTGACAGGATTAAAAGATACAGGGTTAATGACAGGGTTATAAAATTCGAAAATTCCACAAATTAACATATAATTAATTGACATAATATATTGTCGACTTGGCTTAATTCTTGCCATAATGTTGACAGATATCGTAATTGGAAAAAAATAGTCAAAAACATCTGCTTTAAAATAAATAAGTAGATTTATTTCTGTATTGATAATAATAACTATTATAACATAAAAGGTTATTATTTCTTTATCTGCGGCTAAACTTGAGGATCACGGATGCTTATCTTCAATAATTAAATATGCTTTTATGTGGGGTAACTAGTGAAAGAACTGAGTGCTGCAAACTGTTATTAAAAATTAAGAATGCTACCGCTTCCATCATAAAAACATACTTAAGATTATTTGTTGCGTTCATCAAACATATGTTTAAGGACAGCAGTGCTGCGATTGGACATGAGGCGTCAAAGAATAAATCTGAGATGGTGTTTATTACATCTACTTTTGCATCCTAACTTGTCAGCACTATACGTAAAGACTTATAATAATTTACCCGGCTTTGGAATGCCTATGACTATAGCTTCTTTCCAAGCTTTTGGAAAGTAGCTTAGGTCGAAGCAAGCATTGAAGATAATCGCAAGTAAGGTAAGCACCTGCCGAGGCAGCTGCTTAAGTGCTTGGTTGGAAATTCCATCCGCACCCGGGGCCTTCTTGGATTTCTGTCTCCTAATGATGAATAGGATTTCATCGTTGGAAACTGTGATGGGTTAAGCGGTGACTGGACGGGAGTCTTTACGAAGGACCTCGTCTTCCACCTTCTGGACGTGTGTAGGGTCTGTGGATTGGGTACTCGGGGAGCATTGTGAAGCAATGCTGTCTGCGAAGCATTCTGCTTTTTCATCGTCCTCGAAGGCGATTGTGCCATCGGAACGAGACAACGGAGGGGTGTAGGTGCGGGCGTCTAGTCGGAGGGCTTTCGCCATCCTGTAGTACGCTGTGTGGGATGGAGTGATATTACTCATAAGAATGTCTCTTTGAGCGTCTCTGTATTCCGCGAGGGTGGATCTGACTTTACGTTGGAGCCGGTTTGCGGCTGTCCTATGATCGGGGGTGGGGTAACGCCTAGCTCTGCGGAGAGCGGCGTTTTTAGCTTTGATTAGGTTGCTAATGACCAAGGGGAGCTTGGGCTTGCCATGCTTAGCAACCTTTGCATTGTCACTAATAGCCGAGTTGATGGCGGTAGTGAGTGAATCGACTATCGAGTCGATTTTATCCGTGCTATCGAGATAGTCGGATGAAAACGTGAGTGGGCAGTCTGGGGCTTCCAAGGCCGAAGATAGGGTGCGTTTGAATCCTTCCCAGTTGGTATAGGTTTTCTGAACAGGAGGGTCGTTTTGTGGTCCTAGTATAAGTGACACCGGGCGGTGGTCGGAACCTAAGTCGTCTAGCGGCTGTATGGTCTTAAGGTCAAGATTGATACCCTTGACGATGGCAAGATGGCAAATGGATGGAGCTATATCGATAAACGAGATAGATAGAACTGTCATCGAGAAAATAAAGAAATGGAAATAGTATAATATAAATAATATACTTTGACAAATTTATTCCTTATTTAAATTTTTTCATATCTATGTACTTATAGATATTAAATTTTTAAATAAGGCTACAATATAAGGACAATTAAACGCTTTTACGCAGCCAATCTTTTGACCAAAATGTATTTTTAACAGGTAAGCTTATACAATACTAGCTACATAGCTAGTACAATACTATCCACATAAAGGAAAACTACATAACACTTCGCTATGCACTCCGCTGATCTCAACAAAATACAAAACACATTACAGTCAGCCCTATTGAAACAGAAACAATGATTATGAAGCCAGGCTGTTTAATTTGCATGCAACCTCCATGTTGACGTCGGATGGGGTGCCGCAGACGCACACACATGTTTACAAACAAACGACCAGCTTCGACAAATCAGGGGCCGACAGTTTTTTTGCTCTGAGATGCTCTATTATCGTATTGGCTCTTTCGATTGTTGTTGGAGTAAAATCTTTTAAGCTTAAGTTAAAAAGCTTAGGTTTTAATAGATTGGTAGTAGAGGTTCGTATATTAGGATCTCGGTTAAAGGCACAGCCAGGTAACTATTGAAACACAGGGAATTTCAAATGAGGCCTGCGGTTGGTAACCCATCTTAAGTCTATATGATACTTACATGAAATATTGTGTAAGCGTTAAATGTTATTAAGGTTTAATTGTTATTTTTTATTAAATCAAATATGTTTTAGTTTCGGTTTATTGTTACAACTTTTTTTGTGTAAACTTAAATTTATAAGCGGAAGCACGTTGTTTGAGTTCAATTTCAGTTTATCGTCAATAATGTTTATTGGCTATTTTTGCAACCAATGGTGATCGTTTATTTTTGCGGGAATTAAGTGGTAACGCCGATTGTATAGGTACATTGATAAATCATTCACTGTTTAGTTTCAGAAGTAATAGCATGGTTTGTTAAAGATACGGAAATTTACAGAAGGTCATTGGATTATTACTATACTGGTTTTGGAATAAATTGTATATGGAATTATTGGACCTTAATATATGAGTTGTTATTTGCGGGTTTCTGAACCCGGAGTAAGAAGGATCTATCAATTGGTTAAATACTTACCTACGTCTAATGATGTACATGGGCACGGATGCCACTTACTATCAGGTGAGTCACGTGCTCGTTCGCCGGCTGTGAAAATAGTAAAAAGAAATAAAACCTTAGCCAGCGTTAACAATGATTGTTTTAGCTTGTTCGCAGCTTAGAAGCTTGATATAAACTCCATTACTCCATGACTCCGCAGAGTCTAAAGCTTTCAAATATAGCTCTAAAACAATAAGAAGTATACAAACTTCGACCACAATAGAAACCTAACAGAGTATTAAGAAATCCATAAATGAATGCACATTTTTTTCACAAATTTCATTAATTTCTAGATAATATTACTTTGAAAGGCATCTTAGTAATTAAGTTAATTCAAAGAAACCGAAAATCAAATTGATATTTATTGTGAAAACGTCTCCAGACCAATTAAGTACGAATACAATTAGTATTCAGAGGAATACAATTAGTATAGGTTTTTTTGTAATTTATTTGTACTAATATTTTACATTATACTATGCATAATGTACTTTTCAACTATGTTCATTTCATCTTATACTCGTAAAAGAGTCGAATACCTACTAATTATTTACACGATTTTTTGTTTAACCCCTTTCTTGACAAGGTATCTTTGCAGATACATCAAAGTTTGAAAAATTATAAGTTCAAGTTCATGTTTTGCTTAAACATGCTAATATACCTACGTGAGTATTAACATAATTTCATTCTTTTCAAATCCGCGGTATTTTTTTAATTTTGACAATATTGGTGAGCTGTCAAACTTCTTTTATTTTCAACCGACGCCATTCTCCCACGCAAGCAGGTCAGAAAAATTTATAAAATATTGTTTTTTAATGCTTATTATATGCATGTTTTTGTGACATCATAAAATATAATTGTTTTTCTACTAAACTAACTAATTTTTAGTATAAACAATTATCTGGTGGTTGCATTTATTCGCTCTTTAAATGGGTGTATCTCGACGTGCACACTAGCAGGTATGCAACCAATGACATATTACTTAAATACAAGTCATACCCATACATTACGGTACAAAAAACGGCTTCAACTTAACTATACTTACCTACCCGATATAAACAGTCATATGATTTGTGGGAGAAGGAAATAATAATACGGTTTATTTGTTGTAAGGAATAGATATCTATGCACTTCGTGTCGTTGCTTCGCACTATTTGGTCGCCAGTGTACGTGACGTAGTACGTAAATTGTCAAAGTATATAGCGTTGTCTCTTTTACTCCCACATACAAAATCATATTACATTTCGCTCTTTAAGTTTGTTGAGATGTATAGCCATGTCAAGTTTAAAACGTAATTTTAAATAGTAAAATAAAATAATAAATAATATAGTTAAAAAAAAATTGCACTTACGCATGAAAAGAAACGTTTATTCTATCTTTAACAGTAACAGTGTAATAAGTACAATGTCTAAACACACAAGAAGGCATTGTACGGCATTAAAAACACAGAATAGGGAATAAGTTTTGTTTGATGTTTAGCCGTGATACTGGGTTGCACAAGACTGAATTAAATAGCGGGCAACTGCCTTGCATTTGCGTTGCCATTTTTGAGAGCGGATAACCTGTCTATATGTAATAAGTCATTGTAGCAACAGTTTTGTGTTTATTTGGGATGTATCTCATGTTACACATTGCCAACTTCTCTAACAACTAATACAGTTTCGTTCTGTAGCTATACGTGCACACTGCCAAGCCCATAAATGGTGTATTATTCTTCAAAAGTTTTACTTATTTTTTTATCTTTTTAGGTAAAAAAAGTGAATATGCTTTCAAGAGGTAGAAAAATACTTGCTTTGCTGCCAGAACCCAATCAATCATCAAAACACGAAGAAAATTCGGAGTCTGATTGTGAATTTGGGAATATTATTTTCCAGAAGCACGTCAATAATGAATCTTCACCGGATCCTTTGTTTTCCTTTGTTTACGATCCTTTCTTTGCTAGAAATTCTTCACCTACTTTCTGACAATGAATGTGACCTTTTGGTAGTAGGACAACTACCTATTGAAATCAATTCCGTGCACTCTTCAGCTCAAGATCTCTCCTTTCATCTATTCCTCCAACTTTTTTCAAACTAAAAGACCTGGTATTAACCGAATAGTACCTAAAACACCTGAGTCATCAATGTCAACAGCAGCAGCCTCACCATCGCCATTCAACATAAAGAATATGCGTTCTAAAAAGCCAAGCTTAGCTCTAAGACAAACAGTGCCTATACAAAGGAAGCAGTTAAATTTCAATTAAGAAAAATACCAATTACGGACAGTTTTAAAATGCCACTAGAATATTTCCCGTATTTCCTCGATGATAACTCAAGCGATTGGTCGTTCCCTCAATTTTTCAAAAAGAGGTCAAAGAGTTCATCGCAATTAATTTGCTCATGGGATTGTGAATTTGCCGGCTTATATGGACTATTGGTCTCAAGAATTTAGATTTTTACAAATAGCTGAAGTAATGCCACCCAAAAAATTTCAGCAGGTATGACGGTACATTCATTTCAACGATAACTTACTAGATAATGGTGACCGATATTTCAAAGTTAGGCCCATCATTGAAACGATACATGACAATTTTTTTAAAATTTCCAAGAAACAAAATTTTGCATCGATGAAATGATGGTGCCATATAAGCGTAAAAAAGTGGGTAACCGTAAACAATACATTATAAGCAAGCCCTGCAAATGGGCAGGTGTTTCGGGCTTTATCAACGATTTTGTCTTATATGGTGGTGAACACACCTTCCGCACAAATTTACGCCAGACGAGATGTGTTTGGGCTTGGGGGCTAAAGTTGTCTTATCCCTGTGTAAAACTATTCCTGATCTAGCATGTTTAGTTGTATAGCTCATTCATGTATTTCGAAACGAAATGGGAATATATACATTAGGTACAATAAGGCCCAATCGATTGCATTACGCGGAAAAGAAGCTTTTATCGGACAAAGTTCTAAAGAAAAAAGGTCAAGGCTTATGCTCTCGTGTCGTGTGGAACTAAAATAACCTATTCATTGTAAAATGGCATGACAATAAAGTTGTCACTGTTGCTAGCAGCTGTGTATCAGAGACGCCAGTTGGAATAATACAACGCTATAGAAACGAAATGTAACGTAGAAGTGCTGTCACCTGTCCTGAAATAATCAAGCACTACAACGCGCACATGGGAGGTGTAGACCTTGCAGACATGTTGATTGCCCTCTACAGAACTGAAATGTAAAGTCATAGGTGGTACTGGCCAATATTTTCACAGATCTTGAAATAAGAGCTGGATTTTATATCGCAGATATATGCTGGCAAAAATGTCAAGCAACTGAGCCCAAAGAAGTTCCGATATCATACAGTACAAGGTCTACTAAAATCTGGTAGAGAACAACGATTAAATAATTCTGATTTGAAGTCACCGGCACAAAAGAAAACTATCAAAATACCTTGCACTGCAAGGCCGACTACAGATGTCAGATTTGATGGATTTAATCATTTTCCGACATGTGGCTGCAAACTTTGCCTAAAAGTTCAGACCACAGTCATGTGTGTATTTTTTTTATGTCTACAGGAAAAGACGTTTTATGTTAAAACATTATACGTGAATAAAAATGCATTCTTCTTATTTATTTTTCTTACCAAATTATTTTACAGTAAAGTCATAGGTAACCTGGCTGTATATATATAGAGATACATTGAAAACATTACATATTATTAAGGAATCTTGGCACTGTATCCCACAGGATACATGTGATATTGTAAAAACTACCCTCATGGGAATATTTTTTTAATTTTTCTAGGCATCCCTAGATCACATGCATAACGCCATCTAAAAATTATTTTGATATTCAAAGATTTTTTTCTTTGGCTAGTAAAGGGTTAATTGCATTTAGGGGAATATAAAATGCAATATTCCGCATTTTTTGGCATAACTTGAGAAGCATACCTGTAGTAAATTTTCATCAAAGTATTAATGCTTTGGTTAAAATGGATACCGTTCACCCAGCTTTGGAGTTTTTTATCGATATTCAGATAAACACTTCATTGAAGCCTAATAATATATTAAAGCATAACTTCTTTCGGGCTGACTATGACTATAATCATCGAGAAACTTGATAACATTAATTGTAAGTCGATGTTTGAAAACTGTCAAAATGTTAATACCACTGATGTATTTTATGGTACACTACGAAAATTAATCAATAAACATAAGCATCCTAAGCATCCTATAAAACAGAAGGATATCCTTTTTGGTTTGGGCAAGATCTTGTCAGATTACTGAAAAAAAAAATGTATACCGATCCCGTTAAAAATATATAATAATCCTATGGATCGCTTGTCGTTCGAATAGTTGAGAGATAGATGTGAAAAATTACAAGTAGATCAATAACACAACCTCCATTACTGATTCACCTACCAGCAACTCGAGCTCCATTACTTCTAGTCTCTTGACTTCAATATCAATTACTCAAAGCAAAATTTATAATGTTTTAAAAATACTTGATCCAAAGAAGGTGCTGGTGATGACGGTATTCCTTTTATATTTATTATAACATGTGCCAAAGTTTTATCTGAGCCTTTGTTCCAAATTTATAACTTCTCTATAGGTATTGGAGTCTTTCCTACAGTATGGTAGCATGCTCGAGTTTTCCTCATATATAAAACTGGCGAAAAAAGAAATATAAAAAATTATAGACTCATTTCCATATTGCCGGTGCTAGGTATATTTTTTGAGCAACTGGTTCACTCTGCGGTTGCCTGGCATATGAAATCCATTCTCAGTGTTTATCAGCATGGATTATTTATTTACGAGATAAACCACAACTAATTTGGTATCTTTTGTCGCGTCCCTGATAGAGTCTGTAGATAATCGGATTCTAGTTCATGTGATATAAGGCATTTGACTAGGTACCGCACAGAATCCTCCTAGATAAACTCAGTATGTTAGGTGTAGTGGGCACCTTGATTTCGTGGTTCGAATCATACTTAAATAATAGATTATCAGTTGTAGTTGTAGGTGGCTATAATTCTGACACTTTTACCGCTTCTTCTGGTATCCCACAAGGATCTAGACTAGGACCACTTCTATTTAACATTTATCAATGATGTATTTTTAATGGATTTTTGCAGATGATCTAAAAACCGGTAAAACCATTAGATCCATTGACGATCATATCAAGCTCCAAGAAGACTTGGATAGACTTGTTGAGTGGTGTGCTATTAACGGAATATACTTGACTACCGATAAACGCTTCCATATGCACTTTTTACGAAACCGTAATGACACATACCATGACATAAGATTCAGCGTTGATGGCAAGACTTTATCCAATGTTTCAAAAATTAAGGAAGTTGGAGTGGTTTTCGAAAAACTTCCGTTCAACCATCATATTGAATACGCTGTATCGAGGAGTTAAAGGATGCTAGGGTTTATTATGCGTAGCTCCAAAAACTTCAAAAATCCACATACCATGTTGCTACTTTATAACACATTAGTACGTAGTACCCTTGAATATTGCAGTCCTTTGTGGAATCCAATATTCAAAGACGATTATTATGGCATCTGACTTATAAATTTAAATTGGCTAAACAGATTCCACACTATACTGATAGCCTCAGACATTATGAGATGCAGTCACTTTCAGATTGCAGACAGTTCTTAGACCTAATTTTTCTTCACAAACTTCTAACTGGCGTTATTGATAGTAACAAACCGAAAACTCTTTTACGTAAAGCTTGCCAAGACAAATTAAGAATATTATTCGCCAATTAGAAGAATGTGCAGTGCGTTTAACAGGGTACCTAACGTGGGTGAACTTTGCATTGTGTCCGATAAAATCAGTATGTTTAAAATTAAATTTAAAAAAACATTTGACCACTGTAACCGTTTAGTACCGTAAATTTTTTTTTTCGTATAAATTTTTGATCTTTACGTTCTTATTTTTGTGATAAAGTGTATTTATTTTAAAGCAAGTATTAATTGTAAGCCCTTGTTGGAAAATCTAAATAAATAATTAAAATGAACAAATTAATTACAAATAAATAACTGCAAAAAGTGCCATACGTTTATGTAAATATTTAACAAGTAATTGTTAGAAACTTTAAATAAAATAAATATAATAAACCACAGTGCGTGTGATGTCTTTATGGAATGGACTTCCATTCAAAATTAAACCAGCTTTTTAGTGAATTTATAAAAATATTATTTTTATATCTTGGGACCAAAAGAAGCTGCCACAAGTATGTTATAAAACCAACCGCAATATTATAAGTTAACCGAAGAACCCGTGAAACAATTACGGTATTGTAATTTGCCAAAAACCCTTACTTTACATAATGTCTAGCTAAAAATGATAACATTTATCTGTCATATCATATATATTATTATAATTTATTACACCAACCGTACAGTTTGTTGTAGGAATTATTTAGGATATTTTTGCAGTCTTACATCTGAAATCCTTGTCTTAAGTAAAAATATACCTAAAAAACATAATAAAAATATCGTCAGTAAAGTTGTTCATTATTCAAAGCTTGAAGCACCAAAATGAAATAAAAAATATATTCCCAATGGAAATGGCCATCATCGTACACAAAATTGTATGAAGGCCTTTTTATATACACCTCATTGGTTCAATCAATTAAATTATAAATATAATCTCTCATATCACTCTATCATCAATTATGGTATCATTGTTTAAATTGTTAATTTTTTTTTATTTACGAACTATTAAAAATATTTGCAATGCCAGATTGCCCAGCATGGTAATTCGGCCAGCCTTTTGGCTACGTTGCCTTCAATAGATTCTAGTTAAGGTGTAGATTTTTTATTTGTAGTTTTTTTTACCTAAACATTATAATATTGAACTTTTTTTATATATTTCCTCATTAGAAAACTAAAAACCTAACAAAGTATCTTTGAATGACAATTTTACTAACGAAAACGATTACCTCCGCATCCAGTATATTCATTTTATCCACATAGTATTTTCATTTGAAGTCTCATTACGCAGATACTTAATTTAACAGCGAGTGGGCCCGCCGGTTGACGCCGCGCGTGCGTGACAGCCCTAAGGGTGCTTTGAAGGTTTGTTCCAAGGAGGTTTACCCAGGGCTAATTGTCAGTGTTCACAAGATGAGATGCCATTTGAGCTGCTTAGTTCGTTTACTTGGTTTAAGTGACCTAAATTTGATATGAATTCCTCAAATAATTTGTTTAAAGGGTTCGTGAATTCTAATTAACTTTGTATAGATCCATTTTACGTGGTTAATAATTTATCCAATCAATTAAGTAGTATCTTTAACTTTTTTCGTAATTATGTTTATGTTTTTACTTACGTACTTTTCTTTGTCGATTATTAACGTCTACGGATTTTATAAGACTTACTTTGTAACTTTTACGAAAAAAAGGTTCTACGGAAAATCTACAAAATGAAGATATTACTTTTTCATTTCAGTTAAAAAAGTAGCTACTAAAGTTTCCGTAAGTTTTAATGAATTCGATACAAATCAAATTCATTAAAATTAACCTCAATCAAATTCAATATATCAGTTATAGTATAAAAAATTACCAAACGTCAAAACAAAAACACTTTGACAGCCGAGTGGATAGTGGGCCTCATACGCCGTAGATCCCAGGTTCGAGTCCTCGTCGTTTATTTACGTAATGAACACGGATGTTTGTTCTCGTGTCATGGTTGTTTATATTTATATATGTATCTTTATTTATGGTTCCCTCCCAGTTTGCTGTATGGTCATACATAACACGAGCTCTGCATACTTTGGGGTCAAACAGTTTTTGTGTTTGTCTGGGCATTTATTTATTTAAGGTCTCGTTTTCATTGAAATAAAAGAACTATTTTAAAAAGTAAAATTTTTGACAAATTTATTATCTCAAAAGAATAGAAGAAGAAGAATAAGAAACAGGATAAATAATAATACACCTAGTGTAGTGTTCATTAAGTAAAGTTGTTGCATGACAACTTTGCTTTTTTGCACACATCGGGTCACATCAATCAGCAAGGTGTACGTTGGATCACACAGATCACACAAATCACAAAACTTATTTTTCCTATCGTCGTCTTAGCAGTCTGATCTCAGGTAATATCAAAAATATTATAAGAAACTGCCTCGCAATCCTTAGTAGAAAAATTATGTATATTTGTAGCTTGTAGAAAATGTCATAAACTGGTACATTTAAATCTTCATGTTCACTATTTTTCGTTTGACGATTGGTGTGGTAACAGCCTATTGCGCCATAGAATGTACACAGATCTATTCTTTTAAATTTGACGGCCTGTTTGGTGTGGAGGTAGTACCCTTGCCTTCCATGCCAGATGTCCCGGGTTCGAATCCTGGTAGGAGCAGATATTATATTATATTTGCTCTCTAGTCATGGATGTGTATGTATGTTTATTTAAGTTCATTTCTATATATAATTACTAAATATAATTTCTATAAAATCTAGATAATGTGGTGTGATTGTTAGGAATATTTATTTATTATTTTTTGTGCTCGGTTCTATGCGTGCGTTAAACAGTGAGTTATATATACAGTGACAGAATGTACTTGTTATACACGCATACCAAAGCATCGACAGCACGTGTTTGACACATTCACATTAAAAATGATGGCACCCGCGTCCCTGCCACACAAAATTAAATTGCACATTTACATTTTTAAATACCTAGTCTATCAACATTGATATCACACCTACTTGGCCAACATTTTTATACCTATTGTTACACCAACAAACAAATGACGACGAGGTTAAATTGTAGTTCCAACAACGGTTCGGCGTGGACGTTTTATTTAAATTATATCTCTGTGTTTTATCCGGATCCAATGAACCAGCTATCTCCCAAGAGAGAACACGACGGGGATAAAATACAAAGTAAAACAAATACCTAACAATGGAATACAGAAAATGTTGAAATGTGTTCTCCGTGTCGGATCAAAGACGCCATGAATTTAATAACAATAATTATGTTTATACCGTGTATGTAGGTATATAGGTGACGTGCGTGGCCGTATCTCTTATCAGATGGCAAAGTAAGAAAAAAAAATACTTACCTACTTTGATTCTACTTTTAAAATTTACTGGAATGTGGGAGAATATACGAAAGCTAATGTATATAATATGTTTAGATCTCAAACTAAACATAAATTATCGAACCATGCAGAACATTTGTCATGGTAATAACTGTATAAACGACGACCCGGACCACTTACAAAACATATTAACTGTACTAAAAAAAAAAGAATTAAGAACCATGTGTCTTCCGATCAATGATCTTTTTCTTGAGCTTCAAACGACTGTTTACTTTATCTTTTCGATAAATATTTCGGCCCTTAATTAAAATTATTTAATTAAATTCTCGAACTGTGAACATTTTTGGCTTCAGCTTCAGTAGATCACGAAAAGATTTTTCCAAATCTCTGTTGAGAACAAATCCTTATTGTTAAAAAGCGATATGGTCTGTTCCATTACTTATATTTAATCTTTACTTGTGACTGTAAGTTTTTGAGTGAGGTGTTAAAAACAAGAGTCGGCTTACGGATGAGGTTCATTTGCACTACATAAAATAACAATATTGATTTTCATATAAAATATTCTGACAGTTGTAGTACCCAAAAACAAACACTTCCGTGCATTTACATTTATCAATGTTGTACTTTTGTAAAAATGAACCCCGATTGCTTTAAAACAAAAAGAGATTTCTGTAATTTTACTACAAGATTTCCGGATAAGCTATGTTTGCCAACAATAAAATCAGAAATATGCAATAGAAATAGTGAATGTATGTCAATAAGACTATACAATAAATTGCCATCCGAACTAAAATGTCAACCACTCAAATAGGTTTGAGTTGATTCTAAAGAAATGGTTAATCGAAAAATGCTTCTACTCTATAAATGAATATCTAAATTTGAAAAAACTTGATGTGAATTTATAAATGAATGTAGTAGTTGACTTATAATTTAATGATTTGTGTATTCACTGTAATGGTTCCAAATTATAAATATTTTCAGCAATAAAGATTACTATTATTATTATTATAACTAAAAGTTTAATCCTAGTCGTTCGAAACCAAAGTTCTCCAAAACCAAAGAAAGTACCAACCGAAAGATGCGGGTTTAAATCCTACGTGAAGCAAAGGTTTAAACATCTTTACTTCTCATAAAAGATGAAATAAACCTGATAATCCTTTAGGTGCGTTTTACACCAAGGTACAAATAAGTGGCATTTGCAAAGCTCCTGATTTTCTTAAGATATCACGATAAATTTACCTAAGAAGGTATATTATATCTTGTTAGTGTTACTACCGGTAACAAGAATATTGAAACTGAATCAGTAGTTAAATAGTTAATCAATTATAAATTAACAAAACATAATTTCCTCTTAATTGTATCCGTGTAGAAAAAGCGGCAATTTTGGAAAATAATTATAATTATAATTCATGACATTTATTTTTGACACATACTGTTTTTCTCGTAACCCTTGTTATCGTAGAGATTAGTGCTGATATAATGCTTGAAAATTTATTGATAATGACAAATTAATTCAACAATTTCTTTTAAATTTTTAAGATCATTCCATTTTAATTCCAATTCTGATTGAAAAGTTTATGAACCGTTATTTCAAGATAAATTGTACTTTATTTATTCTCATCGACACGATGTAAAATATAGGCACTAACGTATTAAAATAAAACACTTTTTTTACCGATTTTATTGCGTTTATAATATTTTTACATTTTAACGACGTTTCGGTTCCTTTACAAATACCGTAGTCACGAGTGAATAAATGTAGTTTTTGAACATTGCAATGAAATAAGCCTTCGACTTTTTTCATGTCGTATTCAAACGTATATCTACTATATCAAGTATTTAAATATTTTAACAAATACGTCTGAGAGGTTTTTCGCTCAGCGTGTTTTTTTCTCGGTCTACCTATAATACCACTGAAAAGCCGAAGTTTGAGGTGTATTTTCGCTTTGACGATAAAGATGAAGGATAATTTTTTTTATAATTTTAAATAAAAAAAAATAATACATGAAGATCAATTTGGTTAAGTTTTTTTTGTTCCCCTCCACGGAGAGGGCAGGAGGATCTAAAAAATGCTCTTATGCATACCTCGCACGCGTGATCGAGGTAATGTGGGACTCGCTCCGAGCCTACCAGATCCTCTACCCACTAAAAAACCCCCTGAATGATTCGTGCAATTGTTTGCCACACAGCCTTCATCTGAGCGACGGCCAATTGGAGAAAGAGGCCGCGCTAGCTACTGGGCCCCCAGAAGGGGTCACCCGCTGGGAATAACATAGCACTGAAGGTGAATTCATAGCACTGAAGGTGCTCAAAATGAAAAGTAAAAATAAAAACATAATTAAAATTTTTTTTTTAATTTAAAAATAAAATAAATTCGAATTTACGTTAGAATTAGAATTTGCGGCCAGAAGGGCGTCGAGATCCGATGTCAGTCTGGTAGAACAGTACGCTTGCGCATTCCTAGGCCTAGCGACTTTGAATTTCGAATCTAAGACTAGAGTAGTATATGAGACTGACTCACGAACTAAAGGATTGGGATGGGTTTCGGAGCGTTTGAAGAACGCTTGAGAGAGTATTTTGAGGTGTTGTTGTACTGTAGGCAGTTCAAGATCTCTATACAAGTCCGCGTTACGCACGTACCACGGTGCGTTTGTGGCCCTGCGGCAAAAGAGAACTACCTGCAGTTTGTGCGGGAGGGAGGGGTTGGCGTGGGCAAAGATTGGCGATGCATATGTCATGATGGGTCTAACGCAGACCTTGTAGAGTGTACATTTGTTACTGAAAGACATTTTACTTTTTCTACCTAACATGCTATTTAGGCGACCTAAGAAGTGACGGTTGAGTGTCGAAACTCTATCGACGTGTGGCTTGAAAGAAAGCGTCGGATCTAAGGTGAAGCCTAAGTTCTTAGTACTGCGCTTCCAGGGGATGGGAATGTGCATAAGGGTTACAATATCTGGTAAACAACTGCGTACCTTTGACAGGCACGATATTCATATTGGAACTGCCTACATACCTCCAGGGCGCGGGCATGCTACTTGTCTTAAATAAGTGACTAATTGCTTTGCAAAGGTCTTCTCAGCCCAACCTCAGGATCATTTTATAATCGCCGGGGATTTTAATCTACCGTATGTTGACTGGTCGTCTTTAGCACCTATTATAACCAAAAAAGGGTCAGTTGAGGAACAAAATGCGACAGTTGAATTTCTAAATTTATGTAGTATAACCGGCTTAAAGCAATCTAATTTATTTAATAACTCTCATAACTCAATTCTTGACCTTTTATTTAGTGATGTTGATGTTGATGTCATTAAATCAGATTTTTCTCTTGTTTCTGAAGACGGGTATCATCCCTCGTTGCAGATAGATGCATTGGACTTAATACAAAAAAAACTTAAAAGTACTGCGATGGTGAAACCCGACTTCTTTAAAGCTGACTATGACAAACTTAATTATTTACATTCAAAAATCGATTGGAACTATCTTCTTTGTGGGGACAATATTGATGACATTGTAGATTTTTTTTATTTGAAAATTTACGATATAATTGCTACACCTGTTCCTTTAAAATTAAACGTAAATCATGCTCATTACCCGGCAAACCCTTAATTCAACTAATAAAAGAAAAAAAAAGTTACATAAAAAGTGGAAAATTTTTGGCAACCTTAGAGATTATGATGAATTTAGACTGTTAAGGTCACGACAGAAACATTTACAAGACACTTGTTTAAAATTACACATTGAATGCATGCAGACTTTTATTTAAAAAGATCCGAGACAGTTATGGTCCGACATTAAATCATTACGTAGGAATGACACCAGTTACCCTTCTAAATTTACGCTCGGTGATACTGCTCATTTGGATGAGAACGCGGCCTGTAATGCTTTTAATAACTATTTTGAAAGTAATTTTATTGAACCTGCCAATAATTATGATATCCACTTGTTACCCTACCCTGAAGCTGGTGAATTTATTAATAGTGTTAATATCACAGAGTGTGTAGTTCTTAAGATCATAAACAAACTAGACGCTCGTAAAGGCGTTGGGAGTGATAAGATACCGCCAGTGTTTTTGAAAAACTGTGCACGTACTTTAGTGAAACCATTAACTATAATATACCAGTTGTCTGTTAACAAATTCGGTACTTACCCCAGAAAGTGGAAAGAGGCAATAATAGTGCCAATACATAAGAGTGGCTCTAGATCCAAAATCGAAAATTATAGGCCTCTATCGATACTTAATACTTGTGGTAAGATACTGGAAATTATCATTCACAATGAAATAGTGCCTATTGTTCAAAAACATTTCCCTGTCGAACAAGATGGCTTTATATCAGGACGTTCTGCAATTACTAATTTACCAACGTTCAGTGATCTGGTTCTTTGTGAAATGAGCAATAATCACCAAGTGGACGTTATCTACACCGATTTCGAAAAGGCTTTCGATCGTGTACATCACGTAATCCTCTTACACAAGCTTAAAGCTCTTGGAATTAGTAGAGACCTGCATAGATGGTTCTTTTCTTATGTATCAAATCGAACTCAAGTGGTTCGACTTGGTATCGTCTTGAGTAATTATATAACGATTCCATCCGGCGTCTCTCAGGGATCTGTACTGGGTCCAACACTTTATAACGCGTACATATTTGACATAATAAGGCCTATTAATCACTCCCATTGCCTTTTATTTGCTGATGACAAAAAAGTATATGCAACTATTAGAAATATCCATGACTGTTCTCTTTTGCAAAATGATTTAAATAGTCTCTCCAAAGTACAATTACTGTAAACACTCACAAATGTGTACAAATATCTTATACGCGTAAAATCTCTAAGATCTCATTTGATCATAAAATAAACGGGACCAGTATAAAAAAGTCATCATCAGTCAGAGATTTAGGTGTTCAACTAGACTCAAAACTCCTCATGTCTGACCACATTGACATAATTATTGATAAGGCATACAAACAGCTAGGTTTCATAAAACGGGTTTGCGGGCCTTTTAAGGATATAAATAGCATTAGGGTACTTTACTGTGCATATGTTCGCAGCGCTTTGGAATATGCTTGTAATATTTGGTCACCACAGTACACAACATATATTCATAGGATCGAAAACTTGCAGGTAAAATTTCTTAAATACCTTGCATACAAAGATTTTTTGCATTTCGAAAACTATTACGATGCTAAAAGATGATGTGAGATGTTCGTTAACGCAAACTTGCTAAGCTTCTCTAGGCAGTTCAAGATCCCATGATGAAATATTCCTCTGAACGTTGTGCAACGCGCAAATATATCCATCACGTCGTTTAACAATGATATCTTGTATTATCCTAGATCAACCTAATGTTCTTTTTCTTAATTGTGTTCATAAAATAACGAAGACGAGAGAGCATCAAAGATAACCACCGCTCTGGACGGCCTTCTACGTCTACGACTTCGGAAAACATCGAAAAAGTATGTGATCTCATCATGGGAGACAAAAGATTGAAGATGTCTAAGATAGCTGAAGCTCTAGGGATTCCATATAAACGTACACAAAACATGATTGATAATAACGAATTAGGGTTCCAGAAGGTGTCTGCAAGATGGGTTCCGCGGCTCCTTTCAGTGGAACAGAAACGAACTCGGCTCACGATTTCTAGAGACTGTTTAGAGCTTTATCAAGCTGATCCAAACAAATTTTTGGCAAAGTTTGGACGAAATGACTATGGACGAAAAATGGGTTCATCACTTTACTCCTGAATCCAAACAACAATCCAAACAATGGAAGAGACCTGGATTTGCGACCCCCAAGAAAGCGAAGGAGTGTTTTTCAGTAAGCAAGGTAATGACATCGGTTTTCTGGGGTTCTATGGGTGTTATCTTAGTTGAATACTTAAAAAGAGGACAAACTATAAATTCTGCACATTGATAATATTGCACATTATTACGTCGTTTACGCTAAGAAATAGAGTCTAAAAGACCAGGATTGTTAACCAAGAAAGTTTTGTTTTATCAAGACAATGCTTGTGTTCACACATCTGCAGAATCGATGGCTCAAATTGTGAATTGTGGTTTTGAATTGCTTCCTCATCCCTCTCATTAACCTGACTTTGCACCTTCTGTCTTCCACCTATTTCCAAAACAAAAAAAACTCTCAGGTGGAATGAAATTTTCTACCAATGAGGAGATCAAAGTGGCCGCAGATGCCTTTTTTGAAGACCTTGACGAGACCTTCTATTTAAATGGGATTTGGATTTGAAGGCTTTGGAAGACCGCTGAACTAAGTGCTGTGACCTAGGAGGAGAGTATGTAGAAAAATAAATATAAAAAATTGCATTATTCCTGTGTTTTCTTATTTAGGCCGCGAAATTTTCAATCTACCCTCGTATGTTTAAAGATGGTAACTATTGAAGTGGCAGTGATTTAATTTTTTTTTCATGACGTTTGACTGAATTGCTCATGCTTGTTTTCATAAGTTTATTTTTCCAATACCATTCATGTTCTCAGCTTATTGTGATACTAAATTGTTATTTTGTATTGTTCTAGGTGGGCGTGCTGCCACTGGGCCGCGGCGGGCGCACCAACGCCGCCGCCGCCGGTGCCGTTCGGCGGACGCGTGCGCCCAGACTTGCTGACATACAAAGGTAACTAGATCGTTGATTTTTAACTCTAGCTTAGTGTTTTATTTATTTATTTTAACACTACAATACATCTATGGATATCGTATCGTCATAATTGATTCAACGTAATCTAAATTAATAAAATCAGTTACGAACCTAAAGGAGACTATATTACATCACGTCTTTCATAAATTCAGAGAAAACAAATAATAATATTATTGTAAAGTTCTATGGCTAAAATGGATGCGAAAGCGTGTTGAGACTTATATCAGTTGAAAGGTCAACTAAAAAAGAGTTTTTTAAAAATTCAATAAATATTTGACAGCATTGCTGTCATCTTGCTGCAGAATATGCATAATATTATAGAATTAAACACAGTCGCTTTTTGTTTGATCATTTGGATGAGAGAACTAACTGGAAGCGGCAATTGCAATTAACATTTGAAGTTTATAAGTCATTAAGTTTCGTGCGATAATATGAAGTAAATATGCGCACCAGGGGCGAAAATCGCTTGCACATTGTTTGGTATTTTGCAGACTCCGAACAATTCATTCCAGATGATGACACTCCAGGAGAATCGAAAGTGAATCTGAGCCTGGACCAAGTCACCCAACTATACCTTAGCTCTCCTTTGTGCGATAGTACTTCCGTGACAAATTTTTAAGGAAGAGATATTTTTCAATTAGTTTAGGCCCGATCTGCGTCCGGCCGCGTTCGGACATGTTGACGGTCGCTTCTAGCCACCGAGTCACGATTGTTGTTTCACGACGACTATCGTAGCAATACTCTTCCGCTATTTCTTGCCGCACTCTCCAGGGCAGCCCCAGACACGTTCCGCGTCCGGCCCCAGCCGCTGAGTTACCGCTCGCCCTCCTATAAAATGCCTCAAATTTTATTACCAGTCTTGACACACACCTAGACACAATCTCTGAATGTAAAAATATTATAATTGTTGGAGATATCAACATTGACCAATTATATCACCATCAGAAAAATCTCATGAACGATATAACCGTCTATTTTACCTTTATATACTATCCGTTCACGGTATTTTACCTAGTCATACACTACCTACAAGAATAAGCAGCTGCCTAGACCATGTCATACTTAAAGTAGAAAAAAGTGCACTTAACCCATTTGTATTTGTATAAGATATTTCCATAACAGATCACAATATAGTCTTATTGAATTTACCTAAAGTTTCTTCACCCAAAATAGTAAATAAAACTAAAATACATACTAACTTTGAAAACGCTCTAAATTTCCTCATAACCACTGATGTATCTAAATTAAATATATTCAATTATCCCAATGTGTACTTAAACGCTGTTATCAATATAATAAAAACTCTAAACTTATTAACATTTCTAGTAGTAAAATAATCATAAAACTCAGGATCACTCAAGGCGTTTTACGACGCATCAGACTCAGGAACTATTTGCAATTAAAAAATAGAAGAGATCCTTTCAACGATATCCTGAAAATTACATACAAGTGTTACAGAAATTTTTGCTGTAACTTAATTAAAAAAGTAAAAAGACAATTCTCAATAAATCATCCTAGGAAACTTTGGGCTACCGTAAATGATGTTACAAAATATTTTTTTTTTTTGTAGTTATGTGGGACTCGTCCCGACACCTACCAGAACCATACCCACTAAAAAAACCCCTGTCGGCTCGTGCAATTTTTTGCTACTCAGCCTTCATCTGAGCGACGGCCAATTGGAGAAAGAGGCCGCGCTAGCGGGGCCCAGAAGGGGTCACCCGCTGGGATTTACATAGCACTGAAGGTGAATACATAGCACTGAAAGTGCTCAAAATTTAAATAATTAAAAACATCAAAAATTGAAAAATAAAATTGCATTAATTCGGATTTACGTTAGAATTAGAATTTACGTTAGAATTAGAATTTACGTTAAAATTAGAATTTGCGGCCTGAAGGGCTAAGAGATCTAGCGTCAGCTGCGTCGCTACGTTCGTGTGCACGTTTCTCGGTCTAGCGACTTTGAATTTCGAATCTAAGACAGGAGCAGTATATGAGACTGAATCTCGAACTAGAGGGTTGGGATGGGATTCTGCGCGTTTGAAGAACGATTCTGAGAGTGTTTTGAGGTGCTGTTGCACTATAGGTAGTTCAAGATCTATGTGAAGATCCGCATTACGCACGTACCACGGTGCGTCTGTGGCCCTGCGGCAGAAGAGATTTTGAACTACCTGCAGTTTTTGCAGGACGGAGGGTGTGGCGTGGGCAAAGACTGGCTAGGCAAATGTCATGACTGGTCTAACGCAGACCTTATAAAGCGTACGTTTGTTTCTGAACGACATTTTACTTTTTCTACCTAACATACTATATAAGCGGCCTAAGTAAAAACGGGTGAGTTTCGTTACTCTATCGACGTGTGGCTTGAAAGAAAGCGTCTGGTCTAAGGTGACGCCTGAGTATTTGGTAGTGCGCTTCCAGGGGATGGGAGTAACTAACATTCGAACGTGCAGATTGAGACCCGGGACACTTTGGCCTTTGGTGAAAAGGGCTGTGTCGTCGGCAAAGAGGGCGAGTTCGACGTCTTTCGGCGGAATGGGAATGTCGTTAGTGTACACGGTATACAACAGACGGGCGAGGGCTGAGCCTTGAGGGACTCCAGCCTTTATAGGACGAGGCGCGGAAAGCGTGCCTTCATGTTTGAAACGAAACGTGCGGTCTTTGAGAAACGACGCGATTATCCTAAAAAGGCGAGCCGGTAAGCCTATTTTGTAGAGTTTATAAACGAGACCGCTGTGCCAGACTTTGTCGAAAGCCTTGGCTACGTCAAAGAAAACTGCGATCGTTTTCTTTCGTTTCGGATAGAAGCCGTCGAGTATGTACTCGACGATTTGATGGACTTGCTGAGGGCAGGAGTGCTTAGCGCGGAAGCCGAACTGGTGGGAAATGATGAGGGGATCACCATCCGTTGGAAACAGATGGTTCCGCATTCGAGGGACTATGACTCTTTCGAGAAGTTTAGACATGGCCTTGAGGAGGCTGATGGGTCTGTGATTAGCCCGGATGTTCAGAGGTTTACCCGGCTTGGGAATGCCTACGACTGTCGCTTCTTTCCAGGCTTTTGGAAAGTAGCTGTGGTCGAAGCAGGCATTGAAGATGATGGCTAGCAAGGTAAGAACCTGTTGAGGCAGGTGTTTGAGTGCGTGGTTAGAAATACCATCCGCACCCGGAGCCTTTTTAGACTTTTGACTTCTAATGAGAAGCAAGATTTCATCATTAGAGACTGTGACGGGGTCGTCGGTGATGGGGAGAGATTCTCTGTCGAGAACTTCGTCCTCCACCACCTGGATGTGGGAGGGATCCGCGGGTTGCGTGCTGGGTGAACATTGTGCCGCTATGCTGTCGGCGAAGCATTCGGTTTTCTCTTCGGCTTCAAGGGCAATAGTGCCGTCGGGACGAGTGAGAGGAGGAATGTGAGAGGCGGCGTCTACGCGTAAGGCTCGGGCCATACTATAGTACGCTTGGTGAGACGGGGAGATATTCTCCGTGAGATCGTTAAACTGAGCGTCTCGGAGTTCCACAAGGCGAGACCTAACTTTACGTTGCAGTTTGTTCGCAGCTGATCTATAGGCAGGCGTGGGATATTTCTTGGCTCTCCGGAGAGCCGCGTTCTTAGCTTTAATGAGATTGCTAACGGCTAAGGGTAGATTGGGTATACTTCGCTTAGCAACCTTTTCGTTTACACTGATGGCTGAGTTGATAGCATCAGCGAGGGAGTCAACTAATGAATCTGTTTTGTCCGGGCTATCTAATTGGTCGGGCGAGATCGCGAGCCGAGATTTTGGGGCCTCTTAGGCTGAAGCTAACGTATTTTTAAAACCTTTCCAGTACGTAAAGGTCTAAGAAGGAGTGACGTGATTGTTAGGCGGTCCTAGCACGAGGGAGACGGGGCGGTGATCAGAGCCAAGGTCATCGAGCGGTTCGAAAGACCTGAGATCGAGTTTGATTTGTTTGACGATCGCAAAATCGAGGATGTCAGGAGAGTAGTTAGGGTTGCTGGGATAGTGAGTGGGAGTGACGGGAGAGATGACGTCTCAATCGAGTTGCTGAGTGATTTTAAGGAGTTCTCTACCGCAGTCAGTATGTTTGTAGTTAAAATCTCCAAACATAATGACGGAATGGCCGAGGGCGAAAATGGCCTCGAAGTCGCTAAGGATAGGTCTGGTATGATGGAAGTCACTAGGTATTTAGACTGAAGCTATGATGACGGTCGGATGACCAGGCATAGCCAATCTACACACAGTGGCCTCCATGTTGAAGAGAGGAGGGGTAGGGAGAGGAGTGCAGAGTGGAAACCTCTTTTGTGATAAATAGCTGTGCCGCCGTAACCGTCGAGCCTATCGTTATGAATGAACACGTAATTGGGAACAGCGAATCCCCTGGTGCGGTTTGGAGTGAGCCACGTCTCTTGAAGAAGCAATAAGTCTGGCTCGTTGTTCTGAAGGAACAGTTTGAGCTCAGGAAGGTTAGTGCTGAGACTACGAGCGTTAAAAGAAACAAGGCATAAGCCCTTGGGTTTGATACGACCGGACGCGGGATTTGCGGGTTTAGACATTATATTTCCTTATTTACAAATTTATACAAAAATAAAAAATTAAATAAAAATAAAATTTATAACGAACTTAGAAGCGAGTGATGCTCGGCTAATGCAAATAAACGCTCTTGAGGAGAGCGGGCAGCTCGCAGTTTGCGTGCGAGTACGGAAATTTCCGTTATGTCAACGTTTTGAATGACGTCGAACACGGTCTTCATGTCCTCAGCCAACGATGACTGAGGTGAAGATGACGGAACAGGACGCGGCCCTACGGGAGCTACGGTAGCTGGGATAGGACGGGAAGGTGCAGATGGATTGGCCGGACGCTGCCTCCAAGACAGAGCCGAAGTAGGGGTCGGCTGAACGGGCTTTGCTTCCGGGGGACCCCGGTTGCGCAGCGGCGGGAAGTTAGCGGGAGTGAGCGGCGGCGCCTATTTAGGCACGGCCCTCTTGGCTGAGGAGCGCGGAGCGCGCGGGCAACCCCTGTAGTTAGCTGTGTTAAGCGAGAGTAAACGAGTGATCGCGCGGAAGTCGTCGATAGTCGCGACTTGGATTTTTATGGTATCGCCTGCGTAATTTGCCTTGAGATAATTGATTTTGTGTTCTTTACACAAGTTAGAAACCGCGATCCAGTGCGCTTTTTCGCAGAGGAAGACGGGCGGAGGGAGCTGAGGCTTCGATGGGACGGGAGCGCAGTGCGTCGCTGGCTTCGACGGGACCGATGGAGACGCGGTCACTTCGAGTGACATGAGCGGCACGGGGGCGGGTGTAGAAGACACCGGGGTTGGCTCGGGTGTTGAAGACACTGCGGCTATTTTCGAACGCTTCTTAGAGCGTTTGGCAACTAACTGAAATGCGGGCTCAGGAGAGCCGGTTAAGGTGGCGGCGACCAACGAAGCTTCGGACGCGGCGGAGTCTGAATCGCTCCCGGGAGCGGTACGCTTCCTACGAGATGAGCGTGAGGATGAGACCGACGCGCAGTCCATATCCGATGGAACGGGAGACGCGTGAGAGCTATAGACCTGAGGGGTCTGGACGTTGGAGGACTGAGGGGCTGAGGTTGGGGCCTGAGAGGCCGGGGGCGCGACTGATGCCTGCAAGGCCTGCGTTAGGATGTCTTTCGGAATGGAGACGCCTGCCGCAGCAAGCGCCTGGGTGAACGCGTTAATAACGCTTAGCGAATCCATTAGGGAGGGTTGTGACAATAATATGTATCAATAAGTATAATAAAAGATGCCTAGTTCCTAAAAAACTAGCAAAACCCTAGCGGCTAACCTCCCTACCAGCGGTAGGGGGGCTGGGAAGAATAACTTAAAACTAACTGTAGTACGCCGAAGGCCGCTACCTAGAAACCTAAAAAAGGGTACGCAGGTAAAGAGTTGACCGCGTTAGGGTCAACCTTTACCGACAAAAAGGACAAATACACACGAAAACACACAGATATGACAAGAATAAATATGAAAATAGGAGAAAAATAAATAAAATAGAGAAGAGAAATAAAATAAAAATAAAAGGACTGGTTCAGTACAAATTCGTTGTCACCGTTAAGTATCCTTTGTACTGAGACTACTTACGCTGGGCACAACACTGCACTCAGCACAAGCACAACACAACTTAGCACAGCACTTTGAAGACTAAGGGGCTTAGTCACAAAGAAAAATCGCACTTCGATAGCACTCAGAGGGAGTAGAAAAACCTTGAAAACCGTAGCACGGAACCAACACGCTAAACTGTGACGTCAGTAGACTGAGCGCCACGGAATATTGGGAAGGGACCGATCAACGGAGAACGGGGTCTTGCACGTCCGTACCGGGCGGCGATCGGAACGAGAATTGAACAAAATATAAACCACCTAAATCTTTAAATACAGTACTATTAAATATTACTCCACCCCCTCCCCCCTCTTCGTCAGTCAACTATGTTAATAACTTCTTTGTGAACATTGGCCATTCTCGCTCCGATCGCCACGCGGTGCGGACGTGCAAGACCCCGTTCTCCGTTGATCGGTCCCTTCCCGATATTCCGTGGCGCTCAGTCTACTGACGTCACAGTTTAGCGTGTTGGTTCCGTGCTACGGTTTCCAAGATTTTTCTACTCCCTCTGAGTGCTATCGAAGTGCGATTTTTCTTTGCGATTAAGCCCCTTAGTCTTCAAAGTGCTGTGCTAAGTTGTGTTGTGCTTGTGCTGAGTGCAGTGTTGTGCCCAGCGTAAGTAGTCTGGTTTCAGTACAAAGGATACTTAACGGTGACAACGAATTTGTACTGAACCAGTCCTTTTTATTTTAATTTTATTTCTCTTCTCTATTTTATTAATTTTTCTCCTATTTTCATATTTATTTTTATCATATCTGTGTGTTTTCGTGTGTATTTGTCCCTTCTGTCGGTAAAGGTTGACCCTAACGCGGTCAACTCTTTACCTGCGTACCCTTTTTTAGGTTTCTAGGTAGCGGCCTTCGGCGTACTAAGGTTAGTTTTAAGTTATTCTCCCCAGCTCCCCTACCGCTGGTAGGGAGGTTTGCCGCTAGGATTTTGCTAGGTTTTTAGTAACTAGGCATCTTTTATTATACTTATATTTATTTATATTACTGTCCCAACCCTCCATAATGGATCCGCTAAGCGTTATTAACGCGTTCACCCAGGCGCTTGCTGCGGCAGGCGTCTCCATCCCGAAAGACATCATAACGCAGGCCTTGCAGGCATCAATCGCGTCTCCGGCCCCTCAGGCCCCAATCCCAGCCCCTCAGGCCTCCAACGCCCAGACCCCTCAGGTCTATAGCTCTCCCGCGTCTCCCGTTCCATCCGATATGGACTGCGCGTCGGTCTCATCCTCACAATCATCTCGTAGAAAGCGTACCGCTCCCGGGAGCGATTCAGACTCCGCCGCGTCCGAAGCTTCGTCGGTCGCCGCCACCTTAACCGGCTCTCCTGAGCCCGCGTTCCAATTAGTTACCAAACGCTCTAAGAAGCGTTCGAAAAAAGCCGCGGTGTCTTCAACACCCGAGCCAACCCCGGTGTCTTCTACACCCGCCCCCGCGCCGCTCATGTCACTCGAAGTGACCGCGTCTCCGTCGGTCCCATCGAAGCCAGCGACGCGCTGCGCTCCCGTCCCGCCGAAACCTCAGCTCCCCCCGCCCATCTTCCTGCGGGAAAAAGCGCGCTGGACCGCGGTTTCTAACTTGTGCAAAGAGCACAAAATTAATTACTTAAAAGCCGCCAACGCGGGCGATACAACTAAAATTCAAGTCGCGACCGTCGACGACTTCCGCGCGTTCACCAGGTTACTTTCCTTAAAACAAATCGCGTATCACACCTATGCCCTCCCGGAGGAGCGTAAGATCCGCGCAGTACTACGGGGCGTCCCGTTCGAGCTCGCGAATGAAGAAATCCTCGAGGACCTTAAGTCCCAGGGTTTCCCGGCCGAAGCAGTGCATAAGATGTACTCCAACCGCGGTAGGCGTTTTCCATTAGCTTTAGTAATCCTGTCAAATACTCCCAACTCGAGGGAGATCTTTAGAGAGCCTCGCACGATTTGCGGACACTCAAATATCTCTGTCGAGCGCCCCAACCCCCGCGGGACCCTGGGCAGTGCCACCGCTGCCAACTCTACGGCCACGCAGCGGCTAACTGCTCAGCTCCCCACAGGTGCGTTAAGTGCCTGGATCCACATTTTACGAAGGAGTGCACTCGCACTCCCGAATCCACTTCCCCCCCTGCCTGTGTGCTGTGCGGCCAGTCCGGTCACACAGCTAACTACAGGGGTTGCCCGCGCGCTCCGCGCTCCACCGCCAAGAGGGTCGCGCCTAAACCGGCGCCGCCGCTCACTCCCGCTAACTTCCCGCCGCTGCGCAACCGGGGTCCCCCGGAAGCAAAGCCCGTTCAGCCGACGCCTACTCCGGCTCTGTCTTGGAGGCAGCGTCCGGCTGTCCCGCCTGCACCTTCCCGACCCATCCCAGCTCCCGTAGCTTCCGTAGGGCCGCGTCCTGCTTTGTCATCTTCACCTCAGTCGTCGCTGGCTGAGGACATGAAGACCGTGTTCGACGTCATCCAAAACGTCGACATTAACGAAATTTCTGTTCTCGCACGCAAACTGCGAGCCGCCCGCTCTCCCCAAGAGCGTTTATTTGCGTTAGCCGAGCATCACTCGCTCCTAAGTTCGTTGTAAATTTATTTTTTTTTATTTTTCTATAAAATCGTAAATAAGTAAATTATAATGTCTAGACCCGCGAATCCCGCGTCCAGTCGTATTAAACCCAAGGGCTTATCCCTAGTATCTTTTAACGCTCGTAGCCTTAACACCAACCTTCCCGAGATTAAACTGTTCCTTCAGAACAAGGAACCTGACTTATTCCTTCTCCAGGAGACATGGCTTACTCCAAACCGCTCCAGGGGATTCGCTATACCTAAGTACGCATTTATTCGTAACGATAGGCCCAACTCCGACGGTTTCGGCGGCACCGCTATATATTACAAAAGAGGTTTCCATTGCTGTCCTCTCCCTACCCCTCCTCTCCTCAACATGGAAGCCACTGTGTGTAGGTTGGCTATGACTGGTCATCCGACCATCATCATAGTTTCAATCTACATACCTAGTGGTACCAAACCAATCCGCAGCGACTTTGAGGCCATTCTCACCCTCGGCCATTCAGTCATTATGTTCGGTGACTTTAACTCCAAACATACTGACTGGACGTGCCTATCGACTAACACCAGCGGTATCGCTCTCCTCGACATCACTAACTCCCTTGACTTAGACGTCATATCCCCCATCACTCCCACTCACTATCCCAACAACCCGACCTACTCTCCTGACATCCTCGACTTTGCAATTATCAAGCGAATCAATCTTGATCTAAGGTCTATCGAACCGCTCGATGACCTAGGCTCCGACCATTGCCCCGTCTCCCTCGTGCTAGGACCGCCGAACGATGACGTCTCATCTCCTAAGACCTTTACCAATTGGAAAGGTTTTAAAAGTATGTTAGTTTCAGCCTTAGAGGCTCCGAACTCTCCACTCGCGATCTCTCCCGAACAATTAGATAGCCCGGATAAAATTGATTCATTAGTAAATTCTCTCACTGATGCTATCAACTCAGCCATCAGTGACAACGAAAAGGTTGCTAAGCAAGGCAAACCCACGCTTCCCTTAGCCGTTAGCAATCTTATTAAAGCTAAGAACGCGGCTCTCCGGAGAGCCAAGAAATATCCCACGCCCGCCTATAGAACAGCTGCGAATCAGCTTCAACGTAAAGTTAGGTCTTGCCTCGCGGAACTCCGAGACACTCAGATGAACGATCTCATGGCGAATATCTCTCCGTCCCACCAAGCGTACTATAGCATGGCCCGAGCCTTACGCGTAGACACCGTCTCTCACGTTCCTCCTCTCACTCGTCCCGATGGCACTACTGCCTTCGAAGTCGAAGAGAAAGCCGAATGCTTCGCCGACAGCATTGCCGCACAATGCTCGCCCAGCACGCAACCTGCTGTTCCCTCACACATCCAGGCGGTGGAGAACGAAGTCCTTCGCAGAGACTCTCTCCCCATCACCGCCGACCCTGTCACAGTCTCTAATGACGAAATCTTGCTTCTCATTAGAAATCAAAAGTCCAAAAAGGCTCCGGGTGCGGATGGAATTTCCAACCACGCACTTAAGCACCTACCTCAACAGATGCTTACCTTGCTAGCTATCATTTTCAATGCCTGCTTCGACCATAGCTACTTTCCAAAAGCTTGGAAAGAAGCGACAGTCATAGGCATTCCCAAGCCGGGCAAACCTCTGAACGTCCCGGCTAATCACAGACCCATCAGCCTCCTCAAGGCAATGTCTAAACTTCTCGAGAGAGTCATACTCTCTCGAATGCGGAACCATCTGTTTCCAACGGATGGCGATCCTCTCATTATTCCCCATCAGTTCGGCTTTCGCGCTAAACACTCCTGCCCTCAGCAAGTTCACCGAATCGTCGAGTATATACTTGACGGTTTCTATCCGCGTCGTTATAAAACAGTCGCGGTTTTCTTTGACGTAGCCAAGGCTTTCGATAAAGTCTGGCACAGCGGTCTCGTTTATAAACTCTACAAGATAGGCTTACCGGATCGCCTAGTCAGGTTAATAGCGTCGTTTCTCAAAGACCGTACGTTTCGATTTAAACACGAAGGCACGTTTTCTGCGCCTCGTCCCATAAAGGCTGGAGTCCCTCAAGGCTCAGTCCTCGCCCCTCTGCTGTACACCGTGTACACCAACGACATTAACATCCCGCCGGAAGGCGTCGAACTCGCCCTCTTTGCCGACGACACCGCACTCTATACCAAAGGCCACAGTGTTCGGCACCTTGTAACCAGACTCCAACGTAAACGACCTTGGTGTATGGTTTCAAAAATGGCGCATCGATGTGAACCCTGAAAAGAGTTCTGCGATGCGCTTCGACCACAAACGCCGTCGTCCCGCTGGCGACCCCCACGTTCGAATGTTAGGCATTCCCATCCCCTGGAAGCGCAGTACTAAATACTTAGGCGTCACATTAGATCCGACGCTTTCTTTCAAGCCACACGTCGAAAGAGTTTCGAAACTCGCTCGTCACTACTTAGGCCGCCTAAATAGCATGTTAGGTAGAAAAAGTAAAATGTCTTTCAGAAACAAACGTACACTTTACAAGGTCTGCGTTAGACCTGTCATGACGTATGCCTCGCCAATCTTTGCCCACGCCAAACCCTCCCTCCTGCACAAACTACAGGTAGTTCAAAACCTCTTTTGCCGCAGGGCCACAAACGCACCGTGGTACGTGCGTAACGCGGACTTGCATAGAAATCTTGAACTGCCTACAGTACAACAACATCTCAAAACACTCTCAGAAGCGTTCTTCAAACGCTCCGAAACCCATCCCAATCCTCTAGTTCGTGATTCAGTCTCATATACTACTCCTGTCTTAGATTCGAAGTTCAAAGTCGCTAGGCCTAGGAATGCGCAAGCGTACTCATCCACCAGACTGTCCGCTGATCTCGAAGCCCTTCTGGCCGCAAATTCTAATTCTAACGTAAATTCTAATTCTAATGTAAATCCTAATTCTAACGTAAATGCGAATTAATTCAATTTTATTTTGCAATTTTGAATTTTTGTTTTAATTATTGATTTTCATTTTGAGCACCTTCAGTGCTATGTATTAACCTTCAGTGCTTTGAGCACCTTCAGTGCTATGTAATCCCAGCGGTTGTCCCCTTCTGGGCCCCGCTAGCGCGGCCTCTTTCTCCAATTGGCCGTCGCTCAGATGAAGGCTGAGTGGCAAAAATGCACGAGCCGACAGGGGGTTTTTAGTGGGTATGGTCCTGGTAGGTGTCGGGACGAGTCCCACATAACTCTGGAATCGCGCCAGAGTATGCGTCAGGGCATTTTTATCCTCCTGCCCTTACCGCGGAGGGGAACAAAAAAAAAAAAAAAAAGATTCTGCGCACAACGACACATATAGTCAACCTAATAAAGTATCCTCATTTGTTCACTCAGACACTGATGAGCAAGAAGTAACCAGCATACTTATGAATCTGGATTCCAATAGTGTTCCTACTTGGGACGGTATAACTACTAAATTTTTAAAACATTGCAGACACTTTTTTGTTCCTCTAATTACTAAACTTGCTAATCTATGTTTCTACACAGGTGTTTTTCTTGATTCTCTCAAACGTTCCGTTGTAACACCTGTTTATAAGTCCGGGGACAGACTGGATGTTAACAACTACAGGCCCATAGCTGTACTGACTGCTGTCTCTAAGATAATTTAAAAATTAATAAACATTAGACTAGTTAACTAACTAATAAATTTAACATTGTCTCCAAATTTCAATACGGATTTAGACAAGGCCTTTCAACGCAAAATGCGATTAAGGAGCTTATTACTATAATTATAAATAAGATAGAAAATGGGAAAAGTGTCTTACAGTCTTCCTAGACCTTAAAAGGGCTTTTGTCACAGTATCGGTGCCATTACTTACCCGACGCCTTGAGAGCTATGGAATTAGAGGTTTAGCACTTTCTTTATTAACTAGTTACCTAGGCCCAACGCCTTTTCAAATTCAAATTTTAATTCGAATTAATTTAATTTTTCTTTGCAATTTTGAGCACCTTCAGTGCTATGAATTCACCTTCAGTGCTATGTAAATCCCAGTGGGTGACCCCATATGGGCCCCACTTGCGCGGTCTACTTCTCTGATTGGCCGTCGCTTCAGCTGAAGGCTGTGAGGCAAATGATTGCCAGAATCATTCAGGGGGTTTTTAGTAGGAGTGGCTCTGGTAAGCTCGGAGCGAGTCCCACATAACTCCGTATCGCACGCGGTGGGGTATGCATAAGAGCATTTTTATGTCCTCCTGCCCTCCCCGCGGAGGGGAACAAAAAAAGAAAGAAAAATCAATTTGTTCAGTTATTCTTTGACGGCCGAGTGGGTAGGGTAGTACAGCCTTACACGCCTGATGTCCTAGGTTCGAGTCCCTGGTCGGAGCATTCATTTGTGTGATGAACACACATGTTTGTTCTCGGGTCATGTTCGTTGATGTAGTATTGTATTGTAGTAGTGCGTGTGTGTTTATAGATTTAAGTTCAAGTGGGGATTTATTATTATATCTTTATTTTGAGCAAATAGAGAAGTTTTGTTAATATATTTGATCGGGCTCTGCATATATTTACTCATCAATAATTCGAAAACAGCCGCCTATTGACGTCAGTGAGGTGAAATTACACGGCTTTTACGTATAAAATTACTGTTTATACCTAAAACTTGTGACGCGTTTCTCTCTGCAAATATGTGTATAGTACAACCATATATTGTTATGTATCTCGTCTTAGGTAATAATATTCTGTAATTGAGAGTTTGTCGGCTATATTGGAATTAGTGTTTCAAATTAATGTGGTAACATAAGGTATGCAGGATATAAGGTATAAAATTGCTTTATGAAAAGACTTTACCCCTTTTATAAAAAACTTTAACGTAATTGTCATTTGAATTGAATAAGTACAAGAAAAGTTGTGAATCTGATGGCACACAGAATACAAGTTGGTTTACTGTATATTACTTACATACCGTATCTATTGTATGTAAATATACCATTACAGGTTCGATTCTGTACTTTATCATCCAGGGAACAAGATTTTTAACAACCACTTAGCATTTCTTTGTTATTTCTGTTTCTAAGCGACGTGCTATCTGGGAACTCGGCAGAGGTTCAGGCTGAGGCGATAATCGCTTGCGCTTTGTTCAGTCTCTTGTAGGCGCTTATCATACCAAGCGGCGACAAGACTTCAAGGGATTTAGGTGCGAATCTGAGCCAATAGGACCCCGATAGTACCTATGGGCCTAACAAGAAACCTTTGTAATTATTTTACTAAGAGTTTTTTAACGAAAAGAGTTTTCTTTAGATTTAATCAAATTGAAAGGCTAGGCTTTAAGTATTGTCCTCACAAAGTACTAAAACGAAGTACTTTACTAAATGGATAATCAATAAATTAATGAATCTAACAAATGATTCTGAGTAGAGCTTAAAACTTTAATTTACTTAAAATGTATTTAAGTTAGATGATGAAAGTTAGATTATTTACTACCAAAGATTTTGTTTGAACTAAACTACTTTAAACTAATTTAACTATTTCAAGAATTAACCTACATATCTTTATAATAATGCCATATTTAATTAATTGTATGAACATTTGTAATGCTTGTCTTAAGGGATATATTTGTAATTTAAAAAACAGGGTATGGCTCCCCGCGCGAAACACATTCTTGCGTCATTGTAGCCAACTTGTATTAATAAAACAATTATTATTATAACAATTGTTTAAGGTTCGAAGTGTCGATAAGTTTTTACAACTTTAGTATTGCCGGCTAAACGGTGAAGGAAAATCATCCAGAGAAAACCCACATTTACATACCTTAGAAATAATTTTTCGAAGACTGCCAATCCGCACTAGGCTAGCGTGGTGGACTATAAATTGCCTAGAACCCATCCCCCTACTTGTATGACGATGACATCTCTGCATTGTCTTCCAATCTTGAGACATTGGAACAAAATCCACCTAATGCTAATAGTAAATAGTGACATTAACCAGTAGTATATATTAACATAGTTATTAAGTCACTGAATACTAACACATTTTTTGTATTTTTTGCACTCTGTACTTTTTTTTTCATTTTTGAAATATTTTTGTGTATGGATCTGTGTGTCTGAATATAAAAAATTATTATTATTATTATTAATTATTATTATTGTGATTACTGAAGCTGTCGTGGATATCTACAAGTAAGGCTGACTGAACAGGCTCTACTTTTTTTTTCGAAATGCACAATTTATTTATGGCCCTATTAGCCTTTTAACTTTCACCGGACTTATGAACAGGTTCTAATGAAACTTCCGATACAAAAAGAATGCAAATGTCACACGGTTTTTTCAACTTGTTACTGTTTTTATCAATTTCACTGAAATAAGCAAAAATATAAATCAAATGTACCTAACTGCCTGTGTACATAGTTATTTAATTGCTATTGAGGTACATTATAGTTAAAAATAATCATATTTTGAACCGACCGTGTAAGTTGATTTGTAATTTTGCCATGTGCTACAATTTCACGCCAATGCTACTCGTCAGACTAACATAACATTTCACTTAACTTTCACTTTCACGCATACGAAAACTCGGGCAAAACTTGTAACGATCATATTGTAAAAAAATTAACATACGAAGATCGTATATGAATCAAATAACTACCCAATATTTAAAAAATTACACAATTAATAAAAAGAAACAAGTTTCATAAGATTTTCTAGTTGTAATATTGTTTTAAATCATTCTTGGAATTATTTCAAACATTAACAGCCATTAACACTCTTCACCGCTGTCTCAATTCTACTAAAACATTAAAGTTCATAGTTAATTTTAAACCATATGATACTGCCTTTAATAAAATTTTACTGCTCAGACCTCAATGGGAACACCTGGGGGCTAATGCATTATGTAAATGACCCAATTTTGAGGATTCCACTTACTTAAACTAGCCTGGTTTCATTTGAAATGCTGATTATTAATGAATATTCGGAGGAAAATGATGTTGGTAATTTTTATGCTTTAGGAAAGTATTTACTTATACAACCTGGCCTTAACTGTACATAGGTACCAGCAGATTTCAATGATTTTTTTAGTCATACAAATACAGATAAAAACAACATGGATACGACAATACCTCGGAAAGCAAGCCTTAGCAGATACGGCAGTTTTACTTGTCCTAATTTAAAATACTTTATTTTGATATTAGTACATAAATAGTTGCTCTTTACGAAAGTCGAAATACGAAAGGCACCCTTAACTTCAGCTTTAAAAAGGTGTTATTGGTAAACCGGGTGGAAAAAGAGGAGTCGGAAAAAAATCTCTCGTCACTCTTTTGTCTGAAATGTTCAATACATGGGATAGTCGCTAGAACAGTAACTTATTACCTAAATTGCTTAGGATTTTTAGGATTTATTGACTTGAACTTAGTGGGCCTCTTAAGTGTATTGATTCAATTGATTCATTCAATTTACATATATTAAATTAATCCTTGCACACTCGATGATAATTTTCAATTATTTCAACGAAAGAAGTTGGGCGATTAGATCGATTCTGTATCAAACAGCTCTCATTCATGTGGGTTATGTACGTTTGAAAATGTTTACATTACCGAACATGCAATGTTTATCATTATTATGTCATCCTAACTCATGGACCACAAATATGACATGGACACATGAAACAATACGATTAATTTTGAATTGTAATGAAGTAAGACTATTGAAATCTGCGATTACAGTTCAGCTTTATAACACTCAAACAACTAATAATAAAAGGAAAAGATTTGTTTGTTATATGTAATGTTTACAATCTAAAACACCTCATAATTAAGAAAACGCTCGAAAAACACGCTATATAAAAAAATTAAGTTTTGCATAACGACAAAGTTATGAAAGAAAAATGTGATTTGACTGTTTCCTTATCAATTTTACTCATTGTATTTTCTGGTTAGCTTTACCCAAATCATCTTGTACTATTTCCCACCTTCATTAAGTAATTGCTTCTTAAAAGGGACCAGTTTTAATTTAAATAGCGTTTGCCTAAAGAATGACCTTAAGATTACTAATTCTAAGTAAACTAATTGATTCAAGGCTTAATTTCAGACAAGGCTTCCTATGAATGTAAGCTAATTAGCGGCTTTGAACATGTGGTCAAAATACATTCAGGCTCCAATTCTTTTGCACTGAACACGCTTTAATAAATTGTGTGCAATTTTCCAAAATTGTTTTTTTTAATAATTTCATAGTCAGCAAACTAGCACGCGACCCACCTTATATCTGAGTAGAATCCGCACTCATTGTTAATAGTATATGTTTTATTTATTAACAGCAATTGCGTTGCTGACCGTAGCCTTTGGTTGGAGTTGTCTTTGTTCCACTAATTGCACTGGCTGTCCCTTCCCCTTAACCAAAACACTAACGCGTAAACGTAATGATTATGGCGGTTACAAAAGGAAGGGCTGAAGTACCACCCCAGACGACCTTAACCAAGATCTGTACTACCAATAATGGAAAAGTGGAAGATGCAATATATTTTAGAAAATTTAATGTATGTCAAAAAGAACATAACCTTGTTCAAAAGAAAAAAAGATCTGCACAATGTTAACACAAGAGAAAGAAATATGCTGGCAGCTCATAATAGCAGGCTTCATAAAGTCACTAACTCATTCATGGGTCAAAGTTTACGCTTTTATAATAAGGTTCCTGAGGATATCCAAGGTCTTCCTATTGACAAATTCAAAGAAACTATAAAGGAGAAGTTGTGTGCTAGAGCATATTATAAACTATCCGATTATTTGGATGATAAAAGCCCTTGGGTATAATCCCCTCATTAACAGGATTGAACTAGTATTTGTAACATAGCATGTGTAATGTGTCTGTATGTGCGATGAGTTCTTCGTCCCGATGAATATCTAAAGCGTCATTGTCACTAAAGTACGTCTTCTTATGGTAGCGTCGGGTGACGGGTCGCTCACTTCCCTCTAATATGGTTGAGGAGGGCGATGGCTGGATCCCGCGTTAACTCGTGAACGGGTGCCGTTTGAGGGTGTTCGTCGTTTGGATACTTGGGGGGAGGGAGACTTGCCGAGCTAACAGATGCCGAAAAGAATAATTTTGTATAGACATAAAGAGACTCTGTAAATTTATTTTGAAAAAAATATATACCCGTGAAGTTTCTTGCCAGTTCTTCTTCACGAAGGTTTTTTTCGAACTGGTGGTAGAATCATGTTTTATTTGACGTCAATAAGAACAAGTAATTGTCAATGTTGAGAAATAAATATTTGAATTTGAATTTGCCAGGATTTTGATCCATGAATTTGTGTGAAAGGACTCAGCCGCTTAAATTTGTCATTTCGTTCGTTATTCACAGCTATTTAAGTATTCTTGTTTTTATTATTTTTATTAATTTGTAATCGAACAGTTCAGACCTTTCAAACCGGTTTTTTTTAAAGATTTTTTTCATTATTACATCAATTGATAAATACGCGTTACATGATAATAGCTTATGTCATATTTAGTAATAATTTAACAAAAAGTATCTCTGGGGCAATGCTAGACACGAACCGTATAAACCGGATAATAATTAAAGTGGTTGTGTTCCGGGAAAGTACAATTAGAAAGAACGACTGAAGATACGGTGGAACTGAAGCCCGTGTTTAGCCATGAGACAATAATCAAGGTCATCCTTCCCGAGCCATTGTATTCAATCTGTTATCATTACGTGGATCCTGTGCTTACTTACTTAATAAAAATGTTAATTAGTATGTAAATAAACATAAATAAAGGTTGAAAATCTGTACATGGTATGAACTATTTAAGGTCGCAATTGCTACCCTCATAACAAATTCAACATACTTTAAAAAAAAAAGATTTACGCCGTCAGCAATACTTTCCTTGTAATATTTCCTTATCCAATAATTCCTTAAAATAAAATTGTAATCAAGTTTTAACGAACAGACCACAAACGTAGCACGTTTCTCTGACAAACAGTGCTTGGACTCTCGCAGCTAATTGGTTATCAAAAGCTGTGAGCAGAATCCGATATCTGCTACGGTATTCTGAAGAAGATTTCAATTGACCAAAACAGACAATTTGAGTTTTCCTAGCAAATAAAAAAGTACTTTAAAAAAACTATCAATTTGGTTTTATTACGATTTAAAATAGCATTATTATGCTCATTTAAGACACGATATATGACATCTTCATTCCTATTTAATTCACTGTAACTGAAATTAAACATGTATTTTTTTTTACAGAAAGGACGATTATATATAATATGATATGTACATTTTTTGTATGATTTATGCAAAAAATTCTTGGTGGCTTCGGTGGCTGAAAACTCAGGTTACGGTGAAATTTCAACTTCAACTGTCGTGATAAAACAAGCGTACGGCAGGAAGCGTTGAGACACCAAAGGCACCTTGACGAAATAGTCAAAGCGTTTGCGTACGTATTTCTTAATTTATATCGTAAAAAATATAATTATTACCCTTATAATATTGCATTACCGTTTCCACTTCAATAAAAACTTTTTTATTTGTTTTAATTCAAATTTATCAAGAACAACACAAGAACACCGTTTGAGGGTGTTCGTCGTTTGTATACTTGGGGGACTTGCCGAGTTTTATTTGACGTCAATAAGAACAAGTAATTGTCAATGTTGAGAAATAAGTATTTCATTTCATTTCATTTCAACAATGAGTGTACATTCGACACCCGTGATCATATTGCTCTAGAAAATTACAGTTTAGAATAACATTACAGTCGCTGGGAGCTTTACATTTTATATTTATTTTGTATGGCGTGGTTGTCTACAGCTTACACCGGGTGGACATCAGCAGTAACAGCTTCTTTATTAAGATCTCGTCTGAGGTACTACAGTCCTTAGTATTTTGACCACCATAACAACCACATTACGTGGTTATGTTCCGGTTAAACGGAAGAAACCACCAGTGCGAATACTTACTGGAACAAAGGCGATTTCAAGTGAAGCCCGCGGTTGGTAATACTTCGTTATTCAATGTAATAATCACAACCGTTATCTACAAATACAATTAATGAGGTCCATTCGAAATTCAAATATTTATTTCTCAACATGCCTTGTGACATGACATGACATCACTCAACAGGACTTGTGTTCTTGTTGACGTCAAATAAAGCATGACTCTACCACCAGTTCGGAAAAACCTTCGTGAAGAAGAATTGGTAAGAACTTTCACGGGTATTTTTTTTTCAAAATAAATTTACAGTTTCTCTTTATGTCTAGACAAAATTATTCTTATATTCAGCTGTTAGCTCGGCAAGTCTCCCTCATCCCAAGTATCCAAACGACGAACACCCTCAAACGGCACCCGTTCGCAACTTAACGCGGGATCCAGCTATCGCCTTCCTCAACCATATTAGAGGGAAGTGAACGACCCGTCACCCGATGCCGATGGGTGCCGATGCCACTTACCATCAGGGAAGTCGCATGCTCGTCTGCCGGCAAAAAATAAGAAGAAATGGAAGACACGTGCCTGACAATTCATATTTAAAAAAATCAAAATAACTTGTATTTAATAATAAGTAAAGAATACTCACGAATTGCAAAGTATACGAGACAGATGTACATCACATTTATCAAAGTTACAATTTTGTGAAGTGACAGAATCACAGTCTGTTGTTACTTGTGTGAAAACAGTTTAGTTTATTCCTCCTTTCTAACAACCAGCTGTTACCGAGCTAACACACCTCTAAAGTGAGCATTTGCATAAGTATTACCCATAATTTAATGACGATTGAACCAATGCTTAACGTTTGACGCCATAATAATACAAAGAAATCAAATCAAACAAGGGACGCATTTCCAAACACCGTGAAGTAAAATAGCGGAAGAAGGTGATCAGCTCCTGACACATGGACCCTAATACATTTTGTCCCCGTCGCCTAATTTACCTTAGTCCCAATCCGACTGTCTCTACGCGAAAAGGCTGTAACTCGACACCAGTACGAACAAAATTTATTTCGTCTCCTATACGCACCTCGTCATTGCATCATTCTATCTCTTTCTCAGCTTCATTAATTTAACGTTTCAACGGTGCATTGACATTAAAACAGATGGACCTGGTGGGCGTTATACAAAATTGACGTAAAAAATGTCCCAAGTTAACCCACACATTTACAGCATAATAAATATATTTAATCACTTGAAATTTAAATCCTGTATCGTTGCATTACGGTTGATTATTGCATGCCATGATTTTTCACCGTATTTAGTGCAACTAGAAAGTTAACAAAATAAACAACTTATGTAATTTTGACTACTTCAAGCGTTCAAGTTTTGACAGTTTTCACCAAGTAATATGTAATTTTAGGCATGTTTTTTCGGGCAGCCGATCAAATCCAGACTAGTACTTATGATATTCACACCAACGCAGACCTGAAGTCCATTTATTTGTGAGTTGATGCAACAATTAAATAAATGTACTCAAGTCTGTATGAGTGTCAGATCCAGTGTCCAGGTACAACCGTCACCTATAGTCCGCTATTTTAATTTAATAAAATAATTTAACGCCCATTAATTTAATGCATAATCTATTTGAGGTTATGTTATAATTTGTGCTTCCATATTCTATATCATTGGGTACAAAACTATAATCACAAACACTTTTTTTCAAAAATCATACTAATAATTATAATAAATAACATATTACCATATTGTTAATTTTTTTTTATTCGATCATTATAGTATGGAATTCTGTATTTAGATTTATGTTAAGAGCATAAATTTTAGTGATTGCAAAATATGCTCTTTCAGTCACGCTTAATGACATACAAGATTTAGTTAATTTTTAACTCGTTTAACTGACCTGGGAAGGACGACAGCTGTGCCTTTGAGTTTTAGGTGGGTATTGTTCTATTGAATAATAAGCATGCATTGTACATTTAATCCCATATGACAATCGATATAGGTATGTATGTGTGAACGTGTTTCTAAGGAAACTTAGAAACAACGGGCTGAAGCACTTCCTTTCAGAAGAAATCTTAGCTGAAAATTTTGTGAAACTTACCACAAATTGTATCGCAATTTATAACTGACTGTTGAAAACGAAATATTACACAGTATATATATATATATATATATATATATATAATTGTTTCTAACCATAATCATGAATATGCTCGAATGCTTTTGAGCTCGACCAATGGCTTAACAAGTTGAAAAGACATTTGTACATAACTAACGGTAACTCTTTTTTTGTTTGTACCGCCCCGGATTGTTACCCATTGTAGCTATTTCATTGTTCGCCCCTTTTTTCGGTAAAGTCTTTAACTATTAGGATGACATACAGCGCACTTAACTAATCTCAGGTTTATCTCAGCTAAATCGTCAAATAAAAATTAACTTTACTGTTCGATACATAGAATACATATTCTAGAAACAAGTTACACCAACCCTGTCAAAATTTTTCATTACTATGTTATGTATACAAAGTCGCTTTTTATTGCAGTCTTTATAGATTTCATCCGTAGTCGTAGACCATCAGCGAGGAGTCCTTCCAAATTAATTTTGTTTAAAAATCAGGATTTCACAAAACGCAACTTCACGTTTAACAAAATATATTTAACTTTTAATGTCACGTGGGGCTTGCGCATTTACTATATAATATTTAGAAAGATAAAACTCAGAAAATGCTGCATAAAATAAAGTTGCCTCAACTCACGGCTAAGAAAATTAATAAAAGATTAAAAGGCTTTGCACACAGCTTCACGTTTACGACCTGCTCGTACTTTTCCATCTAAGCTTTTACTCGTAAAATCAAAGGCTAACTTTATGTTTTCTCCTTTCTAAAGTTTGATTTCAAAACTTATGTTTGAGACGTCCCCGTGTGTAATAGTTTTAGATTTATTGATAACATATTGCGAAAATATCAAAAGTTCTTTGGTATTTATAGTATCATAAATTAAAAAATTAAGATGTCACAGTCCGCATTAATTAGTCGTGTTTAACGCTGCACAGCTCTGGGCTGGGGTGATCTTATTGTGTTATAAATGCTTAACTGCCCTCATTATTTCTTTAGCGGACTTATAGACGAAAGCAAGAAAAATTCCCGTTTGCAAGCCATATACCAAACTCCTGAATGGTTCTGCTTGCCTTCACCACTGATTCTTGTTAAATTTACAGCCATGGTCGGATTTATTTCAACTTTTCATATATTGGATTCGGAAATAGTTTATAAGATCACTGTACTAATTTACCCCACGAACGAAAACCAATCAATACGAACGCGACGGAATACCATGAAATAAACTTCAAATAGAGATTCTATACAAAAACTATACAACACAATACAAACAAAAAACAATTTCTTAGAACATCAAGCATTATGTACAGGATACTACGTACCCACATGTCAATTGGAAGAGCTTTTAAAGATCCCTTGATGGAAACCATTGTACTTGACAGCAGTTGTCTCAGTTGATCCTGAGGGATTCACCCCAAAATGATAACCCTGCGTAAGCGTCTTCAAGTAAGATGCATACATACAAGTGCGCATATACTTGATTTTATTTATTATATTTTGGTATTCATGAGATTGAATTTTTTTTAAATTAAGACTTAATTCGTTTATCAGTAGTTTTTTGATGGACTATTTCATAATCCGTTTTAATTTCAAATCTTTTTAAAGGATCCGTATTTAAATACCGCAATTATTATACAAATTAATTATACAATACAAATTATTCAAAATTGACCAGACAATGAAATTATTGGATTATAAATCATATCTCATCCTTTATCAATAAAAAAAATATACAATCTCACGTAACACTGAATACTTTGTAACAATAGGTATATATTTATTTACCTGTCTAGCCCGAAAGTAAGCCGGGGGGGGGGGGTAACTGGGGGGAACCCAGAATGAACATACATATATAAATCTGCGTCCGGACCCGTTCGCAAGTGTTGAAGGTCGCTCCCGGCTGCCGAGTCACGATTGTTGTCTCACGACTTCTCTCGTATCAATACTCAAACGCCACTCTCAGATCCGTACTGCGTCCAGCCCCGCTCGGACGCGTTCGCGGTCGCTCCAGCAGTTGAGTCACGATTGTCGTCTCACGACGACAACTCGTTCGCAATACTCATACGCTGTTAGCCTCTTCAGGGCTTACGCTGCGGCCGGTTTCGATCGGCTGCAACTAAGTCGGTCTCTTGCACAGCAACAACAGAGCTGAGCTTACTGCGGTCGATTAAATTCGATAGTGGTTCGCGAGGCTCGGGCTGTTTTTCTGGCTGCGTACTTGACGCTTGGCGCCTGCTACGCAGTCAGAGACTCGCTCTGCGGCCGGCCCCGGCCGGTCGTAACGTAGTCAATCCCGCACTCTAAGCACCCCTCTCATTAAAAACCTCACCTCGGTGAGTGCAGCAACAACAGGGTTGAGCTTACCACGGTCGATTAAATTCGATAGTGGTTCGCAAGACTCGGGCTGTGTTTCTGGCTGCGTACTTGACGCTTGGCGCCTGTACGTACTCAGAGACTCGCTCTGCGGCCGGCTCCGGCCGGTCGTAACGTAGTCAATCCCGCACTTTTAAGGCAACCCAACTTCGTCAGGTCTACGGCCGGTTTTTGTTGTCAATTTATTGGCAACACACTCCGTAGTAGACTCGCGTTTGACCAGGTGGATACTTAACGGTGAAAACTAAGCCTGATAGCGTTGCCCCGGTGCGCTTTCAAGGCCCTTCAGGCCAAGGAGAAACCGGCTGACGCGATCCCATTGCACTTGGGCCTTTCCCAGGGTGACGGTACAGTGCTGTCCGAATTAGGGGCACCACTTCGCGTCGTCCCCAGCCCCCCTACCGCGGGTAGGGAGGTTTAGGTGCTAGGTTTGCTAGGGAACCTAGGCATTCTTATATATTTATATATTATATATTGTAGGACCAAGCCCTCCAATGGACCAGCAAAGCTTGGTAAACTTTGCGCTCGTTGCGTCCGGCGCCAGCATATCAGATGACTTAATAACGCAGGCCTTACAGGCAACTATCGCGTCCCCGGCCCCTCAGGCCTAGACCCCGGCCCCTCAGGCCTCAACCCCGGCCCCTCAGGCCTGCAACGTCCAGACCCCTCAGGTCTACAGCTCTCCCGCGTCTCCCGCCTCGTCCGAGATGGACTGCGAATCGGTCGCATCCTCTCACGCGTCGCGTCGTAAGCGTACCGCTCCCGGGAGCGACTCCGAACCCGCCTCTGATACGTCGTCAGATGCCGTCACCTTAACCGGCTCTCCTGAGCCCGCGTTTCAACTTGTCGCCAAGCGCTCCAAGAAGCGCTCGAAGAAAGCTTCGGTATCATCAATACTCGAGCCCCCCCGGTGTCTTCAACACCAGCCCCCGCGCCGTTAAAATCGCTCGTAGCAACCGCGTCTCCGTCGGTCCCATTGAAGCCAGCGACGCGCTGCGCTCCCGTCCCGCCGAAGCCGCAGCTCCCTCCGCCCGTATTCCTCAGTGAAAAAGCGCGCTGGACCGCGGTCTCTAACTTGTGCAAAGAGCACAAAATTAATTACTTAAAAGCCGCCAACGCTGGCGATACAATCAAAATTCAGGTAGCAACCATCGACGACTTCCGGTTTTTCACTAGACTTCTGTTGATCAATCAAATCGCGTATCACACCTACGCCCTCCCGGAGGAGCGTAAGATCCGCGCAGTACTACGGGGCGTCCCGTTTGAACTCAGTAATGAAGACATTCTCGAGGACCTTAAGTCTCAGAGTTTCCCGGCCGAAGCAGTGCACAAGATGCACTCCAACCGCGGTAGGCGTTTTCCCTTAGCTCTAGTAATCCTTACCAACACTTCCAACTTGAAGTAGATTTTCAGAGAGGCTCGCACAATTTGCGGACTCTCGAACATCTCCGTCGAGCGTCTCAACCCCCGCAGTCACCCTGGGCAATGCCACCGCTGCCAGCTATATGGCCACGCAGCGGCTAACTGTTCAGCTCCCCCCAGGTGCGTAAAGTGCCTGGATCCTCACATCACTAAGGAGTGCACTCGCACTCCCGAATCCACTTCCCCCCCTCTGCCTGTGTGCTGTGCGGCCAGTCCGGCCACACAGCTAACTACAGGGGTTGCCCGCGCGCTCCGCGCTCCACCGCTAAGAGGGCCGCGCCTAAACCGGCGCCACCGCTCACTCCCGCTAACTTCCCGCCGCTGCGCAACCGGGGTCCCCCGGAAGCAAAGCCCGTTCAGCCGACGCCTACTCAGGCTCTGTCTTGGAGGCAGCGTCCGGCCGTTCCGCCTGCACCTTCCCGACCCATCCCAGCTCCCGTAGCTTCCGTAGCTTCCGTAGGGCCGCGTCCCGCTCCGTTATCCGTACCTCAGTCGTCGTTGGCTGAGGACATGAAGACCGTGTTCGACGTTATTTAAAACGTCGATATTAACGAAATTTCCGTACTCGCACGCAAACTGCGAGCCGCCCGCTCTCCTCAAGAGCTTCTAAGTTCGTTATAAATTTTATTCTTATTTTTTTATTTTTTTTTATTTTTGTATAAATTCGTAAATAAGTAAATTATAATGTCTAGACCCGCGATTCCCGCGACCAGTCATATTAAACCGAAGGGCTTATCTCTAGTATCTTTTAACGCTCGTAGCCTTAGCACTAACCTTCCCGAGATTAAACTGTTCCTTCAGAACAAAGAACCTGACTTATTCCTTCTCCAGGAGACATGGCTTACTCCAAACCGCTATAGGGGATACGCTATTCCTAAGTACGCGTTTACTCGCAACGATAGGCCCAACTCCGACGGTTACGGCGGCACCGCTATATATTACAAAACAGGCTTCCATTGCTGTCCTCTCCCTACCCCTCCTCTCCTCAACATGGAAGCCACTGTGTATAGATTGGCTATGACTGGTCATCCGACCATCTTCATAGCTTCAGTCTACATACCATGTGGTGCCAGTCCAATCCGCAGCGACTTTGAGGCCATTCTCGCCCTCGGCCATTTAGTCATTATGTTCGGAGACTTTAACTCCAAACATACTGACTGGACGTGCCTATCGACCAACACCAGCGGTATCGCTCTCCTCGACATCACTAACTCCCTTGACTTAGACGTCATATCCCCCATCACTCCCACTCACTATCCCAACAACTCGACCTACTCTCCTGACATCCTCGACTTTGCAATTATCAAGCGAATCAATCTTGACCTAAGGTCTATCGAACCGCTCGATGACCTAGGCTCCGACCATCGCCCCGTCTCCCTCGAGCTAGGTACGCCTAACGTTAACATCACATCTCCTAAGACCTTTACCAACTGGAAAGGCTTTAAAAATACGTTAGTTTCAGCCTTAGAGGCCCCGAACTCTCCGCTCGCGATTTCGCCCGACCAATTAGATAGCCCGGATAAAATAGATTCATTAGTCAACTCTCTAACTGATGCTATTAACTCAGTCATCAGCGACAACCAAGAACGCGGCTCTCCGGAGAGCCAAGAAATATCCCACGCCAGCATACGGAACACCTGCGAATCAGCTTCAACGTAAAGTTAGATCTCGCCTCACGGAACTCCGTGACACTCAGTTTAACGACCTCATGGAGAATGTCTCCCCGTCCCACCAAGCGTATTATCGAATGGCCCGAGCCTTACGCGTAGACACCGCCTCGCACGTTCCTCCTCTCACTCGTCCCGACGGCACTATTGCCTTTGAAGTCGAAGAGAAAGCCGAATGCTTCGCCGACAGCATAGCGGCACAATGTTCGCCCAGCACGCAACCCGCGGATCCCTCTCACATCCAGGCGGTGGAGGACGAAGTTCTCCGCAGAGAATCTCTCCCTATCACCGACGACCCCGTCACAGTCTCTAATGATGAAATCTTGCTTCTCATTAGAAAGCAAAAGTCCAAAAAGGCTCCGGGTGCGGATGGAATTTCCAACCACGCACTTAAGCACTTGCCCCAGCAGGTGCTTACCTTGTTAGCTATTATCTTCAATGCCTGCTTCGACCATAGCTACTTTCCAAAAGCCTGGAAAGAAGCGACAGTCATAGGCATTCCCAAGCCGGGTAAACCTCTGAATGTCCCGGCTAATCACAGACCCATCAGCCTCCTCAAGGCAATGTCTAAACTTCTCGAAAGAGTCATACTCTCTCGAATGCGGAACCATCTGTTTCCAACGGATGGCGACCCTCTCATCATTCACCACCAGTTCGGCTTTCGCGCTAAGCACTCCTGCCTTCAGCAAGTCCATCGAATCGTCGAGTACATACTCGAAGGATTCTTTCAGCGTCGTAAAAAAACAATCGCGGTTCTCTTTGACGTAGCCAAGGCTTTCGACAAAGTCTGGCACAGCGGTCTCGTTTTTAAACTCTATAAAATAGGCTTACCGGCTTGCCTAGTCAGATTAATAGCGTCGTTTCTTAAAGACCGTACTTTTCGATTCAAACATGAAGGCGTGCTCTCCGCGCCTCGTCCCATAAAGGCTGGAGTCCCGCAAGGCTCAGTCCTCACCCCTCTGCTGTACACTGTGTACACCAATGACATCCCCATCCCGCCGAAAGGCATCGAACTAGCCCTCTTTGCAGACGATACCGCCCTTTACACTAAAAGTCAAGCTATCCCGTATAACATCAACAGACTCTAAAAGGCCGTAAACGCCCTCGGTGTTTGGTTTCAAAAATGGCATATCGATGTCAACCCAGAAAAGAGTTCTGCTATTCAATTCGACCTCAAACGTCGTAATCGCCACAACGATCCGCACATTCGTATGTTAGGTATTCCCATCCCCTGGAAGCGCAGTATTAAATACTAAGGCGTCATCTTAGATCAGACGCTTTCTTTTAAGCCACACGTCGATAGAGTAACGAAACTCGTGCGTTTTTACTTAAGCCGCCTATATAGTATGATAGGAAGGAAAAGTAAAATGTCCTTAAGAAATAAACGTACGCTTTATAAGGTCTGCGTTAGACCCGTCATGTCATATGCTTCGCCGGTCTTTGCCCACGCCAAACCCTCCGTCCTGTACAAACTGCAGGTGGTTCGTAATCTCTTCTGCCGCAGGGCCACAAACGCACCTTGGTACGTGCGTAACGCGGACCTGCACAGAGATCTTGAACTACCTACAGTGCAACAGCACCTCTAAACACTCTCAGAATCGTTCTTCAAACGCGCCGAATCCCATCCCAATCATCTTGTTCGAGATTCAGTCTCATATACTGCTCCTGTGTTAGATTCGATATACAAAGTCGCTAGACCGAGAAACGCGCACACTGGCGAACCGACGCAATTAACTTTAGATCTCTTGGCCCTTCAGGCCGCAAATTCTAATTCTAACGTAAATTCTAATTCTAACGTAAATCCGAATTAATGCAATTTTATTTTTCAATTTTTAATGTTTTTAATTATTTACTTTTCATTTTTGAGCACCTTCAGTGCTTTGTAAATCCCAGCGGGTGACCCCCTAAGGGCCCCGCTAGCACGGCCTCTTTCTCCGATTGGCCGTCGCTCAGATGAAGGCTAAGTGGCAAAAATGCACGAGCCGACAGGGGGTTTTTATAGTGGGTATGGTTCTGGTAGGCGTCGGGACGAGTCCCACATAACTCCGATCGCGCGCGCGGAGTATGCGTCAGAGCATTTTTTATATCCTCCTGCCCTTCCCGTGAAGGGGAACCGAAAAAAAATAACAAAAAAAAAAAAGCGAAAACAACCATCTGTGTTCATCACACTAATGAATGCCCCAGACAAGACTAGTACACGGGACCTCCAGCGTATGCGACAGAGCTACTAACCACTCGGTCGTCAACACATTCCGCGAGGATATGGAGGTAATTCAGGACATTTAGAATCAATATTTACACAGTCCGAACTAAACCTATTGATATAACTTCCACAGCTAAAATAAAACATTCAGTTGGTTTTTTTAAATGATAGAACTATCTGCAATTGTTTTATTTTTTTCCAGAATGTAAAATTTTTTGTTTTTTTTAAATAATAGGCTATTTTTGACGCCCTGCGCTAAATTGATTGACAAATACGTTGTCTAATGCGTGTATCTGTCAATCTGTGTATGTGTGTGTTTCTCTGTGGCATCAAATCTCCCAGGTGCATAGACCGATTTATAATAAATTTAATTTGGTAAGAAATTCTTAGCTAGATGTTCTTAGCTATGTTTGATGAAAATTCATTCAGCACTTCAAAAGTAAAGCATATTTTTAACTTACAATCGTGAGTTTTTAATTTGTAGTTTTAAATAACTTATCTAACGAAGTCGTTTTAGTAAGTTGATCTCGTATAATAGATATTATATAGATAACAACAGACTCCAAAATATGTTTTTAATTTTTTTTTCACAAAGACGTCTGCGTTTCGATAAGTTTTCCATTTTATTTATTTAATCCAATGTGTTACTTTGTCGATCAACTAAGGCTGACGCCACAAGAACAATATTGAGGTTAATTGCAATAATATTATAAGACACAACTCAAAATATTTACACAAAAAATATTTTACTGCCAGTTGTGATAAACATAAATAGGAAAAATTTACCATACTTTATCATGTAACGCCATTATTGGTTTATGCCATTGTACATCCTAAGAAAAGATAATTATATCAAATGTGACTTCTGACTACTTACCTAAAGATAATTTAGTTTTTGTCGGTTGTTTTATTTTGAAGAGAAAATATTTGTGTTTCGTTTATTTGTTTATTTGGAATGGACAAACTTTGAAACTACTTAATTCGAGTAATCACAATCAAATACCTCGAAATCACAATGCCATTTACAAAATAATCTGTAGACCGTTCAACTAAACTTTGCGCTAGCCCAGGTGTGTGCGTGAAGTTTGTATATATACACCAATTATGTGTGCGTAATAGAGATGTACTGATTGTACACGCACACCAAAGCGATTTGTACACAGTTTGACAAGATGACGGGTGGCACTCAAAGTTAAGTTTCATATTTACAAACAGACGCACACAGATCCGCGCGCAAAGATGAGTGTACGAACTTATTAGTAAAATTTTTACATATATTTTATAGCTGAAATAATGGTAAATGGAATTATTTTATACAATTCAAAATGGTTGATACTAAATCTAGTTTCTAACCTATTAAATTACTTCGTTAGGTAGAATCCTGTCAGCATTCTATGAAATACATTTTAAGTTGGTATTAGTTCATTGTTACTATAACTTGTTCGACGGGATAAAGATTAAAGTTTTTAATGAAGCTATCAACTAGCTAGTAAATTGATTGATAAGGCGATAAAACTTCGTTAGTGGGTGCAAAATTGGATAAGCTCTCCGACCGATCTTCATAAAATATGAAATTGTGAGATGAGAAGCTCGTCAAGAAGTAAATAAGTTTACAAACACATAGAAGTATTCTCAGCGGTAACGTTACGGTCTTTTACATAAATAAATATTTAATGAAATGTATTTCAACTTAAAATAGTAAAAACTGATTATAGTTTAAGTTCCTTTTTTGGTGGATCATGTAATTAAAAAATGCTCTTTTCTGCGAGAAAGATATTTGCAATTTAAATACTTTGATTAGAATATAAAACTTGTTCTTTATCAAGAGTAATCTACGTAATCCTCATTTATAAAGTTTGGTTCGTTTCCGCAATACGCGTATTGGCGCCATTTCCGTAAACTTCCGTTGTACGTTCAAAAACAAACAAGGTCGAATGCTTGATTCACAAAATATCAAGTCGTGCTTTTAACAGGTCGATTTTAAGTTTACTTTGAAGCACATAGGCGCGAGAATGAATTCAAATCCGCAATTTTTGGAGATAAATATTCATAGTAAAATATTTTTTTTTTATAAAAGAATACTTTGAGCTTGTATATGTTTGGATATGTCGCAAATACGTTCGGATAGAATCTAATGCCCTAGCTATATTTGCTTGGTATAATGAACTGTAAACATTAAAGGATAGGTGTCTTCTTAGCATAACTAAAAGAGAACTATATTATTCAAAAGTAAAGTAGGCTATAATTTCATCAAAAAATTCAGATGGGATCTCGAAGCATTTTATATTGCTACCATGCGGTATCATGTGTTGTATTTTAATTTAGTAAATATAAGTATTACGAAATCTACCCAAAAAAGGGCAGTCGATAAGTCTTTTTTTCCCGTGAAGATAAGTATAATATTAACTTTTTATTTAAAAAAATAAGAACGTTTTACAATTCATATTCTATGTTGGGATATACAGGACAAAAACCCATTGTCGTGCAAAAAGCATCTCAAACTTAACCAATTAGCAGAGATTCTAAAAATCCACCAAAAGGCCAACAATTAAACCAACGATAAATCCTATTGTCTAATATTCAAGTATTCGTGAATCAAGGACTCAATGTGTCGCAGTTTCCTTCGAGTAATAACTCGAGTTCAAGTTTTGTTCGCCACGTGACCAGGTCACAAATATACATTGTGTATTCTCAGTTCCAGGTGAGACTTATATAAAAGCTTTCTAAAGTTTACAAGGACAGAGTTTAAGGCTTATTTGTAAAAGGACTAACATTCAGGGATTGTGATTCGATTTCTGTTTATTCGTCGCTTGATTTGGTATCAGTGTTACTTACGATGGTTACTAGAGCTTTGCAGGTCACGCTTTGTAGAAAACAAAATAGGTACAATAAACAATAACTATAATATTTTAAAGAATTTACTACGAACTGACTGATCTGGCGTGTTAATTTTCACAAGACATAAAAATTAAGTAGCGTTACCACAGCGCTACCCATATAGTGGAGCCGTCATCGATCGGCACTGCCGAGCGGCATATCTGTAAATGGACGCGTTTGGCAATCTGAGCCGAATGAGCCGATCTGTATAAAACCCGAATGGATGCCCCGATCGCCACTTGCCGAATATGTATAAATTTTAATACTGTCAATCCAGTGTACTGTGTACAGTGTACAAACATGTGCTGTATACATGTACTGCCTCGAAGAAATAATACTTTCATCTAACATCACCTGGTAGATGATGTCGGCATCCGTGCCCATGGACAGCATTAACTGTTGAAATGGATATTGACTCTGATACATAGCTGACTAGGCTTCACTTGAAACTGCCTTCGTTCATGTAAGTTCACTGAATGTTACTTCCGTTAATATAAACACAACCTTAACCCGGGGGTTTTAAGATTAGAGTTAATAGGTAGATTCTTGCACAGGCGTGTACTACCCTCATCCTTGATGACATCATGACCAAATTACCTATATAACTAATTATTCATTACCTACTATATGATAAATCCTTAACCCTCATTACTATCCCAAAAGTTCCTCAAGTGAAGATCAGATGTTCATACAAAATTAGAACACTAACCATAAATCTATTCTATTTGCATACATATTTGAGACGTAGCGCAATAAATCACTTACTATAAACCAACGACCTACATCATATTTATAACTAACACCAAAAATGATGAATCACCCTTTATATCCGTACTTCGTAAACATTGGGCCTGCTACGGTCTGCGATATAGTATACTTGATATTATATTCCTTTCTACGCAATCTGATAATACGCTAGCTGACAATATACAAAATAATTAAATATTTATTGCCCTCCGCATAGATAATGTTTTTCAAAAGGAATTCGCATTACTAGACAGAAACAATAATAGATATTTCGAGATATTTTGAGTTGTAATATCAAGACATTAAACGGTTTTGATTGGCTTAGTTTTAAATTACGTCAAAGGCAAGTAAAAATGTTGTTTCTGATAATGCATGCCATGTCTTGACGCCAATGTGTGACGTCATAGGCCGGCCTCGACGCCATATTGCCGGAGCAAGCGTTTTGACTCCATAAATAATCAGTGTACTTTATAATAAGTTCTTTTAAAGAATTTTTTTTTTAATAAATAACAATCACACCACATTGTCTAGCCCAAATTAAGTATCATTAAGAACTTGTGTTATGGATACTAGATAACGGATAAATAAACTTAAGATATATTTAAGCACAAATAGATTTTTTTAGAAATAAACTTAAATAAACATGCATACTAGAATCCATGACTAGAAAGCAAATATAATAAAATATCTGCCTCTACCAGGATTCGAACCCGGGACCTCTGGCATGGAACGCAAGGGTACTTACCTCCACACCAAACAATCAATATTATTTCTTTGCTCACACACCACAAAATAATGTGAGGTCATTTCGAAAACTAGTCATATAGTTACATTAGGTTTGGTACTCAGTTTTCAAAATTCAAAATTTCAAATGCTATATTTAATTTTCAATAATGACAATATCTTGCTGTGATAGGCGTCACATCTACCCCAGTTTGGACCTTCACGAAGAAGAACTGGCAAAAAACTTTACGGGAGTCATCAAGATGGAATGTACCCTGTGTCTTTATTCCTACTTCGACATAATGCATGCAAAATATCGTGATGAGCAATTGAATAGGATAATTTTAAAAGCGTAAAAATACTGATTAAGAACCTAACTCACAAGCGCATTCCTAATATTAGTTATAATTGTCGGTTTTTGAGGTGGATAAATTCACTTTGACCATTAGGTAGGAAGGTATAATTGCTAGTCTTTGATGTTGCAATACAAACTTCAATCCGAATTAAAATTGTAGCAACTGTTTATTATATAATCGGTTTATTTGTTGATTTGATTTGTTGAGTTGATTGATTTGATCAAGAATTTTAGTTATCTACAACACATCACGTAATTGACGCTATTAAAATCTATTTAAGTACATCTTATACAGTCAGTTAGCTCGCATTACTAACTACCTATAAACTAACTACTTTCAAAGAATCGAGGACAGATATTTGCCTGGAAAAATAAAATAACAGTAACATACATTTCCAATGTTGTCTTTGAAAACAAGATTTCAAACCCGGATTTCCTAAAAGTTATCAGTAATTCCGATCAAAACTTCATATGAATTCGGAATAACACTTGTTGATATATATCGGCAGTTAAAATAGCTTATTTTCAGTAATAGTAGGCGTGTCACTAATAAACATTTATCATTGCTTACAATGTGAGCAATTGAATCTTTATTTGATTACTCATACAGTCATGATTACTAGGATAAGAAACATAAAATGAATGTTAAAATATAGTAGCGTAGCTGAGCTAAAGTATGGAAATTTAAAAGCATCGACAAAAAATATGGTGACAAGTATTTTTTTTTTGTTCCCCGTTTGGGCAGGAGGCAGAAAATGCATTTCCGCATACCTCTCACGCGCGTTACAAGGCATCTGGGACTAGCTCCTAATGAGCACTACCCACTAAAAAAACCCCCTGAATGACTTGTGCAAATTTTTGCCACACAGCCTTCATCTGAGCGAAGACCAATCGGAGAAAGAGGCCGCGCTAGAGAAAGAGGGTCACCCGCTGGGATTACATAGAACTGAAGGTGCTCAAATGAAAATAAAAATTGAATTAATTCGAATTTACATTAGAATTAGAAGTCGCGGCCAGAAGGGCATCGAGATCTAGTTTTAGTTGCGTGGCTACGTTCGTGTGCGCGTTTCTCGGTCTAGCGACTTTGTACTTCGAATCTATGACAGGGGTAGTATACGAGACTGAATCTCGAACTAGAGGATTGTGGTGGGTTTCGGAGCGTTTGAAGAACGCTTCAGAGAGTGTTTTGAGGTGTAGTTGCACTGTAGGTAGGTCAAGATCTCTGTGCAGGTCCGCGTTACGCACGTACCAATGTACGTTTGTGGCCCCGCGGCAGAAGAGATTTTGAACTACCTGCAGTTTGTGCAGGACGGAGGGTTTGGCGTGGGCAAATATTGGCGAGGCATATGTCATGATGGGTCTAATGCAGGTCTTATAAAGCGTACGTTTGTTTCTAAAAGACATTTTACTTTTTCTACCTAACATACTATATCGACGTGTGGCTTGAAAGAAAGCGTCTGGTCTAAGGTGACGCCTAAGTATTAGGTAGTGCGCTTCCAGGGGATGGGAATACCTAACATTCGAACGTGGAGATTGTCTGCGACACGACGGTGTTTGCAGTCGAAGTAAACCGCAGAACTCCTTTCTGGGTTCACATCGATGCGCCATTTTTGGAACCATGCACCGAGGGCGTTTACGGCCTTTTGGAGTCTGATGACGAGACCCGGGGAACTGAGGCCTTTGGTGTAAAGGGCGGTGTCATCAGCAAAGAGGGCGAGTTCGACGCCTTTTGGCAGAATGGGAATGTTGTTTCTGTACACGGTGTAAAATAGAGGCGCGAGGACTGAGCCTTGAGGGACCTTTATGAGACAAGGCGCGGAAAGCGTGCCTCCATGTCTAAAACGAAACGTACGATCTTTGAGAAAGGACGCTATTATTCTAACTAGACGATCCGGTAAGCCTATTTTATAAAGTTTATAAACGAGACCGCTGTGCCAGACTTTATTGAAAGCCTTTGCTACATCAAAGAAAACTGCGACCGTTTTCTTACGCCGCGGTTAAAAGCCGTCGAGTATGTACTCGGCGATTCGATGGACTTGCTGAGGGCAGGAGTGCTTGAAGTTCGGTGCTCGTTTGCTGTTCAAGCAATGTTAAAGAAATATAAATGAGTACCTTCACTATCGATAGTCCGAGTGTCAGTTACAAAATCCACACAGAGCAATAAGATCCTTGCAGAGAACCTAATAAGTACATTTGGAATAGTGTCAGACCCAGATGCAAAGCTGCGTAAGAACGTTTCTATTATTCGAATTGTAAGATTCGCGTCTCTAGCATAGTATACAAATTAGCAACTTATGGATTGCTATAAGTTTAAAGTTTGTTTTATATAATAGTATATATAATTATGCCAACTCGATGGTGTGTACATCTCTTATCATAGACTCACAACATAGCTAGAACCTTCCATAATGCTTTGTCGTTCTATTCGTTTCTCAACATCATGCAACGACTGGCATCGTTCTTAAAACCGGGCATGTCATTAAGATTGATAAACATCGTAAGTAACAACATCTTTAAGACAACTGAACAATCACTATTCTTGCGTGTAATAGTTGTTTCATGCTGGCTTGTCAGAATCTCGTGGAATGATTTCAATTTGATTTTATACTTTATTTTGAAAAGAAAACAAGTTGTTGCTGGATTTATTCTATCAATGTACGTTTGTTCATTTCTGAATGATCTTATTATAATTTTGCCCCCCTCCGCTCGAGAAAACGTTTGTATCAACTCTCTCTCTCTCTCTGCAATACCTCTGCATTGATAGATTTGATGAATATTTGTATAACAAGGACTTTTTTATACAGTTAGTTTTAATGCTGGTTGTAGAGAATTTTAATAAAAAAGCGATTATTAAAAGAAGGTTTTTTCTAAAAGACATGTAAATAGTTTAGTAGACAAGTTTCATGGAATTGAAAGAATACTGCATAATATGAACATTCGCACACCCATACCAGGCAGACTGTGAATTGGTTTTTTTTTAAATTTAATAACACCACTTGGTGCACACTTTTTGGGAAATTAATAATAATAATAATCATTATTATTAGCTATTTCTCTCTCAAAAAACATGCAAAAGCTGCTAATTCCGTGTCGATAAAAGAGATGCTAATACCACCTCGTGAGCTTTCAGTGATGGTGATTGCTGACTGATAACTCTGCGTGCGAGATCTCTTTCTCCACTAAGTTTGTCATAGCTCCAAAGATAAAATTCGCTAAGCGATGTTTGCTTGGTGGTCAAGACACTCACCGTGACACAAACCAGCGTTCATTCTTTTCTACGAGCAAGTAAAACTCACTTATAGCCTAGCGACAAAACTTTCAGAACGACCCATCTTGTAGCGGCTTGCCAAATCATGTCTGATTTCTAGCTCAACTGGCGTGTCGCTGTTCGTCGATGGTGAGACAGGTACATAATAAATGACTCACGGAATCTATGTTTGTTTGAGTATGAAAAAAAAGTTTCTATGCTTTCTTTTCATTTAAAAGCCAATTTTTTTTGTTAACCTTTATTATATAATATAGGCTGAACTACACCATACAGCCTGGCCTTTTATTATGATGATGATATTATGAAGGATAATGAAGGTGAAAGTCAATAGTTTCACATACTTTATTTTGTAATGCACAAAACAAGTTACAACCAATACAAAACATAAATTACTGAATTACACATAGTAGGAACTGGGTTGCAACTCAACAATCTGTGCATCTTAAAAATAATATTTATAGCTGAACTCCTACTCAATACTGACCTCATGGAACGATACGAAAAGCACATAACAACTAACTTAGGTACAAAAGAAAGAAAAATCAAACGACCTGCTATCTCCATTGCACTCCAAAAAGTGTGTTTATAAACTACCTCTACTTTTAAAATCAGAATAGCGTATTACCCCAACTCTGACTTGAAAAAGGAGTTTGTATATTAATCCGTACTTTTTTAATTATCTATCCACGAAGGTTTTGCATTTTTATTATTTATCGTCTGCATTTTTTATACGTTGGTTTTCGCTGAGTATTTTCCGCGTTTACATGTTTTGAGCAGAAAGCTGATTTTACTTATTTCTCTTTAAAATTTCTGCTCCGTCATTGTTGTTATTTCACTGTGTACCTTAATTATCAGGTTGAGTGGTCAGCAAATAATAATTCTATTTACATTACAAACGTACATTTATCATTTTATGCGGATTTCGACTAAACGTTTTGAGTTCAAACGTTTATTTAAGTTAATTATATAAGATAAAATATGCAGTTATATAATTATTGTATTGTTATCCTAAAGTTATAATGTTCTGGAACATTTAGGAATACACGATGGCCAACATGTGAGTACATTACAGTTATTAAATTCACTCAGTTCAAACAGCGATAAGAGCATCTCGTCCCCATTTTTCTATAGTTGGTTTTTAAGTTATTGTTACTCACTAGGTTTTCCGCACCATATTTTAAAACTTGGCCCATATATTTTTTTAACACCCCAAAAAGACACACCGACCGTTTGGCTCCAAAGCTAGCAGAGCTCGTGTTCTGGATGACCAAATAGCAAACTGAGGGAGAGACCCAGAATAAACAAACATATACTAATATAAACCACCATGACCCGAGAACAAACATCTGTTCATTACGCATATGAATGGCCCGACCAGGACTTAAACCTGAGACTTCCGGTGTATAAAGCAGGGCTACTACCCGCTATGCCACTCGGCCGTCGATATCTACTAGTTGTACAACATGAAGATAAAGTCGAAGATATTTCACACTATGAGAAACATTCCTTCTAATTTTGAAAGACTCAAGACATCATTTGACTGTATTAACTGATGCAGAAAGTACTGGCAAAGTTAACACGTTTGATTTTTATTGATTCACGTTGTGTAAAAATAGATCCACCCTTCACGAGTTTCGAAAAGTAAATTTTTTTCTCAGAAAAATAAGTTTTTTTCTCATCAGCGTTTATCGATAGACATCCAAAGCTGTAATTCTGCCGGCCTTTTTTTTCTTTTCTCTATTGTTAGTTTGTACATTTTCTTGTTTGTTAATTTATATATTATTATGAAGTCATAATATTCCTGCAAGTCATTCTTTTTTATGTAAGTGGCTGGTAACGTACCTAGGTCATTGACGTTCGTATTCTTAGTTGAATAACATAGTAAGTGACCCTTGTACCTTAAACTTTCATAATAAAACAAACGCAACTAAACATTTTAATATTTATAAAATAAAAAACTGTTATTGGGATTCTTTTATGTGATAAATAATATATAATTAACGCATACCTTCATCATCACACACACATTTTTTTTTAATAAATCATAGCATATTGCATCAGTTCATTCATTTGTGTTTATTAGAGAGGAAAAAACTTCTAATAGTGCACTCTCTCCCGCGGAATGCAGGCGATGCGCGCGCACTTTCTGAACGACTGCTCCTGACATAGAGTAGCACATTCATTTATCAGTGGTACAGATGCGCCACAATAGATTTTTGAAGTACAAACCTGCCTACCTTGTATATCTTCAGTACTTATGTATTTTTGTATGTGTTTTTTGTAATATATAAAATATAATTTGAAAAATATGCTCGGCTTGTTTTTATAACATCTACACATTTTGTTTTAAATAAATGTTAGATTTTATATGTGTTCATTATTTGGTATGGTCCAAGTAACTTCATGTACGTTATTTTTAAAATTGTAATTTTTTTCTTTATAATATTGAAATTTAAATTTCCGTTAGCACTTTATGTAAATATATTTTAAATTAACATGAGAAACATTAAATTTATATTATTTCATGACTCTATATATTTCTTTTTTTTATTTAGAACTACAATTATGTTACAAAGTTTAAGTAATTTCTAATACTAAATTCTTATTAGCTATAAACTCCGTTGAGATGACCATAAAATCGTATGTAAATACATAATATTTTTTACTGTAAATAAATTTAAGTTTACTTACAAACTACCAAATAACTATCATCTGTTCTCACTACTTGTTTGACCTAATCTCTGATCGCGACCTTCAACCGGTTAAAGTGCCGACAGAACACAAATGTACTCCGTCTTGACCAAACCAGACGTGCCTTTCGCTCGCTTCAAGCTAAACTTCGATCGTCGTAGTGTATATACTCTTTGATAACTTTCTTAAATTAAAATCCGTCAATAAAAAGTATTTTAAAAATGAGTTTTTAAATTTCAAACAAAGAATTTATTTTGAACCAACTTTTCGAATTTCGCGCGGTGAAAATTGATGGTTCTATACTTTTTAAACTTCTGGGGCACAGGTTTCGCGGGTGCTCTTCCTTACGGTGCTTTATATTTGCCTTGCTTTAGTGATATATTGAATAATTAGTTACATGTGTATAAAACATATGAGTTTTGTGTGTCTATGTCATTATGAATGGATTTGTAGTGACTCCCGATTGCTCAGGAAAGGATCTCGACAATGACAGGTAAGTCAAGAGATTGAAATAACTCAAAATCACTTTTATTTTAAGCAATGTTAATAACTCACAATAAATTAAATTGTTTTTAGTTATTAAAACAGCCTACGAGTATAAAGAGATCCAAAATGAATAGCTCTACCGGAACCCATCAGTACGCCAGCTAACCTGTTTCCCGCCAATAAAACTGTCAAGTTCACTAATGACAGCCTAATTATAAACATGTCAAACAAGTTGTGGTGATTGAATTTGAAATATTTTATTACGTCTTTTGTAAAGCGAAACGTAATTTTAAATTGGTAATGGTATGCACGTTTAGAGCCATGTGGTTAGATAAGATTTTAATCATGAGGTATAGATTAAACTTAATAATAGAAACGGCTACATATTCGTTCTCATACGGATTTAATTATTTCATACATTTTAACTTATTAAAACAATGGTAAATTTTTCTCAAAATCTCTTGCTGTATATAACAATAAAAAGTCTATTAATAATAATAACAATAAATCCCCAGACAAACACGCCAATCTATGGCCCCAAAGTAAGCAGAGCTTGTGTTATGGATGGCCATACAGGGAACATTAAGTATTTCTTTGTTGTTTTTACATAAATGTGGTTATTCACCAAATATTTTATATAAAACTTGCTTTCAGCAAAATATATCAGCTAATTGCGGTAAATACTGTACATAAATATTTCAAAATGGTTTCCTATAATCCTAGAATTAATTTTTCACACGAAATCCTTTGGGAACATAAATCACAAAACTCATAGTTTTTCCCAAGACAATTATTTCATTAAATTTGATGGGTATAGCTAATTTTCATCTACTCGTGAATAATTTGACTTTTTGGTGGAAAAATTAATAAAACCGTTTCTCTTCTTTCGTAATTTATCGAGCACTTAATGAGCAAAACTAGCTAATAAAAAGTGTAGGTTTACGATAATTCCATGCCCTGTAAATATTAGCCTACATTCAGAAAAATCCTATGTTTTTCCAGCATGGCATTTGTTTATAGACATCGAAGTTTAATGATTTGGTCATGGCCATTAAAATTTATGTAACGTTCTGTAATTCACTGTCATAAAAATGTTAATTTTATTGCACGTAAATATACAAATTTACTGGCAAAGTATAATTAACAAGATTCGTAAAACGGTACTGCTTTATACATTTATACATAAGGTACTCCTTTATACAGAAGGAGAATCGAAGCGGTCATATAAAGAGAGGCCCAATTCGAAAAATGAAATTTTACAAGAGAGACAAAATCTGACTAACTTAAAAAAAACATATATTTTACATTATTTATTTATCGACACAGTAATATAAGTCTTCAGAGCTTCCCTTTTGCGGCTCCGAGGTGCTGCGGAGGTTGTAATAATATGCTATTTTTTTTATACCTTTTAGCCAGTTATATGAAAAGCGGCCTATTTTAATAGTAAAAAAAGGCTTTTTTCGACGTACTGAAAGATTCACAGACAATTAAAACAATATTTTTCTATATTTTAGGCCCATTCACGAGCCTATCTTCTCGCCAACATCTTAAAAAAGAAAAAAGTCTTTGAGAAATGTGCCGATTCAGCCCCTCTTGGAATAACCGTTTCATTTTTAAGAGCGGTAAAAACTATTTGGTGTACTCGTATGTTTCTTTTATATCTTTTTATGCGTCATTAGGTATTTAACTAAATTGAATCCTATTAATTCCAAAGGTTAACATAATTCTTGTTCTCGTAAATCTTGTTTAGGTTGCATGGGCTCTTATTTGCTTATGAAAATAATATAGTTATATATATTTAAATCGAACTATTTCAAGTTTCAACTTTTAGCTTAATGACCAGATCGAAAGCTTGCATTTAATTTAACATTCAAAATTCAAATAAAGGTCGACAGTAGTCTGATTAGCATACCACAAACGTAAAATTTTTGCGATTTTGAAAGTTGATTGAGAAAATTTTACAATTTGTGGTAGGGTGATCTGTTGACTGTACAGTAAAATTTTATTGTTTTCGAGTTCTATAATTAAAGACCAACTCTTTCTCGTACAAATTATTAGAAAAAATTATGACTAACACCATTAGATCCTGTACCCGATTTAGCAAGTTATACAGTGAATTTTTTACAAGTAGTAGGAATGTACTCCTGAAATTAAGGTCATTCTTGAACTTAACCTTAATCTCCAAAAATAAAAATAAAATGTGACAATTATGTTATCCTTTTATTATGTGTAACCGTGTTTCTGGTTACAAAGTTTTACATGAAAATGTCACTGGACTCTGTATAACGTATGAATTTTAGGTATTCTTCGAGAGTTATTATAAAAGACCGTTGCAATAAATATTGATATTTTTTAGGTGTTATAGAAATATTAAATAAAAAATAAAAATAACAAAACTGTAGATACGAAATCTACGAACAATGCGATTTAAAAATAGGAATGCCAATGACATCGCCATAAAAAATATGTTTTGCAAGATAAATATAATATAGTACTTTTAAGTATCATAAAAAAAAAGTTTTACCATAACGTATATACAGGGTGTAACATAAAGGAAGCATAATGATTGAGGGTCAGTAAAGGGTTAAGTCCATTTTAGGCCGTCAGTAAGCTTTATGTTTCAGCACTTAATGGACGAATGGAATGCACGATAATTCGTATCATTTATGTAAATGATTATTAAAAAAAGTATCAGAACTAAAATATTTCCCAATAAAATTATCTAAATTAATAAGAAACAAAACCTGAGGAGTCTCCATACAATAGCTGCGCAACGTTGGGGTTACCGATTCAATGCAAAAGAAGTTTTGCTGGGGGCTTACTCTAAAGATAAAGGCATAAAGCTTTTCATCAACAGTAAAGTAAACATAAAGTATACATTTAAAACTAAATAAATAAAATGAAAAACATATTACAAAATTAATTATGTTAATTGTATTATCTTGCAAAACATTATTTCGATTGCAATTATAACTTTTTGTGAGTTTTGTTTTTTTTTAGTTCGGGATCCCTATCACCAAACTTCAAAATTCAAATACGTCAATCCAATATATATTCGCTCTGTTATTTTGCAACAAGTGGATGTGCTCTTTCGGTGTTCCTTTTTTTTTTAGTTTTTACTTCCCATGTTATTTCCTTTTTGATTTTCCTTGTGTGAAGTCAAAACGCGACAAACACTCGCTTCGGGATGAGAGATAATGTGGCTCAGTAGCGTCAGTTTCTCGCATTTTGAGACCTCCTCGAATTGTCGCGGGTAATAGACCTCTTCCTTTAAAAGCCTTTAGATTAGTCTTATGTATAAATGTGTCTTCTTTCTATATTCTTATTAAGATTTTGGACACGTGACTCTAGTGTTGTACGTAAGATTTCCGTTGACTTCATTATTTAATTTAAATACCAAAAACAAAAAAGTTAGTTCAATAACCTTTTAAATATGGTTTATGACTATATAGTCAATCGATTAAAAATAATCATGACGGTATTATATGCTGAAACATCATCGGCCGACGGCTCAAACACTATGGACTTAAGCCTTTACCATTGTTAGAATACACTGTAAAAGAATTGGAGTTATTGGGGCTGGTTAAGACTTCCACACATTAAAATTTTTTTACTTCAACATCTTTGACAGCACTAGCTGGTTTTCATAACTACCTACGCATGAGGCGCCCCAGGCGCAAATAAATAAAAAAATACGAGATTTTTTATTTATTTGAAATCATTAAAGTAACTAAAATCGTGTCCAGTCGCATCGCATAACACGAAAGTAGCTCGCTACTCGATAGGTAGGTAAGTGACGACGGCTGCGCTCGCCCAATGCTTATGTAGATATGAAAAACACTTAGGACTGTCAAAGATGTTGGGTAAAAAAATTGAAATAAAAAATGATGAAGCCCCTTAACCAGCCCTTATAACTCTAATTCTAACAATGGTATACTTACTGACCCTTAAGTATTATGCTTCCTTTATTTTAATATCATACTAAACTTGTTTAACAGTAAAATAGCAATGGTTCAATTCTTATATCAGTTTCATAGTTAAATGTATGATCATTGTGACCGACTTTCATCAAAATAACTACTTTCTAAATTAAGTAAAATAAGCCAAGCTCGCTCTACAGCATCATTTTTGCATCAACGGCACTTCGCGAACAAGAAAACAAAATAAAAAGTAAATCAACCAACCACAGATAAACTTAACTAAACTTCTCAATATCCCCAAGTATCCAGAAATACTAGACCCAGTAAAAATACACAAATACCCATACAAATGCTAAGGGTGTCTATCTGGTTCTCTTTAAGTTGTATAAATATTGGTATCTTCGGCAGTCCCCGGGAATTCAATCACTAGGGTCTTATGATCAAACCACCACTGCGCCCTTTTAATGACAGAAGGCCAAAAAGGCCTATTTATTACGTTGAAAATTATTTTAACAACATTAAATGATACATTTTAGCAGATTTTAACACAAAACGATTCAGGCCAATGTTATAATAATAAGTAATTCAAATTCAGCGCGTCTTAAAATTGTTGATTTAAGAGTTTTTAATGTATAATTAATCGATTAGTTACTTTGACTGTGACATTTACGTAATGAGTTATGGATAACCACATTTGCTTCCAAATACTACGTAAAATTTTATTACAAACGTACAAAAGTTTATAATCAAGAATATTAAACAAATATTGAATGTTTTTTTATCAAAGGTGACTTGTTTTCATCTCAACTCAACAACAGTGCCAGTTTCTCTTGACCCCGGTAACCCCTATATCAGTTATTAAATGATTAAGCAAAAACATCGTTATTCTTGGTTAAACAATAATATTTGTCTCTCACGATTTCTTTGAAGTCAACATTATAAGTAACTATAACCTATGTGTTACATTATGCCAGCTATATCTGTGCTTTAACTGCGTATCTAGGTTTATTTTTAAATATTAATAACCACACAAATTCCGTTTCACACTTGTTCGTTCCACAGGACTTATTCCCATGAATTCACAGAATCACAGCACCCATTTATTAGTGTCATGGGAAAGTTAGCCATCGCCATATTGTTCTAAATATCGTAATTCATAAAACAGTTGGGTATTTGATTCGATTTTGTTACTGCATGTTTAAATAGTATATGAAAAAGAAAGAAATATTGCAGAAGTAACAGTATGTTTATAATCAATAATTTTTTAGATTCAGCGATATGTTTGAAGAGCTGCTGCGTGTCGCCGAAAAACGCTCCATACAAAACGGTACCGAGATGAAATTAAATGAAATGAAATATTTATTTCTCAACATTGACAATTACTTGTTTTTATTGACGTCAAATAAAACATGACTCTACCACCAGTTCGAAAAAACCTTCCTGCAAAAGAACTGGCAAGAAACTTCACAACTGTTGTGACGTCACAACCTGTAAATCATACTAAAAATGAAATGAAATGAAATGAAATAAATGAATAAATAAAAAAATGTTATATTTAATGTCAGTGAGCTAATAATATTTAAAATTTAACATATTTCATAATAAGTTTTTAGTTCTTTTTAAGTTTCCAAAACATTTTTTTGGTAAAATGCTAAAAAGTTGAATTTTTTAAATTTTTTTGAATACCCCATTGAGCATCCTGTCAGAAGAAGTTACTTTGAAAAGTTACTTTTTTTATTTTGAGCTATAAATCTCTTTTTTTCTTAGTTCGTCGAACTTTGACGCTATTAAAAGCACAAAGATTTGACTGATGTAATTCTCGTAGCTGTATTCGTAATATAATCAAATAGTATATAAGCGATAGTAGAGTTACTTTTGTTAACGTTTACATGGTTATGTTCCGGATCAAGGGAAAGAACAGCCAGTGCAATCCCTGGAACAAAAGCAGTTCCAACTGTAGCCTACGATCGGCAACGCATCATTAGTATGGTGGAGGGGGGCGCTGGCTGGATCCCGCGTTAACTCGTAATCGGGTGCCGTTTGAGGGTGTTCGTCGTTTAGATTCCGGGGGGGCGGGGGGGACTTGCCGACGTAACAGATGCAGATATAATTTTGTATAGACATAAAGAGATACTGTAAATTTATTTTGAAAAAATATATACCCGAGAAGTTTCTTGCCAGTTCTTCTTCACGAAGGTTTTTCCGAACTGGTGACAGAGTCATGTTTTATTTGACGTCAATAAAAACAAATAATTGTCAATGTGAAGATTTAAATATTTGAGTTTGAATAGTCAATACAACAATCGATTTAAATATTTATAAATTAAACATCTACGAGTAATGATGCCCATGGGTATGGATACCAATTGGCATGGGGTAGGTCACGTGATCGTTTCCCAACTGTAGAAAAAAAATCGTGCAGTACTGTGTAAGGACCTCTTTTTAGTTTTATCTTTTAAATTATAAGTCGACCTCAACCTTAATGTCACGACTTCACGCAGATACCAATAGAAAGGGTATTCGTATCAAAAAGACTCACGAGGCTAAAAATAACTAAAGTTTATCCAAGGGTTATCTTCGGAGTAACACATGTGCCACTTAACAATAACTTGACTGTATCATGGTAGCAGTCAAATATAGTCGGTACGTGCATTACAGTGTTTGATAAAATGTAATAGAGACTTTTATTGTTGATTGTAGTCTATAAAATAAAGGTTTTTTTCTAATTAATAGTGTATTACGTGGGACACTTAGGATACTTTTATGATTATATCTTTTCAAAAACTCTTTACCAGCGTCTTTACAAAGTTTCATGCGTCTGATCATCAGTCTGCAACTGGTACTTCCTTAACGTACGGCCTTCTCTGAAGCAGTGAGCGCATCTTCTGGCGATGAAAACTGTATCGTCTTGAGCTGGTTTTTAATTTTAGGGAACAAGTAGAGGTCACACGGTGGCACATCAGGGCTGTAAGGCGGATGACCCTTTTTACTCGTCAAAATCGACGGTGTGGTGTTTAGAAAGTCCCTTTTCTAGATCGCGTTGTGCGCGGGCGCGTTGTGTCGTGGTGGAGCAAAAGGCCTCGGAGTCCAGTGTTCGGTCGCTTGTTGCTCGTAGCAGCAAAAACTTCTGGCAAGCATTAATGCTACTGTACCACGCTACATTGATGCTACTTTGGTTTCTTCATGGAATTGATACTAAATACCCGTTATAGAGAATAAACCGGTGATAAAAAAAATTCCAGGGCTTCTCGATCGTTTCAGTTTTGTAGACGTTGGTTCGTTTTGAGGTTCGTCACCTCTTATGATATCGTAAACACGGTGAGAAGAACCTGCTTTAGCTTTATTAATCATATCATGGTACCATTCCAAGGGCGCCTGCTTCTGAGCATCGGTGAGGTTTTGGGGTAACCAGCGCGAAACAATCCTCGTTACGCAAATTTTGTGTGACAACATTTGCGAACAAGAACATTTCCCGATCCAGTCTGTAGATTGAGTTGAATCTACTCGTTTGTGATTCGCCGGTTTTATAGAATCAAATTTTTTATCTGTAGCACGTTTTCTTCCGCCACAGCTGTCAAAGGAAGACCACTGCTTTTATCATCCTTCAAACTTAAGTGACCGAACTTAAACTTGATATACCAGCGATACGCAGTTGTACCTTATTCATTAAAAAAGTATTGAAGTCGATTAAACAATCATCAGGTTTCAAGTTGGACCTGAAATCATAAAAATTCATTGCTCGAAAATGTTCCCGACGCAGATCCATTTTTCTATGACACACAATAGTTTCATAATGCTGGTAAAAAAGTGTAGATTAAAACTTAAATATTGAACAAAAAATAAATATGTTTTAAATAATCGAATTTTGAAAATAAATTTTAAATCGCCAACGTTCCTTACATAAAATCTTTGCGAAAAATGCGACATCAGTTATTTTTAATTAACAAAATATTATATCAATGTATCAATCCGACATCGATCAATTTTAAGTTGATCGATGTCGAACGATGAAACTGGCTATGACAGGTCACAGGACCATAGTCTTGGCCTCGGTCTACATACCTAGTGGTACAGCGCCCCTTCGTTGTGACTTCGAGGCCTTACTCGATCTGGGGCAATCCGTCATTATGTTCGGCGATTTTAATTGCAAACATACTGACTGGACGTGCTTGTCGACTAACACCAGTGGTGTTAAATTACTAGACATCGCGAAGTCACTCGATCTGGACGTCATTTCACCGGTTACACCGACACATTACCCGGACAACCCACTCCATTCACCTGATATCCTTGACTTTGCCATCGTCAAGGATATCAATCTCGACCTTAAGACCATTCAGCCGCTAGACGACTTAGGCTCTGACCACCGTCCGGTATCCCTAATATTAGGACCCCAAAACGACCCTCCTGCTCCGAAAACCTATACCAATTGGGAAGGTTTCAAGCACACCCTGTCTTCGGCCTTGGAAGCCCCAGACTGCCCACTCGCGATTTCATCCGACTATCTCGATAGCACGGATAAAATCGACTCGATAGTCAATTCTCTCACTACCGCCATCAACTCGGCCATCAGTGAGAACCTAAAGGTTGCTAAGCATGGCAAGCCCAAGCTTCCCTTGGACATTAGCAACCTAATTAAAGCTAAAAACGCCGCTCTCCGCAGAGCCAGAAAATACCCCACACCCGCCTACAGGCAAATCGCTAACCAACTTCAACGTAAAGTCAAACGTACCGTCGCGGAATATAGAGACGTTCAAAGGAACGATCTTATGATTAATATTTCTCCGTCCCACACGGCGTACTATAGGATGGCGAGAGCCCTCCGACTAGACGCTCGTACCTACACCCCTCCGTTATCTCGCCCCGATGGCACTACCGCCTTCGAGGACGACGAAAAAGCTGAATGCTTCGCCGATAGCATTGCTTCACAATGCTCCCCGAGTACCCAACCCACAGACCCAGCTCACATCCAGGCGGTGGAAGACGAAGTCGTTTGCAAAGACTCCCGTCCAGTCACCGCTGACCCCATCACAGTTTCTAACGATGAAATCTTACTCATCATTAGGAAACAGCAATCCAAGAAGGCCCCGGGTGCGGATGGAATTTCCAACCAAGCACTTAAGCAGCTGCCTCGGCAGGTGCTTACCTTACTTGCGATTATCTTCAATGCTTGCTTTGACCTAAGCTACTTTCCAAAAGCTTGGAAAGAAGCTATAGTCATAGGCATTCCCAAGCCGGGTAAACCTTTGAATAACCCGGCTAATCACAGACCCATCAGTCTACTCAAGGCAATGGCCAAACTTCTCGAAAGAGTCATACTCGCTCGAATGAAGGACCACCTGTTCCCAGCGGACGGTGACCCCCTTATTATCCCCCATCAATTCGGCTTTCGAGCCAAACATTCGTGCCCTCAGCAAGTCCACCGAATCGTCGAGTACATACTCGACGGCTTCTACCCCAGACGACTGAAAACAGTCGCGGTCTTCTTTGACGTAGCCAAGGCTTTTGACAAAGTCTGGCACGCAGGGCTCATTTACAAGCTTCACAACACAGGCTTGCCCGACCGACTAGTCAAACTAGTCGGCTCCTACCTTAAAGATCGCACCTTTCGTTTCAAACACGAAGGTACGCTCTCCACCCCCCGCCCCCTCAAGGCGGGCGTCCCTCAGGGCTCGGTACTCGCCCCGTTACTATACACAATATACACCAATGACATACCCATCCCGTCTAAAGGTGTTCAACTCTCCCTCTTTGCTGACGACACTGCCCTATACGTCAAGGGCGTGCACGTCGACACACTCATCACCAAGCTCCAGAAGGCCGTAAATGACCTCGGAGCTTGGTTTAAAAAATGGCGTATCGATGTAAATCCAGAGAAAAGCTCTGCGATGCGCTTCGATCATAAACGCCGTCGTCCCTACGACCCCCACATCCGAATGCTAGGTACGCCCATCCCGTGGGCACTCACCACCAAGTACCTAGGCGTAACGCTCGATCGTACGCTTTCATTCCGTCCACACATTCTCCGAGTTACCAAACTCGCCCGTCTGTACATGGGTCGACTTAACAGTATGTTAGGCCGGCACAGTAAAATGTCTCTTAGGAACAAGCGAACGCTTTTTAAGGTTTGCGTGAGACCAGTCATGACGTACGCCGCCCCAATATTTGCACATGCTAAACCCTCCGATATGTATAAACTACAGGTAGTCCAGAATCTCTTCTGCCGCCGGGCCACGGATGCTCCGTGGTACGTGCGAAACGCAGACTTGCACAGAGATCTCGAACTGCCTACCATACAACAACACCTTAGGACGCTCTCCACCGCTTATTTTAAGCGATCCGAAGAGCACCCTAACCCCCTTATACGCGAGACAGTAGCTTATACTGCTCCGTCCATGCCGTCGAGGTACAAAGTCCGTAGACCGAGAAATGCACTCTCGGATCCCCCCGATCAACTTTCGGCCAATCTGGACCAGCTTAAGGCTGCCCAGGCCGTTTAATCAACATTATATAAATGTCATTTGCACCTTAAGTGATTAAGTATTCCCAGCGGGTGACCCGCTAGCGGGTCCCTGCTTGCGCGCCCACCTCCCAACCCGGGTGTCGCTCCGATGAAGGCTGACAGCATTCCCATGCTACAGCCGCTTGGGTGGTTTTTAGTGGGTAGGTGCCACTTTGGTGAGTCCCACATAACCCCGCAGACGGCTGCGGAGGTATTCATGACGAATCTTCCACCTCCCTCCCGAGAGAGGGTGCTTCGGCAGCAAAAAAAAAAAAAAAAAAAAGCCTTAGTGTGCGTGTACAAACAATACACATTACAACTGTAACGCACATATAAACCGCACTCCCAAATGACTTGAACCATCTATAGCTGATAACGTTTTTGCATGCCATATGCTCTCGTACGTCTTCAGTTCATATTGTGTGAGCATCCTTCAACTTGCCAAAATCACATTAAAATAAGATGTGATAAATTGACGCTAGTATATAGGGTGTTAAAAAAGCACGAACCACTCATCAATTACTAATTGATCTTTTTTTAATTCTTTACCCTTAGGGGAAGGCAAAGGGATCTAGCCCATGCAGCCTTTGATTTTTTTTTAACCTATGATAATACAAATAATATTGTTATTTTTTTATATATTACGCTTGACAAACAGCGTTCAATCTGGTATCCCTGAACTAAAGGTTCTACCGAGAAACAAAGCTTTAAAGCAAGTTTATCACCAGCTAGGTTACAAATCTTATCTACTACAAAGTGTGAAAATACTAAGAAAACAAAGATATATATATATATATATTTTTATGTACTTTACAATACTTATTATTAATATTAGGTTATTACATATGAAATTGGCGTTTTGCAAGGGAGGAACACAAAGTCAATTTAAAAAATACCTATATAATAAATATTTATTTAATCAAAGTATGTACCATTGCTATCCATGCACTTTTGCCATCTCATAGGTAGTTCATTGATCCCTTTACAAAAAAAAAAACATTCGCACGGGAATCAATCAAATCTTTGAAGGCGCTTTGGACGACTCCATAATATATTTATATTATAGGGAATCAAAACTTACTTATACTTTTTATCCGTTTCTTTTTCTCATCTAGATATCTTACAGTTTTTTGTTTTTTTTATATTCCTATTAAATAAAAAAATTAATACATCGGCATATTTCTCTTAGTTAACTGATGAAGTTGATTTTTGTATAGCCGGCAAACGAGCACACGATCCAACTAATAGTAAGTGGGTCAATGGATATCATTAATCGTAGGTATATTATTAATTGCTAGTGATGGTGATTATTACATCGATTACCGATGCATTCACTTACAATAAGGTGGGTCCCTCGTTTGCAATGAAGAAAATACATCAACTCCATTAGTTAACTGAGAGAAATATGCCAATGTGTTGAATACATACATCTTATACAAAAAAAAGTTTAAATGCAGATTTCTAAAACCTACTTATTTCATCGCTACCTTCGAAAAGGTGTGTTAAAAGACCTTTATCGAACATAAATTATGACTGACTTCAGCACCTTAGAAAACATTAACATTTAGATACGCAATAGGGTAAAGGTCATCAGGTTATTTTCATATAGATAAGGGTAGGGGGTGAAAGTTAATAGTTTTGCTAACGCTTTTAAATAATATTAAATTGTCATCATTATGAAGAATTTCATATATTAGGATGGGGTTAGCGATAAAGGTATTTATTTTTAAGAAGGTCGAGTTTAAATCAGAACTGAGCAAAATTTTAGGTGTATAATAATTTAAAAAAAAGATGCATAAACCCTTACCTAGTTATATTGAACAAACGGAAGTATTAAAGGCATGGCAAGATATTCGTTTTCGTCATATTAATTACGAGAGGCACTTTTTTAACGTTTAAACCACTACACGATTACGGTTTGGATTGAATATAGTAACAAAAATAACATGATTGCGTGAATGGTATAGACCAGCCAGAGTTTAAGGTTCAAAGATAATTTAAAAACTCATCAACTCCATCATTCTACCTTTGATTTACATAGGTGCCACTTACCATTCCACATGACATCAATATTGAAAGAGAGGACATGCAGATTTGGTGCATGCTCAGATTGGCATTCAAATTCCGTGTAGAATGAGCGATGGATGTCGGTGTAGGATGCGGAGAGCTACAAAAGACCGAAAAACGCTTAAGCAATTCTCGCCCTTATGCAGAAAGCTATAAAGGGTGCTTAGACTTGTCTCAGACAGACTAAAAGTGAATAAAATCGCATTTGAAAAATTAGTCATTGGTGTCACTTGTTTCCAAAATGCGTATTATAAGTAATGCCTAGGCCTTCGCCGAATGCGCTGAAGGTACAGATCCAGAGAAACGTCCCTGACTGAACATCCAATAACAGTTTTAAACTCGTTGTTTTAAACTGGTTTTGATCAATAAAATCAGCATTTATTATACTAGATAATTAAAATGATTACAACTGCATCCTTAGACGATGTTGCTCCGCTATAATTAAATTTGTCTTCTAACAGCGTCGAGTCTTGATCAATTAGACACCTTCTAAATAAATTATTCGTTACAAACATTAGGCTGCAAAGTTGCTCATAGCTATTTTGGTGAAAAATAAATATTTTCTAACATTAATATCTGTCGTGGGTGATTTTTTTGAACGTCGTAATAAAGGAAACAATGCGATAAAAAGGTAAGATTTTTTCAAGCGAAACTCAAAATAACATTCGAAATCTGTTTAATAACAACAGATAGAAATATTTTAAAAGTTTCAATCTCTCGCAGTGTAAACTATGGTAACAAACAATTTTTTAACGAGTGCACGACTCGCCTGAATGTAACTTACGTCCGCGCCCATGGACATTATTAGTCTTTTATTTATCAATATTTAATATGATTAAAGTGCGTTACCGCAGGCTTAAATTGGATCCGCCTTTGTTCCAGACTACATTGACTGTCACGCGGTCTTAACAGATCCTGACGACGCTATTACAACAAGGAACGCCGCGTTCCAGTTAGAAATATGGCTTCACGGCATTCGAATCGCCTAACCCACCGGTGGGCAAGGCTATTGCGAAGTACGCATTCCTACTGAGTTTCTTGCGGGTTCTTAGGCAGTAGATGACCCTTACGATCCAGTGGTAGTTTTAATATACGTCCTAAGCCGTTCTAAGGCGTTTTGTATGTAGGAGTAGTTTAAGTCAGTGCTAAACTACGGTGAAAATTCGAAGGCCGGTAATAAACAGTCCATTTCGAAAATAAAAAACTGGCTGTTTATTTAACTTACCCGGAACACAACCAGGTAAATGTGATTGTTATGGCGATCAAAATAAGAAGGACTGTAGCACCACCCCAAAGGAAATCTTAACGATGAAACTCTATTACGATTATCATTTCGTTTCTTCATTGTAACATTTCGTTTTAAACTGACCCCTGGTATTCGTAAGATTCGTAAGGTTATCAAACAAAAGTGCACTGTTCTCTTAGTTTTGAGGTTAGGATTCTGAAAAGAAAGATTTTACAGTAAATATAAACAACCATGACCCGTGAACCAGCCCAGGACGTGAACCTGGGACCTCCAGCAGGGCTACTACCACTGACGCTATTCGGGCGACAATTTAAACATATATATGTACAAGTTTTATTAAAGAAAACATTTTTGCGCGCATGCGCAATATGCGGCCTTGTGTTGTTGGTTAGTTGTATATAAAGTATATTTCCGTAATCACTGCATGTATTCAAAAAACCGTATCATTTGATAGGTAAGTTATGTACTGGAAGTCGACATAGAATTAGACCGCCATCCTCAGACCAAAGTTAACAATTAAGCTCAGAGTTTCCTGGTTAGTCAGTTTATAATCCGTCCATCTCTGTTCTATAAAATATAATGTCGTGTAGAAACTGTCCTATCCAGAGACAATGCTTTGACAACAGTTAGCTTAAATGTTGTACTCGTATTCAGGGCTACGCATGTCGACCTTAGGTGTAATGTGTGTGTGTGTGTGTGTAATCTTGCGCCTTACTTGTGCCTTACTCGCGCAAACATTGTGTTTCTTCTAGTAGTCTTACTATTTTTCGTTGGTATCATTTTACAAGCAGTTGTCCTACTAAATAAGAAAAACTGTTTCAACTAAACCAATTTCAAAATAAGCAGTAAAGCCGGTTTGAATCGCTAGACTTGTATTTATATATTCATAAGATAAGTGGCATTCCACGATGGAATCGAATTGCCTTTCATTAAAGGTTTCATACGCTCATGTAAATTTCAGACATTTAGCATTCTATTTACTTTTCTATTCCATCGTCGAATGCTACTTGTCTAGGGAGCAGATTCGCTTGCATACCTCGGTACAAGTGTTATGTCTCTGAATGAAAACAAAAAGTATCTTAACATTTTTACTCAAAATCATCCTATTAAATTCAAATATTTTATGTCAGTAAATATGATTCTCACAAGTCCCTTAATTTACCATCGAGTCTTGAGGTCATCGATATTTCTATTGTTAAATATACCATTGTATTCAGATTAGGTGTTTATTCGAATATATCTCATTTATCTATTTTACATCACATATATTTTTTCAAAGTTAGCAAATTTTGTATTATGATGACTTACCAACCAACAGGGGAAACGCAGTTTGAACAAACATCAAAAATGCCTTACGTGATTTTTTACTGTATTCATAGCCGGCAAACAAACACTCTACCCATGGTAAGTGACATCCGCACCTACAGACATTTATTAGTCGTAGGTGTGTTAATATATGACTATGACTATGTTATGTATGACTGCTTATGCGTCCTTTTGTAGGCAACTTAGATATGTTAAAAAACAAAGGGAATCATGACGCAGTAGATTGTATGATAATTATTTTTTAGGCTACTCACGAACGCAGTTTATTTGGGCTATATATCATTTATTTCATTTCATATCATTTCAAGTGTTCGAATATGATAAATATATAAAAAAATACGTTTCTAAAATTACTCTAATCAACAAAGCTAGCATTGTTTCTCTCCTTGAGCTTTGATTATAAATCGAGTCGATAATTTTTCTATTCGAGACTTGAAATTTTTTCGCATATAATTATTGTGATCATTATTTAATAATGAGATTTAGAAATACAAATGTTTATTGAGCAATATGCATAGAATACCAATTCGTGAAAAACGTGTTGTTAAAAATGTTACTCAATATTTGTTGTTTCATTTTAGTTCCTAAAATAAAAACAAAAACTTGTTAAATTCGTTCAAAACTCTCGAAAAAAGAGGCATATATTTTATCACACCGTAGTAGATACACTTTATCTGTGTAATGGTTCGCTTGAGACCTATTTAACAAATGTCAAGAGCTTTTAGGGAACCGACGAGCGTGCAATTAATCTGTAAAGCCAATAAACCTATTTTAAAACATGATAAAAAAAGTCATATATTATTTGCCCGTGGTACCATCACGCTTTCGCGAATAAAATGATTTGAAACTTTACGTCAATTTACCTGCGCGGACCTGACCTACGAATTTCACCCGAAATTAGAAGGTTCAATAGTTAAAATGTCCGAATTTAAATACTTATATCTCAACATTGACAAAATCTTTTTGAAGCCAATCCACTGAACTCATATAAATATTCCGGGTACTCACATTTCATAAACAAATAAGGACTTGATAAATCGCTTAGTGCTACCATTTCAATAAAGCACCCCGAGTTTGCAAATTTTCTTTAAATTCAAAATTCAAATTCCAATATTTATTTCTCAACATTGACAATTACTGGTTCTTATTGACGTCAAATAAAGCATGGCTCTACCACCAGTTCGGAAAAATCTTCGTGAAGAAGACCTGGAAAAAACATTCACGCGTATAAATTTTTCAAAACAAATTTACAATATCTCTGTAGGTCTATACAAAATTATTCTTATCTGCATCTGTTAGCTCGGCAAGTTTGCCTTCCCCCAACTATCCAAACGTCGAACACATTCAAACGGCACCCGTTCACGAGTTAACGCGGGATCCAGCCATGGTTCTAGGAATCCCTTTATCACTATCAGACTATTTTTATCGGACGGAGAAATACACAATATATCAATATCTGACTTGGGTTAGTTAACACCACTTTAAGTCACCCTTTAGCTTTGTTTTAATCTACCCTGTTCAATCGATTTTTCAAAGATACAGTCGACCAAAAGTGTGATATATCACTCTACGATCGAAGTTCATATGCACGTCGTAAAACAATAAGTTTGCTGAAGTTGTAATAATATTCTGACTGTTGAAGAATTATCCTTAAAGATATTTTTCATCCTTACCAGTTTCGGGTAACTATAGATGAATACTTTGTAAGCGATGACAGTGATCACCTGTAAAAAACATCACCTAAAGTCAATACCATAATTTACCTATATCACCCGGGAAGCATGCTTGCTTACACGGCGTGGACTGTAGTGACCAACGCAAGATTGAACGAATATAAAAGATTCATTTTTTCCAGTAATTACCAGGTTATCTGGAGTTACGCGAGTGACACCACATGGAGCCTCCTAGTTACAAAAAATAGATACTTTAACCATAATAACTTGAACATATTTTATTTAGTTTTATACCAATTTTGTAGCATTATTAAATTCAAAAATATCGATGTAGTAACAGTCCACCTGCAATGCAGCATGTTATCTTATGAGTTCAGATAAGCGGCAAGACGTGCTTCCATTGTAATTATTATAATACAACTTTGTTTTTGTGACATCCGCATTCATGAACTTAAATATTGGTAGGTTTTAAATTAATTAATATTTAGTTGGATATTTAAACTAATGATGTGTTGCCGTAAGCTCTAGTTGGAGTTACATTTGTTGCTATTACTTCACCGGCCGTTTCTTTCTTTTGGTCGGACCACAACGGCGTAAACTTAGTTATTATGGCGGTCGAAAAGGGGAGGAGTATAGTACCGGCCCTGAAGATATCTTAACGGAAGAAGCTCCACTACCACTAAAAACCATAAACTCTTCAAGTAGACACTAGATTAAGACTTGTTCGATCTTGTATGGAGCACTGTAGCTACCTTTGGGATGGTTCTGCAAAGTACCAACTAGAAGCGATGGACGCAGTTGACCGAAGAACCCGAAAATTTATTAACAACTCTGACCTCACGGCCAAAACACTGCAAAGCCTCGACCATCGATCGAAAGTTGCCAGTTTAGCAGTATTCTACAGATTACATTTTGGAGAGTGCGCGAATGCTCTTTTTGATCAGGTTGAACCCACACCCTTCTTACATCGAACTACTAGACGCAGACAGGTCTTCCTTCCCTTATAGTAGATATCCCAAGGAGTCGAACCAAACGCTTCAATAGTTCCTTTTTGGTGCGGGTCGCCAAGGTGTGGAATGAACTGCCTGCGTCTGTTTTTCCAGAAAACTATACTCCTAGTTCTTTCAGTCGCCGAGTGAATAGGTATCTCGTGGATAGACCTGTAACGCCTTCGTCTTCATCGTCACTTTCCATCAGGTGAGATAGAAGACAAACGTCTCACCTTTTTTCAAAAAAAAAAAAACATTTTTTCTTTTTATCGCTCACATACAACCGCGCACGGACATGACTTGAATAATCTATACAAGTTTTGAAAATGTGATAATTGTGTTTTGACTTCAACTCATCAAAACATCTATAGACCGAGTACTGTTAAAAGCTTAGTCTATTTGGTAGTTTTGCAGACTATATAAATAAATAATATATAATTATATACATAGAAGTCTCTACTGTGTTCTGCTTCTTTAAAAAGTTTTGATTTCATATATAAACATAAATCCTCTCTAGACTTTATGAACAAAACTTCAATTTCGTCCATAAAAATTTCACCAAAATTACATTGAAAGCAGTATGAGAATCCAACAATGAGTTCCACTTAAAGTTTTACATGTTTCCTTCGCAAGCATTTGTTTCTTGGGGAATTCAATTCTAACTTGTTGAAACATGCACGCCGAGCAACCTCTCTTCCTTTGTGCTTGTAGGTAGTGTATTAATAATTTATTTTTCTGCTTACGGTGCGGAGATGCGGTGGGGGGATACAGAGGTAGCAGAGGATTTTTTGTTAAGATCTCGTACTACAGTTCCTCCTATTTTGAACATAATAATCATGATTTTGTGGTTTTGTTCCGGTCAAAGGGAAACAACAGCCAGTGCGATTACTGGCACAACAACCACTCCAACTAATACGGTTGGCAATGCCTAATTATTTGATATTATAAGCACATTCATTTTTAATAAACCTACGATTATTGATGCCCATGGGCGCGGTGGACTCTTACCATGAGTAGCGTCCTTGTTTGCCGGCTATTAGAATAAAATGCCCCTTTGAGATTCCAGAATACATCTTAGTTATCACAGAATGAAGACATATGCACAGTTAAGACAAATTACCATGTCCAAGTACAATGCAACAGGTTAAGGGCTTAGGTTCTCAGAAAATTGATAGACAATAAGGCCAATAGTGCCTCTCAAATTGTTTAAACAATTTTATACTTGAATATAGAAAGAAAGAAGTACATTTATTTCATTGCCACGGAATAAGAAAAATACAAAATTACACAACACAAGAATTAAAAAAATATCAGTTGAACTACGCAGCGCATGAAATAGGTGCTGCCTCAGCAATCGCTGTAGATCTGGTAGATCTACAGCACTGATTTTCAGTCAGCACCTGTGCTCAAATTATATTTACTAAAATCGCAAGCCTTACTCTGTTTAAAACCACACAAGTAGGTAGATAAAAATATAATAAAAAAATACTTAAAAAAATATGAATATAAATTAATAAATAACTAAGCAAAATAAAATAGAAAACAGGTACTCCGTATAATGAAACAATAGACATATACTCAAAAACATAGACTATAAGATATAATTATGTATACTTACTAATATACAGCAACACATTATACTTTATAAATTATACTTTATTATACTAGGATGGTGGTGCGGAAAAGTTATGTAGCATTTTAAGCTTTCGTTTAAACGTGAACGTACCTGCCACATTACGGATGGGGGGGAGGTCATTCCAACAGTTGGACGCCGCAAATATGAAATCCCCCCGAAATGCTGATGTACGATGTTGAGGTAATATCGCTTTCCCTCTAATCTGTGTTCACCAAACAAGTTTTTTGTGTAGATATTTAGGTATTTTAGTCCTCACAACACAAAATAGTAGAGACGCAAAATGTAGCTTCCTACGCATTTGCATATTTAATAATCTTGCTCCGTTCAATTATGGAGTGACATGGAACGGGGAGGGATACGGAAATAGAAACGTGCACATGCGTTTTGAACCCGCTGTAACAATCCTGTGAGTACGACCCAAGATACAGCTATTTTAAACAACGTCGCAATAATTCAACGTTGACAGTATAAGAGTGACACATAGGTTGACTAGGAAATCAACACTAGGGTAGGTAAGAATTTTCTAGTTATTAAGAAATATAAAGTTATTCGTATAAGGTACAGAAATTTTGTAACAATAGGACTGCAAAAAGAATCGTTTATCACTTTGCTTAAAAATTACACAGAATACATGGATATTCTTTTCAAAATTTTCAAGCAAATCAAAAAAAGCGTACAATACAAGCAGCAGCTTCTATGTACTAAGTGCTTTTATACTTCAATCATTTTATCTAACCCACTCACACGCCATTTATCAGTAGATAAGTTCAAAATGAGAACAAATAAGAAGAATCTATCGATTTCTCGTAGTTTATGAAAGATGGACCTAATTACCCCCTGTGGTGTGATCGGTCTAGTGACTGACGGTCGGCCACCCTGTAAGGGTGAGTATTTCTTATACAAGAATATCTTAATGTCATGTATTTGGAGTGAAATATATTTTAAAGTGTATATTACGAATAATAGTGTACATTTATGTTGTATTCAGTAAGCATAACTCGTGGTATTGTTATAAACGTTGTGGAAAATCAGCTCCAGACGTCACGAGTTACAGTCACCAATAGTTTTTAAATTGCACTGCAATGTTCAAAGTGATTCGGGCGATGTATTCTATGAAGTATTTTTCTTTCTTGTTTTTCTTTTTCCTAGTGTTGATTAATAAGTATAACCATAGCATTAGATTAAATAAATAATTTAATTTAATCAAGATTTTGTTTTCGATTTTATAATTATATTATGATTTGATCAAGTTAAAGCACATTCAATGAGGCAAATTCAAAATTCAAATTCAAATATTTATTTCTCAACATTGACAATTACTTGTTCTTATTGACGTCAAATAAAACATGATTCTACCACCAGTTCGAAAAAAAACCTTCGTGAAGAAGAACTGGCAAGAAACTTCACGGGTATATTTTTTTTTTCAAAATAAATTTACAGAGTCTCTTTATGTCTATACAAAATTATTCTTTTCTGCATCTGTTAGCTCGGCAAGTCTCCCTCCCCCCAAGTATCCAAACGACGAACACCCTCAAACGGCACCCGTTCACGAGTTAACGCGGGATCCAGCCATCGCCCTCCTCAACCATATTAGAGGGAAGTGAGCGACCCGTCACCCGACGCTACCATAAGAAGACGTACTTTAGTGACAATGACGCTTTAGATATTCATCGGGACGAAGAGGCATCTGAGGCAGTAATGACTTGTTCGTAGTAATTTAATTTCCATAACCACTTTAAAGCAAAATTTTTTGCGATAACTAACGCTGAAATCTATAAAACGTGCTAAGATTTGTCTCAAGATTAGCTCGGTCAAACTGTCAAACAAGACGCGACTTTGTTTTCTTGTACGTAGTGACCGATTGTCAGTAAAAAATGTTTGTGATGATTTTGAAATTATTGGTGTCACATATTTTTAGAATATGAGTACTATGCACTATGCAATAAATTTTCTTTTTATTTGAACATGTAGCTGAGTAGAGTCTGAGATTATTCAATGCGTTGTACTTGTGGTAAATTTCAATTATGACACCTATTCATACACAAACAGGCTTTTAATCTCACAAATTTTCCACAAGCAGTTTTTTTGGACACGCTAAGCGAATTATTTAAGTAAATAAGATTGTGGTATTAATCAAGCTCACGTCAAACGGAAACCACAAAAAGACTATGTATTCTAGCTAAGCCAGTTTTTTTTTCTAATTCGTCGTTGACCTTGACTTTAGGTCTAATGTACCTGCCCCTATTGGGTTTCGACCGTGGCCCTTTATTACTCAACTTAAGGTGAAGTTGAAGGTTTTATAATAAACTTGTTGTACGAATATATTGTAGTTTTTACCCGACTGTCTTAAGGAGGGTTATGTTTTTCGGGTATGTATGTATATTGGCACGCTCTACCGCCTAGACCGTTAGATGGATTTCAACATATGAGGTATCATCAGATTCGTCTCAGTTGTGGAAGAGAAAAAGAGCATATTTCTTAACCACACCCGCAAAAATTTCTATTGCACTTTCCTTCTTCCTACCTATTCTTGATTACGCTGAAGTCTGCTATCTTACTGATGATCAACTTAAGAAACTTGATCGCCTACAAAATTTATGTATAACGTTCATATTTGATATACGCAAATATGACTACATCTAAGATGAATACCCAATTTCTCTGCCTGCTGTATCGAATACTGTCGAACTACTCCACAATACTTTGAATCCAGATTTCAGTACACACGAAATACAACTAGGTTAGTCCACTAATTAGCTGCTAGCCACGTCCCTGTGCTTGCTACCAGCTGTGGTCGTGGCATCGTTTGAAACGAGCTCCCATTTAAGATTAAATCAGCTCAATCTATTCCTTTAAGAAGATGGTCATACTGGGAATGATGGGAATACTACCTTTCCAAAGATGTAGCATCACATATCACCTTAATGGATATTGTATATTACGCATACGTCTGTATGTGGATGTGTGTATGTATTCCATTGTATATTTAAACAAAAGTGCTATATTTAGTCATATATCTGTTGCACCCTAATACAAGGTTTCCTATGTCGTACCTCTGGTTGTCTGAAAGAAATCACTTCCTAGTTATAAGGCCACATTTTTTAACGTTCTGTACAGACTTCTAAAACTATTTTTTTGTTTTTGCTATTTCTTGTATTTGTATGGTGTGCAATAAAGAGTGTTATTCAGTTAAAGCAAGAACTTTACATATGACAAAATTACAAGTTACAAATCTATATTTGTCTGAAAACCTAAAGACTAAGATTTTTTTGGTACTGGCTTTGCTACAAGTGTTGTTAAAGAAAGATAAAGCTGAGATACCATAAGTCTATAACGTCAGACGTCTGAACCCTAGGGCGATTGTTATAAGGAACTTATTGAAAAACCCTGGTTGATAACACTCATCTTCTCATTAAAAAAATGTTAAGGTTAATAATAGAAAATATCACAACAATACGTTCATGAGACTTGAAATAGGTTGCCCTTTCTTTAAATAGTTATAGAAATATAACTAACCTCTATTTCCGGTGACGTAGGTTTTATTTTAGCATGCATATAAATGGCTACCTTTGTCTCCTAGGCTGTATTGGTCACAATTGCAGACCAAAACGGATGCGGACATTAAATTTGGAAACGGGCGATAGAATTACACAACTCAGTGGATAGATTTGGCTATTTTCTTAAAAATGAACTATCTAACTATAATTATATTCTAAACAAATTGTGACGTAATAAGTTTTTAGTGTGCTACGAATGAGGACTTTAGTAAAGGTATCGAATACATAAAGGTTCTTTCATAAAAAAAGAACGACGAAAAAGTCATAATATACAAATATCCTAATTACTTTAACATTTATAGCGTGAAATAGTATAAAAACGTTCCCACAAAATCGCTTTAATCGTATAAATAATGATATCTTGTAAGTCTACTACCATATTCAAGTGTCAGTGTCAATCTAGTTTCTCTACGATACCTTTAACTTAATAACTTGAAAGTTCAAAATACAACCTCATACTCATTATTTAAAACCAAACGTTTTTCTAATTCCCTTCTAATTAAAGCTTGGTTCAGAAGACACAAAATTTGGTATACAAATTAATTAACGAGGCAACGACGCAGTTGTGAAGAATAATTTGTTCGGTAAAATGTAATAATATTCAAAATTTTTCAGTCTTTTTGCATATTTTCAGTTATTAATAAAATATTTGTAAATTTTTAAAGCGCTTTCTCACAAACTGACAAGGCTGAAATCTAGTCTTAGCTAAATTATCAAATAAAAAACATCTTTGTTTTTAGTCCATAGTGATAATAATGCAGCAAAAACTATGAATCCCATTTTAACTAGATTGGTGTCACATGTTATCAGAATATGCATACTATAAACTACAAAACAAAGTCGCTTTTTATTTGACCATTTATCTGAGATAAGAGACACTAAGCAAGTTTCATAGATTTCATCCCTAGAGAAATCTCAGTCTTTTCTGAGTTAAACAGACATCTACGGATGCTAATTACCATCAGGTTGGTCGGATGCTCTTTTGTCGGCTCTGACAATTTTTTTAAATTTCTTCTTGTTATCTACCAACATTCTTAGGACGATTAACCACAAAAATTATTTATTTATTTAATAATTTATGTACACACACAATGAGTGAGAAGCTTATAGTATATTCAGAATGGTACATAGGTAATTATTTATAATTCACACGAAGAAAAATAACGGAAGTATTATTTTTCCAAAGATGAGACATAATATTGTTTTTGACCTTTTATTTACTCCTCTTAAACACGTCATCGGGAACTTCCGTATCAGTTTATTTTGGCACGTGGGTAATTTTCTCCAACTTGCCCTTTTATGTTTAGAATATTGTTTTGGTTCACGTCCATTGATTTATGATCACACAATAAAGTTCAGCTTTCCTTAATTTTAGAATGTGGGGAAAAAATTTTAAATGAGTCAAAATTTATTGAATGACATCATACTATGAATAATTTTTGATGATTAAATAAAATTTCTTATTCGTGGTCACGCATAGAGACAAAATATTTTTGTGACAAAATTATATAAATTCGCAAATACCCGAGTGGTTTAACTCATTTTGTTATAGTAAAAATAATTTGAATCCACATTTCTTTCTAGTTTTAAATGAGCGAGGTGAATTAAATTGAATATATTTTCTTAAGCAGAACGAATAACTAGTAAAATATTTGAATATTTTTTCACCGAACAAGCATCTCGCATCAAAATAGATGAAGTATTCTAAAATTAGAGATGACCTTTAAAGTCATTTCAAATTCAACGTCCATTTAAATTTGGAACTTTGCTGAAAAATAGATTTTCACTCTACATTCATATTTAATTAAATAAAAGGCCGCAGACAATGCTGCTCAATCGTACCGCTTTGTCTTGTTAAAATGTTGATGGCAAATCTGGGGACAAGTTGAGTCCGTTCCTTTGTTAAAATGTTGCCGTTATTTTTACATGAATTAGCTTCTATCTGTCAATGGAGACTTCAAAGGGCTTTGAAGGCTTTTTTCTTATCCTACCTTTGTAAGTAGATTTGAGTATTTTGGCCTTAGCTAACAATGTCTGGATCAATTTATTTAGGTTGTTTCAAAGAAGATTGTATATTTTATTAACAAGGTTTCCGGATAAGGCATTATTTAAAATTATAATTTACTCACGTAGTAAATGTAGACTGTCTAGTAAGATCATTCCAGATGCTTCTACTGGAGCGAGCGAACTGGACGAGCGAGTGGACTGCACCTCCCCATTTCAGTCCTTACTATTAATAAACAAAACAAGCCCTGCTAAAGAAGTGTAACTGATAGACGACCGAGTAGTGTAGTGGTAAGTAACCCTGCCTTATACGCCGAAAGTCCCAGGTTCAATAAACACAGATGTTTGTTCTTGGGTAGTGGTTATTTGTATTTATACGTGTATATTTATTCTGGGTTCCCCCCAAGTTCGCTGAATGATGGTAATCCATAACACAAGCTCTGCCTACTTTGGGGCTGTACAGTTGGGGTGACTGTCTGGGGATTTATCATTATTATTAGTTTTTTAATTAATTCAATAAATGAATGCTGGCATAGATATAGAAATAATAATAGGGCTGCCGGTTCCGGAATTAATGACGTAATTAATGTCAGTTTGACATTCGTGTACTTGGTTCGATCGTTGATGTACACTTTCACAACGCCCAACACCTATATGTTTAGGTCATGAAAATTCAAATTCAATTATTTATTACTCAACATTGGCAATTACTTGTTCTTATTGACGTCAAATTAAACCAGTTCGGAAAAATCTTCGTGAAGAAGAACTGGTAAGAAACTTCACGGGTATATAGTGTCTCTTTATGTCTATACAGAATCATTCTTATTGCATCTGTTAGCTCAGCAAGTCTCCCTCTCCCAAGTATCCAAACGACGAACTCCCTCAAACGGCACACGTTCACGAGTTAAACCGGGATCCAGCAACCGCCCTCCTCAACCGCATGCGTAACAGAATAGCTAGAGGATCTAAACTGGGATATGTAACGCACATTGGGAAAGCGTTTGCCCAACAGTACATAGTTAAAGGTTGATTTAATTTGTTGTAATAAGAAATTATTTATTGAAGTAAAAATTATTCATAACAGCCTTCAGAATTCCAATGTAGGGAGATCAGCTTCAGCCAACCAAGTATTAGGCAATTCATATTCTACCACGCTTGCCTACTGCGGGTTGGCAGACTTTTACACACCTTCGACATAATTCTTTACTTTTCACAATGCTTTTCTTCTCCGTTAGAGCAGTCGGCTTTATGTACTTAAGTTAGCAGTACAATTTAGCTTAGAAAAATAATACGCGAAACAAAAAGTAACATACGATGCTGTATGCATTTACACGCCTAAATATTAGGTCCTTACATAATAAATTGGCGTTTTGTCGTACTAGTCACTTTGATCTGTATTATCTCCTCTTTAGTTAAGAATTTCAATTTCAAATTTATACAGCTATTTACTCACGCATTTCTGTTTTGAAAAACGTAATTAATTTGTTTTTTCCACTTTTGGTTTTTTCTTTATGTCACTTAGTTTACAAAATAGAAAACTTGAAATATTGCGTTATTTCGAATACGAGTTCCACCGTGGCACCAGTGCTGCATAAACGGCTGTGTATGGCCTATTACTGCTGTGTATGACGGCGGTGTCGCAAAAGAAAACACGGTGAGTTTTTGGTTCCAACGTTTTCGTTCTGGAAATTTTGACCTGCAAAACAAGCACCGTGAACGGCCGGAGACCAAAGTTGATAATGAAGAATTGAAGGCTATTGTGGAAGCCGCTCCATCGCAAACCACGTCCGAGTTAGCTGTAGGCTGCGGTGTTAGTGACAAAACTGTTTTTATCCACTTGAAGCAAATTGGGAAGGTGAAAAAGCTTGAGAGGTGGGTACCTCATGAATTGAGTGTAGCAAACCGACAAACGCGCGTCGACTGCTGCGTTACATCACTCAACCAGCACAATAATTAAAGGATTTTAAACCGAATCATTACCTGTGATAAAAAGTGGATCCTGTACGACAATCGGAAATGCTCATTGCAATGGTTGAACCCTGGCGCACCAGCCAATTCTTAATCGTCCAACACATCCACCGTACTCCCCGAACCTTGCTCCAACAGATTACCATTTTTTTTCGAATGATATAACTTCTTGCAAGGGAAAACATTTAACTCCGATGGGGCAGTCCAAAGCGCCTTCAAAGATTTATTGATTTCCGTCCGAATGGCTTTTTTAGTAAAGGGATCAATTAAATACATACAAGGTGGCAAAAGTGCAAAGATAGCCATGGTACATAATTTGATGTATTGAACTCCCTTACAGAACGCCAATTTCATATGACCTAATATTAATTCGAACGTTAAAATTTAAATCTTCAAAAATAATTACAAATCCTAAAATTTTGTAAAACTCAAATCCTTAGATTTACAGGCGTCCTTTGATCAACAAGTCACATAAAACGAACCAAAGCCTCGATGTATTCTGACCCTAGCTTATACGACTACATACAATATTGAATGGAATAGGCGACACGGAGATGAATAAGTTTTTCTTCTACGAAATATGTATGAAAGCTGGTCTGATATTGGACTCAAGCAAATCGCTGGTATTTTGATAACGTACTATTCTTAGTTTCACTGTACATACGTATTTCTGAGCGTCTAAAGCGAGGTAAAATGTAGGGTTGACACGAATCGAAGTGATTTTTAATTTAGATTGAGTCAATTAATATCTTTATTCGAAATTACAACGTGATTTTGTCGATAGTTGTTTAAACAAAAATTTTATCATAATATGATAGTGAATAGGCATTCGTTTGTGTGATGAACACAGATGTTTGGTCTCGGGTCATGGTTATTTTATGTGTATGTTTATTCAGGATTCCTCCAGTTCACTTTATGGTCAATCAGTAGGACCTCAGCTTACTGTGGGGCTATACAGTTGGTGTGTTTGTCTGGCGATTAATTAATTAATTAATTTGGCTTAGGTCAATAATATTGTCATTCATTAGACCACCTCGATACTTTCAATAGTGTATAATCAACCATTACATGACAATGTGGTGGAGAATGACCAATTTTTAAAATGTAGTATTTTTTTTAGTAATTACTTAAATTCATACAATTATATTGTAGAGAGTAAAGAGGCTTTGTGGCTTAGCGCTGAGGGCGCTTAGCCGAAACCAAGTCAGAGGCCTATAGAGTTTCCAGAGGGGGCTTAACCAACTCTGACACCAGAGGTTGCTCACAGGATAAGAAGAAGATTACAAACTTTTTATTTCTTAAGATTTACTGTTCAAGATCCTCGTTAATCAATAGAGTATTACAAAAAATGGCCAAAGTGTTATCTTCATATATTGTTTTTAATTAGTTGTATGTTTTAACAGGTTTTGCATTATCTTTATACAAGAATTGTAAAATATCTCTTTCTCACTTTCAACTTATTACTTATTATTACGAAGTAAGTTACGTTCTGGACCTGTGAATTATATTTTTAACCACCGACACAAAAAGATGAATGTTATTATACGTTTGACGTGTGTATATATGTGTCTGTTTATCTATGTGTATGATCATATGATGGCATCGCATCTTCAATACGAATAGACTGATTTTAAAGCGTTTTTTTTTTTTTGTTAGTAGTTGAATGAAGTTCTTAGCCATGTTTGAAGAAGATAGGTGCAGATTCAAAAATTATGCGAGCTTTTTACCTTCAGTCGGTTTTTTTTTATTTGTGCCTATTTAAGTGCCAATTCTAAGTAAGCGCCAGCCCTACATAACGACAGAATTTTACGAGCGTTGGCAAACCCCGTGAAGGATTGTTTTGCTGACTGTACTTTTGTTCTGCTCGAGTTGCCAGAATGGAAATATTCAATTTGTTTAATCGACAAGCGAATAACTTCATTGTGGCAGTTAAGTAGACATGCTCAATACTATTGTGTTATTTTGAAGTTAATAGTCCTATTTGTACTGTATGTTTAACATTTGCTGTTTATTTTGTTAGAGAAATAACATTTGTGTGATAGCCATTTTTATTCTGTAACAGACCATCACTGCTCTTTGTAGAAGACATAGATTGTAGTGCCTTAAAGTAGTGTCGAAAATACGGTATTATGTAAGTGCTATTCAACCAAGCCAACTAGACGGGTGAAATAGATTATAATGGATGATATCCCTGGGTGTGAAAGCCAATTACCATCACGAGAATCGAGTGCTCTTTTGCCGGCTGTGATGGAGTCAAAAAATGACAGCGATTTATTTCATATTGGCCGGAATTTAATTATAAAAACATATATGTCCAAACTTCGTACACCAACAACGCTGAGTGACGTTAAGACAGCGGTGCAGTCTATTTTTCGTAGTGAACAGTACCGGGGAACAGTTTTGACACCTGCAATAGGACTGCCACATTGAACATCAAATCGTTCTTTCTAGATATTTTACATACCTCTGCAAAATTATTTGTTTCCTGTGTACTGTTAACTGATACCTATTATTTCTTGAATCGAGACGAAGCGGATCATCACTTGCCATTTGAAATTTACCACGTAACTAGTGTTTGGATAGTGTTAAGACAAAAATAATTTCTTAGTATTATTTTTAAATACTTGGAAGCACAGCACTAAATACTTAGGCGACTAAATAGTATATTAGGTAGACATATTAAAATGTTCTTTCGTAACAAACGAACGCTCTTTAAAACCTGCGTTTGATCTGTCATGCCCGTTATGCCTGGCCAATCTTTGCCCACGCCAAACCCTCCCTCCTGCACAAACTGCAGGTGGTTCAAAATCTCTTCTGCCGCTGGGCACGAACGCACCTTGGTACGTGCGTAACGTGGACCTGCACAGAGATTTTGAACTACCTACAGTGCAACAGCACCTCAAAACACTCTCGGAAGCGTTCTTCAAACGCTCCGAAACCCATTTGATTTATGATTAAGTCTCGTATACTCCCCCTGTCCTAGATTCGAAGTTCAAAGTCGCTAGGCCTAGAAACGGGCTCGAGTACGTAGCCACGCAGCTGCCAGAAAATCTCGAAGCCCTTCTGGCCGCAAATTCTAATTCTAATTTAAATTCTAATTCACCTTCAGTGCACTGAATGCACCTTCAATGCTTTCTATTCACCTTCAGTGCTTTGAGCACTTTCAGTGCTATGTACTCCCCAGCGGGTGACTCCGTCGCTTCAGATGAAGGGAGGCAAATGATTGCCAGAGTCATTCAGGGGGTTATTTTAGTGGGTATTGGCTCTGGTAGGATCGGAGCGAAACCCACATAACTCCGTATTGCACGCGGCGGGGTATGCATAAGAGCATTTTTATATCCTCCTGCCCTCCCCGCGGAGGGGAAAAACAAGTCTTTGGGTTCCACCGTCTCAGCTAGAGTTACTACGATTAACGTTAAATCACGTATAAAGAAATCAAAAAAACTAGTTTGTAGTCCAAGAAAGCCTAGAACCTTCACACTACCGTAAAGTCAGTGAGTATTTAATTTGCTTAGATCTGAGCTAGCCGGTTAGTTAGAACTGATAGAGACAAAAAGCAATGTGCAAAATGCGCAAGTGATCCTTACTTACTTTATATCTAAAAGTACAATTTTATTTTCGTCTAAGAAAGCATACTTTGTAAGAAAGTAATCGAAGCATTATTTATTTAATAAACAGAGACCCTCCCCACTCTCTGTCGTAAACTTTGATTAACTACAACTCAGTCATAAACAAGTCATAAAGTGACATCACCATAGCAAAGTTGACACAGTATGCGTGTTTGTTTATCCCTCATATCTTCTTAACCATTTGATTAATGGTGCATTACGTTTAACGAGTGTTTTATGACTTAGGGTGTGTTAAACGTGTTAATATGCAATGAGATGTAAAATTGTGTATTTTGTATGGGTGTAAGGGTAAATTTGTATGAATGAAAGTAGTTAAAAATTTGTTTAGAATAAACTGAGTGGCTTTTTTACCATTCGGAAAAAATCACATGGGCTCATACTGTATTTTTGAGCAACTTTTCGACAAACAACATCGAGCAAAAATCTAAAAGAAAATAAATCTACGTACAAATTCTACGGGTCGGCTGCTAATTTTGTATAAAAATCAGCCTTTTGCGCCGTATGGTGTCTGGGAAAGTTGCTCATAATTGTCGTTTGAGGCACGAACGGTAAAAAGTCGCCGTTTATAACGTAAAAGAAAACGCTTTTTAAAGTGGTTTGTAACTTCAAAATTGGCAAAATCACGACAGAGTTCGACATCTGTATACTCGATGCTACGTGAACGTGATTTTAAAAATATTTTTTATTCTGTTTCAGGTAACTGCTCATATGTTCTTATCAAAATGTGATCGGTAAGAAAGTGTCTGAGATAAACAGATTTTGGACACTTTAGTTTTACTTTAAATATCCACGCAAAGAACGGCGACTGCTTATTGAAAGATTCTCTAAAGATATCAAAAAAATGGGAACTTGAAAATGAACGTTAAATCGTAACGTCGAGAGCTGCAAGTTACTGAATTTTGTTTCACGGAAATTGCTGGCTAGTGACTTAGATGTCAATTTAGGCGCTACGCAAACGTGGACAATTTTTGTCTTTTGTCGGATACAATATATCAGTAAATATTTTATTGCACGTATAATCGTAAATATCGAATCTATCACTCGCTACGCAGACGTAGACACTATTTACGACGAGTTGTTTCAACTTGGTGAAAATTTTCGCTATATTATATATATTAAAAGAAATTGGTTTGAAGGCACAGGCAAAATTAACTTCTCAAAAAATCGTACTTCGCAAACTACAACTGTGTCCAGTTGTGATGATGTGCTCTGTCAACAACAAAAAGTGTCTAAGTTTGCGTCTCATCGGCTTCATGTCGATGCGCAATGCGCAGCATGTCGCAAACTCATGTTGCCTGAAGAAGGTAAATAAAAGTTACAAAATGTAATTTCTAAAACAATTAAAAACTTGCTAACTAATAGCATAACTTTAAGATCTAATAAGATAGGCAATGAGAATTTCCTTAGTAATTTTTAATAATTTTTACCCCAACGCAAAAAAATAATTAAAACTTAACGTGGATGTCTTTGTGTCTGTGGCATCATATCTCCCATTCGAGTGGACCGATTTTGATGCGGCTTTTTTCTGATGAACGCTGAATGAATCGAAAGTGTTCTCAGCCAAGTTTAAAGAAAATAAGTTTTGTCGTTTCAAAGTTATGCGAGCTTTTTGCCGTCAGCCAAGTATTTTTAACTTGTGCTTACATATTAATTGTTTAATCTGGATAAGCCTTTATTTTCTATGTGCCACATCTGATGGAAAGCGATACTCATAAACATATTTTTTTATATAACAATAAAAATTGTTACCCAACGTAGCAATACAATAAACGTTGAAAGCTACTAAAGTTTTTAGTTACGCTATTTCTAAGAATTTAACAATGTTTTAGGTATTGGTATTTTATGCAATAAATTAGTTTATTATGAGGTTTTTTTGGTCATTTACTGAATTCATTCAAGTATTTATATTATTTTAAAGAAGAGTAAATAATACGCAGAAATCTAATACATCGCCAATTACTCTTCAATAAATTCTCTGATATCTTAGAACACAGTCTGAAAGGGTTCTGATTCAGTTTTCTCAAATTTCACGAAGAAAAGGTTGAACGTCTAGATCACTGAACTTTTTTCATGTGTAGGGACTGAACATATGCATTTTTAAAATAAATGTTTTAAAAAAGTAATCAAATAGTATAATCATTTACAACGTAATTTTGTTCGAGTGGACATTGCACTTGTAACAATTTTTAATATCTTTTTTTAGAAACGTAAATACAATATAATTATAAAAATAATAATAATAATAAATAAATAAATATTTCTAACAAACACACAACATTATCTAGCCCAAATTAAGTATCATTAAGAACTTGTGTTATGGATACTAGATAACGTATAAATAAACTTAAGAAATATATAAACACACATAAAAAATTTTTATATACATATAAATATTACAAATAAACTTAAATAAACATACATACACATCCATGACTATAAAGCAAATATTATAAAATATCTGCTCCTACCAGGATTCGAACCCGGGACCTCTGGCACGGAAGGCAAGGCTAGTTACCTCAACACCAAACAGGCCGTCAATACAATTAAGACAATACAACAACATTAAAAAATTTAAAAGCTGAAAATCTTAAATGTCATGTTCATACCTTTATATGCATGAACACATAAATCATATAGAATGTTGAAAAATATCAGAAAGTTTTGATTATGGTTGAATAACTAAACTAAGAATGAATTTTATGTTAGGACTTCATTTTAGCTAATGTAACATAAAATTTTCAAAACCGTATCGTAGTGTATAAGAAATACTCTAGACATAAAAATTGTAGACCCATAAAAATCTATATTTATACTTGGTACAGTCATCCAAGAAAGTGGTCTAACATCTTTGCAAAACTTGTTCTGTAAACAAAATAACTTTAAGAATAAATGTGCAACAGTATAATAATAATAGTTCTGGTTGGGGAACTCATTTGTGTGATGAACAAAGATGTTTGTTCTCGGGCCATGCTTGTTTATATTTAATAATGTATTTTTATTCTGGGTTCCTGGGGTACAGGTTCGCTGTATGGTCATCCATAATACTAGCTCTGCTTGCTTGGGGCCAAACAGTTGGTATGTTTGTCTGGACATTTATTATAGAGAAAATTATATTTGTTGTTTTATGACGTGGAAGTGAACTTTAAGTAGGTAGGGTGATAGACCACATTCTTGTTCGACAGTACATATGATGTTCTACATCCTGGTACTCGAACTCTGTTCGGGCTAAAGTGATTTGGTTTCTTTTCAGCCCAAAAAATAAAGCTTTTTAAAAAACGGATTTTACCATATTCGAATAGTATTTCGTAGTTGAAATTTGAAATAAAATATTCTCTTTATTTAAAAATCCAACAGCTTCACCCGGTTCTTATGAGCAGAAATATACATAATGTATACTTAGGCCTCTTTACATCATTTGCATTAAAATTCCACGCGGAACTTGTCACGATATTTTGATATCCCGGATATACCAGTTCTATGAACAAGTACTTATCCTATATTCTAAGTATTATGTGGACAGTCGTTTAGGAGCAAGGTCAAACCAGTCAGCATACAAACAGACGTGTCTTCTTTGTTTATTGTGTTTGTTCGGCTATGTATGTACAAGTACGTAGGCACGCATGTAGTCATCTTAAGTTACTGATTAAATAGACATTTGTACTGTACATGTTTATTTTGAAATAGCTATGATGATCAAAGTATCTAAGTATACTTGGACTAACATATATTTTTTGACTGTTTTCATAGCCGACAAATTAGCACGCAACCCTGATTATAAGTGGCATTAGTCGTAAGTGTTTTATTTCTTAATATGATGTAATGTAATGTAATGCGACTGATGCGTTGCCGACGCTTCTACGCTTCAGTTAACATCGCCTTTTCCGCACTAATTGCACCTGCTGCTTAAACGTGATTATTATGACGATCATAATAAGAAGGACTGTAGTACGCCCCAGACAAGATATTAACAAAAGAACTCTAAAATTCGAACCAGTGCGCCAAAAATATTGGCTTGTTGTTGCTTATTTAGAAATCAAAACCGAAATTCTGTGGCACTTAAAAAAATTACTAGGGTGGATTGAAAAGTTCGCGGCCTAACATATCAAAACTATCTTCATCAGAAACCTAGACTCTTTGTCAGTCTCTGTGCAATTTTTCTTTGAGATACACGCGTAATTTTTTATTTTAACATTAAGTGAGAGTAAGTTTCATTAATTTTGAAAATGGATAGTTTAGAGCACCATGGCGTGATCAAATACCTCCACAAGAAACACTTATCTCCAAAGCAGATTCATGAAGATATAGTGGCTATTTGAGGAACATCTGTTCCGTCGTATAAGATGATAAAAAAGTGGACAGCTGAATTTAAACGTGGACGAGAGAGCATCAAAGATGACCCCCGCTCTGGACGGCCTTCTACGTCTACGACTTCGGAAAACATCGAAAAAATATGTGATCTCATCATGGGAGACAGAAGATTGAAAGTGTCTAAGATAGCTGAAGCTTTAGGGATTCCATATGAATGTACAAAAAACATAATCATTAACGAATTAGGGTTCCAGAAGGTGTCTGCAAGATGGGTTCCGCGGCTCCTTTCAGTTGAACAGAAACGAACTCGGCTCACGATTTCTAGAGAATATTTAGAGCTTTTTCAAGCTGATCCAAACAAATTTTTAGCAAGGTTTGTTATTATGGATGAAACATGGGTTCACTATACTCCTGAATCCAAACAACAATCCAAACAATGGAAGAAACCTGGATCTCCGACCCCCAAGAAAGAAAGGTCTGTTTTTTAGTAAACAAGGTAATGGCATCGGTTTTCTGGGATTCTAAGGGTGTCATCTTGGTTGATTACTTAGAAAGAGGTCAAACTATAAATGCTGCATACTACTGTACACTATTACGTCGTTTACGCGAAGAAATAAAGTCTAAAAGACCAGGATTGTTGGCCAAGAAAGTTTTGTTTCATCAGGACAATGCTAATGTTCACACATCTGCAGAATCGATGGCTCAAATAGTGAAATGTGGTTTTGAATTGCTTCCTCATCCCCCTTATTCACCTGACTTGGCACCTTCTAACTTCCAACTATTTCCAAAACTAAAAAGATACTTAGGTGGAATGAAATTTTCTACAAATGAGAAGGTCAAAGTGGCCGTAGATGCCTTTTTTGAAGACCTTGACGAGACCTATTTAAATGGGATCAAGACTTTGGAGGACCGCTGGACTAAGTGCTGTGACCTAGGAGGAGAGTATGTAGAAAAATTAATATAAAAAATTGCATTATTCCTTTGTTTTCTTATTTAGGCCGCGAACTTTTCAATCTACCTCTTACATACAGAAGAACAAAACTTGAATTATCTTTATTCGTGGTACAGGTATGTGCCTGACAAGAATTAAACCTGAGAGCACAATGGAGAACTACGTACTATGCCACAATGATAATAAACCTAAGGTCTGAGATAAATACTAAGTATGTTTTATAAATATCAGTTTAAATTGCCTAAATTTACATATTAAATTAACACAGTGGTAGAAAGATGTCGTTCTTACATGTCTTGAACTGTACTTGAGCAAAGGATCTAGTACTCGCGTAAACTCAATGTACTTCAGTGTTGAAACATTAACTTAGTGAAACTCAGAAAGCAGCAGAGTAATGCAATGGCGACACGCGAACACGGTATGTACTTCGTTTGTACTTGTGTCGTTTCGTAGAGCTTCGGTTCTTTTAGCCCGACAGTGGGATTGCGACTAAGTTATATCAGGCGACGGGGCAAGATTGATGAGGTCCGTAAGTCGGCAGAGTCACCTAAGTTTCGCTATTGTACTTTAATCAAAGCGTTAAGGTTTTAGTGGCTTAAACTAGTATACAAGGCGATCCATCGTGATGGGTCGGTTGGGAAAGTTTATTCAAGATATAGATATATATGTTCTAAAGGACCATGTCTTCAATTTTAGAGTAAACAAAAACTAAACTCAACGGTTTGAATAAAAAGTTGTCCAAAAACTAATAAATAAAAAAAATAAAAAAACTAATTGTTCAAAATTTTTTAACTGAATATACAATAAGCGTCGACGGTAGCGTCGGGTGACGGGTCGCTCACGACCCACTAAAATGGTTGAGGATGGCGATGGCTGGATCCCGAGTTAATTCGTGAACGGGTGCCGTGTGAGAATCTTCGTCTTGTAGATAGTTGGGGGGAGGGAAACCTGCATAGACATAATATACACAAAATATACAATAGACATAAACAGACATTGGAAATCTATTTTGAAAAATAATACCCACGAAGTATTTTGCCAGTCTTCACGAAGATTTTTCCGACTAGTGGTAGAGTTGTGACGTCAATAAGAACAAGTAATTGTCAATGTTAAGAAATAAATTTTATTGTATTTACTAATTTATTCGCTTCAAATTTTGAAAAAAAAATTCGACAAGTACCTTACAAAAATGCATGCTAAAAACTACTCGAGTTTAAATAAAGAATTCGCACTATGAATTCAATATTATATTATGAATACTACTGAAAGGCTTTGAGTGAGATTACTTGAATTGGTCTAGAAAAGTTTACTGAAGCAGAAAATGTAACATTGCAATTACTTGTAGTTGCTTTCATTGAATTAGCAAATCTACATATAAACAAGTCGATAACAAAAACGAAAAACAAGTCTTGAGCTCAGACTTCATATTATAGTTATTAAAGTTTAGCATTTAACGGAGTTCAAATGTCACTTTATACACAAAAATCTTTACCTGTAATGAATGCATTGCTGTAAATTACTCTGCAAAAGCAAAAGTGTTCAGTAAAAATTATGTTTAGGGGTTAGCTTACAAAAAGGTGAATCAACCTCATCTAATCGTTGATAAAGCAAAACTATGCAAAAATGGCATTTATATTATATATTTGTAAAAATATCCTCTTTTTGAACCGAACAAACCAAAGAACACAAAACATCTTTCAAGACTCTTGACGACAATTTCAACAAGGTACCCAAAGATTCTTTGATGTCAAATGCAATATCCGAAACATGTTCATGCTATCCTTATCTAAAGATCCGTAAAAACCGCCTGAAACCTGTCTGTAAACTGCCAGGTGTATTAAAGAACTTCTTTATACCAAGGGAAACCCTCGTTCGCCCCACAAGGGTCAATCCTGTTTGATTCCAGCAGGTCTTACGTCAAATTCTTGCTTTGTCTCTTCTTTAAGTGATAAAACTATTTGTTGAGACTTGTAAATGATTGTAACAACGGTATTGCATTTATATTATTGTAATTAAGCCAATCGATAGTCTTCCTCAATATGTAAAAATTATAATAAATAAATAAATAAAACAATTCTAAAGTAGAAAAGATCTACTTTTTCCTAACATGAAACGCAAAGAATAAAGGAACAAATAAAATTAAGACAAAGTTTCTTCTGAACATAACGAATTCCCAAAGTTTTTAATATATTTGTGAATTTTACATGTTTTACCAACGAAAGTTTTTAAAAGATATTTAAATTTGTTATTTATATAAGGATTTCTAGTTACAAACTGATTTAATGAACATTTTAGACTCGACAATTTAACTAAATAAATGTATGGATTACTCTTCATTCCGGTATCACAAATGGCTGTTAATTGTTCAAATAATTAAATAAATGTAACAATAATATAAAAAATGTACAAATGACTTCAATAAAAATCTATAAACAAAGGGTATAATATAAAACAAGCTTCTAAATGTTTGTCTTGGCTATGTCTCAAGCAACTTTAAAGAAGAATTGCGATTCTTCGAAGAATTGAAATCCAAAATATTCTCTCAAATTAAGGAAAGAAATCATAAAGTCTCATTAAAAATTATTGATAAAGAGAGAGGACTTATATCATATCGCATAAATAGACATGTCACATTATCGTAGAAAAAAGTATTTAACTCTTAATTAGATAAGTATATCTTTGCAATGTGTAGGGTTCATGCAGTTTAACCTGAAGTTCGTAAAAAGATGCATCGATATATTTATGATGCTACATAATTTTTTCTGAACCTTATTATACTATCGTATTACAAACGATATTAAGAATTGTTACGACGTTGTATACAATATTATATATATTGTATATATATTGTAATAATAATACATATATTGTATACAAGCACGACACGGTATAAAATAAAAATTAATTGGTCAACCATATTTGTATACTAAACAAGCTAATTCTTAGTTTATCTTTTATCATGATTTATTATATTAAGTACAGACAGAAGCGCAAATAAAATTGCTTATAATTTTATCGCACTGTTACTAATTTATTCAATTATATTTAAATGTAACTGTCGAACACTGAAATAAATAAAACAGACAATATTGTTATACAAGTAACCCTCGTGTAAGATGGGAACCACCCCACAACACCCTCACGTCGATCACACTTGAACGCTTCACGAAAACTCTTCGAATAGAAACGCTTACTAGGAATAAAATGCTTGTGTGCATTGTTTACAAAAACCAAATATTCTTTTAATATTTTACAGGTTTCGATCCTTTACTACTAATTTACTTTATTACTATGCTACTTTACAAACTAAACACAATTAATGTAGTTTTGTCGTATGTAGAATGTCATTCCCGGAGTATCGTCGAATACACACATATCAGAAGAAACAAGTAAACTTTAAAAAAAACGAATCAATATTTACCAACGAGTTTTACTTTAATTAATTAAATAATAATTAAAATAAAACATACCTCTACATGTTGTAAAAATTAAGAAAAATTGCTATTTTACCAAATTGTGGGAAATTAACCCGAATTAACGGAGTAATGAAGTAATAATAAATTATAAATAAGTAGGCCCGTGTTACCGGCCCGTGTTAAAAAGTGGCTTTTAAATCGACCTACGCACTTCAAATTCGCACTTCGAACTTCAAATAAATAATAGGTTTTTCCATGATAAATCAAAACGCATATTTATGGAAAATTTCCAGAGAAACTTAGGTACCTGCCAGCCACCTTCCTAATATTTAGTGAGTCAAGATATCCCTTGACGAACAAATTTCCTTTCTCGATCCGACATTTTTGCGAATACTCATTTTATTTACGAGAAACGTTGAACATAAACCAGATATAGAATTAAACTTAGACTAAACTAAACCTTTGAGTGTTTCAATTTTTTTGTAACTTGACTTGTACTACAATCCGACAATGTAATCCCAGTAATTTCATAGCTTAAACTTTATCTTTTTAGGCTTAAGATAGATATCTATATGAACTAATGTTTATTCTACTTTTTGAACAGGTGATTCTTCCACGTGAATTGTATTCTAAATAATAATAATAATACGACCAACCAAAATACTTGGTCACAGAAAGTCATATTGAACTTATCTAAAAATTTTAATTTTATAGGTTATTTAACGCAACAATTAGAAAATGGTTTTGCTGAATTCGTCAATATTGTTAATCGTCGTTATATTCGATATCCTCAAGAATCCATAGAAAATTCTAGAGTTTAAAAAAGATAAGTACGCCGTGACGTCACCATACGACATCTTTACATAATCTTTTATGCTACACAGAAATCAAAGAAATTAAAATTAATTTTCCAGAATACCTAATTAAAATTGCTGTACATACCGAACTAACATAACAAGACTTTGAGAACATTTTCAATTGGCGAGAATGAAGGTGACAGGTCTCGTTTCGTTTAATAAAAAAAGCTTTGCAAACTTAAAAGCTTGCAAAAACATTCACAGTGAACAGATTTATTCATGTCAATTATACGCTATACAAAATGATTCTTATAATATATAAACGTATTTTCTTTTTAGACTCTATCGTTTAAAGGTTTCTAGACGAAAAAATATGCGCATCACGACCTCCCGACACTACACAGCGGTGTCGTCCGCCTGGTTCAGGCCTTGTATAGAATAAATTTGTAGGCATCGCTTGTAAGTTCGCCATTCTCCCTAAATAATAAGCGGTCTCTGGTTAATATGAATTTCTTGAATGTCAAGTGATACAGGATCATGTTTAGTGCTCTTTTTGGAGGATAACTGTTCGTGTGTGCTTGGGCTTTGGAAATATAGTAAATGAAGTGGTAGGAGAGTTTCTTTGTTATAATCTCGTTTTGAGCGGTATTACAGTCCTTCTTATTTTGACCGTCATAATAATCACGTTTACGTGGTTGTGTTCCGGTTAAAGGGATGGAACAGCCAGTGCAGTAACTGGAACAAAGGCAAATCGACTAATGATGTCCATGGGTGTGGACGCCATGGTTCGTGACTCGCGTGCCAGCTAAGAAAATAGTTAAAAATATATCTTATTCTAATTATAATAAAGTTCTGAATTTTATAGAAATTAAATGTTTGTGTAATCAAGGCAACGTTTTCTTTGTGAACGATAAAAAGGTTAAGTATTAAACTAGTATATAAATAGAAGGTACGTATGTAAAAAATTTAATTACCTCTTTGGTTTTATTTTTTACTAATGCTAGCCAACTCGCAAAGCGTTTGCATCTTTTCACTGTGGAATACAAACTAAAAAGTCGAACAAAATGATTAGTCAAATCCATTTAGTGCTAGTTAATTATTTGGGTCTACTTCTATAGCTCTTTTTCTCTTTTTTTATAGCTCTTAACTTCTAAAGAGTAAATAATAACTTCTTAAACAGGTGTAAAGTCTCGCCTTCACCGTCTCGTTCCATAAGAATTTAAGACATATTAAAACCTCACCTTTTTTAAGTAGTTTTATTCAAACACTTACACTTCATCACCATTACGCAATATTAGTATTTCTTTTAAAGGACAGTGTACAGTCGATGAGAAAAGCCGATCATAAATGACAAACGAGCACTAATGAGTATACCAGAGGCAAACACGACGACCAATTAGATGGGACAGGATAAATACCCCACGTGCATGGAATTAGGGCATTAGCTATCGATTATTTCATTTAGGATTCAGTTACATTAGTTTGAATAGTTGGGCAATAGAGGCTATAAGAGACGATGAGGGAATACCTTTAGCGGCGCGGCATTTTTCTCGAACATTTACATACTCGGTTCTGCCGCCCGGCTGCTGTGCCAATTTATGCAGGTTTCTATTGATTTTCTTAACGATAAAATCAGACAAAACCACAAACGCCAACTAGTTGTTCATCGAAAAGGATGTAGATAAAACTCTTGCGCAATTACTTTAATCAAAAGCTTATCTAATTGAATCTGATGTTCACAAACATAAATATATATTTTATCGTCTTTGTAAGTTATCATCTAGAGTCACACAGTGCATGTTCATTAATTATACAACTGGATAAAGTAATACTGAATGCGGAAACGTCGCAAAAGGACAAGTGTAATGCGCTCAGCGTTAACTTTAGATTTTAAATTTTAACCCTTTTTATAAGCATGAAAAATGTAATAAAAATCTAATACGCTCCTGTGGTAACGGGTATTTGCGAATCCTGTTCAGTCAAGGAACTAGGTCAGGCTAAGGCGAGAACCACTTGCGCTTTGTTCGGTCTTTTTTTTCGGTCTGCATACTAAGGGGCGACAACAATTCGAATGCGAATCTGAGGCTGCAAAAAGTTCCCCGATTGTACCTATTCATAGGCAATAAGACGGCCGCGGAGTTCATGTTTTTGAGTTTCAGATGTTTTACTATTTATATAAGTAAATGAGTCTCCTAATATACTATATTGTGAACCAAAGCTCACGCGTTGCTTGGAAAAGTGTTAGCACAAATTGCTAAATTTACTTCGTAACAGACAAATCACTCCGTACAAAAAAAGCCTTCCCGCTTCTTTAACACAACCTACCCAGACCGCGCGCCGACGACTGCAAGCAAAAATGAACTTAAACGCGAACGCGATACGGCAATCCTCCTTGCTTAGAGCTGCCGGCATCCCAGCGCGGCGGTAGGTATTTAGCGAGCACAAGTACATCAAGTAACATGGGCCTGGTAGAAACTAAGAAGTACCAAATTTTTTAAATACTTGGCGTGCCACATTATATACAATGCAAAACACTCAAAAATTTTACCACAAAAAGGCTGCAGCTCCAGTTTTATTTTACAAAAAAACACCATACAAAAGTTAACAGGCAACACACAACACACGCTTTGTAAAACTACTGCGCAGATTGGCATATCAATCTAGTTCGTATTTTGAATCTGTTACAATATCCCCCGAATCTGTGGTAACAACCAGAAAAATACAAAATGGTAAAACTTTTAGCTTTGTTAGTATGTAAAACCTATCTAACTAGACAACCATTTGCTTTAAACTAACTTTGTGAAGATCGTTAAATTTAGTACCCTATTAATATAAAATAGTTCGACAAAGAGATATGAAATAGTAACTTTAACTTTAGCTATTTTGGTCGTTATATCTGTTTTATTCATGAAGTTTAATTCTCTATATAAACTGAAAACTTTACAAAAACAATATAAATGTTAGGATTGCCTGCTTGAGTTTTTATTCATAATTGTTCGATGCGTGCAGAATGTTGAATGATAGGTCGATTGGACTTGAATCAAATGTATCGATTGTTATTCTGGATTTTATATAGTTAGTTAGGTTAGTTAAGTTTTAACTTCCAGCAGCACCAATTGACTGGCGTCAGTGGTTGTAGCCCTGTCTCATACTTTAAAGGTCCCAGGTTTCAATCCTGGTCGGGGCATTCATTTGTGTGATGAACTCCGATGTTTATTATCGGATCATGGTTGTTTACATTTAAATTATGGATGTTTATTCTAGGTTCTTCTTACTTTGTGGCCATATAGTTGGAGTGTGTCTAAAGGAATAAAAACCTTTTGCTTTTAAAACAAATATGACATCTTTTTGATTAACTTATAGCAACTGAGATAATCATACACCGTTAACATCAAACAAAGAAGTATTGTCTGCATATTGCTTCACACGCTTACAATTGCTGGTATGATACCAACATTGTAAAATGTGTTAATTGAATTTTTCTAAAGGCTTTTCCCTATTCTTTATAGTAACTTGATTGTGGTGTCTATGTTACGCTGCTTATATTAATACGTTTGATAATATGACATCGAGGATTTTGTTAGAATGGACAATACGTCAATGCAAATATAAGTGATTCTGTCGTCAACTGATCAATAAACAACAACTCTCTACACCAATTAATTAACCAATTATTAACAGGCAATATGAAACAAACAAAAAGTTGAAAACTTAGTAAACCTCTCACTTAAGGGCCTGATCTGCAGACGTATACGATATATTTCTTTATTGTTCAGTAACAGTTAACCAAATGTTATTAATATTAACTATATAACTAGATTAAGTAATTTTAGAAGAAATCTTTAGCAGTTTTTTCTTTTAAACATATAATGTATAGTAATCTAATTACACGGTTTACCTCAATATTCTCACATGACTTATATGTTCTAAAATGTCAGTTGTCAAAACCCACATATAAAAGAAATTATTTGTGTTAAGTCTGCCAACCATCGTCCTAGATAAGTGGCACTAGCCGGTGGAATACAAAAGTGAATGGAATGCTTAATGTATGAATTTTACGTAAGCGTACGCAATGTTCAGTCAAAAGCATATGTCGATTACATACATTTGCCATTCTTGCCCCCTAGACAAGTGACATCCGCGATGAACAGTGAAGCGACGCCCCTGAAACTCACCCCTTAGTTAGCTGAGGCTGCTCTTGCAGTACTCATTATTAAGGCTGTCGTGAATACAAATAAGGAAATCAGACCTTTCAAAGACATAATGTTACTATTAATACTGATACTGCTTGAACTGATGTATTTTATGATTGAGGAGGCGATGGCTGGATCCCGCGTTATCCCCGTGAACGGGTACTGTCTAAGGTTGTTCGTGGTTTAAATAGTTTTGGAGAGGGAGACTTGCCGAGGTAAATGATGCAGATAAGAGTGCATTGGAAATTTATTTTGAAAAATGATACCCGAGATTTTCTTGCCAGTTCTTCTTTTGAACGTTTTTCCTTCTTGTTCTTCAACAAAAACTTCGTCTAAATCAACTTCTTCAACAAGAACAAGTAGTTGCCAAAAATCAAGAATAAATATTTAATAAATTTGAATTTGAATTTCTCTTTTTAAACCTATTAAATATATTTATAACTAGCTCTCTTTTTGTGAACGAAATTTACCCTGCATCCTCTTCTGTACCCCGATGACTTCTATGAAATATGTTATGATGGTGGAGTAAATGTGTCAAAAGCATAATTAACGAACAAATCAACAAACGCATTTTTCTGAATTGATTATCTAACAATAATATCTAACGTAAATTATTTAATTAAAACCAACATCGGAACGGGAATGCAATGAAGTGAAAAAAAATTTATACTTATAACAAACTTAGTAGCTCATGCTAATTTAAAAATACTTAATGTTTTTATCTGATCAAACTCTCTTACTCATGTTAAATATGGAAATTACGAATGATAATTAGGAAAGCTGATTCATCCATGAGCCCATAACTAGTCCTGGTTTTAACAATATCTTATTATTTCTTTTAGTTTAAGTTTTAGTTCTTCTCATTAATTTTCGCATTTGTGTTCTTATTACATGGGATAACAACGCAAAAATATAATCATCTTTTTTTTTCTTTTCAGGTAAGGACAAAAGACGACCTACTGCGCAAACATAAGCAATACCTTAAATGAAAATTTGTAAGTATCAAACCGGTGTTATTTTGCACGTGGATACATCATATAGAATGTTTGGTATTATTGAGCACAAGTCCCATGTTCAACACCAGAAAGATAACCCTAGGTTACCTATAATCTATAAACCAAAGCTGAGTAAGATCTTTAAAACAATTGTGTAAGATTGGACGGCCGAGTGGAGTAGTGGTTAGTAGCCCTGCCTCATACGCTGGACACTTCAGGTTCGAGGCCGGGGCATTCATTTATGTGATGAATATACGTGTTTGTTTTCTGGTCGTGGTTGTTTGTATTTATCTATGCATGTTTCACTTGGGTTTCCCCCCCAGATCGCCACATCCATAACACAAGCTCTGCTGGGCCATAAAGTTGGTGTGTTGTCTGGGGATTTATTTATATATATTACTATATTATTAGTATGTAGAACGTCCAAAGACTATTAGGTATAAATTCAATATATATTTAAAAGAACATATCAGTTCCGTAAAATAAAGCTATATGATAATGTCGATTGAGAGTTCAATCAATATTATTCTCTAAAACCAAAATCAGTTTGAAACTAAGTACAATTTTTATACATTTTTTTTAAATATTATTATTTTTTCTATTATTGTTTAGCCACCAGCTTGAAATACAATGTTTTTTATTCATTTTGTATAAATTGATAAATATTTATGTAATTTTTTAATTTATTTATTGGTCCAAACATGATAAAAAGTCATAATACAATTTAAATTTAAAATTTAAATTAAATAAATAATTATATAAAACTTAATTATAAAAAATAAAACACTAAATCTAAACTTGAATGCATTGAGGGCAACGTAGCCAAAAGGCTGGCTGAATTACCACGCTGGATCGCTATAGAAATTCGTTGTGCGAGGTAGGTGCCAGCCTTCGGGTCACGAGTTTCACTCACCAATCGCCTCGCTAGGTCTAAAAAAAGACGATGAGCACCTTGTCCCCAGGACCCCATGGTTTCAACGCCAAAAGCCTCAAAAATATACCCACTACCCAAATTCTTATATTTTCTACGTTTAAGGCTTTCAGCGTTATTAGCAGCAGAACCAGATTGTATACTAGTTGTGGAAAGATGGGAAGCCGCGAGAGTGTCTACGCAGGTTGCATCCCACACCAGCGGCCTACCCATCCTCCACGGAACCAGAGTCATACCATCAGGTCGCTTGCCATCATCACGCAACAATCCTGACGGTTCAAGAACCGAGGGAGTGTTGGAGGTAACAAGAGCCCGATGGATGATGTCATTTAAACTGGCATGGCGAGATATTCTGCCACCGCTGCGAGAACATGAAAGGCCATGGCGACCGAGCTCATCGACCAACACGCCACAGCGGCAGCGGTGTCGAGCACATAATTTTATCCCTAAACGTAAACTACAGGCAAGTCTAAAGCTATGGTTGTCAAAAAGGGTTCCCAAGTTAGATGACGGAAGCGCCTGCAACCATAGCCCTGACTCCCACGAACCCACCGCTAGCAGACGAGCGCGCTCTGTTAAATTAGGCGTATTTAATTGTTTGTTCCGCTCTAAAATACAAAGCACGTCGTCCCACTGACGCTGTGATGCGGGATTTTGTGGAACTGCTGAACTGTTTGATACGATATTCCAGTGCATTTCGGCATCCGAAAGATGAGAAATCTCGCCCGTAAAAGAAGAGGAAAGAATGTTATTGATAATATCTTTATTACCGTAAATCGAAGATAAAAAGGCTGGCAAAGCTAGAGAAGAAATTTTTCGAGTTCCTAAACCACCGAAGCGCACTGGTAAACTGGCTTGATCCCAGGAATTATTATCATAATTTATGTTCAGAATATTCGAAAGAGTTGATTTCATTTTTTCATCTAGAACCGAAAGTAAATTTGGGTGTTTCCAAAATTGTGAGCAGCGAAGATAATAAATTAATTTTGGCACGAATAAGCAATGACGTAAAATGTAAAAGGCCATATGTGTATTAATTTGTGAAAGCCGGGAATAACTTTCTGAAAATTTTGAAATTTTGTCAATTATAAAGTTATGAAAGGAGTCATCGAAAATTGGTGAACCTAGGAGCCGAAGGGAAGATTTCTCTATTACAGTGATGCCGGGGGCAATTGATTGAAAGGCTTGAATAATGCTTTCTTTATTCTTACAAAAGTCGGTAATAAATAGCTCACATTTACCAAAGTTTAATGTGAGGCCAATTTTGGCGAACTTATCAATCAAAAGCTTCAGGTCATCGAGAACGACACTTGAATCTCCCCCTAAGGTTCCGTCGTCAAGATACCAAACGTTAAATTTCGAATTTAGTTGTTCAATAATAGGATGAATACCTAAACTAAAAATAGCAGGGCCTAACGGGTCACCTTGTTGACAGCCCACCTCTGATGATATGTGATGGTCTCCGTACACCAGAAGAGATGGCTCGTCATAACATTGATGAAGGAAATTAAATGCTTTGGGCAAGTGCTTTCTTACTTCTGTCAACAGAGTTCCTCGCTGTAAAGAATTAAAAGCGTTTTTAACATCCACCTTCAAAACAACCTCACCTCCTTGACAATCGAGAAAAGTCCTCAAAGAATGTACGGCCGCTTCACAGCCACCTCTGGTTCCAAAACCTAATTGTTTGGGTTGAAAATACCTCGCCAAGTCACCATAGGCAAATCGACAAGTGACTTTAGCGGCAAGGCGGCGCAAAGTACTTCCAACTGCAATTGGCCTGATTCCACCATCTTTTTTCTTAAGGGCAATCAGGTGGGCCCCGTATAATATTGGCCTTATTTTATTGAGGACTTTTCCTGAAATGAGAAGATTTATTAGAGCTGTTAATTCTTGTAAAAGTTTTTGACCGGTATCACCATTAGCACTAGAAAGAAGATCTTTAAAGTGCTGGGGCGTAAGACCGTCGAGGCCTCCAGCAGAGCCACATTTAAAAGAACTAACAGCCCCGAGGACATCTACAGCAGACGCTTGTAAGTAATCCTCTTCCGTGGAAGTAAGATCCAAAGGATCAAATTTTGCCGTCGAAGGTGGATGTTTACTAATCAAACAGTCCAGTGTCTCTTGATTACGAGGCGCTACAGCATCACTAGAAGACCATTTATTTACCGCAAAACCTAAAATGAAAGCATATGCCATAAAAATTTTACAATAGAATAAAATTGCATAATAAATTATATAATATGAGATATATGGTGCTTCTAAAATAATATTTCCATACACGTGCTCTTCGTATTTGTGACTGGGCTTGGAACATACCCCAAAATTAGGAGACATAAAAACTCGGCGAATGATATGGTTTCTTCTTATACAGGGTGTTCGGCTGGTTTTCGGAATTGAACTTACTATTGCCCTTAGGGTAATAAGCTGTTGCTTTCGTAAATATAGAGGTATTTTGTTTAAAACTATTTCGTGTTGTGTTAACTAATATTAAATAAGGATTTAAAAATCAGTAAAAATGAACGAAAAATGTTAAGAGAATGGACCTTTGTCTTTAAGAATCCGTATATTATCGAACAATTTGATGTACGTGGTAGTTCAATATTTCAGCTTTCATTTAATTTTGAAAAGGTATGTATATAGTAACAAACTTTTATGATCAAAAATATCGGTATTTTAACTAATAACTACTATTATAATTAATTAAATATATACTTTAATTAAATAAACTAACAAATTAATTAAAAATGACTGTTATATTTTATCATAATATTTATAAAAATTTAGATATTTTTTTTTTTTACTAAAAATAGAAATAACAATTTTATTGACTGATTTCCATGAAATTTCTTTACTTGCAATACGGTACAGAGGAATCAGGTTAATGATTTGATCCCCGATTTCCTCAATGTACACCGATACGTTCGGACAAATAAAATATACATCAACTACAGAACCACACTGTTCAACAACAAACGTCGTCGGTAAGACAATTTACAATCGACGTCAAACGTTTCTTGCGATGCAATTCCAGAAACAAACACGAACACCCTGTGCTTTTCTCAAGGCAGTGTAATTTTCAAAGTTGCTGTTTTCTCTGTAATGTAAAGTAAGAAACATTGTTTATTCAAACCAACCAAATACTGTGAGGGTGGGTAATTTCCTTAAGTATATTGGAGCACAAATACAAAAGGTCAAATGTGAGGAGGAATCTATTTTATGAGTAAGAAGAGAAAAATGTACGTTTTCAATGTTACTACATACAGACTCTCACAGTTTTTTTTTTTTTATAGCGATCCAAAAAATAATAATACTTTCTAATCAATCAGGCTGCGCCTTGGGAGAAACCTATGGCGTGCCGTGGTCGTCTTTCGATTGAAAGAAATATAAATCAGTGTGCTTTCTGTAATTAAAATAAAAACTATTTATTAACCATTTTGATTAAGGCAAGACAATAACTATCTTGACAAAGACAAGATTATAAATTCTTAAAGAACTGTTTAAACAATAGTAAATTAATTGCTTTAAAAAACTTACATTTTTATTTTTCTAACACGTGTATGTTTTCTTGCAAAACACCAGTAGACCTTAAAATACACATTTTTCATTTTCCGAAATACTGCAGTTTTCATTAAAATTTTTGACTCATGGAAAAATTCTTTTAGACACTTATTTTTTTTAATGTTATCAATTATTGATTTGTAAAAACACTTTTTCTATATTCAGTTTGCCCTGTAGTATAAACCAAACAGTGTCTTAAGCACACTACCCGGCGCCTCCACCATATAGGGTTCGGGGTGACAAATAGAAACAGCGCATCGATGTTAATAAAAGTATTTTTGTTAGGGCGTTAGAAATGAAAAAAAAACCAATGTATCATTGGCTAACTTTTTAAATATAAAACATTCCAATTTGAAAATATTGTTTTTAGGTAAGCAAAAGAGATCGTATGCTACACTAGCGGTCGTTTCTTGTTGTCCTCCGCTTTTTTTTTCTAAATGGATAGTTTATTTATGGCCTTTTAAATTTTATCCGACATGAAGGTGTCCTCCACATGATCCTGTGGCGATTTAAAAAATTAAAATAGCTTTCTAATGATGAAAGATTTTTTAGGATCGGTCCAGCAGATATATTATATATATATATATATATATATATATAATAATGTTAAGTTAAAATACGTAAGTATCAGATAATTTGTGTATTTCGAATTTAATTATATGTATTGAAAATTAATTTGAAAAAGTAAAACTGCCTTACTTACTGTGTCGTTAATAAAACCTAGACTAGACAGCGATGGTTTAAGGAAGAGAAGCTAGATTACATGTTTTTACTATTGTGACTTATAAATTAATTAATTAAAAAAAACTTGCCTCTTTTTCTTAACCTACGTTGAGTTCCTTATAGGAAATATCGTTCGTTACTTAAATAACAAATAAACAACTCCGTAGTTTACCGTTTAAGTTTTATCCTTATCTATAATTTATTTTAAAAAATTTACTAAATGAAGTTCGTCTTCTGTTATGTAATATTTGTCACGAAATACATATACTAGATACAACCGCGTTAAAAATAACTAAACTGATATAATATAGCTTTAAACCGTACTTTTTTTCTGGACTTCTGTTACTGTAAAAATGTATAGCTCAAAATTAAGTTTTGTGATTTTATACATAAAATCCCATTTTTTAATCACCATTGCATAGTTTAAGATAGCTTTTTTGACAAGCTGAAAAATCTATAATATAATTTGACTAAATTAAAAACTGCAATACACCAAGCGTCTCACGTACAACACATCGCAAAATAGTTGTATTTGTGAACATCACAATAACATGTGTATTCTAACATGTTGTTAAGTCAATGACTTTACATTACTTTTTATGTCGTGTCTTGCCGATGGCATCGAAAGGGTTAAAAGGATATGAATGTTCTGCGAAAATATATTCCATTCCCTTTCGGTGAGGAAATTGTTGTTACTGTGAAATATTTGGCAAATTTTGTCCGCAGATTGAAGTCATCAACAATTTCACTTTGTATTCCAGTACGGAAACGAAAGTTTCTTAGTTCTAATGTGCTTCCCTCTTTACTGTTCTTGGGATTAAATGTGTGGTTGTACTTGCCGGCGGGTTGGCGGCAGTGGTATGTGCCTCATACGCCGGAGGTCCAAGATTTGTCCTCGGCTCATGGTAGTTTATATTTGTATGTTTATTCTGGGTTTATGTTTGTTACCCTTCCCCCCAGTATGGTCATACATAACACAAGCTTTGCTTTCTTTGGGGAAATACAGTTAGTGGCTTGTCTGGGGATTTGTTTTATTATTATTTAACTTTTATTTAAATTTGAAGGAAAATGAAGTCTTCATAAAAATGAAAGTGAGAGCATCATAATAAATTATTGGCTTCTTTTATTTCACACTTAACATTTACACCCTAAACAGCTACAAAGACTAATATTATATAACATTTTAATATTAATATGTATAATATTTATTTCAATATGTTTATAAATATTATAAACATATTAACAAATGAGTTTTTAAACCAGTAATTGTTATACCCTTCATATTCTTTACATCATTTGAAATAATTTAAGCTCTTTAATACAAATAAATATTGATCTCATTCAAGTAGATCCTAATATTGTAAAGTATTTTTTTTATTGATCCGGCTATAAACAGAATTAAATACGACGAGAGAAACTCAAAACTTAGATTGCAAAATCAAATTTCGTCGTTCAATTTATGTTTTTGTAATTCATGTAGATAAGTATCGATCATACAAATTGTTTGTACCTTTTGGTAGGCACGAGCAAGCCAAGGCTGTGTTGTGTGAATGAACATGGAAAATTAAGAGACCCAAAATAAACCCGATTTCCGTATGTGAGCATTGAATAAATTACCATATGGATGGAAAATATTAATTTTCTGATGGAACCCATAACGTCACAGAATTAGAGACATTAAAACTATATAAGTTAATATTATTTAGTACAATACTTGGGACATTACCCAAAAAGAAATTCCTTTTTAAATATTGCTGAGTATTTACACTTGTTTTGTAAGTCACATGATTTGTAAGGCGACAAAAAAGATCGCGGTGGTGGCTTGCAGTCAGGGCAACCTGGTTTAATGTACATACTTTTGCTTTATATCAGATTATACTTATAAGTCTGCCTCTGGAAAGTTCATAAATAGTTTGATTTTATCCTTGATTAATAAATACTTCATGTTCTAAATACAGCTTAAAAAATTCAAGAAAGTTTAAATGAAAACGGTGTACTACGTAGTAAAGCTTAAATCATAGCCAGTCGTGGTTATGCATAGATCTTTTCTAGACGTACCTAGTTGTATTTTGCCGAAAAATAAATACCTTTTTTATCATTTCACCTTTCACCGGTTTAATGAAATCCATTTACTTTCTATTCCGTTCTTGTCATAATTAACCGCACAATCGTCAGAAGAGTATTATTATTTAAATACTATAAGAAAAGATAAATGATTTCTGGTATTTCAATCTCTTGTAAAAGAAATTAAACGTAATATTTTTAACGAGCACATGCGTAAACTGAACATGAAGGTTTGTCATTTATTTTTATTGTCGATTCGAACTGGAGTGCTTTCTATCAATTCAGCTGTGCAGATGTGCAGAAGCTGTGCAGATAAAAGGTCATAAATATGTACATATAAAGTCCAGATTTGAGTGTACCAGTTTACGGAAAATGTTTTAGTTTTCAATATAAAGCCGCCTGTAGAAATATACAACGGTATCCAGCATATGTGTATTTTAACGTTTAAGAAAAGCCGATAGTTGTACATCGAAATAATTTTGTCATCATATCGTCATAGATTATTTCCGGTTTAGGCGTTTCTCTCTATAATGCTAAGTTCGATCATGATCTAATAATAACTTTGATTGCTACCAAACAACCAAATCGTTCAAGAAACATTATTGTCGATACCCAAATAAAAAAATAAAATAAACTTTTTATACAAACTTCTCTGCAACTATTTGGTGAAAGTTCTGGGCAGAAATAGCACCAATTATTACTATTGTACCTCTTAAATTATTTCGTTGGAAGGCAAAATATTTGAAATTATTTGTGCACGTGGCGCGTAAAGCTTGTTTTATTTTTATATCACGTCCAGACAGCCTAATTCACAGCAAAAGATTGAGTCGCATGATCGACCCTTGCTACCATTTATGACTCGTTCCAAGTCTGGGACAGGTCGATTTCTTGTCAAGTGATTTGAGTTTTATGCCGACCATGCTGCGCCTGCTTCCATACAAAGTTGAGTTGTAATTTAACAAGCACTCTAGTAACTCTAGTAACTCTGGGTAGTAGATAAGCAACGCACATACCTTTATATAAAAATGTACCACTTATTACCTAGTGACTCGGATCAAATATTGTTTATTTGTAATCTGCTTCCAATATACATATTTCAAAATATTGCGCAAAGGAACAAGGAGTTTTCAGATTACATTCTATATAATACAAACTAACCACACGGTCAGATATTCTGAATTGAAGGAAAATTATAGCTAATATAGAAAGCAACTTATATTTGAGCAAAAGTTAAAAAAAGTGGTTTCAAATTCTTTGACTTTACTTATTTTTCTATGGTGCAAATAAATAAAAAATAAAATAAACGGAGTAGAAAAATATGTAGGCTTTGTAATGCTCACTGAATAAGAGTACACTATATATGCATGGTATTCTTATCGCCCCCCGCCCCCCCAGTTCGTTATATGATCATCCATAACATAAGCTCTGCTCACTTAGGGGCCATACAGTTGGTGTGTTTGTGAATTCATTATTATTATAAGTTCTGTTCGATATTATGTATAAGATTTTTAAAAGGATTCTTGGGTTTAAGTATTTTGTGTATTCAAAGAAAGCAAAAATCAAACTAAGCCCTTTTTATATTCAAAGCTCCATTTGCTATTTATAATAAAAAAATCTATTGATTGATCTATTAAAAACACTGTTATTACGTTCATGATGTTACAATGTAATCAAATTACGAGTTGAAATGAGTTGCTAATAAGGTTAAGGCGCCGCCATCTTGACGTTATTGGAAAAGTTAATTTTCGCGGAAAAAATACGTCGATGGAACAACGTATTAGCGGTGAAGTTAAGGTAAGATTCCATTGAAGCAAAGCGGCTATTAACTGATCGGGAAAAAAGTACGAAATAAGCATCTTTAGAGTATACAAATATTGTTTACGATGAGAGGATTTTTTCTTTGTTTTTTTTTTTTTTTTTTTTTTTGCTGCCGAGGCACCCTCGCGGGAGGGAGGTGGAAGATGCGTCATGCATACCCGCCCGCAGGTAAATTCCTCTGCGGGGGGGTTATGTGGGACTCACCAGAATGGCACCTACCCACTAAAAACCACCTGTTGGCTGTGGTAAGCGTATACCTTTAGCCTTCATCGGAAGCGACACCCGTCGGGAAGTTGGGCGCGCTGGCGGAGACCCGCTAGCGGGTCTTCCGCCTGTAGTGAAAGTTGCACTGAAGGTGCTCAAAGGGACATGAGTTGGTGGCCGTTCTGGGCAGCCTCCGGTGAAGCCGGGGCTGGGCAGAGGTCGGCCGAAGCATGATTTAGGGATCAATTCATTTAAATGAACCTACAATGAATTGAGAAGGGAACTATGCTCCGCCAGAGCTAGCAAACGCTCTGTCGGAGTACGTGAAGCCCTAAGTTTACGGGCTAAGACTGCGATTTCACTAACATCGACATTTTTAATAGCGTCGCAGACGATACGCATATCGTCTGCTACGGAGGATTGAGGAGTGGGTTTGTATGGGCGAGGAGCCGGGATGGGATTCGATGCGGGACGCTGCCTCCAGTTTTCTGGAGCAGGCTTGGGCTGAGTAGGCTTTGCAGCCGGAGGAACCCGGCTACGCAGCGGCGGAAAGTTTTCTTGAGAAAGGCGCGGGGCCTGATTGGGAGCCGCCCTTTTGAATTTGGAGCGCATACAACGGGGTGCACGAGGGCAGCCCCTGTAGTTTGCGGTGTGGCCGGACTGGCCACAAAGCACGCAATCGGGAGGAGAGGGAGTTTCAGGAGTGCGATTGCACTCTTTAGTGAAGTGCGGGACCAGGCACTTGACGCACCTGGGCGGTGCGCGGCAGTTGGCTGCCGCGTGCCCGTACAACTGGCACCGATGGCACTGGCCGGGATGACCGCGGCGATGAGGCGCCTCGATTGAGATCCCAGAGAGGCCGCAAATAGAGCTAACCCCTTTCAGGATCTCTCTGGACTTGGGGACGTTGGCGAGAATCACCAAAGCGAGAGGGTGTTGCCTCCCGTACTTGCTGTGCATTTTATGCACCGCGAGTGCCGGGAAGCCTTGGGACTGCAGATCCTCCAGGATAGCCTCGTTCGATAATTCGAACGGGACTCCCCTGAGTACCGCTCTGATCTTACGCTCTTCTGACAGAGCATAAGTGTGATAAGCATATTGCTTATCGGTGAGGAGCTTTGTTAAAGCTCGAAAGTCGTCTATCGACGAGACTAAGATTTTAATAGATTCACCCGAGTTGGCTGCTCGGATGTAATGGATTTTGTGCTCATTGCACAATGTCGAGACCTCGGTCCATTTACCCTTTTCCCGAAGAAAAACGGGTGGTGGGACCTTGGCCTTGACAGAAGTTGGGGCCGGAGCGGGTGTTGAAGACACCGGGGCAGCTGGCGTTGAAGACGCCGCAGGAAGTGTAGGGACGGGCGTCGAGGGCGCCGGGTCTTGTTTTGAACGCTTCTTAGAGCGCTTCTTAACAAGCGTAAAGGAGGGAGACTCAGGGTCAGTTGGGGTGGCGTCCGAGGATGACTCGGTCGCGGGTGCGCGCTTGCGTCGCGGAGGGGCGTCTACTTCGCACTCCATGTCACTGGAGGAAGGGGACGCTGGAGAGCCTAAGACCAGAGGGGTCTGGGGGACTGGGGTGGCCTGAGGGGCCATTTGTGGAATTAACGCCATGATATGCGGGATAAGAGAATCAAGGAATCGGAACTTGTCAGCATTTATATGTATGCCTTCAGCACCGGTACTATCAACTAACTTCTTCCTAAACTCATCAGAGCTTAGGGAAGCCATTGCGGAGGGGTTGGGGAGGGACAATATATGAACCTAACAACGATGACTAACTCCCTAAAACCACCCTACACGCAGTAGGGCGGTTGAGAACGACGCGGATAACTTACTCGAACACGGCACTTGAAGTCCTGGAACAACGAATTCCCGTCGACGAAGCTCACGTTCCACGAAGTACGGTTAACAAGCCACTCTCCGCCGTGAAAACGGCGTTAGAAACTTATTAGAAGTACGGTTAACGAGCCACTGTCCGCCGTGAAAACGGCGTTAGAAACTTAATATGGTAAACAAATATGAAATTTGGGTGCTCAATTAGCGCGGGGGCTAAAAGAGCGGGAAGGCGTCTGCGATCGACGTGCGCTCGAGAACGCACGCAGACCGAGACTGTTTTCTTTGTTTCTCTCATTCCCTTGTTTATTACAATATTGGCCGGCTTTTGTCATTGTCTCACCACGTGCAAAGTGATGATCTAGCATGCCTGTCTGGGAGACACAGTCGCGTGACTTGGCGCAGGCTCAGATTCACATTCGAATCCCCTGTAGTGACGTCATCGCCTAGTATGTGGGGCGCCTACAAAGGATCGAACAACGCGCAAGCGATTCTCGCCTCCGGCGAGTGAGCGGAGTGTATCTATTAACTACGAGTATAGGAGACTCTGTCAGGTGTACTCGTTTAACAATTTGTTTTTAAGAACAGCATTTTTGTTCTAAATTCAAATATCGTGTGATGTATGCATGAACTCGATTAAATCTTTAACTTCGTTATTTATTTATTTAGTATTAGGAAGACCAACAGCTACGAGTACTTTACAATTACACAACAACTTGGACAAACTATCCCCAGAATACAGACTGGCCTAGTTTGGGGATCAATGAACTTTGTTCAATAATACTGAAAATGAATAAATAGTTATTGTTATTCATCTTCCAAATTGATTTCTCTCGGCATTGGACCGGTATAACCAAAATTTACGGAGAACCTAGTCTAAGTAGTGTCCAGTTTTATTATTCGGATTTATCTTTTTTGTGTACATTTCTAATCACAACTAATTTATGTAAAAGTGTTTTAAGTATGACATTGCTGTGACATCAGCCTCTATTTCTGCCTCAAATAGTATCTATTTCATAATAATATGTTGAAAATACCACAACTGACGCCTTGCTAAACACTATACCGCGTGACTACACGATATTTTGTGGTTCGAAGGTGTTAAACATATCACAACGATTTTAACGAAGTGACGTGGATATTATCGAATAATGTGCTTGTCTTAGCTGTTTACAAGTTTAACATGTTTTGATAAAAAAAAAATTGTAAGCATTTTTACGATATAATTCTTACAATACAATAGTCACTGCTATCATATGAGGTGCTTAAGATTAGATTTATGTGTTATTTTAATAATGTTTCATGCGCATTGTACTAGCAATATTTTAACTGCGAGTTTTAATAATACGAGTAGATTATCTTAGTAAGTATTAAAAAATATAAAAATCTTTATGGTTTTCAGAAAAAACGTACACGCATGAAAAGGTTCCATGCGTGGCGGCCACTTTGAAATATATCAAAATGGGGAAATGTGTCTAGGAATTCTAGGACAAAAGCTTCATACCCCTTTTAAAAACATTAGGATAAAGTCTGGCGAGCGATTGGTGGCATAAAATTTTTATGAATTCCGAACCTGGCAGCATTATTTTCTTGTCAAATGAACCCTTTCCTACTATTACAATACAATAATACATAATCTACCTATTATAGAGCTATAAATTAATAATTAGGTACAGTACTAGTGTTTATTACCTATAACCTAGTGTTAACTTGACACTAAAAAATAAAAGTATGAAAATAATTATTATTAATAATTTAATGCTGTATTTTTTGTGGTGACAGCCTATATATTTAAACTTCGCGAGTTTTTCGACTGCCTTTTCTCAAAATCATACCTTTTCTCCAAAATATGTCCTCTATCTTTTCTTATCAAAAAGTAGGTTAAACTGTGTAGGTAAATGTTGTGGATAGTTCCTATTCCGACAAGTAATTACTTAGACAAGCTATTACTTAGATCTGCAATTACTAAGACAAGGTAGACTTGCCGAGCTAACAGATGCAGATAAGAATAATTTTGTGTAGACTTAAAGAGACATTGTATATTTATTTAAAAAATAAATTATACCCGTGAAGTTTCTTGCCAGTTCTTCTTCGCCAAGGTTTCTCTGAACTGGTGGCAGAGTCATACCTTATTTGACGTCAATAAGAACAAGTAATTGTCGATGTTGAGATATAAATATTTGAATTCGAATTTTGAAAAATAAGTCATTACTTGGGGCTAGAATTCTTACATCACAAAATATTTTTCATAGTCGATCGAATCGTGCGCGTCTATTCAAAAAGGTTTCTCAATTGTAAAGTAAAGCTAAGCGTGACAATGCCTTGATTGCGAGTTCTAACTTTTGGCGTTTCTTACTTCAACCAGTTTCTTAACTACTTATTCAAGTCATTACTTATGCTTACGCAATTACTTGTCTGAGTAATTACTCGTTTATGAAAACGAGTGTTAATCAAACAACATTTCGTCATAGCAGATTTTTTTATTAATATTCATTTCCACCTCTATATTATTATGAATCATGATAAAACTTGTTGCCAAAATTTAAAAATTCTACTTGTGGATAGTGTTTTTTTTTAGAAAAGCATGGTGGTGGAATCGAAGTGAGTTTCTATATCACTTTGTAAAAATATCCTCGAAATTCCTGTAAAAATGAAAGTTAAATTACCATGAAAACTTCTCAACAAAAGGGCCCACTCATTTTACTAATTTGTCCAACACAAAAGTTTGTATCAAAATATTTCAGTTCCGGGAGATCAAGGGAACTTGTAAAGCGCAATTTATTAAATTTTTCTTATCTATTTTTATCTTTTGAGAAAATTTTGAACTTTTGCACAAAATCCAACATCTTTGTCTTATTCTTTCAACATAACTGCAGCTTGCAATTTTTTTTCGGGAAAATTGTAGTATTTTTTTTCGTCCCGGTGGTAAATCTTTACGATTCAAAGTGCAAACCAACTTGATGAATAGCAAAACTTTTTGTACAATATTTGTACGAGCCACTCGCTTATTTGTGTTATTTTGCAGCAAAGCAGTTTGTCTCTTGCGTTCTGTTGATATGAATGAAACAAAAGATGCAACCAGGATTACAGAAATACTACGTGTGGGATGTTTTCCTATTTGACATCCTGACGTATCTACGTGTACTAGTTAGCACGCGGCTGGTACAGTATTGATGTAATTTATGCAACCACCCTACCGGAACATATTGTATGGAAACTCATCATTTTTTCCTTTCTATATTGGACACTTCTGTTTTACATATTTATTACTTACGCTCCAATTTTTAATAGAAAAGTGGTTTAAGTCTCTCGAGTGCTAAATAACGTATTTTTTATGTTACGCACTTCAAAAATACCATTCCATTTGAATAAAAATAATTTATATGTAACATAAATTAGCTATTTGCTGAACGATATCAAACATACGAAGTAAGGATAAAATAAATGTATACCTGAATGTAACTGACCAGCTCAATCAACTTATGTACAGTCAGCCAGAAACGTGATCTATCACCATACGGGTGAAGTTCATTTACACGTCATAAAACAACGAGGTTGATTTTCCAGTATAGGCATTTCGGTGACTTAGGAAGTAATGTCAAAAGTCGAAGACCACTTTCTTGAATGACTGTACAGCAGTACGTTTAGATTACTACAAGTTTCTCATTTTAATATGAACAGAATAAAAAATTTCGGGTCAATAATAAAATAATTAATACATTTACGTAATTTTTCCTCCGTAATGACTGAAATACTTAGTTACAATAAATCATATTTTGATCCAGCTATACTTACAAATTTATAATCGAATAGCTTCAACGAGTTTTTCAGGCAGTCAGGTCCACGCTCTGTCTGCCATATTGCAACAAAAAATTGTCTCTATATTACGAGAAAACAATAATAACAGACACCCATTTAAAAACCTCATCTAATCAATTCTCCTAATTTTAGACATGAGTGGAAGCTCTCAAAGGCCTAACATGGCATAATCCCCTAATTTCTCCCAAATATGATTACCAAAACGAAAAACCCTTAGAAGGTCGGCTTTAGCTCGCTTCTAGCGAATTCAAAGATATCCGTCGAAATAATCCAGTCGGCTTTCTTTGATATTATTATTTGATTTGTATTGTGGACAAAGTGAGACAGATTCTTAGATATCTTGATTAATGAAAAAAAGCTTATTTTCCTGGTTCTTAAGCAATTTCAAGGTATAGTTTTAGAACTCATTTTATTGTAAGCTCGCCAATAAGTTGGACTGAGTGTTTTCATCAGTCTTTTTTGGTTCATCCATCCAAAGTGCGAGAGGAATGGATTGCGTCAGTGAGGCTAATAGAGTCTCAGACCTACAAAAAGAGTAAAGTGCTACTTGGCATTTAAGCCTGGTCGTCATTGTTCATCATATTCCATCAGGTGTGATTAAAACTCTGTGTGTAAACTCCTAAGCATTACACAAGATTAGTGGCAAGCTTTTGTTAAGATCTCGTCCAGAGTGGTTCTAGAGTCCTTCCTATTTTGACCCACAGATGAAATGAAATGAAATAAAATAATACACAAACAACTGATACATGGTACAGATAACAATTTTAACAATATTTACAGATGGCATTAATTCAGCAGTACGCTGGACTCCACACTTGGGTTCCCTGTGTTGTGGAGACCAGTGTCTTCCCATTAAGGTTCTTTTTCCTGTTTATAACATTGAGTGCGTAGCGTATTTAACTGTGTGTGCATGTGTGTGTTTATATGTGTTTGGGTGTGAATGTGTGAGTGTGAGAGATATTATGATGGTTTGTGTGTTCTCGTGTGATGTACTGTGTTCCCTACCGTAAGTTATAAAGTTTATATTATAAATTGAAAAATAAGTGTGTCTGTCTGTCTTGTTTAAATGTTAATTTTAAGTAGGTCCCCAGTCTCATTGTAATTTTTATCTTGCAACCATTCCTGAACAATTTTTCTACATTTTACTCTAGATTAATTTATGATGTCATGATTTATTTTGTACACTTGTTTGTAAAGATAAGGTCCCATGTAACAGCTAGATCTTCTTGCATAACAAGTTTTAAAAGATTAACTTAATTGTGTTCCGGTTAGGAAAATCCAGGAAGGAAAACCAAGTGCAGTTGCTGGAACAAGGGCAATACCAACTGAAGCCTAAGGTCGGAAACGCATCAATGAAACTCCTACAATTTACGATGCCCTTGGTACCATGGATACCATTCATCATCGGATGGGAGCTAGTTTGCCGTTTGACAAAAGTAAAAAGAGATATTTTCTACATTATAAAACCAGCGTTCACCCACGATATCCCGTCAATGTACATTGTACTCCTTCAGGAATTGAATGATACAGTTGTATTTCATTCCGGGTGAATTATGAATTTCATTACTGCCGTTAAGGATATTTCTGGCAAAATTTGCTTCCTTAGTACAGGCGTTGGGGCTCAGTGTTGATATAGGAAATGTCAGTGCGGACTTGGATTTTTATACAAAAATAAAACCGTTTTTGTTACTTAACAACAGTGTTTTGGAGTAAAAGGCGTTATGAGACTGTGATATAGGAATTCTTCACCAGTTACAAATAAATAGGTAATTAAGTTAATTTAATTGCTTTTTAAACTGATACCTTTTAGTTCAGGTTACAATAAATAATACCTACATAGGAACAATGCGCACACATTATAATGGTGGTTCCAATAGTTGATAAAGTAAACTTTATACGTTACCTTTTGAGATATATTTTTCTAAAAGTCAAATTTATTAATACGAATAGCCAGTGGTTAGAACTAAGTACATAATATTCAACAAAAGCCTTTATATAAGGAAAATATATATTATTATTCTTACCTTTTTTCAACCGAAAAGTATAAACTACCGGACAAAGACTTGCTCAAGTATGTGAAGTATAATCATACAAATAATAATATAAAACCTTACTTAACCCTCACAAAAATCTACATCACAATACGGTTACAATATCACCAGCGACATAACTAAATTCCTTTCAAAAGTCCTACATAGATAGCATTTTTCCAGAAATCACTTAAGCTCGTATCTCCACAAACCAGAATACTAAGACCTCCATTATCATATATATTACAATGTGGTAGATGCTCAGCTTATCTACATGCCGGCTTTCCTGCTAACACTACGTTATTTGCATGAGTCGCCTTCATGCGACGGAATTATGAAGAACAAGATGGTAATGAAATACCGAGACTGGGCATACATAGAAATTACAGGAATTTTGTTACCTGCTTAGCTGTCACTGCGGACGTGGATAGAGATAAGTTTAGTAGAGTATTCAGTGGAAATTATTTACATATTTGGTTTTATACGTACCAGAAAATTTCTACATGTCTCGAAAGGATTAAAAAGAAATTGTAGTATATTTATTTATTTATAAGACATTTTTACTTACGCCTAAAGTTTCATAGTACTAAAGATGCTTTTAACCGTGTTTTTAAGTTTATTATCTGCTCTAAGGATTACTGTTCGCGCCACAGAACTTCTGTTGTAACTTTCTCTCTATTTGAAGGTCTGTGGATCGCAGAGACATCGGCATTCGTTCGGTGATTAGTACGTTTTGGATTTAGGTTTATTGCTCTTTCCGAATTCTTTAAAACACTTCTACATACAAGTATTTTGCGTGGCGAATGATACTTACTGAAAAGAGCTTAGTGCAACATTTACTTAACTATCTTCTTACAATTTGATGATGGCAAGAGTACCAATAAATCTAAAACGCCATCTTTTGGAATCTTCCAGAACTAAGCTCCAAGATTTCAAATGTGCGATAAAAGGGTGACAATAAATTGTACAATTTATATTAGGTATTGTATAAACAAAATACCTGTATTCAAAGGGATTGTGGGCAAACAAGGTACTTCCTAGACGGGCGTTTAACGTTACGTGTTGTAGATAAACATTTACACCCCATGAATAAATGATTTGAAATACTATCATCAAAGAACAATGGTGTTTTTTTACGAAATGTACGCATAAAATTGTTGACAGTACAAATGTCATTTTAATAACATCAATGTTTCATTAATTGGCTTTCAAAATAAACGACTCATATGAGTATTATTTTGACATAAGCGCGGAATGCCGTGTTGGGTAAGTAATACGTTGGAAAGTCCTTTTTATTTACTTGGCATTGAAATGACAACAGGTTCGGTTTTACATTAAGCTAGTTTATTTTAAATTTTCATGAAGGTATTTGTTAACTGAATAGTAGCATTTTGAGAGGAGAATTTGTTTAGTCTGTTAATAAATTATTTATCTTTGACTTGATTTTTTTATATTTTCAGGTAAACGATTATATATTTTTATTGAAATTTCTAGCGGGCCGGATGATAGTACATAGTTTGAGTCAGGACAGTGGTGCTACTAGTTGCTTTCTTCGACTCGGTCTAAGGGAATATTTTATTGGTATGTCTTCGCGTTTAGTGTAGTATTCTGGATATTTTAGAACAAAATTACAGATGTCCAATATATATATATATATATACTTCGCGGAGTGCGTATACAAGTCTTGCCAGTTTCAAAAACTTTTGCACTTTTTTGACTTGGTCCTTCCAGTTTATGTGTGTTTTATTCAATTTGAGTTTAATGTCTATAGGGGGTTTTTGATGCGGGCGGTTGTGGGTTTTGTTTTTTCTAAATTAATATTTAAATTTTGTTTTTGAAGCCAATCTACCGTTTTCTGAAGGATGATGTTGATTTTTAATTTTATGCACGAGTTACTATCGCAAGAGGTAAGGAGTGAGATATCATCAGCGAATAAGACACATGGTTCGCTCATGATTTACGTTTTATCAAGAAATTCTACCCTTTTGAAAACTTTTAGTATTGAATAAATATTCACTATTAACCTTTTAAATATTCTACATTATTCAATGTTTGCGTAAAAACTTTAAGATTAACTAAATTAACTTGTCTGGATGAATTTGCTTTTACAAGGCACGCCGCGTCGCTTCGCCGTAGTGCCATCAAAACCGACGAGGTTGTAGTCGACTTTGACCTTTAAACTTTGATCTCACCACCAAAAAACAATCTTCTACAGATTACGTTTAGGAGAGTGCGCGAATGCTCTTTTTGATCAGGTTGAACCCATACCCTTCTTACATCAGTCTACTAAACACAGACAGGCCTTCCATCCCTTTATGGTAGATATCCCAAGAAGTCGAACCAAACGCTTCGATAGTTCCATTTTGGTGCGGGTCTGAACTGCCGCGTCTGTTTTTCCAGAAAATTATAGTCCTAGTTCGTTCAAGCGTCGAGTGAATAGGTATCTCGTGGATAGACGTGTAACACCTTCGTCTTCATCGTCACTTTCCATCAGGTGAGATAGAAGACAAAGGTCTAATCCTTTTTTAATTTAGAAAAAAAAATCTCGGCTACGCCATCATACTGTCTTGTTTTGACAGAATGAATACCTTTGAAATTGACTTAATTAACATATCTAACAAACAAAAGTCATAATAAGTAACTATACATAGAAAAGAGAATTTTTTTTTTCAGGAATTTGAATTTCACCTTTTTTTAATGCTTAGAAACGCGCTGCTAGCGAATTTCGTGTTTTCCTGTAGAATTGAAAAAGTGGAATTCCTCAATAAATTTATTATATAGAATATCACCCAGAATGTCGCATGTGTTCTGGGTACACATAGGTACCAAACAAATGATATATAAGAATTCTTTTATCCACAGTCAGTATTGAAGATTTTTATCATATGTTGTGTATTTTGTTTTATTATAGGTTGTGTATGTTTTGCATGGAGCTTAAAAAATTTCCATATATTTTTTGGAATCGTGACCAAGAATAAATTCTTCTTTGTGGCTAAACCAGTATTTATAGTTAAATAAATAAATAAATAAATAAATAATTCTAACAATCACACCACATTATCTAGCCCAAATTAAGTATCATTAAAGAACTTGTGTTATGGATACTAGATAACGGATAAATAAACTTAAGAAATATATAAACACACGTAAATATTTTTTTTTATATATAAATATTAGAAATAAACTTAAATAAACGTAAATACACATCCATGACTAGAAAGCAAATATATCTGCCCCTACCAGGATTCGAACCCAGGACCTCTGGCATAGAAGGCAAGGCTACTTACCAACATACCAAACAGGCCGTTTGTTATGATTACAAAATTTTTATCTCAACTTTGACCTTTGTAGCTAGGTTAACCTAGAAATATATGTAATTAAACTTCAAGTAAAAGTAAGGTTATATACATATCCGTTACATGAATTAACGTTATTAAATTTTATATCTAATAATTACACAGCTAAACCATTTGATGTAGAATATTATTTTCAACGTTTATCTAATAATAATAATAATACACTTTATTACCAAACCAGTTACAAAATTGAAATACACTTAGATTACAACTACAAAAAAACAAGAATGACAATGTGGGCGGCCTTATCACTAAAAGAGTGATCTCTTTCAGGCAACCTTTTATGTAGTAGGTGTTCTTGGAAATAAAGGAAGTGGATTTATGAATATTTTATTATTACGTTGCAGACATAGTACTTTAACGTATTCATGAATCAATGAACCCTTGAATGAAATACACTGCTCAACATACACCACTATGGGCCATCCCTAGAGTGCGCTGTCGTATTAGATTGTCTTTTCAGAATGTCCTTTATGCCGTAGGAACTTTTATGATATAACCGTATATTTAATTCATAATAATTTATCTTTAAAATAACTCATTAAAAAAAGATACTACAAATAAAAATAATAGAAAGAAACTTATATAAGGTGGTGTTATCACTTAAAAGTGAGCTCTTCTAGGCAACCTTAGGTTTGACATTAGGAGATTTGGTACTAATTTATGTGATATACCTAACTTAATGAACGTGTACAATGTACATAAATATATCCGTACAAATATTTCAGGATATGAATGTATAAAAGCAATCAAATCGACAACAAAAACGCTTAATATTTATTATTTATAGAAAAGTATAGAAATGTAGTATACTCGTAGATCATATGGGAAAGTTTATGGATCCAGTGTTTCTACTACTAACATTTACACCAAAAGGCCTTAGAACCTTAAGACAGGCTATGTTACTAACAAAAAAGTCTCCGTAGGTAAATTTAAAGAAGAAAGTATTACGATTCGAAAATTTTAATTATCTCGATAAATCATCTGCCTGTGGGCTATTTGTGTAACTGTAACACATCTCACCATTCCTTTCAAAAGGTTAGTGATTGGGCAATAGTGTTATGTGTTGTGTTAGTTGTGTTATTTTTATAATCGCTATCACAATAGGGACGTATGTTGTATTGAATGATATTGAATATCATAGCGCATTAACTGCGTTTTGTGGCTTCTATTTTTCCAAATGATAGGTTTATTTATAATGCATTGAAACCATTAATTTATAGTTTATGAATGAAAATCTTGATTTTCGATAATAAAATGTTATTGAATTGCGAAATTTTTCTAAAGTTGTCAAACTGTTTTTCAATTATAGAAACGCGCCTTGCTCATTTTTGCTCACGTTTGTTTGACAATAGACAGCTACAAAGTTAAGCGGGTCGAAAGAGGAAAAACTTGAGAATTTCCGCCATCTTTTCTTTGTTTGAGTTGAAAAGTTAAAAGGGAGTTTTTTTCTAGAGAGGTTTGACGAAGCGACCTTTGTTCTTTCGCATGCTAAAAGTAAAATAATTCAAATTAAATCAGAGTTGAGCTGTAACAATTTAAGATGCATGTTTTTAGACTTACACATATGCAACGTACACAGGTTTCTTACCTACATAAAATAAATCAATGTTTTGTAAGTTACGCTGTCACTTTACTTTTGACTTTCATATTTATTGTTTTAATTATCTATTATATAATTAATATAAAAGTAAATAAAAGATATGGTAGACCAGGCTGTATGCTGTAGTTGTAGTATGTAGTTTCTGTCTTTCTTTTATAATAAAGGAGCCCGGACACCCGTCTATCATGGCTGAACTAAAAAGAGTTAACCTATGAAAAATACAGAAAGAAAACCTTTTTGTAACGTAAATTACGAAAAGATTTTCTTATTTATATTTCTTATATATTATATACACGATAAAAAAACATGTGTTTTTTGCAACCTTTCTGTATATCGCACATAGACCCGGCCCAGTATGAAACATATCCTTTAAAGGGATAGCGATAGTTGAAGTTACACTATCAGCCCCTTGGTCCGGTTATTATACTTTTGTGTTTACATTATTATAGTATACTAGTCAGACGAATAAATGCAGAGAAACATTAAAATAAAATATTAAATCATTAAGACCAAGTCAAAGATGGTTTAAAGCTTTTCTTTATACCTGCCAAGAGCAGAATGCACGACAAAGAGGGCGATTCAATCAGCTTTCCTTTGTAAATAAATTAAAAGCAATTGAAGTGATAGGAACAATCGTTTGTTCGAATAGAAACAATTCAAACTATTATTGTATTATTTGGAAACTACAAATTGTAAAGTACTAATTCAACGTTGAACAAAATACATTTAAAATCTGTGCTTGTTTAAAAAAGCGTTTCCTAAATATTTCTAATTATACAACTAGATGATTTAAAAATAGATTTTAAGATAGTTTAGAAAATAGGACACTAATGAATTTATTTTATCGTATCAAAATTGTTTTAATCAAATCGACCTAATTTTCATATTAAAGTATTATTTAATTTGCTGAGAATATCATATTAAACCAAATCGTTTAATATCGTTAAATCGATAGATGGTATGGATTGGATACAAAGAAACGATTAAAAAATTATAGTAAAAAGAATTACGTAGGAGTAAACACAGTTCGGTTCGTATAAAAATAAAACAAAAAAGCTTTCTTTACTGTTTCGTACTGAATAGTTTTGAATACAAACTACGACATATAAAAATATTATGTTACTCTTAAGATCTTTCCACTGCACTTTACATTTTCTGTAGTGTAATGTTTTAACCAGTAATTTAGTTTTCACACGTCGGTTACCTAACACTTACGTGACGGGTCTACATACATCAAGTGTACAATCTGCCTAATAACACACTCGGTATAATAACCTACGGTTACGCTAGTAAAGGTTATCTAACCAAGATTTATGTTAGTAACGTGAGATTGAGATATCGTTTTAATAGATTTATCTACTAAAGTAAAGGTTTCCACAAGACCCTGAATCATGCCGTCTATAAATGGTCTAAAAATATAATTTATAATTTTTAAACCACTTGATCTTCAAAGCAACTTAGGTATTTCTTTTTCGCACGAGATTTTTACATTGTCATCGCAGTTAGCTTAGGCGCATAATATAAATACTGTTTGCAAAACCTATCAACGAACACTTCTTTCAAATGGAATCAACTAAACACAAATAATTCCTACGTCTGCGCGGATAGTGATTGATTTCATATAGATCATGTAAGAATAAAATATCCTATCCTTTTATCCGACGAAAAGTGTCCACATATTTTCCAACCATTACCCGATATTTGCTGAAATAAAACGTCTAAAGATTTGATTAACGTCAGTTTAGTTACGGAATTCAAAAGACTCACGAAAATCACGTTGATTACTGCTCCATATTATTATACAGTAAAACTGCTGTATTATATATATTCTGTGATAATACATAATATATATATTTATTTATGCAACACTTACATTTTGTTCACATTGACAATTACAATTATATGTATATTACATATTAAGTTGAAAGTTAAGTTAGTGTTAGTGATTTCGTAACATTATATTATTATTATACATTATTATTTTCTATTATAAATTTATAAACATTTACTCTTTTTATTTGCGTGGTTTCAGCACTTTAGTTTTAATGCCGAAAGATATCAAGAAAGATATCCAAATCAGGCCACTTTATATGTAACTCGTATGCACTACACATCCGAATCAGAGGAGCCTGGATACCGATATTAGTTCTACAAAATGGAATATTAATTAACTTTTCAACTGTTTTTAGCGGGTAATTGTAAGGAATAGATAGACCTATTTGCTGTAACATGCAATCGCAATCTATTTTTCCATTTATCACTCCGTACAAGAATATTAAATAATTTCTTGATCTACGCTGTTTCAATGAATGTAGCTCAAAGAAACTCAGTCGGTGCTCATATGGGCTCCTGTGAGATGTGCCCGTGCATGAGTAAGCTAGATATTTAGTGAAAGCCCGTTGAATGCTTTCGACGCGTTGGGAGGAGACAGCGTAAAACGGATTCCACACTGAGCTTGAAAATTCTAGGTTGCTACGTATAAGGGAGATAAACAAAATAATTTTCGTGATAAGAGAACGAAACTCCTTTGTATTTCTCTTGAAACATCCTAGTAGCTGGGCCGATTTTTTTAACAGTTTTTTTCAATATGTGGCTTGAATGTTATTTGCTATCTATGGTCACACCGAGATCAGAAATTTCGGTTACTGTTTTTAGTGGAACATTATCAATAGAGTATACGTACGATATTGGAGTTTTCTTTCTCGTCAAGTTCATATGGAAACATTTTTTAAACTTCAAGAGTCATATCGTTATGTGCACCGGGCACATATTCTGTTCAAGTCTTCTGAACAAGATCATAGTCTACCATCAAACGAATGGAACGACAAATCTTTCAGTCGTCAGTAAATCACAATAGCTTTGAGTTTTTGATGGATTCCGCTGTGTCATTAATGAATATTTTGAAGAGAATAGGACCTAACACGAAGCCCTGCGGAACACATGATGTAGCACTAAACACATTTGAGACAAACCCATTTACGACAATAAACTGTGACCTTCGTTCAAAATACTACTTGAACCAGTTCAGAAGCGTGCCGTGTATACCATATGATTGAAGTTTTGATAATAGTATCGAATGGTTCACCTTATCAAACGCAGCCTTAAGGTCCGTGTAGACCACATAAGTCTCTTTGCCACGATCCATTACCCTACGTCTGAAATAAATGTTACCAGGTTCGTAATTACCGAACGCCCCTTCTGAAACCATGCTGACTATGATCTACTATATTTTGTATGTACCATGTTATCTCTAGAAACCAAGAATTCAAAAATCTTAGAAAAACATGATAAAATGAAAATTGGACGGTAATATTGTACGTCCATGACATCTCCTTTTTTATAGGATATCCCATCTTGGCCTTTTTCCATTCATCCAGGAAAACTCCTGTTTTAAGTGATTTATGAAAAATAATAGACAGTAATGAAGCTAAATTTAAACTACAGCGTTTGATAAATAATGGGTGAATGTTATCTGGACCACAACTTTTGTAGATGTTAATTTATAACATTTCTTTCAGTAATTAAAAATACTATTTAATGAGTTTCCACTATCTCTTGAATCCAAAAAGTTACAAGTATTGGTAGGTTAGAGAAATGAGATGCGAAAAGATTAGCAATCCCATTCCATGTGCTGACCTTAATATCATTCAAATACATAGTCGTAGGAAATCTGATTTTTTTCATCTTTTACTTTTCATGTATCTCCAAAAAGCTTCAGGTTGAGTTTGAATATTAGACTCCATGTACTTTTTAAATTTTTTCAAGCACTTACCATACAAGACATGTCTTCGTTGACGGATAATGCCATATTCAAATTTATCTCTAGGATTACTGTACAAGCGATAGCTAATACGCAACTCATGTTTTTCGCGTAATAGTTTTATGAGAGAATAAGTAAACCAGGGTGGCTATGTGGATTTCTTCTTTGTACGTTTTGGCAGGTATTTTTCAATCACATTTCGTAGTGAGCTATAGAATGAAATCATCCAATTTACATAGTCAACTTTTCCCAAAATTTCACGACTTTATTTTATTACAATCTTTAGATATGAATTTATTTTTAAAACTTGCTTTAAAGTAATTAAATCATTTCTAGGTACTGTTGACAAATATTTGAGATTATTACCATGCTTTATTGTAATCAGAATGTTTGGATGAAGTGGGTCTAGTCTAGATAACAATTCACTTGGTTCTGACTGACTTTGACATCAAGAATATTATTAAAAACCAATTCCAACAATTTCCCAGAAGTATCTTGTTTGTTGATTTGCAGAAGATTATTGCACGAAGCAAAGTGTATCTACTACTAAATACTATGATTTTTATAGTCACTCAATTCAATGCCATACCAGAATATATGTTAAGTGCTTACTGAGAACAACATAAATAAACAGCTTTTCCAGAAAAATTGCCGCAAAATAAAAGCGCAGAGGTTTGTGTATATACCTGCCTGAATACACTTATTTATTAATACACATACCTGAACGTACATATACCTACATAAAACTGAATACACATACCTACATATTTCAATGCTTCAGAATGAGTTTATTTGCCAAAGTTTGAACACGATTTCACTTTATTTGCGGGGTGGAAGTGTGGTACCGAGTTATGAATTTTAACAGCGTATGTTCAAAAAGAGATTTATTGGTGAATGAATATAAGATTCCTTTTTCAAATGACTTTGATTTAGGATTTATAGACAAGATAGTAATATTGGAATGGAGAAACGTTTTAGAAAATTGAGAAAACACGAATCAGAAAAGCCGTTTGGCTGAAATCTATAAAACGTTCATAGATTTATCTCGGCTAAATAATCAAATAAAAAGCGACTTTGTTTCAAAATATGTAGGGATAAAAATCCAGTATAATGGCTCCCATATTAAACAGGTATGGTGTCACATATTTTCAGAATATGTATAACCCCCGTATTACGTATCGAGCCGTGTATGTCGTACATTCGTTGCAACGAATTATCCAACCGTCCTCGCAAAGGGATGATTAGTTCTGAAACAATCTTCTCCGCGTAAATCTGAGGTTGCCCCTGATCCCAATGACATCGGTTCTGCCACCGATCCAAACACCGGCCCAACATCATTGTTTTTTTCCAACTATACGGATGAACTTTCTGACGAAATCTTAAACATTCATAACATATAGAGGTTTTCCAAACTCAAATGCGTCGTGTATCCGACCTCATCCGAAACGACATTCATCGGAAAAGTACACACAATGCCAGTCTTCTTCCTCCCAACCTCTGAGTGCACGCGACCATTGTAAACGGGCCCTACGATTGCTGAGTGCTGTAGCACACGTAGTGTATTCGGGAAAGCATACCCACTTATCGTAAGCGATTTCGTCTAGTGTGTAGACCTAGTAGTGGACGTAACCAACATCCTGGCGGCTATGGCACGATTCCATCGAACAGTATATTGGATGTAGCGGTCCTGTCTATGCGTGGTATTGCGAGATCGTCCTCCATGTTGCTCAGCCACGCTGCTCGTGATGCGATAGTGTGTCCTGTGGCGGTTTAAAACGCTCAGTGTAGTGCCAAGAGCAATAACCACAGTACGTTGCCTGGTACTAGCTCTCAACTTTCCGATAGCTACCATCGTCTTTTAGGAAATTCATGATTTGACAACCCGTATTGTGTCAATATTTCAGTGGTAAAATAAACTCCTATGTTAAGAACTCGTTTGGGGTGTAACTACAGTCGTTCCTATTGTAAACGCCATAAAAACCACGTTTACCTGTGTTACGGATAAAGAGAAGAAACTCTCGGTGTAATTACTGGAACAAATGCAATTCCAACTTAAGCCTACGCTCAAAAACGCATTATAATAACAATAATAATAATCGTTATGAATCTATAATCAATAAATAACAATAGAAACAATCACTAACATCTACGATCAACGACGTCTTGGGGTGCATATGGGCTCGGTGGACCCCGTGCTAGTTTACTAGTTATGACAATATAACAAAATTTTTTATCTATTCACGATGCAATGACTATGAAATCTATCTCTAACTGCGTTTGCATTATATCAATTAATTTCTCAATTTGTATTCGAGTAACGTAATCCGCTATAGCAAAATTCATATTATATCTAAAAGCAAGCCAAAGAAATTTCATAAAAACCGTCTTCTTGGTTCCTGGGAACTGCGGTATAAAATGGAAACTTTCTATATAGTATTTTTATTTACGGCGTACCCTAACTTCTGATACATTCCGCTAGGTGCCAAAATCATATAAGAATATTACTTTTTGAATATTACGAAATTAACTACCTATGATTATATTATTTTAAATTGCTGGCTTAGTGCCAAAATTGCCTGTGAGAAGCTTATAATTCAGGTATCTTTAAATTAACTTTTATAAAATTAATCTTAAAACTAAAAGCATATTTGTGTTCATTGCTTTTTTCGAGTAAGATGGCTAAGAAATTTGAAAGACTAACATAAAGCCCTAGTCCAACACATTGGCAATTTGTCAGCCACATGAAGACATAATGTAAGCATATTATGTTTACATTCATTTGTGACGTGACGTGTTTTGCTCAGCCAACTAGGCGACTGTCAAATGGGACGTTTCGGATACAGACATTAAGATTTATTTCGGTATTTTATGTCAGTATTTATTAACCTAAGTCTGGTGTTTGTACTTTTTTCGCAGCGCTTGTTTTATTAGTATCAAATGATTAAATGGGGAAGCCGTCTGCCGCCCATTCGAAGGTAGGGGGTTCGCGACAAGATTTAGATTACGGTGGCTTGATGATGTCTATGATAGATTTTTGGGCTGCTAGACACGAAGAGTATCCAGAACTCTCACACAAAGCGGTGAATTTCCTTTTACGCTCTGCTACAACATACTTATGTGAGAGTGGGTTTTCACACCTGGCCACGATAAAAACGAAATATAGAAATCGACTTAATACCGAGTCGGAATTAAGGTTAAAATTTTCCAAAATTACTCCTAAAATAGACTCAATTTGGGACAGGAAACAAACCCGCCCATCTAAATTAAAACCTTACTTTCTTCAATAGTCATCTTATTATTTTCTTGGGGGGGGGGGATTTAATTAGTTTGTTATAGGGTTCGCTGTCATCAGGAAAATTTAAACGGAGTTTGCGGAGCCAAAAGATTGAGAAACCCCGGTCTAGTTCGCTTGGTCTTTTAGCATTATCTTGTAGGACTTTCCGAAGACTCCTCATACTAGATCTACTGTTAAGGTTTGTTTTACTAAACGTATTGATAAATGTACAAAAAAATATCAATGCTCACAGTTTTTTTCAAATGCGTTGAAAATTTCTTTTTCCAACGATAATTTTCCTTGATATAACTGATAACAGATTATTTTCGCATACGGATAGCGATTTCTAATTTTAGCCCTTTTAGAAAAGTAAAAGACATAAGTTGAATAAGTCAATGTATCCGGACACTGACAGTGCCCACTTAGAAAATAACTTTTACAGCTTAGTGGCACTTAAAGCAAGCCAGGTCTAGAAGAATCTAAAGTGCCTTGTAATATGGGCGAGTTTGCACTAACAAAGGTTTTGTATCTTAGAGCTTTACACCTATAAAAGTTGTATAAAATGTTAACTTACTATGAGTGCTCTCCTCGCGACTACATTTGTAATATTATAAATGAGTCTTATTTATTTTCTTTTATTATTATTACCGATAGCAAAAGATTATGACATAACATAAGACGCCACCTCTACTTGCTCTTTCTAAAAATTGGAACAATTTCTACTTTCTTCTTCATCTTTGTTTACTGGAAATTAAAATGAGAAAGGCCATCCTAAATTTATTCGTTACTAATATGGTCATCACTTCTGCACCAACGGTCATTTGATCTTTGAGATTTATAAAATCTCAATTATTTACTAATTTGACTCCAAAAGGTTTTTCTTCACCTTCTTGTTTCGCTCGTAAATGTTGCAGATCCTAGATTTGATGCATATGCTGCTAAGCCATATATACAATTATTTTCAGTAGAAATAACCATTCTATTTCAATATTCAATATCTGTCCATCCCAAAGAACTTATAAGCATTCACATTAAATAACTCACAGCTGAATTCGCTCCAAAAGCGAATGTTCACTGGTATACAACCTCATTGATTAACAGCTCTGAAGCCTAAAGTTACCTCACTTGCCCCTTTGATGTTTGAACTTAACGAGAAATTAATTTTGAATAAACTAACTTCAATAATACATATGCTGTAAATGTGTTAGTAAATGCCTCGTTATACCAATATTTTGCAGCAAATTGTTAAACTTTTGAGTTGGTTAAGATAGAATGGATGTTTCTGTAATTAATGTAAGACGAGTCGAAGCGTGTGTTTTAATAACATTCCTGCTTTCTCCACAAATCACATATTTATTTATATCGTAATAATTATATCCGTCGATATTTGTCTTATGAACACAGATGCTTTCTAATTCAATATTTTTCATTCCGGAATCCTTCCAGTTCGGTGGGTCAACGAGCATTCATTACCTTGCTTACTTTAGAACTGCAGCTGATGTATTAACTACACGTAAATCAAATCTTAAAATAAATTTTCTTTATTTTCTTCCATGACATTTTATATCAATTTACATGTTAAAATTATTAAACAGCACGATATGCTTTTTATTCGCTGACACTAACCGTAAAAATTGTGTATATAATAAAATACTCATTTAATTCTAAGCTAAATATTTCTGTTACAAATTTTCTCTGTGAAAACCAGTAAGCCTTTAAAATGCTTCTATTAGAAATCATAGTTATTTCCAAAACATTAAAAATGTTGATTTTGACTACGAGATTCTAATTTGTATTCATTTTGTTTGTTTCAGACATTCTGCGTTGGACGTTGGTGACCCAAACAGAGAACTCAGTACCAAGTGGCAGGCATCCAATAATGATAGGTAACCTCTAATTGTTTTTATCAATAACAACGCTCTATAGTTTACTACAAATTCAATAAATTTTCGGAGTCACAGCACTCCTATTTAATTATTTGATACCTACATGAAACTGATTACCACCGCAAACTTTGGTCAAATCGGAACATTTTTCAAGTTGAAAAGAATTTTTAAAAATTTTAATATTTTTTTGTTAATCTTAAGATTTTATTCTAAAGAATAGACCTATTATTTATCAAATTCCTCTTTAGCTGCAATTGAAATTGAACACTTTCAAAATGATAAGTGCCATAACGTTTGCTGCAAGGAATAGATCATGCTTATCGTTTGATATTTAATAGTGTCTGAAGTTGGACTTATTGATATTTGTTTATATAACTATCGATATTGCTATTTTATGAACCTTTTTCTAGAAAGTTTCGAAATAATAATTGTGACATAGAATTAACTGAAAAATCTATCATTTAAATTGCAAAGGTGCGCTCATTTGCTGGTCAATCTACATATACATTTAATCATAAATTTGTGTGCAGTAACGCAAAATAATTGAAAAAGGTCTTATAAAGGAGTGTCAAATAATCACTGTTGAATAAGTTTCCAGTAAGCAAAAGGTTTTATTCTGGAGTATTTTGTTTAAGCTCTTAATGTCATCCTCGTCACTGTGAACTTAAGATATGTAAATGCTTGATATCCAAAGCAATAGAAATTGAAACCTTGAAAAAGCTCCAAAAGAAAATTAGATTAAAAATACGAGTAAAAATTAAGTTATTTTTTAAATAAATTATCAAGTAATTTAACCATGAGTTCATGAAGGTGCGAGTATAAACTTAAACATAACCATTTCATTTGCTTGGTTTCAAAGGCTAACTTTGCACTCAATCTTGTCAGACTCAATCGTTCAAAAGTCCTGAAAGTTTTGAACAAAAACACAAAAGTGCATGGTGGTCTCCAAAAACATATTAATTATCTGTGATGAATCCCCAAAAAGCTTTTCTATCATATCATCCACTTTACATTCTGTACAAATGGCGTTGTTTTATTTCGCTCTTCGTGAATTTCGCATTTATATTTAGTTGTGAGCAGTGAAAATAATATGAAAGCTATCTAAATTTAATATACCTAAGCATACTCCGGTATTTTAAGAAAAAAGTTCAAATTCTGATTCAAATACCATTTCAAGAAATCACTTTTATAATACATTTTGTTAATAATCAAATAGCTCGCCGACCAAAAGCAATTATAGATTTAACGAAAATGCGAAAAATAAATTGACTCACATTCAACCATCTATGATGAAATATGATGTTATCAAGTAGTATCATTTTCTAACTTCGTTTTGGTTAAGCTTTCATGCCAATTTGTAATAAATATTTGTCACTAAAAATCCATAGAAAACTGTAGAATTGTTTATTCCAGGAAATATAACTACTGTTATAAAGTAATTTCAAACAGATAACTTCTTCGTGACGTCATCTAAATAAAATTAAATACTGCACACAAATATTTAAATTGTTTTCTTCAAGTAATGAGGTACTACAAAAAAAGTATACATCTCGAAATTACTGTCACAAAAAACAGCTTGCTTAATGGGGGTAAGAATTCAGAATTCACTTTTATATTATACATGGAAAACATCCATATGTTAGTAAATATTATGTTATATAAACAAATAATCTGAAAAAGTTCCTATCGGCGCTCTTTTTTCTGATTTAGGAAAAAATTTGGAATAATCCTCATTCGTTATTTCATTATTTACTCAGAAAAATGTGATGATCGATTTCTGGTAAATCTTTTTGTGGTAAAACATCAACAAAAACTTAAATTTTGCCAGATATAAATTGATTAACTAACATCCTTACCATCTCCAGACAATCGACCTTCGGTGACCGTGGGACGCTGCTGCGCGCGCACGCCGCCAAGTCCGCCGAGTGCGGACAAACCTCGCCGCGGCCGCGACGACCACCCAGAGAGTCTAGGCGAGTGTCGCTTGCGCAGGCCTCGGGATATGTGCAGCTTAACCAGTATAGATTGTTGGAGCCTATCGGACAGGTATTATTACTTTTTTTGACAGCCGAGTTGCAACAGAGGTAGTAGCCCTACTACGCCGGAGTTCCCAAGTTCAAGTCCTACTCGGGGCATACATTTGTTTATTAAAAACAGGTGTTTATTTTTGGGACATGGTTGTTGATATTTATATGTGTATAAATATTCGGGGTCCCCCTCCAGTTTGCTATATGGTCATCCATAACTACAGGCTCCGCTCCCTTTGGGAACATACAGTTGGTGTGATATAACCGATTTCATAATGAGTAAGAACTATAATAGAAGGTAGCTTTCGTAGAATTTCATATTTCGAAATATTTTCTAGAATCTCTGAATGTTATTATAAGGAACAACAGATATTAGTAAAAGATTATATTTTAATTGAAAAACAAAAGATCACAAAAAATCCAGCTTAAGCTTTTCTGATTCTAGTAGTTCTGGTAGCCAACAGCCAGTGTAATAAAAGGAATAAAGACAGCGATCGGCAATGCATCATCAGTCAATATTACTGTTAGTAATTAATCTATCGCCCACATTAAATGATGTCTAGGGGCAGGGATGACATATGTAAGCTATCATACGGATCGCATTGTATTAGGCAACACCCTTACAAAAACTGCATTTAATGTAATAACTGTTTCAAAGTATCGCGGTTATTTTCGCTATATTTAATTGAATTTACGGGACTTTTATCACGATTTTCGATTCGAGACGCGAGCGTGGTGCTTGCGACAGCATCGAAATATCGGACGCGCGAAATAAAAATCGAAAACCGTGGTAAGAATCCCGTAAATTCGTTAAACTATAGTACATTAAATGTATTCTTAATTAGGAACCATTGCGAAAAGTTTAGAAACTTAATACTTTTAGTAAACATCCATATTATTCGAGTACACTACATAAATACGAAAAACTTAATTTCGATAGTCATAATCACCAATTTCAAAATTCCGAATTTAATAACACCGAATGGTTCAAAATTCCGATAATGAAAATTCCGTGTTTCATAATTCCTAATTTTTCTTTTTCGAAACTTCAAAATTCCGAACGTTTATAATTACGAAAATACCGAACCATAAAAAATCCGAATTAATCCGAATAATCCGCAATATCATAAATACGAATCCCGAATATCAAAATTCCGAATAATATTAGTTGCAATAACAAACGCCTTGTAAAACTGCATGAGCACATCAACTTATACTTTCGAGCATTCAAGTAGTCAGCTGGAAATGAGAAAGTTTATTTAGTTTTTTGTACCGAGTTATTTCTTGAGTTTATAGGTTATGTACTGAAATGCAAATCCCTCTTTGGCGTTTCGCCGGCCGCGGCAAGCTCGCTAAGCTCGCTCGGTTCGCGCTGCATTGTGTACATACAGACTAACTGCTCCTCCTCGCTTCGCTCGTCTTCGCGCCAAATTTTTATAATTTCAAAATGTGCCTTATTAATTTTAATTTGTGTCACAGGAGATTTAGATTATAATTTTTAATATATACCCGTTTTAGATACAAAATCTGAATGTTAGCATAAAATTTTTGAAAAATTAAAATTCGGAATACCATATTTCGGACTGTAACACAGCGGGTTTTAAATTCTTCGTACTAATGAAAGTCGGAAAATTTAAATTTCGTATTTATGAATTTCGATAAAATAAGAATCGTGTTTTTGAATAGTCGGAAATTAGTCTCTTAGGGATTGTGAAATTCGGAATTTGAAAAATTGGAATATTTGAATTTTAAATTACATTATTCGGAATTTTTGGGTGTTTCCATATTATTCTAATATCTTTGTATATTATTGTTCCCAGGGCTCATATGGAATTGTTAAGCTAGCATACAACGAAGAGGACGACACACACTACGTAAGTTACGACTTAACTTTTATGAATGATAGTTAAATTGCATTTAATTGCCCGTTTCTCGACTATAATAGTCGTTGCAGTAGCGTAATTTACTTGCAGCATAATGTCCGCTGAATCCTTATCAATCATGTTTGATTATGTTTTCCTTTTAACAGTAAGATTTGAATTTACAATTAAAGCAAAAATTGCCTGAGTGCTTGTGCTGAATGGTTAAATTAAACATTTTTCGAATGTTTTGTTCAGCTAAGCAGCTAAGCAGTTCAATTGATAATAATTATGCAAGGAATGTGTGATTTGTTCGTTACATCCTTACAAACAAGTGATGAGTATCCTGTGAATTGCGCAATCCGAGCGAACGAAGTGAGCGTGGTTTGGTAGCACCCGGTGAAGCGCCGTTGTGAAAATTGAAGACTATAGATAAAGAAACATCGTTGAACTAGCTAGCTTTTGAGTTAAATTCAACCCATCCGCCTGCGACATATACCTACATGAATAAATAAACCGAAGTGTTTGACAATAATTAATAATAACATTGTTATTGTTAATTTATTTAGAAGGCCTTGATTCCCATTGGGCCCATTGCCTCTGTTTCACATATTGCAATTGTCTAAAAATCGTAATTAGATCGAGTATACGAAACGCTAAGCGCAACTATGTTTAGACCGAAGCCTTTTTTATGTAAAACATCTTACTATTAGATTTAACCTTTTACTAAACCTTTTTATTTATGTTCTAACCAGGCAATGAAAATCCTATCAAAACGCAAGTTAATGCGACGGGCTGGTTTATTCGGCCGAGCACCGCCGCGTCGCCCGGGTCCCGGGCCGCCGCCGGACCCGCTACAAAGGGTGTATCGAGAAATCGCCATGCTAAAGAAATTGGACCATCCGAATGTTGTTAAGCTTGTAGAGGTTAGTTCAGAGTCATTATGCTCTTCATAGTTGTGAGAGTGACACAGGATATATTATTCCCGGAATCCCCATGGGAAACTACACGGAAAATAACTTTAGCAGTCAGGTTTATTTTTTAATTTGTCAGATTCTACATCTTGGTTGTTAAACTGTAAGATTTGGATGAAAAACGGAGTTACTAAGCAGTATCATCGTTTAAAATAATTTCCAGTATATATTTTATAATGCAAATGATTAGCAAAGCATACAAGAATTTCACTTCCTTCAACCACTCAAATTTTATAAGGTAATTTTATATGTAGATTTCGTTTGTCCTTTGATTCTATTGTTTGTTTTTGGCTAATTTTGATAATATGTAAAACTACATAACAACAAAAATAAAAAACTGGTTTTTTTTATTATTAATAATTAGCAGGCGTTTGTCTTCCATCTCACCTGATGGAAAGTGACGATGAAGACGAGGATCATGCACGCCTGTCCAAGAGGTACCTATTCACTCTACACTTGAAAGCTCCAGGGTTATATTTGTCTGGAAAAACAGACGCAGGCAAATTGATTAACTCATTTAAAAGTCTAGCTATACAAAAGAGCTTGACGTCTGGGTACAGCAATATCTCGCTAAAGAACCGAGTGCTCAATTTCGAGTCCCTACTAAAACGTAATGAAACTGGAAACTTTTTGAGTTGAATTATAACTGGTAATGAAAAGTGAGATGATCGAGTGATGATGACCTCTATGATCAGGTCATAGAGGTCAAACACCACGATTTTCGATTTTTATATCGCGCGAAATAAAAATCGAAAATCGTGGTAAGAATCGTTATTATTATGAGCTGCAGCGGCTGATATAGTAATTTATCTTGAATAATGTTGACATGGTAGTAATAATTCATATTTGACATTACAATTAAAATTTTTGTTATTACTTTTAGTCGTTTAGATAATTGTATGATTGAAATGAACTTTACAGTCAGACATTATATTAGGTTCTTTACCTATGAAATTGCCGTTTTTCACGAAATAAATGAAGCGTAATTTTTTATATATTTTTTATTTCTATTAATCAAAATAATCACCCATGCAATCAATGCATCTTTGCCAACGCATTGGTAGCTTATTGATGCCTTTCTTGAAGGAATCAGCTGGACGGGAGGCAACAAATTCTTCAAAGGCATTTTGTACTGCCTCTCGGGTATTGAATTTTTTTCCCGCCAAGAAGATATCCAAATTCTGGAAAAAGTAGAAGTCTGTAGGCGCAAGGTCTGGTGAGTACGGCGGATGACGGAGAACTTCCAATCCCAACTCTTGTAGCTTGGAGACCGTCTGCTGTGCAGTATGAGGTCGCGCGTTGTCGTGCAGGAGCAGTGGAGCCGAACGATTGACCAAAGCTTTTCCATCATTGTGTTCAGTTCTTCACAGTACACATCTGCAGTAATGCTTGTCCCGTTTGGCAAGAAGCTGTGATGAATTACACCCTCGTTAGACCACCAAACAGTGACCATCACTTTTCTAGGGGTAAATTTTCGTTTAGGGCATTGTTTGGGTGCTGAACCAGGGTCCAAAAAGGGTACGCCACGCGTACTTCGCGCTGGCGGTCATTGAGTTCGTGGGGTACCCATTTGTCAAGCTTTTTTACCTTGCCAATTTGACGCAAATGGACCAATATTGTTTTGATGCTAACGTCGAAAGCTGCTGCTAATTCAGCCGTGGGTTGAGTTTCATCAGCTTCCACAATTGCCTTTAATTCGTCATTGTCGACCAAAGTTTTCGGACGACCACGGGGTTCATTTTTCAGGTCAAAATTTCCAGAACGGAAGCGGGTAAACCAATAACGGGTGGTGCGTGCGTTTGTAGTGTTCGCTCCGTAAACGTCATTGATGTTGCGTGCCGCTTGTGCCGCTTTGCTGCCACGACGGTACTCATACTCAATAATTACTCGAATTTTTAACTTATCCATGATGACGAAAAATGTTCGAATGCGTTGAAAACAAAACACTAACTATTAAACAAATGACGATTTTAGAAAAAGAATTCCATGTTTGTCAAATAAAATTAATTTTGAATTAGAATTATCAGTCAAAAAAAAAAATATTTTCATTTGAAATGGCCAGTACGGCAAAACGGCAGTTTCATAGGTAAAGACCTATTATTTGAAAGCAGCATATGAACCGATTATACTTATATACATATAATATAAAATCGACTTTGAATGGCATTTCTGGTAAAACAAAAATACTATTATTATTATTAAATTACATAAAGTGTGATCTTTCATCATAATTACACCAGACCACACACTTCTTTAGCCACTCAGCATAAATTAGGGGAAGTTACCTGGGTAGCCCAATACAGCCGTGACCTTCAGTTTTGCACTTCATTTGGTCTCTTCAAAACCCTTTAGCTAGTGCAAGGTTGGCATCAAGAAGGCCTGTGAAAACTACTTGTCTTTTTTATTCAATATCAAAATTAAATCATTTATTGCTTTCAAGTAAGGTACAAAAGGTAAAAATAATAAATCATAATTAGCTCCAATTACTACACTGGTCTATAGTATGCAGCATATAGGAAGTATTTAAATTAAATGACAAACAAAACATTACTTATAAAATCAGAAATTGTCAACAAGACAATACAAATTCCAGTTTAATCAAATTTAAAGTAGTAATTATAAATCTGTTATGTCATGTTTATTGTTAGTTACATAATATTAAGTAAATTACCACAAACTTAATAATATTATCCTAACCTATTTATTTATTTATTCATTTTAGGAAGATTTACAGACACATAGTAATACAAAAATTGATAAATAGTTCTATGCTTTAACGAATCTCCACATTTTTACTTATTTATTCCATTTAAAAATCCCAAATTGTATAAAACAATTTACAATAAAAGATTTTTTAACTGTACATTTAGACAATAATTCTAAAAATTTACTCATATCTATGTATAATGGTTGTTTAGCAAGTCAATTTAAACTTATTTCTAGACAATAATTTTAACGGCCTGGTAAATTATAAAAATGTTCACACACATTGCACAAATTTGCTCGAGGAATAATTGTAAGCAGGCAACAAAACATTATAAATGAACCTGTGTGCGTGACCTGTTAATCTTATGACATCTCTCGTATACAATAAACAATGTTTATTACATTTGACGAACTAAAATGGCAGCTTCTAACATGTACATACAAGGCGTGTCATTATGCCGAATAATTTGAATAGAGGTTTGTTTGGCGCTTCTGGCTCGTTACCTAATATAACACGAACACATTTCTTATCGCTTTAAGCGATAAGGCCGCCCAAATTGTCAGTTTCTTTAATTAATTTATTTTTATTGTACTTTGTTTTTGTTTTGTTAATGGCAATAAAGAGTTTTTATTATTATTATTATTATTCTTTTGCGCAATGAAACTTCATTCATTCCCCCAAATTAGTAATCCGTACCGCAAGCTAGATAACATAACCATAATATGCGGTTATTACAGTAAACCGAAACCAGGTTTTACGAAGACCAATCATCACAAACACATAGCATTTTAGTTCTATACAAACCTGCTCTATGTGTGATTTCCAATTAAAATTTTTGTCTTTGTACGCGCCAAGAAATGTTCTATGTCTACTTCATTTGATTTATTAATATTAGGTCCTTACATAACAAATTGGCGTTTTGTCGTACTGGCCACTTTGATCTGCATTATCTCCTCTTTGATTAAGAATCACAATTTTAAATTTATACAGCTATTTACTCACGCATTTGTGTTTCGAAAACCGAAATTCATAAATTTTTTCCTCTTTTGCTTTAATCTTTACGTCACTTAGCTTACAAAATGAAAAACTTGAAATATTGCGTTATTTACGAGTACGAGTTCCACCGTGGCACCAGTGCTGCAGAAACGGTTGTGTATGGTCTATTACTGATGTGTATGGCGGTGGTGTCGCAAAAGAAAACACGGTGGGTTTTTGGTTCCAACGTTTTCGTTCTGGAAATTTTGACCCACAGAACAAGCCCCGTGGACGGCCAGAGACCAAAGATGAAGAATTGAAGGCTATTGTGGAAGCGGATCCATCGCAAACCACGTCCGAGTTAGCTGTAGGCTGCAGTGTTAGTGACAAAACTGTTTTAATCCACTTGAAGCAAATCGGGAAGGTGAAAAAGCTTGACAGGTGGGTACCTCATGGATTGAGCGCAGCAAGCCGACAAACGGAAAATGAAAGGATTTCAAATCTAATCATTACCTGTGATGAAAAGTGGATCCTGTTCGACAATTGGAAATGCTCATCGCAATGGTTGAACCCTAGCGAACCAGCCAAATCCTGCCCAAAGCGAAAATTAAAGAAAGAAAGAAAAAAGGGCATTTATTTCATTGCCACGGAATAAGAAAAATACAAAATTACACAACACAAGAATAAAAAAATTAAAAAATATATATATATATCAGTTGAGTAGGTAGTAGGTAGGTATCTCCGCAGCCATGAAATAGGTGCCTCAGCAATCGCTGAAGATCTGGTAGATCTACAATACTGATTTTCAGTCAGCACCTGTCAAATTATATTTTTAAAACCACACAAGTTGGTAAATACCTAAAAAAACAAAGTAAATTAAAATTAAAAAATGATTTTAAAAAATCAGCAACCAAAATAAAATAGAAAACCATACTTATAATAGGTACTCCTTATAATGAAACAAAAGACATATATGTACCTCAAAATATAGACTATAAGGTAAAATTATGTGTACTTAATAATATACAGCATTAATTTTTAATATTATTATTTAAAAAAATTCGCCAGCTAAACAACTACAAATTGACTCAAAAAAAGTTACTTGTGAGCGTTTGGTGGTGTCGGTGTCGTTCACTACAGCTTTCTTAAATCTAGCCAGACTATTACGGCAAATGTCTATTGTCAGCAATTGCAAACCATGATGGAAAAGCTAGCTGCTAAACAACCGAGGCTGGTCAATCGCACTAGGCTACTGCTGCTTCAGGAAAACGCTAGACCCACACACTGCACAACATACGGCTACCAAATAAGAGGAGCTTAAATTAGAATGCCTAAGACTTCCACCGTACTCCCCGGACCTTGCTCCAACAGATCACCATATTTTTCGAAATTTGGATAACTTCTTGCAAGAGAAAAAATGTAACTCCGATGGGGCATTCCAAAGCGCCTTCAAAGATTTTATCTATTCTCGTCCGAATGGTTTTTATAGCAATGGTACATACTTTGATTAAATAAATATATTATACTCTTTTTTAATTGACTTTACCCTTACAAAACGCCAATTTCATATGTAATGACCAAATATTACGTTTAATGTCAAATTTGGTCAACATTTAGTTAGTGTAATATCAATAGCTAATATATTTTGTTTTATTCAGTCTCAAAATTTCTACAGCCACGTTGTTGTTACATTGTTATTACAAAAGTTACTGAACTAAATGGTTCATATACAATGTAATTTAATTTTAACAAACAATAGAAAAATGTTCTTTATTTTATACGTAAAATACCAAGAAACTTTTTCTCTGGCTTTATTTATAATTATGCAAAGTTATTTTTATGTTTAGCTGTTATTGATAACTAACATGCGAGTTCGTGTAAAGATGTGGTTCTTTTGATAAGAATGTTTTTCACTCATATCATAGGATAGACAAAATTGTATTCTGTTTAAGAAATTCAATAGTACTCAAAATTATCTTTTATTTAACGAATTAACTTTAGAACATTCTGAACTTCGATTTCATAAATAAAGAACAATATATCTAAAGTAACTTTAATAAACAAGTGCCAAAGCAATGAGATTTACAATGACATTTCATCAAGCTAAAATAATAATAATATACCTTTCTCTAGTTAGTCTCTTGTACCCACAATTTTTCCATTACGTACTCATGAATACTCTTTTCTTTACCATACTTAAATCAACAGGTGCTCGACGATCCAGCAGAAGACCACCTGTACCTGGTGTTTCAGTTGCTGGAAGGGGGGCCAGTAGTGGACATCCCCACTGAAAACCCTCTGTCTGAGGATGATGCAAGACGGTATTTTAGAGATGCACTCCTGGGAATAGAGTATTGTAAGTTTAGTATATTTTATTTAGATCTATCTGTCTAATCTATCGGGTCGCTCACTTCCCTCTAATATGGTTGAGGAGGGCGATGGCTGGATCCCGCGTTAACTCGTGAACGGGTGCCGTTTGAGGGTGTTCGTCGTTTGGATACTTGGGGGGAGGGAGACTTGCCGAGCTAACAGATGCAGAAAAGAATAATTTTGTATAGACATAAAGAGACTCTGTAAATTTATTTTGAAAAAAAATATACCCGTGAAGTTTCTTGCCAGTTCTTCTTCACGAAGGTTTTTTCGAACTGGTGGTAGAATCATGTTTTATTTGACGTCAATAAGAACAAGTAATTGTCAATGTTGAGAAATAAATATTTCATTTCATTTCATTTCATTTCATTTTATTTCATTATTACTTCTTCTGAATGAAGGAGCCCCGCCCTTGTAGGTGGAATAACCTTAATTACCCTTTACGTTCTATTCACCGCTTTCACTTTCATTTCCCTATACGACCAAATTTTTTTTTCTTTCTCTTGGTTCTCTTCTAGGTCTTCCTCTCCCTCTTTCTCATTCTTCCTTTCTTTTTTTAATAGTCTTTAAAATGCATCCATAAATATTATATGTCCAATTCCTTACTATTATTAAAAAGTGAAACTCGTGAGCTTAAGGCTGGCACCTACCTCGCACAATGAATTTCTTTTGCGACCCAGCGTGGTAATTCGGCCAGCCTTTTGGGTACGTTGCCTTCAAAAGATTCTAGTTTAGGTGCAGTATTTTTATTTGTACCATATTTTTATCTTATAATTATTTTATACAGTTAAAACTTGTTTTGATTAAGAGGAAGATTTGTGTGTTCGCTGACTCTGAAACTAAACCGAACCGAGACGTCTTGTTGGTTATAAAAGAGAACCATAAATTGATAGTTAATGGATTTAATAAGAAAATCTATGCATTTGTAGCGGTGACGCGCTAATCAACCGACCAATCACAAAACGTAATCTACATCGCAACATTAACTTTACTTAAGCGATTAGAATAAGTAAATGACTTTCCGACAACGATTGTCAGGTCGTGGGCCGCGGCCTGCTCACCCTTGTCCATCGGTGGGAACGCGTGGATAAGTTCCCTAAAAATTCTTTGTTGATACAAGCAGCGTTGATGTTTGACTGAAATATTGCGAGAATTTAATCATGTGTTTATGAAACGTAATTGTAAAAAGAAATATTTTTTAACTAATTCTAAAAATTCTAAAATGATTTGTTTATTTCTTTGATAATGTAGTAGATATCCACATGAGCCTTAATTATCCAACTACAGTGACATCAGCTCTACCTGACTAGCAGGGTGGTTTTAGGAAGTTTACAGTTCACCGCGCTTTCATGCAACAGGTTGGCAGGCTTACCTTAAAGAGCACAGGTGAGATGGAAGACAAACGCTAATTATTATTAAAATAAAAAAAGCATACCTACCTTCGAAATAATTTCGTAGGCATGTGGGTTTTCCTCATAATGTTTTCCCTTAATGTCAGAGCAGTCGGTTTAATGTAATTTAGATGGAAATCTTACTGATCCATTTGGCTGTCGCCGGATCGATCCCAACGAGATCGAATGGATCGAGATGCGAAAGTCTTAAACATTATGCCACCAACGCTTTAGTTGATATTTTTAATAATAATTTGTTTTAATTACCTTAAAAATCAGTCGATTCAAAATAAATTACATTTCTACAACTATCTATGCTGGCTGCAACTTGAAAGAAAATCGTATATCAAATAACTAGAAAGATCACACCATATCTAATAAAAGGGTTACGTGTGGGAACACCTAAAAAACGTAATACCTTAACTTAAACCCGATACCTATGTAACAACAGATAGGGCCACTAAAAGGCCACCAGACTGAAGAAATAAAAATGCCTCTTCAAAATTAAATTTACTTCTAAAAGATCCTCTCAAGATAAGTACCGTACATAAAAATATATGGAATACTTGAAAACATGCATCTCATTAGGGTTGATAGCAATGTTCTGATTTCTTTTGAAATAACAGCTGACATGAGATATAGACTCACTCAAGTGTCTGATTAAGTCTTTGAACATACGAAAACTCAATTCTGGAAACACATATTTAAGATATTCTGCTTCGATATAGGTACTACGTTTATTTAATAAACGTTGAAAGGCTTCTGACATGGAATGGTTGAATGTTACTAGATGTTTATGTTAATATTACATGATGGCTTAATTTTGCAAATTGTGCATTTTTAATTCCTTCAGCATGAGAATCAAAAAGTGATTTAGCTCTTAAGGAGATTTTTGGAAAGAACGTAGGTCTACTTGCAAGTTCTTCAAATTTTTACCGTCCGAATGGCAACTTTTTTGTGTGTTTCGATAGAGACGTCAAACAGACAGAAAATATTGCAAATTATCGAATGTTTTAGCGCTTAAGAAGATTTTAAAAAGTACGTAGGTTTACTTGGTAGGTTTACGTAATTTTTCTACATTTTACCGTCTTAATGGCAACGTTTTGATGTCATTAGACAGGGACGGTCGAACAGCGCAAAAAATAAATGGTAAGTAAAACTGCGAGTAAACGAGCGATGTAATATGGTACCTGGTAATAATATGGTGTAATAATTTACCATTTATATCGGGAACATATCGGAATCGATAATCGCTTTGCAAGATAAGTTTACTCGACTAGGGATGTATATTCCTAAAGCCAGCATTAGTTACATCTATATATATGTGGACAAAATATAATGTTTTGACTATGAATGTTTTTTTGCAACCACCTTTTTCTTCCAACCGAGCAAAACCAACATACCTTTTAACCCAGGACGCAAAAAGCGGATGTTATATAAGTTTGACTTGTGTGTCTCTGTGTCTGTTTTTGGCGAATATGACGCGGGGTTTTGTTTTTTTGTTTAAAAGCTAAATAAATCGACACTGTTTTTAACCATGTTTGAAGAAATCGGTAGAGACGTTTATAAGTTATGCGAGCTTTTTGCCGTCACTCGGAGTTCTTTAATTTGTGTTGTTCAGGAGTTGTTTCGTGAAAACCAGATTCTTAGTTGGGTTTTGGAGCGTGGTAGATACCCACCACGCTCTTACTTAGAGCATATGTGCTTTAACCTTACAGAAGATTTCAGTATTAGCTTTGCCTCGTTACTTTAGAATCCCAAGATGAAGTAACACGTCTAAGTCGGTATAGCCAATACAATTCGGTTAATCATATTAAACAAATATTATAAATGTTAAAGATGCGTGTTAGTTGTCACAGTTTCACTTTCAAACAGCTGTAAGATATTAATGAATTTTGGATTTTCTTTTAGCCTATATACACATCATTTATCTTGATGATTCGACGGTATTGGGTATATAGTCAAATGAAAATTACGGGCAAAAAGCACGTAATAAAAACTCGTATAGTAAAAATCATTTCATGTATAAACTATAATGAAGAACCAACTAAATTATTTTAATGCATGTCAATACCAATCTGAAAGGTACTCTTGTCGCTCTCGGAGGAGGCCCAAACTAAGGGCGAGAATAGCTTGCGCGTCGTTCGGTCTTTTGTATGCGCCCCGCGTACTATGGGACGACGACACTACAAGGAATATGAATCTGTGCCTGCAAAATTCTACCGACTGTACCTTTATCGAAAACATGTTGACAATTGAGTTGATGTACCTAAATATTCCCTTTTATCATTGGTTTGGTTTCACGATGTTTACTTTCACGATCTATGCATTTGTGCTCTTTATTGAGTTTGCGAATATCAAAATATCATTGAATATTTGACATAAAAATAGATATAACCTATAAAAACTTTGAAACATTTTGTCAAGATTTTGTATAACTTAATATAATCATAGCAAAACTTTCGAACAAAAGATGTTCAATACAAAACAGAACTTTTGTAACTTATCAGCAATTCTAATAAAATAAAAATAAAGACTTATTATCCTGCTCCAAAAAAAATAATTTCAAACCCTCTTAAGTAAATAAAAACACGCAAACAAAATAGTTGTTTATCGACAAAGCAATAAAAAAACAAATACTAACTTTCTCAATACAAAATACAAAATAGTGAAATCAACAACCGGGAGTTCAATGACCCTTAATATTTCGGGCAATCCATGAGTGTAATTTTACGATAACATAAAATATAAATTGGCTAGCACTTGGTTTGAAATATTGAGCTGAAAGGAACCCCAGTTTGGCCATTCAAGGGGGCTATTTTAGGCCATGTGATCAATTATAGTCCTCGTAAAGTACTGTAACGAGGGAATGGACTTTTTGGCGGTTTAAGTTGGAACTGGTGGAGTTATTGAATGAAAGCTGTAGTAATTTATTGTTTCATGAGTAAAGTTAGTTAATGTGAAACTATTTTGTGGTCAGTGTTCTGGATTATGTTGTTTTGTTTTGAAACAAAGAAGCTTTTTATGGAATGTTAAATCAACAACTGGAACTGATCATATTAATGTGTATTTTCACAATGATATGTAACACGTATTTTCAAAATGTAAATATTGAAAAAATGTGTTTTACAAAGCTCTATTCTATTCAATAAGTTCGAAACGAAATTAAAACGGCCGCTAGGGCTCTGAGCATTACTTTTTCTTGAACTAGTTAAACATAATCTTGGGAACGAACTACGAAACACCAAATATTTATTTTCTTGATAAAGAACAAAAAACAAAAAAATATTATGTGAAATATTTATAAAAACAATGGTATTTCTAGCAAAATTAAAAAACACATACTCATATTACTGACATAACATTGAATATCCAGAATTTCAGTTTCTAAAAGATAAATAAATATCAAGTGTATCATATTTATCAAAAATCTATCAATAAAAATATATACATAATACCTGAAATGTGGGTAGACACGTCTACCAGCACTGAAGTCTGGTCCTTCTGGTGTTTCGCTGCCATCATAACTCCTTGGATTTATTTTCATTATTATCGCCGTCTCTCGCTTCCTATACATTTTTTATACATTCTTATGTAAACTATAATATACTTACCTCTACAGTACACTACCAACGCATCGCCCATCGAGACATCAAGCCTGCCAACCTACTGCTCGGAGAGAACCTCGTGCAGGTGGCAGACTTGGGGGCCTGCGGCGAGTTGGCGGGAGCCGGCGGGTTGTCTGGTGCGGTTGGCACTCCTGCGTTCAGAGCGCCCGAGGCTACGGGTGATAAGTATAATGGAGAGGTAGGTGATGGATTTATACTGGTATTTGGGGTTTGTTCTGGTTTTCAATTCTTAAATACCCAATCGGTCATCAAGAGAACTGGCAATGACTGGATATAGTGTATCTTAATTTAGTAAAAAAATTCTGTATGCCAATTTTCATTCAGTGACATTATATCATTGGCACTACTAGAAAGCACTGCTGCATGTCGATCGGTAAACTTAGTAAAATATCGACTTTGCCATGAGTTGGACTTTCCCCGAAATATCAAATTTTGTCTCGATCGAAAAATCTCAAGATTCTCGATTTTTTTCTAACTTTGACATTATCTCTAAAATTGCCATCTTGTTCCCAAGGGATAATTTGTTATATGCAAGGGCAGTCTGAAACAAAATCTAGTTACAATGTAACACTCAAATAACCGAAATCCACCAAACACGTTAAACTGTCTAAAAATATAAAAAGCTTTAAAGGCAATAATCAAATGTATAAGTACTGAATATACGTAGTATGTTGAAACGACGTAGAATGAAAAACATGTCAACTGCGTAAAAGTTCTAATCGTATAAAATACCGAGCTTAGTGCTGACACGAACATTTCTACATTTTAAACCCAAATTTTACATAAAACGACATCTTATACATAAATACATAAATCTTCCAGATTTTATTTAAACTCTCAGTCACGGTAATCCCCTGGGTCGATCCTGAGCCCTCATAACCGAGAACCAGCACTGTCACAAAACTACTAGAGTTTTTGAATTAAAGTAATTATAAAAGTCTTTTTGATATTCATAATGTAAGGTTCTCATATGTAGATGGTTTTAAGAGAATTAGGCGTGGGTGGAATCGTTTAACTCGAAGACTTATTCAATTAAAAGTTATTTTGTGTTGCGCTTGTAATTAGAGCTGGGCACGCATGTATTAAGTTTATTGTTTTTGTGCTTATTCCAAGAATAATAAATGTTTTGTACTGAGGCTAAATTGTTGGTAATTATTTTATCAAATTATATATTATTGTTCATATGCTACGTTTTACTTTACATGCTTGCTACGTCTTGGCATATGGCTTATTCACATGTTTGACTTGTCGAAATTTTCCGAGAATATATAGCTAGCATTAGAGAGATAGGTCCGTTTAATTAATAAACATTGTAAAATATTAGTTCGTGGGATATATGAAATGGCTATTGTAATTTCAACCTCTTTTTTCTCTAAAACCAAAATTCGTTGGTGTCGAATGGTGCGATCTCTAGACTAAGATACTAAAGAATCAACAAGTTTCAGTATTTTTCATTTATGCATTTTTTTGAATGCTGTTTGGCTTTTTGAATCGTGACAGGATCAAGCTTTTTGATTAAACATAGATTTTGAATATTTAAAGTCAATAAGATTTCGTAAAGATTTTTTTCATTTATCGTAATCCCATTTATTAGCGCCAGTCACGCCAATAAACACTTTTGAAAATAACCTATGTTTAACTTTTCTTACACTTCCTCAGGCAGCAGACATATGGTCACTCGGCGTCACTCTCTTCGCCATGCTCACTGGTCGAGTGCCCTGGTACGGCAACACTCAATTAGAACTGCAGAAGAGGATTCAAAACGAGCCCTTGGTGTTCGCAAGTCGACCTGTGTTGTCCAGACCAGTGAAGGAGTTGATTGGCAGAATGTTGGATAAGAATCCGCTGACTAGAGCCACTATGAAAGAGATTAAGGTTGGTATGCGGACTTGCATATACTTTTAATATACTAACGACCAAGATGACTGTTATATGTGATATCACTTATTTCGGATATGAACAGCGGCTCTTGTATTACTTGTTTCCCCATTTTATACCTGTAGGAATTTATTTGCACTCCTTTCGCAGCTATTGTTTTGTTGATTAGTATTAAAGGATGCAAACGGGAAATTGCATTTCACCCGTTCGTCAAATTTACAAAAATAAATAAATACAAAATAAATGAAAATTTGATATTGGATGAAGATATCCAATCGGTAAGAATAGATTTTACAGCATTTGGAGCCTCATAACGTTAAATATTGGTTTCACCTTTTCTCTTAAAGGTTTCGTTTGCTTAGTAACTGTACGAAAGTAAATTTATAATTTAACACAAAAAGTCATATTTTTAGAAACACTTCTTTCTTGATTTGATCTCTTATGGCTTTATTTGGAGTTAATGTATCACTCACATATGTTTCAGTAAAATTCCGAGGATTAACTTTACTTATTTTAATTGGATCAAATACGTGGAATTTAGGCCGAAATTTTACCCTACTCAAAGGTTGAATATCTTGTCATATTGAAACTATTAAGTAGCCCAATGTGGTGGATTTTGGATTATCGAAATTTTAATTCAATTTCCATTTAATTGTTTAAAACTAAATTGTAAATAATTGTAAAATAAATGTAAGTTTTTATTTGGGTTTTATAACGGTCCAAAAACTATCATTATTTAGTTTTATTTAGTGAACAAAACGTCGGTGGTTAGCTGCTTTTTTTGGACTGTTAAATGTACCAATGAGTTGTTAAAAACTCCAGTACCTGCATATAGTCAATACGAGTATACTGACAGTGAAAGAAAACGTCTTGACCTGAACTTTTTTTTTTATTGAAAAAGAATTAGACGTTTTTCTTCTATCTCACCTGATGGAAAGTGACGATGAATATAATAATATAATAATATATATATAATATAATCCACGAGATACCTATTACCTCGACGCTTGAAAGAACTAGGACTTTAGTTTTCTGGAAAAACAGACACAGGCAGTTCATTCGAAATCTAGGCGATCCGCACCAAAAAAGAACTATCGAAGCGTTTGGTTTGACTTCTTGGGATATCTACCATGAAGGGATGGAAGGTCTGTCTGCGTCTAGTATTACGATGCAAGAAGGGTGTGGGTTCAACCTGATCAAAAAGAGCATTCGCGCACTCTCCAAAATGTAATCTGTAGAAAACTGCTAAACTGGCAACTTTCCGACGATGGTCGAGGCTTTGCAGTTTTTTGGTGGTGAGGTCAAAGTTAATAATTTTTCGGGCTCTTCGGTCAACTGCGTCCATTGCTTCTAGTTGGTACTTTGCAGAACCATCCCAAAGGCAGTTACAGTACTCCATACAATATCGAACTTGAGCTGTGTACAAATTAAGCAGCCGTTCAGGGCTGTAGTACCGTTGGACCTTCGAGATGATTCCCAACTTCTTTGAAGCAGTTTGAGCAATGGACACAATTTGTTGCCCGAAGTTTATTTGGGACGATATAGTTATTCCCAGAAGCCCTAGGTGGTCGGTTAAGGGTACAGACAAATTTTGGACAGTGGGCGTTAGGTCGAAACTGCCTATTTTTGGCGGAGAATAAACATGCCTGTGTTTTTGATGGGTTAAATTTGACCAAGTTGGACTCGCCCCAATTGGATACTTTCTTTAAGAGCCCATTGGGTATTCCGTATGCTGGAAGCTTACTCAAGACACCATAATGCCAGACCCTATCAAAAGCCTTAAAAATGTCTAAGGATACAGCTATAGCTTCACCGTGACCGTCCAAGGCTTCACTCCATAAGTGAGTGGCATACACAAGAAGATCTCCAATCGAGCGTCCACTGCGAAAACCATATTGTTTATCACTAAGGAGCTCGTTGGACTCAGGGTATGCCAGGAGACGATTGTTCAATACACGCTCCATAACTTTGCAAAGTATGAAGGTGATTGCAATAGGTGGGCACTTGATAGGATCTGCACGGCTTCCCTTCTTTGGTACTGCACGTTAGCCAGCTTGCAGGATTTAGAGACCTTTCCGGATTCCAAACAGAGTCGATACAGTCGCGTTAGAATGGGAGACAACTCGGCTGCGTAGTGTTTTAACACAACTGCAGGTATGCCATTGGGGCCGCTGGCCTTATTCACGTCTAAATTCTGTAAGCATTTAAGAATCTCCTTTTGGCGAATATGAATGGTACCCATTTTGGGTCCGAACTGAGGTAACTGGGGTGGGACTTTACCTTGACTATTAAGACGTGAACAATCTGCAAAAAGGTCTGCTTTGTCTTTTGTGGTGCGGGCCAGTGAACCGTCAGGCTTCCTCAGAGGTGGTAGCGATGGGCGACAGAAGTTCGAGTCAGCCAACTTAGCCAGAGACCAGAAAGCTTTGCTAGGATATGACGCTATCTTGTTTCCGATGTGGCCAATGTGGTTAAATGTGCTTTTCTGATCACCTTTTTGCAAGACTTGGCGGCAGCATTGTATCTTTTCTCCAGTTCATGCGAATCCACGGCTTTGCTTCTGCGAGCGTCAGCCCAGGCTTTGTACGCTTCTTGCTTAAGCTTTTCAGCTGTGAGGCAAGCAGCATTAAACTACGGGCGACATTTTTAAAGTTCCTTCCTGTACATTAAAATATCTCTACTTTTCCCTAATCGATAGTATACTGTGTTACGCTCTTGACAGTTATGGCCTTACATCTAAAACATATATTGACAAACTTCTTTAACCTTGCAGATCAGATTCCTAAAGTTACTTGTAAACAAAAAAAAGTAAAGCAAATTTATAGGAAATTATACAAAACTATTTAAAATTTGTAACATTTTACCTATCAGATTAAAGCATAAATACCTGCTAGCTGTAAATAATTGTAACTTACAAGAGCACTTAAAATTGTTAACACATAATCATGGTACCAGGTCTGTCTCTTCTGGCAAATATGATGTACCCAAAGTAAATAATTACGAGTATTATGGCGACAGAAAATTATCAAAACGATTACCACACTTTTTAAAAAGTCTATCTGACGACATACGACAAGAAAGCAACAAAAATAAATTTAATTAGGTATAAATTTTAAAAACATTGATTGTCTACATTAAAATAGATTGTATGTAACTAGTAGATAATTATCAATAAGACTCTCGATCCCGCAGTCAAACTGTTAATGAGTTTTGCGGGACTGTAATTTAGGTATAAGATTTTTTTGTATACTTGATAAATAATAAATTTTAAACAAATTAAAAAACTCAGTAGACCCCGCAGTAGGCCCCCTTAAGTTGGGTAAAGCTGATTTCACTGCAGTGACTGTTTATTTTGAGTAATGATTAAAATAAACAGCCATTATTATTTACAACAAAAGTAATTACGGCTGTTGTGGTAAATAATACTATTGTTTCTTTGTAACTGATTAATAAGTATGGATAATTTCAACTTAATATGCCTTAATTGTGTCTTAATATAAGACATGCAAAATGCACTTCTTTATCAGTATTAATCCGTTGATTATATTAGTGAAGTCATAAGAAGCCTCCATAACCTTATTTTATACATTTTCATGCAAAATAACTTTTTAAATCCGACTGCAAGTTCTTCAGTTAAAGAACTATGATAATAATTACTTACTTTACCCACAGGAGCATGATTGGATAACCCAAAATGGCAAAGATCCTCTACCCTCCGAGGAAGAAAACTGTCGCCTGGTGGAAGTCACTGAGGAAGACATGGCTCAAGTGGTAACTTCCATCCCAAACCTGTCTACGCTGATACTCATCAAAACTATGCTGAAGAAACATAGTTTTCAGGTAAGAATTTGACCATCACTACATATTATTGAAAAATTCCCCCACCACGTCTTGCTGTTGGTCTGTCTGAACGTGATAAACTTAAAAACTACGCAACGGATTTTCATACGATCTTTATCAGTAGATTGAGTGATTCAAGAGGAATCTTTATGTAAAATTTGTGAACATAAAATGTTAATGTAAAATGTGTTAAGGTTTCGTGTAAACTGCATTGAAATATGTTCATATTTGTTGAAGATGTCGAACAAACTTAAGCCGGCTGGGAGCTTTAATCGAAAAGGTTGATGAGTTATATCAAAATGATGTATAGTGGAATTATTTCGCTGTATATTTCTACAGAAAAGTCCGCAATGACATGTGTCTACCTTTTTTTTTTTTTCTTTTTTATGTTTTAATGTTTCAGATAAAGGTATCATACAATGTGGTAATTGAAAAGCTATTTAGACGTATACGATATTAATCGTCATCAAATTTTATACGTTGTTCATTTTAAGCATTTTATGCACTTTAGAATTTTCCAGTACACTCTACTGAATAATAAATATTTTAGAAGTGACGCGATCGATGCGATATTACAAAAAGATTATTTTGTATGATTTATTCATCTTTACTTTTTCAAATATTTCCATTAAAGCTCGGTGCGAATCTTCTCGCATTTTTTAACATTTTGTTTGCAAATTAAAACTATTTTGATAGCCAACTGATCTCTGGTCCTTATCTTCCAGAGCTTCAAACCTTCTTGTCTCACAGGTCTAGACTTCCTTATCTTCAACTGAGACCTCATTAAATAAATCACCAGATAAACACAGCAACTGTATGGCCCCAAAGTAAGCAGAGCTTGTGTTATGGATGACCATACAGTGAACTGATGGGGAACCTGGAATAAACATACATTTATAAATATCATTTATACATATATATATAATAGTAGCCTAAAACATTCTTATATCTAAAATATCTATCTATACCTATCATCCCGTTATTTGAAATATGTCCTCCGTCTCACCTAATGGAAAGCCATGATGAAGGTGTTACTCATCTGTCACCTTACCATAAAATACTCCTCAATAATACTTCATGCATTTTACACCTACAGAACCCATTCCTCCGAAGTCGCGAAGGCAGTTCACGTCGAGAGTCAACGTGTCGCGCATCCCCTGAAGACGACCGGCGCGAGCGGCGCGCTCAGCTCGCTCGGGCCGGCCGCTCGCTCAGCGCACCCGGGAATTATTTGACTGAGAATGGGTAACTTTATGCATTTTTAACAAAAATTTTTTTCTATGACTGAGTTTGGTCGTATAGAAAAAGAAGGTGTGATAAATCGAACCATCTTAACCGTAATAGGAAGAGTGAGTGTACCTCTTGTACATCAACCTTTCTGTCACGTTCTGTCAGTTGAAAGACTAGATAATACAAAGTAAAAAAGGAATCTAAACTAAGGAAATATGCCACTAGATGCAGGTAGATGTTGATAGTTTTATTGTTGATAGATAATAATACAGATGTCTTTGCCACTTTTTAATCTCTCATACGAAGTTTCTGAATTAAAGCTTTAAAATTACTAACTATAGACAATGAACGTTTGGTTCATAGAAACAATGAAACATTATACATCTACTTACTTACCGAAATCTTTTTGGGAACAAATATCTTGTATACCAGAATATGATTTGACTCCCAAAACACTTTAGTCACTTTAGGCAAAGGACACCAAAAAAAATATCGTGTACCAAAAAACGAATGCATAAAATAGTAAATATGCGTCGAAAATAAAGTAATGTGTATAATTCATAAAATAATGTTTGAACTTTAAAATGTGACCGCTGATCAAATTTAGTAAATGTTCTCCAAATTTAGTACTATTTCGTCTTTTTCGTACTTCGTCAAACGAATTCGCCTTTTTTGCAACGTCTACTAAATATTCTATAGAAAGCGTAGTAGTTAAATTTGGGTTAGGTTAATATTAGGCTGTAATTATCGCATGCGCGAGCCGAGCGAGCGAAGCGAGCGTGGTGCGGCGTCACCCGGCGAAGTGCCATAATAGAAATTGTATGGTAATTCTAAATTTTGTAGCAAAAACATCATCAGACAACATATATTTAGAGGCTAAGAAGACAGTATCGTTCAGACGCTCGCAAATTGTGGCTGATTTAGTCATTTAGAAGGCAATGTAGATTTTTAGAGGCGAATAATGCTATTGCAACCTTTACTTTTTTGAAAGAAGCAAACTTATTAAATATATTTTAAATTTTATTTGTCTACCAAAACGATCAAATTAGATAACATTTCAAATTAATTTGATGTAAATTTTTTCCAAATATATACTAATTGGTAGAAAACAATATGATTTTTGATATTAGTAACTTTATTTGACTAACGTAATTTACCGTATATGGGCAACGTTATAGTATAAAATAGGATGACAAATTTTGGCGCACATTTACTTATTTTGGGTAAAAAATTTATTTTTTTGGATGTAGCATTTTACTACATTTGGCGAGCAGTTAAACATAAGCCAATCTTTTTCATTTTGATTGAGTTGTTAGATCTAAAGTCAGCTCTTGCTTTATAGATATACTTGTTAATAGACGGGGTATACCCGCGTTACGCCTGGTTGCGTGTTAATTATTGTACCCTAATGGATAATGTACCTTGCCATCGGCGAAGTCACACCTCCCCACTACATTATTGTTCTATGGTCGCATACTACATCATAATGTTTAGACCAAGACAGTAGAGGGGCGAGAGTCCGTGGATTACTCTCACTATAATAGTGAATATTTTTTTTATCTGTTCGTAGTTTACAGATACCGTAGTTTACAGTAGACGAAAAGAATGAAATGTTTAAAATTGAAATAACAACAAAATGTGGGTAACAACCTAGATTAAAACTACCTACAAACAACTTTTTTCACAAATTTAATTAAAATGATTATATTTAAAAGATGTGTCACAAAGTGTCATTAAGTTTTCATTTTTATACCTACTGTAAACTTTTTGCTTGTGTCAAATTGTGATCGGTTAATTAACTCTTATTTTCATGATTCTAATTGCTTTTCTCCTAATTTTAATAAAAACGTAAGCTTATCTGTTTTATATGAAGTTAAATTCTTATCGTCTCCATGTAGATAATAGATTCTTAAATATTTACAAAAAAAGCAACCTCTGTATTGCTGTCTCAACTTACTTCACTATTATCGGCAAACAAAAAGCCATTAGATAAATCCTTTTTTCCAACACATTTCTAACAAAATATTTCGTTCCAGACGCCAACAATCATTCGACGTCAATCTGGAATCAGTGCAAGAATCACGAGACGTCAGCCTAGACACTCCTAAAGACCCCGAAGAAGTTGATTTAAAACCTTGCGATACCAAGCAGGCTCTGAATGTTGAAGTGAAACCTCCTGTCACCAGGAAGGAGGTTAAATCTCCGTGTACGAAGGAGGTTTTGGAGGTGGAGTTGAAGACTCCTTGTAGTCAGCAGGGTACGGAACCGGCGCGGTGATACTTAAGATTGCGCTATGCGCCTGGACATTAGGGTACAAGGGTCTCTAGACATACCTCTTTCTTTATGCATGAGAGTTAAAAAATATATCTAAATTGTTATGCTTTATGACTGTCACGTTTTGAGTAAAGTAAAATAGCAGAAGAAAGTAATTTGTTCCCGGTCGCCTGAATTTAATTATCTAATGGTTTCATTTGCGTAGTGAACGTGATCCGAACCTATACAATACGACACGAATACAAAGGCCAGTATACAGACTCAAAATGTTTTGTCTTGCTCGCAAGCCCACGCTGTGCACCATTCTATCTCTTTTAAGTCGGGGAGCAACATAATTGAGTTTGTGTAAGTTAATGTAACTGTGGTCTTCTGCTATTTATCTTTATTCGAAGCTGTCACTCAAAATTATATAATGTGACAGTGTAATGTCAATTGCAGACTACTTTGAACTTTAAAGTTGTTGAATTCGCTTAATGTTATGAAAGAAATTGTCTGGACCCGAAGGAGTTTCACAGGACATAAAGACAAGGACTGAGAAATAAAACTTTATTTAACATGTTTCATGTCGTTTTGTTTAAATTTAAATTTGAATGGTTATGTACATTGTTACAAGCCATGGCTTAAATGATAATCTTTTATAAAGGGTGTTTTTGGTAGTCTTAAACGCAGAAGCTTTTATGTTATGTTCAAGCCTTTAATATGTAATATTTTTAAACAAGTTCATGTTGCTTAAAATATGGTATACCGTAAATATAATATAGATCACCAAATATACTTTTTTTTCTTTTGATCTGCGGATCTGAACCATATTAACATTAATTATCATTCCATTACTAGTCTATGAAACATAAAGATCTTTAGTTTTTACTTATATTTAGCTACTTAATTTTATATATTTTCGTGTTTTTATTGTTTATAAATTTTATCTTAGTCTTTAATAACAGGTGCAACAATTAAAAATATTTATAATATATAATATGTATCTTAGAGTTAAGTGTATTGAACCTTACAGTCTTAGTACTTATTAAGACGTAAAATAAATTCGTTTAGCTTGTTAAAAATGCCTTGTTTTATATCAATTATTCATTAGAGTTATTTACATCTTAAAGAGCTAAATATCATGCTTAGTAAATAACTAAAACAATTTGCTCAAAGCATGTTTATTAAAGTAATATAACTTAATATTGTATCTTAAATGCACTTTAAAAACTTACATTTAAAGCACATTTTTAATCTTGACACAATTTTACCCACTCTCTATTCTATTACAATTTTTCCTAATATGTAAATTTCCTTATTTAAAGATAATACACCGGGTGACTACTTTGACCGTTGAAACAAAGGTCCAGACTACAATTGTGAGTAATTTTCCGCAAGACAGCAATTCTGTAAAGTGTCTTTGAAAAAGTCAGAGAGCTCAGAATTGTGCGCTAAGTCATAAATGTGCCCTTTTTTCGAACGGTAAAAAATGTCACCCTGTGTAAAAGAAAATTCAGTCACTACTACGCCAATCCCAGACATATGTCCTTTTATATCTGGACAAGTACATTAACAAGTAAAACTTTTCGTTCACGCTTAGCCATAACTTTATCTTTCAATAAATTTCTTAAAGAATATTTGCTAAAATCTGAAACTGTCTCTAAAACAATATTCATAAAATAGCGGAATATTTTGAGTGACGATGACTTACACTCATTTTCATAGTGAAGCAAAAGTAATTACAAGAGCAAAAGAAAGTACCAAATGATTTTTATATCATAGTTGAGAAATTTATTGAATTATAAAGTGTCATATCTCTCAGCCAAGAAAAAGCCATTGTTTTCTTAACTTGAGAAACGTAACTTTTTTACTTAAGTGCATTAATTAACTATGAAATAACATTTTGTGATTTTAGAATTCTAGGCCAAGTGTGCTCGCAATATATTTACATACAGCAATTGCGTGTGCTTGGCAAAAATGTACAGATTGTACAAGCCACACCAAAGCGACGGTATGACAAGATGGCGGCTGCCACTTGAAATTAAGTTGCATATTTACAAGCACACGCACACATAGGGGCGCGTGCACAAACGGGTTGAACCATCTATAATGTAATAAATTGTAAGTAATTACAGTAAATGAATACGAGTGTTAAAGTTTATGAAAAGAGAAAATCACAATAAGAAAGTTACGTCATGTTTGTTAAAATGTATAAACGTTTACACTTGTATTAATATAACATACAAGATAATTAATTTTCTTATTCCTTTTGGTCACAAGTCAATCGTAAAGACAAAACAAATTCTACCTTCAACATGGAAGATTTTATGTTATGTTATTTTATTTCATTCATAAAAATTCACTTAAAACCATCCCTTTTTGTATGTATACCTTTATAAAGACCAATTTTTTTATACGCTAGGCTTAAATGTTAGATAGAAAACTTAAGTAATAGATAAAGATATTCCGAGTCATATATTTACCGTCGATATCTTCAACCAGAATGTCTAAAAAAATTTATTTCTTTTTGCTATCTAAAAACATTAAATGCCGCTAAATTAGCATAAGAAGAATTTAATTATATATAAATGGGCTGCAGCTAAAGTCAAGTTCAAATTCAACCAACGAATAAAATAGGTACGATTTAAATAGTTAAAAACGCCAAACTTCTCATTAAGGTAAACGTAACGTTTATAAAATCCTCAAAACTCACACAACACTCACACTCCCTTTACATAATAAACAGAAACAGTTTGTCTAACAATAAATGTACTTCTAAATGTTATGCAATCATTTTACAAAAAACAAATAACAAATTTTCATTTGAATACAACGTTTGAAAAAATTATACTTGATAAATGTATCATTTTACAAACTATTGTTTAATAAACTACTCATACTACAAAATATTTACTAGAAAAAATTGAATCATGCCAAAACATAATTTCACAAATTGATTATTTTTTTAAACTACATGCATGCATTTGACTCTCACTCCGCTTGCGTTCTGCCTGGTCACAATACAGGTTCAATTGGGTTACGTTAGGTTTGTATGTAGTTAATACACGTGCGAGCCGAGCGAGCGAAGTGAGCGTGTGCGGCAGCATCCGGTGAAGTGCCAGGACCAAATTATATACCATAGCCAGCTTTTCACGAATAGCAACTTTGGTTCAATTTGCTTCAAACAAACATCACGACACGAGGTGTTTTTTATTTAACATTTTAACAATTGATATATCCTTTAAGTAAAACATTTGCGAAATCTGTATTTATGTCAAATGGTTCTTTTTAAAGTAATATGTTTGCGAAATGAAAGTTTGTCAAATGATTAGATTTAAAAACGTTGTTTGTAAAATAATCTTTTGCAATGCGTTTTTTGTTAAACAATAGTAAACCCTTTTATATACGTGTAAAATATAAACCGTTCAGAAAATGGGCTTGACCACAATTCTCAGTAACTTTTACAAATAAAGTAACCATATAGTGAAAATAAAAAGAAATCGATAATTCGTATTACAGCTGTGTGGCGTCAGTGCTGGTAGCCCTGCCTGGTCGGGCACTCATTTATGCTTTTAGGTCACGGTTGTTAGTATTTATATTTGTACGTTTATTCTAGCCCCCCCCCCCCCCCAGTTCGCTGTATGGGCATCCATACTACATGCTTCGCTTATTTTAGGGTTTTTCAAAAATATGTGCAGCGGACCCATGTGTAGGGTATGTAGTTCTTTCATGTTCGCTATAAGGTTTCTTTAGGAAAGTTGCTCAGAAATGTGGCCTGCGCCCATGTGTCTATTTTTCGAACGGTGAAAAAAGTCGGCCTGAATAGCGATTGAAGGTAGCAAATCAGATATGTCGCCATTTAAAATTAAACGTGTAAATAAGTAATACCTATAATTATTACACAAGCCGCTCCAGCCTTCGGATCATCAAGACAAGAATCACTATTTCGTCGAAGGTTCATACTGCATTAATTTCTCTAAAATAATATTTACTTTTGTAACGCAATTTACGATTTTTTTATTTCTTAATTATATATACAATGAAGTTAGTGAAATTAAAAGCAAAAAATATAACAGACATCATCTATTAGAACCAAATCCTGAATTTATCTGATTCCTAAAAACAATTCAACAAAAATTTCGAAATGTCATCTTTATTAAATGATTTTACGTGTATTTTTCTATAAGTAATGTATAGCATTTTAGTCGACTTTACGTCATTCCTTTTTAAAATTAAATTTCATGTCGATATAATAATTCACCTTCTAATGATTAAAGTACTCGCGCACTCGATACATAACATTAGGGTCATTATCCAGCATAGATAATTACAGTCGATCGACTTATGCATAATGTATATATTATTTTATAATCGACGATTAGCTGTATGTCAATTAACCTATTTCATGTTACGATCGAATGGAGGTGAGAGCGGCACTTAAATACAGTCTTAATTAATTCTATCACATTTTTACTCGTGAGTCAATAGTTATTACGGATCTTAATTGCATTCATAAAATTAGAATTTTTTATTTAAAACTTATTTGAAAGTGAGTTCTGTCAGGCTTATTTAAAAAAAAACCAACTGTGATACCGCCGCAATATAGAATGAGCGGTCGTTTCTTGTTCGCACGAAGCACAGCATTTTCAGATTTTTCAGCCTATCGGAAGAATGCCGGTATAATTTGATAAATGCCACAAATTTAAAACACTTATTTTCTTCAAATAGCTTTGTATAGCAAATGCACTTATTAGCACTGCATGTCTTAAGATTATTATTCATTGTGATAATTAAGATTCTTTAGGAATGGTAACTATTGACACCACGAATTATACTTACAAGGATAATTCAAATCTATTTTGTAAAATATAATCCAATAGTAGTTTGTCAATAACAATTCAAATGACTGTTGTATTTAAATGACTTTGAAGCACTGTATTATATAAAACGACTAATTTCAAATATTGTGGATCTCTGGGAAAAACTTAATTTACAATAGTTGCAAATAAACCGATAATCTTTTTTTGTATGAAAGATTGTGACTAAGCTGGTCGTTAATTTTGGTCGTATCGAGCGATTTAGCTTTCTACAGTATCATTTCTATCTTCTTTCAAAGAGTGGCATCCCAAACTTTGTACTGTAACACGATTCCCAAACACACGTTTTTTAAATACAATAAAAAACAATGTTTACCTCAATAAATTACAAGAAGAAATATATTTGGTTACCAAGAGTAATGTTTGCAATTAGCCATGACTGTAACACAGACTGTAAGCGTTTCATTATGTTAAAAAATTAAACGCTAATATAAAATACAAATGTGTTTTAACGAAAAATATTTCACTTTGTAAAGCTTTTTATGTACCCGGAGTCGATGCCACATTAAAAGAGAAGATAACATCAATAACACTTACATATGTTATTGATGAATATTCTATTAGTTTTAAGACTCTATTTGATTTGTCTCATTATTATATACAACTTTATGATATTTGAAGTTCAATTACATTAAAATCTAACGTGACCAACACAAATACTACAACACTAATAAAATATTATAAAATTTGAATTTGTAATTCATCGAAAAACTTCATATAACATAATGTCGTAGATTGTATATTTTTGTTAATAAAATTGTAAGTTACAACACAATGTTATCCTTTGCAAGCAAATGGTCCAAATATTATTATTGCCTTTAAATGTTGTGATAGGTATCTAGAATCCAATGCTTTGATATTTAATTAAATAATTATAAATCCCAATTATTGTAAATTTCAAAATCATAACTTTTAAATGTATTTTATTTTTCGAATTCACTTACTAGATAGTTTCGAACTTTTGAAGTCAAAGTGAATTAAATTTATTTGTGGTTATCGTTCTTTTATATAGTAGCACCTAAGTATAGGATAACATTTGAATTAAATTCGTCTTTGAAATTTAATAAATCGATTTTTGAATTTGAAGCATTTGTTTTATTTCACGTTTTTATATCCTTTTTTTTTTACAGATCACCTCCAATATATTACACATACAAGGCATCTGCTAGTCCTTTAGACAAGCTTGTAAACAGAACAGAAAATAACAATCCAAAGGCATGTTTTATTTTCCCGCGACCCGCATATACCTTTGGTTTTGATGACTTTCAAAACAAAGGTTTCAAACAAAACCAAATTCAATCCGTCGCGGAAGTAGCAAAGTAATTACATAACAAAAAATTATTATCATGGCATATAAATAGGGGGTGATCTGTGCAACAACCAAATTCTTAGTCTGTATAGTTCCAAAGTTATTGTTGATTATGATAACATTATTTGTTACCGTCTAGTAAATTTGTTACCACCTGGTAACACATTTAGTACAACTTCTATGATTTTTTAACAGATGCCGTGTAAATTCTTAACCTGCGCTAGGGTCAAAATACAATAAAAATTCAACTGCAACCTTTCAAAAAGCTTTTTATAAGCCAACAAAGGATAGTTTTTGGAATTCTTGCCACCCGAAAAGAAGAATTTAGTCTACTTAGTTCAAATATTTATACGTGACGTGGCGGTATTTAAGGACCGTGTACCTTACTTTGATTTTCTTCGTTTTAGAAATCTAAATCTAAGGGTTCATACCTATTATTTTTTATTCAGATCCTTTGGTAGTTTAGTCATTGCCTTTTTAGTCACAGTATACGTTACGTTAAATAATGACGGATCCTTCCTAAAATTAGATGAATGACAGTTCTACAGTATATGACAGTACAAAAAATCTTTTCTTACCTTTCATCTTAAACACATCTAGAACCACCTGTAACAATAGAATGTCTCTTTGACCTCAGCCACAAACTATGCAGAACCTAAGAAAAATATAATGCCATTTTTTTTTTTTTTTTTGTTCCCCTCCGCGGGAAGGGCAGGAGGATAAAAATGCCCTGACGCATACTCTGGCGCGATTCCAAAGTTATGTGGGACTCGTCCCGACGCCTACCAGGACCATACCCACTAAAAACCCCCTGTCGGCTCGTGCATTTTTGCCACTCAGCCTTCATCTGAGCGACGGCCAATTGGAGAAAGAGGCCGCGCTAGCGGGGCCCAGAAGGGGTCACCCGCTGGGATTACATAGCACTGAAGGTGCTCAAAGCACTGAAGGTGAATACGTAGCACTGAAGGTGCTCAAAATGAAAATCAATAATTAAAACAAAAATTAAAAAATTGCAAAATAAAATTGAATTAACTCGCATTTACGTTAGTATTAGGATTTACGTTAGAATTAGAATTTACGTTAGAATTAGAATTTGCGGCCAGAAGGGCCTCGAGATCGCGTGACAGTCTGGTGGATGAGTACGCTTGCGCATTTCTAGGCCTAGCGACTTTGAACTTCGAGTCTAACACAGGAGTAGCATATGAGACAGAATCACGAACTAGAGGATTGGGATGGGTTTCGGAGCGTTTGAAGAACGCTTCAGAGAGTGTTTTGAGATATTGTTGTACTGTAGGCAGTTCAAGATCTCTATGCAAGTCCGCGTTACGCACGTACCACGGTGCGCCTGTGGCCCGGCGGCAAAAGAGGTTTTGAACTACCTGCAGTTTGTGCAGGAGGGAGGGTTTGGCGTGGGCAAAGATTGGCGAGGCATACGTCATGACGGGTCTAACGCAGACCTTGTAAAGTGTACGTTTGTTTCTGAAGGACATTTTACTTTTTCTACCTAACATGCTATTTAGGCGGACTAAATAGTGACGAGCGAGTTTCGAAACTCTTTCAACGTGTGGCTTGAAAGAAAGCGTCGGATCTAATGTGACGCCTAAGTATTTAGTACTGCGCTTCCAGGGGATGGGAATGCCTAACATTCGAACGTGGGGATCGCCATCGGGACGACGGCGTTTGTGGTCGAAGCGCATCGCAGAACTCTTTTCAGGGTTCACATCGATGCGCCATTCTTGAAACCATGCACCAAGGGCGTTTACGGCCTTTTGGAGTCTGGTTACAAGGCGCCGAACACCGTGGCCTTTGGTATAGAGTGCGGTGTCGTCAGCGAAGAGGGCGAGTTCGACGCCTTTCGGCGGGATGGGAATGTCGTTGGTGTACACGGTGTACAGCAGAGGGGCGAGGACTGAGCCTTGAGGGACTCCAGCCTTTATGGGACGAGGTGCAGAAAGCGTGCCTTCGTGTTTAAATCGAAACGTACGGTCTTTGAGAAACGACGCTATTATCCTGACTAGGCGATCCGGTAAGCCTATCTTGTAGAGTTTATAAACGAGACCGCTGTGCCAGACTTTATCGAAAGCCTTGGCTACGTCAAAGAAAACCGCGACTGTTTTATAACGACGCGGATAGAAACCCTCAAGTATATACTCGACGATTCGGTGGACTTGCTGAGGGCAGGAGTGTTTAGCGCGAAAGCCGAACTGATGGGGAATAATGAGAGGATCGCCATCCGTTGGAAACAGATGGTTCCGCATTCGAGAAAGTATGACTCTCTCGAGAAGTTTAGACATTGCCTTGAGGAGGCAGATGGGTCTGTGATTAGCCGGGACGTTCAGAGGTTTGCCCGGCTTGGGAATGCCTATGACTGTCGCTTCTTTCCAAGCTTTAGGAAAGTAGCTATGGTCGAAGCAGGCATTGAAAATGATAGCTAACAAGGTAAGCATCTGTTGCGGTAGGTGCTTAAGTGCGTGGTTGGAAATTCCATCCGCACCCGGAGCCTTTTTGGACTTTTGATTTCTAATGAGAAGCAAGATTTCGTCATTAGAGACTGTGACAGGGTCGGCGGTGATGGGGAGAGAGTCTCTGCGAAGGACTTCGTCCTCCACCGCTTTGATGTGAGTGGGATTCGCGGGTTGCGTGCTGGGCGAGCATTGTGCGGCAATGCTGTCGGCGAAGCATTCGGCTTTCTCTTCGACTTCGAAGGCAGTAGTGCCATCGGGACGAGTGAGAGGAGGAACGTGAGAGACGGTGTCTACGCGTAAGGCTCGGGCCATGCTATAGTACGCTTGGTGGGACGGAGAGATATTCGCCATGAGATCGTTCATCTGAGCGTCTCGGAGTTCCGCGAGGCAAGACCTAACTTTACGTTGAAGCTGATTCGCAGCTGTTCTATAGGCGGGCGTGGGATATTTCTTGGCTCTCCGGAGAGCCGCGTTTTTAGCTTTAATAAGATTGCTAACGGCTAAGGGAAGCGTGGGTTTGCCTTGCTTAGCAACCTTTTCGTTGTCACTGATGGCTGAGTTGATAGCATCAGTGAGAGAATTTACTAATGAATCGATTTTATCCGGGCTATCTAATTGCTCGGGAGAGATCGCGAGTGGAGAGTTCGGAGCCTCTAAGGCTGAAACTAACGTATTTTTAAAACCTTTCCAATTGGTAAAGGTCTTAGGAGATGAGACGTTATCGTTCGGCGGTCCTAGCACGAGGGAAACGGGGCGATGGTCGGAGCCTAGGTCATCGAGCGGTTCGATAGACCTTAGGTCAAGATTGATTCGCTTGATAATTGCAAAGTCGAGGATGTCAGGAGAGTAGGACGGGTTTTTGGGATAGTGAGTGGGAGTGACGGGGGATATGACATCTAGGTCAAGGGAGTTAGTGATGTCGAGGAGAGCGATACCGCTGGTGTTAGTCGATAGGCACGTCCAGTCAGTATGTTTGGTGTTAAAGTCTCCGAACATAATGACTGAATGGCCGAGGGCGAGGATGGCCTCAAAGTCGCTTCGGATTGGTCTGGTACCACTAGGTATGTAGATTGAAGCTATGATGATGGTCGGATGACCAGTCATAGCCAATCTACACACAGTGGCTTCCATGTTGAGGAGAGGAGGGGTAGGGAGAGGACAGCAGTGGAAGCCTCTTTTGTAATATATAGCGGTGCCGCCGAAACCGTCAGAGTTGGGCCTATCGTTACGAATAAACGCGTACTTAGGTATAGCGAATCCCCTGGAGCGGTTTGGAGTAAGCCATGTCTCCTGGAGAAGGAATAAATCAGGTTCTTTGTTCTGAAGGAACAGTTTAATCTCGGGAAGGTTGGTATTAAGGCTACGAGCGTTAAAAGATACTAGGGATAAGCCCTTGGGTTTAATACGACTGGACGCTGGATTCGCGGGTCTAGACATTATAATTTATTATTTACGAATTTATACAAATATAAAAGAATTTACAACGAACTTAGGAGCGAGTGATGCTCGGCTAAAGCAAATAAACGCTCTTGAGGAGAGCGGGCGGCTCGCAGTTTGCGTGCGAGCACGGAAATTTCGTTAATATCGACGTTTTGAATAACGTCGAACACGGTCTTCATGTCCTCAGCCAACGACGACTGAGGGGAAGAAGACAACGCGGGACGCGGCCCTACGGGAGCTACGGGAGCTGGGATGGGTCGGGAAGGTGCAGGCGGGACGGCCGGACGCTGCCTCCAAGACAGAGCCGGAGTAGGCGTCGGCTGAACGGGCTTTGCTTCCGGGGGACCCCGGTTGCGCAGCGGCGGGAAGTTAGCAGGAGTAAGTGGCGGCGCCGGTTTAGGCGCGACCCTCTTGGTAGTGGAGCGCGGAGCGCGCGGGCAACCCCTGTAGTTTGCTGTGTGGCCGGACTGGCCGCACAGCACACAGGCAGGGGGGGAAGTGGATTCGGGAGTGCGAGTGCACTCCTTAGTGAAGTGAGGATCCAGGCACTTTACGCACCTGGGGGGAGCTGAACAGTTAGCCGCTGCGTGGCCATAGAGCTGGCAGCGGTGGCACTGCCCAGGGTGACCACGGGGGTTGGGACGCTCGACGGAGATATTTGAGAGTCCATATAATGCCACGAAGGTGCCACGCTTTTGTTACAAACTTTCGGCCCCCGTACCGTACCCGTACAAAAACAATATAAACCCCTGTCACAGTCGAATTCCAGAAAATGAGTGCCTAAAGGTCAAAAGTTTTGCCATCCTTAATCCTTTTGTGCAATAATTTAAGTAACAATTTGTGACGAAGGGTTGAATTAACCCTTAACAAAACAAAAGATATAAAAACTGTTTTGTTTGGCTTTGCGAAGGGACAGCTGCCTACTGTTAACTCCTAAAGAGCAACTGGACATGTAATTGCTTTTTATTTGGGTATTTGATATAAGCAATATAATATACAAATTATATATATATTCCAGGTTAAGAGAGAAAGGTTTTTGCTCCTTAAATTAAACAATTTAATCGAGATCTAAATTCTTAACTATAAGTGCCATAATTTTTCATTCATTTTCATCAGAATATTGACCTAGTATGATAATAATATATCATTTGTTTATTGAAACTACATACAAATACAGATTACGTCATTGAAGTTAAGAAATGCTTGTGCAAAGGTACTACTTACGCATAATGTAAAGAGAAAATCGTCTAATATCGGTCGTACTAATGACGCCATATAGTTACTATTAAGGTGCTTTTAATTGCTAAGCAAATCTAGGCTTAGTTAAGATAAAATATAAATTTGCTTAGCAAGATCCAAACTTAGGAACCAACTGACGTCTCTAGAGCGGCCGTAAGAGTTTCCGTTGAAAGTTGTCTAATGACGTCATCGGTGGTTTCGTCATCGAGTCGCAGCCGTACCCTAGAGATTCCTAGCCCTACTACGATGACGGCACCATATTGTGTTTACTAAGACATAGCAGGCATATAGCAGTAGGTATACAAAATGGTAGTCGTAACTTTGGTGTCCAATGACGGAAATCATGGTTCATATTTTAAATTTAACCTTAGATTTAATAACGCTCTGATATAAACATATACGCATTAGCTAATTAAAAGGAGGAGAAATTTACGAAATTAAGGTAAGTGACTACATAATAGGTATTTTTATGAACTTAATATAAAGTTAATTTATATAGTATCGTACGCGTATTGTTCGGTCAACCTTTTACATTATCAAAATAGAATAAAAAGGTAACAAGTAACAGGAATTTACAATATTTTACATTTCACTTTCGGAATTGTAGACATTTGTTGGAAACTAGGAATTAATTACTATTAGCTACCATTCATTTTATTAATGGGTATTAGAAACCGCAGAACCGCTTACATCAGTAGCATTTCAATTTGATAATATTTAGAACACAGAATACAAAATCAACCAATTTCATTTTAATTGTAAGACAAACCTTATGATTGGGATAGTTAAAAAGAAATTTTTAAGACACCAAGAGCCAAGAGCTTCAAATTTTTCCTACAGTGCGATGAATAAAAATTTTTTATTGGCTTAGCAAATCTAGACTAGGTATAGAATAGAATTTGCTTAGCAAAATGTATTCATCGCAGTGCTTCAAGTAACTATTTCAAGTTTCCGAGTGCTCCATTAACCAATTGCTTGAGCCCTTATTAGATTCTTTTAAAAGGAATAAAAAACTGCAGTAAGTTAGTATACTAAATAAAATATTTATTGTATATATTAATCACATTAACCTTTTTAAGACGCAAAATGTAAAAACATAAATTATTTTATTTTATTCGCCACTTGAAGTTTCAGCCGCTTAAATCCTAGTCTAGTGTATTTTGGAAATTAAATATAAACTATGTTTTTCCCGGATAACGCAAATAGCCAATAGCGCAAGAATTTTTAAAATCGGCCCAGAAGTTTAAGAGTTCGTCGATCAAGACACCAACGAGCCTTTTCTCTGTATAATAGTAAAAAAGTTGAAAAAAGGAGATATCCAACGTTTAAATTTACAATTAAAACTGTTTAGGAAACGGAATAGCATGATGCAGATTAGAAAACCTGTAATTATTATCGAAAAATCAAATAAATAATAATTCCAAGCCAAGACAAACATTTCTGAACGTAAACACGTATAAAATGTAATGTACTGAATTTAAGATTATTTTTATAAAACATTATTATTTCTATTGTAGAAATAGAACGCTTAATATTTGTTGTGGATGATGTTACTATGAACTACTAACCTTTGTGGTTAAAATGTTATCTTCGAATACTAATAATAATAATAATTGAGACATCACCAGTTCTGTTTGTTAAAGCACAGCAAACGGAACTGGGATAAATAATCATAAAAAATACAAACAAACAATTATCTACGTTTACGTTTTTTCTATTGTGCAACGACCTCCCAGCTGATAGCAAGGTCCGCGCGATATATGGATAGGTGTGGGGCCGCGTGTTTTAGATCTAAATGTTTAGAATTTCTTATAGAAAGACTAAAGTCCAATTAAAAATCGGATTTTTTGCTGTAAAATGGTGAAGACTAACTCAAACTAGAATATTTTTTGTAAAATACTTTTTTGGACACCCTGTATATGACATACAACTTAGTCTTACTTCCCACGGATCCAAAAGTGCGATTACTGACCTCAAACTTTAAAAAGTGCAATCAAGAATAAACGTGTTTTCTCAAAATGGAGGAACTTTGTTGTCGAAGAAATTATGAAATCTAATTCACTCTGATCACTAACTCCATCTAGGGCAAGTTTGTTGAACTCTTTTCAGAAGTTTAATAATCATCTACAATATTTGACCTTTGGAAAAGGTATATTATTCGCGTAGGCGACGTGAATAGATGCGGCTAATTCTAGCATACCCAAGGTAAACAGCTAATAGTCGCGGATAGACTAAGAAATGGCCTGTAATTAGTGACATGGTAATAAGTAATTTCAAATTTTCTGTAACAACATTACGAACTCAAAGTTTACTTTATGAGTAATTATTTATACAGGGTTACAGGTCGACCTATTCCCGTTAACATCGTTTCTGACTGATTTCACTATAAAACACCCGTCCAACCGTTTTCAAAATATTCGAATTTAATTGTTTTTTTATAAAAATTTCCCAATTTTCGGCTATCAGCTTGAGTGAGTGAAATGTGTAAGTCTTATTTTTATTATTTTTTGATTTTTACATGTAAAATAAGATGCTTTATGACCTCAATAACCAATATTGTACGTAAATTGAATAAACAAGTCGTTGTAGACGATTAAATCTTTAAAAAAATAAAAAAATAAAGATTTGGAAAGTTTATTTTTCATCCGTATTTAGCAAATTTTATCAAAGTTTAAGATATAGATTTCTAATGTTTTTCAAAAAGTCGAAAACAATATTTATTCAAAACCGTGAGGCCAAGCTAATTTTATTTATGCTGGGTAAGTAGCTGATGACCCCCCTGTTGGCCATTTGCACATGTCCAACCCTATACCGAACACCCTGTATATAGGATACCTAAAATTAAAATCCATAACAAGCTACTCATAAACACGTTTGTCTTTTATCTCACATTTGTCGCCGTGCGTTTAATGAGTCCTGAAATTCATAAGTCATTAAAATGATTTACATAATAATCAAATTTTCTAATTTTTATTGCTATAAACACATTTATCTTAAATAGCAGCACTGGGTTAACATTTACCCTTAAAATTCAATCGCGTTTAAAAAAACTTGCGTACTTGTATGAATACATTGCTTTCTTTTCTGCATGCATGTTTGCTTGCCTGCATGAACGCTTGTAGAACTGCATGTATGCTGGTATGGGTACATAATATAGAAGAAAAATATATAGCAACAATAAATAACTCCTCACAAATGCTAATTGCTTATTAAGGAATCCCGAGAAAAATTTCTCAACATATTTGGAGACTGTAATCAAATATTTTTATAATATTACACTTATTTCGACTGCGACATCTGGATAACCCATAAAATTTTTTAAATAATCATTGTTTAACTTATGCTCACTTGCTATGATGACGTTTAGAAGTGATTATTACGGAGTTTTTTATGAATAGAGATATTTATCACAATAGAATTTACGATTTTTTACGTATAGAAATTTCAATTTTAGAACATGTTAATTTATGGGTTAACTTATTATGACGAGTATTATTTAGGAAAATCGATAGTTATGACGATACATTTTATGACATATTACGAGAAAAAAGTTTAGGAGACAAAACAGACAACTGTTATATTTATTTATTTATTTGGGTTTCTAACGAAAAATACACATCACACATTAAATTATATAGCTGCAGTGTTGAGTCTTGTGATTTTCTATTTACAAGAAACCACAGCGTGCAATAACAATAAACATTTGAAATTAGAACAAAATACGAGTACTTAAATATAATACAATTTATAAATTAAAGTAAACATAAAATGTAAAGGCAGGATTGAGCAAATACAGAAGTGATATAAGGGTCTAGGAACCAGCCTATAATTTAGTCAAGATATTCTTCTTGAATTAATAAAATTTGTTACAAAACATGTCTATATCCTCCGAGTCCCTGGATATGCTATTATAAAAGTTACTAAGTCTTGCAATATATACTATATTATTAGAAATGGTAGAAATATTAAGCCTGTTTTACGATGCCTCACTTTCCCCTATTTCAAAAAGCAAAGGTGATGGACTTACCAGTCAACGCAGAGCCCTTAATAATTATTTTGATAAAGACGCCTAATTCAACAAAAAGGCAATGAGTTAGAAAGATAACTTAGGTAATTATTTACGTTACTGCATCTGCATTCCACTTGAATTTTTAATGAAAATTTTCACCTGTACTAAAACTAGAAATGTTAAAGCATGTATATTTGTTCATTTTGAATTAGTTGAAACATTCCATGTGATAAGTTTTTAAAAACAAAAAGCTGGGTTGGTGTTATTTCTATAAAAAAAAACATTGTCACTTAATTTAATATGATTTTTTTTCCTTCTTTAAAACTACCGCAGTAACCTTTATGTAAATTATTAACATAACGTAATTTCAACGTTTTCAACAGATAGATAAATTCTTTCGACACTACCATGAATCTTGTAGGATATTAATACATATAAGAAAATTGTGCACCTGTATAATTACTTGTCGATAAACGATAAACTACGATAAACGATAAACTTGTCCTGACTAGAAATTCCGTATTATTCGCAATATACCAAAGTTTCCAGACATTTATCCAAATTACTATAAATACAACTGCATTGCCACTGCATTACTCCCAATGGTAATAAATAATAGCATTTAAGTGGTCGGGCAGCGACGGTTGGCGAACAAGTGTCGTGTTGCGATGATTTCCCGCGGGCGCCATGACACCAGAAGCGACACTTCCAATTTTAAATGAAAACTAATACGTCCTCGGAAAAATTGTGGTTAAAGCAGGTTTAAGTTTATTTAGAAATTGGGCAGCCAGTATCAGGTTAGATGTAATTAATAGTTAATATCTTTAAACATATTTTCTTAACTTAAAGTTAATAACTAAGCGAAAGTTATTTTATTGATTTGTATATTAGAAATACTATTCAATAAAGAATTTTCAAGCACTTGACACAAAAACGGCCAACCTTCCTTAAGTTCTTTTTGGAGTAATTTTTACATAATATTATTTGGGAAAAATATCTTAATATAAGTCTTAAATAAATAACAAAATGCATGTGCAGAGCATGTCTATGTAATAAGGCATTAAAACTTAAAGGGTTTCCAAGTACTAGGACACTATGAGCCATCGTAGCTTTTATTCCGTATACGGTCTCTTTAAGGCTTCTCCGTTGATTTCTTCGAGAACTTTATTGATAGGCACCAGGCGCTCAGGAATCAGCGGCTTTCGGAGACCATCGGCGAATAGAGTTCTGATGTTGAAGCCGAAGCCGTGACGACCTATGATCCTGTAGACAGAATTCTTTTTTAATTTTTAGACTGTACTAGACTATTTTTCATAATTATTAATGTTACAGCATAAAAGCACATTCATAGATATTTGTGCTTCGGAAGGCAGTTTAAGTCAGCAGTTCCGGTTGTTGTCGCAAGATAACAGTCGCTAAGCTACGTCACAGGCCAACGGAGTTTTCATAGGCGGCTCGATCAAATCTGGACCCAGAGGGTGCCACTTCCTTACACGATAAAAATGAACACAGATTCCGTGTCTCATTCAATTTTTTTTTTCTATAGACATTGATACACCTAATCCAGTTTGATGACGAATCATTATTTCTTTGTAACTCCCGACGCGGAAAAAAGGGTGGTTTATGAGTAAGTAGCCACACGTATACACACACAAGTATACACACACACGTCTGTCTGTGGCATTGCATGCCCCATGCGAACGGTACAATTTAGATGCGTTTTGTTTATTTAAATGTAACAGGGTTAACGCATTTAACTTCGCAGTAAACTTTAAAACTGATTTCGTGAAATAAATTGCTATCTGGGTGATCTTGGGAAAATTTGAAACAATAACGATATCTCTACCGCGTTGACCGCTTACTGTGCCTGCAACCCACTCGCGACTTAGTACTTACTATGCCTGCAACCCACTCGCGACTTAGTACTTACTATGCCTGCAACCCACTCGCGACTTAGTACTTACTATGCCTGCAACCCACTCGTGACTTACTACTTAGGGTACGGGGAAACAGCACTAGTGCCCAGGAGCTTTTTGTACTTCAAAAAAAAATCTATTACAATTCTTACTAACATAAAACAAACCGAAAGCTGTAGGCCACATTGCCAAAAACTTCGAATTCTAACTTTGACTAGTATTTAGATATTGGAAATGTGCAAATTGTGAGTAACTAAAGTTACTGAAAACGTTTTTGATAAATAAATCCTTTTTATAATCTATACGCATTTTTTAATGAAAAACACGCAATGACATTCATGTTTAAAAAATCCAAATCACATTTAAAAATATATGATATTAATTATTATGACAATATTTTTTATAAAAATGACATTATTGGATTAATTTTGATGAATGAAACGTCGGTCTCTCTATTGCTACACCCTAAGGGGTACACATGTGATCATAAAATAAATATGTTGAGTATTGATCGATTTTTAATTAATAATAATAATAAATCCTCAATCATACCAACTGTATGGCCCAAAGTAAGCAGAGCTTGTGCTATTGATGACCATACAGCGAACTGGGGGGAAACCCAGAATAAAAATACATATATAAATATCAACAATCATGACCTGAGAACAAACATTTATGTTCATCACACAAAAGGACTCGAATCTGAGACCGCCGGCGTATGAGGCAAGTCTACTAACTACGCTACTCGGTCGTTAACCACATTAAAATACTTACTTATAGGGGTATTCCAGTGGCACATAATCAGATTTGTAAATTGGCTCGATATTAATTTTTGGTTTATCATAATTCAGTTCCTCCTTCTTGACAGTTGACAATGACGTAAGGTACGGCAGATACGGGCTGTAGATGTCAGCTGTCACTGCGTAAGTGCAGGCCAAGAGCTGTATGTCAAATTAATGGTTACCATTTGGGTAGTAATAAAATGAAATAGCAAATGAAAGGTTGTAATCATTTTGTCAAGAGCTGCTAATTTTTCTTTATAAAATAAAATTAAATATTTAGAATCTTCAAGGAAATCGGAAATAATTTTTATAGTAGGTAATATTTAAGTGTTAAGTGGATCTAGAAACTGTGAACACAGGAATTCACTTTATTCAGTCATATCAATTGAAGGTTCAGTTTCTTTTGTAAACATTATATTTAACTGAAAATTCTATCCCGTCTATTTAGATCTATTTATGATTATTTAAAAAATACTATACGTTCCAAAAAGGAAGTAACAAATCTTATTTTCCTTTTTCGGAATAAAAATTCAAGATACTCACGAGTACTAAAGTCTTCATTTTGCCTTAAACAACCAATCGCACGTCCCCAATGTGTTAAGTTGAACAATCTTCTGAAATATAAACCTTCAACGTGAAAAACTCATTTTTTTAACTCTCAGTTAATTCAGTGGCGTGTGCGTTTAATTACTCATTTGAAACGGACTGTTCCACTTTGGCCTACTGTTTCTTAACATTTTTATCACATCTATAAACAAATTCGAGAATCTGAAAATGACCATGGTAAATGGCTTTATTGAATTAATGAAGAAGAAACATGAAGTCAAAGTGTAACACTTATATAAAAAGCTTTTTGGTCTCTTTAAGAGGAAATCGTCAGAATAGATGTATGAATAGAATGGCCTTTCCTTAAGTAATTAAGTTCGTACTGTTTGAAAAGGAGGCAGTTCAAACGGTTACTGCTTAAGTAATTGAGCAACAAGAACAATATACGATGATTTTTAAAACGTTAGTATTTACACCTTGTCGCAATAACTTTCAGCGATGTACTCTTATTGCTTAAGCTATGAAGACCCATTACTATGACTTCTTTTATAAGATTTGAATTTTAAGTAGAAACTGGAATTTAAATTTACATAAAATACCGACTTGAAGGCAATACATATGAACTATAAATTTTTTTTTTTTTAATCAATATTTATTTATAGAGGGTTTTACAAAAGCCACCCTCATCGTGACTCTCTAAATCCACATCAATAAAATTAATAATATAATATTACCTATTATCTAAACATATTTTCACTACATTATATAACAATTTGGCCTCCTTCGAAATAGGGGATGATAATATACTGTTTACCAAACCGATATTGAAATTTTTCAAATTAAGGCGGCGCCTCTGTACCACATTCCGATCACACTCCATAGTAATATGAAAAACATCCTCAACCACACCACATTGACTACAATTTGGAGAATCAATTTTACGCATCAAGTAAGCAAAACTATTTAACGGAATATGACCAGAACGGAGACGAAGAGCTAATACAATGTCTTGCCGACTCATTTTAATCAATTCAAACCAAGGGACTCGAGGAACTGACGGCTGGATGGTTTTATACCAGATACCTTTAGAAAGCGATCTTTCATTAAAATATTCAGACCAAATGTCGTAGCACCTAATTTTAACTTTATAGAGAACATCACCGAACCATGGAACCCAATGAAAATAAATACCCTCCGTCATGGCCTGTTTGGCCAGCCGATCCACTTCCTCGTTTCCCAGGATACCTGAATGAGAGGGAATCCATTGGATAACAATATCTTTTTTTCTTAATTTTAAGCTATTTATCATATTTATAATCATATAAGCTAATGGAAAGCCTCGGAAAATGGTAGTACATCGAATCAAATGTTGAATAGTACTTTTTGAATCTGTTAAAATAACGAATTTTTGAAAATTTATGCTCTGAATGTACGATAATGCTTCTAAAATTGCTATCATTTCTACGGCCATAATCGAAATTTCTGCATTAATCTGTATTTTAACAGATTCTTTAGTTTCCCAATCTAAAAACGCACCCCCGTTTCCGTTCTCTGTTTTCGAACCGTCTGTAAAAATTTTGTAAAAATATGTATATCTATTTTCAAAAATATCAGTCCATGCAGATTGAATATGTGCTCGAGTGTACTTACATTTTGCCTTGTCTATTCCGCTTAAATTAGGTTTTAAACAATCAGATAAATCAATATTTGTGACCCATGTATCAAGTGAATACATTTCGGGCTTACTATTGGATTGGATATCTGTGGACTTAAATGAGTTATGCATGGTTACAAGTAAAGGTTTTATTTTTCGATTCCAAAAACGGTTTTGAACTAAATTACACATTTCATCCAGAACATTACATACCATATTATCAAAAGATAGGTATATAGGTGTACTTTTGATAAATCCACCAATCACACGTAAACATATATTTTGTATCTTATCTAATTTAGAAAGATGAGTTGCACTACTATTGGCATACAAAAAACTGGCATAGTCAATACGACTTCTGACTAACGCTATATATAACCGCTTCAAATGATTCACATGAATACCATACCCAGAACCAGCTAAGACTTTGAAAATATTTACATATTTTAGTACCTTATCTTTGGTTTCGTTGATATGTTTTCCCCAACGAAGATTACGATCCAACCAAAGACCTAAATATTTGACAGAATCAACAACAGGTAATACTTGACCATTAACATTTATGTTAATAAAATCTCTCCTATAACCTCGTTTAAAAAGACACAATTTACTTTTAGACGGTGAAATTTCTAGTCCAATATCTAACAACATATTATGAATCTTATCCAAAGTCTTTTGGATTTTCCTCTCACCGAGGTTTATATCATCATAATAACAATAAAAAACAAAATCGTCTGCATACTGTGATATAAATATATCTTTTTCTAGGGACTTGCAAATTTCTAAGGTAGCCAAATTAAATAAAAGGGGTGACAATGGATCCCCTTGAGCTAAACCACGACAAGTAGATCTCTGAAAAATAACTTTTCCATCCAAAAAAATTTTGAGATTTCTTTCTTTCAAAAAATTCCACAGGTAATTACATATTTTACGACCAACTTTAAGTTTATCTAAGGTCGATATTAAAACAGTGTTTTCCACGTTATTGTAAGCGCCATCAATATCTAAGAAACAGCTCATAGTGGGCAAACCTTTTGAAAACCCAACTTGTATCCTCGAAACCAAAACGCTTAAATTGTCTAAACAGGATTTGCACTTTCTAAAACCTAAAGTGTTATTCGAAAAAACATTAAGTTTTTCCACATACCAGTCAAGTCTATTGTTTATAACCGAGTGAAAAATTTTGCACAAACACGATATTAAAGCTATCGGTCTCAATGAGGATACACTATTTGGTTCCCTACCAGGTTTCGGAATTGGTATGATGCCAATGTCACGCCACTGAGTTGGAACAAACCCATGCTTTAAAAAATCGTTAAATAAATCAACCAGAAACTCTTGAGCATTTAAAGATAAGTGCTTTAGCATCGAGTAAGATATACCATCACAACCAGGAGATGTATCTTTAGATTTTATACATTTACGCAACTCGTGGATAGAGATGTCTGCATCGAGAGGTGAATCATATGAAGATAGCGGAGGCATTGCAGGAGTAGCATAGTCAGGGGTTAATGAACATAGAAGTTTCTCAACTCTGAAAGGATCCATATATTGTCGTGGGTTCTTATAACCCTTCATCCAGCTCATTTTTGACCACATGTCACTAGAGGTAGTGCCCTCATCTATTGATGAACAAAATGAGTTCCAACCATTTCTTATAGATAGATTCAATTTCTTTTTTGAAATTTCAATTTTTTCAGTTAATTTATCTAAATTTTGTGGTATCGGATTTTTCCTAAACTTACCTAACGCTTGTCTACGCTCCGCAACTGATTTAGAAAGATCTGGAGTCCAATACGGTTTTGGGGTAAACACAGAGCTAGGGTTTTGTTCGATTGTATAGCAAGGGATAAAGGAATCTGAAGCTAAATTTATATATTGAGTAAAAAGTTCATAATCTTTTTGCAAATCGCTAGTACGTTGAACGTTTGTAAATATTTCGTTTAAGTATTCTGTATAAGCACTCCAATCAGCTTTTATTACTAGTATTTAAACATTGACGTTTGGAGATTTTAATGAACAAGTGGTCACTGCCCAAGGACTCATTAAGCACAGACCAGGTGAAATCAAGTCCAATATCCGCACTTACCAAGGAAAGGTCAGGTGCAGATTGTTTTAAAATACCTTCAACAAGTTTTAAACGAGTAATATCACCAGTATTTAAAATCACAAAATTGCTATTTGAAAAGGCCGAATGAAGTTGGTTACCTCTAACGTCTGTTTTGGTCGACCATGTTAAATGGTGTCCATTAAAATCACCCAAAACCAAACATTTCTCTGTACTTAAATTTAAAATCTCATCCCAATCCTCTTGCCTAGTATTGACATTACCTGGACAATAAACAGCTACCAGGTTTTGTATAGGAAAACAATTGAAAACCTTTACTTGTAACACTTCAATACCTAAATTATTTAAACAAGTAGCAAAAGATGTAGACTTAATTGAATTATGAACTAAAATCATTAAACCGCCATAACCATCAACTCTATCTCTTCTATAAATATTATAACCGTTAACTTTTACAATTTTGTCTTCGTTTAACCAAGTCTCACTAACTATAGCAATGTGAACTTTTTCAATACGCAACAATTCCTCGAAAGATTTCAATTTAGGCAATATACTTTGGGCATTCCATTGTATAATGTTTAACTTAATTAGTTTAGGAGAAGCCATTGGAAATATAATTTAATAACATTTTAATAAGAGACCAATCTGAAATTAAACCCACAGCATAGATAACTAACCATTCCACAACTAATTTGATGATACTAAAAATTTTAGATTTAAAACATACGTTTTTAAGAAACAGGACATTTTTAACTCTATTTATCAACTCTATAAATGAAACTTTATCTTTAAGCTGTTCTTCCTCACTATCACTAACTTCCTTTTCATTATTCTCCTCATCATTTCTCCATTTCATTTCAGGCTTCTCTGGTTTTAAAGGTTTTTCTTTTATTATTTGCTCTTTCTTTCTTTGTCGTAGTTTTTTAACCTCCACATCAACATTATCAATTTTATTGCATAGAACTTCTTTGTAAGATGGAGTATGAACATTTATTATCTCTACATTATTATCCAAACAACTATTGTACAAAGGGGGAAACTGTCTCTTTAGCGGGTGAATATTTTTGTTTTCTAACTCTTGAATTTTAGATGATGTATCATAAAGGTTGATCGCTTTTTTATATGTACAATTGAATTCTGCCATCAATTCTCGGAGGCGCTTCTCTTTAAGGTACGTTGGACAAAACTATAAATTTAAACAAATAACAAAAAACAAACAAATAATAAAAACCATTTGTTGAATTTACCAGTACAACGTGAAATAAACCATGTGCGTGATCCTTCTCATTCCATACCAATGTCAAATTTAAATTTAGATTTCCTCTCATTTATTTATCCTTAGATTTACAACATAATTACTTAACTATGTAGAAGAATTTCATAAAATTGTTTTCATTTGTTAATTTTATAGTGAAAGTAGAGTTTCGTTCGTTTGTTACCATCTCACCTGGGACGGTACTACAGTCCTTCCTATTTTAACCGCCAAAATAATCAGGTTTACGTGGTTCTGTTCTCGTCAAACATTCAGTGCAATTACTGAAATAATGGCTATTCAAACTACAGCCTTTGGAATAATATAGTCATCATAATAATCACATTCCATATTGATAAATACAGCACCTACCGTTGTCCATTGATGCGGATCCCACTTACTATCAAATAGGCCGATTGCTAGCTACGAAAAGAATTAAAAAAATAGAATAGCTTGTATTTTATTTATAAGGGTTATCCTAATCTAATTTAACTCCCAAAATTGACTAGACAAAAGTGTGTCTCCAAATTTTTATGAATATTTCATAAAAACATCTGATTATGACACGAGAATAAAAATCGAGACAGAAAACTCTCGTGAGGCTTACGAAAGCAAAGCGACAATATTTCGACAGTATTTTTTATGTTTTTGTAACTTTGTCTTAGCTGGCAAATGAGCAGGATGGATGTTATTCTTATTAAATTGATTAATTCCACACATCAAAAGTGTCTAGGGATCAAGTACGTTTAAGAGTATTCCTACAAATGAGTTTTATTATACCGACCTCTTTGAACAGGCCTTCGAATGTACAACCTGCACCAAAAAAGCGCAACGTTCAGACCCGACCAATTATTATTAAATTATGGATTGTGTAATTGAACAATCGTCTCTTGACTTACCTAGAGGATAGTGAGCTACTTAGCGGTAACCAGTTTGGTTTCCGCGGCAAACGCTCAACTGGTGATTTTCTAGCGTACGTCACGCATCTTTGGATCCCGGGCTTGAAGGGCCACAGGGAGGCAATAGCCATATCACGGCACCAAACCCTCTGAAGCAAGGTTCGAGCGTATGGCTTACCATCCGGACATTGTGACTGGAAATCTGATTTCCTGAGGAACCGTCAATCCGAGCAGTTGTTTATAGCTGCTCTTCTGACCTAGTGGCGATTAATGCCGGGGTCAGTTCTCTCTGCAACATTATTCTTGCTGCACACTAAGACTTCCTTTCATTGGCGGGAATTATTGGTTACGCTGACAGCACCGTTGTTGAGAGCTTCATATCCAATGCGCGACCGAGTCCGTATGAAATCCAGTATCAGAGAGAGACAATGTTTGAACGGGTTTCTGTTTTCTGTTCAGTTTTTATTCGTTTTAAATCAACTTTTAAGGAAATTTGTATGGTGACGTCCAAGAGTAGGTTTTTTTTATCGCGCGACCTAAATGTGCTTGTAAATATGCAACATAAAGTGTGAAAGCCACTATCTTGTCAAATTATCAAGTATTCTCGTCGCTTTGGTGTGCGTGTACAATCAGTACATACTCACACACAGTTGCTGTATATTATACAAGCGTGACGCACACGTGTGACCGCGCGCACAAATTACTTGAAACATCTTTACCACCATAATCACCTTTTATAATAATATCGGCTTTGTGTTAACGATAAAGATTTCTTAAATAATAATTATTTGAGACGTCAGTTGTAACTAAACCAAACAAAACATGAAAGTTTTATGAAATTAATAAAATCTCTTATTAAACAGATACGTTTGACCAAAAACATTTATGGAAATTAAATCATTACCGAACCATATTTCCCTTTTGAACTGACTTTAAGCATAAACAGTGTTTATAACTATGGCGGGATCTAATATTCAACTACACCGTCTATCAACTTGTTAACTTTTATCTTGTAAGACAGGCAAAGGAATCTGTGCCATACAGCCTGGTCTGTCGTTAATATAATTTCTTCTTCTTTTATTATGATTATGATATTATGTTTGACAATGTAGACGATGAAGGTGAAAGTCAAAAGTAAAGTGATAGCGTGACTTTACTATCAACAAACGGAGTTCTAGGAAGTGACCGAAAAGCACTATCTACGCTCCTCGTTGCATTTATTATTTTAAGCCCACGTCTATGGGTATCTACTGGACAATACACTATTATAAATTAAACATTAACTTAGGTCCACAAAACAGCAAAATGAATGAAGAGCATAACTTGCTTCGTCCATTCGCATTTATTGTCGATAAAATGATTATCACAGATTATTTCTAGGTTATCATTTCATTGTTTGACAATACTGTTGTTAGTGCTGTTGTATATGCTATGTTAGTTATAAGATTGTATTAATAATTAAGTGTCTAATTATTAATAATTATCTCTAGTAATAATGTAAAAAAAATCCGTTTCAGTATTGTAAGAATCGAAGTCTAATGAACTAACAAATTATTTTGTAGCATCCGCATGGAGTTTAATATATTTAAAAAATATAGTAAATAAAATTATTAATAAGTTTAGTACACATCATAAATTAAAACGCTTAGATCTATGGGAACGTATATGAAATATTTATGTTATGTTTTTATTTCCCAAACCTTTGTATGAAGTGAAAGTAGCCTATGTTACTCCTTATAAAATTAGAAATCTGCCAGTGAAACTCTCATTAAAAACGATCCAGCCGTTTCGAAATTTATCGAATACAAACAGACAGACAGACAGACAAAAGTTCTAAAAATGTACGTTTTGCTACATGAACTGATTTCAAATCTGTAATTTTTACATTAGAAACAGACAATGCAATTTTATTTATTTTTATAGACGATCTCAATTATTGTATAAATAATTTCTCATCTATATAAATTGTATATTTTATTTCAATTGTATAATTGAGGAACGCCCATTTTCCACTTTTTATCCGTGGTCATATTTCCGCTTTGCAATAAATTGAGTTACCGAAACAAGAACTTGATACCAGTTTAAATTAAAAACAAAACTTATAACTGATTATTAAATTGCTACTTTTTACTTACTACTATCCTCCGCCGTTGAGGCCAACCTGCTATTTTATTAACCACTTTAATTTATTCTTTAAAACCTTATTCAGACTAATTTTGCGTTAGCAGCGACAAAGTAGTCCAGTCGGGTTAATATGTAAGCCCGGAATGATTTTACGCCAGAATGTTATTTCAGCAGTCTTCAGTAGTAGGGGGTCACTGGATTGTAACCTCAAAAAAAATCGCTACCAAATTCGTCCAAAGCGTTAGTCGCCATCTTGATTTTAAGGTAGAAACTGTTATTTCTGAATATCTCAGGGAATTTCAATATTTAGAGGAAATTTATCAGGGCTGAAGTTATTTATTATTCAAATTCGATTTATGTCAAAATATTGTGCGATCGATATTTTCCAAATACAGAGGAAAAAACGGGGTTTTCATAGGCGTAAGATTATAAATAGTGGGTGTAGAATAAAAGGCAGTTATCAAAGTTGTAGGAATTAAAATTTAAACAACTCCGTTTCCTGTAGTCCCTAAATCAATAATAATTGTGATAGTTCAATAATTAAATTTCTGGCCATTTAAAAAAAAGATTAATGGAACGAGAAAAAGTGCTTGAAATTAAATCTAGGCAACTAAATAGTGAACAACTTTCTGAGATATTGAGGTAAAACAGTTCCCACATTAAAATCAAGATGGCGGGTAACCCCGCGTTCGGTTTAACATATTTACCTATCTCATTGACCTTTTTCAAGACGATGTGACTGTGCATTATCTGGCCATTAAGATGCTCTAGTGTTTTTCTAGGCGATCTGTATCTAGCTATCAAATTTTTTATCTTAATATTAAACAAAATTCAATTTTAAAAAATACGGTGTTAAAAATTGTACCAGTTTTAATTCTACACAACTTGGTTATAACTGAGATAATTTCATTATTACATTTCAACTCGTTTTTTCCCGCTACTCAGAAAATATCAATTGAAGAAAAAAAATTCACCTAAAATAAATTGTACATAATTGAATAATGAACAACTTTTGCTCCTAAAATGTTTCTAGGGAGCTTTTCAGAAAAACCGTTACCACCTTAAAACCAACAGTGCAGCTACCGCACTGGCATTTTGAATTTACTCTCCCAAGCTCCGCTGGTGTAATAAAATTTTGGCCTAGGATTATTCCAAGGTTTGGCCCTTTTTTCGACACACCGACTGGACAATAAGTATTAGTTTTAATATTTACATTTTGACACATCACAATACACTACTTAGCGAATATCAATTTAATTTACTGTAACTGATAGACTGTGGCTTGTTATTGCATTTAAGCTTCACGAAATTCTCGTGGAATTACATTAATCACAAAAAAAATCCGCTTAAAGACCCAATACGCATTGAAAGTTTAGATATCAAATGTCTCTTATTATCTCTTATCTAACTTCATGATTAGAATACATTTAAAACGTCAAATTCAGTCATACAGAACTAATTTGAATAAAACTTTGGAATTCGCTAACACAGACTTTACCTCAGTAATCAGATAGATGGAAATGACAGGTTCTGCCTCAGGCGGTCTCTAGAATTAGTTCGTGGCGACCCAAATCCTTTTCTGAGAAGAGGCTTTAGAAGAATAAAAATAAAATTTACTATTTTTATGAATAATCTTTAATGTAAAGGTTTTTTATTCATTGTGGTATTTAAAACCGTTCTTTTTTTTTAACGCACTGTTTTAACAAACAATTTAAAAGGCCGTATTGGCGTTTTAAATTTTTTCATACTTTCTAGCCTAGCGCTGAGGGCTAAGGGCGAGGGAACTTAAACTACTCATACATACGATACGTGTGTAAGATACGCTAGTGTTCTAATGCTACTAATGCTAGGTTAACATACTATCTAACATAAGATCTTTTCCGTACATACGATAAACTGAAATAACCGGAAAACCCTGCCCTTTAAGGTCTTAGAACAAGAGCCCGGGTTCGATCTCCTTAGGCACGCCTCTAAGGTCTATGTGTACAACGCGCTCCTACTTGAGACTCGATGGATTTCTCGTTCAAGTACTTTGTGAGGGCGCGGTGTAATTCGACATGTATGCGGAAACAGATGTCCACGCCACTTTTTTCCGGATGAAAATAGGAGGCGGATGCGAGAGAGCATAGACTGCGAGGCTCGCCCTTAAGAGTTTCGGACTCACCCGAGGGCTTGGTCCGATTTTCTCGCTTGGTGATAATGGTAAAATCCTTGTTGGATTCGAAGGCTTGGGCGGGAGATGGGATATCGCAATCTATCGAAGGTACTGATGCATTGCTTGTAGATGAAGCCAAGGACGAGCGGGAGCGGGGATGCTCGCGTGTTTGGTTGGTGGATGTGGGTTGGCGCACCCGTCTTTCCTTTTTTTGAAGGTTTTTTAGTGGGTTTTAGCTCTATCCAGAATATAGTCCAGCTATCTGGACGCTGCTCTCGAACGAAAATAACTTAAAGCTAACTGTAGTTCGCTAAAGGCCGCTACCTAGAATCCTACAAAGGGTACACAGGTAAAGAGTCGACCGCGTTAGGGTCGACCTTTCCGGAAAAAGCACCGAAAGACACAAATGTGATTAATTGATAAATCAGAAATAGAAAATGAAATAAATGGTAGAAAGGAAAACAAATTGATGGATCAGTATAAATTGGATGTCACTGTTTATATCTTATTATCTTAGGTATCTTTTGTACTTCAACCAGAATACTTTACCCTCGGCACACACAGCACTCGGCACAAGCAAAACGTAGCAATTTGTAAACTAAAAGACCGAGTCGCAAAGAAAAAAATCACTTCAAGAGCGCTCGGAGGGAGTAAAAAACCCAGAAATTAATACTATTAACTCTACGTACCTATTATTTATTGAAGGTACGCTTTGGGCATGCAAAATAATTTTATTAAAAGTAAAAGTGTTATACAAAGTAAGAATCCTGTAAACAATATGACAGCATTTGACAATTCCACCCTTTGGAAAAATGCGAGAAGAACGAAATCTTTTTCGGAAAAAGTGTTTTTGGCCTATTTTCAATATCTAGCCGAATAGAAACAACCTACAACTTTTTGGAGTATATATTCGATGCCTATATATGATGAACCTTCAGTTAGTAAAAAACGTACTCAAAAGTATTGGCATATGTGCAACGACATTGAAGGGATATAAACCTAAGAAATCCACGTTGTTTTCCTGCCAAAATGTCGAAGAAGCTTTTTTGAATGACGCTCCGGATGAAATATACCTATATGTGGCGTGTCGTAGCAATGAGCTTCTTAATCTAACGATCGATAATGTTGAAACCCACTCAGATGAATTACGTTTGGTAAGATGAAAGATACAAAAACCAAAATTGGCAAATCGTTTATTTTCCGAGGAGTTTACAAACTCATTGTTGAAAATATCAGAAACTTTGCCCTTCCGATATGAAAAACAATCGATTTTTTATCCGTTACCAAAACGGCGCATTCACCGTTTTTATTTGCTATATGTTTTGAAATAACTGTATAATAATTTTCGAGAATGCAGCGAAAAATCGTAACTTATTCAAAATTACCTTGATCAAGCTGTATACAAGCCACTCTTTCCGGAGTAACGCTCGCTTAGCAGATTCAGGAGTGCACCTGTTTGTGTTAAAGAGACATGGAGGATGGAAAATATCTGTGGTAGCTGAAGCATATAGAAAAGAGTCTATTGAAAACAATGTCAAAATTTGGCATCGAATTGACGAAAATTTCAATGTAAAAGAGCAGTCTTCGCGTCTAAAGAATATTGCGGATCACCCATGCCAGAAACTAATTAAGTTTCTCAACATCCGGACACACCGTTTTCTGAGACTATTTCTAATTCTCAAGCTGTAAATAAATCTAAAACTGTAACAGATCGTAATAAAAATATTGTAATGATGCACTTTCATAATTATTCAAATTTAAATAAATAAACATTACCTTCTAATTATTTATATGTTAGGTATGTCTTATTGTTCCTAGTTCTTATTCACAAGTTGCACATACTTATTTTCTAATAGAGGGTGATAAAAAGTAGAGTGTATATATCGGTCGCAAAATTATTTTTGTCAGCATTAGTTTCAGGGTTCGAATCCTTTTCAAAACAAACGTTCGTGTGATGATCGTAAATGTTCGTTTTCAAGTTCAGGGTGTTGTATATTGAAGTATTATCTACTAGCAGATTCACGTGGATATACCAGCGTTGTTTTTGATCCCGTAGAATGTTTTTGATAAAATATAGCCCTATGTATACTTAAGGATAGTGTAGATATTTTATGATCTTCTCTTCTTCTTCTGCTTGCAGTACTGTACTAAAGGAGGTTTGTCGTCAGCTGTGCAAATTTCCCCTTGTTTTTGCCAGAAAAAGGTGGACCATGTTTTTTGTGACGAACACTTATATTCAGTCATAAAGTTCCATGTTTGCAAATCTTTTTTCGTCATAATATTAGTTAATAAATGATATATTTATTATTTCTTCAGTTCCCTTTGTGTTAATATTTTAAAACGGAACTCACGGCGAATTTATGAATGGTCTAATTTGGTATTGTAGTTTTTATGTTTATCAGTTGGACGGTTATCCACGATATAAGGTTTGTTTATTTATGGGCAAAATAAGATGCCCGTAGGTATTAGGTAGGTATTTCCCAGAAACACTCAAATAAGTTATTGCTCAACTGCCTTAGTTACATTTAAGCATAGCATTAAAAACTAGGTCCATAACACTTACATATAAAATATTAACTATTCAGGCAAAAATATGAAGGTAAGTATTTATAGTTAGTTCAATTAATTTCTGCAGTTCGTGTCAATATGCAGCTAAATAATTTTCTGTGGCAGCTCTCATCTTGTCAAATCATGATCTCGTCGCTTTGGTGTGCGTGTACAATCAGTACGTTTTTGCCACGCACACACAATTGCTGTATTATGTGTATATTGCTGTATTGATGCACACATAGGTCCGCGCGCACTAACGACTTCTAATTCAAATATTTATTTCTCGACTTTGCCAATTACTTGTTCTTACTGACGTCATATAAGCATGACTGTACCATCACTTCAAGAACTGGCATGAAACTTCGCGGGTTTAAATTTTTCGAAATAAATTTACAATGTATCTTTATGTCTACAAATGTTTTTCTTATCTGCATCTGTCAGCCCGGCAAGTCTCCCTTGAATCATCTATACCTATTTTAATACGAATATGAATAAGCAGTAAATTCCCGGGGAATTTCGGAAAACATAAAGACTAGATACTTTATTATTTATGTTCAGTAATTTTTTATAATTCTTATTTTATAATAGGCTTAGTAATTTCAGAATTTATCGATTACCTCAAACAAGTTAACAAATAAATATATCCTCTTTATTACAATAGTATAACAGTACCAATGATTTAATTAAAAGAGTTGTGACGAATTTGAAGAAACCGTTTTACGCACTGCACGATAGATGGCTCTGACTGAAATTAATATGGAATATTTATGGCTTATATAGGATATGTAGATAACTCATCAAACATTCTTAAAACTAACAACTTAAGAATATTTAAAAAATATAATTTAAAACTCTTACTTTTTATCAAAAAATATGTGTCAAGAGGGTAATTTCAGCGCAATCTGTTGAGATTAATCTGTAACTTCTTTTTTTTTTACACTGAAAACTCACATGGCATAATTGGATAAACTTGGGAAAGCTTTAACATTTAAAATTTTCTTGAGAATTTGATTTCCACCAGCAGCAAAAATAATTTAACAAAATGTTTTCTTATATTAAACTTCAAAACTCAAATACAAGCTAATTAAGCCGTTGTAGGTAATCTTAAATAGGAACCTTTGACAACTCTCATCTCGCTCATGTGAGTAAGCCCGTATGCTCAAACCATGCTCAAACTTTAGTTCCACCAAAATTATCTGTGCAGTTTAGAGTGACGCTACTTTCTATATCCAAATAACCTTTTCAAAATAGTGGCCATACAAATTGGTTAATCCGATTTTCGCCTCTGCACATGTAACTTTGTCAGACTGTACCTTTGTTAAATTTGATCTAGGCATTAAGGTGTGTCGAATATGAGCCAGTTGTTCTCATACTACGTCGTATTGTTTAAGTAAATTTAATTGTAGTTTAAGGTTGAGTTGCGCCCCAGGCTCAGTTATTGTTATAATCAAAATCACCTACCTTAACAAAAACAATAACAATGACATTAGAATTAAACAGTTGTGTGTTGCACCATGTTACTTTTCGTTATTGTTAAATTAAATACGTCACTACTTTGACAGTTAAATTGACCAAAACTAGAATTAACTGGTCAAAATCGAGCAGTTACGTGCTGCGTTCCAATTGCCGATTACATCGCTCACAGCGCTCATATACCTGTTCCGAATGCCTCATAGCGATATCGATACGTCATCAGTGACGTCATATACGCCGCCATCTTCCCGCTCACATTGCTCAAGCTACGGAGCATGGTCGCTCTGAGTGGCCTGTCAAAACAGACACATGACGTTTCTTTGTTGATGTTTTTATTAGTCGAATAAGGATTTTAAAAGCTTGCTTATTAATTCTATTTTGTAAAATTGTTAAAAAATAGCTCCTGTTTCGTTCAGGGTCAAAGATATTATGAAATTATAAACGATTTAAGCGACGAACAATCAGAATGTTAGCGCGATATTTACCGTTCCGATTGCAATAGTACAAATATCACTTAGCGGTGCGATTCGGAACGGTTATGAGCAGTATTAGCGCTACGTATAATCGCAACGCAACAATGCTTAGCGTTAGGGTGTTACCACACCAATCGATCGACCGTCGATCGATGGTACCATGGAACAGGTAACGTTGATCGACGGTCGATCGATTGGTGTGGTAACACCCTTTGGCTTGACGTCATTTTACTCATTGATAAAATGGTGCAACCCACATTTGACTTAACCGGAGATTCGACGCTTTTATTGTGGTTATAGTAAACATAATGCAACCCGCCCTAATTATATTTCAAAGAGTAATGTTGTGTACAAATCCACCAATCGAATAAGAGCTATTAATTTGAGACTTTGTCATATAATTGCAACATAGTTCAAATATATTCTAATTATATATCTGAGAATTATGAACTATTGAATCGACGTCTAGCGGCCATTTTATTTTTTATGCAAACAAATATCGAATTTTATACCATGTAAAGAGTGCAGCCGTAATCAATTTTCATTAAATTTCGTAAAAAATAGTAATTTATTTCAACCAATTCAGTTGTTACAAAACTTCATCACAATTAAGCAAATATTTACTAACTCACAAACGTTGCCTCTGTTTTATACTTTTATATTTATGTTTAGATTAAGAATAAAGACTGTTACATCTCTAGGAGATGTTGTCTAATTTGATCTCGTCTACAGAGAGAGTGGCTGTTTCGTCTCATTTCCGGAGATAATCATATCAGGGGAGTATCTTTAGATTATTTTTACAGACTTTATTGTATTTCTGATGTTCAATTCAAAAAAAGCTGACATCATTTGTATGCCGATAGAACAGAGGGAGAAGTCCGTTGAATTTAATGAATAAAAGTATTCATAACCACCTAGATTCCTCATGGCTGGTGTACGCGCGTTACGTATTTCAGTTGGTAACTAAATTTTTAGTTATAAAGTGTAAATAATTAAGTGACAAGTGGTAAGTTAAAATTCAGTACGCAAGTGATGAGGGTGGGCGGGGCTTCTCACTTAAGACGTTTCTAGACATGATTTTTAAGTTAAATGCATCAGTTGACAATGCGATTGGCGGCAAGAGCTCGTACTTATTTCGCATTTTTTCCTTATTTTTTTTAAATATGAATACTTATCGAATTTGCGAAGTAAAAACTACAGAAATAATCTTAGTCTTCTAGAAATTTTGATTTCCGTAACAACTTCTTCCTAACAGAATCGACGAACTCCATTAGTTAGCGACCGTCCATATTTATTGAACTAATGAGCTTAACTACTTAATGCCCTTGGACACTCAAGTGAAATGTAGTCACTAAACATTTAGTTCAAATTTAGTTAATACGCGTAAACCACCCAGCAATGTCTAATCAATCGTTACCAAAATATAAGCGCGGATGCCATTCACCACTAATTGGATCCAACCCTCGTTTGTGGCTAGAAAAAGAAACTGAGTTTTCACGTGAATAATCACGATAGAATAATCTATCGTTTTATCATAAAATATTTAATTTTGATTTTTGTTCTGAGTTATTGACTATTGAATTCCAGTCTCAGTTACTTCCTGAAACCTTCCTTTAGGTGATATAGATTTTCATCGATATCTGACACGTGCATATAAACGCTACGCTGCGCTAGTACGCTACGCTCGAGTGAGCTTACAAGAAGGCTTTTGATGTTTGTGTAAGCATTTGTGTAGGCACCTCCTTCAATTAAAAGATGAATACAGTTTGAATTATAAGATAGTGTCATAGGTATATGTGTTACTCTACTGCTTCTCATAAGTTATTGTTTTTAAGGTATGAAAACTCTAATTTAAAAAAACGTTTAATTAAGTTTTGCTGGGTTTTTTTGTGAGCTGTTTCAAAGGTTGGAAAGAAATAAATTCAACGAATATATTACTGTCATTGGTATGCCTTAAAAAATTTACATAAAAATATTTTATGATTGATTATTTTTATCTGCCGAACCAAAAATAAGGGTGTTTTGCTTTCAATAAATGCTATAACTCATAAAGTGATGACCGAATTTGATCGATATACTTTCAAGTACTCCTTTTAAGTACCTAAGATTCAAGAAAATCTGTGAAGCCGTTAATCAAATCATCTAAGATGGTTTATGTGAGCCAACCTACTACATTCAATTTACACTTTCGTTGAAAAAATTTACAAAGTAACATGACTGATGTCATTAATAACATGACAGAAGCGTGACTTATGTCACAGACTAAATCATGATTTGTCCGATTATCGGTATAATTCCGTTCATTCGTTCAATTATATATCACGCCAAGACGGCTTAAGTCACAGCAAGAGATTAAGTCGCATGCTCGGCCAGTTTTGTCACATTCCAAGACTGGGACTTGTCGATTTATTGTCTTGTGACTAGATCCTTATGATGCCTGTGGTACGCCTGCTTCACGATTACGCCCTGTATGTGTCATGGAATCTCCGTTTAAAGCAAGTCATTCAGGCACTCCAGTTGTATAACTACATTATGTATTAGATTTAATAATGAGGTGTGAATTTGGGACCTTAACTCATATATTTTAAAAGAATAAAATTCACAACTACCAATCCAATAAAAATAAAAATATGATTGAAATTTGAAATCACACGCTTGACATATTTTAAGAAAAGAAAACAAGGCTATACGGCTCTGTTCTTGCCTCAATAGTTCTATTCTAAACAATAAAAATATGGCGAATTAAGTACTAACAACCTGTGAACTCCAGAAAGTCTAGTGGTGACAGTGATTTAACTCCAGAGTTGGAGATTAAATGGGAAGCTTCGTGTATTATTTATAACTAGTATAGTATTATATATATAACTGGTATTCATTATCTTAGTGGGTGTGAAAAGTAGAGTGTACTGCTTGGGCGTAAACGAGTCTCCATCATGAGCAGGCTGAAATCCTTCTCTGCATTTAGGATTCCTAATCCCGCATCGCTCGCTCTTAGATAAATTAACCCTCAAATCCATCATCTAGCTTAGGATGCAATATATCGCCCGTGACAAAACACAGCTTTATCCCCTTGGCGTATAATCTACTATAAAAACCCTTTTTTATGTTTGTGTATCTATCAATGCATTTTACGACCATAGCATCATATAATTCAATCAAGCTTCACAAAGCTCCGAATTTAGCTTTTACAGATACTCTGATGTATTAAACTACATACAGGATGAATCCTTTTTTGAAAAATAAATATTTAAATCTCACTAACTAAAAAAGAGTAGGTACACGTTTCAGAAATCAGTTTATATTTTATCTTAACTATTTCTATCAAGATTGAATGCTGTGTTTTTACGTAGAGAAGGGTGTCGATGCGGAAGGTCTGTACGTCAGTTACGATAAACAAGAAGGATAAATTTTTGTAATTTATCAGAGTAAGGGTTCGCTGTGGACGTGGGAGAAGCAAATAAATATAAATCTTCAATCTCTGTGCATCGATGAAATATTTTATTACACCTCAAGGCTAAATGTGCATAACAAACAGGTAAACATCTCAATATCCTGCATATCAATGGTCATATAAATTCAATCAATAATAAATATAAGGTGAGATTATATCATAATCCACTAATGCGTATAAAAATAATATAAGACAAGTATAAGTAAGGAGGTTAGTAAGGAGAAAAGTTATTTACTAGAAAAAAACTATACAAACTTAATTTCGTTAAAAAAATCGTAAAATATATCAGCCACAGAATTAATTACTTATTAATTGTATATCTTTTTTAAGAATGCCCTAAATTCTAAATTGTGTTACTTCGAATGTTTTTCTTTCTTTATTGCATTTGGAATTTGAAATTTGAAAGAAACAAAAATATGTCATGAACCAAATCATTTATGTTTTATCTCGTTTTGATTTTTGCAACATGCTGTATATAACTTGACTCAGCAGAGAGCTAAGCACAATTTTACGTGTAAATAAATAATCATGTAATTTTGTTCAGAATAGCATTTATACAATAAAACTGTATTAGAAAGTCTGCAGTAAATAAATTGTCGTAGATATTATTTAAAATATAGTTTAACCTTTAAAATATTTAAACTGAGTTTTTAAACTCAAGTTCCTATGACCAATTCCAAGGACTAAGGTTACTTCGTAAATAAAATCGTACTCTTTTCGGATTGATTGAGTCGATTCTAGTGTTCACGGCTCTTATAAACCTAATTCAATTAATTTGGAGTCCAGACAGACCCCTTTTCTGCTTTATTTAGACAAAAATAAAGCTCTTAATCCGTCAATTTCGAATATGCTATTCGCAATATACTTAGAAAATTCACGAAAATAAAATCTGAGTATAAATTCAGTGTAAGGGTTAGAAGACCATGAAAAGGAATGGAGTTGGTACTTGTGTTCGTAAATATACTTCATATGTGACAGACATTACATTATGGAAAGTACTCAAAGTTATCATGTCTGTCAAAACCTTGAGAGACAGTTGAGTAGTTATTTGAATAAATTAATGATTCATAGCGGCCATCTTGCGACACAAACCAGGGATTCATTTTTTAGACAGACTTTGATTTTATACTTGAATTACGTTCAATTGTGTCATAAGATACGATAAGATAGGTACATACAGTCGTAGAAAAGTTTCTTAAAGGAACGATGACTAAATAACCATACAAACGCAGAGTACTCCGCTTCTGAACTCTTTACAATTTCTTGATAAAATGGTTGTATTTTTGTTATAAAGACAAATAATATAACTTTGAGATTTTCTTAGTATGAGTGTAATTCTGATTTAGGTTATTTTTAATGCTAACATATTAACCTAAAGCTTTAAACTAAGCTCTTGCCTTGAATGCTTTTCGATAGGTGATAAAGTTTACTGAATGACATTACTTCCTAGCATTAAGTTTGTCTATGTGCAATGAATTGCGCTTGATATTCGAAGCTGCATAAGGTAAATAAACAATTGAAGAAAAAATCAGCTTAATATTTTGATTCAAATTCAAATGTGTATTGCCCAAATGATTAATGTTTATTTTCACCGACTTCCCATATCATCTCATAGCTATGTATTACCTCAGTTATGTGCTAGCCTAACCTAAGTTAAACCATCCCCTATCCTATATTCCTTTTTACCATGCCTTACAATAGTGACTACATAGTTAGGTGACGTTTCAAGGCCCGAAAAAATAAATTATAAAATAATTTTTCACACCGACTTCACGCCCTTTAATATGTGATGCAATCTCGGTTTAAAGCAAGTCATTTAGGACCTCTGGCACTCGTGGTGCATAATATTGTGATAAATTTCATTATTGACCTTCGGTTAGTAACAAGGATTGAATTTGGAACGTCAACTAAAAAATTACTACTAGGATTCAACGAAAAATTGTTCTAAACTTAAATTCACATACTTGAGATATTTTATAAAAAGAAAATAAGGCTCTCTTCGTTGCCTCCTGTAAAATCAAGGAAAATGTCTGGTGATTTCACCTCAGAGTATCACATTAATAAAGATTAAAATCCTTATTTTAACAGCACAGCCTATTTCTCTGACTTTTTATTTGTAGGGTACGTTGGTGAAATTGGCCATAATTTTCTATAATTAAATCGGGACCTTATTTAAAATTAGAAAAGGCGTCCACTTTTTCTTTGCCAATATACCCATTAATATTTTTATCTGCCTGTCGTCACATAACGCCTTTTACGATTTTTATCGAATAATACAGTTGGTGTATACTGTGTTTAGCACACAATTGTCTGTTTCTACCTGAATATGAGTAAACCCGGGATTCCAAATATACCAACTAGACAACGAAAAAATTTATTATAATGTTTTTTTATTTGTATATTTATTCATCAAGCATTAACTTCCACAAAAAATATGTATCAAATTAATAAAAAAACACTAAGCTATATAACTTATTTTGCGAAATGTTTACCGTAAGCGATCGAACGCGGCAATTCTGCTAGCCATTTGGCCACTTTCACCAATATACCTTCACAGTAACTTAGGAGTTGTATTCTAGCTTTTTTTTCTTTCTTTGTTTTTTTTTCTATTGTTAGTTTGTAAATGTTCCTATTTGTAAACAAAAGTTTTTTTTAAATGCCATACAATTCTTCAATGTCTGTGATAATCACATTTACCACACAACTCTCAAATTCCCTAACAATATACAGTACGTTATCAAAACCAACATCCTGTATTCCATTTATACCTATAAGCATATTATTCGGAGTCCGAATTTTCACACGTTCTGCGGTTTTTCTATACTGTTATCACCCTGTGACTCGTTGCACACGGGTCTTTAGTTCGTGTCCTAGTTGGTATAAAACAGCTGTTGGACACCGGTGGAAGACATTCGAGCCGTGGTCTCCACGGCTTATAAAACCTTGGGTTATATATTTTGTAACATTAGTTCTTATTATTTAGTTTGTATCGGACAACTTTTGGTAAGTTATTTTCTATTGTTATTATATTACTTTTTTGTAAAAAAAACCAGCTATACAATTTGCTTTACGCTTGTGTTATTAACTTAAAGTACATAACAGGCTTCCCTTTTTTGGTGAATATTGTACAAGTTCTTGACTCACAAAATTACGTGAATTTTGATAATTCATTTGAATAGCTCTGTTTTTTTTAAACTAACATTCGTTAGTTTTTATGTATTGAGTACACACAATCAAAAATCATAAAGTAAGTATGATTTAAGATGGCTGTTATTGTTCTGTTAATAAAATAAAATAAATAAATAATGGTAACGCTCATATAACTTTTATCAGTAGAATCATTTTTAGAGTTTGACATAATTTCTATGGAAAGTCTTATCAAGTGTCAAAGTTATTCTCTAGATAAAAAAATATCTGAACAATCAGCCCGAACTATATAAATGAAGAAATATTGTTTTTAGCATGTTTTTAAAATAAATACCAAGCATATCTCTTATGTGTCAGGCAAAAAGAAATATTAGTCTGCTTTGGATCATTTTTTTAAATAAAGTTATAATTTACGCACCTTATTCTTGTTTTAGTTATGTAGAGATAACATTTAACAAAAGAGGCTAGTCTACAGAATACAAGCTTGGCGTAGTCCAAACTGCCAGTAATTCCTCGTTTATGCAATTATATGAACATCCAATATATTTGAATTTAAACAATTATTCCCAGCTACCACAATGACTGACAAGAACAATCTCCTGTTATTCTTCGACCGGCCGACGGAGCCCTGCTTCATGCAGAAGGGAGAGGGCAAGTCAGTGTTCCAGTTGCCAGATCATTACTACGTAAGTATAAGGCTTCAAGACTTAAATCCAGTACACAAAAGACAATACACTGGTAGATCCTTAAGAACGGGTATTCCGACATCTCGTAAATGATCTCTTGGTCCGATTCCGGATAACATTAGCAACTGTGGGCTGTTAATGGCACCTGCAGATAAAATGATCTCTTTTCTAGTGAATACTCTTTACATACTCAACGCCATAAGCTTTCATGGTTACTGGATTAATGAGAATTTTGGTCGCTTGAGAGTTGAGCAAAATATCGAGGTTCTTTCTGGTTCTCAATTGGTCTCAAGAAAGCTTTATCTGTACTGCAGCGAGATCCACGCCTTATGGTGCCCTGAGCGATCATAAAACCAGTTTGAATGGCACCGTTGATGTCTCTATTTTCGTAACCTATTTCAACTCCTGCTTCGACGAAGGCTGCGAAAAGAGGGGTTCTTCAAGGAGCCTCCTGCAGGGTGAGGAACCCGCCTTTGCCGAGTCTAAGGTTCTTACTTCGCCAGAGATAGACACTTACTTACTTATCGTCAGAGGCTGAGGCAACCTTAAATGTCAGAGTTAACCAAGGCCTCGGGGGGCCGTTGGAACCCCATAGGCCTCTGGCTTCACGGTCGTTTCCAGAAATGAATAAACAAACGAAAAAATTCGTTTATTTTGTAACTAAGACCAACCTGTAAAAACAACATTATATCAATACATTATTAAATAGTGTTACTGTGGTATAATTATCTCTATTCACGAGTTTTTTGAAGTTAGCTGCGAGCATATTCATTAAATACTAATTGTCAACTTGAAATTTTCTACGCGAATACGCTCACAACTCACTTCAGGTGTTCAATCGCGGAATAAAATATTTATATCTATAATCAGCCCGGCTATATTAAATAATTTTTTATGCTGAAGTCTGAAGTTGTTCGTTGTAAACTCTATTGCTTTTTTGGAGTTTTTTACATACCAAAAATTAAATTCAATATTTAAATTTGTAACTTTAACTTTTTTTTTACTTTTAGTTTGAATAAAAAGGGTCTTTGGGGATTAATATTCATTTAAAAATACGTATATTTACATGTACACCTGCATCTAAACTTAGCCTTTTAAGTAATGTATTTGTTCGTATTAGCATTAACTAGTTTGTAGATCATATATGTAGATAAATAATTGACAAACATTGTACATGGACGTACCTATATTAGGCAGAAATATTCATGTTTTAAACTTCTACAGCATTTGTTTCACAAGCATAGTTTTCACAAGTTTTGTCATAAGCCAATATGAAATATTTATTGATGCTTTATGTAAGTCGGTCATCATGTAATGAACCTAATTAAAAAAGATAAATTTACTTTGAAGCAAAACAAATGTAATAAAATGAAAAAGTAAGTGTATCAATTATACAAAATATAATAAATAAAGACCGCCGCGTGATAATTCGGACGCAAAATAGCCCAAGTGCAGCATTGCCGTGTAGAATTGCCAGGGAAAGCCTCTTAGTTCTGAGCTAAATACAAACTTGAGCGGGTTACGCAATATATAAAAAGGTGAAAATAACTACATTAGAAACTTTTCATAATATTGATACAGCATTGCACAGAATAATTTATGTCATCAATAAAATATATAGTAATATATAGAAAAAAAGTCATTAACGTGGCCTTTTTCCATTCCAGCCGGATAAATACAGGGCAGTGAGCGACACGTTAGCTGACCGATTTGGAACTGACTCTGGACCTAAGATTCCTGTCAAGAATATCGCCCTTCCCAACTTCACCCTCCCCATGCAACTACCCTACAATGAGCAGTTCTCTTTGTTCGTGCCCAGACATAGGAAAATGGCGGGAAAACTTATTGATATCTTTATGGGTAAGTGATTTACAGTTTTTTAGGAATAACAAATAAAAAAACTAATAAGCTGCACGCTTAAGCAATCGAATGTACTTAGGCATTAGAAGAGCGGTAGATATGTAATAACTTCAAAATAGGTCTTGTTATTGCCATCTAAACTGGTGGAAAGTGAAAATATCTACCTATTGAATGTACTTTAAGATACCGGGTGCAATTTTTTAACTCTATCTAGATATCACGACAGCCTCAGAGTCTCAGAGAGCCAGGGTATCAGTTTCACCCTACCAAAGAGTGGTATCAAGCAATGTGTAGTCCAGCACGCTGTTCCACTGCGATTTGCCAGATTTTATACATACCTTCCAGACAGTTTTTAGAGGTGGGATTCCCCAATCCTATAACGGTGGTTGCGATTACACTCTGTGGTATAGTAATGCGTAACCCTTACCGTAAATTGTTATTTTTCAAGTGTTTTTATATGGACATTAATTATTATTTTGATTTCTTAATTTTAATTTATAATTGTAATATAATATATTTATTTTTTTATCGACTTATAATATCTGTGCTAATTTTACTAACACTAGTTTTATACTACCATTGTTACTAACCCCCTACCTATGGTTGTTGACCGAAACAAATGAATTATTATCATTATTGTTTCCATCACCGTTAGAGTCGGCTTGATGTGCTTAAACTGTTGAAACTCTTTGGTACATTAGGCTGTCATCCAACACCTTAACCACTGCTTTTTTTTTCGTAATGGACAGTTTTTTTATGGCCTTTAATTTTCACTGGACTTTGTGGCCTAGCGCTGAGGGCGCTTAGCCGGAACTTAAACTACTCCTACATACTTAACCACTGCGCCACCGACGCCGTATTCCAGATTGAAATGAATTAGAATGCGCTTTTAAATGATAGATCACTACCGTTTACCTTCAGGCATGCGTGACGTGGATGACCTGATGTCCGTGTGCTCCTACTGTCAGCTGCGCATCAACCCCTACATGTTCAACTACTGCCTTTCCGTGGCTATCCTTCACAGGTATGTGCAATAATACGTCATAGGTCAAGAATTAATGTACATGCTGTCAAATTTCTCTGGACTACTTGGCAGGTAAATAGGAATTTATGGAAGTGGGTAAACACTAGTAAGTAATAATTCACGCACTTCGTGTAGTGGTTGCCTGCCACCCACGATGACGCGCCCCACTTCTTTTTTAGTCTATGGTCTGGCCAATAAGTCTATTACCTGATGGCGCTTACCGTAAACCTGTATCAAATTTTTTTTGTACATCAATATTATTAAAATGTGGAAACTATTTAATCGTGTGTTTAACAATGGCGGACAGCAATTGGTCTGTTCAATATGTAGTTATTTAGGTCGGCTTAATCTTGGTACTAATCTGAAAATTTTGAAGGAGAAGTTTAACGAAGTAATGATTTTTTTATTCAAACTACTGAACTTAGAACAAACTGATCACAATACTTTTACATGCATAGCCAAAGGATAAATTCATAGAATTAGACGCAAAAGTGCTAAAAACGAATCCTTGATATTTTCTGAAAGGAAATTCTACATTCCAAAAATGGTCGTCTCTGGTTATATCACAATAGACTTAAGACGATTAGAATAACGAATAGTTTTGTCAATTTGTCAATGTATCAACGTTCTAAATACTATATTAAGTAGAATATTTACTGATGATTGTCTTGCCATATCTATACAAAGCCTATTGTTTTTTTTTCATATTAAACAGTATTATTACGAATTGCGGCCTTGCTTGGACTAATAACTTGATAACAGATACTTACATTTTATGAATTTTATGTGCCCATATAAAACAATAATCATGATTCATAGATTCATCAAACTTTGATTAGTATTTATTTATTAGATATTGAGCTCTATTGATCAATTTTAAATACCTATTTCTCTTTCTTAATTACGATTGATTTTTAGTAGCTTTAAGCTTCAAGCAAAATCTATAGGTACTACTACTATAAATGTTGCTTTTGAAAAGATCATGTTCTTGTTTCTTTTCTTTACTGTACCTTTACTTTAGACTCGAAAAGACAAAAAATAGCTGAAAATGTAAATTCATACGATACATTCAGACGTATACAAATTTAATATTTATTAACAATGTTATGTAATGCAGTAGTTACCTACCTTCTAGTGTTAAACTGTTTCATCGATGTACAGAGATTAAAGATTTATAGTTATTTGCTTTGCCCGTCCACAGGGGCCCTGACTCAGGATAAATTGCTAATATTTATCCTTCTCGTTTATCTTAACTGACGTACAGACCTCCCACATCGACACCCTTCTGTAACCTTGTGTACCCATATGTAAATATACAGCATTCAGTCTTGATAGAAACTATAAAATATAAACTGATTTCTAACATGTATATGGGGAATAATGCTTACATGAAAGTAGGGTTAGGAGCATGAGCACTTAAAGGGTTAAATACGTCACTAAATAGAAATTTCTCAACCTACTGTTGGACAAATTAATAAGTACAAAAGAAAGGGTAAATTTACTTCATATTTTTACTGTGGTATTTTTCGATATAAATATGTTAAAAAAGATCTAAAAAATACATGAATTATATGAAAAAGATATGAAAATTATATTTATTAAGTTTGATATAATAAGTGTATATTTATATAAAACTTATATTTCTATTAATTTATCAGTATAAAGCCGAGTTCAGTTGTTCACCGATTATCAGAAACGGTATCTATACAAAAGCGGTAAGTGACAGTAAACACGAACTCTTCTCGACACACTCAGAAAAATAATTTCGAAATAACCTTTTTGGCCTCCGTTACCTCCTTGTACGTCGCTCATGCTGCCAGTACCTTGCTCATTATGCTTATTACATCTTTAGTATTCTCTTTTACAGAGACGACACTAAAGGCCTGAGCATCCCAACGATCGCAGAGACATTCCCTGACAAATTCGTTGACCCCAAGGTGTTCCGTAAAGCGAGGGAGGTGACCACCACGGTCCCAGCGGGGGCTAGGGTAATGATTTCGATATAATTATGTCGCCGCAAAATTGTGAAAACCGTTATTTTATAATATCTCTTGAATTCGCACATAATCGAACCAAACCTAGGTTGAGTGTTATATTCCGGTTTTGACAATTTTAAGGCGAAATATACATACATACCTTGCAGGTGCTGGATACCATGGAAACCTGTAAAAAAATTAAATCTTCTGTCTATCTAGACCGTTGGGTGAATGAGATAGTGTACATTTTAAACGGAAGTTTCAAAAATCTATGAAATCCAATATGTGAAAGGTGCTTTCTGGAAGTAACTTAGACTGCAATTCAATAATGTCTATCAACCATGCTTGAAATTATTCTGAATTTTAATTTTCTGAAGCCCCGGTACGTTTAAAAAGCCTAAAAATAATTTCAGGATATTTTAAGAGTTTATTTAATTATGTCAAAGTACCAAATTTTAGTGGATCACGACCTCGTGGCTATAGTAGTCTAGCTCTGCATAAAAGGTCCTGCATTCACCACATCCATTATGAGCACAAAAGTTAGTTTAATCACGGATGTACTTTCGCGACAGCTTAATAATCCCACTGCAGGGACACCAACCTCACCCAACCAATGGGTAGTGTTGGCAATGTATAGTCCATCACGCTTGCCAACTATGGGTTGGCAGGCTTTTGCACATACCGTCGAAATTATATCTTTGGTGTGTGGGTTTCCTTACGATATGTTTGTTTCACCACTGGAGCAGTCACCTTTATATAGTTGAAAAACTGGCAATAAACTTCACGGGTGTATTTTTTTCAAAATAAATTTACAGTGTCTCTTTAAGTCTATACAAAATATTCCTATCTGCATCTGTTAGCTCGGCACGTCTCCCTCCCCCTGACTATCTAAACGACGAACACCCTCAAACGGGATCCATTCACGAGTTAACGCGGGATCCAGCCATCGCCCTCCTAAACCATATTAGAGGGAAGTGAGTGACCCGTCCCCGACGCTACCAACGACGGGTCAAACCCGAGACCTTAAAATCGAGAAGCTAAACCCTCAACTACAGTGCCACTGCCACTCCGGATCTTTTATTCAACATATATTCATTATGGAAGATATAGTTTTCACACACACGCATTTGCTTGTGTGTACACATTTGCGCACAACGCAACGCTTTGTTTGCACTGAGGACGAACAAATAACCTAAACACTCGACACCAATAAACTGTTTTTTTTACTTTTATTCTTCGTTAGCAAATATATATTGTTTCATCTTCTTCTAACTATACTATAAGTACAATATCCTCCCCAGATGCCAATAGTGATTCCGAACAACTACACAGCCGCCGATGGCGAGCCTGAGCAACGCTTGGCGTACTTCCGAGAAGATATTGGCATCAACCTACATCACTGGCATTGGCATCTGGTGTACCCCTTCGACGCTGCCGACAGAGCTATTGTCAACAAGGATAGGAGAGGAGAACTCTTCTACTATATGCATCAGCAAATCATTGCTAGGTAAGAGTTTTGCGACAGCTATCTGCAACAGCTTTAAAGAGACATTGGAAGCATAATATTTACTCAAGTTTTCACGATTTGGTATATTAAGTAAACCACATTTTAACACTTTTTTCTTCTTTATAAACGCGACAAAATCCAGTTAAAAAGTGTTTCATTTAACTAGCAGCTTAGTTTGTCCGGCTAGTTGTTTAACAATCTATACAATATTGATATATATCGCTTTCTTGCATATGGTCCATTGTGAAATTAAGATGTAACATTATTTTAAATCACAGCTTTTAAAAATTAGTTAACCGTCACAAAAATAGAATACGCCAACTTATTCAAAACTATCAAACATCTCTATTTGTCACACAACTCTTAATGAAATTTGGTCCTATAATAAATAAGAATTAACTCTTGATGTGCATTTGAATCTAGTAATACGACCTAGTATTCACAAAAAGCTTTACACACAGCTTCTATATTTCTCAATTCTGTAATTCTAAAATTAAACAGGTTCTATTTGACTAATTTTCTTTTTTTTCATAGTTCAATAGCAATAGCAAAAACTGAAATTGAAGTATTTGTTACCTGACTAAGTGTCAAAATTCATATCTGCAAGGAACCCATTGCCACCCGTTACTGAAACAACAAGTTGACATTTGCTAGTAATAATAGCTTTAAAGGAATCATGCATTTCTTAAATCTCAATACTCACATGAAATCCTCCTATCCAGGTACAACACGGAACGCCTTTGCAACAACCTGGCTCGCGTGGCTCGATACAACGACTTCAGAGCTCCCATCCAGGAGGGATACTTCCCTAAGTTGGATTCCCAGGTCGCCAGCCGAGCTTGGCCCCCAAGGTTGGCAAATATAATAACAAAAATAATAAAAAATCCTCAAATACAGCAACTGTATGTGTTATGAAATACCATACAGCGAACTGGGGGGAACCCGCAATTAACATACATATATAAATATCAACAACAATGATAGCAACCAAATTTGAATATGTTATCTTATGTTATTTGGTATTTTAGGGGCATGTCTATTTCTATTTATCTAATTGGATTTAATTGCATTCCAGCAGTATATCCAGCACATTAAAGAATATTTTGTGCTGATTATTTTTAGTGTCGCGATAACATTTTTCTTTTGGTTTAAATCACCTTACTTAGGCTTAAATTATAAGGTTATCAAATGAATAAAATTTCTGTTATTGTATTTTGTTACATAAACGTGAAATAGTTGTATATCAATAAATACTATTGAAAATGACAAAGCATGCTTGGTTCTAGACGTTCGATTAAATTAAAATAGCGGAGGACTAACGAAAGGTTCCTCAAAAACGTACCTCAAAAATCTTGTTCCCGGTCGCCTGACTTTACTTGACAAATGATTTAGTCACCACGCGAACCGAAGTGAAAATGTACGACACTACACGAAAATAAACAAAATTATACGGACACGACTTATTTTGTCTCGCTGGCAAGTCCACGTTTTGTTTCATTCTGCCTCTTTCATGTCGGGAAGCAGTAAAAATAAGTTTGTGTGAGTGTATCTGTGGTAACAACACCAAAGTATTTTTTCACGTACGTTATGTAAGAATATCTTCCCTTTTTTTACTTTAATCAAAATCCTAAACTATCATAACACAGTATGAAAGCGTAAGCAATGTTACAGAACCAAACTGAAATGTCAAAGTTGAAATGAAATTAACTGATATGCAACGTTTTTTTAATTTCTAGTATTTTTTGTAGGTTGTCTTTTTTCAGTTGTAACATTAGAAACACACAAACTTTTACATTTATTAAAATTCTTTCAGAAACTAGTGGGTAGTAGCCCTGCCTTACACGCCGGAGGTCCCAGGGTCGAGTCCTGGTCTGGCCATTAATTTGTGGGATGAACACAGATGTTTATTGTCGGCCTCTGCTTACTTTGGGGCCACACAGTGGGTGTGATTGTCTAGGGATTAATTTTAAGATTTATAATTAATATTATTAATAGCAAGACAGTTGATAGGTTTCTCCGAACTGGTGGTAGAGTCCTGCTTTTTTGACGTCGATAAAAACAAGTAATTATACATGTTGAGAAATTAATTTTGAATTGAAATATTATCACAAGATTGGCATTTTACTTCCCCCATACATTGTTACGGAAGCCTTCTTTTGCCACCCCGGTTTCTGTTTTCTTCAGCATACTCAGAACTAACATAAGAATATACCTGCTTTGCATATCGTATACAAGAAGTTAATCATCAACCATTTTCTAAATGCTCTCAAACTCTTAAGGTTCGCCGGCACTACCATCCGAGACCTGGACCGTCCTGTAGACCAGATCAAGATCGATGTCTCGGACATGGAGACCTGGAGAGACCGCTTCCTACAAGCTATTGAAAACAACGCTATTGTTATGGTAAGATATTAGGTATTCGATATCAGATATGGATTCTGTAGATGTAATTTTAGACGTTTCAATTAGAATTTAAACGTGGTTAAGATAAACCTAACTCACTGGGCGATTGCGTGTTGACATAAATAAACTCAACAGCATGGCCAACAAATCAATCTGTCATAAATGCATGTTAATTGATAACTCGAATCATTGCTCAAAAAAACCCCGCACTTGATGAACTAAATCGTTAGAATAAATTTTAGTCAAATCAATAATAACAAGAATTGCTCGTTTAAGATTTAAGTACTTATTTGTACCCTAAAAAAAATTTTATTGTGCCATTATTTATTCACCACGTTCCACATCCCACTCGATAAAGGCTTAAGTCCATAGTGTTTGAGCCGTCGGCCGATGATGTTTCAGCATATAATACCGTCATGATTATTTTTAATAGATTGACTATATAGTCATAAACCATATTTAAAAGGTTATTGAACTAACTTTTTCGTTTTTGGTATTTAAATTAAATAATGAAGTCAATGAATCTTAATGAATCTTACGTACAACACTAGAGTCACGTGTCCAAAATCTTAATTAGAATATAGAAAGAAGACACATTTATACATAAGACTAACCTAAAGGCTTTTAAAGGAAGAGGTATGTACCCGCAACAATTCTAAGAGGTCTCAAAATGCGAGAAACTGACGCTTCTGAGCCAAATTATCTCTCGACCCGCAGCGAGTGTTTGTCGCGCTTAGACTTCACACAAGAAAAATCAAAAAGGAAATAACATGGGAAGTAAAAACCTAAAAAAAAAGGAAAACCGAAAGAGCACATCCACTTGTTGCAAAATAACAGAGCGAATATATTATATTGGATTGACGTATTTGAATTTTGAAGTTTGGTGGTAGGGATTCCGAACTAAAAAAAAAATAAAACTCACAAAAAGTTATAGTTGCAATCGAAATAATGCTTTGCAAGATTATACAATTAACATAATTAATTTTGTAATATTTTTTTGATTTTATTTATTTAGTTTTAAATGTATATTTTACGTTTACTTTACTGTTTATTTTTTTTTATTTATTTATTTCTCAACATTTCTCAACAGTTTATGAAACATACTATACTTTGTCTTTAGAATAGGCCACCAGCAAAACTTCTTTTGCATTGAATCGGTAACCCCAACGTTGCGCAGCTATTGTATGGAGACTCCTCAGGTTTTGTTTCTTATTAATTTAGATAATTTTATTGGAAAATATTTTAGTTCTGATACTTTTTTTAATAATCATTTACATAAATGATACGAATTATCGTGCATTCCATTCGTCCATTAAGTGCTGAAACATAAAGCTTACTGACGGCCTAAAATGGACTTAACCCTTTATAATTAATTAACATCCAAATATTACAATGAACGAAAACCATATAACATAATGTTGTTTATTTTGACATGTACGGGGGTCAAACTGAAAGTTCATAGAAAATCAAAAACTGATTAAAGTAGGTGGTTATTAGTTTTATTATAACATTTCAAACAGTGTCCATTCACGTCAATACATCGCTGCATCCGATGGAACCACTGAGAGAAGCACTTTGCGCACTCGTCCTTAGGGTCTCTTCGACGGCCTTTTGAAACGCAGCCACAGCTTCCGCGGCGTCCATGAAACGTTTTCTTCGAAGTTTTTCTTTTATTTTCGGGAATAAATAAAAATCGCAAGGTGTGAGGTCGGGGCTATACGGCGGGTGACCTAGTAATTCCACGTTTGACGTCACCAAATAGTCGATCGTTCGCCTGGTGGTGTGCGACGAGGCGTGGTGAAGGAGGATCCTACCGCGAGGTCGTTGCTCCCAAACTTTTTTTCCACGCTTCGACCTCTCTTCACTTTGGTTGGCAACTCCTCGGAAGGAAACACCCACTGAGCAGACTGTCTTTTGGTTTCGGAATCATAACAGTAAATTCACTTTCGTCACTCGTAAGTATGTCGAACATAGCATTTGAGTCACCTCCGTTGAATCTTTCAACCATTTCACGGCACCAATCTACACGACGGAGTTTTTGGCCCGCAGTCAAATTATGAGGTATCCACCGGGCACAAAGCTTCCGGACCGCTAAATGTTCATGGAGGATTTTGTGCACTTGACTCAAACCGATGCCTAAGCTTGTCCGAATCTGCTGATGGGTCACTCTTTTGTCAGTCTCTATCATACGTCGCACAACACGGAGGTTATCTAAGTCATCGCCGTAAAAGGCCGTCCCTCACGCAGATCATGGGTGAGATTTGTGCGACCTCATTAACCAACTCATTAAAACAGTGGCACGAGATGGGACACTATCGTGAAATGCCAATCGTATATCTATGGTATATCTTTCTTGTAGACTTAAATGACATTTAATTAATTGAAAATTTTCTCGCGTTAAATTCATGCTAACGTGACACAGACAATTTTGAATTTGAATGAAATACATGCTCAATAATATTGGCTGGCTCAATAAGTTTCATTTTCAAAATTTTATTTTATTTTTTTACTATATTTTTTATAAGTAAGTTTTAAGCCAGTTCTACGAACTTTCAGTTTGACCCTCGTATTACGTCATCAAATAAGGATTTGAGTTATAAAGAGCCTAAATCGGAAAAATCTTCACAATTTCAAGAACTATATTATAATAAGTATTTTACATATAACTTATAACATTATTTTATTTATTTAGAAGTACTGATGATAATTTTTTTCTCCAGCCCAATGGCCGTCAAATGCCCTTAGACGAGGACACCGGCATCGACGTGCTAGGAAACCTGATGGAGTCTTCCATCATCAGCCGCAACCGCGCCTACTACGGGGACTTTCACAACATGGGTCATGTCTTCATCTCTTACGCTCACGACCCTGATCATAGGCATTTGGTTAGTACGGATTACTGAACATAATAAAAAACATTTAAAACAATTGAATAATTATATGATGATTTGCAAAATTTATTATTGGTAACAATCTAAATTAATATAGTTTGTAGGGTCGTCGATAGGTGGTGGTGGTATTGAAGAGTTGTTATATTGACTATTGTTTCCTAGTTTGTGCTTATTTGAATAACTTTCATTTTAACTTGTTTTAAATCAATTTTGCGTAATCAGTCATAATGTTGATGAATGTTATACAAATCGTTTTCAAAAAGTTGCAAGCATTGACAGCAGACTCTTTAAAAAATAATAGATTTATTGAAATTCGGGTCATACATCGAATATTTATTGCGCGAGCTCTTAGTCTCATTTATTATAATGTAAAAAAGCAATCTACTGATGTTATAATGGGGTCTAAGTGTATATGATCGTAAAGATATCATAATCTATTGACTCTAGGTCTCTATACCACCAGCATTTTTAATCAAAATAGGAACGAAACCCAAGTAGCATCTTCGAAAAATCCATGAAAAATATAAGTGATGAGACTAGCACGGGGAACTGCGCCAACATAATTCTGAAAGTTAACATTATTAAAATATTTAGATGTGTCAATGATAGCATTTCTTTTTTCAGGAACAATTTGCCGTGATGGGAGATTCAACGACCGCCATGCGTGACCCCGTGTTCTACCGCTGGCATGCATATATTGATGACATATTCAATTCGTATAAAGCTAAGCTGAGTCCGTACAGTCCCGATAGGGTGAGTTCAAGAAATTATATAAATTATTTAATCGATAAAGTAATTATAAATATTGCACAATAAAGGCAAAAGAATTGTAATAAGACAAGGCGATACCAGTAAACATAAACTTAAATTGTTAACTGTCACGCTTTACGTCATACTTGTATTATTTATCTTTACCTCCACTGTTGTCTCGCTCTGGTCACTAACTTCAACTTGATCATCTTCCCCGGCAGCTGGACTTCCCCGGCATCCGCGTTTCCTCCATCTCGACTACAGGCGGGGCTGGACAGAACCGGCTGAGCACGCAATGGGAGCAGAGCACTGTGGAACTAGCTCGCGGCTTGGACTTCACACCACGTGGCAGTGTGCTGGCTACATTCACTCATCTGCAGCATGATGAGTTCAACTATGTGTGAGTAGAATGTTGGGTCGTGGTTTCGAGAAGGAAAGAGCTTAGATTTAAATGGTAAACGATATAATGGAGATAATGGAGAAAAATAGATCAATAAAAATTATTCAAATCCACCTACACTCAAGTTAAAATATCCTTGTGTATATTTACAAAAAAATTGTCTATAAAGCTTTTTGAGAGATCTTATAGGGAAAGAAAAATTTCGAAGAAATGTAAAGATGCCTTTTTGATGAAATTTTAATAACTTTCACTCTCAAAAATCAATCGTTACAATTTCACCTTTAGTTACATTAAATCTTAATTAGCTATTCTGTTTCCCATCTCAACAAAAAACTCCTCATGCAGGATCGAGGTGAACAACACCACAGGATCTTCCACCATGGGAATGTTCCGCATCTTCGTGGCTCCCACCAGGGATGAGAATGGTCAGCCACTCGCCTTTGAAGAGCAACGCCGGCTCATGATCGAACTTGACAAGTTTTTCCAGGGATGTGAGTAGAAATCCGTGAACTAATAGAGCTAGGCTACGATAAATCTTTAACAATAAATTTACCTGACAATAAATTCCACTGCTTTCGGTGCATGGTCTACTCGATAGGCACTTGCTCAATCTGAGTACTAGTAGTTGGTTTGGGGGTGGATGATCAACAAATACTGCCGACCCGAATGTGCCGGTCGCAACATGGGGGTAGCACCCCTAAAGTTCAATAAAAAAACTAAATTGTGCTCAAACAGTATATCTAACTGATTTTGTATACTACTAGGTAAAAATTAGTATTTCTGAATCTCCAACTTACAATTTAATATTAAAGAAAAGTTTTAAACACACTTGTTTATTAACGTCAAACGCACAACCAAGCACATTAATTCTTGTTTGTGCCTATTATTTTCTCCATAAGTTGACTTAGTATCTTGAAAGTTTTGTTCGACCTAAAATCAAAATTTTCCCTGAGTTTAAGATATACTTAATTTTGCCATTTAGATTAGCTAAAGAGATTAATAAGAAAATAATTTTCTGTCGATTCTACAATAACAAGTTAAAAACAGATTCGGCTTTGTTGTAGTTAAATCAAATGTCTAAAATTCAGTTATAGCACGATACGTTCTTGATAAAATCTTAATCATCTCAACAACGCTTTTGTAACAATTTCATGACCACGACAAAGTATTTTGCCGACGTAAGGAAGTTCGTATTGAAGAAAATTTCCAATAAAGTTATTTCTACTTCAGAAGCGCAGAAACTTTATAATCGGGATAACTTTAACTTCGTTCATACTTAGCAGTTTGCCAGCGTACGTAGTAGCTTTATGTAATGTTATGCATAACTTTAACAAAGAAATGTGGCACGTGATTAGGTATTAATGAGGTGTAATATATTAGTACCTTATATTATACCTTATATATATTAGGTATAAATTAAACTTAAGTAACATAGAGTAATCAAAAGGGAATGATACACATTGGGATAAAAATTGGCAGCAACGCGTACTAATTAATGTCGTTTGCACAAACTTACGAACGCTTGCTAAGTGCAGATTCCGAAGTCACTCTAAGCACATTTTTCAAATGTCTTCATCAAGGTTAATCACTTCATAATATTTTTTTTATTTGCCCAGTACGTCCCGGAAAGAACACCATAACTCGATCAAGCGTGGACTCATCGGTCACCATTCCGTACGAACGTACCTTCCGCGACCAGAACGCTAGACCTGGAGACCCGGGTTCGAACCAGGCTGCCGAATTTGACTTCTGCGGCTGTGGCTGGCCTCATCACATGCTCATCCCCAAGGGAACCACTAGAGGATACCCGACTGTTCTTTTCGTCATGGTTTCTGACTATAATAATGATAAGGTAAGGAAATTCAACGAAATTTGTTTTATAGCATTAGTAGATGAATATGAAAGAATAGAATGATTTGTAAAGAATACTGCAAGTAGAAGATAAATTTTCTACAGATGGCAAAGAGCCTATATGTCAGAATCAACCCCATGAATCGATCACTCTGTTTTGTTGTGGAACAAAACCACCGGGCTCTAGTTCGATTTAGGGCTGATTTTTCGATCAAATCAAATCAAATGAATTTATTTGCGAAAAAATTTGTACAAATTGTTCTTAATTAAAATTGAGCGTTCTACATTTTTAACTGTTAAACAGCGTGCAAATATTAATAAGAAGGTAATTCCAAATTATTTACTGTCTAAAAACCTATTAGATAATATCAAAATAGTATTTACATATATCAATGTGCTACATTTCTTCTCACAAAAATACTTGAAATAATTTCTATGGAAAGTCTTGTCAAGTGTCAAAGTTATTCTCTAGAAAATATGAATCTTAGATAAATAAAATTTCAGTTGCAATTCGTTTGATTCGCAAGTTTCAATTAAATGAACCTGAATTTCGTGTCACGTGGCTTTTTGCCCTGGCTCAATTTGATATTTTCGAATGCGATCTGTCAAATAAATGTCAAATAACACTCTCAGGTTCACTAAGTGATAAAAGTATTAAGTATTTAAATATAAAATAAAAGTATTTTTGTACAAGTCTTGTACAAAAATACTTTTATTTGAGACAGCCACTTTTTGTTTAGCCATTGATTTAGTGAACGTGTTATGAATGAGAAATGTATTTATTTATTTAATTTTTTTTTCTCATTGGCACTCTACCCCTTCCCCCTTTCTTCTTGATTTCCGCCAACACAAAGGTTGTCTGGAAGAGATCGCTGCTAGCGATAAGGCTGCCTTTGCCCACCCTAGTTTAATGTTTATTTTTACAATTTTTGCATTCAAGTTTGTGAGCAATAAAGTGTTTTATTATTATTATTTTATAGCCATCATAATTGTAAAGTAAAATTTGGGTTCTATTTTAATGATCATATGAAATATTTTGCATTTGAACAATATTCAAAAAGGTTTACCGGTATAGGTAAATAAGTCATGGAATTATAAGTTACTTATGAGACAAGATTAAACGATAGAAGAAAAACTTTTTCTTTATAAATTTATATTTCACTTTCAAACACATCTGTGAAAATCTTGTATACCTCACCGCATTGCATCATTCCTTTTCGTCTTAACATCCGATCAAAGTTTGCGTAAAACAACATAAAATGATACAGCTACCCTTTAAAAAGCAACTGTAAAACAAAGTCCCAACGAACGTTTCTTAGACACGTACAACAAAAGATCTCCGTCCACAGGTTGACCAAGACACCGTCGGCTCTTGCAACGACGCAGCGTCATACTGCGGTATCAGAGATCGCAAGTACCCCGACAAGCGTCCCATGGGCTATCCCTTCGACCGCCCTGCCAGGCCCGGTGTCAACCAGCTGTCAGACTTCCTCACTCCCAACATGGCTGTCAGGGACTGCACCATTAACTTTACGGACGCTACCCGCCAACGACAGTCCAAGTAAACAAAATGGCCGACAAAAGATAGTTCGACGACGTACTTAATAGTTTTTAAATGGAAAATATTTTAAATAAACAATAGGTAACTGGCAAAATAATGTAAATTTTTGGTGGCATGTTAAAGATTAATGAATGCTTAAGATTCATAATTATCTTGAGGCAACGTTAGGCACAGACTTATGTTTATACGGCTTTGAAGTTCTCCGTATAATTTTTGTATTTGATACCAAGCCTTTATCCTCTTGCTGTATTTTATCTCACTTTTCTATGAACAAGGAACATTTTCTTCTCTTCAACGAAACTAATTTTCATTCAGGAATACATAAATTTAAACTCTGACCATGTTCTTGTGAACAACTATTTAAAATTCTGCAGTGTGACGTTTCACTTCTGCTTAATCCTTTGAGAAAAAATTTGAGCTAAACTAATTATTCAATCTAAGAAAATGCTGTGACCTATATCGCTGCACTAATTTATCATAGAATCTGTGAAGTAATTAACCGATCCCTAAGTAAAGTGTAGTGAAGTGTTTCAAAGCCGTGGAAGAGACCATTGAAGTGGAATTGATTCGAGAAGCAAAATCTGCTTTGTTTGACAATTTGAACTATCCCTTTGTAAACGTATTGAATACTTAGGAGCCGCCAAATATAAATGGATACTGTTTTCAAATTTGTGCAAAGTTATTTTATTTGCAATACTCAAAGTTTACAATTAAAAGGAAATGAGTTTTCTTTTACACTTCTGTTTCTTGCAACAAATATTTGTACACATGTTTGTGGCCTCTTTATAGCTTTATATGACTATTTGTTTGTAAATCGAGTATCAAATTACAGGTTCGGTTCGATTACAGAATGGAATTCATAATTTTACAATAGAATACTTAACGACGCATTTAATATTTCAAACTGGTCACGCTATCATCACTCTAAACTATTCTAATCTTTTAATTTTTGTAAAACAGACTGTTATTATAATAACAATAAAATGGATATTTCGCTAGAACTATGGAAAAACCGGACTGATTGATTGTCACTTAAAATACGAAATTAGGCGTGTTCTTAACGGATTTCGATTTAGCTTTTAATTCATAATTATCTTAAGCCAATTTATAATTATACGTTAGTAATAATGGGGTCCATATTTTATAGTTTAGTTGTTAACTATGTAATTACTTATTTTAAGTTTTAGCAATAATGAACACGACTGAATATATTACGCCTTTCACCAATATTTTGTTTTATTTGCTTATCGCTTCTCTAAATTAGCTCTAAGACTGAAGTCCTGACTTCAAATTCTTGCACAGTTTGTGATATGATTATACGTATTCGTGAAGGAGCATTGATGGAACTTACAACGTACATAGACAAAATAGTATATCTACTAAAAAGAAACGTTCCACTATTTTTTTCAAAATCTGGTGGTCATAAATATTTCGTCTATTTATAGGTCCATACACTTTCCCAACTTTAGTTAAACCCTATTTACTATGCTCACCGATAATGATGCCAGATGATAGCTGGGAAAAACTAAAAATTTTCAACATTGTTTTTTATAAGGCTTCATTATACACACTATGGGTGTCTAAATATGGTATGGTATTTTTTTCCTTGCTATAATCTCGTAAAACTGCAATTATTATTTTATTTGTAAACTTTTTTCAAAAATATTTATTTTTATATATTTATTAATTATTATAGCCTGTACCTACATTCCGCCAAGTTTACCGTTATTGCAAAACCGCATCCGCATGGGTTCGGCCGTTTTTGAGATTTGATGATTCATTAATAGATACTACATATTTTGATGACTGATATATTTCTTAGAAAAAGATAAATATTACAATTATCGACTTGCACTTTAATGACAAACCTGAACTTAGGTTTATAACATACTTTTAATTAATTCGTTTCGTAAAGTTCGAACGTTTAAAAAAACGTTTTTATTGTAAATTTTATGCTCTATATATGTAACTAGATCGTCATAAATAAATAAAATTAAGATATTAAGTAATATCTTTTGAATTTTTATTCTTTTCTTTAGATTTTAAGCTACCACCTACGATTTTTTCAAATAAACACTAAAATTAAAATATCTCAATAATGGTTCACTTTTGCATATGAGTGTCCATACAAAAAAATGTTGCAAATGACCTGTACAACCTCGTAAAGGATTATGCTCTAATAAAAATACACAGTTCCGCTCCAAGGTAAGTATATAATCGTAGTTATAATAAACATATAAATATTAAATTTCCATGGCTAATAGACAGGTTTTAGGTAAGTATACCAACCACAATAAAGAACCACCTTGACGAACGATTTACCATGCCAACACTTAAACGTAATAAAATTCTGCCAAAAATGGTAATTACTTCAATTATGCTGTAAATTTTCACTTGTAGTACATTTTTCCGTAATTGCAGTCAACAGACGACCACTTCTTCTTCGACACTCTTCATATTTAAGCGAGTGCACATAAATTCGATATAGCAGCGGTACACAGTTGCTTAAGAATGTGCCTTTTTTATAAAAGCTCATCGAAGTCGGTTAAACGATCCATCAGGTTTCAAGTTGGACTTGAAATCATAAAAAAATCATTGCTCAAAAATTTTCTCGACGCATAGGCATTTTCCTATGAAACATCATACTAAGGACATCATAATAAGGAAGTATTTGATGTTCTTGGACATTTCAACCCTACCTGGCACATGCCTTACACCGCCATTACATAAGTCAACGTATATTGAAAATAGTATAATGTATTTGTACACCATTCATTTAATCATTATGTCCACCATACATTTTGGTACCTATTATTCAGAGCAAAACTAATCCACGGCGTTTTACAACACTTTGTAAAAGGCACAAAAAAATAATTCAAGTTATTAAAGGTTACGTCTTTATTGTTGCTATAGAGTTACAAAACACTTTTTAACTTTTGTAGCATTTTCTTTTATTTTCATTTCATTAATGATTTGATTAATATAAATTATAGCGGTAGGTGTAAGGGCCCCACTCTACCTCACCTTGCACTGGACGAAGATGACAAAAACTAGGTTTGACCATTGTTTAAGCTTGTTAGATAGGTACAATACAACTATACTTTTAAACTTTAAATTAATTTTGGCAGTTTTGGCCTTACCTTTTGGCCTTAGAAATGAGCCACTGGATTATTCAAAATGCAAGCGAAGGATATGTCATATCAAGCTCAAATAATAAGCTGTTTAGTCTATAGGTACGCCCAGCAGCGCCATGCTTTGGATATTTAAATCGATTTCTACGTGAGATAGTCAATAATTACTTGTCAATTCGTGTAAGGGCTGAGTGTTGAATGCCCCGACAACTTGTATATCAGTAGAATAATTTGAGAATTTTGCAAAATTTGTATGAAAAGTCTTGTCAAGTGTCAAACTTATTCTCAAGATGACGTTGCCGGGCTGACGTCAGCGCGGCAGTGCCACGGCTGGAACTCTGCAGTATCATTTAGTCATCATAAAGCCTAGGATAAAGTGGCGATAAACCGTCAAAGTAATTTTTTGAAAGATATAAAAGAGTTTGTGGCGCTGCCAGACTTACGTCTGTTTTATTGTGTTTTTTTTTTGTAAATCTAAAATAATATAATGAGGACACAAAAATCTACTTTATTTATTCAATATTCATTTTACATACAAAAGTCTAAGCTCTGAAAACGGAAATGGCTTTTTAAACATCAGTTGTTCACGCGAGGTTGCCATTTGCGAAACTTAAAATTAGAGGCAATATTTAACGCTGATTCTTTGGACATGTACTTTTACACTTTTGATAGAGTGCATATTATCAATATGATCTAAAAGGTTTTATTTTAATTTTTGTTCAGAATCTGAAATATTAACAATTGATCAATTTAAATCTACAACCGAGCTTATATATTGTATTTATATTAAACATATAAAAAGTATACTTAATTTCTGTGTTGTGTAGCTACTTAATGTAATTTTTTTTGTTCCCCTCCACGGGAAGGGCAGTAGGATAAAAAATGCTCTGACGCATACACTGACGCGCGCGATCCAGGTTATGTGGGACTCGTTCCGACGCCTACCAGAACCCACTAAAAAAACCCCCTGTCGGCTCGTGCATTTTTGCCACTCAGCCTTCATCTGAGCGACGGCCAATTGGAGAAAGAGGCCACGCTAGCGGGGCCCAGAAGGGGTCTCCCGCTGGGATTTACATAGCACTGAAGGTGCTCAAAGCACTGAATGTGAATACATAGCACTGAAGATGCTCAAAATATAAAATAAAAATTGAATTAATTCGAATTTACGTTAGACTTAGGAGTTGCGGCCTGAAGGGCTTCGAGATCTAATGTTAATTGCGTGGGTTCGCCAGTGTGCACCTTTCTCGGTCTAGCGACTTTGAATTTCGAATCTAAGACAGGAGCAGTATATGATACTGAATCTCGAACTAGAGGATTGGGATGGGATTCGGCGCGTTTGAAGAACGATTCTGAGAGTGTTTTTAGGTGCTGTTGCACTGTAGGTAGTTCAAGATCTCTGTGCAGGTCCGCGTTGCGCACGTACTAAGGTGCGTTTGTGGCCCTGCGGCAGAAGAGATCTTGAACTACCTGCAGTTTGTGCAGGACGGAGGGTTTGGCGTGGGCAAAGATTGGCGAGGCATATGTCATCACGGGTCTAACGCAGACCTTATAAAGCTTACGTTTATTTCTGAAGGACATTTTACTTTTACTACCTAACATACTATAAAGACGGCCTTAGTAAAAACGTGTGAGTTTCGTTACTCTATTGACGTGAGGTTTGAAAGAAAGCGTCTGGTCTAAGGTGACGCGTAAATATTTGGTAGTGCGCTTCCAGGGGATGGGAGTGCCTAGCATTTTAAAGTGGATCGGCGATACGACGGCGTTTGTAGTCAAAGTAAACCGCAGAGCTCTTCTCTGGGTTCACATTGATACGCCAATAAAACTTAGAAGCGAGTGATGCTCGGCTAACGCAAATAAACGCTCTTGAGGAGAGCGGGCGGTTTGCGTGCGAGTACGGAAATTTCGTTAATGTCGACGTTTTGAATGACGTTGAACACGGTCTTCATGTTCTCAGCCAACGACCCAGAAAGTTAATATAATATGATCAAGAATACTGGAGTAGACCTGTTCTTATACAACGGACTAAAAAAGAAATCGCATAAAAATTGATTCGATCGATTTGAGCTGATGTACTTTCGAAAGTCACATCTAGTATATTGAGTTAATGATCTGTAGCCAAAAAATTATAGAAATTATACACATGGTCGTAAAAGTACGCCTCAACGTCAAACATCGCTGTCAAAAGTATTGTTTTGATCGATTTTGGGAAGTCACACCAAGAATTTGAACAACTGTACTTTAGTCGAAGACATCTTGGACTGGACGTGGACACGACCAACGGAACTCCCTAACAGCAATCAATCAGTACACTAGTGAGAAATCTTTCAATCGATTTGGTCTCATATAAATTATGAAGTCACATTTTGAGTACCTGCACGGCGGGTCAAAGATCTCTTAGGCTGCACTTGGACTCGTACAAAGGACTACCTGAACGTCAAACATAACGTCCATAAAAATTGCTTCAGTTGTTTTTGGTCTAATGTATATTGGGCATTCTCATCAAGGATTGAGTTTGCTTATAATTTTAGAGAGAATGTTAAAAATATATGTTTATACTGTGATGACGACCGATTGGTGCAGTGGTAAATAGCCTTGCCTTATACGCCGAAGGTCCCAGGTTCGAGTCCTGGCCTCTTTGTTCTCGGGTCATGGTTGTTTGTATTTATATATGTATGTTTATTCTGGGTCCTCCCCCCCAGTTCGATGTATGGTCATCCATTACACAAGCTCTGCTTACTTTGGGGCCATACAGTTGGTGTGTTTATCTGGGGATTTATTTATTTACATAATATGCATAATTTGACTAAGTGCTTGGCGGCAAGAGCTCGTATTTTATTTCGCGTTTTTTCCTTTATTTTAAAATTCCGAAGTGGTGTTTAGTCTCTACTTTAAAATTTGTCAAAGAATATTTAGAACTTAATTCGAAAAACTAGTCACTTAATTAATTGTTTACGCGTAATTTTTTACTTAAAATTTAGTTACCAACTACTCAATACGTGTAAACCAGCCATTAAACCAACAAGCCAACATACTTACCTGGAACATGTTATAGACAATATGTTTAACTGGGGTCTCTATATAAATCATGTTTGTAATAAGCTAAGATATGTGCAGGCCATTTTAAAATACGAGTTACCATACAAAACTTTACTAATGCTTTACCTACATGTCTATGGCCGATCTGTATAAATAACTACGGCCGAACATGCAATACATATATATAGAAAAAGCTTAAGAAGAAACAGATTACGGACTGTCATATCTTAATATATATGTATTGCCTAGGTATAACATTATGCATGGCACAAGGACGTGAGAATATAATATGTTACCTAATATTATAAATAGTTTGTCTTCACACTTAACAAAACGAAATAATTAAATTAAATGCAAGAGGCTGTAAGCAAGAACTTAAAAAATTATTTATCATACATGTCGTACACGTTAAGTTGCAGTGTTATATTTAGTATATCTACTTATTTAATTTATAACAACAAATTTAAATTTATGCCTTATTTTATGCATTGCAACAATCCAAGTAGTGATGACCTGTGTTGCGTCTAGATCTTGTATGGTTTTTGCAACATTGTAAATGAAATGTAAATGATTTTTTTTTGTAGTGAATACAATTCTTTAAAAAAGAAAGATTAATGGTCAATGATATCCTGGACTAACCCTGGACACAGACAACCGCACTCCTGAGTGTTTAACAACACATTTACAAAGTGAGCCATTATTTTATTCTAACGATTTGTTTGGGCTCAAGTGGCTATTTTGATGAATCCATCTCATTACTTTCGGTTATGAATGTCTGATGAGAAAGCCCGGAGCTGGATATTGAACTAATCAATTTTACAACAAGGTTTCAATTTGTTTTAAAATAACTGTTTTCATGTATGACCAATTCCTGATGTATTTTTTATTAATCCCCGATGATAAGACACAATTCAATAAAAAAAACTGCATAAGCTATTCATACTATTTTCTTTTTATCTATCAGCACAGTTAGTTTATAATAATATTACAACCAATAGAATTCATTCATTTTCTTTTAAAAAAATATCAAAGGTATTACTTATGATATATTACGAGTATGTTCCGTACGGCCATAAGTTGTACTATTAGACATTTCGAGGTTATCCATTCAGTACCGGATACCCTGTATACTCGTAGTCCTGAAAAAATAAAGTTGCCTATATCTTTGAAACTGTGTAAATGATCGTCTTTACATTAGCAAGTTATCTATAACGTTACCAGCACTAAATGTTGAAGTAATTTTGGAGACAGTACACAATCAGACAGCGCTGTTATGAGGGGCCAGCTAACCTGATGTTCAGGCTTTCTATCGTTGATTTCTCATACATATTTAATCGTAACGCCATAAACAAAACTTTATGACAGCAACAAATTCCGTCACCACAAGTAGGTCACTGTTTTTATCAAAATAGTATTCTACCAGGCCACTCAGAAAGTTTTGCGGAAAAAGTTTCTATGTATGGAAAATAAATTATAATTCACCAGGAGTTATAATTTATTCTGAAAATTTGAACGATGAAGTAAAAGGTGGTCGTCCTTTGAGTGCTGTTACGGAAGAAAACGTGCTACTAGTGAAAAATTTGTTTCAACAAAACCGACGAATAACATTTTTTTTATTTATTAATCATTTTAACATTTTATATAAATACTAAAATTAGTTAGCAACAAAAAACCACTAAGGTTTGTTCGAGCGCTAACAAGAGTTAGATAGGTACATCAATACTTATATCTTATATTATGGGCATAGTCAGCTATCGGCTAGGTACTAGGTACAAATTAAAAACAAACATATTGACATTTAAAAGTTCCAAGAGGAGCTAGGCAGCTATGGGTAGGGCATGTATAAATTTACGAGTATTTGTATGGGACATACAAAGCAGAATTTGTGATGTGGTCTCCAAAATACTGACTTACTAAACTTACCTAATTACTTAATATACTTAAATAATTTATAAATTGGCTAAAATAATTAATATTTTCGTCATCAACAATTGGCTTGATAATGTTCTTTCAGTTTCGGCGGTAGTTCGCTCGCCATACGCGTTGTTTTCGCGCTCCGTACAAAGTCGGTTCCTGGAAATAGCTTGAGTATTTACAGGGTGTTCATTAGTGCTGTAAGGGCTTGTAAAAATACTTTTCTTTAAGTATGGAATAATGCACTTGTGTATGACTGGTAAAATATTGCAATAGTTAAAAAGACCATTTTCATCATCATAAAATTTACTTTTAATTTTGGTTCAGACAATTGTTTTAAGTGTTTTAATCTGTAGTCTGTAGGTATAATGTGTCAAGGTAAGTTTTTGGTAAGTTCGTCCATAGCTACTTAGTCCATAATGAATGTAGGATTCAGCCAAGGTATTGTAACGCATCAGTTTAACTTTAAAAGGTATGCGCTTATTAAGGATTGTGATGTTTGCTAGGAACTGCCTCATTTTATTGCGAGCGTGATCGATTTGAAGGCCCCAGTTGAAATGTTGATCTATGTTTAAGCCAAGATACTTTTGATTATACATAGATACTTATGACATACGATGAGATTCAGCACAATCTGCAGATTGGATACCTTTGTTTCGCGCTGGGTATTCCACAAACTCACCGTAGCTCAGAAGCAGGCGCGCATGGAATGGTGCCATGATATGATTGATAAATTTAAAGCGGGTTCTTCCCGCCGTGTTCATACTTATTAGGTGACGAATATTGGATTTATTAATATGATAATTAAAACAAAAAAAAACAAAGCGCCAATCAACATTATGGCTGTTTCAAAACGAACCAATTCTACGAAAGTGAAACGATCGAGTAGCACGGGAAAAATTTTGATCGCTTAAAAAATTTACTATTTTCATAGCTGGCAAACGTGCACGCAACCCACCTGATGGTAAGGGGCATCCGCGCCCATGGACATAATTAATCGTAGGTGTTTTATTAATAGTGACGATGCGTTGCCGATCGTAGGCTAGTGTTGTAATTATCTTTGTTCCAGTAATTGCATTGGCGGTTCCTTCCCTTGGACCGGAACACAAACACGTGGCGGTCACTGTCAGGACTGCAGTACCGCCCCAGACGAGACCTTAACGAAGAAACTCTACAACCACCAAATTACTACTAATGATTTGTAATAAATGAATCAAGTCAATTATGTTTGATGGCTGATGTAACCTAGCGACGTAACTTTACATTGATAAGCTACTGAATTCCTACATTAAGTAGCTACACAATGAAACACGGAAATTGAGTATACTTTTTTTATGTTTATATAAAATAAGTTCAGTTTAAAATAAGTTTCAGATTTCAATTTAATTTAATTTTGTTAATTATTATACTTTAATTGTTAACAGATGAGATTCTGATCAAAATTAAAATAAAAGTTTAAGATTCAAATTAATGTGAAGAGAATTAATGAGATGTTTTAGATCATATGATAATATAAACTCTGTCAAATGTGTAACAATGTTAATGCCTCCAATTATAAGTATGGCAAATGCCAACTTTGCGTAACTTATGTTACAAAAGCCATTGCCATTTTGTTTTTTGGTAAACATCACACTATTTTACCATGTAGGTAAAATTTCCAATCATAGTTCAGAATTTTGTGTATAAAATGAATATGAAACATTCATTGCAACTATATTTGATAAACTGGATATTTCTGTCGCTATTGTATCGTTTTAATTTGCAATAAAAAACACAATCAACAGTTTTGTAGCTGACTGTACTGCAGAGGATTTTCATAACATATTATTTGAAAAGAAATCAGCTTGTCACTAACAGGGAGCACTCTGAGTATAGCCTGATTGTGAATAATTGAGTTATGTGTTGATGATGACAGTAGCGCTGCTGGATTAGAACGTAGATAAGTAAGTTGGCCATTATATTATAATATTTTACCCGGAAATTACTTCAGATATGGAATTCGTCAGGAACAGTTTTGTCACAAATTAGTGCGTTAAAAGGATTAAGTATGCGATTAAACGATTATAAAGTTAAAAAACGAGAAATTCCATTCACAGCGACTGATGAATAAAGCTGAGCAAACACAACGGACGGTGTCATTTTGCCGGATATAAAAAGTCAGGGTTTACGAATTTCAGGTTCATCCATTTATCCTGGTTCTGATTAAGTGCTGATGGTTATTGCCATTTTGACAACTTAGTTTGGAACAAAAACACTGAAACTAGAGTGGATTTGATGTTTTAAAACTTTTGTGAATAAAGAGGTCTGGCTAATACGTACGCGTTCATAAATTTTTAATATATCCTACTTACACAGTAGTAGATATGTGCATTACAACGAATCTTTCAATTTTACACTAGTAAATGCTACTTTGATGAATGGCTGCAAAAATATAGCAGTTAAATTCTATCGTTGATGAGATAGAGCGTACGAAAGGCGTGCAGCTGCAGGCCTGACGCAAGTCTGACCGCGCCACAAACTCATATATTTCCAAAAATACTTTTGCGGATTATCACTACTTTATCCTAGACTGGGAAATTTGATGAGTAAATGAAAAGCTAGAGTTTTTAGAGGTTTCCTTAGACGGCAGAGTTTCAACGTGCGTGTGGTGTGAGGGCCACTCCTTCAGAACAGTCTGAAAATCTGGTAAGGATTTAGTGAACATTCCAAAACAATTGTGGAACTTGAAATCAGAATTTGTGAAAATCAATTAAGTGAGTTGTAAGCTTAAAAGTTGGGCCCTCCATTCTCACATAGAGGATTGAGGGCCCACCTGTATCTGGCAAACTACGCGCACTACAGAGAAAGTGTTTACGACAAAATGTAAGTCAATCACAAACAAAGTTTGTGAAAGTAATATATATCACAAAACACTACGTACTCAGTATATCTTCGTTCAAAATGGGCCCTCAATCCTCATACTCCTGAAAGTTTATCACGAAAATGTTTAAAACCCTTTGCTTACAGCTATTGTTTGTATACCTATGTGCTACGTAATAAATTGTGAAAAATTGTGAAAAGATAAACAGGTCACTACGTCTCGTTGTTTTAAAGTTATGACCTTGTTAATATTCGGGCCCTCAATTCTCCACTTTATTTTTGTTTTTATTTTAATACCCTTAAACTACGAGAGGAACTACAAAACACAACATTGTATCCTTTAGTGAAAAAAATTGCAACATATTCGATATCAGAAGGAAATTAAAAGAATCTTTACTATTTAAGAAAATCGATTTTATTATTTTGTCCTTTACATTAAGAAGTAGGGTGAGCATATTTTTTTAGATTGTAGCAAATATAAGCAAATGTAGTGTTATAGGTTTTAATACACTTTCTTCTATTCTTTGCGTATTATCGTCATAGCATTTGAAATTACCATTAATTAATATGTGGCATTTGTAATGACCAATACCATTAGGGAAAGGTGGAGGGACGAATTCGATTGCTCCGAGGAGTTCGTACAACTTTGATTTTATTTTGGGAGTACATTGAGTGATGTAACTTGAGTGAGTCTGTTGGCTATGAGGTGGACATTTAATTTTTAAATCAGAAATGATTTATTTGTTTTAGGAAACCCATTCCAACATACATAATATTAGTTATTTAGTGCAAATATAAATTACTTGCTATATATAATTTTTTTAATGAAATTGAGAATGTGAAAAAAAACGAATAGGTTTACAATAATTTATTCATCATCATACACCATCAACACATTATCTAATTGCTGGGCAGGTAATAGTGTATTTCTCCAATCGTCAACAATATACTATTGTTTTCATACCTTGCGCAGCCTAGGTACCATATTATGGTGCACACAAATGGCAAGTAGACATTCACAACGCAAAAAGCAGGAGCGAATGATCTTTTAGCGTTGCCAGGTCCTAATTTCAATTTACCTCAAGTTTGCACTCTAAATCCATTCATCACTAAACATTTTGACACATCTTTATGTGATTTAATAAACGGTTCTATCACCTGGAACTTAATAATAATACTGTATTTTGAAAAACCTAACTAAGAAAAGTGCCGTACAGTTTCCCGTAGACCATATTTATGCTAAGGTATCATAGTTAATTATTCTTCTTGTTTGTTATTGGAGTTTTAATTATTTTAGCAGTCTATGATTATATGCATGTAAGTTTTTTAAACATTTTCAATTTGCAAATAAGTTAAGTAAAATCCAACATTCAGTTTATTTATTTTTGCTATTATAGTGATTAGATTAAACATTTTTCCAATGAATAATTGTGGCTGATTTTTCCATCGACAGATGGTTTTTATCTGAAGAATAAAATATGACATTTTGTATTATCTTTTTTATCTGTATTTTTTTTTCAAATATTTGACGAATTTGGATTATTCGAATAATGCAAGTAAGTAGTGGTATTCGTAAAATTTGAAAATGAACTTTTACGGCGAATATTGTATGCCCTATTGGCAACCCATACCCTTTAAATATTTTGACACAAAACAAAATGGCGCAATCATATTATGTATTTTCATATAACAGAACTTTTAATTTTTACAGTTTGTATTATACAACGCAATCATACTTAAAATATATAAAACATTTTAAATAAAATTATGACACCAACGGTTTTTCCTGAATTTTTGTTCGAGAAAGTCTTTTGCATCCAAGGATGGCGGATAGGCTTTCATAAACATTCTCTTCGGGTTGGATTTCCTTTTCAGTTTCTATTGACTCTTTTTCACTATCAGAGCAATTCCTTACTAGTAGTCATTTAGGTTTACATTCGGTCACTACCGTAAAACCTTTCCTCTACACGTTCCTTCCTTTTTATGCACTGAGACTCATTAGTACTTGTATTTAAAGCACCACTAGTTGCATTTCCAGTCACTTCCACACTTTGAGGCAAATTATCTTCATCGTTTTCATCCTTATAAAACGAGAGTAGTTTTTAAAAAATGACAACATTTTCGACACCTCTGCTCAGAACGAGCATTCACACTGAACTGAGATAAGACTTATTTAAAACTATTTTACATGTGCATATTAAGCTTTAAACTATAAAATTGCTTGTGAGGTATGATTAGTTGGAATAATCAAAATCGCCGGTAAGAATGGGGGAGACTTGCCGAGCTAACAGATGCAGAAAAGAATAATTTTGTATAGACATAAAGAGACTCTGTAAATTTATTTTGAAAAAAAATATACCCGTGAAGTTTCTTGCCAGTTCTTCTTCACGAAGGTTTTTTTCGAACTGGTGGTAGAATCATGTTTTATTTGACGTCAATAAGAACAAGTAATTGTCAATTTTGAGAAATAAATATTTGAATTTGAATTTGAATTTATCAAATGAGGGTAGGAAACAATTATTGTCACCCTACCTACGTACTAACTTTAAAAAATAGCCAAATTTGGTATCGCCAAGATTTAAAGTTTCATTACGATTCTTATTAATAACAAATAGTACCAATTTGTTGCACATTTTTTTCACTAAAGGATACAATGTTGTGTTTTGTAGTTCCTCTCGTAGTTTAAGGGTATTAAAATAAAAACAAAAATAAAGTGGAGAATTGAGGGCCCGAATATTAACAAGGTCATAACTTTAAAACAACGAGACGTAGTGACTTTATCTTTTCACAATTTATTACATAGCACATAGGCATACAAACAATAGCTGTAAGCAAAGGGTTTTTAAAAATTTTTGTGATAATCTTTCAGGAGTATGAGGATTGAGGGCCCATTTTGAACGAAGATATACTGAGTACGTAGCGTTTTGTGATATATATTACTTTCACAAATTTTGTTTGTGATTGACTTACATTTTGTCGTAAACACTTTCTCTGTAGTGCACGTAGTTTGCCAGATACAGGTGGGCCCTCAATCCTCTATGTGAGAATTGAGGGCCCAACTTTTAAGCTTACAACTCACTTAATTGATTTTCACAAATTCTGATTTCAAGTTCCACAATTGTTTTGGAATGTTCACTAAATCCTTACCAGATTTTGAAGAAGTGGCCCTCACACCACACGCACGTAGAGTTTCAGCCGTGGCACTGCCGCGCTACCGTCGGCCCCGCAGCGCATCTTTTCAACTTGGCGATTTGTCACTATTTTTAGTCAATTTGATGACTGGTGCAGTAATCCATTTCAGAATCCAAGAGCGTGGCGCTGGTGAGCTTACATATCTCACAATTATCTAATTGTTTCCCAAAGGTTCAGCAGTTCAGATGCACATTGCAGACAGTGGCCCAGTTAAATGAACGATTCAGGTTTCAAATTTTTACACCTTTCTCTTAAGTTTCCACAATTATTTCCTAAATCTAATCATTTTTAAAAGATCATTCAATCCACCCCACACAATCATGGAAAATTCTACTTTTTAACACAAGTGAGCTCTGAAGAAAAGCTACTACATGTATATAAATTCCAAACTCATTTTGTTCATGCTAAGTTGTGATCCCACAATTTACCTACCAACCAGTCAATTTTAGCAGACAAACATGAAAACCCTAAGTGAAATTGAAGTACAGATTTTCTTAAGATTGTTTGGTGAACGTAAATAAAAGGAGGTATGGTTTGTAAGAAAGTTTAATCATAGAAGTATTGAAAATATCTCCAGTGATGGATTAACAAAGAAATTAAACAATAAATTTAGTTAGGTACTAACATGACTTTTACTCTATAAATCTAGGTATAAGTATAAGATAATAAACTAAAATTTTATTTAAATATAAATACACTAAAAGTGAATGTTTTACAAGTCAAATTGAACCTTAAAGTAGCTAACACAAATACAAACATACATAAAGTGTGCTGGGTACTACAAGTGGAGAGATTTGGAAATGTCCAGCATCTCAAGTGGAGGCCATGATTGCTTTCATGCTTCCATACTCTCACACACAACCATCAATACACATAACAGAGCTGCCACTTTCGACACCACTGAAAACAAAATAAATGCGGATTATTTAACTGAGGAGGCTGCCACAGGTAGGAATGTATCAATCCTAAAAGAATTTAAATGGTGCCAAAAGGGAGCTAATACTGCAACCGCGCTGACAACATAGAATTTTGAACATTTAAGAGCAACTCATTAGCCGCTCTTGAAGAGAAGGATGGCAACTTGTCCAAGATAAAAGTAGATAAAGTGACGTGTCTCATGTGTCACATAGGATCCAAAGTTCCTTCCAACAATGCAATGCCACGTTGGATTGTACTTCTTGTCGAACTCTTTCTTGATAAACGCCGCAATATCCTGCAATCAAAAGAAAAAAGTCAATATGAAATATATGTTTTATTTAATGTTCTAGGATGCTACAAATTAAGATAAGAACTTGCTCATTTGGCATACCTATCAAAACAGATTAGTTTAACCTCTCACCTTTTCAATATTAAACTTCTCAAGTGCCTGTGTTGCACAATCTACAGCATCTTGCTGCATCTCCTCGCTCATGTCAGCATTCTTGATCACTGCTTTTCTGTCACACATCTTGTTGGCCGGATGTCTGTAATGCAAACCTCATTAATGTCAGCCTCATTACTACTGGTTAAAAAACCTTGTAAATCATGTTCTAATTCTGTCAATGCAGAATTTTACCAGTTCAAAACTGTTCCTCATGCACCTCTTCTGGACCAGGAAGCTTCTCTTAATTTATGAACACTACATTTTTAGCACTAAGTATATCTAATATGTTTCCCAGTTTATACGTTATATGCAAAAGCATTGATTTTTTTCTACAACATCGACGACGCTATAAATAACTTCCAATAGGTAATAAAGGTCAGAGCTTGTATTGAGGACTCCAGGCACGCGCCCTCCCAAAATATGGAATTTTATTTTTGAAAATTTTACAATCAACGCACATAATTAGTTACCTAACTTCTGAATATGCCTCCTGAGGTTTCTTTGTAGTAATTCTAATAGAAGCTGATGCGTTTATGCCAGTCATCAAACTTAAATCCAAAACTACAAATGGGATATGCTAGCACCACAGATAAAATGAGATAAAGAATCATCATTTCTAGGCTATTGTCATAGAAACACAAACGTTTAATCAATACTACATTGTATACTCACAAATTTAACAGAAATAATTCAATAAACTGAACACGGCTTCGAAAAACTATTTATTTAATAAGCTGGAAATTAAACTATTGATTCAATATTATAATAAGAATCCATATGGCTTCCTTTGAATACTACAGGAAAAATAAAATACTCACTTTTACTTCGGGAAATGATAAAATTCTCACGAAAAGATTTTGATACCGGAGATTTTATGTCTACTTTCTAGAGGATTCTTTCACAAGCTTCTTTCAACAAAGATATCTCCGTATTGCGGTAGAGGGCGTTCCATTTTCAAATCTATTCGAACTATGAAATAGAGATGCGTTCGTAATACAAAAATTATGTATGGCCAATATCAAGATAAGAGTAATGTAAATTCAGTCACATTACTAGCCTAACATTCTTCATCCTAGAATTCTTCATGAATTTAAATTACAAATATGCTGCACTTGGAGTGCGAAAAATTTACGTTGAAAATTAAGTACTAAAAATATGGCTATATGTATTTATTAAGATAGTTATACTAGGTGTCTATTAAAGCAGATCGTTGAAAGTGCACTTGGTAACTTGAGTTCTTACTGAACTTAAATTTAACAACGAAAAAAGAAAAATTAATTAAATTTTGAAATGAATGCATTTTTTTACTGAATTTTGTAAATCTTTGGAGTATTGTTATCATAAGGCGCTAATTAAGTGGTAAAGTAAGGATACACATATAAACTAAAATAGCAAGTGCTTAAAAAAATACGTCAGCTTATATTGATTTGACGTTACGCTTGCTGAACGTATTTATTCGAAACATTCGAAGTAATAAATAAACATAATTTCCAAAATAAATTACCTACGTTTGAGCGAAAGGTGGTTAAAGAGCAAAATAGGAATGTTTAAAAGAATAATAAGTATTTTCCATTAAGGTTCTTTTTAAACATTAATGAAAGGTTTCAGAATGCAAAAAATTATACAAACTATCCCAATAGATGACTCTGGTTGTAACTCATATGACGATGTCAATGAAAGTTAAAGATCATGTTAGGTGTGGAATCTGCGAAAATATTATTTAGAAACTCTTGCTTTTTATTGAACAAACTGTGAGTGACAGTTGTCATTACATGACATTGACAGTTCAGTTTACTACAGGTTTCAGTAAAGCGCCCACTGTTGAATACTGTTGTTGCAAGTTTGGCTATCGATGTTTATCCTTGAAAATCAGTCGATATATAACCAGAGCCTGAATAACTTATCGAAAATCTCGGCATCCCACGATTGTATCGATATTACCGATGGTATTGATGTTGATAAATATTCAAACCTATTGAATTTTGTAGATACCATCGATAATATAGATACTATTGATTTGCGGTACTATCTACAGTTTCAATAGTATCGATAGTATCAAAAAAATGTAGTCGATACTATCGATAGATTGAAAGTTTTACTTTAGTATCAAGTTAATATTGCGATGTAGATCACGCGTTATGATTGGTCGGTTGAGTAGCGCGTCACCGCTACAGTATCGTGAAATGGTCGACTATACTATATCCATTTCTTTATTTTCTCGATGACAGCTCCTGTGTAACCTTGTGCGAGCGTTTTTTTTACATTATGTATGCATTATTTTATAAAAATATGACGTTTACACACGTACAAGGTTATATAATACCAGAGTTGGAGAAACTGATAGGGATGGAGCTATTGGATGGAGCTAGAGAGCATTATATCAAATTAGAACTGTCATCGAGAAAATAAAGAAATGGAAATAGTACAACGATAGAACAGAACTATCGATACTATGGATTGTATCGATAGTATTGGAAGTAAGTAAACATTCGATTGTATTAATACTTTCAATTGTATTGACAGCTCCCATACTTATATCATCGATATTAATGACCTAAAATAATAGTATTTTAAATTTTTATCAATCGATAAGTATCAAAAGTATCAATAGTATTAGGATAATGCGATTAATAATCATGGAAACATTAGTATCACGGTAGATAGACTATTATTATTATATTGCAACACCACTACTGTTGAGATTGAATCGTCAAATGTAATGGTTTAATTTCTGCGAAGAATTATTAATTTATATTGGTTGTAATATATTAAAATGTAGGTGACTTCAATCTTCGTGTAACCTGCAATCAGAGAGGAGCTGTGTGTGTCTCTCTATTCAGCGAAAACAGATACACTTTAGCCTCTATAAATGAAAAACTGTACTGTTCTACCATTATTAGTACAGGATGACTCTGTATAAGGAAAAAAAGTTTCAATTGGGAGACCTGGCTATTAGGAATACAGTGTAAAAATAACTTGTGCAAATAGTAGAAAATCCTAGATCCCTTGAAGTACCAGTTATACAGGTTTAACTGTATGTACAACATATTTTTGTATGTTTTACGTATAGTTCGAGACGCTGAGCTAAGGAATTCTTAAATGAGGATCCACATTAAGACTACTCGCCAGATTAGAGAAGTTCAGTGGCGCCCACTCGCATAGTGACCACGAGTTTTGTTAGGATTTGATTGTAAATGGGGTTTGATAAAGAACTGATTAAAGTCCCATTATAAAAACTAGATAAATGCCTATTTGACATAAAATCCTAAGATTTTGATAATTATCGCGACAAAAATATTGTAGAATAATTACTTTGGATTTAAAGTTTATGGCTAGTTTACACGATTATGGCTGGTTTACACGTATCAAGTAGTTAAGTTAGTAATCAATAGTTAACTTAATTATTTTAGTCAAAAATTACGTGTAAACCGTCAACTAAGTGACAAGTGGTAATTTAAAATTCAGTATACAAGCGATTAAGTTAATTAGGATTCGCTCTATTTTCTTGTCAGTAAGTAGGCGGGACTTCTCAATTAACACATTTGGACATGATTTTTAGTTCAGTGCATAATGTGACGAAGCAGTAGGCGGCAAGTGGTCGTACTTAATCAGCAGTTTTTCTTCTTTCATAGTACTTACTGGAGTGGAGTTTATGCTCTATTTAAAATTTGTCAGAGTATATTTAAGACGATAACGTTTGTCAAATATATGCAGTAAAACCTTCAAAAATAAACATAATCCTTAAAAAATTTCATTTCCAAAACAAGATTTTTTTCTGACCTCGTCCAAGAATCACAAATCTAAGTACAGAAATGTCTAAATTCCAAAGTTATTGATCGGCCTCAGTTTAAAAAAAATGTTTAGGTACAAATTGCGTGTAAACAGGCAATTAAAGAATGAATAAGAAACTTACTAGGAACCAGAAAAAAAAACGAATCCTAATCTACTTAATCAATTGCGTACTGAATTTTAACTTACCACTTATCACTTAATTGACTGTTTACACGTCATTTTTAACTTAAAATTTAGTTACTGACTTAACTAATTAAGACGTGTAAACCAGCCATTAGCATTTTTGTTGGATAAAGAATTTCTCTAAGCAAACAAGAATAATTAGAAAAGTGAAATACTTTTCTTTTGAAGCTACCAATTTTTGGGATTCATTTTTAACTCACTGGACTTTATCGGTGGCTTATTTGGTAACCTTATAATTAAAAAAAAAGAAACGATTGAAGATAGAAATCAAAGTAAAGCCAAGTAGCAGCCGTACCTACCTACCTACTTACTAACAACCTATCTTTCACGCGCGTCGCCATTTTATGTTGAGTATTGTTGAGTCAGAAGACGTGACCACCGAGGCGTTTATTCGGCTCTAATTATTGCCATTGAACTACGTGACTGTAATCTTTCATTGTCTGATAATGTCTGGAGGTGGCAGTAACCGTAATGAATGCAGAATTTACGTTGGTAATTTACCCCCAGACATAAGAACAAAGGACATTCAAGACCTATTTTATAAATTTGGTAAAGTAACCTTTGTTGATTTGAAGAATAGAAAAGGCCCACCTTTTGCGTTTGTGGAATTTGAAGATCCCAGGTGAGTAAAGTAGTAATTTCCAGTGGTAGCGTAGTTAGAATTTGACGCTAGGTTAGCTCTAGATATTTCGATTAGAACGAGGTGTGATACTCAAATTATTGTACTGATGGGATTGTAAATTTAACGTTGTCTATTTTTTGCAGAGATGCAGATGATGCGGTGAGAGCTCGCGATGGCTATGATTACGATGGTTATCGCTTGAGGGTGGAGTTTCCCCGGGGCGGTGGTGGTGGAGGTCGCGGTGCCAGAGGTGGAGGAGACCGTTTTGGAGCGCGAGGGTCCGCACGTGGACCACCTGCAAGACGCTCAGAATATAGAGTACTGGTCACTGGACTGCCTCCTTCTGGCTCATGGCAAGATCTAAAAGACCACATGCGTGAAGCAGGAGATGTTTGCTTTGCTGACACTTTCAAAGATGGTACTGGAGTTGTTGAGTTTTTGAGGCATGAGGATATGAAATATGCTGTGAAGAAGCTGGATGACTCAAGATTCAGAAGTCATGAAGTTAGTTTATTTAATATTAGTAACTGATTTAATATTGTGTAAAATTACAAAAATTTATGTATATAATGTATAAATAACAGAATTCACAAATGTCACTTTATTGTTGCCAGGGAGAAGTCTCATATATTAGAGTTAAAGAAGATTATGGAGGCAGTGGTGACAGATATGGCGGTGGAGATCGTGACAGGTAATTTTTTGTACTTATAAAATTGTTGCTTTATTAGATCACTACAGTCTTGATGTTCTTGATGGGTAATTTCACTTTTCAATGGATGATTTACTGTATCTGCAGCATATTTTGACAGCTAAGTACAATTTCTATAGAAACTATTTTATTATTGTTGTAAAGTTGTTTTCCAGATAGAAGTTATCTTACCATTGTAATTTTGATGTTACTAATTTTAGAGTGCAGACCAATACAAAATTTAATGTAAAATAAAATAATATCAACAAGCCCTTAAACAGTAATATTCTAGAAATAATTTAACAATTAAAGATCGCGTTCATACTCCCCGCGGCGTCGTGGGTCCCCAACATACTCACCTGTGCGTCGGAGCTACTCACGCAGTCGCAGCCGTTCACACAATTATTGAACAGGTTTGTATGCAGTAATTATATTTTTAAACCTATGAAATTATTTTAAAAAATCATTACTTTGACCCCAGTGTTTTATTTCTTGTAATCCACTGTGTTGTTTAAACAAAACTGATCCATCCAGATATTCATACCATAACTTACTGTCAACGAAATTCACATGCAAAGGACACTTCTAATCATGCAATTTTTCAGGCAATGGATTTGTTTCGGTATGTAACTATATACTGTTGGCAGAATATAATGTATACAGTTTAATCATTATTATTTTTAACTATGTCAGATATCATTTTTACTTTGTCAAAACCATAATTTGTTGTAATATTTTATGAGTATCCAGACGAGAATTCTATCTAAATGTTAAAGCGTAATTTTTTTTATTTAATAGTCATTATTGTTATAACTTCTTAAATGTAATATTATTATTGACAGCAACCTCGGCGCCCGACTTCCTGACGAATAGACACGAAAATGCTCCTTCGGTTACATTACGTACAATTATAGATTAGTTATAAGAACTTAATGTATTACCAAGACTAATTCTTAATGTAATTTGAGGATATTTTGAGGAAAATTACAAGTCATCAATGATGAAATTAATGATTACTGAATAGCTTAACAATTATTTGCACTTTGATTTATTTTCTCTGCTGTTTTCAAATTGTAGTAACTAGATATGCTAATGTCAGAATTAAAAATTACAATTTCATCATTTCTAGTCCTTTAATTGTGGATGGCCAAGATAATTTTACTAATCATGGTTGAAATTACGACTTAACTGCTCCTGATATGATTATGATTCAATTTAAGTTTGTAGAAAACATCTAAAATGTGTCGCAATCTTCAAAAAATAAGAACAAACTCTGTACATTTATTTCTGACATTAGCAACCAGGACTAGGGTGTAATAGTATGTAATTAATATTGTTTTGACTATATAATTAAACATATTTTCTTTTGTTTCATCCTCTGTGGATTGGGATCGTTGGATGTGCATGATGGCTGACGATGAGAGCAATGCAATAGGATAGGACTGCTGTATTAGGATGCGCGCACTCTGCAGGATTCACTTTGTCACTGGATTTTTTGCATCGTACACAAGGATCTGGACCCACTAATGGAGGACCAGGAGGATTTTGGAATAGTGTTAAAGTTATTTGAGCATTTATTTTGACTTTTGATTTTTTTTAAACTGGATCGTGGAAACAAAGGATCAGATTGAGGATCACTTTCCGCGTGGGATCAGGATCACGGATCTTTGGGTATGATTTTGATTTTTGCAAAATAACTACCGTTTTGTTGAGTGCACGCTCGGTATTAAGAAAACAATGTTTGTGTATCCTTTACTTACACTCGTTTTGCTTTCGACGTCAATTTTATTGTTGGCAAAAAATTTGAAGTTTGGGGGCAAAATTCTATTTCAATTTTAGTTTTCATTGTAGTTTCAAGGGGTTGTACTATTTTTAAGCTTTGGCTCATTTAGTGTCTAACAAAGATCATCAGCATGTCTCTTACAGCTTTTTTGATTCTAGATGACAAGAGTGGAAGGTGATGTGTGCCTCTATTTTGTAATGATGTTGTCATTTTATCATTCTTTCTATTGGCGAGTTATAATTTTTTAAAGAAATGACTATAATGTGTACTAAATAAATTCATTTTAATGTAAGAGACTGTCGGAAACGTCGACATTCGATTTTTAATTATAAGTTTTATAGTAAAATCTACGGATTTGCATTCCAAGACCAACACAACAGTTTGATGAAGTAAATAAATAATGATCTTAATACATATTAGTTTTATTTAATAGCATTTAAAATTAAACCTACAATGTAACACATTTTACAACTTGAAGCCTGAATGAATAGCACAAATTCCAAGGGAGAGGTTTTCGTATGTAACTTCTCTGAATCCTGCATCTTCTATCATTAGTTTGAATTTTTCCTGAAAAAAGTTTGAAATGTGGTTATTTTCATGGTATCTTTAATGGTTCCTGAGATATTCTGGAACCTTTTTTGTAGTTTTTGGAAACAACTTATTAATATTGGTTATAATTTTTTTCGCAAAAAATAGTACTGAACAATTACGGATATACAAAGTTGATAAAAGCGAGAGGCATTTAATGAAACCACATATACTATACGTGCGTACTGTTAATCCGAAACTATTAAAAAAAAGTTTACGAGAAGTATACGAAAAAACGTTTTTCAAAGAATAATAATTAAGTTAAAATTTAAACATCCTTTGTTGAGTAACCTGCCGCCACCTGCGTAACAAATTCGCAACGTAGCATTTGAGTAGCATAGCGCGTGCGGCGGCAGGCTCACCGGCTCGCGCACCTACCTACACAGCGGAGCGCCCGGGTTTGATGTGGATGATAATGTAAACATGTGTTGTAGGTAACGTTGGAAGGTATGACCAATGAAAATAATAAACAAAAATAATTAATTGTAACACTTGCACATTAAATCTTCAATTGTTCGAAATGTCCGCCGTTTACAATGGTACACAAATTATAACGACGTATAGTATTTTTATTTAACCGTGCAATAAGGTCACTGTTTGTTGTTAAACTTTTTAATTTATTAAACGCTAAAATAATCCGGTTTTTAAGTTCCTCTACGGTATTCACGTCTGTCGCGTACACTTCACTTTTCACAAACCCCCAGATAAAAAAATCCATTGGAGTGAGATCCGGGGACCGTGGTGGCCATCGTACTGGTCCAAATCGACCAATCCACTGCTGTCCAAACATTTCGGTGAGTAGCTCTCTGGAAGACATCACTAAATGTGGAGGAGCTCCGTCCAGTTGGTACCATAAATGCCGATAATCGGCTAAGGGTAGTTCTTCGGTATATTCAGCAACGGGACCGGATAATATCTCCAAAAATTTTGCCGCGTTAAGGGTGCCGTCAATAAAAACAGAGCCAATAATCTGGTCCCTGTGTATACCAGCCCACACATTAACAGAGAAGCGGTACTGATGCTCTGACTCCCGAATCATGCGTGGATTTTCAATACTCGAGTATCTGAGATTTTGTTGGTTCCATATGCCATTGCGTGTAAATGTGCTCTCGTCGGTCCACATGACATTAAATAAAAAAATCGGGTCGTCAGTAACTGTCAAGTATCCTCTGGCAGTGAGTACGCCTGACTGGCAAATCCCTTCTTAAAAGGGCTTGAACTTTTTTAAATATGTACGGTTTGCGTTTATTCCTTTTTAAAATGTTATGCACGGTGCTATGGCTAACTCTAAACGGGCGTGCGGCTCTATGCAGACTCGATGTGGGGTTGCGGTCAAAATAGTCAAGAATCTGTTGCCCACGCGCAGTAGGTATCTGCTGCGGTGGGACTCCCTCCTGATGCGCTGCTAATGGTTGTTTTTCCGTGCCCGTTGTACTGCCAATACTATGGTGCGAGCGTTCCTAGGGCACGCGCGGCTGTCTCCATACCTTTCTCGGTAAGTTCGCAGAGCTAGAGCTGCGTTTCCGTGGGATTCCCCGTAGATTAAAATCATGTCGGTGTATTCTGACGCATGTATGTAGCACGAGGCATTGTGGATGTCTTACGTACTTACAAAATAATTAAAAACTACTCACAAAACTAAACCTAAAATACTTAGTTACGTGTCCTATCACAATAAAAACTTAACATTAGTAAATGGGACACGTGAGCGACAATAAACCTAATTAGCCGAGCCGCCGCCGGCGCAATAGCAACATATTGATCTATTTCTATTTCTGTTACGCTTATTACATTAGAGTGAGATAACCGTGATCTGTACTTTCTTTTAAGGAAAGATTTAGTAACAGTGTACTTCCTTGTTTGTATTGCAAACTTACGATGCGAACTGGCAACGTCGCGTCGCTCGCGTGAATTTTGTCGTTTAGATTAGATAACTATGTATGGTATAGCTATGTATAGTACAAACTTACGATCAGGTGATCGGGAAGATACAGAGTGTTTAAATGAAACTAAGTAAAAACTAAAAAGCATTCCTGTGACTAAACTATTGCTTACATTGATCTGATTTTTGTTGTGTAGCCTGATAATGATAAACAAAACATGTGGTTTCATTTAATACCTCTCGCTTTTATCAACATTGTATATCACATGTACCTCTTTGTTTGATCATATGCACCTACTCTATTAAACCACTTGTTAGATGTGCGTGTGGATTAAGTGGTCTTTTCGAGAATAATATTCAAACTACCAAATACAGAGAGGATTTATGACATATTTGTGTGTTTATTTGTGTACTATTTCTTTGGATCTCAATTTAATATTTCTCAAATGAGAAAGTATAACACTCAAAGGCCGGATGGTTTGCCAACTTTAGTACATTTTACACAATTTCTTATGTAGCCATGTACGTCCCAGTTTTGGCTTATTATATACCTAAAGAAAATTTGGACGTTAATTTTTAATTTATCTTGAACCAGAAAGATCTGTCACGATTTTTGTTCCACCAATGCTCCCAGAGGCATAATTACAATATTAAGCAATTTGAGACGGTGTTTATAAGATCACTAAGGGTGTTACCACCAATAGATCGACCGGCGATCGATAGAAGCATGGAACAGGCAACGTCGACCGTTCGACAGCGTATACGTAGTCTAACGGCCTGGCCACGGGGGGTGCGAACGGCGATGCGGGGAGCGGTGCGACCATCCGCACGGCACAGTTTGCCGGCCACGGGCAGTCATGTTCGCCGCCGCGACCACTAAAGAATCCCGAGAGCGAAATATCTTTATCAAAGTTATCTCGATATTGCTTAGAAAGTAACAGTTTTTTGGTATAAGTCATAATATTTGGAAGAGATTTTGGAGTACATGATTTGAACAGGAATCGGGATATAGATGGAGAATTCTACAAGAAGTACGAGAAATACGAATGTACCTACCCAGAAAATTTTTTCGAGTCTACCAGAATGAGTGTCGACACCTTCGATTATATTCTTATTAATACTCAATCAGAATTGGGGGGAAAAATGCAGATGAGTTTTAAGTGCCGCTGAGAAATTGTTTTTGACATTTAATATAGCAGACCATATCTTGGAGAATAATAGTACCCATCAATATGAACAGCTTTTCCCACGAAACTTACGGTCGCAAACGAAATTTTTCATAACTAATTTTTTCCGAACCTAGTTCATTATTCTTTTAATAATTTTATTGAAAAAGGATGAGACGTTCGTCTTCTACTTCTATGTCACCCGATGGAAAGTGACGATGAAGACGAAGGTGTTACACGTCTATCCACGAGATACCTATTCACTCGACGCTTGAAAGAACTTGGACTATAGTTTTCTGGAAAAACAGACGCAGGCAGTTCATTCCACACCTTGGCGACCCACACCAAAAAGGAACTATCGAAGCGTTTGGTTCGACTCCTTGGGATATCTACCATGAAGGGATGGAAGGTCTGTCTGCGTCTAGTAGTCCGATGCAAGAAGGGTGTGGGTTCAACGTGATCAAAAAGAGCATTCGCGCACTCTCCAAAATGTAATCTGTAGAAGACTGCTAAACTGGCAACTTACCGACGATGGTCGAGGCTTTGCAGCTTTTTGGTGGTGAAGTCAAAGTTGTTAATAATTTTTCGGGCTCTTCGGTCAACTGCGTCCATCGCTTCTAGTTGGTACTTTGCAGAACCATCCCAAAGGTGGCTACTATACAATACTATACTATACAAGATCGAAGTTGAGCTGTAAACAAATTAAGTAGCTGTTCAGGGCTGAAGTACCGTCGGACCTTCGAGATGATACCCAACTTCTTTGAAGCTGTTTGAGCCATGGACACAATTTGTTGCCCGAAGTTTAGTTGGGACGATATAGTTACTCCCAGAAGCCCTAGGTGGTCGGTTAAGGGTACAGAAACATTTTGGAAAGTTGGCGTTAGGTCGAAATTGCTCATTTTCGCGGAGAATAAACACGCCTGTGTTTTCGACGGGTTAAAGTTGACCAAGTTGGACTCGCCCCAATCGGACACTTTCTTTAAGGCCAAATCCACCCGCTTAATCATGGACTCTCTCAAAGCCCGGATTTCTTGAGGACTCGCTCGCGCATTGGACATGTATCTCTACAACGGTGCTGTCATCAGCGTAACCAATAATGCCTGGGGTTAGCAGGTCGTTAATGTGCAGCAAGAATAACTTTGCACAGAGAACAGATCCCTGAGGTACCCCGGCATTAATTGCCATTAGGTCAAAAGAGCAGCCGTCTAAGACTACTAGAATTGACCGTTCCCTGAGAAAATCAGATATCCAGTCGCAGAGCCCTTTAGGTATTCCGTATGCTGGAAGCTTACTCAAGAGACCATCATGCCAGACCCTTACAAAAGCCTTGGAAATGTCTAAGGATACAGCTATAGCTTCACCGTGACCTTCCAAGGCTTCGCTCCATAAGTGAATGGCATACACAAGAAGATCTCCAGTCGAGCGTCCACTGCGAAAACCATATTGGTTATCACTAAGGAGCTCGTTGGACTCAAGGTATGCCAGGAGACGATTGTTCAATACACGCTCCATGACTTTGCAAAGTATGGAGGTGATGCAATAGGTCGATAGTTGATGGGATCTGCACGGCTTTCCTTCTTTGGTACTGGTTGCACGTTAGCCAGCTTCGAGGATTTAGGGACCTTTCCAGATTCCAAAGAGAGTCGATACAGGCGCGTTAGTATGGGAGACAACTCGGCTGCGCAGTGTTTTAACACAACTGCAGGTATGCCATCGGGGCCGCTGGCCTTGTTTACCTCTAAATTCTGCAAGCATTTAAGAACTCCTTTTGGCGAATATGAACGGTACCCAATTTGGGTCCGAACTGAGGTAACTGGGGTGGGACTTTACCTTGACTATTTAGACGTGAATAGTCTGCAAAAAGATTAGCAAAGAGGTCTGCTTTCTGTTTTGCAGTGTGGGCCAGTGAACCGTCAGGCTTCCTCAGAGGTGGCAGCGATGGGCGACAGAAGTTCGACTCAACCGACTTGGCCAAAGACCAGAAAGCTTCGCTTCCTGAAGGATATGACGCTATCTTGTCCCCGATTTGGTGAAAGCGAGCTTTTCTGATCACCTTTTTGCAAGACTTGTATTGTATTTTTTCTTCAGTCCATGCGAATCCACGGCTTTGCTTCTGCGAGCGTCAGCCCAGGCTTTGTACGCTTCTTGCTTAAGCTTTTCAGCTGTGAGGCAAGCAGCATTACCCCATAGGCGACCTTTGGTTTCAAGGGATAGGTCAGCGTAAGGGATGAAATACTCCATTGCTTGGCCTATTACACTTGATACAGCATCAGCGCAGCACGATGGATCGGTTGATGTAAAACAAGTCGATAAGTCGGAGAACAAGTTGATGCCGCCAAGGATAAGACGCGAAAAAGTGCCGCATTTCATCCCAATCTGCTGACTTGTATCGCCATACTCGCCTAGCGCCTTTTGGGCTGGTGTCAGGCGGCGAGTACTGCGACACATAGTTCACCACGCAGTGGTCGGATGTCCCTAAAGGTGCAGTTACGGACACCGAACACCTGTCAGAATCAGTTGTCAGCAGAAGGTCTAAGCAATATGCATGGTGGCCAGGAACGTCGGGAGTGCGCGTGGGTTCGTGCACAAGCTCCGTTCTTGGTCCTTTCCTATTTTTAGTTTATATTAATGATCTGCCATCGGTCGTTAAGAATCAATGCGAGGTCATATTGTTTGCTGACGATACTTCCTTCTTGTTTAAAATCAAAAGACATGAAATTGACTATCGAGCGATGAACAAATGCATCTCCAACACAGAGCAGTGGTTCTCAGCTAATAATTTGCTCCTCAATGAAAAAAAACGAAATGTGTTAAATTTACATTGCCAAATGTCAAACAGGTAAACACAAACATTGTAGTTAAGAGCCAGGAACTGACTCCTGTAAACTCAACTGTATTTCTGGGCATAACCTTAGACGCCAAACTGCAGTGGGGACCGCATGTTGATGGTTTAGCGAAAAGGCTTGGCTCTGCCGCATATGCTGTTAAAAAAATTAGACAAATTTCAAATGAAACAACTGCTCGATTAGTCTATTTTGGTTACTTCCACAGCCTCATGATATATGGTATTCTGCTGTGGGGGAGTGCTGCCGACATCGATGCTATATTTATTCTGCAGAAAAGGGCTGTTCGCGCAATCTATCAGCTCGGTCCAAGGGTGTCACTTAGAAGTAAATTTAAGGAAATAAATATTCTTACCTTCCATTCACAATATATTTTAGAAAATTTAATGTATGTTAAAAAGAACATAACCTTGTTCAAAAGAAAAAAAGATCTGCACAATGTTAACACAAGAGGAAGAGGAAGAAATAAAGTGACTAACTCATTCATGGGTCAATGTATACGCTTTTATAATAAGGTTCCTGAGGATATCCAAGGTCTTCCTATTGACAAATTCAAAGAAACTATAAAGGAGAAGTTGTGTGCTAGAGCATATTATAAACTATCCGATTATTTGGATGATAAAAGCCCTTGGGTATAATCAAATCATTTCAAATCATTTATTTATTGGCACATTTTCAATACCCAAATAAATATACAAATAGCTATATTAACATACCGTGCCAAAAGGGCATTTTCAGCAAAATGTTGCCTAAGACAGGCAACGCTGATTTTAAAAACACCCCTTGACTTAATGCCGGTCAACAAATGGGTATGGGTTTACATTACTTAATTAAATAGAATTTCAATTCCTTACATCCCCTCATTGACAGGATTGTACTAGTATTTGTAACAAAGCATGTGTAATGTGTCTGTTTGTGCGATGAGTTCTTCGTCCCGATGAATATCTAAAGCGTCATTGTCACTAAAGTACGTCTTCTTATGGTAGCGTCGGGTGACGGGTCGCTCACTTCCCTCTAATATGGTTGAGGAGGGCGATGGCTGGATCCCGCGTTAACTCGTGAACGGGTGCCGTTTGAGGGTGTTCGTCGTTTGGATACTTGGGGGGAGGGAAGACTTGCCGAGCTAAAAGATGCAGAAAAGAATAATTTTGTATAGAGATAAAGAGACTCTGTAAATTTATTTTGAAAAAAAATATACCCGTGAAGTTTCTTGCGTTCTTCTTCACGAAGGTTTTTTTCGAACTGGTGGTAGAATCATGTTTTATTTGACGTCAATAAGAACAAGTAATTGTCAATGTTGAGAAATAAATATTTGAATTTGAATTTGAAAAAGCTGTGAGAGGCCTTGAGTCACGGAAAACTTAAAAGCCTCTCTCTCAGCGTGGTCAGTGTCCTGATGCCGGTATAGCCATTGCCCGTGATGAGCGTTAAAATCCTCCAGGAACACCAACTGCGCTGAGGGAAATGTTGCCGAAGCTTATCTGCTGCATCGCTGAGATACTCTATGAGCCTCGTTGTCTCCCGATCTCCGCTATGTGACCGGTATATACTGGCGTAGACCAATTGGTCAAGGCCGGTATCAATGTGAACCCACATAACGGAAAAGTCCAGATCTTCCAAGTAACGGAGACGCTGACAACAGATCTCGTCACTGGCATACATGCACACCCCGGCGTTCGGGCGGAAATTGGACTCCAGGATGTACCCTGGATAACAAAGGTATGCCGAGTCTGACGGATTACAAATCTGCGTCTCCGTTAAGTAGCTGAGCCATGCCTAAGGCCGTCGAAACTGCCCGAGGGCTACCTTGCCGAACCATGCCGTGCCGACAGTGGGCGCCGGGCCTAAAAAGGAACTATCAAAGAGTTTGGTTCGACTTGGAAGGAACTTGATGGAAGGATTGTATAATTAAAACTAATATTATTTTTTTATTATTACAATTTTGTATTCGCGGCGAAAACAACTTAACTCGTTTGATCATTGCACTAACCGCCGCGACGTTCGCTCGAATCCGTGGCTCGCTCCGTACTGATTCATGTGTTTCACCCGCCGGCCGCGCCGTTCGCTCGGTACATTTCGCCATTCGCCGCTGCGCGTGGCTTGACAAGTACATGCGTTTATTTCAGTCTTTAGACGCTGCGAAGTTCGCACCGCGCGAATTTTCGCTATGGCGAATGTCCCGTGGCCAAGCGGTAAGGGTAGACAGCGCGTCTGAGGATTGAGTGATCCAAAGAAATATTAATATTTCTAATGCGGCTTTCAAACAAATTAAAAATTTGTTAGGTTACACAAACTCTTCACAATTTTTTCATATAAAAAGAAAGAGCCCTAAGTTATATCCGATAATATACTACCATATCGGATATAACTTAGGGCTCTTTCTTCAGGTGACGAGACTGAGTGATCCAGTTAATTTACTTTCTTTTTTTATTCATGCTTCACAAATGTTATACCTTTCTCTGAAGTTTCCACAAGTAAGTATTTCCTAAAACCCCTTAGTCCATTGGAATGTTACAATTTATAGGCTTAAATTTACATTTCTTTGAGGACGCCATTTTATTTTTGGGACATGTAGGTAGAAGTCCCCCGCCAGTAAAAGCTTAACTCCAAGTTTGTGGGGTGGCCACCCTTGTACCGCGGCCAAGATGGCTCTTGGAAAAAGGGGTGAGAACGTCTTTTTCGCTGTACTGCTAAAGTATTAATCGCACAACGAATTTGTAAAAACATAATTTATAGCAAACCGTTTTGTCTACAATTTTGTTTATCTAACATTTTATCGTAACATACAAAGAAGTTATAAACAAAGGTAAGACTAACATACGTCTCTGTTAGGCAATTAAGATTAAATTTTATGACTATGTTGTTTGTCCTACCTTTGAGTTAACAATGATCCTGACACAAAGAAATTATAAATATTTGTAAAATTATGAAGATATTTCCGTAAATGTATTCAGGGCGGTAACATTAAATAAAATAGACTAGTAAAACTGCTAGTCTTCCCCCACCAAGCGGGGTAAGACTAACAGTAACGAATTTTAAAGTAAAACATAGACTTTTTATACTTTTTGTATAAAAATAATAAATTAAAGCGTTTATTAAAATGTTATTTGAACTCTATCCAGAGCAATAAAGTTAATTGTTGTAGTAATTTTCATATGTAATAATTTGGGGCAAGACTAACATACAATCGTTTTCAGAGGTATAGAACCTTTCGTAACACTTTTGGTTAGTCTTGCCCCAAATCATTACATTCAAAAATAACCAAAAAATGAACCTCACTGCTGTGGAATAGAATTCAAATGTGGTAATTTAACTTTAAATCTTAAGATTAAAATAAAAACCATACTAAAGAAACTGTCGCAGGAAACTTTATTGAATATACTTAAAATGATGACTTAAATATATTTAAATACAATTTATTATAAGGTGCGATGTACGCAATTTAGGCTGAAAGCTGTAAAGTTAACTTACATTTATCTCAGACTTATCTCAGCTAAACGGTCAAACAAAAGCCACTTTATTTTATAATGGCAGCCATTATTTTTGACTGAATTTTCATCAATATTTACTTTAAAACAAAGTCGCTTTTCATTTTATCATTTAGCTGAGTAAAGTCTGAGATAAAGCTAAGCACGCTTTAATATTTCAGCCTTAAAATATAGCACTAAGTATTATATATTATTATATTACATAGACTCTGGCTACTATGGTTGGACGTGGAATTTTGTATACCAGAGAGGTTCTTAAGCACACAGTTCGCCATTTTTTACTTTTTTTAGCCACCAACTGTTCTCTGGTATAGGCAGTTGCACTATCTGTTTTTCGTACGTAATTTCTGACCATCTTACATGACACTGTATTTAAAAAAATGAGTTTCGGCTACATTTTATACATAAAATTTTTTTTATCAAGCAACGATGAATGAAATGTATTATTATGATCCATAATTTATTCTTTCACTAAAAAACCTTATTACAAATCGGAAAAAATATACGTACTAAAATCCGATTTATCTCTCTTACATGCATAGTAAGTAAATAAACAATAGAAAAATGTTTATAACATCTGACTTGGGGAAAGAATAACATACGTTAGTCTTGCCCCGAAAAACTAATAGTCTTACCCCACTTCCCTAGGTGATATTTTGTGTAGTTGAATATTATCGACAATCGTTTATTTTACGCTACTTACGTTCAGAGCAATCCAATTTAACCACTTTTTATATGTTTTTGATAACTAAATACAACGACCAAACAACCAATCGTTTTTTATTGTAACACTGGCAGATTTCATTTCGTTATGTTGGTGAGACTAATTAGTAACAGTGACATCTGTATCTTGACCGAGAACTATCACATCTTTACAATTTTACCAATATAGTAAATAGAAAATGAAAGCTATACGGTTATACGGATATACGGCTATAAGGAGATAATTGAATGTGTTAGTCTTGCCCTGGTGGTAGTCTTACCCCCATGTAACCTTATAACTTTTTTTTACATTTTACAAGAAACATACTTCAGACCAATCTTGTAGAAGGTCTTTTGAGGAATATTTTTATTTAATATATTTTAAATTTTATTCATTTATAACGCTTTTACAGCGCTCCGAAGTTGCCCGGGTTCGTCAATACTCATGAGAATCCGGTCAAAACGAAATGATGCGTAGACCAAAAACAACATATGCCTTCTGAATTTTTTTAAAAAGTCAATTCCACACTACAATATTAATGGATGTCTGTATGGGAAATAGAAACTCGCCTATATCTTTGAAACAATGCAAGGGATGATTAACAAAATGTTAAAGTAGTTTTGGGGGTAGTACACCATCAGACAGCGATGTTATGAGTACCTATCTTATTTGTAAAGGACTTATTTAACAAAGAAATTAAACCCCATGTTGGGCCAGCCTGACGATTTCAGCTCAGTCCTTCCATTTGTTTCTCGAGTAAATATCCAAATTCTTCGGATAAATACTCAGACAATGGATTTTTACTTTAGCAAATGTTTTTAATGTTTTACTGTTATTGTTTTTCTGTTTTTATACTTTACGTGTGCAAATACGTATCTAAGTATATAACGTTTTACACAAAAACTGAAGTTGCCCTGACTAGAGAGAGGATGACTAGAGGGTTTTTAATTTTTTCTGGCAGTTTATACATTGTGACATTGATATTAAAGTATTAGATGACGGTTCATAACATATATATTTGAAATACATATTGATAATTCAACAGTTTAATGTATAAAAAGTTTTTTTTCTAGTTTATTGCTCAAAAAGCTCAATGGATATGTTTAACTATCGATATGTCTTTTAATTTTCAAGTTTGGGATGCCAACTATTTTTTTACCGGCTTAAAAAAAAGGAGGAGGTTTTTAATTCGAGGCCAGAAGCTGGCTACTGGTCACTCTATCGTATATGGGATTTATTGATTCGTCTGGACGAGTTCAATTAGTTAAACATTATGGCTAATTACTGATGATAAAGGCTGGTAGAAAAATCCCGGAGTTTGTTCTGATAATTGATGAGATATAAATTCATCATTTATCCCTTTTTAGTTAACATACAATTTGCAAACGGCTTTTATTAAAAGAAAACTGTTTTACATCACAATTTTTAGCGAGAGGTGCAACTAGTTAAAATCGAATTTGATATTTTCTTGTATTTATCAAAACAAAGTCAGGCTATTTAACTACCAGCCTTAAACACATAATTGAATTTACACATAGTTGAAACACATAATTCAATTTATTTACAACCAGGCTATAGTCAGAGTGCTCCCTGTTAGTGAAACTGATTTCACTTCAAATAAAACGTTCGTCGGTGAAATATGGGCTATCTTATGATTTCGTAAGTAGGTACTACTTGTTACTTTTATTTCTGATGACTGTTGGTGCAGCCATTACCAAAAGCATTGTTTATACTTTCGTGGTTACTGGTACATCGTACGTCGTTTTTACGCATATAGGCTTTGTAACTTGTATCGGCGTACTTCTCTAACAATCAATTCATTTGTGAAATGTTTGCACTTTTTTGCTTATAACTTGTTCATTTTTATTTTCGATAAAAAGTTATATAAAAAAATTGTAACAAAGCGATTTGCTACAAATTATGTTTTTACAATTCTACATGTCCCAAAAATAAAATTGCGTCCTAAAAGAAATATTAATATGTAACATTTCAATGGACTACCTCCCGTTTGGAAGCGGATGATTAATCTTTCTGAGCATCATCTCAGCACATCTTCGGTGCGTTCTTCGGTGACTTGGCACCTTTTGACTTCCACCTATTTCCAAAACTAAAAAGACACTTAGGTGGAATGAAACTTTCTACCAATGAGGAGGTCAAAGTGGCCGTAGATGCCTTTTTTTGAAGACCTTGACGAGACCTTCTATTTAAATGGGATCAAGGCTTTGGAGGACCGCTGGACTAAGTGCTGTGACCTAGGAGGAGAGTATATAGAAAAATAAATATAAAACATTGAATTTCTTATTTAGGCCGCGAACTTTTCAATCCACCCTCGTATAAATTATAGATATGTTACCGGTCTCTGTTTTGTGAGAACGCAAAAGTCTAATTAAAAAGGTAATTAACTGAGATTTATAATTATGCGAATGTGCATTACAATTAAAAAACTCAAAGACCATATTCTTCGGTAGCTCAAAGAATTTTGAAAAAGTTAGAAGTACCTAATAAAGAAAAGAATTTAAAAGAATGTCATCTATGTAATGTATCGTACCGATACTAAATTAATTTTGGATATTCAATCCGTGGTTAACGGTATTGATGTCACGATTATATAAAAATCTTTGTATTATAATATTGAACCCTTTATTGTGATACTGTTTGTTGACCTCAATAAATGGAAAAAAAGGACTATCTTTGGATCTCTTCCAGCCAACCCTGGTAACTGAAGAGATTTATTTACACAATAACAAAAGTAGGTGAGAAAAGTGCAAGTAACAGTCTAAAAACAAAAATAAAATATTACAAGATTTACATAAATTTTTTAATACTATATACAAGCATACGAAATACATGTAATGTACAGAGATAACGTGGAGATTGTAAGCATGAAATGAGATTTTCTTTTAATCTTCTTTTTAAGATCAAAACTGAGGGGCTATTTTGTATATTTTTCGGCAGCTTGTTCCACAAAAGGATAGCTCGGACTGTGAAAGACTCAAATCTGAACTTAGTTTTACTGTTTGGACAGGCAAGTGTTTTGGTATAACTAGACCGCGTGAGCACGTGCCAAGAGATAAAGGTTGGAAACGGCAGCGGAGATAGGTGGGACTCATAGGGTCTTTAAGGATATTATAAAGGGTGAATCTCTATAATGTGCACATATTAAAATGGGGGAAACTAGACCAAATGTTTTCGACAGAAAATCATAATTAAAAAATAATAATTTGTAGGAGTTATGATGTTTATAATTTTTTATTCGGGAAATTTGAAGCTATGTGAATAAATTGCTATAACTTTTGAACTAAATGGCCTATCGTGTTCAAATAAAAACTAAAATGACAGCTAAGCAATGGCAATACTGATTTATAAACAAAATGTACCCATAAAATTTTTCTTCACATGAAAAATAAATATTTTTTTAGAAAAAAATGATATTTTTCTGTGGTAATTTTCAGGAAATTGACGATTTTCTCAAAAAGATCTCATATTTTTGTTATTTCATTATTATTTCATCAAATTAAATCAGTATTGCCATTGCTTTCCTGTCATTTTAGTTTTTATTTGAACACGATAAGCAATTTAGTTCAAAATTTATAGCAATTTATTTACATAGTTTCAAATTTCCCGAATGAAAAATTAAAAATATCATAACTCCTAAAAACATTTTTTTTTAAATTCTTTTCTGTCGATAAAATTCGGTCTAGTTTCCCCCATTTTAATATGTGCACATTATAAAGATTCACACTGTATAGTACTGTTAGTATGAGTAATACATGACGACTTCGTATAGGGAGCCACTTTCACAGATTTCGGTAATTGGACACATAATCATATTTCCTAAAAACAAAAATAAATCTTATAGCCAAATTTTGTAGACGTTCTAACTTATTTAGTAGTCGCATTCAAGAAGCAGACATCTGCATAATCCAATATTGGTAGTAACAAAGGCTGCGCCAGCATTATTTTTGTTTTGTAAGGCAGGAAGTATTGCGGTCGCTTAAGGAACTGGATAGTATGCGTTCGCTAATGCCGGCCATATGCGAAGCCCGTGACATGTTGCAATCTATTAAAAGCCCTAAATTATTGGCCTTTTCAGAATATGGAATAATTACTCCATCATAGATAACACTTGGTACCCTATTAAAGTCCAACATCCGTCTAAGTCTCCCACTACCAATTATTAAAGGTTGTGATTTGGAAGGATTAATGGAAAAACCAAAACATTCGGCCCAAGCATGCACAGCGGACAAGTCCATTTTAAGCCTTTGAATAGCATTTTCTGCGTTGGATAGCGAAAAATGGCGATATATTGTAAGTCATCAGTATATAAGTGAAAATTGGAAGGAATGACTTTTGAGATGTTGTTTATAAAGATAGAATGTAGGCTGTTCATATTTTTTTGTTTTAATAACATGTTTTAAATTATATAAAGGATTATAAATGAAACGTACAATAACTGCATTTTCTAACGCCTTTGAAACTTTTATATGTACCCTTTTTTAAGAAACTACCAAATTATTCAGTCAAAATAATTATGCTTTTCAAGTAAAGTAAAGAAGCTATTTTAAATTGTCTGTATTTTCTCAGCATACACCACGCTTTAGGTGTAGGATTATCAGTTTTACCAAAAATGAGATATAACAATATTTACAAATATATTTATAAAAATAAGTATAAATTTGTACATAAGTTTCTGTTATAAGGTTTATCGTAAAATAGATTGGCCAAAATTTTAGGTCATAAAATTGCCTCTAAAAATGACAACACTTTCTTCGCTAAAAACCGCCTTTCCTGAGATATTGCGCATTCATAAGTTGAAGGAGGTGTATTTAAAGACTCGCAGAACTAAAAACAGATTCACAACCAATTCGGAGCACGTAGTATTCCGAGCAAAATGACACCAATGAAAAAATGTCCATAGCGTAAGACGTTGTAGGAGCAAATTGTCTTCAATTAAATAGGTACTGCATTAAAAAAGCAAAATGTCCTATTGACAAGCTAGCTACAGTCTGGAAGCTAAACGTCCGCCATTAAAAAGGTAATCTTCACATTATTAATGCGACACAAAGACGCATCGTTTGGGATTACTTATTCAAATATTGTTATTAAGTATTCAATATTTAGGGGCAAGGCGGGTTTCTTCAAAGTTTTTCCACCCTTCGGTGTCAAAGTACTGTTTGTTACTACTGGTGTCTACGTTTTTCCTGTTACTGCCATAAAATATGCTATTTTATATCGTAGGTACTTCTTGCCATTTCCCTTCTATTCTGCAAGGTTTACTATTATTTAACACCTTGCCGCCACCTTGATTTTAAGGTAGGAACTACCTTTCTCAACATCTCGGCCATTTTCAACTTTTCGAGAAAGATTATAGGAACAAACAAGGAACAAAAACACTTCATTTAATGTAAAACTAAATTGTGCGATCAATATTTTCCGCGTAAAAAGGGAAAAATAGTGTTGTTACAGGCGTAAGACCTTAAATACTGGGTCTACCAGAAGAAAAGGAAGGGAGTAAAGTCGCTGGAATTTAAATTCCACATAAAGATTTGTTGTATTTAGGCTTTAAAATCAATAATGCAGACAACTGAATGATTAACAATAATGCACTGGAGCTTAACGACGGCGAACAATTTGCTCCCTGATCTTTATTCCCTGATCTTTCGTGTGGTCATTGTAGTTCAGCGGACATTACGGTTTGAGAACTAAACGCCTGTAGGGACGTTTTGCTTCGCAGCCTACTTGCTCTATATAGGCTTATGTTAGGTATTCTAGGTAAAATTCTGCCAAAGTTCTGTTCCTATATTTGCAAGGTTTTGGCTGCGTAGCATCAATGGTAAATATTGGCCACAATTTTTACTAAGTATATACATTGGTGACAAATAAACAACTTTAATGCTTTCTGTCGAACTACACAAATATAAATAATAATATAAGCAGGTACCTACCTGATTAGGAAACTGCCGGATGCTCTCCACTAAATATTGATAAGGTTTCCACTGGCCCGCAATTAGTTGTCCTAGTACAGGAATTACTTGAAACGAATATTGATCGTAAGCCCTGTAAACATAAAAATAGCTACCTATACATACCGGGTGACTCCTTTTACTTTTTTACTTTCGCATAAATAGTAAACAATCCCCAAATACAACATCTGTGTTGCCCCAAAGAAATTAGAGTTTGTGTTATAGCTGACCACACAACGAACTGGGGGCACACACTTTTATTAACTATTATTGATACGATTTGATACATTCCGTAAAGCAATATCAGGATCAGTAAGTAGTAAATTTTTCGACATCTTGTATAGGTTAAAAAACTATCAAGTGATATCACTTATAGTTTCCACCCTCTATAAATGAAACAACCATGAACAAAATGCAAAGAAACATGTATTGAACTAGCCTCAAAGGGCCCAAGTCGCTATAAAACTGAAATGCTTGGCCACACACAATCTGATACTTATGAACCGATTACAAGCAAATGGTTTTGGGACCCTAGCTATCATAAATTAATTACCTAGTAATAAAATTAAAGGTGACGATCAATACAATTAATTTAACTTACCATTGCAAAGCTTCATTAGGCATGTGGCTAAACTCCAAACACATAAACCTTCCACCAGGGACCAGAACACGGTACGCCTCTTCAAGGACCTATGGTTGAAACCTTTATGAGTAATTACTAGGTCTTATTATATTAATTTATTTGGCAACTTCTAAATTGCATTATAATTTATTTATAATGTAGTAAAAAATGAGTCCCGCGCGACTTCCGGGAAGGCACTCACTGTACAGATTCTTGCAAAACAACTGTTTTTGATACACTAATACAGGGCCTCTTTAAAATATCATTAATAACGCTGTCGGGATGTCGAAAAAAATTCCTGAACCGACTGGGCTGTATATCAATCATAAAATAATGTTGCAGTATTATGAATGCCTACTTTAATCAAATTAGCCGAAAAGTGCCAGCGTTACGTGCCAAGTTAAACAAACGATACTGGAGTAGGGTGATCGGTAATGAGCCATTGGTTTGGTCAACGAGGATGTAGAAATACAATTTGGTCCAATTTAATTTGTGTTAATATTAGCTACATGCTACACTTTTCTGATCAGAAATGAGCAAAAGGTACAAAATATATTGCATGTTAAATGACTAGACGTAAGCAATTATGGAATGTCGTATCTTATAGATTATTATTGTTTTAGCTATCTCAATTTTATCTTAACTTTAACAGATTGTATTCTCATCACACTTAACATACCCAACACTGACGATATCGTTTATTATAAAACACTTAAAAAAAACCTCTATTAACAACTTCACCCACGCAAAAAGAAAAAAACTAATCACATTGAAACAGAACGCCTAAAAAGAAAGCCTAATTTGGAACAGTTTGGCATTAGAAATATTTTCGTGATACGTCAGGCTAATACTAAATACTTTAACCATTATAAACACAAGAACAATACAAACACGCTACACTCTAAAGCATACGCCTCTATGCCTCCAATAATTTCTTTATGAATAACGTACTCACAAGTATTAACGCGTTAGGAGAGGTCTGATAATGCCTCTTCTTACAAATGTAATATTAATAACTCTAAAAAATATACTATGAAATGAAATGAAATATTTATTTCTCAACATTGACAATTACTTGTTCTTATTGACGTCAAATAAAACATGATTCTACCACCAGTTCGAAAAAAACCTTCGTGAAGAAGAACTGGCAAGAAACTTCACGGGTATATTTTTTTTCAAAATAAATTTACAGAGTCTCTTTATGTCTATACAAAATTATTCTTTTCTGCATCTGTTAGCCCGGCAAGTCTCCCTCCCCCCAAGTATCCAAACGACGAACACCCTCAAACGGCACCCGTTCACGAGTTAACGCGGGATCCAGCCATCGCCCTCCTCAACCATATTAGAGGGAAGTGAGCGACCCGTCACCCGACGCTACCATAAGAAGACGTACTTTAGTGACAATGACGCTTTAGATATTCATCGGGACGAAGAACTCATCGCACAAACAGACACATTACACATGCTTTGTTACAAATACTAGTACAATCCTGTTAATGAGGGAATTATACCCAAGGGCTTTTATCATCCAAATAATCGGATAGTTTATAATATGCTCTAGCACACAACTTCTCCTTTATAGTTTCTTTGAATTTGTCAACAGGAAGACCTTGGATATCCTCAGGAACCTTATTATAAAAGCGTATACATTGACCCATGAATGAGTTAGTGACTTTATGAAGCCTGCTATTATGAGCTGCCAGCATATTTCTTCCTCTTGTGTTAACATTGTGCAGATCTTTTTTTCTTTTGAACAAGGTTATGTTCTTTTTAACATACATTAAATTTTCTAAAATATATTGTGAATGGAAGGTAAGAATATTTATTTCCTTAAATTTACTTCTAAGTGACACCCTTGGACCGAGCTGATAGATTGCGCGAACAGCCCTTTTCTGCAGAATAAATATAGCATCGATGTCGGCAGCACTCCCCCACAGCAGAATACCATATGTCATGAGGCTGTGGAAGTAACCAAAATAGACTAATCGAGCAGTTGTTTCATTTGAAATTTGTCTAATTTTTTTAACAGCATATGCGGCAGAGCCAAGCCTTTTCGCTAAACCATCAACATGCGGTCCCCACTGCAGTTTGGCGTCTAAGGTTATGCCCAGAAATACAGTTGAGTTTACAGGAGTCAGTTCCTGGCTCTTAACTACAATGTTTGTGTTTACCTGTTTGACATTTGGCAATGTAAATTTAACACATTTCGTTTTTTTTTTCATTGAGGAGCAAATTATTAGCTGAGAACCACTGCTCTGTGTTGGAGATGCATTTGTTCACCGCTCGATAGTCAATTTCATGTCTTTTGATTTTAAACAAGAAGGAAGTATCGTCAGCAAACAATATGACCTCGCATTGATTCTTAACGACCGATGGCAGATCATTAATATAAACTAAAAATAGGAAAGGACCAAGAACTGAGCCCTGGGGCACACCCATTGTCACTGCCGATCCTGATGATTTTTCTCCATTTATTGCAACTTTCTGTTTTCTATTAGAAATATATGATTTAATCAAGGCAAGCGCTCGGTTTTTAATGCCGTAATGGTGTAGTTTCATGAGTAGAGTAGTATGATCCACACAGTCGAACGCCTTGGACAAGTCACAAAAGACACCAATAGCATCACACGACTCCTCCCAGGCGCTGAATACGTGTTTTATGAGCTCAACACCGGCATCGGTTGTTGAGCGACCCCGCGTGAAACCAAACTGCTTAAAATTCATTAAACTATTACCGTAAAAATGAGAAAGTAATTGATTTAAAATTAATTTTTCAAAAATCTTACTGAGCGTTGGTAGTATAGATATAGGTCTAAAATTATTAGGGTCAGACATACTACCTGCTTTGAATATTGGAATGACCTTACTCAATTTCATTAAATCAGGAAAAACACCATTATCAACACAGTCATTAAATATACTGGCTAAGTACGGGGCTATACCATCAATGACAGATTCAATAATTTTAACAGAAATCCCATCTAAATCGGCAGTATTTTTTACTTTAATGCTTTTAAATGCATTTAAAACTTGTGGAACAGTAACATGTTTAAAAATACAATCAATATTGCATGAATTTACATTTTCCGTTAGCAGTGACTGTGCAAGAGTGGAACATGAATTAATACTCGAAGTAGTTGACACAGGGATGGCTGTAAAAAAATTTTCAAATGCTTCAGCAACTTCTTTGTCAGTTGACAACACTTTATCATTAATTTTTAAATTATATTTGGTGTGTGGTTCTTTTGCTCTCCCAGTTTCCTGATTAATTATATTCCATGCAGTTTTTGAAATGTTAGTACTATATTTAATTTTATTATTAATGTAATTAGATTTAGCTACACTGCAAACTCGTTTAAATAATTTTGAATACTTTTTAACATATTCATAAAATGTCTTATTATGATTATAAGTTCTTTCACTGTACAATTCATATAATCTATTTCTACTTCTGCATATTCCCACTGTTGCCCAGTCACTAAACCTAAATAAATTATTATTTATACATATTTTCTTTTTTTTAAAAACAGAGTCATATTCATTTCTAATTATATTATGAATAGAGTTATATTGAGTAATAGGATCTGCACAGTAATCTAATTTAAATGTTTTTTCAAATACATTTTTCCTAAATGTTTCAAGCCGTCTCTCATTCATGGGTATAAAGGTAATTTCTCTTTTTAAAGTCTTTTTTAGCCCAATATCAAAAGTGGCCAACTGCCCACTATGATCTGATTGTAGTTTATTAATTACTGACTTTGTACATGGCATTAAATTTGTAAAAATGTTATCAAGACATGTGGCTGAGGTCGCTGTGATTCGCGTAGGCTCTAAGAAGAGATTTTTTAGGTTGTAACAATTAAAAAGATTCAAGAATCGTTTACTTTGTGATGTCTCTACTAATAAATCAATATTAAAATCGCCACAAATAATTATTTCTTTGTTTTTGTTATTTACTCTATATAATACCTCATCCATAGTGCTCTCAAATACTTCAAATGGTGAGGATGGGGGTCTGTATACACTTATTATAACAATATTCCCTATCTCAATACAGGCTATTTCAACTGATTGCTCAACAGACAGACTTACAATATCAGTGCGTTCTTTGAATGTTAGGCTCTTATGAGTGATGATCATTGAGCCGCCGCAAGTTGTTTGTTCTCTGTTGAATGAACTAGCAATTACATGATTCTTATAAGAAGACATAATTTGACACTGTGTGAGCCAGTGCTCTGTGATACATAGTATATGAATATTTTCACAGTTTATGAATAGTTCGATCTGTAATTCCTTACCATCAATGCCCTGCATATTTTGATGGACTATGTTCAGAAAATTATTTTTTACATTTTTATTGCTTAAATTACTACTTAGAATACTGGTGCTAGATGTATTATCTATTGTCACTAACTTATGTTTAAATTATTTCTAATACTATGTTTTGGAATATTACATTCCAACGGGTCAAAAGTATAAAGTGACTGCTCAATAGAAGCAGCGGTTGTAGTCAACGAATTGACTGTTATGAATAAAATATATGATAGCGAGTATGCTATATGTCGTAGGTCATTACTGTACAAATTGTACCTATCATTTATCATATATGGCTTGTTAATAAATGTATTTAAATCAATAAACTGAAATTTTTCACTATGACGACATGTCATATTTTGTACATCTATATTTAGTCGATGCTTCATATTATTACTACAATACAATATTACTACAATACAATACTTGACTCGGACTTTACTATAATATATCAGAATATCAGAAGTATATATGCCAACCTTGATGATCTGCAAGTAAATTTAAAATACCTTAACTTGAGCCCTAACATAATAATCTTTTCAGAATGCCAATTAAATTCAAATAAGCCCGTTCCAGAGTTGCAAGCCTACACTGCTTCTCAAACTTTCAATCATCTAAATCAAGCAGACACACTCGCAGGAACACTTTAGAGGCCCACGTGTTGGAAGTCAAACTGAAACACGCTTTATGCTTACAGGTGAACGCTATTACCTATTATATAATTATATATTACACAAAACAAAAACTACAATTGATTATGAGGGTGCCGTAGAACACTTAACGTAGATTTTATATATTTACGTAATTTATATAACGTAGATTTATATATAACGTAGGGAAACTGTTGGCTCAAAAAATATTTATTAATTGTTAGCCCACGTCACCAAATAAGAACAGCCCTAAAACACATTATTTTGTTATATTTCCTACTAATCCCGACGAAATTCGCTCTGTACTCATGTCTCTGAAATCAGATAGTGCACCTGGGTGGGACAAAACTCCAACCAAGTTTCTAAAACTTGCCCATATAGTTATAGTGCCCATAATTTCACATCTCGTTAACATGTGCTTTCATCATGGGATTTTTCAAGCTTCCTTGAAAAAGGCCATTATAACTCCAATATATAAGGAGGTAGATAAGTCAGATCCTTGCAACTACAGACCGATCTCTGTACTATGTGCCTTGTCGAAAATATTAGAAAAGGATATTAACTCACGTTTGACAAAATACCTAACCAAATACTTAATTATAGCTACAAATCAGTTTGGCTTTCGACAGGGCCTCCTGTCTACCGAGGAGGCAGTGCAGGTTCTTGTTTCTATGGTGGTGGATAAAGTAGACTCGGGCAATAAGTGCCTGGCAGTGTTTTTAGATTTAAAAAAAGCTTTCGATACCGTGTCTTCCCCTATCCTAGTTGAGAGGCTTGAGGAGATATGAGTCAGAGGTGAAGCCTAGGGACTACTGCAAGACTCTCTGCCGGAAACAGATTTTTAATACAGGTTAAGGTAGGGGAATATTTCAGCCAAGAGTCGTCCGTCACTTATGGAGTTCCACAGGGCAGCTTACTAGGACCTACGCTGTTCCTAATCTACATAAATAACCTATGCAACATGAGAATTGACGAGTCAATCATATCCTACGCCGACGATACTGCGATCACTTTTTCAGCTAAGACTTGGGATGCTATCAGGCTATTGGCTAAAAAGAGTCTCACGGAAGTGGTTGCATGGCTAAACACTAAACTTCTTACCCTTAATGGTATTAAAACCAAGTACATCAGCTTTACAAAATACAACACAACTCTGCCACCCCCTCATTACGATATAAAATTACACACCTGCGACACTTACTTCTCTACCTGCTCATGTCCTAAATTTACAAAAGTAAGCGAAATTAAGTATCTCGGTAACATGGTTGATCAAAGACTGTCATGGCATCAGCATATTGAATTAACATCTAAAAGAATCCGTAAGGTAATTTGGGTATTTAAAACTTTGCGACTCATTGCTACTAGTCAACTGCTTTCCCGTACTTACGTAGCACTAGCACAATCAATAATGATGTACTGCAATTTCAGTTTGGGGCTCGGACTAGAGAGAGCTCAGAGGGTGCTGCTCAAGGTTATGTTTTTAAAGCCATACAAATATCTGAAAGCCTTTACACTGTTCTACTAAAAACAATTATCTACAAATAATATAAATAATGATTATACAGGGTGACTGGTTATTAGTGGCGGATATTTTAAGGGGGTATAGAAGAGGTCAATTCCAGTCGATTTCACAATATAATGTATCATACAAAAGTGAATCGTTTCCAAGATATTTCAAATCTTATATTTCTTTTTTTAAATCAGTAGGGTCATCTTAAAAAATGTATATAAAAAAAATTAAATCTATATGGAAATTTTTTTAAGGTTCTGCAATAAAATAATTCCCATTAATACATAATATGTATTATTTTTTTCTGTATGTATTCTATACGTATTAATTTTTCCTATGTGTATTAATTTATTAATTAATTCGGCAATTTGGGAAGTTTTTCACATACAAACGACGAGCCTCATCGGCACTCCTTCTGGTAGCCCCATAATAATAAACAATATCGGCGTACTCTTGGTTCGTTAACGAATGTCTCCTCTGTCTTTCAGCCATAAGCACTGCAGTTTTAAAGCCGGGTCGTCAGAAGAGTAATCATACACCAAAGTCCATTAACAAGCCAAGTCGTAAGAAAAAGAACCGAAATAAGAGCAAGTGAACACATCCGAACGCAATAAATCCCAAGAGCGGACTAAACACATGGGCGCGGGGTGAGAAACAATCCCGAGTTATTTTCCTAGTAACGGTACTCTATGTTCAAGCCTGTACCTGCGCCTGCGCTAATAGGCAAATATCTTTGTAATTATTTTGCCGATTTGGGATTGTTATACCTCTTTCGAAAGCTAATAAAACAAAGATGTTTTTAAAATAATCTGCACGAAAATTTTATATGTGAGTTTTTGTTTTAAAATCACTCCTTTGTGTAAATTACTTAGAAGAAAATGTGAATTTTCAAATGTTTTCGAGCACAGTGCCTAAGTTTATGTTAATTGTGTCGACCTAATTGATAATATGTATTAATGGGAATGTTTTTATTGCAGAACCAAGAACAAAAAATCCAAATAGATTAAATTTTTTTTATAAAATTAATTTTTAATAACTGATTTAAAAAAAGAAACATAAGATTTGAAATGTCTTGGAAACGATTCACTTTTGGATAATGCATTAAATAAATAAAATCGTGAAATCGACTGGAATTGACCTCTTCTATACCCCCTTAAAATATCCGCCACTAATAACCAGTCACCCTGTATACAAATCAATATTAGTGTTTTTGAAAGATCTGAGAAATTCCAATGTGGTAATACATATTCGCCCACTCTCGCACCACTCACGCTTACAAACACATACACACACACATACACGCAAGCTCGCATACACCAGATGTCAATAAAAATTGTAATAGTTATTAAGCACTTTGTAATTTTGCCTTGTAAAATTTTTGAAGAGCGGTTCTTTCAAACACAAGCAATGATTGCTTAAATGGAAGTCCCAATAACTGTAAATTTATGTATTAGACTGAGTTGAGAAAAATAAACGTTATTATTATACATTCTATTGCGGTTCGACGTAATACTAATAATTATTAAGATAAGTATTAATAAACCTCAGTCAAGCACGCGCGCCATCTTGAGACTGTTTCTCTATAGAAAACATCACATATATGGCTACTTAAGTGTCGCAGGAGTTAATCGAGGTTTATTAACTAATATGCTTTGATCAAGTTTTTATTACTAATGATAACGTTACCTTATCAACATGTGTGCAGTTTCTGATGCCAAATGCAATTGTGTATGCACTGTAACTTTCATCTGGTATAGGTAACTTCTCTGCGTCTGCACAAAGCCAGTCTATTTCCACGCCAGTGGCCTCAGAAGTGAATCCTTGTCTGAAACATCGAGAATTTATATCTTTATTACACGAAAAGATACTTACTTAATGCGTACTAAATATTAAGGCTGTATAACGCTTTGCGTTCAGCCTATCCTTTATAACGCGTAACAAGGTTTTTCAAATTCCACCTATATTTAACATATCATTGAGAAACGTAGTCTTAAGTCTACTAAGAATTTGTTTTGCAGACGAATTTGGTAAAGCATAAGTACCAGAGATTTCCTACCATATTTAGTGAATTCGCCATACATGACACACGAATAGTTCATGGCTTAATCTGCTCTTCAGCAAAAACAATCATGAGCGGACCCATCTCACAAGTCTACTCACATAGTCGAAGTCTAGTCCAGGGAGTCTCTAATTCGAATTCAATGATAAGTCTAATCAAAAAGTAATAAGTAGAAGGTATTTCATAATACACCATTGGAGTATTATTTGTACTAATATAGTTGGATGAAATAACGGTCCAATTTTATTATTACCGCTGTTCAATGTATTACTGTCTAACAAATTGTAATTGAATGTCATCCATTTTTTGCTTTATAAATCGTTGTGTGCAACTACAGACTATACTATTGTGGGTCCAAACGTCGTGAATGGCACTCACTATAGGTACTAACCACTGAAAAATTTTATGTCTGCCCGATTATTTTTTCGGCTGAACGTAATAACCTTTTTTATATTTGTATAACAGCTGCAAAAATTATTTTCCATTAAAATTATGTAACAAAGTAAGTATTGTTCAAAATGTTTACTCGTATAAGTATTCAATCCCTCTTGATTTCATAGTTTTTTTCAAACAAATAGGTTCACAAATAGTTCAAAGACTATTAAGTGATGACAAATCCAAGATTACTTTGATTGAAAGTACGGAAATAGGCGACAAGCATGGACCTCATACATCTTGTCCCGTCATCTTGATTTCACTTAAGTGATTGAACAAAGACAGCTCAGATACCAGAGGCAGGTATAATGAAAGTCACAAAAACTTATGGTGAAAGTTTATTAACAATAGAAATCAACCAAGGTTGCATAGTAAAAATATTTATAAAGTTACATGCGCGCTCTAATCTGTTTGTGGCGCCATCTAATGACAATATTTATTCTTAAAGTTACAAGGAACACTATTCATATAAAATAATATTTACATAAACCGCCCGCTAAATTTTACAATTTTAAAACTAACACATCAACACCTGTATTAAAATTAAAATTAAATAACAACTTTCCTTAAACTTAACTTATTCTGTTAGAGGAAGTTTACACAATTTATGTATGGGTCTGTTTATTTCACCACACTTTGTTTTAAGGCTTACGATCCTTACAACCCCGTCCAAGCCTTCGTGAGTACAGAAAACTCTCCCATACCTACAACCATTTGCTAGGTGGCAACCCATCCTCTTTTATGACAACAACATCATTAATTTTTAACGGAGGGTCCTGCGAGACCATCGGAAACGTTGAAAAAATTTGTTTAAATACTCCTGCCATCTACGCCAAAACTCTTGCATGTTGCAACTGTTGACAATGTTGTTGTCTTTGACTGTACTGCCACCTACGCAACGAACAAATATTTTGGTCTTCGAAATTTCTGTCAGGCACGGTTAACAAAGACTCTCCTACTAGGAAATGTCCCGGAGTCAACACCGTAGTATAGTCACTGATGTCATTTGACAAAGGCCTTGAGTTCAGACAAGCCTCAAAGTACCGTGGCCAGTTCCTCGTAAGTTAGAGTACTAAGACCTATGACTTGCTTTAAGTGAAACTTTACCGACTTGACCCCGGCTTCCCAAAGTCCGCCGAAGTGAGGAGCTCGAGGAGGAACAAGTGCCAAGTACACCCAAGACTACTCAAAGCTTCGCCTATTTCCTTAGGGAGCAATCTTTGTTCCGCCTTAGCCATGCGCTGCAGCTCTGTGGAAGCACCGACAAAATTTGTTCCATTGTCGCTTCATATTTCAGCGCACGAGCCACGCCGAGCTACAAACCTTTTTAAGGCTTGTAGAATGCTTTCAGTTGACAGGCCGGTGACCACTTCTAAATGTATCGCGCGCGTTGCCATACAAACAAATAAACATATGTACCCCTGTAGGACTTGTAACCACGACCCTTGCTCGTTCTAACTTGGATTGGTCCAGCGTAGTCGACTCCAGCGCGTTTGAACGCTCTCGTGGGAGTAACTCGTGCAGCAGTAAGCTGACCCATCAGTTGATTTTGGGTAACAGCTGCGTGTTTAGCACAAGTAACGCACTTCTTATACATGGCTTTCACCTACGGTTTCACGCCTATAATCCAGTACCGTGACTGTACATAATTCATCATAAGTTGGAGTCCACCGTGTAGTGTTATTTTATGAGCATCTAGTACAAGAAGTTCCGCAAGGTGTAATTTAGTAATAATCACGGGATGTTTCCTACTTGAGATAAATACCGAGTGCTCTAACCTGCCACCAACTTTCAAAACATCATCGTCGTCAAGAAAAGGATTCAACGTGCGCAACCGACTACAATTAGGTAAGTTTTTATTTTGTTTGATTAATGCTATATCGGCTGAATTTTTTTTATTTTGATTCTGTTTTATTATAACATTTAACGCCCTCTGTAACTCATTTGCTGCAAGATACATTTCTTTGTGCTTTACCTTAGAAAATTTATTTGAATTGTTAATGAAACGTAAACAATGTAGAATGATGTCAATGACGAATACTTGTAAAAAAAACAATCAACTTTTTCGTTTATAAGGTTACAATTCAAATTAACCCTTTCCAAGTCGACTAGAACATTTTTAGGCCTTTTATAATCTATATCTTTTTGCACAAGAAACTCGGGTCCATCATAAAATAAAGAACTATTTACTAGTTCAGACGAGAAGCTATATCAGCAGGGTTTAGCTGTGAACAAACATGTGACCAACATGAAGACTCCATATGCGTTAAAATCTCAGAGACTCTGTTCGCAACAAAAAACTTCCGGCTTGGATGATCATTATTAAGCCAGGCAAGTACTACTGTAGAGTCGGTATATGCATGCATGTTTCTTTTGTCAATTTTTAATATACTTGCAATCTCTACCATTTGCTTTGTTAATAAAACTGGTCCGCAAAGTTCCAGCCTGGGTATAGAAACTTGTTTGACTGACGCTACCTTTGTTTTTACAGAAACCAAAGCTATCCTGACTTCACTATTGGTACCAATTGTACGGAAATAAACCACTGCAGCGTATGCATGTTTAGAAGCATCGGAAAACCCGTTAATTTCCATGGTGTCTCCAGCGCGAACGCCCATCCACCGAGGTATTCGAACTTTAGCAAGCAGAGGTAACTCATTCCTATAATTCAACCACTCTCTGTAAATGTTTAATACCTGCCCACCACAGCTTTTGACAGCCAGGTAGGGTGCAGAAGCTGTCCCGAATGTGACGGTAAGCAATCGGAAATGTTTTATTTATTCCTTTTCGCTGTCTCTCCATAAAATGCGTTGATAATCCGCATCTTCTCTATTAATCCACACATTTATAAACATTCGTACAATATCTGCTACAATACAAATGGGATAAGTCCGCCAACGAATCATAAAATGACGTAATTCTGGTTGTAGAGCTGGTCCGACTAACAGCTGATCATTCAACGATAGATTGTTACTTCCCTTTCAAGAGGCATCGTAAACAATTCTTACCTTCGTCGTATCTTTGTCATTTCGAATTACTGCGTGATGAGGTAAGTAAATAGCTCTATCGTTGTTTATTTCTCCTGCTGGAACTCCTTCTAAATGGCCCAGCTGTAAATACTCATTCAGTACTTCTGCATATTTTATTTTAAACTGAGGGTTCTTTCTAAATTTATTTTCTAACAAGTTAAATCTTTTTTCAGCAATTTCGTTTGAATGAGTGACTTCCGGTGACTGTACATTAAAAGGAAGACATACAACATAACTCCCATCAGTTTTTCTAGCCGTTGTTTTCAGGAAATAGTTTTCACAATAAGCCTCATCTTCCGTCAGCATTTTATTTTTAACCATATTAGAATCAGATTCTAACTCCCAAACTTACTTAAAATTTCATTTTCATTTACCAGACAATGAAAAACCTGTGTACATATCTGGCCCTGATTGTTTGTCTCCATAGCTCCAGATATATTCCAACCTAAACTTGTTAGTTGCGCAATTGATGAACCTGATGGACTTTTTTTAGGCCATCCTCTAATATTTTTTGCGTAAACTTCGGCTCCTAATAATAAATCAATTTTATTAGGAACGTTAAAATGTGGATCCGCTAATTTTAAATCACTCAATTCCTCCCAAACTAAATAACTAGCTCGTCTTGAGGGAATTAACGACGTTATTGATTTTAAAATTAGAGCTTTCACTATAAAATTTACCTTCGAATCGACCATTGAAGTTATTTTGATAGTTATTCCACCGCCTTGCATGAAATATTTGTGTTACCTCCAACACCTGAAATTTCACCATGAATTCGTGTTCTTTTTAAACCCAAATTTTGAACCACGCTTTCCGTGACAAATGACGACTGCTAGCCTTGGTCTAACAAAGCTCTTTATACCGAATCTGCGCCCGTCATCGAAGTCGCTTTTACTAACGCTGTTGCCAACAGAACACGCTTTACTTTACCATACCTATCTGAAGACAAACAAGAAACCACGGGATTGTCTTCACTCGTAGAACTGTGAGCCTCAGCAACAACCTCCCCTCGGGGGTGCACCAACGTGCTGTGCTTACGATTGCCTACATTACACCTTTTCTTAGAAAAACAAGACTTCGCCGAAAGGTTGCCACCTAAACAAATAAGCACAATTTGCTTTCTAATACAAAAGCTCGACGTTTATCAACAGACAAATTTAAAAACGCTTTACATTGCAGTATTTCACGCTTTTCTGTACAATAGTGACAGCTTGCTGTGGTTTTAGTTCGAAAAGATTTAATTTTATCTTTGTTTAACATTTTAGGTTTTATATTGGTGCCTAAAAACTCAATTGCTCGATATCTATTAGTAAGAAACTCTTTGAATTGTTCATAAGTCGGCAACTCGTCCAACTTGTAAAATTAAACTCCCATTGTCGTCTACTCTCTGGATCTAATTTTAATGTGAGGATATGAATCACAATAATATCCCAATTATTCACATCTATACTTAAGTTAGACAGACCTGACAAACAATCATTTGAACAATCAATAAGCTCTTTCAAACTAGTTGCAGATTCATGAACAATATTTTTCTGACTAAAGAACCGCGTAAGTATGTGGTGAGACATGTACTTTTTATTATTATATCGCTGCTCAAGCATAACCCAGCAGCGGATATAATTAGTTGCAATCACTGGAATATGCCGAAGTAGTTGCTCGGCCTCCCCTGTTAAATTTCCTTTTAAATAGTGAAGTTTCTGTATGTCATCTAGGTCTTCATTGCTATCAACCAATGCCTTAAATAAATCTCTTAACGATACCCACTCACTATACTTTCCGGAAAAATTAGGAATATTCATTTTTGGTAATCTGACTGCGGATAAACCCTTTTTACCAGTCATGTCACAAGTTTCTTTAGATTTATTTTCCATGAACTTAGATAAAATTATTTTTAAATCGGTATTTATAATCACTATATAATTCCTCAGCCTTATCATAAACATCTGTTTTACAATAAGTCGAAACCGAAACATCAAAGGACGGAAACTTTTTAATTAATTCCTTATGTCCCGATAAGAACTCAAACCATAATTGCTCTAAACTTTATATTTGCCCTTCTACATACTTCTTGGTAAAAGGTTCCTTTGGAGATTTTTTAAAGTTAATCTTAGCCTTATTAATTCTAGAATAAATTTCCATTTGAAAATGTATAACAGATTCCATTTTTAACTTTAACTTAAGAACACACCAAAAAGTTTAATACAATGAAACTTGCAAGTTAAAATAAACTTTTATACTAAAGTCCTCAAAAAAATTCTAAGTGTTTGGGAACTTTAAATTCTATACAAAATTGGGCATAGGTTCCCCGCCTCAACCAAATTTCTTAAATTATTCTAAGTTCCAAATGCCAATAAATTTACTAAGTTCTAAATTTAAACGAATATTTTATTCTTAATATGTATAAGTTCAAAAGGTCTTTATAATAAGGTTCAAACTTGAATAATTCTTCACTTAGACTTTCAAAATCAATTAACTGCCGATAAGTCCCAAATTCGTGTTAAAACAACAAAAGTACACACAATATTTCTTGCTCACTCACACTTGACACTTTGTGTCGTCACAGATAGCTCCTCGAATTCTCCAATCCAGAATCCTCCGGTACAGCTATCTCTTTCCTGCCACCCGCCTTTCAGCAAACTGCTCGTTCCTGCCGCCCACCTTTCAGCAGACTGCTCGTTCCTGCCGCCCGCCTTTCAGCAGACTGCTCGATCAGATACGTATACGACAGCAATCCACTGCCGTAAATTGCCTTTCAGGATTTCCGAACTCCAAAAAGGATTTTCCAAAAATGAACAAACATAACACCACGAAGTCCTGCCAGAAAGATCCGGCTCGAAGGACCATGAACAAAGACAGCTCAGATACCAGAGAAAAACATATGCTGAAAGTTCACTAACAATAGAAATCAACCAAGGTTGCATAGTAAAACATTTATAAAGTTACATGCGCGCTTTAATCTGTTTGTGGCGCCATCTAGTGACAAAATGTATTCCTAAATTTACAAGGTACACTATTCATATAAAATAATTTCTACAGTGATAACACCTGGCTGCATTTAGTTGCCTAAATTGTGGAAGCAAATTGGAAGCTTATGAATACACTTTCCTAAAATTACTCTTTATATAAACTTATACTAAATTTAGTCACCAGCTGCAGTGTAACAACATCGCACGTATCAAAATACCTACAAGGCTGGCTCAATTACAGTACTGTAACTGTACAGACGCCAAAAAAATAGCTCTAGTAGTTCGCTCAAATAAAATATGATAAAGCAAAAAAAGGCGATGGGTATTTTAATTAATTATTAATTAATATAAATAATTTTATTATTGCTTCGTGAAAAATTATCAATCACGAGTTTTCGTGTTTTAGAAACAAAAGGCTTTAGAAACTATTTACTTAACGATTAGAAAGCTTTTGACAAGTTATTCAATCTTGTGACGCCGTTTATTAAAAAACACGATACTTTCTACCGAGACATCAGCGCGAACAAATTTTGTCACAACACTAAGATTTCTCGCAACATAAAGCGTTTATTAAGATTCAATTGTCTGACAATCTAATATAGTAGTAATTTTCGTCTATATTTTTATATAAGGTGTTTGTGCGTCGACTGTCCATATATCAGAGGCTATTTTTAATTAAAATCTTAAAATGACCTTTTGATATGCAGGGTTTTAAGTTTTGAACCATAGACTTTTATCAATAAAAACAAGTGTACTACTAGCCCCTTAAGTATGTAAAGTCGTCGCACAAACGCCTTGTACAAAAATGCTAACTAAATGCTATTGCACTAACCAAATGTTAAAAACCATTTTATTTTCTAAATTTAGAATTATTACTGGCTAAATTCGATTACACTTTTCTAATTATTATAATATGAAATATTAAGTATAAGATAGGAGGGCTGAAAAAAGCCACAGTTTCTAAAATACCACAATATTCCAACTTTATTCTAAAGTAGATATTATATTTACGGCAAACCAGGCTTTGTGGCATAGTTCCTTGCCTTTCTTATACGTTGTTTTCTTGGAGACTGATTCTGTTTGCTTGATTGATTGTTTTCTTCTGATTGATGATAGCGAGTGAGTGCTTGCTGGTTGGTTTGCCGTCCGACTGGCTGGCTAGTGGCTTTGTTTGGGTCTGTCTAGCTAGATTCAATTATTTGGCGTAGTCCATCTCATTAGTGATAATTCATTCCAACTTTAGTCCTTAAACCATGAAAGACAACCCGAAGAAAGTGAAATTATTTAACGATGTGTCTAACGGCACTGCAGGTAATTATTGAAATCGAAACAGCCATATTTTGATAGATGGTGTAAATCTTTACATAATTCGAAGGTTTTATGTAATACTTAGATGTTGATAAAGCAAATTTAATAGTCAATTTGATTTTGATAATTTTCATTTTAGCTAAGGCAACCAAGCCACGGTTTGAAAAGGTTGTCAAAGCCCGTACCCGAAATGATGACACATACGAAAGCTACGAGTTAAAGAAGAAACAAATGGAAAGAAAGTTTCAAAGGATGCGAAGGAAAATTCTGTTGGAAATCAGAAGTCTTCTTATTGAAAAGAACCGTCTCTCACTGGCTTTGAAGATACTAAAGGAAGATGTTAAAAACAATAATGCAAATTCTCAAGAAGAATAATTGTTAAGTTAATATACTTTGTACCTTCATTTTAATTTATAAGTTTTATTATTAATAAAGATTAAGAATTTTAGCCTCATTGTTTTACTCAAATCATTAAAAATGTCATAGCTTTTTATAGTTACTGATTGCTATTGGTTAAACTGTTTACTTTGTAAAAAAGATGTAATGGAAGTGATTACCTTTGGGCTCTTGTTCTGCCAACGTCCAACATTGATTGATTTATGTCAGAAATAGTAACACTACTGACTTCCCCAGGTGGATGTGGGCCAAGGTTCTTTAGATAGTTTATATACCTAAAAGAAATGTCTCCTGTAATAAAGAAATACATTTTTCATCATAAAAAATTAATTCAAGTTATTAATAATATTTACTTATTTGACTTAAAATAATCATTAATTACTTTCAAAAATATATTTCTTTAATCTTTTATATATTAATAGAATGTTTGTACATAATATGATCATAATGCATTGTTAATTCACATGAATAAATTTGTTTTGTAACTCATGCAAGCAAATGAACATACAATCTTCCTGATGGTAAGTGGCATCTATGCCCATAGATATCTTATTGATTAGTTCTATTTATTTATTGATATTGACAATTAATGTGTTGCAGACTGTAGGCTTAAGTTGCAATTGCTTTTGTTCCAGTAATTACACTGGCTGTTCTGTCCCTTTAAACAGAATACAGCCAAGTAAATATGGTCATTATAGCGGTTAAAATAGGAAGGACTTTAGTGCCACCCCGGACAATCTTAATATAAGAAACTCTATTACCACTAAAACTATACTTATTAATTTGCTTAATACACAATTAATCCTACCATTACTCGAAAATTTTAGTAATATTTTTACCTTCAACAATGGGACATTTTCTTGTGTATTTTTTTTAAATTTTTATTTGGTTTATGTTTTTATTTTATCTTTCGTTTGTATAAATTATTTCTTTGTATTCAATAAATTTATTCATGAAGTTTTTATTTCCTTATTGAAATTGTTTTTCACAGCAAATAAAAAAGATTCATCTCATCACATTTAGGTAGGTTCGAATACATTTCTCCATGTTTGATATAAATAATGTATAAAATATTTACATTTTCTTATAAATAATGCATAAAATATCTATGAATGACATCAAACTATAGATTGTAGACTTTACTTCTTACTGAAAAATTATGTGGTTTTAGTATGATTTGAATAGAACTAAAATTATTCTCTCTTTTTCTCTAGGCTGATAATATTTTTAGACTAGTAAACATTCAGTCATGAAAAGTTTTGTTGCACTACAAAGTTTGGTTGTCATTAAAATTTTATGGATTTTTTATGCTTTGGTATTTGACGGAAACATATAATTTTTTATTATTACATTTATTATTATATCATAGCAATACATTACAACATATATTGCTATATTATCTCATGTAAATGCGATAATGATAATAAAATGGTATGTAGAAAACAAATAGTAGTCTTGGTTTGATGATTTAGATTCTAGGTTTAAAAATAAGATTAAAGTAATATTTTGACAAAATTTAAGGACCTAAATATTTGTTTGCTAGTTATGGCTGTTTTATATTTATACATAATTTTTCAATGATCCTCTATTTCTGCTTTCTTACTCCTGAGGTATAAAGTACAATTTTTGTTTTCAAAGGGCAGTAGAATTATAAAGACTGGTATAGCAGTTTCGAAGTTCACCATTTACAATGCAAGTCCTTTTGCTTTAAAATAATTGTATAGGTAATTTTTGGTCAATAATGATAACAATATACAGTATTTAATAATATTACTTACCTGTTCCACCAGCTACATCTAACAATTTAGTGCCATGCTGTGGAGCAAGTCTCTGTATGAAAATGTCTTTCCAAAGGCGATGTATTCCCAATGACATTGCATCATTCATAATGTCATACTTATCAGCGACTGTTTCAAATACTTCATGAACTAAGGAATGAAATTTTGTTGTAATATTTTGTATTTGTGTAGCTAACAAAAGTTTTTAAAGTTTTATTTATAGTTTTGTTATATATATAGTTTCTTGAAGTAATTTTTTTATACATATTGTGTTCTAGATATCAACATCAAGCTGGAACCAGGCGATAACCCAAGGCATGACAGCTTTCAGAAAAATATTTCAATAAACTTTGGTCATGTACTTTTCAAATTATAAGTATCAAAAAATAATTTGGAACACCTATCACCCTGTGATGACCTTTTAAGTCCAGTGACTACAATTAATAACTTATTTTCAATATTTTTCCTATGATATATCCATAAATGACTTTTCTGTAAATTACAGAAATTAAATAAATAGTTAAAATAAAATGTTTCATTTTTGTCCAACATTTAATTCAACATATTTACATCAATAATTCAACTTTAACCAAAAGTACAGTAAAAAGTAATTACTATGCTACTTTGGCAAGTGACTTTAAAATAAATAGAGTGAACTTCTAAATCTGTAATAGGTTGTTTTTACAGCCCTATCTAAATAGTTGAACATGTACCTAGTTGAAGTTAATCATTGGTACAAATAGTTCAACAATTTTGAAAGAATACTTTAACACATTGATACATGATGACCATATATTTATTGATTTGAATCAAATGATGTACAATGTAGCAAGATCTTTGAAAATGGTAGAGATGTGAATTTTAGTGTTTACCTTTTTAAATCAAATCTTACATTTGCCTATTCACTACTGTGTAGCAGAATTCTAACATTTTACACCTATGTTCATGTAAAAATAATTATATCATTGGATACTCATTTAATGAACAAACACTATTTTTTACATTCTACAAATAATTTTACTATAAACAAACAGACTTAAGATTAGACAATCCTAACCCTAACCAAGACCAATAATGCAAATAATTTTCAGTACCAAACTCTTGCAAAATCAAGCGATGCAGAGTAGTCTTAAAGAATAGACCAACCTTTTTTAGATTTTTCATTTTCGTCGACAGTTTCAAACCCAAAATGGGTTTTACCAGATTTGTCTTTTATTTCCTCATTAGTTTTCGAACTATATGTTCTAGTTGAGCACAATTGTCTTGAAATTATTCTTGGTTTAAATAAACACATAGCTACGCTCCTCAAAGCCATGGTATTTAAGAACTAATTTAGTTTTTGTGATTGTTTATTTTCGTATTTGAATACCTAACCTATCGAAAGAGATCAGCTGATTGCAATTTTTTATTTTTTATTATTTCTCCTCAAGTTGAAGAAGGTAAGGCAATGCCATGCAGCCATGATTGCATTTATTAATAAATGTCATTCCAAAACAGTGACACTGACATCCTTCGCTTAAAACTAGCGGGTGATAAATACATGGAGTAGCCGTAATGTCCTATATAAATAAGTAGTTATGTATATCGAATCATAGAAGAGGAAGAACTTGGTTGTCTTCCTCTACTTATACAAAAATGCTAATAAAAGATAGAGATAGTACTATATTTGAATGTTGTCACTAAAATATCAATCGTGTAGTGACGTCATAGCAGGTGGCTAGCGTGCCACAAATCGCCATTTATTGTTACATTTCTGTCAAAAGTGATGTTCCGGAGCTTTGATTATTTAACCAGATATCGATTAAAATATATTAATAATCATTATTAATATATTTTAAGCTATTGCATAGCTTCTATCGCGGGCCTTGAGCGTGGGGACCGAATCCAGAAATTCCGTAACGAAAAAAACCTTACACCCCCCCACTCCGACCGGCACAGCGGTGATACTTTTTAGTTTTTCCATCTATAGATAAATACCAGAACTTTTAATGACTTTTTGAAATATCACGCTTGTCTCTTTAGTTCAGCAACCCGCCTTTAGGTGGCATTGGTTGTATTGGAAAACTACCGTAATCAGCTGTTTGTGAACAAAGGAAAAAAAATACTGCATTAATAAAATAAATAAATAATTATAATTGCATAAGTTGATAAAAAATGCTATGCAATAGCTTTACCGCGGCAGTCTCCGAGTGCCACACGTCTTTTTATTTTTCATACTTTCGATGCAAATGATAACAGGCGCTTACGCAGTAAATCTTATCGAAACGGTATTTGCTTTGCTTGCCATTGTGCGTGTATTTTTGAAACTAAAAGACGTGAAGACAGAGGGGATTAAGTTTGCTTAGAATTGTTAATTTTGTTATTGAATAGGCAGGTAGTTGTTTTGTTTATTTTTGATTCTAAATTATTGAAGACAAGCCAGACTATAATTGATATCAAGAGGTAGTGACAAACTTCTCATGAACGTGATGATTTTCAGTTCAGCGCTTATAGCGTCAATAATATTGATTCAGAACGCAGCCAAGGGTGCCAACATTTTGTATTTTTTTACAGTACTTGAGGCACTTGAGCTCTCAAGTAACTTTGTTGTTGGACGTGTAAGAAAGTTTCATGCGATTTTGTACAAGTGCTGTGAATTTGTGATTAATACGTATTAGAATATTAAAACTAGAGTTCGATATGCCCAAATGCTCGATTGTGTGGTGTGGTGCGAAGAAGGACGATGAAAACCCTGAATTGACTCTCCATAGGTTGTTTTAACTTACTAACTTATAATTACTACTACATTATGTTGTTCTGAATCTTTTCAGGCGTGTTTTATTGCAATATATTTTATATCAAAATATACTTGTAAACACAGTAAATTAGTTCATGTTGTAGTTTCCACTAACCATAAGTCCTCTTTTTTTTAATAGTTTTAAGTGAACTAACAGGTTTTGGTTGTTTTAATGAGTCTGGTGGTCCTGCTCTGAGGAACCCATCGTCATTCAATAACCGTGGCTCTTCCAATACCTGACACTGGCAGTAATAGTCTGTCGAGTCGTAACGACGGCTGCTTGCCATATATTACAAGAATAGAATAGAATAGGGCTTACTAAAATAAACTGCGTAGTTCTTTATTTTTTATATTCAAAGAATTATAATAAAAGTAGATAAATAATTACTGTGATTATTTCATCTACGTCAACTCTTACAAACATTCAGTATGTAATATTTAGTTCTAAAATATCGATAGTAGATTCGATACTCTCTGTGCAACACTAAAAATGGACGCCATTTTATGTTACATTTCAAGTTTAGGTATGCACGTTTTTTTCGTACTTAGGGCTTGTCCATTGGTTGAGGTCAATGCTTAAAACTGACTGTTTTACTAACTAGTGATGCTACGCATCAGACGAACGACTTCTTAACTACAACACTAGGAACCCACTTTTTCAATTTGACAACTTTTAGTTGGGTAGTCAAATATAGTAGTCAATAATTCCCAAATATAGTGATTAATTTGCGTTTATGATGCTTCAAAATGTACAACAAGTGCTGGTAGTGAATGAGAAAGAAGGTGAAAGGACGTCATTTTCCAAGAACTGAGATCGGCCTTTACATTGGTTTCCGTGTCTTTGTGCTAATAGTGTTAACTTACAAGGTTTAAATGCGTTAGAACTTCGTAAATTGTTTGTAAACCACAAACATTTCGAGAAGAAATGTTTTCTGGGTTACTCAATAAGAATAACGGTGTTTAATCGGTGTAAAATAATTATCAGAATATTAAAAGGTCTAGAAAATAAAAATTTTCCTTCCATACAATGCAAACAAAGCACATACAAATATAAAACAAAGTTTAGAAATAAAAAAAAATCATAAATATACAAGTCTTTTATTTATTTTACCTTCTTTATCTTTTAGTTTGGTAAAATATCTTGTAGAATAGAAGAGGGGCTTTCGCGCTGCCACAATGGCATTACGCCAAAATCCAATGCAATCATTTTAAAATTAAGAAACGGAGGACAATCTAATGCTGCGTTTTGTTTGCCGATTACAGCGCTCACTGCTCTAAAAGTGCTCAAAACCGTTCCGATTCGTTTGAGCGCGCTAAAAGTGTTATTAGTGCTATTGCAATCGGAACGGTAAATATCGCGCTAACATTCTGATTGTTCGTCGCTTAAGTCTAAAGTTACAATTTCATTAAGATCTTTGACCCTGAATGAAGCAGGAGCCATTTTTATATTTTTACAAAAGAAAATTAATAAGCAAGCTTTTAAGATCTTTAATCGACTAATAAAAACATCAACAAAGTAACGTCATGTGTCAGTTTTGACAGGCCGCTCACAGTAACCATGCTCCGTAGCTTTGGCACTGTGAGCGGTAAGATGGCGGCGTTTATGACGTCATTGATGACGTATCGATATCGCTGTGAGCGCGCTCACGGGCAATCGGAACGTGTATATGAGCGCTGTGAGCGCTGTAATCGGCAACGGAACGCAGCATAATTTTAAAAAAGTGGTCGAAATGCAAAATTGGGTTCCTTCCTTCCTCGTAATCCTATCCTAGTGTTGTAGTTGTAGTTAGGAGTAATATTTTTCTATGAGTTAGGAACTTTAGGAAGTTGTTCGTCTGATGCGTAGCATTACTAGTTATTTTGTGTTAAGCAATAAAATTGTGGCAACCCTATGTTGATTTTTAATTATTTTATTATAGACAGAATATACATTTCTTTATGAGAAAATAGCTAAAGGTTACAAAAAATTATAAATATTCATAAAAAAATTATGTGATATTTTTAAAACAATATATCTGCGGAAGAACGAGATAAATGTTAATATATGAATGCAAAAACAGAATCGATTTATCAAAAAATCTAAAAACGTATGTTGTAAAAACTTTTACCACTGCTTCAGTTTCTTCATCCCAAAATGCCTCAAGGACCGTTAGCTCCGTACGAACACCAAATTCCACACATAAAACAACGATTTAATTGGGACTGTGGAGTTACTTGTATAATGATGCTGTTACCTCAGTCGGAAAGAGAAGTTTTGTTTACTAATCTCGAAGAAATTTGCTGGGAAGAAGGCTTTCAATCTTCTACTTGGTCTATAGACTTGTGCTATTTGTTAAAGAGGTAAAGGTATGGAATATCTGTTTGGTAAATATAATTATACGATTCTTAGAACAGCCAATACATAATCACAACTGATTGGATAATGTGGTTTTGCATTGAAGTAAACAACTAATAAAATTTTATTAAATACTGACCCCAAAACTGGAATAGAGAAAAACTGAAAAAGTTAATAAATAATGTTGTAATAGACAAACATTTGGAGGGTTCATTTGTTAAACACAATTTTACAAGTCCTTACTTACTGTAAAACATTATAGAATTTAACTACTTAGATTTTCTATGTGTAATACATTGAGATGTTTTCTTTTATTTATTCTGAAGTGAATATAGTTATTATTCTGGACATATTCTTATTTTATTAATTTGGTTGTATCATTTTTCAGGTATGGTATACCACATAAAATATATACTACTATGACAGGAGTAAATGAGAGCTATAATCAATTAGGGTACTATAAAAATATAATTGACCAGGTAAGTAGCTCCAGCTAGCTCCAATTTTGTTAATTTACAAAAATAATATTTTTCTTAAATGCTTTGTTTCTGTGTTCAACTATGTAATGCTCCATGTATGTGTAAAAAAACAAAAGCATTACTGAATCTCTCTCAAATAAAATACTTTTTAACCAGATTATATCATGTTTAATTACGATTTTGGGTCACAACCATGGTATCAGTAAAGGTACTGAAACATCAAGTTAAAATGTAAAAGTAGTATTAAACATGGTAAAATCCTGTTACAAAGTTTATTATTTTTTTATAATATGAATCAAGAAAACTTAAGAAAGAATGTCCCTCTCTAATTTTTGTCTTGCTACTTAAGTAGAACATAAAACAATCACACAATGTCAGAGAAAATATTTTCAAACCACTGAATGTTTACAGGATAAAGAGAGAGTTCAAATTAGATTTTCAACAGCATCACAGAATGGCATAGAAGTTGTTACTGAATGCTTAGGTACAGATAAAATTCTGGAACATGTTAAAAATCATGGTCCGGTCATATTACTGCTTGATGCTGGACTGCTGTCATGTGATTTATGCAAAAGAAACAAACTTGGAGCTGAATGCAGGTATATTTACTTTATGGTAAATACACCAGGTGACTTTTGTTACTGTTCACAATATGTTAAAAAACAGTTCAACCATTCATACTCTACAAATGGGTCAGGTACCAATTTCGAATAAAGAATGGAATAAAATTTTTATTTTCGCTGTATGTGCTGAGCCCATTTCATCATTTTCGATGTTTGGTCAATGAAAATAAATTTCATAAAGACATGTCATAAAAATATTGAGGATAACGAAATTAAAATTTTTGTTGAGGTTAGGTTAGTATCTTAGTACAGTTTCTTTTGAAATATTATTGAGTGACTATTTAGCTATGATAATGTAGATAAAAAAAATAACAATCCCGATGTAAAAGCCAATAAACATTTTTCAGGCGTTGGTTTGGAGGGTCATACAGAGGGCATTACATTATTGTGGTTGGGCAAACTTTTAGTAAAGTGTTATTCAAAGATCCATCAAGCTCAGCTGAAATTTGTGCATGTCCACTGTCAAGACTAGATGCGGCGAGACGGGCTAAAGGAACTGACCATGATACTATACTCATTTTAAATAATTATATGCGGTGAAAAAAAATTTTATTTTATTTTCTACCTTGTCTGGAATCATTTGATGCAGATTGTGGTGAACAGAAGTTTCAGTTACAGTCCATAGTTACCATATGTATATGAAGAATACATTGTTATATTAACCATAATAAATCCCCCCAACACACACCAACTGTATGGCCCAAACTAGGCAGAGCTTGTGTTATGGATGGCCATTCATTGAACTGAGGGGAACCCAGAAAATACAAATAGCTACACACATCAAAAGTGTCTAGGGATTAAAAATGTTTTAGAGTATTTCTGTAAATGAGGTTTATTATATATACTATTTTTGGATTGCTATTGATTCTATTTAGTGGATTTCTCTATTTAAATAAGGTTTTGTTGTTGTTAGCATTTAAATAAAACTGTGTCATAACATTTTTACAAAATTATTACAATTTTTGCCGATCCGAACCCGAGAAGAGATGATGAGAGCCATCGTAATGTTGAAAGCTAGCTGCAGGCAACGAACTGTGTTATTGCTCTTGGGACTACACAAAGCGTTGTAAGCCGCCTCTGGACATGCTATCATGCATGGACGGGTAGCGTGACAAGCGTGACATGGAAGATGATCTCGCATTACCACTCGTAGACAGGACAGGTACTTACATCCAAAATACTGGTCGACGGAATTGTACCATGACCGCTATGATGTTGGTTAAGAGGCTCTTCAGGAGGAAGAAGACTGACGTTGTGTGTGCTTGTCCGATAAATCTAGTTTCGGAATGAGGCCAGAGACGCTGAAGATTTTATTGGTACAATAATTATATAGGCCGGTTGTTGGATCGGTGGAAGAACCGATCTCATTTGGATAAGGGGCAACCTCAAAACCATTTCTCAGATTTAACCAACCCTTTGCGAGACCGGATGAGTAATTCGTTTCAACTAATGCACAGCTAGAGTCGGATGCTTGCCGAATACCAGCTTGCCGAAGCTGGTTTTAACGTTCTGCCGTGGATTACTCAATTTCTGGACCTCAACCCAATTGAGCTCGCATGGGATATGGGAGATGCTCTAAAGAAGAGCCCTGCCGAGTATGGAAACCGTGCACACTCCACAAGTCTTTGACTTGCACGTGGGCGGCCATTTCTCAAAGTGATTTTGTTGAACTGATATTAGACATGTCAAATCACTGCGATAATGTTAGTCGTATTAATGGTGGAAATAGAATCCTTATTTTTTTTTATCTATACAATAAAATTATAAAAAATGTTAATTTTTGTTCTTTTTGGCCATTTGATTGACGCCGTTAATTTGAGTTAATTCCTACAGTTTGTAAAAACAGCAATTATTCTTATTTAAAAATAAATTAGGGTTATGCTATTCATTTACAAACATATGAATTTAAGTAAAAAGTCGTTCTGGTAGACTAGATTTGGTTAATATTGATTGGATTATTTTCTTACAAAATTGTTGATATCCTGCTATTTGCGCAAGCCGAGCGAACGTAGTGATCGTGGTGCGGCAGCACCCAGCGACGAATCGACATAATTAAAATTAAGGATACAACGTTCAACAGCCCGGGACATATATATTTTGAATAAATTACCTATCAAACCTCCTTTGAGTGTGAACTGGAACTTTCCCGCAATATCACATGGCCCTCTAGACAAGTAGCTTTCGACGATGGAATAGAAAAGCGAATAGAATGTTAAATGTAATTCAATTTCAGTTAAATTCTTGTAATATATGGCAATCAGCCGTCGTTACGACGAGACAGACTAGACTACTGCCAGTGTCAGGTATTGGAAGAGTCACGGTTATTGAACGATGATGGATCCTTGACCACACACCAGACCCACTTAAACAAGAACCTAAACCTGTTAGTGTACTTAAATACTTATGATAAGTGGAATCTACAACATGAACAAATCAACAGGTATATTTTATTTTATTTTGTGTGTACAGGTATAATTTACATTTCAGGATATAATTAGTAAGGGATTTCAAAATTTGGGCATTGAGAGTAGACAGCAGTATTTTTACATTAGTAGCCCTGGGAATATGTGGTGGGAGGATATCATATAATGAGGTGGGGTGGAGGGCACATTGTCGGGAGTCCCTGACACCTATCCTATTCAGAAATTCAAGACTACAGCAATGACCCGATCTGAGCCTACAAATTGTTGACGTTGATCTTTTATCCAGGTTTTTATATTTGGAGAACCAGAGTTTGTTGCTAACTGCGGGTTGGAGATCCCGATAGTATTTAGCTACCAGTTTCCTGGGTTGGTTCCAATCGCAATTCCATGTCAAGAATAGACCAGTCGACGTCGTTCTACGATCTACGTCGTTCGACGATCGTTTCTACCACACCAATACACCAAGTAACACTCTGAGAGTGATTTTAAACTTTATTATAGTCTACAGTTCCTATACTATGGAACTGTACGGAACGGAGGCTATGGCGTCGCCGGAGCACCACCCTCCGACTGCGAACAGTTCCTCTCCAGACAATTGTAGGCCATCACGCCTACTGCTGGTTGGCAGACTACACATATCTTCATATAAATGAATAGGTGCATGGGATTATTTTAATACGATTACCAACGCCGGGGTGGCGTCAGACAATTGTAGGCCATTACGCCTACTGCTGGTCGGCAGACTACACATACCTTCATATAAATGTATAGGTGCATGAGATTATTTTACTACTAAATTACCAACTCAACACCACATTTTGTCTGGTTTATCTGGCCATTTATAGGTGTTTCCTGTTGAAAAGGTCATCGTTTTTACTTCAAACTCGTTTTTATCTGTATTTTCAATAAGTCCAGGGAAATGTTGACCTTCGTATAAAACTATAACTTTGATAGTTCCTATCGGGACAAAAGCAACGTACTCAGTGGTGTGTCGTCAGATTCAGATCCTTCAGTCAAGACACTTTCAGCGTGAATTACTTCAGCCTCAGGTTCAGACGATTCAGTTCTCTTATTTCGTTTATTTGATTTCATTTTTTCCTCATTAAGTTTATTAATTTAATTTTCTTCTCGTTTTTTAGCTCACAATCCCTTCTCTTCTATTAGTTTCCGTTTTTCTTCTTCCTTCTTTGTATATTTTTATTTTGTTTTATGTACCTACGATGTTCTTTCCTACAGCCAAAAGCTTTGAAGCTAAACAACATCAGTTAATAGAACATACAAGTAAAAAGTATTATTACAAATTATCTTTAACATAAGGTTAATTAATGTTAAAATGACAAAACCTCAAAGTATTTTATATGATTTTTCTAATTTAAAAGTAATAGTAGTTCTCTCTCTGATGTTAAAAGCTATTGTAATTATCTATGGTTGCAAAAATTCCTAAGCGACAGTGTTTGCTGACGTAATACATTTTTAAATCGGAGTTTGGTTCGAATTGTCGTCATAGATTAATAAGGTCTATGGTTGGTTTTAAACCTTTGAAAGGAAGATTGAGGCAATGGCAACTAAAATAAGTTTGGTCGAAAATTATTATTTCGTTATAATGATGAATATAATAATTCAAAACCATCGTGAAAAAGTGTTCTTTTAGAATGTTTATGCTACTTAATATTTCTCATATTATGGTCCTTACACCATTGTCGGAATGTTGAAATTAATGGACATTCATCTAACTAACACAATTTTTATGGAGCGAATAGTTCTCAATAAGTTAATTTTTATGTGACTCATTATTTTTAGTACTTTATTTTATACAGAACTCTTTTGTTACTTTCGAAAACTTCAATCGGCGGACATAATTATATTTCGGCTATTTTGATATAGATTCAGTACCTATATGAAGTGATTGCAAATAACCAAAAAGTCAAAATAAACCCATAGCAAAATTTGGCATACCTACTGTACCTAACTATTTAAGGAATTAACGGGATTTTACCACGGTTTTGATTTGATTTTATAGAAGCAGACAGATCGACCTATCCGCTGTCTTGTTCGATTTGCCTGCCTCGAACTGCCATCGCCAACTATAGTTGCCCCTACCGCGCCCTACTACCACTTTGTTCTGTGGTCACACGCTTCAATGTACAGAGCAGATACGTAGTGGGGCGCGTCGTTGTCGATTGCAATAACTATACCTACATATACTAGCCTCATTGCGGTACAACATTGCGGTAATAATAGTTTAAACAACCGCCATAGCCTAATTTAACTATAGCTGCGTACCTAACAGTGTGTACAGAATTTTCACCAACGAAAACATTAAAAAGTATTTGCCGTGTATTTGGTTTGTTCACCGCATAAAACACAGATCGAAATGCCGATAACTTCCAGTTTGTTTTTGAGCGAACCAAAACAAAATAGAGGAGACTTCTAGAATAAACCTCTCGGTTAAATTAGGTGTGAATGAACATGATCTTAGCTCAGTCTTTTATTTTCTATAACTTTTTAGTAACACTGTCATGATTATAAAAGGCGTATGACTAGTTATTATTATCAATTGCATTATAATTTTAAGTTTTTTAGTATTGTAGGTTTCTAGTTGTTAAGTTTTACTTTTAATTCGTCTTGTCACAGCTCTTTTACACATTCACAGGCAGCACTTGCATGTTTTAAATGTATAATATAACGATAGCAAAATAGTGAAAAGAGCTCAACATAACTTCAATCATTATTAGATAGTAGACATGTCGTTTGCATAGTATAAATTGGTACATTCTGTACCTTCTACCTACATATCTAGGTTGTATGCGATAACTCGACCAAGCGGCTTACCCTTCCCATCATTTAGACCGAGGTGCGCGGACCTGAGTTAAAATTTTAAGCTAACTCAGGTTAAATATTTCTGTATGTCTCTGTCAATAAGATAGAAATTGACAGTGATAGAGTGAAATTTTAACTAACTTATCATCTAACTCCGAGCTAAAGCAAGGCCTTTGTACAAACTAATAAAGAAAACAAGTGCAGCGAAGGAAGTTTTTTAAATAATTGGAGATTTAGTCCAGTTAATGAATATTGGTATAGTATACAAAAATTTAATAATAGTTATTAGTGCTGCTAACCGTATATAAAATAAATGACGTCGTGTCTAACTATCTACCTATTGTAACCTACTGCCTAGCTAGATAGAACGAGTATCCTAGTGGGAGTAAAGTTTCTTTTGTTAACAACCATCTGGGGCGGAACTACAGTCCTTTCCATTTATGAACAGCCAGTGCAATTACTGGAACGAAGCCAATTCCAACTGACGCTGACGATCGGCGACGAATCATTTTAGATATAATAATATAATGCAATATTAATAAATGAAACAACTACCTACGACTAATTATGTCCCTGGGTGCGTATGCCACGTACCTTCAGGTAGGTCACGTGTTGGACAAATAAACAAAATGTACATTTAGGTAGGTAACCGTTTACAAATAAATCAAGTAGACACTTGTTACTTGATATCATACATTGAGTCGCTACGCGTAGCTACCTCTATAGGTGGGGCCTTCTCATTTATGTGTGCAAAGTTGCATGTTTTTGTTATTGTTAGTCCTAATTAATTGTAGCACCTGTGATATTTGTAATTTTTTATATGGAAAATGCTAACTTTAATATCCGCAGTCCAGACGTAGGAGATTTTAGATTGTTCTTCTTATATTGTATTATAACCTACGCTTAACTTATTTTCAGTAGTAAGCAAAACTGAAGAAAGACTTATTTAAAAACACAACCTTGTATATACGAGGGTGCATTGAAAAGTTCGCGGCCTAACATTAATAGCGTTGTCATATTATTATAAAACTACCCTCATGAAACCTATGCAGTTTTTCTCTGAGATACATGCGTAATTATTTATTTTATTGAACATATATGTGAGAGTATGTTTCATTAATTTTGAAAATGAATAGTTTAGAGCACCGTGCCGTGATCAAATACCTCCACAAGAAACACTTAACTCCAAAGCAGATTGATGAAGATATGGTGGCTACTTTAGGAACATCTGCTCCGTCGTATACAATGATAAAAAAGTGGACAGCTGAATTTAAACGTAGACGAGAAAGCATCGAAGATGGCCCCCGCTCTGGACGGCCTTCTACAGCTACGACTTCGGAAAACATCGAAAATATGTTTGATCTCATTATATGGAGAGAGAAGGTTGAAGGTATCTGAGATAGCTGAAGCTCTAGGGATTTCATATGAACGTATACAAAACTCGTATACGTAATCCAAACAAAACAATGGAAGAGACCCGGATCTCCGACCCCCAAGAAAGCAAACGTGTGTTTTGCAGTAAACAAGGTAAAGGCATCGGTTTTCTGGGATTCTAAGGGTGTCATCTTGGTTGATTACTTAGTGAGAAAAAAGGAATACAAGTGAAGCCACGAGTAAAAACCTAGTAAAATACGAAAATTTCCGCTGTAGTAGGGTAACCAAAGTATGAGATAACATAGTGATTAAATATTGCTGTATTTGTCACAGATCAGACATAATAGTTTTGCAAATCCTCGCAAATCATCGTTTGGTGCGTAGGTAACTGACGTAGTTCGGTCCGCGTTTACTCATACGTTTGATCATATTTAAGGTCAGATAGAGCATACTCTGTGGTCAGTAGTGTACGGACTGTATAAGATACAGGTTATAATATATCAGAAGAATGGTTTGCGTTTGTCAAGGGACGGTAATCTTGTTTTTGGTCTGTGGAAGGTTTATATCTGGGACAAATGTGATCGCGGTAAGTCTATTTTATGGCGGGAAGCATTTTGTATTCACACGCATTTCTTATGTTCCGTGACGAATGTAATAATAGTACTGTGATTGAGGTATTTGGTTTAAATCCTGGACAAAACCAACGTTTGTGTGTTGAAACAGATGACCCAGATATTTGCTAAGAATCTTGAACGTTTTAGTGATTGCTAGAATTCATTTTTTAATTCGATTTTATTAGCATCACATGTGCCCAACAATGACGTTTGAAACCTTGCATGTAAATAAATGCAAATAAATTTTATTGGTTGTATCGAAATAGTAATGGAACCATACATCATTATGCGTATATATTATTGTTATTCATTGATTATGGACGAATGATTCGTTGCCGACCGTAAGCTTAAGTTGATATTGCTGTTGTTCCAGTAATTGCACTGAAATCCTCTTTACGCGGGACACAACCACGTAAACGTGATTATCATGGCGGTTCAAGTAAGAAGGACTGTAGCACCGCCCCCGACGAGGACTTAACATACGGAACTCTACGACCACTGCATGATAAAAAACGTTTTTATGAGCTTTTTTACTATTTATTGGGTGACCAACGAAAGCTCTGCTTTTTTTCGGCTCATGCAGTTGGTTGGGTTGTCTGATATTTTATTAACAGAAATAAATACTATCGAGCCAAATTCTTCGACACCCAGCCTACAAAGCGTTTTGCCTTTGTCGTTAGAGTCAGAGTTACGTGGATCGGGGGAAAAACCGTTTGGGTTTTCATTGTTTAGCGGCAATAGGTTGTTTAGTATAATGTATGTAGCTCGCCACGGACGTAGCTATAATAGTAAGCATATTACGATATATTTATCATTGTAATATTTAAGCGACCACAGACGGACCTATTACTATTTATTTTTATTACGTCATCAAAATATGTAGATGGTTATAGCAAGACATATTAATAAAAATAATACTGCAGACCTAATTAATGAGGGCAAAAATATATACATCGCACATCCAGTACTGACGGCCTGTTTGGTATGTTGGTAAGTAGCCTTGCCTTCCATGCCAGAGGTCCCGGGTTCGAATCCTGGTAGGGGCAGATATATTATTATATTTGCTTTCTAGTCATGGATGTGTATTTACGTTTATTTCTAATATTTATATATAAAAAAAAATATATATTTACGTGTGTTTATATATTTCTTAAGTTTATTTATCCGTTATCTAGTATCCATAACACAAGTTCTTTAATGATACTTAATTTGGGCTAGATAATGTGGTGTGATTGTTAGAAATATTTATTTATTTATAATGACGTAACTGTCAAAATATTTAAAATTAAACTAACAATGCCAAAACGTTCATAACTGGTCAATACAAAGAGTCTACAAAGACTCTTTTTAAATCAATTAAACAAGATAATTATGGTAAGATGATGATAAGATGATGGCAAGATAAGATGGCGCTAGCGTCATTGCTACATTGGTACGAAGTGAGGCGTCCCTTGAGAGCCACAATGTTCTATTGGTCAGAAACAGAAGGCGTGGGCCCCCTTAATGTCACAATTTACTAAAATAACATCTTCAATGTTACAATGACACAACTGTAAGTTGTCAATGTTACAAAGACACAACTGTAGGGTAAAATATAACTTATTTGGGTAAAATATTACTTAAATAATCGCGGCTTAAAACGGACCTTATGTTAAGCGAAAAAGACATCTCACGAGATCTTAGAAAAATGTCTTATTGTTGCTGTCGAATTAGCTATGCCTTGGATCGTAGAAAAATCTCTGATTGTTGCTGTCAAATTAGCTATGTCTCGGGTCGTAGCCAAATGTCTTATTGTATGCAGCGAAAAGTTTTCAGTTCAAAAGGAAATTGATTGATTCCGCAATTACCTTATTGGATGTCAGCAATGTGTTCGTGCTGATGATAGATTTTCTGGGTTTTGTGACGTCGGCACTGGTGTACCCCAAGGAAGTGTCCTCTCCCCTCTTCTATTTTCAATATTTCTAACTTTTTGACACCCCTACTATCGTGCCAATATCGTTTGTAAGCCGACGATTTGCAAATTATCTCTCAGGCTACTGTTGAAGATATAGATGAACTTTTTCATAAACTAAATAATGACCTTAGGACCATTTTAAATACAGTCAATCTGACGGCCTTATAATAAACCCGAGTAAACCGCATGCTATAGTCATTGGTGGTTCTAAACAGATCTCAAAACTTAAAACGTGCAGTCTTCCAAACATCTATTTGAATGATACCACCTTGACGATTAGCAATGTAGTCAGGAACCTGGGCGTACTTTTTGATTCTGCCCTCTCCTGGTCTCCACACATCACTGAAGTCAGCAGGAAGGTGTTTGCTGCTTCTGGTTCTTTGAGAAGATTAAGAAATGTTCTACCTCTCCGAACCAGGGTGGAACTTGCGCAATCCCTTCTGCTACCCATTCTGGACTATGCCGACGTCTGCCTCATTGACCTCAATGAGGACTTGCTCAGTACATTTCAGCGCCTTCAGAACCTCTGCGTTAGGTTCATTTATGGCTTGCGCAAGTTCGATCATATGTCTGAGTTTCGGTGCGAACTTAAATGGCTCACTGTTAGGCTACGTCGTGAGGAGCATATTCTCAGTCTTCTTTATATGATCCTCTATGACCCTCGGGCACCACTTTACCTCAAAGAGCGATTCAAATTCCTGGGTTTAAATCACAAACGATGTCTTCGGTCTGAAACAGAAAACCTACTCGATCTGGGTATTTTCATGAATCTTTTACAGTAAAATCTGCTCAATTTTGGAATCACCTGCCGCATGAGATCCGACACACTAAAACGTTTCAAATGTTCAAGTCTAAATCACACAATTGGGTACATGACAAATTTTTTTTTATTTCATATTTAAATAGTTTATCAACAGTAAATAAATATTGCAAAAGTAACAGTATGTTTACAATCAATAGTTTTCTAGATACAGCGATGTGTTCGAGGAGCCGCTGCGAGTCGCCGAAAAACGCTCCATACAAAACGTATTCCGTAAACTTATTTTTTTTTAGATAAATGGTACTATATATTTTTTCTGTATTAGCTGATGTTTTATGAAGCAGGTAAAGTCGTGAGAGCATCACAAAAAAGATTCCTACTCAATTTCGTATTTGTCACAATAGTAGACCGTAGTTGTATATCAAAAGTATAATACCTATACTTACTTATAAAAATAAGGACTAACAAATTAATGAAACAATATTGACATTGCCATGTGTATATTATATAAATATTCGAGAAAGCATTCATTTCGTGTGACTAAACACAATAAAAAGATAGTAATCTTAGATAACTCTAACGCCTTATCGTTCACTCACAGTTTTGGGCGCTATTTGTTATAATTTGTTGTTTTAAAGCGCACGTAAGATTTGATCATTTTTAGGAGATATTAACGTGAGTTCAAGGAACAAATTATAATAATTTTAAAAATCTACGTAAGTAGTAACTTAAGTTGTCTTTTATGATTACTAGTGGGCTTTAAATCGCTCTCTTCCGTTGTTTAAATAAGATTTAAGTAACTTTTTGGAGAATACGTTTTTGTATTTTAAGTGTCTTTTAAACGTTTGAAACTTTTGTTGGTACTGCAGAATGCTTGTAAAGCACGAGCCAGTATTTAATCTGTCTTAAATTTATTAGGTGATAATTTTCCATAATATTTTTAAGATGTTCAAGAACATATTGGAAAGCGCATACCTGCAATTTAAGTTTATAAACCTTAGAATTGGATTTACTGAATTATTTATTTTACTTTTATAATTGCATTTCTGTTTCAAATTCCATGTTGTTTTATGACAAACGATATCTTAAGGAACATTTATTTATATCCCATTTGTTTAAAAACTCTAGGTGTGGCTGATAAAAGACATTGTTTACACTTCTTATCTAAATCAATAACAACATTTCCCAATCGGCTAATCCAAAGTTTAAGCCAAATTTAATAAGAATATCCTTAAGTGTAGATATACCTGTAGATATACCAATGTACACCATTTTTATTTCCATTTGGTTTCTAGATATAACCATTCACTTATAAGTTAAGGAAAACAATCGTAGAAAAATCTTTGATAAACCTTCCAAATTTTGTTGAGTATGTACATCTTCACTTCTCCATTCTAGCTGAAAGTACAAGAAAAAACCAAAAGGTAACTTTGCGTCTGTTGTTACAGATTACTGAATAGATACTACGTAACTTGGTGCTGTTATAGGTACCTACCAATTTTTGTGTGTGAAAAACTATTAACGTAATATTTAATTTAAGGTTATCAAATAATTTATTTATTTATTTGCATATTGTTTTACAGAGGCCTTATTGTAACAGTATAGAACTTACAACTTAATCATCCATGCATTGGGTATTGCAAATGTTAGAGGGCATTACAAATAATATAGAATGAAATTTTCAATTAATTTTTTAACATAAAGATGACATTTTTATTGCATATATTTCATTTAATTTAATTGCAGTTGTGATATTAATGTTCGATCTACGTAATTTCAATATTACTATATTTAGATCTACCATATCACTGCATAATTACCTATTTTATTATATTTATTTTGTTAACTTTTATTTAATCTACATATTTTAAGACTATATTTTAATAGGTTTACTTAAATATTCATTTACTGAGTAGAAACAATTTTCAATAAGGATTTTTTTTTAATTTGTGCTAAATATTGATAGTTTGTTTTCTTGTTTTATATTTCGAGGTAATTTATTGAATATTTTTACAACCATATGATATTTTTTTGATTGAGATTATTTGACAGAATATTAATTCGTACAGTAGGCATATATAGTCTAATTTTTATAACGAGTATTAATGTTATGGGATTGATGAACTTTTTCAAATGGTTCCAATATTTGTAAAGACAAAAATACACAGGTCGAATATATAAATACAGGGAAGTGTAAGCAGTCTATATTTTTTGAATAATGGTTTACAACTTTGTGAATTGTCTACGCTGGCAAGTATCCTAACAAGCTTTTCTTGCATGATGATTAAATCTTGGGAGTCTACACTATTTCCCCAGAGCATAACTCCATACCGCAGCCAGGCGTAAGCGTATGCATAGTATGTAGATAAAGCGGTTTCTAAGTTTGTACAATTCCTAATTTCAAAAAGAGCGTAACTAAATTTAGCTAATTTAGATTTTATATTTTGAATATGGATTTTCCAATTTATAATTGAGTCTATGTTTAAGACTAGTAAGTTGAATGTGATTACAGTTTCTAAATTTACGTTTTTGTAATTGATAACTAGATTTAGAGGTTCAACATTATATGGTCGGAAGTGGATTCACTTTGTTTTCTTTAAGTTTATTTCTAAATTATGTTCCTCGAGCCAAGCTGCAATTGATTTTAAGGTATTTTGTATTAGGGGTTTTGGGTCTTTGTCCTTCTCTACCTTAAATAATATTGTAAGGTCGTCGGCAAAGAGAACTGGCAAGGGGTCAGTCCTGTTCAGTGTTTTGGGAAGATCATTTATATAAATGAGAAACAGGACACATCCCACAACACTGCCGTGTGAGATTGATCCAGTTAGGGTTATTACTTTAGATCTAATTGTTTCAATGGTCTTTTTATCTTCATCATAATGGTCAATTTGTACTATTTGTTTTCTATTTTCTAAGGAGGATTGGAACCACCGATAGGCTGGACCACGAATACCTGAACCATATAATTTGGAAAGTAAGATTTTATACAATACTTTCTCATATGCTTTTGTCATGTCGAGCATCAAGCCTAAAACATGGTACCTATCATTTATGTGCTGGAGCGCAAATCAACGTAGTTGATTTTGATTTCTGGATACCATTTTGACTATCGTCTAGTATTTTGTATTTCTCGAGTGAAATGAATATAATCTATTACACATCGACTTTTCAAATATCTTTTAGAAACTTGGGAGGAGAGCTATGGGTCTATAATTAAGAGGGTTTGTAGTATCGTCTTTTTTATGTATGGGTTTAACGAGAAATATTTTTAATGCATCAGGAAATTGACATTCACGAAAACTTTGATTAATTGTATTTCCGGAATTCGTTTCAAAAAGGTCTGAGTCATAGTGTTTCAAACTTTTGTATCTTTTCAGGCCAATACAAATAACATGGCAAAGAAGACAGTTCTGAATGACTCCTACAAAGGGCTTGTGGAAAACTTCTCTATTCCTGCAGAAATTCACGAAAGAAACGGACAAAAGTACGCGAGTTTTGGATCTGTCGTACCAATTCATTGCTGCACCCCGGACGAGGTAATTTATAAGTAAAAGTATTGAAGTAATAGAACATTTCGGTAATGTTTTTGAAGCTGTATCAATGAGTTTTTTTGAACTAAAATACCTCAGAAGTTATTTTAAAGGTTTGTACAAAGCCGCAGTGGGTAAGTGTGGTACACACTTAGTTACATGAGGCCAAAGACATTAAGGTCAACTTTTAAGTAAATTTTGTCTCAAACTTGTACTTTGTATTGAATAGTATTTTCACTAGCACAACGCGCTCTTTTGCATGACAGATTATTTAGTGGGACGATTAACGCTAGTTTTTTAATATTTTTAAATTAATTATAGAATGCTATTTTGTAAATTGATTTTGGTGTTTCTTTTTTACTTTTGATTTCTCTTTTTAAACAGGAATAATTGTTTTTATGTTTTCTTTATTCGGTTTCTAATTTATTTACTACCGTAATCAAGCATTATCAGGACCAGTCAGCTAATTTATTTGAAACTGGACATATTCAGTTGTCTCATGCTTTTACCTTTTGCGTTTTTGCCTTTCTCGTATAACTCTGAAAACCTCTCATTGTCAAGATATATGCAAAAGGACATTATTATTTAATGAGTTTTTTTTTCAGGTAAAGCAGCGCGCTGAAACGACGCATCACTACTGCGATATATTTACAGATGATGTATTAGCTCCTCTAGAAGAATTGGTATACGTACGGCTCGACGACACACATGCAGAAAAGGTAAGTATTCTTTTAGTTTTCTCAACATTTATCGGAATATCAACCACGCAAGAAATAAGTTGAATCAGTTATTCTGTATATTTATTTTGCTTTAATCAATTTGTTAAGAGAATGTGTGGTTATTATCAAATGATGCACCTTGGTTCATGCCGATTTTATTTGAGACACACTATTGATAATGTCATTCCTTGAAGAATTATTAATTTTAGTTAATGATACCATCTACATAATGACGTCAAATAACCGTTATAGTTATTTACCTACTCTAATTTCTAATCCGCAAATAATAAGCCAAAAAAGTACTTTTATCATAGTTTTACAGTTTAATTCTATTTAATTGATGTAAGTACAAATTTTTTCTACATACGCATTATAGCTGGTTTATTAATTATAGTAGGTATAATTTTTTCCCTTCCCGAAATTCCAGGTCTTCATCAATCGCAACAAGCGTATACTCCTGGTGTCCAGCGACGGTAACCTGGCATGTTGGAGATCCGCTCCTACTTTTGAATCAGCTAACCAGTACATAGCTGGGACGCCAATCGTGAACAAAGATGGCAGACTTGTGTCTGTGGTTACAGCTAAACGCGGGAACCATTATGCTGTCTCTAATTTTGAGGTTGGTAAATATTTCTATAATTTTTTTTTGAACATCAGCCTAATTTTAGCATTTATGGGTTATTATTGTCAAAGATTCCATTTTGTCTCATAAAATTTATTGTCCTAAAATGAAAATTTATAACGACTTGTTATATACATAATTTGACATAATGTATAGATGTTTTGCACTTTCTAGTTATTAGTTCTAAAGCTCATAATCATAATATTGATTAATGTAATACATATCTTTTTTTTCCTATTTTTGTTGTTATGAACACTTCTATCCTAGAACTATAAGACTTACCTCCTAGAAGCTGTTGATGCGATCCGTATTGGACCACTTGACTTTGTCGTGGTCAGAATTGGTTCGACTATACAGTGCAATTCAAAAGCGCGGAGCCAGGAGCTCGAGAAGAAAGTCTGGCTAGAGAGGTACGTGCACGCGAGGTCGAGGCGGCGGCGTAGCGGCGTAGCGGAACGCTTTTCGAACTGAGCGTTTGTTGAGCGTGCGAGTGAAGCGAAGAGCTGACTTAGAGAGTCTTCTGGCGGAGCACACTCAGAAGCTCGCTTGCTTGCCTGCATACATGTTTGAATGCTAGCATGTCTGCGGTTAGGATTTACATCCTATGAAATAGCAAAGATGCGCAAGTTGAACTACTTACCTGTTCTTTTTTATGATGAAGTTTAGAACCGACTTTTATGTATGACAATAAGAATTTTTAACGATTAGACATTAAAACTTTAGGACTTGTTATATTTGGGTTGAACTTATAATGATAAGTAATATTTCGGACAATCGATAGTTACGCAAAATTGTTTGCTATACTAATTAATAAGGAAAAAGTATATGCCACAAAATCAACGGATATTACTTAGCTTGCTAAGGGCGGATAGAGAGAAAGCTTCGATCTTAGTTAGGCACCTATGTGATCATTAAATTTGTTTCCCTTCACAACTTTCGAATTAGAATTTTCGACTCAAGGCGCGTGGCTAAGGAAAAAGCCCAGCTAGTTTTCTATCCTGTTTTTAGCAGCTATCGACTTATTATTTTATTTAATTGACATGTTAACTTATAAAAAATATGTAACTTTTCTATGTAATCTTGATTCCATATTGGAAGTATACAATTATTTTTTAAATTACATAAACATTTATTATGTTTAAACCTCTAAACAACGAACGCACATAAGAAAGTAATTATGATTTTTATCGTGCATGTCATGTTGAAGTAAATTATTTAATTTTGAAACTCAACTTAATGGATAGGTAACATAATTATGAATAATTTCCAGTTTACAGTTTTTGTAATGACCAAGGTTTGATATGTTTAGCTTTCAAAAAATCAGTGCTTGTTTTACACAGTTCCGTGGCTGGCAGAGGGCGAACACTCAAGGCCATTCGTTCAGGGTAGCACCTTAATGTTGACAACATAAGTGGAAAAATCTATGGTTTTCTAGATTCTGTATGAAACTCTGTAGCATAAAACCGTGAAAGCTAATACTAATGACAGCGTTATGAAATTATAAAACGAATTATTCAGAATCTTGGAATAATTTTAGAATCTGAGCATGCACTGTGAAAACAAAAATTGAAATTGTCACAATGATACCAGTGCTGATCAATAAAATATAAGCAAGTATTTCATGGAAGTGGTTATTAGAAGAATAATTTATATTTTATTTTATTTATATATGTCTATAATTATTAATAATTAGATATATTAATAATATTATTATAAATAATTTAAAGTAACTCTTCATGCAAAAACGATTGAACGTTTATATATATTTTGGTTGACAATTGGAATAGAGATAAGTGAAACGTTAGATTAATACGTTACTGAGTAACCGGAAAGGTCAGCGGTTCTTTGACACGGCTCAAACATAACTTTGATGATTCATGGTTAACTTTGATGGCGGGAATGCGCGAACTTTTTTCTCTTGTGATTTTTTTTTCTCGTTATATTAGTACTATATGTATTAGGTTCGTTTATTGTGTACAGTGTGTGAAGGTATTTATGCCAAAATAAGCTCTATTATAGTGGTATCTCACAAGGGTTATGCAATTTGAAGTTAATTAAAACTAAACCTTCCAAATACACTTTTTGTATGTAAAGTATGGTATGTTATGTAAAGTTCTGTTGATATAAATAAAAACCCCAGACAAACCTACAAACGAAACGCATTATAAAAGTAAACACATTTATTGTGATACATAAATATTTTTGTTTATTAATTTACTAAACTTATCTACAACTGTCTTTACAACATGACCTATTATGATAGAGAAACATAGAACAAATAAATCACAAATTATTCTCTCACAATCACAATTAAAGTATTTAATATGAATGATAGTAAATAAAAAGCTATGTCCATGTCACCAACCTGTCAATCAAAATGTCTGTACCTCCATCGGAACCCTATTTAGTAGAAATCTTCAAAATCACTGTTCAAAACGAATAGTTTAACTGTCAGATCCCTTTTATAACACTTTCTTTTAATATAATTTCCCAGAGCGAAGGCGGGTACTTCGACACACCCCACTCTTGGACAATCCTGGATAGTCCGGCAAACGGCTACATATACGGGAACCACAGCTTCACCACTCGCGAAGAGGTTCGCAAGTTCATCTCCGATTTGCCTAAGTTAGCGGAAGGTACTGTAACACCCGTGTTGCACAGAGGTGCTAACAGGATTGCTGCGGTGGCTGCTAACGGGAGACAACAGGTCCATATGTACTTGCATGCCGTTTTGACTACAGGTATCCAATATTTGTAAAGTCGAGTTGGAAAGCAACAAGCCGTTTATTCGTCAAGGAGTAAATAACTACATTTAAGAAGTCTTAGAACAAGCGGAGATTGATTTTAGGTCTTTAAATTTAAATGTTATTACAATATGTTTTTAATTTTGTACGAAGTTGTTAAAATATATACCTACGTAATCAATGTAATTTATTAGATTATATACTTCGTTTTGTCTTACTTTTGCTGGTTTTAGTTCATCATCCCAATATAGAACGTGTATCAACAATTTTGCTATGATAAATAGGTACATTGATATTTATTACATGACCTAAAGGTCTTATTTTATAATTTTCTTAGGCACAACTAACTGCTAGATTATAATTTCTTTATTTTACTTTTGCAAATAACGAAAACTTACCAAAGTATGGTTTATTAAAAAACTAGCTAGTTTCTTGAATCAGTAAATAAGTACCCACAAATTGATTAGTCAGACAGGAAGGAGACTTTCTGTCTTATTAATTTATTTACAAAACAACAATAATTATTAAGAAGGCAAAGTAAATAAAAAATGATATACAATATACTCTTTATTTCACATTTCAAGAATCCACAACCACAATTTTTAGTCCCTCTGCCCGCTTGGTTTCCTCTCCATTTTCAGCATCAGTTTCTTAGGCTCTTTCGAATTAGGTAATTGCTTGATTCATGTCGAACCGAGTGACGCCGTCGCCGTATCAGTAGTTAGCTCAAGTAAAGGATTGGCTTACGTCCTGTAGTGGATAGCTGAAGTGGTGAACTAAGAGATGAGTTGAAATGATGAACCACTTACCTGGCAACTGGACTGAGCGGTGCAGATGGTCAAGCCCCAGACAGCGGGGTGGTAATCATACAAGCCGCGCCAAGCCCTCGTGTCGATACCAAGTACACCCAGCGGAACACCTCGGATGGCCCTCGGACAAGCCCAAATCGATCGATAGATTTCTCAAGAACGTGCTGTTTGACAATGAGGAATTCTGTTGCCTGCGTCCAGGTCCACTCTAGGATATCTTTGATCATATTTAGTACAATTACTCAAAATTTTTGATTTTTCTTTTCAATATACACAATCTCAAACAGATCGTATCAATTCTTATAAACATGCTGTTTGAGTTGTATTGTAGTTGTATAAATCCAGGTCTATTCCAAGATACGATTGATCAAAGGTCGATCGATCAAACTCAAATCGGTCGAAACAATTCTCATGAACGTGCTGTTTGACCTCCATTGTATAAGTCCAGGTCTAGTCCAGGATATTCTTGACCACAGATCACTTACTCAAAATACGATACGTGATTTCCAAACACTATTTTATTTAAACATTTCTAAAATGTACAAACAAGGCAATGTCATAACATTCAATAATAGAAACAGGTGCTTCCGATACTTTACCTAACACCGCAAGTATAGTTACACTTCTTTTGTTCAACAAAACTTTTATGACTGTCAGTTGAGTTCCTCCAAATTAAGAAGCCCTAACGCGGAGTCGATGCCACGTTACCATAATATGCTGTCATTACTGTAGATCGACAACAAGTTTTAGGAACACGACTTAGGACGCACACGTAGCTATTTAGTTTTTTGCACACCTTCTCTACATGTAGATTCCAATGAGGGCTTTTCGTTTCTTTTTTTTTAGATACTTCATTCGAAACTAGATAGCGTTGAACAAAAATCAAGAGTCAATGTTAATTTCTTTGTTTGTTGACTGATCGTATGTTAATATTATGATATATATATTTATACCCGTTACATATTTATCATATATTTATTTTCAGCTTCACCTTGCATTGTGCACCTGTGTAAAAATATCGGTACTCGTCGTTTGCCCATATTCATATTCAAAAGAAGCACTTTCGGGCGCATATTTTTTTTTGTCTATCACTCACTCAGTCATTGCTGTCATGTCATACTTTTTTTGACTCTTGAGTTTTGATCAGCGCCATCTAATGTTGAAAAAGAACTATTTTTTATTTTTAATCGTAGAATGAAAACCCCTCCTTATAATACATTATTATCATATTTTATGTCAAACTATTTAATTATTAATTGAATAGTGTTATTTATCTCGTTTTTGTAAGATTTATCATCTTTATTATTATTTGTCAAAAAATACTGATATGTCACCTGCAAAAGAAAATATCTATGTTTCGTCAACATGGGAAGGTCTTTTATGTATAATAAACGCTTCCTTGTGGCACACCGCTAGACACTTTTCTAAACGCATATCTATAAAAACAAAATCTGCGTTGGCGTTGATAGATCCTATTTCTACAGATTGTTGTCCATTAGAAAAGTATTTCGAGAAGTTCCATGATATTTAGCGAAAAACAGTTTTTATCTATAGAGCGTCAAAAATCGAATTTTCATTAAAGTTCGATTAAATAAGTATTTAAATATATTAGTTCCAAATTTAAATTTCCCTCAAATTTTATTTACCAGCATTATGAAACTGTTGTGTGTCATAGCAAAATGGATCTGCTTCGGGAACATTTTCGACTTCAAATCCAACTTGAAACCTGATGAACGGTTCATCGACTTCAATTAGCAATATACATATAAACAAAGCTCCTTCTAAAGCAACTGTGCACCGCTGGTATAATAAGTTTATGTGCGGTAGCTTAAATTCGAAGGAAAGAAGGGGTCGTCCGTTGACTGCTGATACGGAAAAAACGTGCTACAATAGAAAATTTTCACTCAACAAAACCGGCGAATCACCTACGAAGAGATTTAGCACAATCTGCAGATTGGATCGTGATTGAAAGTGACCTTTACGCAAACCTCACCGATGGTCAGAAGCAGGCGCGCGTGGAATGGTGCCATGATATGATTGATAAATTCATAGCAGGTTCTTCCCACCGCGTTCACGATATCATAACAGGTGGTAAATCTTGGATTTATCAAAATGATCCGGAAACCAAGCGCCAGTCAACAGTATGGTTGTTTCAATTCGAACCAGCGCTTATGTAACTGAAACGATCGATTAGCACTGGAAAAATTTTGATCGCCAGTTGTTTTCTTAAACTGGTTATTTAGTATCAATTCCATTAAGAGACCAGCTCGCATGCGCACTCCGGGGTCAAGATAAGGGACTTCCTAAATACCACGCCAGTAAAACTTTTGAGTCATTCACCTTGCAACCCGGATTTGGCACCGTGCGACTTCTTCTGTTTCCCTAAAATTGAAAACCAAGTTCAAGGAGATACAGTTTTTATCGCTAGAAGATGCACACCCTGCGTTTCGAAGCATGAAACTTTGCATAGACGCTGGTAGAGAGTTCTTTGAAAAGACGTTATAAAAAATATATAAACCTATTTTTTTTTCTCAAAACTTGTTGAGCGTCTTCACTAGTATATGGATTAGTCATCCTCGTTATCGATAGTAATGTATAAAAACAGTTGCGTAATTGCATTAAATTTATATATTTTAATATTTAATTAAATTTAAATTTTTAAATATTATACTGCGACCTGTGAGGTGGACTTATTCAAATTGGGATTTGCGATTAACGAACTCTGCCGGTAATGGTGAGCTATCATTTTTTACTGTTTTCATTTATTGATTTAAATTGAAGGGTCTTGGTTGTCCATTTTATACTTACAATAGATAGTATTAAGTTTTTATGTGTCCTGTACCTATATATGTAGTGCCTACATGTATTAATATGGTGCAAGTAAAGGCAAAATGCTTTAATAGCCCTTGAAGTTTATGTGTATGGGTAAGTACGTATATATGCGTGTGGCGAATAAATAAAATGTAATAAATAATAAATATGAAACGTATATGATAACAGCTCTACAACTAAAAATAGCATTCATAGCAATAGATTGTTGAGGTTCCTAATGCACGATCCTCAAAAATCTTTTTCCCGGTCGCATGATTTTTCTTGTCAAATCTTTTCTTAAGTTTTCACGATACATACTTTAAATAAAACACTTTTTACCGGATATTATCGCGTATATTTTAGTTAATTTTAAAATTATTTCGACGTGAAGATGCCGAAACGTCGAAATGATTTTAAAATTAACTAAAATATACGCGATAATATCCGGTAAAAAGTGTTTTATTTTCTTGTCAAATGGTTAAGTGCCTATATAAAACAAATAAAAAGCTTAGACTTGCCTTGTGGGCGTGGCAATGTCGGCACAACTAGAAGCAGACGCTGAATACAAAAAACTGTAGCAAACCAAGAAGGTACAGAAAATATCCTACAAAATATACATTGCTGTTAATGTACCTGTGCTGTTTTAATACTTCATATAAAGCGATCAAAATTATATCACGTTCGTCAGCTGTTATGCCCTGTAGTCAGTAATTGTAATTGTGTATTTTATGATAAAATAAGTATAGTAGTTTATAAAATACTGAAATTAAAGATAAAAACTAAAAGATATATTATATTTTATAATGAATGACAGTCTATTCAATATTTGTCAAAGTAACTCAAAAATATTTTATTACGTGGATTTACAGTGAATTTAGAACCGATAACCGTTGGGGTAAACGAGTTCTTGAGTGGAGAACGCGTCTCGGCAAACGTAGTGTAGGACGTCCTCAGACACGGTGGAGTGATGATTTGCGCAGGGTGGCTGGCAGGAGCTGGATGCGAGTAGCCGAGGATAGACCTCGATGGCGTGCAATTGGGGAGGCCTATGTCCAGCAGTGGACGAATATGGGCTGATGATGATGATGATGACAGTGAATTTTTAAATCAAATTTACATATTGGTCGATATTGGTAAAATGTTGTGTAAATAAAAACTGCAATCTGTGAGCGCATGATTGGCTGTTTAATATGTGCGTATGCTTGAATGTGTAATAATAATTATGCAATATTAATTGTGAGGCAAAGTGGGGGACAATCAGCTACATCGCTTCCCGTACAACAACAACATTTTGCGACACTCTACCTCTTCATGATGGGAGGATTTACTGTATCTTACTGGACGGTTATACTAAATCAATTTATCAGGTACGTAATGTATGAACATCGCCTGCCTTGTGCTATTATACTTTATTTAAAGATTGATTGTTCCCAATAATGTACCTCTGTTAGAAATTCAAAATTGCTTATTTATGTCTATGTTAATTCTACTAAAAGAAAGCATACGTGTTTTTGACATGAAGGTACAGTTCTGCGTAGTTAATTAAACAAAAAATACGTGTAGAATTATAACAAGAAACTCTTTACTTTAGTTCTTAAGCATCAACGATTATAACTTTTCTTCCCTTATTGTCGTCGATTTCTTCTGAGCTCCTAGATTCTGAGCTTTCAGATTCAGAACTTTTAGATTCAGAACTTTTAGATTCAGAACTTTTAGATTCTTCAGAACTTTTAGATTGTTCGCTGCTCTTAGATTCCTCGGAGCTTTCTGGTTCAGGTTCAGGGTGGGGTTCGAGACTGGAGCTGTCCCAGTCGAAGTCCAGGCCAGTGACTTCAGTGAACCAAGCGTGGAAATGACCAGGGCGGACATAAGCTGCGGATATAAATTAAAAAATAGTACTTAAATCGTTGCAGATAAAATTAAAATGTAAATGTGCTAATTTAGATCCAAACATAAAAATAAATCTGTTGTAGATCCTTAAAAAACGTTTTGTTTCTGCCGCAAAACATAATCAATTTAGAAATTATTTATTTAATTATATTTAGTGATATATTTAAAAAAAAGGTAGTCTTGAAAGCGTTGACGTACCAAAATATGGGACATTTATCTTATTCAGATAGCGATTTGCAGAAACTAATTAAGTAAGCTTATTTTTTCGTTAATATAACAGTGTGCTACAGCATTTTTGCAAATGCCAAGTACCAATTTACAAAATACAGTTTGAAAGTGCGTAGCAAATTTACACATTTATATATAGGTTGAAAAAATAACTTTTATATCATTTTAAATTCTACTATGGTACCTGAAGGATAGGGGCTGTTGCATCCAGAGACATGTCCAAAGCTGACCACACCGACCATGGTGGGTTTGCCGTCCAAGTCCTCAACAGTCAGGGGGCCACCACTGTCTCCCTGTAAATGAAAGATTATTTTATTTAATAAGTAATTTTGTGTATTTTCTGTAGAAAAGCATATGGTACTATGTAAGGAAGGAAAAGGTCATTAAACCATCGAGAATTTGTTTCATGTAGTTATTTTTCTATGAATGGTCTCTGTAGTAGTTTACCATATATACAGGGTGGAATTTTGCGATGCCACCTGAAGAAGATATCAAGTTTAAATCTAACAAAAAATTCCTTTATTTTTAAAAGAAGAAAAACTTTTTGCAAATAGGCATGCCACGTCTGGGAATCAAACCGGCTAAAATCCGGAGAAAGAAAATGCAGGGTGATATTTTGTGAAAATAGATTTGCAGTTGTTTTTTACCTGCATAGCTACTTATGTAATAATCAAGATTTAGAAGAAAATCCTCACTCACCTGGCAAGACGACTGAGCGGTATCGTTATAGTACTCGGCGCAGATTGTCTGTGCTTGGATGGTGGGGGAGTTACTGTACCACCAGCGGCATTCGTCATTGGTAATACCGCGAAGGTACACCCAGCGAAGAACCTGTGATGTAGTACCACCTGTAAACAATACGAAGCAAGGCTTAATTTTGCAAAAGACTTAATTTTGTTTTATGATTTGTAGCCGTAAAAGCTCTTCGCCGGCTTTTGTGGATTTGCTCAGAAGGTTTGTTACCTAGTATACAAAGTTATTTTGAATCATTCTTATATACGTTAGAGTGCAATAAGCTTGAGGTATATTTATTTGTGGAATTCTAGGTTTTTCAAGCAGATTTTCTTAATATGAAAATGAACAATGTTTATTAACAAACTTTATGAAAAACACACAGATTATGAAAATTCTGAAATGTACACATTAGAAATTTTAAAAGATGGATAATTTTATCAGCTTTAGTGTTAATAACAAAATAGTAAAAAAAAAAACATAATTGGGTATTTGACTCGTTTTTTTTAATTACATATTTAAATAGTTTATCAACAATAAAGAAATATTGCAAAAGTAACAGTATTTTTCTAGATACAGCGTTAATTATGAGGAGCTGCTGCGAGTCGTTTACATGCATACCGTCATAATAAAAAAGCCTATACTTAACGTAAGCAAGCTAAATATAAAAAACCAAAAAACCTTTTTTTTAAGTTAGTTTTTAATATTTTTTTAAAGTTCTCTAATCTAAGTATATTATTTCAAAAATAAATTTTAAAAAATAATTCTCTAAAAATTGTTTGGGTCAAAATTACTTATATTTTCGAAATAAACGAGAAAATCTTGCATTTTCAAATGGTGTTAAATACCCAATTATATTGCTCGAGTCTCGTCATGAAAAAGGTACTGAAGCCGCTCACCGTTCCATTGGTCGTCAGTTCTGCCATACCCGCTCACGGTCAGCCTCACTCCGGCATACTCATTATTGCGGCTTGCGCTGTTCTGCAATCTGCAGGGCTGGATGAGAGCTGCAAGAAATTTTTATATTATTTAGATGACCTTGTCCCAATGGACCGTTCAAATTTAGTTCGTCAGACCGAAAAATGGATTATATTTGTAAAAATTTTCTTAGGTCTGTTTGCAGCAAAAGCGTACTTATAGAAACATTTAATGCCAGGGAAAGTATTGTTAAACTTTTATCAATATCTTCGTTGTTATGTTCTCTTATTGTTCCTATAAATATATGTTTGATGGAATTGCTACAGATACTGAAAGCAAACAAATACCGATCTCTTAATCCATCAAAATTTTAGTTGATGGTTATTATTTTTAAATTCCCGTCCAGATATACAGGGTGTCCCAAAGGTCGACGTCAAGCCGAAACCGGGTGATAGGCTAGGTCATAATAGTAATCAGATAAATGTGACAAAAAATTTAAGTCAATAATTTCATATCCCTACTGATCTCACTCACACTTCATGGAATGTCTCACACTGTCTCATTCAAACCAGAATCTGAAAGTTACGGTCACTTGGGTACACTAGAATTATTTTTAATAAGCTAAGAGAAATTGTTCGAAACAGCTTTTCTTTGAAAATACTGTATAGTAAGTTTACACCATTTTAAAATCGTTATTAATTGCGCTACTTTCTTAAGTTACTTGCCAAAATGGCGTAGTACATTTTTTTTCAGTGCAGGCAGTTTGGCACAAAATTACATCCTCTTTCAAGCTGGAGTAGTTGACTCCAATGTAATATTACAGATTATATAAGAACTATTCAGGAGGTCGTAAGAAAAGAAAAATCGGCAAAAAGTAACGATTTGTAGCAACGGCAGTTAAAAGACTGACACAGGGTGTACATTTTTTCGAAAAAAAATTGCACAGTAACTTCAAAAATACATGACTTAAATTTTTTTCATATTTTTCTGATAACTATTATGACCTAGCCTATCACCCGGTTTCGGCTTGATGTCGACCTTTGGGACACCCTGTATACTCATATGATGCTATCGCAACTTATTTATGTTTATCACACTTTTTAGAATTTCTCTAAATTATGTCGTGTTTTCTTTAAAAATGGGAGTTTTTCTACAAAACTTTTTATATAAGAACCTACCTAGACCTTGATAGATTCCAGAGTTAGACGAAATACCTTTCTCAAAAAAATACCAACTTACAGAATTGTTTTCAAGCCGGAATAGAGCTTCGCTAAAATAAGCAGGTTTTTATCAAAATAATATTATAAATTAATATACTCACGTCCATAAGGTATGCTATAGTCCACTCCCAAAAGCGCAATGTCATCAGTTTGTACTCCACCTTGGGTCTCGATGTAGTTAGGAGCGATATACTTCCTAGTGGTCTCCACAAGAAACTCAGGGCGGGTCAGGTTTGTTGACCCATATCGGATCACGAAACTGATGCGACTGGAACGAAAATTAGATTTTTTTATAAAAACTTTTATGAGATCTTCCTGAAGACGAAGGAATCCTATAAATGTCAGCAGCATAAGTACAAAATTTTATATTCACTGTCCACGGGGATGTAGAACATAGTGGAATTATGAGATTTTAAATAGAAAATCCGTGTACTGTTTTTGTTATTTTATATGCGTTATAACAATAATGCAGACCGTAAGCGCCCCAAGTGCGTGGTTCCAGTAAGCGGGATGTGGGAATGCAACAACCTATCAAGACCTACTACGAAGCTAGGGTGTCAAAGATATATAACACAAGTTATCCAAAACTTCACGTCTTGGTTATAATAAAATTAATACTGTCCTACTCACTTAGCAACGCAGTGAGCCGCTGTGAGCACCCACTGATGATGGATGATGGAGCCTCCACAAGAGCTGACACCCCCAGCATTGTTCACCATGCGCAGGCTGATTTGATGGGGGATCTGACCATCTACTGCCTCCCAGCCAGCAACTATTCTAGCTCCAGGGGCTGCATGCAAATATATAGTTTTGTTAAGTTAAAGTTTAAGATAAACCTATCAAACGAAAATTGACAATTATGCGTCGTAAGACTAGGCAATTTTTTATCTACGTGAGACTAACATTAAGACATTAAGACAGCACCAAGAAAATTGTATGAGGTAATGAGGTAATTGTTATCAAAGGCATTCGATATATAGACGTTATCTATACCGACTTTAGCAAAGCCTTTGATGAAGTTTCCCACGATATCTTAATAATAAAATTGGGTGCTTATGGTATTACGGGTAAATTGCTGCAATGGCTGACATCATATTTAAAAATAAAGATCGTTCTTTGTTGTTGTGAATGGTTTCTCCCGGAGTACCGCAAGGGTCCCACTTAGGTCCAGTTTTATTTAATTATTTCAGCAAATACTTACCAACTAGTTTTCACTACTCTGAAATTTTTATGTGAGCGGATGATTTCAAATTTGTTAGATTGATTAAGACAATAGAAGACACAATCTATCTTCAGCAGGATATAGATAATTTAGTGCACTGGTGACATAATAATGAAATGGTTTTGATTTAAAAAAAATGTTACTATGTCAAATTTTCTATAAAACATCACATATTAGAGTCTAAATATAAAATTAACAATGAAACCATTCAAGAAGTAGGTCTTGGAGTCCATTATAATAAAAACTTACTTTTATTCCACATGTAGATAACATTATTAAGAAATCTTCCAAAATGCTAAAGTTTGTCATTAGAAACTGTAGATCTTTTCACAAAAGTAAAACCAAAATACTACTTTACAACAGTCTGGTAACAAGCATTCTGAAATATTGTAGTGTGGTGTGGCGTCCACACTGTGCTATACACACATTGCGAATTGAACGACTTCAAAAGCGCCGAGTTTAGAAAAATGAGCCTTTAAATACCAGTGCCATTGCTTTGTAATCTCAATAATTGTTTTGTTACCTTTTCGATGTTTATAATTATTATTTTACAATTGTACACTCATCATTTAGACTTAATGTTCCTAAGTGAATAGAAACTCTAATTACTGTTAAATCCAATTATTATACTGTTGTGAACTTAATTTGCTTATGTAGTTTTGCGCCGAGCTTGTCTACCTTTATTTTATATTTATACGCATTTGTATTGTGTAAACAATTGTTGTTGAACCATTTAAATAAACATAAAATAAAATAAATAAAAATTAGGCTGCTGCGTTTAAATTAACGAGGCAAATTTTGACAGCTCGAAAGAATAGTAAATGAATTACACGGTAGGTGGCGTTAAAATTATGATTTAAGTGATTTTTGTTTTAAGTATGTCGTAGGTACAAGAAAGGCAAAGAACTACGCCATAAGCCTGGTCTGTCCTAAATATTCTTTATGTATAATTTTACATTTGTTTAACAGTTGGAACTCTGCATATGCTTATTGTGGTGTTTAAGAAGTGTTCCTCTTCTTTTCAGGCCTACTATCTTACACTATTTAATCGGACCAGCTTTTCGTTGCGTCATCTATCGAGGTCACAATTTTTTTTCTTAATTTTATTGAGGTAAATCCCTCATCGTGTAAAGCTTTTGTCTAGTGTCTTAAAAAATAATTCGGACGAGAATAAAAAAAATCTTTGAGTCGAATTTTTCCCTTGCAAGAAGTTATCAAAATTAAAAAAAAAATGGTAATCTGTTGGAGTAAGGTCCGGGGAGTACGGTGGATGTCTTAGACATTCCAATTTAAGCTCCTCTAATTTGGTAGCCATCTGTTGTGCAGTGTGTAGTCTAGCGTTGTCCTGAAGCAGCAGTGGCCTAGAGCGAATAACCAGCCTCGATTGTTTAGCAGCTAGCTTTTCTATCATGATTTGCAATTACTGACCAAAGACATCTGCCGTAATCGTCTGGCCAGATTTAAGAAAGCTGTAGTGAATGACACCGGCAGTAACTTTTTTGAGTCGATTTTCGCTTGAGGCAGGATTTTGCTGGTTCTCCAGGGTTCAACCATTGTGCGTTTCCGATTGTCGTACAGGATCCACTTTTCATCACAGGTAATGATTCGATATAAAATCCTTTCATTATTGTGCCGGTTGAGTAATGTAAAGCAGCAGTCGACGCGCGTTTGTCGGTTTGCTGCACTCAATTCATGAGGTACCCACCTCTCAAGCCTTTTCACCTTCTCAATTTGCTTCAAGTGGATCAAAACAGTTTTGTCACTATCGCAGCCTTAGCCAATTCTTCATTACCAACTTTGGTCTCCGGCCGTCAACGGGGCTTGTTCTGCAGGTCGAAATTTCCAGAACGAAAACGTTGGAAACAAAAACGCACTATATTTTGTTTTGCGACACCGCTGCCATATACAGCATTAATACTTCGAGCCGTTTCTGCAGCACTGGTGCCATGGTGGAACTCGTACTCGTAAATATCGCGATATTTCAAGTTTTTCATTTCGTAAATTAAGTGACGCAAAAAAATATACCAAAAGAGGAAAAAACAAATGATTTACGGTTTTCGAAACACAAATGCGTGAGTAAATAGCTATATACATTTGAAATTGGAATTCTTAACCAAAGAGGAGATAATACAGATCAAAGTGACTAGTACGACAAAACGCCAATTTCATATGTAACGATCTAATACTTTCATGCATCTTAATATTTGGGTATAAATGCAGTGGATTTACATATATAAATAACTAAGATAAGCGAAAGATACGTACTCATGTTTATAACAGCTAATTAATTAAAAATATCTTAATATTTACATAGGTATACATTATTTATGTTGTGTAATAATTGGTATGGTGTACATTATATCGCTGTGATATATCATCTGCGTTTCCTGTTGGAGATTACGTAATAAAAGGGGCATGTTTAAATGCACATCTGTAAAAATTTTCAGCACACTTGGTAACTTCTCTAATCATCTGAATGCGTACCAGATAAATGACTGCCATGCAAAAAAAACCAACTGGTAACCAAAACATGTCCTATAAAAAAAATACAAAGCAAGATGACCTTTTTTTATTGAATTCACATTAAAAATGTGGTAGGTGCGATTAAACGGTATATTAAATTTGATTTATTTAGTATGTATTTAATTTATTTTTGGTGGAACTTTGAAATATTTGGTTCGAAATAAATTTACAGATATCGATTTAAATACATGCCATAACAAAAATGTCCCGAGTAGGTAAGTAGAGCTTGTTTTGAGAATGAACATGAAATAAACTGACAAAGGGAATATGCATTCCTTGAAAATATGTGAGTTAAATCTCAGACAAACATTGCAAACCGGATTCAATGATTATTGGCCTTACTAAAAAAATTTTAGCCTCTGCCAGCTTAAAATAATTCACCGAATATTCTGATGGTTTGAATTACCTATGTTACACGGGCGTAGCCAGGGGGAGGGTTCAAAACCCCCAACCCCCCCCCCCCTGAAAAGTTCAGATATTAACATTCATACAATAAAAATTTATGATTATGCGTGCGGCATATTTTATTGATTACTAACTTTTACCTACATTTAAAATATACGGTGGTTTGGATTCCTCCGAATTCGGTAATCTTCGTATATTTTCGTGCCCTTGCAGATGAAGAATTTTCACTACATACTTTAAAAGGATTGACTTGAAGATAACACAGGAGTAACACTTGTCTTATAAATACAAGGGTAAGTTAGCTAAGTTAAGCTAAGTAATTAGCTTTCAATTAATTGTTAACGCGCAGTGTAGAGGAATAATTCGACGATTATTTTTAAAACTAATTGTACATAACAAACGCTATTTTTTTATTCAGCTTATAGTTTATAGTGTCCCACTGCTCGAAAAAGGACTCCCCCAATTCCTTCGAGGAGATTTTGTCTGTATGTATTTTCGTATCATACAGAAAAAATCTCCTTCTTTAATATTTTTCTTATGCAGGGTGTCCCAAAAGTAAACGATAAACCGGAAGCTGGAGATACAAGAAGTCATAACAGCTATTAGAAAAAAAAAATTTTGGCTCTGTGGTTATGAAACTCTGTTATACAAAAAGTCATAACAGCTATCAGAAAAATAAAAAAATATCTTGACCCTGAGGTTATGAAAGATAGTGTTTAATGATAAACAAGTACCGTGAATAACTTTTTTTGATGGTAGACCGTTACTAATAGAATTAATATTAACTGAATATAATTAAATTTGGGGACTGGAACTGCTCGCGTCCGCAAGGTTTAGCCCTTGATGCCTTGTACGTGGTCCCTGGGTGGTGCTAAACGAGCAGTATCTCCTGGTGGTAGGCTTCGGCCGTGGCTTGTCACCACCCACTAAACAAAGCCATGCCGCCAAGTGACATGGTTGCGTTCCGGCGTGATGTTTAGTGTAGCCATCGAGGAGGGTATCTGAGTCTGAGTCTTCGTGCTGCATCAGAGAACTGTCTTCGTAATTTATTGGCTCGCTGGGTAACTGGTTTTGGAGGGTAGCGGGATCCGAAGAAACGGTGCACCGTTGGTCGACCGCAGGTAGAAGGGGGCCCAAGTAGTGTGCTAGCCACATGCGAAAGGCTGCCCCACCACCTCGCGAAATATCCCGGGAGGCTTCATTGTGCCAGCTGGCGACTGGTTAGAGAGGACCCGATGACAATCCCCGGGGGGGTTCGGGCATCCCCGCAGTCTCCAAGCCAGTTCCTCATCGGTGCGTTAATTATTGCGAGCTGCTTGGTTCCATTTGCAGCGCTTCACTCGACTTCTGTCCTCCTCCCTATTCACTCACACAACTAAGTCACAAGAAAAGTCACAAGAAGAGTAAGGTTCTACAGCGGTTGCACTTCCTCTCTCTTAAAGTGCACTTCTGCAACACCAGAGGAATGCACTCAAATTTCAACGATGTCCACCACCATCTTGAGACAGAGAGGCCTCACCTACTCTTCTTAACGGAGACGTAGATCTGTAATCCGTCAGACTCGGCATACCTTTGTTACCCAGGGTACATCCTGGAGTCCAATTTCCGCCCGAACGCCGGGGTGTGCATGTATGCCAGTGACGAGATCTGTTGTCAGCGTCTCCGTTACTTGGAAGATCTGGACTTTTCCGTTATGTGGGTTCACATTGAAACCGGCCTTGACCAAATGGTCTACGCCAGTATATACCGGTCACATAGCGGAGATCGGGAGACAACGAGGCTCATGGAGTATCTCAGCAGATAAGGTTCGGCAACGTTTTCCCTCAGCGCAGTTGGTGTTCCTGGGGGATTTTAACGCTCATCACGGGCAATGGCTATACCCGTATCAGGACACTGACCACGCTGGAAGAGAGGCTTTTAAGTTTTCCGTGACTCAAGGCCTCTCACAGCTTGTGCACGAGCCCACGCGCATCCCCGACGTTGCCAGCCACACTGCATATTGCTTAGACCTTCTGCTGACAACCGATCCGGTGCTTGGCGTCCGTAACTTCACCTTTAGGGACATCCGACCACTGCGTGGTGAAATCTGTGTCGCAGTACTCGCCACCTGACACCAGCCCAAAAGGCGCTAGGCGAGTATGGCGATACAAGTCAGGAGATTGGGATGAGATGCGGCACTTTTTTGCGTCTTATCCTTGGCATCAGACTTGTTTTACATCAACCAATCCATCGTGCTGCGCTGATGCTGTATCAAGTGTGATAGGCCAAGCAATGGAGTATTTCATCCCTTACCCTCCCTATCCCTTGAAACCAAAGGTCGCCCATGGTTTAATGCTGCTTGCCTCACAGCTGAAAAGCTTAAGCAAGAAACGTACAAAGCCTGGGCTGACGCTCGCAGAAGCAAAGCCGTGAATTCACATGAACTGAAGAAAAAATACAATGCTACCGCCAAGTTCTACAAAAAGGTGATCAGAAAAGCTCGCTTTGACCACATTGGCCACATCGGAGACAAGATAGCGTCATATCCTTCAGGAAGCAAAGCTTTCTGGTCTTTGGCCAAGTCAGTTGAGTCGAACTTCTGTCGCCCATCGCTGCCACCTCTGAGGAAGCCTGACGGTTCACTGGCCCACACTTTAAAAGAGAAAGCAGACCTCTTTGCCAATCTTTTTGCAGACTATTCACGTCTAAACAGTCAAGGTAAAGTCCCACCCAAGTTATCTCAGTTCGGACCCAAAATGGGTACCGTTCATATTCGCCAAAAGAAGGTTCTTAAATGCTTGCAGAATTTAGACGTGAACAAGGCCAGCGGCCCCGATGGCATACCTGCAGTTGTGTTAAAACACGGTGCAGCTGAGTTGTCTCCCATACTAACGCGCCTGTATCGACTCTCTTTGGAATCTGGAAAGGTCCCTAAATCCTGGAAGCTGGCTAACGTGCAACCAGTACCAAAGAAGGGAAGCCGTGCAGATCCCATCAACTATCGACCTATTGCAATCACCTCCATACTTTGCAAAGTCATGGAGCGTGTATTGAACAATCGTCTCCTGGCAAACCTTAAGTCCAACGATCTCCTTAGTGAAAACCAACATGGTTTTCGCAGTGGACGCTCGACTGGAGATCTTCTTGTGTATGCCACTCACTTATGGAGCGAGCCTTGGAAGGTCACGGTGAAGCTATAGCTGTATACTTAGACATTTCCAAGGCTTTTGATAGGGTCTGGCATGATGGTCTCTTGAGTAAGCTTCCAGCATACGGAATACCTAAAGGGCTCTGCGACTGGGTATCAGATTTTTTGAGGGAACGGTCAATTCGAGTAGTCTTAGACGGCTGCTCTTCTGATCTAAAGGAATTAATGCCGGGGTACCTCAGGGATCTGTTCTCTCTGCAACGTTATTCTTGCTACATATTAACGACCTGCTGACCCTAGGCATTATTGGTTACGCTGATGACAGCACCGTTGTAGAGAGATACATGTCCAATGCGCGAGCGAGTCCTCAAGAAATCCGGGCTTTGAGAGAGTCCATGATTAAGCGGGTGGATTTGGCCGTAAAGAAAGTGTCCGATTGGGGCGAGTCCAAATTAGTCAAATTTAACCCGTCGAAAACACAGGCGTGTTTATTCTCCGCGAAAAAGAGCAATTTCGACCTAACGCCAACTTTCCAAAATGTTTCTGTACCCTTAACCGACCACCTAGGGCTTCTGGGAGTAACTATATCGTCCCAAATAAACTTCGGGCAACAAATTGTGTCCATGGCTCAAACAGCTTCAAAGAAGTTGGGAATCATTTCGAATGTCCGACGGTACTTGGGATGGTTCTGCAAAGTACCAACTAGAAGCGATGGACGCAGTTGACCGAAGAGCCCGAAAAATTACTAACAACTTTGACCTCACCACAAAAAAACTGCAAATCCTTGACCATCGACGGAAAGTGGCCAGTTTAGCAGTCTTCTACAGATTACATTTTGGAGAGTGCGCGAATGCTCTTTTTGATCAGGTTGAACCCACACCCTTCTTGCATCGGACTACTAGACGCAGACAGACCTTCCATCCCTTCATGGTAGATATCCCAAGAAGTCGAACCAAACGCTTCCATAGTTCCTTTTTGGTGCGGGTCGCCAAGGTGTGGAATGAACTGCCTGCGTCTGTTTTTCAAGAAAACTATAGTCCTAGTTCTTTCAAGCGTCGAGTGAATAGGTATCTCGTGGATAGACGTGTAACACCTTCGTCTTCATCATCACTTTCCATCAGGTGAGATAGAAGACAAACGTCTAATCCTTTTTCAATAAAAAGAAAAAAATAACTAAGTAATAGGCAGTTCTTACCAGCCCGGAGATTTTCAACAACTTCCATGCCATTTTGCTGTTTTAGGATCGCACCCTGTGGGAATAAATTATGAAACTGTATTATTTACTGTATTAAATGTTCCTCTATTTTGTTGTAAATATAAATTTTAGATGTTGAATCATCGACTTCTAAAGGGTGTATGCCGACAGATTTGACATTTTTGTCTGCAAATTAATGCAACCAAAGGACAGTATTTTTATATTAAATTATAAAACGAGAATGTCTTAGAAATTTTTGTTTGATAAGAAACGTACAATTGTTAAATACGACAGTATTCTAGAATTCTAATCTATATTTGGTGACGATATCTCAGCTTAATAACTTAACTGTCCAATGAGTCACATATGACTCACGATGAACATCTGAATTAGGTCCATGAGTCGCTTGTGACTCATTTGTTTGTTATATTTGTTTAGATTTTAGATTTATTATTGTTTTTAAATCGCAAATGAAATTGTAACCTCAAATAGCAATGAAAATACTTTGATTTTTTTTAAGTTGTGACGTTTCATAATATATCAAAATCATTTATCATTCAATTTGTTGCCTATAGTTAATGTGTACACATATGACTCATTGAATTGGGACAGAATATAATTACTAAAAAAAAATAAATAAAAACAAAGAAAAAAGTAGATATTTTTATGGAATATAAATTTTTAAAGATAATGTGAATGTTATTTATCCTAACAAAAGAAAGAAAATGATGGACGTGGGGTAGTTATACATTTCATTGTATAGGGAAAGTTAAGTTGTTAAGGACTAGGTATTTTTATTGTGAGTTATATATGATTTACTTTTGCCGGTAGCTTCGCTTGCGTAGCTCTTGTGGGTGCCCAATGAAAACTGCACATTGATTTGAAATAAAGGCCGTAAAATATGTGCTGTTATAAATATTTTTGTACCATGTTAAAAAAGTACTAGCCAGATAATTTTTATATAATTATTTTATATATAAGATATATTTTTTTTATAATGAAGGGTAACTTATACTACATCTATTTTCGAAATAAGTCAGTTTAACTGGCTTTTGAATCTCTGAGGAATAATATAAGTGGAATTCATTTGCACCCCAAAAATATGTTAAGAACCACACCAAAAAAAAAGTTTGGTGCGTTCCGATTGCCGATTATATCGCTCAAAGCGCTCATATACCCTTCCGAGTGCCTGTGACCGCGTTCACGATGGATATCAATACGTCATCAATGACGTCATAAAACGCCGCCATCTTACCGCTCACAGTGCCAAAGGTATGAAGCATGGTCGCTCTGAGCAGCCTGTCAAAACCAACTCATGACGTTTCTTTTTTGATGTTTTAGAAGCTTTTAGAAACTTGCTTATTTATTTTCTTTTGCAATCATATAAAAAATGGCTCCTGTTATAATCGGTGTGGATGATATTAATGAAAGTATAACTTTAGATTTAAGCGAGTCACTATTAGAATTTTAGCACGCTATTTACCGTTCCGATTGCAATAGCAAAAATATCACTTTTAGCGCGCTAATACGAATTGGAACGGTTCTGAGCAGTTTAAGCGATGTGAGCGGAATTCGGAACGCACCCATATACTGCACTTTAATTAAAACTTAAGCTTACCTGCGATAAGCCCACGAAAAGGAGAAGTGCTAAATAATATATCTCCATGTTTGAACCCGAGCTCAGGAATGAATATAGTTTACGTCAATTTATTAATCTTTTTGTATTGATATCGACATAATCACGGATAAGAAATGTATTAGAAAGACATTATCTCCATGAACAGATAAAAAGAGTAGGATTAATTACTATCACAAGGACAATAACTGATAGTAGACAAAACTGCGATTTTTGAGGGTTCTGTACCTACACATATTATAATTGTTAAAATACACATTCCTACGATATGAGATTTCATTTTTTTTATGAACACAGAAGTTTGTTCTCGGGTTATAGTTGTTGTCATGTATATTTATGTATGTTTATTCTGGGTTCCTCCTTAGTTCACTGTGTAATCATCCATAGCACGTGATCAAATTTTGATCGTACACTCTCATGGAATTGTCCAATTGACGAAGTGAATAGGAAGGTGTTTGCTTCCAGTCTTTGATACGCTATTGTAACATATTGCCAATAGCTACCAAAATTTCCATTCCCCAAACTCTACTCCTTTCCATACTAGACTACGCCCATACTTGCTATCTGTATATCCCAAACGAGCTTGAATGCTTTCAAAATCTTTGCTTTGCGCAAATTGTAGATAAGCACATTTCGCAGTATTTACTAAGCTCAAGTGGCTTACCATTTGGACTTTTTGCTTTTGCTATTGACATTAATTGGCTTTGCACGGAATGTTGACTTCCTCTGTCTTCTGATTCGCCAGATTCCTTTCTCGTTCAGACATGCTCAACATGATCGCAATTTGAGATCTGAGGATTTCATGCTCTCCACACCATCTCATTGCTGGGATCATCATCGGATAGATATTTTAAATACTTCACTGTACGAACAATCTAGTTATGAAATATAATACTTAATTAAATAATATATATAAAATATCAAACTATTCATAATATGTAAATATAAACTATTTACTAATGTAAGTTATTGTATTGTGTCGCGTAGTATATGTCGCAACTATTCGAGCAGTTCTTTGATTTGAAATTTAACGCATTTTTAACATATGCTGCACAGCCTAACAAGCCATTTCGCTAACCCATCAACATGCGGCCCCCCCTGGAGTTTTGTGTCTAAGGTATGCCCAATTGAGTTTACGGAAGTCAGTTCCTGGTTCTTAACTACAATGTTTGTATTTAAACTAACACATTTAGTTTTTTTTCATTAAGGAGCAAATCTGAGAACCACTCCTCTGCGATAGATATATTTGTTTAGGGCTCGATAGTCAGTTTCTTGTCTTTTAATTTCAAATAAGAAGGAAGTTTCATCAGCAAACAATATGACCTCGCATTGATTCTTAACCAAGGATGGCAAATCTTAACATATACTAAAAATTGAAAAGGACCAAGAACTGAGCCCTGGGGCACACCCATTGTCACCGGTCTTGATGATCGATACAACGAACGCATTGGACAAGTCACAAAAGGCACCAATAGCATCACACCTCAAAGATGCAGAATATGTGTTGTATGAGCTCAACACCGGCATTGGTTTTATAGAGACCCCACGTGAATTCAAATTGTTGTATAAGTCATTAAACTATTGCCAAAAAAATGCAAAGGTAATTGATAAAAAAATAGTTTTTCAAATACTTACTGAGCGTTGGTAGTATAGATATAGATCTACAATTATTAGGGTAAGACATACTATATTCTTAGAATATTGGAATGTGTAGCAACAGCTGTTTCGCATTATTCAGTTCAGTCATTGGGTGTAAGTGTTAGTCGTTATTTGTGCATCCTAGAGAACGTGACCACGATCTAACCATGCTCTCAGGACAAAATCGTATCTTAGTTCAAATAATTTTCACATTAGGTAGGTTTAACCCGGTTTTTTTGGATGCAGCGAATTCATTTTTAAATCGGTTAGGTAGTTTCAGAGTTTAATCATTAATAAGAACAACGTTTCGTTACAAACAAACGTCAATAAAATTAATTCATAAAATAATAAAATTCTAAATTGGGTGGTTGACCAAAGAAGTATAAAGGGTATAATATATAGACGTCAGTTTTAATAAGGACGCTTCGTTCGGCTCACGCAAATCAGAAATTCTTTGCTTTATAATAACTATTCTACATAACAGTTAGCGGGTTAGCTAAAAAAATCTATTCAGCAACACGGCCAACTATATAGTTATACGAGTAATTAAACCATCCGCCCGCGACAGCAATAGTCATTATAACAAAATTATTTCTGACAGTAAATATTGACATTTTTAATCTGTCTAGTTTGACAGCCATGTAATTAAATATCATCGAGAAAATAAAGAAAAGGAAATAGTATAGCTACGTTATTTTATTTTGTTAGGTGGGTAAGTGCCACAGCGCAGGGCCCTCAGGCTGGGCCCAACCTGCACATTATTTTTAACCTTTTCTTCAACTACATTTTTCTGCAATAACTTCATTGAATAACTTACTTTTCGTCAAAAATTCTCGTAAAGTCAAGACAAAAAATTGTACTTAGTAGACAATGTTTTTAGTATAAAATTGTTCGACCAATCTAATTTCCGCTGAACTCACTATCAAAAAGACATGGTACAAGTTATTCAAATTCAAATTCAAATATTTATTTCTCAACATTGACAATTACTTGTTCTTATTGACGTCAAATAAAACATGATTCTACCACCAGTTCGAAAAAAAACCTTCGTGAAGAAGAACTGGCAAGAAACTTCACGGGTATATTTTTTTTTTTTTCAAAATAAATTTACAGAGTCTCTTTATGTCTATACAAAATTATTCTTTTCTGCATCTGTTAGCTCGGCAAGTCTCCCTCCCCCCAAGTATCCAAACGACGAACACCCTCAAACGGCACCCGTTCACGAGTTAACGCGGGATCCAGCCATCGCCCTCCTCAACCATATTAGAGGGAAGTGAACGACCCGTCACCCGACGCTACCATAAGAAGACGTACTTTAGTGACAATGACGCTTTAGATATTTGCAACCACCAATGAAAAAACCCGCTACTGACAACAAAAAGCACGCGTAAGTTGAACGCTGTGGCGACTTTATTCATACGGTACATGGCTAAGAACACACGATTTATTCAGCAAAAATCCTTCTATTTGTCTGAAATGTACCATGTCTAAGACAGACACAAATCAAAAATCAAAATCAATTTATTGCAGAAATATGGTAACATTTGGTGGTCTACGAAGTTTTTGAGCATATATTTTACTGTATTACAGCATGCAACATTATCCTAAAACTATCTAAAATTCCTCTACAGTTGATTATTCTATATTTACAACTATTATATTATTATTTATAATTATTATCACAACATACTCATTCCTTATATGAGAGCATAATTATTTAATACTTAATATTATTTTTTATGTCAAATTTGCGACTAAAAAAATCTATTATGTCATAAAAACATTGATCAATTAGCCATCGGCGTAAAATGTATTTAAAATTATTTAGTAGCAAGGTTTTTGTTTTTAGGTAATTCATTAAAAAAAATTATACACACATATATAGGTACGCACTTTACACTCAAACACCCGGCTTTTTGCATTAAACACATATTTTAGCCAGATATTTTTTTTATTAAATATTGTGTGTGTGCGATCTAAATGCAGTTGAAGCATGAGGTGTGAGGCGAGAGCCCGCCGTCCGTATACCTCGCCGCGTACGCCGCTTCTGCAGGCCGTGGGATTAGGTGAGGTAGTGGTGGAACTAGACAAAAGATCGCGTGCGCACATTAATGAAATAAATTGGTTATGCGTCGAAATATAACACTGTACCCAAATAAAAGTATCTAAATGTGTAGAAGGTAACTAATCAAAAAATATCTTAGATATCAGCATGAAGGTATTTAAAAAGCCCAATCATATTTATAACACATCTTTACTTTCGTATAATGTTTTTTTAACGTAGTGAATGTTAAGTTTACTCGGTTTACCAACATGCTGTAAGGGTACATGCTGCATGCATGTACGAGATGGTTTCCTTATTTTGTTTCTTTCAATATTACTAATAGTAAAAAATTATGTAATTTCTAGTTATTTAATCAAATTATTTAGGAACTTAAAATATTATAAATCTACCAGAAATAAAAGTACATAAGGGTTAGAATCGCTTGCGCCTTGTTCGGTCTTTTGTAGGTGCCCCACATACAAGGGGCTGATAACACTACAGGGGATTCGATATTGATTCAGACCCTGTATCAAGTTCCCCGACTGTACCTATTCACAGAAATTAATATTTTTATGTTGCCTGTGTCGTATTACTTATATAAATACTAAAGTTGGTCTAGTATATTGATTGTATTAATAATATTTTCGGAAGAAATGAATTGTGTACCCAAGTACACTAGGTTTGTGCTATTACTGTAATTGCCTGTTTAGTTACTGCCCAAAGACGTCTGGATGGATACTATACTCCATCCTGTTAGAATCAGTATTCTAAGATTAACGTCAAATCACTCATCTGCATTCACATTGTACTTGAAGGTACATTTAAAAGTACACTTGTTTTTACCCTATCACTTTGACATTTTTTCTATTCAGATTTGGTTCACTTAAATGGGTTATATTAGGTCTTTACCTATGAAATTGCCGTTTTTCACGAAATAAATGAAGCGTAATTTTTTATATATATTTTATTTCTATTAATCTAAATAATCACCCATGCAATCAATGCATCTTTGCCAACGCATTGGTAGCTTATTGATGCCTTTCTTGAAGAAATCAGCTGGACGGGAGGCAACAAATTCTTCAAAGGCATTTTGTACTGCCTCTCGGGTATTGAATTTTTTTCCCGCCAAGAAGTTATCCAAATTCTGGAAAAAGTAGAAGTCTGTAGGCGCAAGGTCTGGTGAGTACGGCGGATGACGGAGAACTTCCAACCCCAACTCTTGTAGCTTGGAGACCGTCTGCTGTGCAGTATGAGGTCGCGCGTTGTCGTGCAGGAGCAGTGGAGCCGAACGATTGACCAAAGCTGGTTGGAGACGTGCGAGCTTCTCCATCATTGTGTTCAGTTCTTCACAGTACACATCTGCAGTAATGCTTGTCCCGTTTGGCAAGAAGCTGTGATGAATTACACCCGCGTTAGACCACCAAACAGTGACCATCACTTTTCTAGGGGTAAGTTTTCGTTTAGGGCATTGTTTGGGTGCTGAACCAGGGTCCAACCAACTTGCTGAGCGCTTACGATTGTCAAACAGGATCCATTTCTCGTCACAAGTAACAATGCGGTTCAGAATTCCTTCATTTGTATGCCTGCTGAGCAGTGCAAGGCACGTCTCCACGCGTACTTCGCGCTGGCGGTCATTGAGTTCGTGGGGTACCCATTTGTCAAGCTTTTTTACCTTGCCAATTTGACGCAAATGGACCAATATTGTTTTGATGCTAACGTCGAAAGCTGCTGCTAATTCAGCCGTGGATTGAGTTTCATCAGCTTCCACAATTGCCTTTAATTCGTCATTGTCGACCAAAGTTTTCGACCACGACAAACGACCACGGGGTTCATTTTTCAGGTCAAAATTTCCAGAACGGAAGCGGGTAAACCAATAACGGGTGGTGCGTTCGTTTGTAGTGTTCGCTCCGTAAACGTCGTTGATGTTGCGTGCCGCTTGTGCCGCTTTGCTGCCACGACGGTACTCATACTCCATAATTACTCGTATTTTTAACTTATCCATGATGACGAAAAATGTTCGAATGCGTTGAAAACAAAACACTAACTATTAAACAAATGACGATTTTAGAAAAAGAATTCCATGTTTGTCAAATAAAATTAATTTAAAATTAGAATTAACAGCCAAAAAAAAAAAATATTTTCATTTGAAATGGCCAGTACGGCAAAACGGCAGTTTCATAGGTAAAGACCTATTATTAGAATTTTTTGAAGTCGGTTAGTACTCTAACCGTTCTTGTAAATATCTCGCCCGGAGCAGTATTTCGGGCCTTCTTATGTTGTGTATACGTGACTGTGTTCCGGTTAAAGGAAATTAACAGCCAGTTAAGTTACTTGAACAAAAGCCAACGGCAGCGTGCGGTCAGTAAATAAAACACTAACGATGAATGGTGTCCATGGGTGCGGATGCCACTTACCACCAAGCAGGTGCAATACACCTTTGCCAACTACAAAAATAGTAAAAAAAATTCTAAGAGTTGAAGAGATAGGATATACTTATTGAAGATCTGTCGGTCCTGTCTAAATAGGCCTGTTATAGGCAAGTTACAGAAAGATATTGTATATCGTCTAACCAAGCTATCTGTGAGCTGACAGCGTCGCTAGTTTCATTTAAGAATTGCCATTTTATTAAACATTCTTTTTTGGAAAGACCATAAAGATCGAATCTAATAAATTATGAAAGTGGCAAACAAAATTCAAGACGATAGCCAGGTTTTAAATAAAATTCCGTTTCAGATACAGCTTGTGTGGACTATACTTCGATCGTAGTCATAACATAAACATTTATGGCTTTTGACGTAACCAACAGATTTCAATAAGCTATGTGAATTAAAATCAAACAATATTTAACATTGTTAAACACTGTATATATACAACTTTAGTACTCAGTACCAATTGAACCACTTAGGCTTCCAATATCACAAAGCGCTTACTTCATACTTCAAAACTTTACATCTATGCAGTGGTACCTGTCAGAATTTCTGAATCACAAAACTAACGATTGAAGGATATTTCATTTCACGAGTGATCTTTTGAAGTTAACGTATGCGTTAAAATTGTATACGTGAAATGTTCAACTTCGATACGTTGACAACTCATTTCAGAAGTACCGTCGTGAAATGAATATCTATATTATTTGGCGAAGAAACAAATGGACGTCGTGTCTCATACAAAATGTTTAAATAGATGTTAAATATTACTTTAAAAAATTAGGCATTTGAATCATGCGAATCTTGCGACTATAGGTGCTAATAAAAATCACCTAACACAACTTCGTAATCATACCCTTTTATGCGTAATCATACCCTTTTATGCGTATTCATACCGTTTTATGGTTCGGAAACTTATGAGCGCGAAAGCGAAGTCCATATATTTATTCGCTAATGGTAAACTACCTATCAAATATTGTTAAAGAGTACAAGATTTGGGAGAAAATTATCAGATAATTTCACACAGTTATTTGAGCCACGAATATTGTAGCAACAAACGAAAAAAGAACTTCGACTTGAAAACCTTTGGTCCGGTAATCTGCTTAACTATTCTATTTATAAATTATTTAAATATATGGAATTTACTAACTACACTACATAACATAAATCATTTTATACACAAATCTATAAAACCTATAAATTAATTTGACATTTAATATAAATACAATAATAAGCACATAGAAATGAATTCATGATTATGTATTAGGTACATTTTCTATCTAGTCTTCATATAAAGAAACATTATTTTATATTTACAATCAGACATTAATTTATTAACAATACATCTATAGTAAAGTATAACACGTTTTTTTATTTTTTTATTCCCTGATATTCAAGTTTTACGAAGATGAAAAGTGTTTTCATCTCTAAATTTAATTGGACATTATTTTTAAGTTCCATCTATTTAATAACTAAGTACTTATAAGTACCTAAACCTTTGCTCCTTGCTTCAATCAATCTTTGAATAAAGTACACGGCATAGTAAAATCATTTATTAACTTTAAAAAATTATCTCCTGAGCTATAAAATAAAATCGTTATGACTTCCCGATCCACCCTGGTGATAAATATTATCAACATTACATACAACAAGTTGTATAAAACTGACGAAAGAAAAATATCTCAAAACAACTAAGATATTTTTTTTTCTGTTTTTTAAATACACAGCGAAAACATCAAATATTTTGATAGCCTGAAATTTTAGTTACAGGCCTTTATTTGTTTTAAGAAATTCATGAAACTGTAAACTGTCTCAAGGAGCCAGTCAACGCCGCTTTTATAAAACGCCTGATGGATGTCACTTTTCAGGTCGTCTGACGATTGACAAGTGACTGATAAAGTTGAATATTTAGCAAGTCACAAAGAACAATAAATATATGAATATAATTTAAGTATAATTTACAATTCCAGAACATTTAACACAGTTTTAAATTAACCGTAGCTTTAAATAGCTACCCATAAGACCATTCAGACTATAAACGTAATGTATATCTACCACAAAACGTTAAATTAACTCAACTGAACTCTTTGGTGGTAAACTCTACGTTGAAAATCTAGTGAGAAAATTTTACATTTTGTGGTAGGTTGATAAGCTGTTGACTGTACTACAATTAAGTGCAAAATTGTTCGTCAAAATATACATAGAACTAAATATATACCGTACAGCTAATTTTTGTTTTGTTATTTAAAAATCTATTTTTCAGGATTTGGCCGTATCGTTAGGGAAACTGCTTGGCGATTTCTTGGTTTCTAGAAGTTTAAAATATACCACTGCGTCGTGGACGGTGGGGAAAATTGGTACATTTAAAGGTTCTGGGTTCAATTTATTGTATTTTTCTATCATTTCGAGGATTGGAGCTGAAAAAAAAATGTTTAAAATAATTATCTTATATTATTATTAGGGCTAAGTAACGGTAATGGATGAACAACCATAAAGCAAGCGGTGGACAAAAATTAATAATACTAATTAATTTATGTAAGTTTAATAGAGATGCAAAGCTAATATCATACACTCCGTAAAGCCTGACATATAAGGGTTATCAGGGCACACAGCCATATTTGATTAAATATTTGTGTTCTGTGTTATTGGGACAAAGATTGCCATTTGTTAATGCGGTTTGCTGTGTGCGCGTGTGGTTGTAAATATACAACTTAATTTTGTGAGGCAGTGATGGCCGTCAGCCATCATCTTTTGACCCTTGTTTTGGTGTGCGTGTACAATCAATACATTTTGTCACGCATACACAGTTAGTGTATATAAGTCGTAGGTAGCCAAATCACGGAATTGCTCTTCCAGGAAGTGCTTTACTATTTCATGAAATGAACGCATTTCGTGACGTGGCAAGCAATATTTTGCCACATCGTTGAATCGCAATCGTTTCACGCTTTGGTAGTCGATGATTGGCATACATTAAATTTCATATCTGCTAATGCGCGTAGCTTCATGCGCAAGCCGAGCGAATGAAGTGATTGAGGTGCACCAGCCCCTGGCCATGCGCAATTTTGAAAAAATGATAAATAAAAAATATAAAAGTCTCAAAAAAACAAAACGACATGTTTAAAAATTCAGTATATCATCCACGTTTGACATTGACGTATACGCATCGCGTTTCCAGGGCAGAGGCGCCGTCAGAGGTCGGGAGATAAAGGAACCATTTTACGACAAACGATATATTATCATTGATCTGGCCAAGCCAAATCATGATGTGGCCAATGGACCATCTATCATTTCATGATATGTGAATATTTCATGAATTTGAAGTGACCAATTCCACGATATGGCAGCGACATATTATATAGAACCTTAACTCATACAAAGGGCTGAGCGCACAAATAACTTGAAATATCTGTAGCTATGTAAGAATTGAATACGCCCGAACAGCATTATTTAACGAATTAGTACTAAACAGGTCAATATTCCGCTCAGTTAGATCCTTTCTAAATATTTTCAATCAATGTCAAATATTACACGACAATAGGTAACTCAATATACGAGGCCCAATGCAAAAGAGTTCGTCCAGTCATATATTGCAAAGGTTGCCTGTTTTCAACTTGACTACATTTTCATAAAACAGGCCTTAGAAAAAAAAGATCTAGTGTAGAGTAAATATTCTCCGTCTTACTGTTGTTAATCGGGCACTTTTAAAGAAAAACTTTTACTAAAATATGTTATGCTCAAAATAGTTCGTCTAGTTCTAAATCGATGAAAAAGAGTTCGTCCATGTCTCAATGTCCACCAGTTTTAATTGAAAAATTTGTAAAATTAGTAACACTGTCATTTCCAAACATATAAAAACCATAATTTCATGCAATTTTATCAACATTTTCAAACAAAATGGCTCGTAACTAATTATTTATTTATTTATTTACTTCTATTTGGGCGGTTTACAGCCGTTTACACATAATAAGCTAACAATTTAATCGCTTAAGGCTAATAACAAACCTCCACATATAGTGATGATTTTTAAAAAAGCAACTAGTATGTAACAAAAAACTAAGATAAATCAAATGAAATTGACCAAAGTGCTGTAACATTAATTACAAATTATATGGCATGCTGAGAAAAGTAAATGTTGGCTAAATATTTAGCAATAAAGATAGGCTTACTGTTGAATAAGTCTAAGTCCGGGGCATTTTTAACAGTAACATTAAATGTAGAGCAAGCACGAATTATAAAACAGTTTTTTCGGAAATTAGTGCGGGTGATCGGGGTGTAAAGGGGATTTCTAGGGTGGCAATGTCGTGCTGGTACAGTCAGGTGGATGTTTCCGAGGAGTTCAGGGCAGTCAATGGATGCTTGAGCTATTTTAGCAAGAGTTCTTAGATTCGTAGCCACAACAGTGGTAAATCTGCTTACCAAATAGCCAAGGACTTATCCCTACCAAGATCACCAGTTCACACCATCATCGAACATCACAGGAAAAATGGCACAGTTGAATTTTTGAAGAAACCTGGTCGGCCGCGAATAACAAGCGAAGCTGAAAATCGAGTTTTAAGGAAAATCAAACAAGAAAAGGCTGAAATCTGCTAAAGACCATGAAAATTGGACTGCAGCCCAGTGTTGTGAAATAATATGGAGTGATAAAGCTAAATTTGAGGTAACGATCGGTGATGTATGGAATAAAGTAACCAGAAATAAATATGAAGCATTCCATACCGATTGTATCAAAAGAAAAGTGAAGTTTCCTGGATCGGCAACGATATGGGGCTGCATGTCAGTACAAAGTCTGGGTCGTTTACATTTTGTAGAAGGAACTGTTAATGCACCAGAGAACACTATGGAAACAAGGACAACCAAGGCTTGGTTTAACCGGAATCAGATCCCTACAATGGGCCGTCGAGTAGTCCAGATTTGTCACTTATTGAGACCCTATGTAAAATGAAAAAAATGCTGTGCAAGTATCCAGCAAGCTCTAAAAGCACTCTAAAAGAAAAAAATGAAATCTGTCTGGGACTCAATAACTACACAACAATGTGAAGAATTGGTAGCAACGATGCCACGAAGAATAAAGGCCGTGATAGATGCTGAAGGTGACGCCACTCAGTGGTAGACAAACTATTTTGCGCCGTTGAATGCGATGGACGAATTTCATTGCGTGGATGGTTTCCCAAGAATTTATTATATTTTATTTTAATAGCGAAATATTTCGTTACTTTTTTTAATTGAAAATAAACTTCATTAAGTGTTCAAAACCACTGTGTATTTATTGAACTCATAAAGTTAAATTTATTTATCTAAATTTTACTTCGAATATTAGAAACTTGTAATATTTGGCACTAGACGAACACTTTGGGGCTCGTAAGTTTACTCTAGAAAGATTTGTTCAAGTTTGGAAGTTGATGAAACGTACAATTAGACTTTATACAATGAAAAGAGAATCCAATGATACATTCTAATAAAATAATAAACACTTACCATTCGCTCCAGTCAATAAAACAGTAATTCTACTATTAGCTAATTCTAATCCGACGTTGACTAGTGATTTGATCCCGGGTCCGTCCACGTAACAGAGCGCGGTCGCGTCTATTATTACACATTGTACCTGGGAAGAAAAATATTAAATAGTAAAAAAGGGTTTCAAATCATAAAATTCGCTCTAGGTATAAGAATTGTCACTTTTGACACTCAGCACTAATAAGATAATCTCTAGAAAGTCTGCTTGGCTTAGAAATCAAATAAATAACAATAAGAAATCCCCAGACAAACACACCAACTGCGTGGCCCCAAAGTATTCAGAGCTTGTGTTATGGATGATCATACGGCGGACTGTATGATAATAAGAACCCAGAATAAACATACATATATAAATATACACAACCATGACCTGTGTTCAACACACGAATAAATACCCCAACCAGGACTCGTACCCGCGACATTTGGCGTATGGGATTCGGCCGTCAAATTACTTAAATTCTTTCTCAAAAGGGCACGAAACTTTTCACCCTTTATACATTGTACCCTTGAGTAAAAACTTAAGGAATTTAAGTTTTTATGGCCGGATTTAATGAATTTTAATTATTTTTTTTGTATTTTATAGTATTTTATTTGACGTCTGATTATTCAAACTCATGAAAGCGAGTTAAACATTAACGGTCTTGTGCACCTGTTTAAGTTTTAACACTGTCTTAATGTAGAACAGAGGCATATTGAAAGAATGTAAAACCACCACAATAGACACTAGGGACTGACAATCTAATCAAGCTGAGCTTCTAGTTACTATTCGGAAGGCTTCAATTTAATTTAATTTAGGTACTTGTGTTTATACATTTAGACAGTGTTGAAATAAATAATACCTAAACTTGTAAGGCCGTGCTTGTTTATTTCGCTTTCTCGCATTAACTACTGAAAGGACCATTATATACACAGTTTCACGGGTACAGAAAACTACATATTATCAACGAAATCTCAGGAAAAATATTATCGTATATATAGAAGCGTTAATGAGCCAAAGCCGCGGAAAACCTAGTCGATTCGATTACAAACTTACATTATTCCCAAGATCGGGGTCCCATTCGAAGGTCTCACTCCTGTCCAAATGAGGATCCTCCAAATCTACGACGTCTCCACTGGTATCCACAGGTTTCATGTATCCAATTTTACGGAATATCGTGTCTCGAAACAAATTCTTTGTTGCGAAGTTCAAACCGCCGCAGTAATGGAAGATTTTGATGCCGGGCAATTCTTCGGCCTGTGGGATGTGGAAAATATTGACAATGTATAATTAAAAAAAATATTCCAGTTAAATTTCACCTCGTACGAACTAGTGCTATAGTTAGTTTTAGACACTTTATTAAGACAGAGACGAGAGATCGAAAAGGCACGTCAAAAATAAGAAAAGAGACCCGGTGTAGTCAAAAATCAAGTCAAAAGAATAAAAATGAATAGCGATAAATTCATTGACCAAAAAATGTTTTTTAATCAAGTTTGATAGAGCGACTGCCGAATATTTTGGCTAAAATTGCAGAATTACTGTATAAATATTTAATTATTTAATAAGGATAAATAAAATAAAATAAAATAAAATATAAAAAACTAGAAAATACTTAAAAGAGACCACAATGATTCAAAGCCATCGATTACAAAAATCCACGCAGTTCTAGACTGAGCCTTTTCCTGTTTCATGTATTTTCTTGGAATGACAATAAAAAATATACTCGATCTGTCATTACTGGTTCTAACAAAAAAAAAAACAATAAATTGCTTCGAAAAAATATTCATAAAAGATGTAAAGTTACTAAAATCATATAAAAATCAAATATACGCAAAAAAAATTGCAATAAGTTGATAAAATAATAGTGCCATTTTAAAGGTGAACAGTGCATTAAATGTAAAGCTTAAAAATGCGTATATTTTCAAGTAAGCGCTGCCCTTACGTGACCAGCCACGATCTAAGCGTCGCAGATTTATTTAGATACTCCATATTTATGTTCGTGCAAATTTTAGTGAACATGGCCATACAATTCTGGCTGCTGCAGTTGTACAGAGACCGACAGATAGAAATGGCAAGTCATGGAATGTTACTTTCTTCTACATATCACTGACAGTATATCGCTTGATTACATAGATATTGTGTTTTATTTGATTTATCTGTATAAAACGTAATGTATGTGTTGTTTTACTAAACTGCGACTGAACATTCAGAACCAGAATCATCATGTACATTTATATAATTTTTTTACTTTGTCATCCGTGCCCATATACATTTTAAATCGTAGATGTCATTTATGGTTTGATAATCAATTGATGATGCGTCGCAAACCCTAGGCTTAAGTAAGAACTGCCTTTGTTCCAGTAATTACACTATCTATTCCCTTTATCCGGAACACAATCACTAAAACACAAAATGTAATAGGAAGGTCTGTAGTACCACCCCAGACAAGGTCTTAACTTAACAAACTCGTAATGAAAGTACTTTGCATTATGAATTGACTTTCAAGCGTTTAGTAATAGCATCGTAATCCTAATAAATTTTCATGCAGTGCTATTTGCAGAAAACTCTAAACACAGAATGCTTCCACCAGAGGCACGTGTTTCGCTCCAGCCCTCAACCGTCGCGGAATTGGCAAAGTAATTTCATATCATGATTCTATCAGTTATGTTAAGAAACTCGACTTTTCAAACGTAATTTCCACATTGGAAACATGCAACACGTGTTGGTTACATGTACAGGTAAAAGATTTCAGTATATCCGCACTCTTTTGCGGTAAATCTGAATTCAGCTATACACAGAAAATGAGGTGCAGAAAGTCTTACAGTCTATTTTAGTATAATTCAAGATATTGAGTAAATGGCATTCATTTGTCATCAATGAATCTACAGGTCCTCGCAACTAAGATGCCTTTTTTGCGAGGACCTGTATATGGATTCAAATTGTTTAAGATGAATTAAGAGTTGTGAGGCGCGCCTTCGTGGGCGGCGTCGACTTCACATGGCTTCTCAATGTGATAAATCAATTGAGTAATATATGTAGTTGTTTCATTTTTACTAATATAAGCTCTTGGTCTACCCTAAGATTCAAATAAGTATAAAACATAAATCAAACAATTGCCTAATGTCTGTAAGGACTCGAACCCGTGCTCAAAGCCCACACAGTATTAAAATCTAAGTTTCACTTTAACTTCGTTTAGTAACGTAAGATTTTGTGACCAAAAAGGAATTCTATAGATATTGTAATCATCACAGCGAAGTATTTAATAGTTTATTTTTTTCATCCTTTTATGTTTTAAAGGAGAACGTAGTTGATCTTTTTTTCTATTGCTAATTCGGAGGGCGTTTAGCTAGATGCGTTCTGTGTCGTGTGGTCCGGTCGAGTCGAACGCAGCCCGCACTTTAATTAACATAATTAGGCGATCAGAGTTTAGCATTGTATGGCACTAGTTCGTCTTTCGAACATAGGTATCCTAAGAAGTATTTTTAATCTGTATCTCTGAATACAATTTTTACTAACAAGGCGTTAGCACGCAGTTTAAGGCTGGGTTAACTTAAACCTCGGACTAGCGAATGCACTCTAATTAAGGCTGTAAATGCACAAGAACAAAGTTGTGTGGGATCAAAATTGCTACAACTGTGATCTCCACAAGTATTTTCGCATGCAACGCTAATCTGACTGGACTTGTCTAGATCGACACTTAAATCACCTCACGTACCTTCGTTTTCATACCTTTTTGCGTATTCGCGCCCGTTTGGTTCGTACAGTTTTACAATTTAGTTCGTCCAAGTTCGTACTTGGACGCTCAGACTATATTTTTATATGTCAACGGTTTTTAGGCATGGCTTTTTACCTATCTTTGTGTATTTGTGTAACCAAATACCTATTTTTGCAATCTCAATGACCATAGCAACAAAAGTTGTTTCCCAGTTTCACATCCAAATTTAAACATTTATTAATGTATATTAATACTTATAATTACAGTTTACATTCATTTACGTATTCCACATTCTATTTTTGTATCCACGTAACACTGATCCATGAGAAAAGTAAACTCTTTGTGGCACTGGTTTCACTTTATACAAACGTGATCGGCAAAATAAGTAATATAGAAAGACTTGTCACACTAGATGCGTTCTTCGTACCCCGGAGTCCGGACAAATTGAACAACATTGACAAGTCCAGTCAGGTTAGCGTTGCATGCGAAAATACTTGTGCAGATCACAGTTGTAGCAATTTTGATCCCACACAACTTTGTTCTTGTGCATTTACAGCCTTAATTAGAGTGCATTCGCTAGTCCGAGGTTTAAGTTAACCCAGCTTTAAACTGCGTGCTAACGCCTTGTTAGTAAAAATTGTATTCAGAGATACAGATTAAAAATAGTTCTTAGGATACCTATGTTCGAAAGACGAACTAGTGCCATACAATGCTAAACTCCCTCCGGGGTTAGCTTGAGAACGGTTTATGGTTGGTTTATGTTGACAGTATAGCGTTACGATGTCATAAAACGTTATACTAACCAAAATACACTGAATAAAACTCGTAACTCCTGTTAAATTGAAAAATAATATGGAAGATTTAAATGAAATTAAATTGAGGCAGAGCTTTTATGTTTGTCTCTCAGTGAACACTCATAATATTATTTCAACATTATCTACTTGAATGATTATTACGAAGAATCCCTAAGCAACGAGAATATTACATCATATATTAAATAAATAGAATATTTAATTACTGTTTATGTTACATTGTTGTTTTATTTGCCGCTAAAGTGAAGTTATGTAATATTTATTTTGTTGAATGGTAAACGATTGTTAATATTTTAAATTCGTTTTACTTTGCATGCTTGCTACGTCTTGGCATTTATAAGTCACTTGTCTGACTTGTCGAGGTTTGCCGAGTGTGTAAAGCTAGCATTAGAGAGAGACTTCCGTCTTAGATTTCAGACTCCTTCAGATCGTGTTTCGAGCAGGAGTGGACCTTTGTATTAATTCTATGGACAAAGGACACCACGGTTCTACTGACACTGCCTTTTTTCATCAAAACATTTTTATACTTTTGGCTAATTCATTCATTCATTCTTTACCGTCAGTATTGTCATTTCACTCCTTAGTTCGTAGATTAACTTAAACCAATTTTAGATAGGTTACTCTGAAAAACATTAAAGTTAACCCGAAGACCGCCTTAGATGCTAATTTAGAAAACATTCCTGAATAACACTGTTAGGGCGTACAGTCAATTATAACTTAGATAATAATTATTACTCTTATTTAATTATTACTATTTTTCCCTTTTTTCCACCCAACTCGGCAAATGTCGATCGCATAATTTTTTATTATAAAATAAAATAAGGACTATGACAATGAATAAGTTTGGTCCTGATAGTTTTCCCTAAATACTGAAAATGGCTAAGATATCAAGAAAAAACTGTTCTCTCTTAGAATCAAGAATGGGGGCCACCAGTCGAATTTGATCGTGTTTTTGAATTTACACTCGCAGTGACCTTCCCTAAAGGCTAGAGAAATAAATTTTTGGGCTTGAATTATTCTGAGGTCCCTTTTTCCGGTTATCGTCTAATCGCTTATCGAGTAAATTTAAAACCCGGGACGCTTTTTTATTTGCAATGTTTCCGTCGTCAATTTGTTTCTAAGCCAATGTTACAAACTTAAATTATACAAAATAACGTAACTTACCGCTCTATACCTCTTGATGTCCAGATAAAGGTCTGTGTCCAGAACTCGTCCAAGCAGGCAGGTATAGGGCCTTTGTGAGCGGCAGAACAGCGTGGCTAAGTTGGTTAGGATACCAGCTACTAATCTGGCAGTTAAAAAATGGGTGTATAATAGTGGATTACATTTTCATTGAATTTAGACATGTATTACGTCTAGCAGACTTTTGAAGACTAGAGAAATTTCCATTGTCAGAAATTCAGCAGGATAAAATTGCTTTTGAATAAGGACGAAGAAGAAGATGTTAAATCTTACAAAAACTATTTTTTTACATGAAATAAATCATCATGATGCTAATTATGCAACTTCGGCGCAAAGCGACAGGGTTGGGTTTAGTTTATAATGAACGGTTACAACAGGTAACTTCTAGTTTTAGGCGCTGCGTAAACAAGGATACTTTTGGTGTCTTGTGTCGGACACAATTCATGAGCGAATATTTTGTTTTCATATGATCAACATAAAATGAAAACAGACGAGCGCGGGTCTGTTTTCACAAATACACTCGTGTTTGTACCCAGTTTCTTTGACTCGGTTTAGGTGACCGAAAACTAAAAGTTGTCAGTTGAAGACACGAGCAACAATTGTACAGCTCAAACTACGCTATTGTTCCTACGATGGTGTGCTGTGTCAGCAATAAAAAGTAGCCGCGTTTGCGTAGCGCCTTAACCTAGTTTATTAAAGATTACTAACCTACGATAATCTAACACCTGTGAAAACTACAAATATAATTCCAACGTGATAAAAATATTGATTTGAAACTTACCCGATGTCGATATTTATAAACAAAGTAACCAAAAAAGTGACAATCCATACGATTGCATCCAACGAGCTTAGTTTCAAGAATCTGAAAAAAAAAAGGATTTAGTTCAGTTTTAATACCAAGAAATAACTATTTGTAATTAATTATATTATTCGTTTAGATTTTAGCACTGAAAAGGAACTCGATGTTTATTTTTACTACGTTCATAGCCGGCAAAAGCAATAACCTGATGGTAAGAGGCATCTGTACCCATAGACATCATTCGCCGTAAGTGTTTTATTTATCAATATTTAATGTGATATAATTCAATCATTATTGGCGCTTATTGACGCAATATTGACGCGTTGCCGCCCGTTGCCGTTAGTTGGCAGTGCCTTTGTCCCAGTAATGTCACTGGCGGTCAAAGTAAGATTGACTGTATTACCCACCCAATAGAGATCTTAATATAAAAACCTCTAATACCACTACTGTTTATTCCGCATTTCCATTTGTCAAAGTTTTGGAATTGTTATTCAAAAAGTAAGAAAACGGAAGCATAAAATTATGTTCAAATTCAAGTTCAAATTATTTATTCATAATCATAGGTACATAGGGATCTTACAAAATATTATGGGCGCAGCCATGACTCACCAAATTGGCATATGAATTTTAATATATAAATTTTATATGAATTTCAATACATAAACTAAAATGTCTAATTTGTAATGTACATGTAAACAGATTCTTTTTTTGCATTTCTTTCATAAGTCAATAGTAGTAATGGTCTTTAAGATAAAATTAAATCACAATTAAAATGTTAGAAGCCTTAAAAACTATCATTATCAACTAAGTTAAGTACATAAGGTCAATTTAATGTGATTCAAATTAAAAAGATGTTCTATTAATGTTAGTATTGTTAATGTTTCTTGTGCAAAAATTCTTTTAGATCGTAAAAGGCATTTTCAGCAAGGAAGTCATTGAGAGCCGTCCTGAATTGTTTGTCACCTTGATCATTCTTATTGACTATGGGATTTTTATTATAAATGATTGGTGCCATAGCATTTACACTTACTCTAGAGTTTTTCTAGTATGGGTAAATTTATGAGTTCCTTCGCGACGGCTTTCATTCGGATTAAATTCAAAATATTGCGGGTTACCTCTTACAAAGTTTACTATTGCACTTATGTACATTGCAGGTAATGTGTGTTTTTTGTATCTTATAAAATAAGGTTTAGCTGAATCTTCTGGTTTTAAACCAAACATGGACCTTATACTCCGCTTTTGGGCTTGAAAAATATTTTGTTTTTTAGTGGTATTACCCCAGAACAATATACCATATCTGAGTATAGAAGCGAAATACCCATGGTATGCTGCTAAAACTGTTTTAATATTTGCAACCGTTCTTAGTTTACGTAGAGCATATGAAAATGTATTAACCCTATTTAGTTAATTAATAATAGGTTTTTTCCAAATTAGTCTGTTGTCAATTGTTAAGCCTAAAAATTTTGTGTGTTCTGTTTCTTTCACTGACTTTTCCGAATGTGTTATATTAATGTCCAGTTTAATATTATTGCGTTGTTTAAAGTTTATGAAATACTCATGTCATGATATTCTAGCCAGTTTATTACAGACAATAGATTATTATTTATGTCGTGTTCTATGGTTTTTGAGTCATTCTATGTAAATAAAATTATACTATCGTCAGTAGATAATGTAGTTTGGTGGTCAGTCACATTAGGTAGGTCGTTTATATAAAGAATAAATAATAAGGGTCCCAGTATGCTTGCTTGTGGGATACCAGTAGATGTAGTTCTTTCTTTTGATTTATATGTTGTGTTTATGCAAGTACCTACGTTGATTTTGTTTATGTGGGTGATCTGCCTTTCTTTTTGTTAAATAGGACTCAATTAGTTAAAGGGCCTTACCTCTTATACCATATAATTCGAGTTTGTCTAATAAGATTTTATGATTGACTTTATCAAAAGCCTTAGACATACCATGAATAATGCTATTGTTGGATTTCTCTTTGCTACGTTGGTTATATAACCGTCTCCAAAAAATTATAAATTGCCTCGTTTACTGACTTATTTTTTCGAAATCCGTATTGATTTTAAGAAAATTAATTATTAGTCTCACAGTAATTGTATATCTTTTTGTTGTAATACGTCATGTATTCAAAGATTTTTGAGAATATTGGGAAAAAGCAATAGGACGATAGTTTTTTAAGGAGTTTCTTGTTATCCTTTTTATATATAGGTACAGTTATAGTCAACTTTAATTTATCCGGATAAATTCCTTTTTCTACACATAAATTTATCATGTAACTTATAGTGGGTGCGATTATATTTGCAACAGTTTTAATTATTTCTGTCGACATTTCATCATAACCAACACTGTTTGTGTTCTTCAGTGAATAAATAATATTGATAATGTCTGATGACGTTGTCGGTGTTAAAAAAATTGAATTGCCTTTGCCTAGTGCATTTAAATTTATTTTTGTTGTAGTATTATTTGATTCAGAGGAATCAACGAAAAAAATCATTGAAAGCGTTTGCTATGTCAGTTGGGTCATTTAAAGCTGTCATTATTTAATATACTAGTAATGTTGCAAATTTAATATAAGTTGTTTTGGTATTTATTTATGATTTTCCAAATTGCTTGAGACTTATTTTTTGATTGGTTTATATAATATTCGTTCTAGCTTTTTGTTTAAGATTAATAATTTTCTTGTATCGCTTGGAATAATCTTTGAATATAGATTTATTTACTGACGTTGGAAACATACGGCATTTCCATAGAAGATAACGTCTTTTTTACTACATACTTTAATGCCTTTCGATATCCATTTAGATATTTTTGTTGTATAACACTTTACTCTAGTTTTTGGAAAGCAGAGGTTATAAAACAACGTAGACGTATCATGAAATATGTCAAAAGCAATATTGGGGTCGTCAGTTTCGTAAACTTCATTCAAACTTATGGATTTTAGACAATTAACAAATTTATTAATTTAAGTGTTTGGGCTGTGTGTTCTGAGAGTAATAACTCAATTACCTCACCGTGAGCCCCTTTTACATTGTGTATCATATTGTCTAGGCATGTTTTACTGCATAGCCTAGTTGGTTGTTTAAATTGTAATTTCATATTATAATTTGATAATGTCTGTATAAAATCCCTTGTTGGTCTGCTATTTTTAAAATGTCTATATTAAAGTCACCGCTTATAATTAATTTATAGTTATTAATGTCAGTTAATGTACTAAGTAATTTGTCAATTGCATTTAAAAATAAATTAACTGTTTCAGTTTTTGAAGGTGGACTGTATATACATATAACTATTCTTTTATAATTAATTAATTCTATTGCGGAACATTCCATTACGTCATAGATTGATTGGTTGGATAAATTTAACAGATTTTTGTACTCATAACCTTTCCGAACTAGTATACAGGAGCCTCCATGTCGGTCTTTCCTACAATAATAACAAGCTATTTCGTAATTTGCCACATTTAGTCGAAATAAACCTTTTTCAATCATATTATGCTCTGTAACGCATATAACATCTACAGCATTATTTCCTTATTTTAAGGTTTCTAAATCCACCATCAAGGAATCACTCTTTTTTATAAGTCCATTAATATTTTGATGAAGTATATATGAATATTTATTTTCGAAATAAATGATTAGGTAACGCACATTCAACACTGCGTTCAATGGCTTCATTACAGTCAATATATGATGTTAAAATTGGATATTTTTTAATGTCATTTTTATTGACATTAAAAAATTTTATTTATTTTTCATTATATCTTGGTATAAATGATGAAAACCAGTATTATTGATTCTACCGGTCAAATAAGAAAACATTGGATATGATAAGATTTCATTGGAGTCGTATAAGTATATATTCCTTTTATTTTTTTATCTCTGTATATAAAAAATTGTTGAACAATTCAATTTTATAATTATATATAGGTGCTCCCAGTATATAAGTCGGTGTATATATTATTAAATTGGTGAAATTGATTTCTTTTATTGCCTCTTTTATAATATTTAATAATTCAACCCTGTTGGTATTACAATGAAAATCAGCTTCTCCGATTATAACTATACAGTATCTAATCGTTCATGGTGAAATTACATAATTTATCTTCTAGGTTAGTAAACAATTTCTTAATACTAATGTTACATAATTGGTAGCGGCAGAAATTAAATTCATGTGAAAATGCTTATCTTCTGCTTATGCTATATCTTCGATAGTTCTAAGACTCCCAGAGTAGTGTCTGTTACTAAGGATACATAGATTTCTTTTAGGGGTTACATTATTTATAACATTACAATTAAAAGGATTTTTATTTTCATGTTCATAATTATTGTTGGCCTTTTAACTGATAGTGGAGTTTTACGTGGTGTCATTATTGTGGGAACGGGGAGGTTTCCTTGCTTTTTTTCCTTTTTTTCCCAGATGAAGGAGTTAAATTATTTTGGCAGACCTTATTGTAGTTTTCTATCACTAAGTGGCTTTTTTGAATTTCACTCTTTAAAAGACTACTTTCACTATTCAAATTTTCTATTTCTAAATTAGCACTTTGTAGGTCTGTAGATACTTTTTCTAATTGTTTGCTAAATTTTTTATTTGGGTACATAAGTCTGTGTAATTTAAGGATTCATCAAGAGAGCTATTTGGGAGACTTAACATAATTGATTCAAACAATGACTCTTTGGAAAGGTCAGTTAGAGGTGATGACGTATCAAGTTGTTACGCTTTGTACGTTCAGTTACGTTTTCCATTTTGTCTATATTAATATAAAAGTATTCACTAGTTTATTGTACTTTTAAATTTAACTTATTTTAAAACGTATTTCTTATTTGGTAAACAAGTTGTTCCTTCTAATTAGTATAAATCAATAAATTATAGGTTTGTCTAAATCGCAGTCTAAATCACAAAAAAAAATAAATCTAGTATATAATTAACGAAACTTAAAGCTAATAAAGTCAGTCATAAATCAAAAATATGAATAATAAAATCAAAAATATTATTGCATGTCTAAATCACAATAAATTTAAATTAAGAATATAATTCATAAAAATAAAAACTAAGAACTAAGAAGGTCGGAACTGTTATGAAACTTAAATTAATCACAATTAAAAAATATAATTTAAATATGAAGGTCAGTAAGGAATTTTCATGTCAAAACTATAATCAAATAATAAACTTAAATTAAAACTAACAATAATTTTGTAGTACAGGATTCGAACCCCCACAGATATTATTTTCTCAATCTGGCGTATTTGAAGAAGTCAATGTAGTTGGTGTGACCGATGCAGTATTGTGTATTTTTCGTTAGAAACCCAAATAAATAAATAAATGTGTGTTTAGTTTGAGCGAAAAATAATAGATGTCGCTTTCCTTAGTAAATGTAGTCGTTGGATGTTTTGAAAACCCTTTGTTCTGAGGCTCAAATAATTCCACTTTGCACTTATTGATTGTGCACTGTTTTTAATTGGTAATTGTATATGTAAACGAAAACACTTCACCATATCACTTGTATTTTTTTGTTAATTTTATAAAATAGTAGTAATATTCCGGTTTATATTCAAGGAAATATTGTCAACATAGTTGAGTCACTTATTTTCTCTAATTCACTTTTTAAACTTTTCAAAACGTATTCACTGAGTAATTGATGTATATAAAGCTCGTTTTTGAAAATTTCATGTCAAGTTTGGTAATATTTCTTTATTTTTAAATTAAAAGATACGGAGCCAAGGTTTACGTGACAAAATACTCCACAAAAGTTCTCCACAAAACATTAATAATGTCTAAAAGGGTATGGTCTGGATTTTATTGAAATTGGGACAGTTAGGTTGCTTTTTATTCAGACGAAAAACAACAACTACCATATTTTTCGTTAATTTAACTCAATCAAGAAGAATGTAGGTAATCTACCACAAAATGTAAAATTTCCTCATTTGATGTTGAACTCTTTGCAGGTGAACTCTAGTTTAAAAATCTATTGAGAAATTTTGACGTTTTGCGGTCGTGACGGTGACTGACGATAACTGCTCATTGATTTAACAAAATAATAACAAATAATACTTACTTAACTAATTCCTTTACTTGCATTAGCATTCCCTTGAGGGAGACCACAATGATGGAAGCTAAGACACATCGTGGTAGGTTTTCAAAAACTGGTCCAATCCATAAGAGAACGAGTAGTATAAGAGTTGCTGAAACTACCGACGTAATGTGGGTTTTAGCTCCTGCCTGGAATGGTTAACAAATCAAGTTTAAGTTATAATCGCAAATTGATATCTAAAAAGTTGGTGCAGTATAATAATATTTGAAGGCCGAGTGGCCTAGTGGTTGTTTATATTTATATATGTCTGTTTATTCTGGGGTGCCCTCAGTTCGCAATATCCATAATACAAGTTCTGCTTAAATTTGGGGCCACAAAGTTGGTTACATCATAAGACTAAGATTGAAATCTAGAAAATGTACATGGACTAATCTCACAATTACTTCAGCTAAATGGACAAATATAGTTTACATGTTCTGAAAACATATGACACTGATGTTGTAAAAATAAATTTATTGACATTTTCATTGCTATAAACTATAAAATCGAGTCACTTTTATTTGACCAATTATTATTACCTCAGATAAGTCTAAACGCGTTTTATAGGTTTCAGTCTTAGGCCCGTAGGAATAAATCTCACTGCAGTGCGCGTGCACTTGCCTGCGAGTGAGATAGAGCAAGAGAGTTATTAATGTCTGTCTGTCTCGCTTTAGACGCATGATTTGAGTGAGGTTTATTAATACGGACCTAAGTTTCATTATATTACCTGATACTGTATATAAGATCTTGATAAACTGGCGCATACCGGTGCGCAACAGAAAAACGCGCCCATAAGATTCGCTGAACCCTGTTGACGAAATATATATTAAAATATTAGTTATACAGCACGTACATAGTTGCACAAAAAAAATTTCGACTAGCGCAATAATAACTTATTAAAAGAAGGAAAAGCCATTGTAGTTACTGGAACAAAGGCAACGCATCATTAATCGATAATCAATAAAAAAAAAGATGACCAACCAAAACACCTATAATTGCCGGAAATCGAGATAAACCATTTTTTAACCTTAAAACCTCACCGTGGGGGGGGGGACACTTTCCGAACTCAGATCGCCGTTATTTATTTTTTTACTGCTGTACCGATCGTAGACCAGACGAGATCAAACTAAAAGAAACTTTACTTCCACAATATTAAAAATAATTATCCATAAAATTAGTTTACCAAAGCCAGCAACTCTTGATTCGGGTCGATTTCGTACTTGTCCTTGGCAGCAAAGATGAAAGCCATGGACATGGTGATGGTATACGTCACTATGGTTACAGTGAACGCATCCAGAGCTATATCTGGGAACAACTCGACTGGTGGTAGGTGCGGTTTTGGTAGGCTGCAAGTTAAAGTAAAGTAAAAATGCATTCTTTTTATACATATAATAAAATTGTGATAAACTTCTTATAGTAGATTAGCGACCCGCCCCGGCTTCGCACGGGTAACAGTGCATATATGCCTTAATTTCTTTTCTGTCGTAGTATCGTGTCAGATTGTTGCGTCGAGCATGAAGTTAGATTTAAATGTAAATGTTACATTCAGCCAACTTGAAATATTTTTTAATTATCTATTTTCCAAAAAGATCAAGAATCGCTACATATTTTACAAACAAATAACTAATTTGATGATTAAATTTACTTTAATCAAAGGTGTGGTCACAACTATTTTTATTTCAAAATAAGCGACAAAACACAAAGCAAAAATGCGACTTTAAACGTGAACCGCTCGGCTTGATGCCAACAGTTTTATTTTTGCGATAACTCCTAACATATGATTTAAAGTGTATGGCGGAGCAATTTGTAATAAGTATGTAATGCTTAAGTTGACTTTAGTAATATATTGGATAAGGATTCATATCGAATCGGTCTTGATAGATTTCTTATTCGGGATGCAAAGAAAAAGTTTCAGATATTAATTCGTAATTTTTTGCAGACCTGTAAAAAAGGAACAATTCCATCATAAATATGAAATGTTTTGTTATATTTCAAATAAATAAGACAGCATTTTCGATGATGGCTCTCAGGTGGCTTAATTTCTTCCGATATCTTGAAGAATTATCGTAATTTTTCAACAAATAAACAAATAAAAATGTTAAACTCTTCGTATAAACCGTCCTCTTGAATCTCTCTATCTATTGATGAAATTGATCAAAATTTGTTGCGTAGTTTAACAGATCTAAGCTTACAGAGGGACAGGCAGCGGGAAGCGACTTTGTTTTAAACTATGTAAAGAAGATATACAAATTATGTAAAAGTTTACAACTTGTTGCGGAGTATTACAAGTTATAAACGCTAATATATTGGTGTAATTTTTTTAAAACTGTATTATGCCACTTCGTTACGTTTTAACGGCTATGGAAATAGCAAAAAGAGCCGGCTTAAGCCACGTCCTTAAGCTGACGTGGCTTAAGAACAGTCCTTAAGCCACGTCAGAGGCCGATGGAGTTTCCAAAGATGGCTGGATCAACTAACTGTTTGGCACCCGAGGTGCCTCTCGCTATTTAAAAATAACCCTATATCTAATAATAAAATGGGAAAACTCACCCAGTAGGAATATGGCCGACTAGTTTAATTCCGTAGGCTGTATTAAGCTGAGCCAGCTTTGATATTAACGTTCCCAAGGTCACCGCCAGGAGCTCGATAGGTACTGGGATCCTACATCGCTTGCTCACTATTGGCTGAAACATGTACAAGAAAATATATGAATAGAAGAAAAAGGATTATAATTTCAACTGTAAACATCTGTGTTCATCCCGCTAATGAACGCCCGAACCAGGACTTGAACCTGCGACCTCCAGCTAATGAGGCCGGGACCCACTAAACCACTCGGACGTCAAAATCTATGTAGAAGGTATTTGTTTCTATTCTATACTTACTCTATTATAAGTAAGTTATTAAAGTATGCAAATACATACCTTTAACACCTCGTTGTTGATCGCTATGATCAAACAAGCTATTACAGATATGATGATGGCAGCTGGATTCACGTCAACTAATCTTTTAGAAACTTCCACTACGGTCTGGAAAGATAATAATAATGAAAACACTTTATTGCTCACATACAAAAAATAAATAAAACTTTAAGCATACAAAAACATTAGGTGGTCAAAGGCGGCCTTATCGCTAAAAGCTAACTCTTATGGCTGGTTTACACGCGTTAAGTGGTTAAGTTGGTAACTATATGTTAACTAAATTTTAAGTTACTCTATGTCACTTGTGTGTCCAAACGGATTAAGTAGTGAATGAAAAGTAATGAATGTCAAGGAATTCGTCAATTCTGTACCTAGATATGTGGTAAACGAGATTTTTGACAAATTCAGAAAATAATTTGTTTCGGAAATTGAAATCTCTATAAGAATATATATTTTTCTAAATTTTTTTTAAATCGTTTAATCCACAAGCATTCCTATTTTAAATATTCTTCAACAAATTTTAAAGTTGAAACTAAACTCCACTCCGACATTTTGAAAAACGGAGTTAATGCGAAATAAATACGAGCTCTTGCCGCCACCAGCTTTGTCAACTTATGCAAGTGATTAAGTAACTAAAAAGTCATGTCCAAACGTGTTAAGTGAGAAGCCCCGCCCGCCTACTTATACGAAAAATAGAACGAATCCTAATCTACTTAATCACTTGCGTACTACATTTTAAGTTACCACTTGTCATTTAGTTGATTGTTTACACGCAACTTTTAACTTAAAATTTGGTTAAAGTTTAGTTACCAATTTAATCACTTAACGCGTGTAAACCATCCATTACAGACAACGTTTGAGCGACGGAAATAAAGAAAGTAAGCGGGAGTGATCTTATACATGTATATGTATGTATAAGATACATACATATACATACAATCAATGACATATTACATATAGACAGGTTATCCACTCTCAAAAATGGCAACGCAAATGCAAGACAGTTGCCGGCCATTAGACTCAGTCTTGTGCAACCCAGTATCACGGCTAAACATGAAACAAAACTTATTCCCTATTCTTTGTTTTTAATACCGTACAATGCCTTCTTATGTGTTTAGACAGTGTACTAATTACACTGTTACTTTTAAAGATAGAATAAACGATTCTTTTCATGCGTAAGTACTATTTTTTTATAACTATCCTATTTATTATTTTATATTGCTATTTAAAATGACGTTTTAAAATTGACATGGCTATTCGTTTCAACAAACTCGAAGATGTAATATGATTTTGTATGTGGAAGTAAAAGAGACAACGCTATAGAGTTTCGACAATTAACATACTACGTCACGTACGCTCGCGACCAATTAGTGCGAAGCAACGTAACGAAGTACATAGGTATCTCTTTCTTACAACGAACCGTATTATTCTTTCCTTCTGCCACAAATTATATTCCTCTATATATCGTTAAGGTATCTATAGTTACGTTGACGCCGTTTTTTTGTGCGGTAATGTATGGGTATGACTTGTCTATATGTAATATGTCATTGCATACAATACGTACATATTTATTTATTTATTTATTATTTATTTATTTATAAAGACACACCAACAGTGTACACATATGAATTTCACTATACTAGATAATAATTAAGGTATAACAACCTATGTGCACACCAATTATGGGCATGTACAAATTGCACCATAAAAATAACACAATAAACATCATTAATTAAATTATTCGTTCAAATTATGTGTGATGAAGTACAATACATTAGAGAAAACATAACTTAAATTTAAAAGGAAAGAAGAAGAGCCAGGATTTAGAAACGGCCTTTAATTTTGGAACGGAATTTGTGAAATGAGTCAAAATGAATATCAATATCTGGTAATTTGTTACTGACAGCATTAAATTGATTTAACATTCTAACAGTGGGTGAGTTTTTCCCTACATTAGTACGCACAAAAGGAAGATTAAACACTTTAGTTACAGGATGGCGTGGCAGTGTTCTGGGGTCGGTAAATCTAAGTTGTTCCAAAATTTCTGGACTTTGATTATAGCCCCTGACAATTTTATAAAGGAACATAACGTCAAGCAGCTTTCTACGATCTCGATTTCTTTATACAAATAAGATTTCATATTGTAAATGTGAATAGTATAAACATATAACTACTTATAAATATATACAAAGATATAATAATCAATACTTATTTTACAAGATTATAATAAACAATATAACATAATGGGATGCAAACTACTTTTTATTATTCCTAAATATATAATTGTGTTATTTAGACTTGAACATTTTAAACGTTAAATATGAAACTTATAAACCTTTTCAAGAGCCATTCATAGTTTGTAATTAACCATGAGGAAAAAAACAATCTTAAACGTGTTCGTGTTTTTGATCAACCATAAAAAGATTTAAATGCAGATGCATTCACTATTGCTAGGTATATCAACATATTTTATTTTCATTTTTTAATTAATTCAGAATCTCGCAATTTGGGAATTACTCACATAAATAACTTTAAAGTTGCTAGGCAACCTCGGTAGACTGATACCAAGGAGGTCCTTAATTTGTGAGGCAATCACTTGAAACGCAGCCGCGGTTGTGAATCCCGATACTAGAGGCTCTGAGAGTAATGTCGAAACTGCACCGCATCGGAATATCCACATTAAGATCTACAAAAAAAAACTGGACATAAAATATCAATTCTATTAAACTACGTGTTAAGATAAAAACTTCAAAAGGAATATCGCTTTTATTATTACTTATATTAAAAGGATAAGCAATCTGACTTATATCTAGAAATATTCTATGACTTCTCTATGGTATCCAATCATTTGACAAAAACCTTTTTCAATTGCAAAACAACGTTTGACAAAATTATACTTGATAACTTTGTCATTTTACAAACTGTTGTTTAATAATCTACTCAGTAGACAAAATATTTACTAGAAAAAAATTAATTATGCCAAAACATCATTTCACAAATTAATTATTATTTTAAACTATGTGCATGCATTTGACGCTTGCTTTCTGCCTGTTCACAATACAGGTTCAATTGGGTTAGAATAGGTTTGTATGTATACGCCAGTATTAAAACACCAGGACCAAATTAAGTACGATTTCCAGCTTTTCACGAAAAACGAGTTTGGTTCAATTTGGTTCAAACAAACATCACGGCACGAGGTGTTTAATGATTAATACTGTAACAATTGAAATATTTCCTTAGTAAAACATTTGCGAAACCTGTATTATGTCAAATGATTATTTTTAAAGTAATATGTTTGCGAAATGAAAGTTTGTCAAATGATTAGTTTTTCAAACGTTGTTTCTCAAATGATCTTTTGTCACACGTTTTTTGTTAAACAATAGTAAACCATTACTTATGCAATGAGGGTGATCATAATATTACTATCCGCTTTAATTGTAAGTGTGATAGTTCGGATGTTTGAACTCAAAAACGAACAGCCACCCAAGACATGTGGCTTCTGACAATAAAGTAGAAAAGTGAATACAATGATAAATGTTTGAAACTGACGTAAGCGTCAGAAACACTCACTTTTCTATTTAATAGTCGAAGGTCAATTGTCCAAAAAGCTTAATATCAATATGTCAAAAAGGCCTTTTCGCATAGTTTACTTATATTCTGGAATATTAATGAACTGAAATTTATATGAACGATTTGTTCATATAAATTTCCGTACCGGTTTTTTTCGGATTAGAACTAATGTCAATGTCAAACACACACCTGAAATATTCCAACGCTAAGGCACACTATTCCGAGCACTTGTATAGGATCGTAGACCTTTACTAGATGTCCACCGCGGTCAACTGCAATGGGACCTATGGAAAATTAAAACTTTAATTATTTACACCCCTAAGACTAAGGACAATAGGTGTATTTTTTCTTAGCATTACAATGAGCTCGTGCGGCTTAGGCCAACACGCAGTATGGTGCGTTTAAAGTTGAATAAAACATCATAAGATTCATTGTCATATTTACCTCTTACCACCTTATAAAGAACATTAATTGGAGAAGAAAACCAGATGTAACAGAGTGGGATTCTCTAGAGTTTATTTAGATAAGATGGGTGACGAAAGTATTTACAAATAAGGATAAATTCATTTATTCGTGTGATGAGCGCAGATGCTTGTTATCGGGTCATGGTTGGTTTATAAATGTATGTTTATAAAGAACCCCCCCCCCTGTTCATTGTATTGTCATCGAAAACAGAAGCTCTGCTTACTTTGGGTCTAAAGAGTTCGTATGTTTGTTAATATAATAATAAAATGCTTACCCGTTACATTTGTATAGTTAGTCCCGAGCGCGACTGTTGAATGCTGACTTATGACCTGTAAATTGAAATATTCTTGAGTCATTGCTACTTTTATCCAACATTAAAATTAGACCTCAGTTTCTTTACCCAATAACAAGACGTTCTAACTAAAAATAATTTCAGATATATTCGAAACTAACATAAATCATAACTTTTGTTCCTCTAATAGGAATATTTTGACATTGCAATACATTTTTATTTTTTGAGTGTATTCATTATATTATAGACTTCATTATACAGGGTGGTTTTTTGAGAAGAGCGGTGATGTTGGTGATGGTTATAACTCCGAAACCACGAGAGTTAGGGAAAGGTCGTGAGAGGAGTCATGCCCTCGATTTATAAGAAAACAATAACTGCATATTTATTTTTTTCAAATATGTTTTACTTTTGACGGATTTGCTATTTCCTTTCATTTTTACTAAAACGTTTATTAACAAAGATTGATCCTTATAAGCAACATAATCCATTGGTTCAATAATACATGATGTATTTTTTTTTTTGAAAAATCATTCGGGTCCATTTCCGTGAAAAGTAAAAGATTTTTGAAAAAAAAAACGAATATGCAGTTATTGTTTTCTTATAAATCGAGGGCATGACTCCTTTCACGATTTTTCCCTAACTCTTGTGGTTTCGGACTTGGCCATCACCGCCCTTCTCAGAAAACCACCCTGTATACAGTATATTCTATACATCAGTATATATTCTATAAACACTGTGATAGTGTTGATGATTCTATAGACCTACAAATGATAGCAATTTCTTTTGTTCAATCTGTAAGCGCCTCTAGCGAGTACTCTCAGCAAGTTATTCATGAACTTTCACTAACAACTGAAATAGAAGTTGTCATGTTTAAAGGACAAACCCAGTTTAGGGCTTCATACACGCGAAATTTATACAAATAAAATTTTTGTTGCCCATTACAAAAATTACTCATAGGTTAAACACAGAAACTTTTGGATTTTTCTTTACAAATAATTCATACTAATCCAACAACATTTAAGGTAGAGCTTCAAGAACTATAAAAATATATTTTTTGAAACGATCTTACAAAAATATTTTATAATAAAACGGGTCGCTAAGCTTTGCCTCTACCATCTTTTGAAATAATTATGTACTTCGTTCAACAGGAATGGTAATTTGAACTATTTCGTCGAGCCAACGTGATCTCTGCCCCAATGTCATTTTAAAACACCAAATGCCAACTATGAAAGTGTTCTGGAAAGACTGATTATGTTTTAGTGTTTCTCAACTGCCACGATTGCATGCAAAGTATTTTCTAAATTATAAATAGATTAAATATTAGTAGTTTCTAAATAATTATTATAAACTGTTGTCCATGTGATTAGAAAATTATATTCACTAACTAAAGTTTGCATTACACAAAGGAAAATATGCTATAGGACATAACGAAACAGGTCTAAGTGTTGGACTATTTTTATTGTCACGTCACTTGAGCCCGTTGGTAAGTTTTGTAATAATATTTGCTTCGTAGGCTATTAGAGTTTTCGAATTTGTATGCGTTTAATTAAACATAGTGTTTACTAAACTGTAATAAAATACAAGTAAAAAATCACTTTTCAGCTTTATGCTTCAAAATTTATCCATTATAAATTTATATTATGATACCATAGATAATTGTTTTATCTACTTTTTTCTGTAGTTGGCAGCGCTGGCATATAAAAATAGCTTCAAACCGATATTTTCATTTATTTGGCCAATGCTTTTGTATGAAAAGTTGTATGAAAATTTTGTTTATTTTTAGTTGTGAATTTTAGTTCGAGAGCCAACTGTGCCAAAATGGCGAAAATCAAAGAGGTACAAAAATATTTGTTTGTTTACCAAAGTATTGTTATTAATAGTATATAAATACATTAATTAATATACCCGTGACTATATAAGACAAGAATCAAATAAAATTAATGCATCAAGATTATTAGACTTATTTTGTTCGAGATTGTATTTAGCCAAGGACATTTTGAGGAGTTTCTCAAATCTCCTTCGAAATTGGTCCAGCCCACCGAGGTAGAGTCATGATGTCATTTTTTTAATTATAGGGTTGGCTGTACTTTATGTTATTTTTAAACAAAATAACGTAAAGTATTCGTCTCCGGTCAGGTTTATATGTCTAATAAACTGTCGTCCGTGTGATCAAAAAGACCCTCCAATGCCAACATTCGTAAAAACAATTTTATGTCTATCAGTAAACCAGGCCTGCGAACAAACTTTGACAAGCTCGACTTGACGTCTGATTCCTCAACTCCAGTGAGAAAAAAAATACCAAAACTCTTAACTGAGGTTGAGTCCAGTGAAGTAAATTTCGAATAAACATTTTAGAATACGGTAGTTTGACTTGCATAGGACGCATCAGTTTTTTAGCACTTCAAAACTTGGTCAGGTTCTACTACGTCATAAATTTTATAGTAAATATGAAAGCTACGAGTTATTTACCTTTCCAGTCATGAGGCAGGCTACAGCGAAAGTTCCAATAGACACGTGTGGCGAAGACCCGAATATGACATACATTAGTACCGGGAAAAAAGCCATGTAAAGTCCTACTACAGGTGGTACCTCAGCCAAAAGCGCGTAAGCCATTCCTGAAAAAAAGGAAGTTACATATGTTTTTACTAGTATAATTAGAGACAGAGAGTTTAAGACTTTGCCATACTGCCCCATCTCCATGAATCACTCTAAAAATAGGTATTAACCACTTTAAGAAAGGCCAAGTAGGGATATAGAAAAAACTTTGGTAGGCAATGGTCACTGAGGCCTGTAGGACCTTAGACTGGGAAAAAAAGACACTGGTAAACCTTTATAAAAAAAATTACTGTTTCTGAATGGAAAATAATTTCGTGCTCACTTCTTATGAAATCGCATGGTATGACTGTAACTATTAATAAGGGCCTAAGAGTGTTTACATTGATGGAGAATTTATCTGTTATTGCAATAAAACCTGTGTTGGATAAAGTAGTAGTTAGGTTTGTTTTGGTAAGATCTCGCCTGGGGCGGTACTACAGTCTTTCCTGTTTGGATCGCCATCATAACCACCTCTACGTGGTTGCGTTCCGGATGAAGGGAAGCGGCACGGATACGGCTTACTACCAGGTGGATGGCTATGACTAATTTAATAAAAGTCTTAAGTTAAAAGTAAAGGAGAAGTTAGTAGATAAATAAGGTTATAGGTATAAAAAGAAGTTGCCATTAGCCGTGACATTTTTTTTTTCGAAATGGACAGTTTATTTATAACCCTATTAGCCTTTTAAATTTCACCGAACTTTGAGGCCTAGCGCTGAGGGCGCTTAGCCGGAACTCATTAGCCGTGACACATCGTATAACAATTTATGTGATTGTTATAATTTTTTTAAACTTACATAACATTTACAAAATGTATAGGAGCACCGTAAAAGTCATATCGAAGGTATGCATGAGATAATACCTTTCCGTAGCTAATAAGCGTGGTGCACTAAAAATTACACTTCGTTGACTGAATTCAGCCTTAGCAGTGGAATTATTAACACCACTGTGCATAAGCAAACTTAAAGGATTAGGGTACCTTGAGGTATATGCATGATAGCGGTAGTCAGGCCAGCCACCAGGTCTCCAACGATATACTCCTTGAATCTGTACTTGGGTAGCCATTTCACAATTGGCAAAGCGTTTAGGATGCACTTGGAGAACCCACATTCTGCCATGACCTTCTTGCATTTCTTGCGTACTGTGGACATCGAAACATTTCATGTAAAAAAATTTATAATACCATTTTAAATCGTGTTCAGATCCTTGTGATGATGTCCATAAAGTCTTTTTGTATTATATTGTAAAGTATTGTATTATATGTACTTCTGTACATATATTAAAAAGAGGAAAGGTTTGTAAGTTTATTTGCATTTGATAGAGTTGAAACTACTTCGTATTCAGAAAGCTAATTTATCAAGAAGTTAAATAGACTGCATTTTATCCTATATTATATTACTAATAATACTATATTATATTCTTAATTTATTCTTATATTTTATTACACCTAAAGTTGTTTGGACGACTTTTTGTACGTATATACATGCTTTCTTATTTATATCAGTGTAATTATATCGTGTTGAATAAAAAGTTTTATTAATAAAGATGCCACTGGTTAAACGGCGTGAAACCTCTATATGAGGTTCCGTTATATTATTTATTTATTTAGTTTGTTGCAAATCAATAATCCTGGGAAGTTTTCACCGAGTACAAAAGCAAGCATTAAGTAAAATACTGTTTAACCGAATTTTTATCGCGTTTAATTATATTTTCCTTTTAACTCGACGTTTAAAGCCATTGAACTTAAAAAAAACACGCCAATTTCAATACAGAAGATGGTTGGAAGTTTTCTCCAACATGAGATCCGATACTAAAACATAAAATCCAAAATCTAAGTAGATGCAAGGCCTCGAGCTCACGACACGGTCAACACTTTTAGTTTCGACCATGAATGACGAGAAACAGATGGAGATGATTGAATGTTTTTATAACTGCCAAACAGTTTGTCACCTTAGTCACTAAACATCGAGCAAAAATTTAAAAATGTATTAAACTCAGTAAAAATCCGGTTCAAAAGTGTTTTATTTATTATAATGAATCTTGAAATCTTAAGGAAATATCTTTGAGCTTTCACAGGACAATCGCTTAGATTGAGTATGATACTAACTACAGATATCTACAAAGTCTCAAATGCAGGCTCGTGTAACAGGGATAAAGCCACGCATATTATGAGCATCGATCCTGAGACACTATTTCGATAATAAATACCTTAAAAAAACCGACAGATTCACTGACTGGATTTTTTTATTAAAAAAAAAAATATTTTTTTTTAAAACTTCTATTATGTGCTTTAATTACATGCGCATGTGTGCGTTACCATGCATTATGTTGTGAGATCGTGGTAGTGTGTTTGCTATAACCACGCGATTTTTTGCGGAGTTGTCCAAACTCTAAGAAAACCATGAATCAAATACTTTCAACATCCTTATTTGTAACTACTGACAGACAATATCAAACTTATAAGCACAATTTTACATTTCTGAGTTGTTAATTATCTTCTATGAAATAAAAATTTAACGCTATTCAATTGCGAAAAATAAAATACAATATTAAATTGTTCCCAGATAAATATGACGTATCTATATTTATTTATTACTTACTCAAATATCAAATTACCTAATAGCATAAAGCATGCAACACCAGGTTATATTTGTTATTAATAATATAATTATGTCATTAACAAAGGTGATTGTTTACATGTTTATTGATATACCTACCTATAATTATTCTCATCATTTTTTCTCAAACAAAAAGTGCCAAGTATTCTTATTCTACGGCGACTCACATGGTTTCCTCGGTATGTGGTAGTCCGCATCTCTGTTCAACTGGTGCTGTTCATAGATTCGCCGTACGATGTTCAAATGTTCTATCGATTTCGACGAAAACGAAGATATCGTGCTGCAATAACAAACACAACTCTTATTAGATCACATGCACATAAAGCCGCAGGAGTTGGGACTGCTTGAGGTTTGATCGGGATAAAACTAGTAACTCTGGTTAACAAAACAAATCAGTCGGATGTCATAAGAGGACGGGAGTCAATAATTGCTCCCAGAGTAAGATAGGGATGCTTGAATTCCTCATCAAAAGGTTTCTGTCTGAGTGTAAAATGGCAGTTGTGGACCGCGACTATCTCAAGATAAGCCCACAACTGAACATAAACTATAATTTAATGAGTTGTTTAGAATAAGCTGCTTGCGCCTCTTATTCATTAAACATACAGTCGTGGAGTCTCCAAGAGTAAAGTCAACAGGTCCATCTGATAAAGATATAACACACATTCAAATTTTCAAAGATGTATGGCTATAAAAACAGAGGCAGATAGATCATTCTGAACCTCGGAAATCTTAAAAAATGAAATGTTCACTATATTAATAATCATATTTATAAAAACTGAAATTATACACAGCATTTTTACTCTACATACTAAGAATATATTAAGTGAGTACTAACCTACGTTATTACATATTATATACCTACTTAGTTAATTCAGTAATACAAAAAGCGAAAGTGAAACAATTACAATACAAGCTAACAAACCTAAGTGGACCAGTGAAGTTTTTACGCAGATTACTTAATAATTATTAAGAAATCCGCCGCAACAGTTTTGTTACACGTCGAAGGTAATAGTTAGATTTCTATTAGTGTGCCCAGCGAAAATGTTTTAGATATTTGCCACGGCTTGTCTGGTGAACTGGCTAAATAAGATGAGAGTAGTTTTGAGATATAGAGTTACTCATATATAAGTTACTCAACCTCGTAGATATTTGGCATATACACATCAAAAGTGTCTAAAAATCAATAAAATCAGTAAAAGTTAATCATCGTATATCGTGCATTAGTTGAAACGAATTACCCAACCAGCCTCGTGAAAATTATTTAGTTACATAGTGAAATTCATAAAATGAACGGTGATCCAAAGAAGTCAGTATGATAAACCTCATTTGCAGAAATACTCTTTAACGTATTTGATCCCCAGACGCTTTTGATGTGTGTATTTAGAGGGGAATATTTTGACAAAAACACCCGAATCAATAGTTAATTTATATACGTATTTTTACCCTGGGTTTCAGTCAGTTCGCTGTATGGTCATCTATAACACAAGCTGCTAGGTGTTATGAAATTAAAAATACGGCATACTTTGTCGGCTAAGCTGCTAATTATTTTTATAGATCCTAACATTTGCTTGCTGACTGCTTTTTGCAAAATTCAAATATAAATATTTAATTAACTTTTTATAACAAAGAAAAGTATAATTAATTGGTTTTAGATAGTTATTAAGTATTTCAAATAAAGTAAGTTGTCTTTAAATCGAATGTTGTTATAAAATCTTGTCCTATGTTTGACATGATTTTGGCGACTAGTTACAAACATTTCATACATTAGTTAATACTTCCCTGAACTAGGAAATACCAAAATCATTATTGCTAGACGCGACTCAGCTATTGGTCGCTTTATATTGATCAAGTAAAACCAGCGTCCGATATATTTGTAGTTTTGTAAAAACCGATTAATATCACAAAACCGGTTTGGCGGTTATAAATGATATAGACTAAATAGTCTTAGCTTTTCTACAATAAAAGTTAGATACATTTTTATTGATGAAAAGATAATCTATAAATGAGACGGATTCAACTAAATATAGCTTATATATTCGAGATCAAAATTGCAAATTTAACTCATTTTCACAAAATTTGGGTTTGGTCGTATTTGCATAACAGTGGTCAATTTAAATTATCTAAAATATGTAAATTACAAAAACAAAAGATGAGCTGAGCTAGTCAAAAATAAATAACACAACAATATTTAAACAAAAAAAAAACAATTCGGTAAGAGGAAAAAAAAGCTAACTATAAATATTGAAATAACTATTGTAATGTTAAGTTTTTATCTATTCGTTTATGAATTCCACACATACTTTCGTGAAAATTATAAAATTCCATTGTTTAAGATAAAATATTATAAATACCTAGTTCGTTACTTGTATAAATCCAAATTATTGCATCAAACGAGGTCAATTTAATTATGGTTTTATTAAAAACCTAACTGCATTTGTTGTACAACTTGTTCTTTTAGCTCACAGACAGGTCTGGACACGTGCCGCTTAACTGTTTCGGATTTCGTATGACAAAAATTAATTCACCCAATTGTGAGGTATGCGAAACACCAGAAGATATCCTACACTTGTTGGCGGAGTGTGTCCTCTTTCAGACTGCTCGACAATTTGTAGAATTATCATTGAATATGTATAATATAGACATGTTTCACCAGTTATTTTTCTCTCCGAATCGAATAATGCCTTTAGTTTTTTTAAAGGTATTTATTACCACACCAAACGATCGTCCGTCGATCGCATGGCAGAATAGACCAGTCGACGTCGATCGATGGTTCTACATCGACGTAGCGTCGACCAGTCGACGTCGATCGACAGACGATTTGTGTGGTAACACCCTTAGTCTTCATTGTTACGTTTTACAAAATCGTTTAAAATAAATCTAAATTTGTAATAAAATACGATGGGACTTGCATGTACTATTGTGTAAACGTCCCTGAAAATTAATAAAGAGAAAAACAAACCTCTGAACGCGGTAAAGCTTTTCGCGTTGATGGTTAGGAATTTTTGTTTGGTATGCTCGGCCAGGCTAAAAGAATAGCTTGCACGTTCTTTTGTAGGCCCTCCACAAACTAGTGGGTGACGACACCACCGGGGAATCTAATGGAAACCTGAGCCTGTACCAACTTGGTACTATCGCTCCCGACTGTACATCACGCCCACTACCCTTATTTTAAAGTTTCTGAACATAAAATATTTGTTTTTTTTTCAACTTTTCTTTCCTTATTTAAATTGCTGGGGTTGTTCAGCTCATTCGTAATTGTTTATTGAGTTTCTGGTAGACCAAATTTATTTACTTTTAAGATAGCGGCAGGAATAAATAAAATCTTAACTAAACTTGTTTTTTTATGGTTATCTTGAATTTCCAAACAAAGATGAGAAGTTCACCCTATCTCGTGTTCCACGCAGAATCGGAGCCCACGACTTAAGATTACAAGGCGCGTGAATTTCTCGCTAAGCTACAGAGACATTAAACTTACGGTTCCTTTAAATTTAACGAGTAAAAATCTCGTCACAAAATTCTGGAGCAACCTGTATTATACGTATAAATTCTTCATTGCTATTAACACACAAACAAATACAGAAGAAACAAAAAATAACAAAACCAAAAAAGCATGAGACGGCCTTATTACTAAACAGCAATCTCTTCCAGGCAGCCTATTAGATGAAGAGGTATAATACTAAAAGGACTTTCATGGGCAACGCAACAAATTAAAATAATTAATAAACCGTAATCCATAATTTGCAAGCATCTTGGTCAATACTTATAAAATAGATTGTAGATGCAATCCAATAATAACAGCCATTTTATTAGTTTTTTGTTTCGCCTGTGGTACATGTGATTATAAAGTAACGTTAGGAAAAATGAAGGAGGATTATGGAATCCAATGACACCGCACAAGTCACGAGTTACAAATCTTAAAGCTGCGTTTAAACAATTTAAAATTTACGATCACGTGGCTTGCATGTTTTTAATGTTAGAAAATTTTAAATTCTTACCCATTGGTGTCTAAACCATAGTCCCCATTTAGTAATGGTGCACATTCGCCAGTACTTTGGTTCGCATTCCTCTCAATAAAAAAAGTTTTTTTAATACGCATTTTGGAATTAATCCAATAATTATCTCATAGTTTGATGTAAATTTATGCAGCCAAATCACTTGTAAACGACACTGAAACTAATTTTTACTGAGACTACGATTTTACCAAAAGCAATACCATTGTTATTTTTTATAGTACACAATATTTTTATCACGCCTCTATTAGTTCACTAATTATCACAAAACAACACTAGAACGCGAAAACTAGTACAACCGCCGCCTTCATAGAAGATTGCAAAAATACTGGCGTAACACAAAAATAAAAGAGTTTTAATTATTTAAAAAAATCAACTTTCGATTGAGGCTTGAGTCGCCGCTAGACAATTTCGAAATATCTAGAGCTGTGCGACCGTGCTACTCTCTCAGTAGAGTCTGAATCGTTGATAATAAAGCAAAGATTGGCACTAACACCCGACAATTATTGTTAAACAATCATTGACATTTTGACATGCTTTAAAGAAACTGGAAGAGACATTTTTTTATACGCTGTAATTAAAACATGGATATTCTTAGACAAATTTTATTCATTAATCATAGTCATTTATTATTATTTCTTATCATTAGTAAAATCAAATATTAGTTGCTCTTTATATATCTTAGATTTTTCTCTTCAGTATATGTTTTATAAAGATTTAAGTAAACATTTATCCAAGGGTCATATTTTGAAAGGATTAATGATTCAGACGGCTGGTTGGCGTAGTGGGTAGTAGCCCTGCCTCATACGCTGGAGGTCCCATGTTCGGGCCTAGTGGGGACATTCATTTGCGTGATGAGAACACAGATGTCTGTTGTCGGGTCATGGTCGTTTATATTTATGTATGTATATTTATTCTGGGATCCCCCAGGGTTCGCTGTGTGGTCATCCACAACACAAGCTCTGCTTATTTTGGGGCCACACAGTTGGTGTGATTATCTGGGAATTTATTATAATTATTATTTTAAATAAGCATATCCCAATCAACATAATATGCTTTTGAATAAAGTTATTGAAATCTGAAATTCTTTAATTTTCTTCCTCAAAAGAAGAATGTTTGAAAGTCGTATGGTAAAAAAATTATTGTGTTTTTGTTACTAGAACCGATTTCAATCATTATATAAAAGCATAAGTTCACTTCCATCCGGTATTTTATCCGTACATCTTTGTTCGCGCCACTCGCGCCAATGTTGTATTACGATTTCTGTGTGAAATATGTCACACCGTTGTTTACTCAAAGAAAACATTAACTTTACTCTTTTAACTATTTAGTGATTACTTAATTGAATCTACAGACTCTTTATTGAATTTTTATGCTTCATTTCCGATGATTATTTTTTATAAATGAACTAGTTTATTAACTCCATAATTAGGTTGGTATTAGTTCAGTAATTCAGCGTACATTCGCCCTGAATCCTGGCACTCTAGGCCTTACAAATTATGTCAAAACGAATGAACTCAAACGACTCCTTTTTTGAAGAACATTAAAAACCAATACTCGTCACATTTTAATGTTATCAAAACTGATAGAACTAACTATAAAATTGCGCGCTGAGCTACATCAATTAAAAGACAAACCGTTGAGGCATCTGAATATTTTTAAACGGTACAAAATCGAAAATATTCTTAATTAAATCTACGAACACAACTACAAAAATTATTTAAGTTTAGATAAGTTTTAAGGTCTGTGGCCTATTGACCTAACGACTGGTATCCTGATAGGGAACTGAGATACTGAGTCATGTGATAACAACAACCGAATGTCATTAATTTATTTAAGTATTTCTGTAAACATTATATGCGTTTATTGATTTGTAATTATTGTAACCACTAGGCCAATTCATTTGACTACACGAGTAGGTATATAACCAAGACTTGATTATCCAGAAGTTTGAGGGTGTTCGTCGTTTGGATACTTGGGGGAGGGAGACTTATCGAGCTATCAGATGCGGATAAGAATAATTTTTTTATAGACATAAAGAGACATTTGTGCATATGTTTCGAAAAAAAATTACCTGTGAAGTTTCTTGCCAGTTCTTCTTCACGAAGGTTTATTTATTTGACATCGATAAGAATAAGTAATTGTCAGTGTTCGGAAATTATAAATTTGAATTTGAAAGTTTATGGCGAGACTAGGATGTTTGGCAGGAACCAATAAAATAAAAATTACCTCAATATCTATGGGGCAATATGCAATATGACAAACACCTATGTGAGAAATATGTCAATGTTTTTTTATCTGTTAGGGGTTAGCATCATGTTCGGGCATATTGGGGTCGGACAACAACAATACATATTGGGCTTGTGCCGATCGGGTAGTAGACTTTATGCAGTTCGGCACATACGACACGTCTCTACAAAAACCGATCGTCTTAGGCCGGCTGGCATTTTTCCCGAAAGTTTATCTCCACATATTTGAAGTTACCGCCCGGCAGGGCCTATTAATGCCGCTCCTTACATGTGTGCAGCGCCCCTTATTTGTTTGTGTTCCAATTGCACATTTGATAGCTCCGAGAATTGATTTGTCTTATAAATTGTTGGCACACTGAATATGATGTTAACTTAAAGAAATCGGTTAACATCATATTCAGGTCATTTATAGGCACATAAAACCTCAAAAACAGAAAAAAATTAGAGTTGAACAAGTTAAAGTTAAATGCAGAATAAGGCGTCTCTCGAGATGGGAGATGAAAGAAAAAAACTAAGCTACTTTATTTCAGAACTAGAGGTTTTCCAATTCTTTAAATTTTATATAAATAATAAACTTTATATTTATATTTACATTATTATAGGCTCTCAGTTTCAAAATAAACTCATAAAACACAAAAAGCATAATAAAACAAAAACTTTGTTAGTTACGAAGGACATAGCATCATCATCACAAATTGCACATTTACCTTTGGATATAACTTACTTCTTTTCCGGGTTGAGTTTCTCTTTCTCCCACTCCATCTCTTTTCTTAGGATTAACTATCACAGTCCTTTTGATTTAGGCTTACAATATTCTTAAGTCTTTTAACACTTTGACACTTCGGTCCGATGCACCGTTTTTCTTTTCTATTATCTACTGCATGAGTTGGAGCAATTTTACAATCGTAAATTTATTGCTATGATTATTTTAAAAAGTGCTGATTTTGTTAGACAGAACAATCTAAATTTATACCTTTGCTTAAGTTAATATTCAGACAAGTTGCCATTTCAGTGTAGATCTATAGAAACGTGGAAAATATATAGTAAGTTTCGATTTTAAAGGAGATACTTCTCAGACACATACACTGTTTATGTAGTTTAACAATCAGTATGTAGTTGGGAACTTCGAAGATTATATATTTAGTAAGATAAATCTTGATTTTATTATTTTAACCCTAAGAGTTTTATTTTTCAAAAACTAGTTTTGAATAACCATTTTCTATACTTGAAGATGGTATTTTTTCTTGTTTTGATACGTTGTTTGTTCTATACGCGACTTTGTGAAATGATTTGATCAGTAAATTAAATTAAATGTAGTAGATAAATTAAAAATTGTTTATTTATGTATTTGGTCAAAGACTTCTTTGGGGGAGAAATGGTCAGTTGACCGGAGCGATCGTATGTTTGAGGTTATAAGCAATTTATTTGCCTGAGTCCTTTTCAATTTTACCAGCCTTGTTAGTTTGGCATATGTCTGGGCACCTGGCTGGGATTTAAAACTTGTTATATGACAGTCCGTAGTCTTTAAGATTAGCCTTAACCAGGTGATATCCAATTTCCACAAAATATACATTGAACTAAATTTAAAGATGTAATAGAATATGAAGGAATAAGAACATTTTATTTGTGACATTATAGTATTCCGTTGTCTATATTATCTATATATATATACAGGGTGTCCCAGAAATGACACGTAAGGGTGACACTGGAGGTAGATGGACTTTAGGCCAGATAACACCAACATTCCTCTAGTAAAAGTTTTTGTTATTGTGAGGAGAAGGTTTTTATGTAACAAAAAATTAATATAATTGCGCGGAAAATTAGAAAATTTAAGAATACTTAACCGCCATACAAAATTCTTTGGACAATATAAACTTTTTTAATGTAACCTTATGACGTTTGACATTGATTTAACAGAACTTGTGCTGCAAATATCATCAAAGAAGATGTAAAGAACTAAATATTTTTTTTTTAATGTAAAATAATTAATTTATTATTTCTTACAAAAAGGATGTAAGAAAACTGAATTTCTTAGTGCTCATCACGGTTAGTTCAGCTGAGCCATCACGCCTAATATTAAAAGTTCAATTTAATATGGAGTTTTGGTAAGTTTGGATAGACTAACAAACACGTTACTAACATAACAAGTGATGTACTTGGTTATGAAGAAGTATGAATACAATAGTTTTCTTTAATTTACAGTTGATCTTCGTTTTTAAAATGCCAGCAATTAGACGTACAAACTTAAGTCGCAGAACTCGCAATGCTGCGAGTCAAAGATATACAAAAGCAAGTCAATCTGAGGAGCAACGCCAGGCGCGGAATGAAGTTGCACGGAATCGAAATCAACAACATAGAAATGTTGCGTTTAACCCCTATTGAGCTGCATTCAATTACAACGTGGAAACGGATTCCAGTTCACAGCAAATCGTTGTTTTTCGCTAATTTATTTTATGGGCGATTCAGCAACACAAGTTGATCAGCGTTGTGCAAACAACAATTCGGTCAAAATACCAATGTGGAACAACTCCAAACATTTTTTCATCAACATAACGAATTGCATTATTCACGAACGCTTTGGACCGTATGCCGTCTGATAATCACAAAATTGTCATCAAAGCTGATGAGACGCCTGCTGCAGGACAACACGCGAGACGTTTTAATGCGCCAACAACTGACGAAGTCGCTATTGTCGTCATTTTTTTTTATTGAAAAAGGATTAGACGTTTGTCTTCTATCTCACCTGATGGAAAGTGACGATGAAGACGAAGGTGTTACACGTCTATCCACGAGATACCTATTCACTCGACGCTTGAAAGAACTAGGACTATAGTTTTCTGGAAAAACAGACGCAGGCAGTTCATTCCACACCTTGGCGACCCGCACCAAAAAGGAACTATCGAAGCGTTTAGTTCGACTTCTTGGGATATCTACCATGAAGGGATGGAAGGTCTGTCTGCGTCTAGTAATCCGATGCAAGAAGGGTGTGGGTTCAACCTGATCAAAAAGAGCATTCGCGCACTCTCCAAAATGTAATCTGTAGAAGACTGCTAAACTGGCAACTTTCCGACGATGGTCGAGGCTTTGCAGTTTTTGGTGGTGAGGTCAAAGTTGTTCATAATTTTTCGGGCTCTTCGGTCAACTGCGTCCATCACTTCTAGTTGGTACTTTGCAGAACCATCCCAAAGGTGGCTACAGTACTCCATACAAAATCGAACTTGAGCTGTATACAAATTAAGTAGCTGTTCAGGGCTGAAGTACCGTCGGACCTTCGAGATGATTCCCAACTTCTTTGAAGCTGTTTGAGCCATGGACACAATTTGTTGCCCGAAGTTTAGTTGGGACGATATAGTTACGTCCAGAAGCCCTAGGTGGTCGGTTAAGGGTACAGAAACATTTTGGAAAGTGGGAGTTACGTCGAAATTGCTCTTTTTCGCGGAGAATAAACACGCCTGTGTTTTCGACGGGTTAAATTTGACCAAGTTGGACTCGCCCCAATCGGACACTTTCTTTAAGGCCAAATCCACCCGCTTAATCATGGACTCTCTCAAAGCCCGGATTTCTTGAGGACTCGCTCGCGCATTGGATATGTATCTCTCTACAACGGTGCTGTCATCAGCGTAACCAATAATGCCTGGGTTTAGTAGGTCGTTAATGTGCAGCAAGAATAACGTTGCAGAGAGAACAGATCCCTGAGGTACCCCGGCATTAATTGCCATTAGGTCAGAAGAGCAGCCGTCTAAGACTACTCGAATTGACCGTTCCCTCAGAAAATCTGATATCCAGTCGCAGAGCCCTTTAGGTATTCCGTATGCTGGAAGCTTACTCAAGAGACCATCATGCCAGACCCTATCAAAAGCCTTGGAAATGTCAAAGGATACAGCTATAGCTTCACCGTGACCTTCCAAGGCTTCGCTCCATAAGTGAGTGGCATACACAAGAAGATCTCCAGTCGAGCGTCCACTGCGAAAACCATATTGGTTATCGTCATGTCATCATCAGGTCATGGGTGAAAATTTAGAAAACCGAGATATTGTTTTACATCGGCGTAGCAGTCAACTGTAGCGCGTGTCCGAAATACATTGATCATATGATGCATTACAATATCCTATCTTATTTTGGCAACGTGGAGATGGATATTTTTCAATGAAGATGATAAGTCCAGTTACAGGTACCGATACTAACAAAAAAGTTGGTTTAAATATTTTCTTAAGTTTTCACGATACATACTTTAAATAAAACACTTTTTACCGGATATTATCGCGTATATTTTAGTTAATTTTAAATTATTTCGACGTTTCGGCATCTTTGCAGTTGCCGTGGTCACGATAGACTAAGGTGTTGTTCATCTATTGCCAGTAATAAAAACTGTTAGACTGCAAACTCAGGACACAGTCAGTGCCTTTTGTGTCAATCCGGGACGTTATGCGAGAAGACTGAGAAACAGATGGCGTTAATATGTATTGACAATCATGTAGTTTTTATTACTGGCAATAGATGAACAACACCTTAGTCTATCGTGACCACGGCAACTGCAAAGATGCCGAAACGTCGAAATAATTTAAAATTAACTAAAATATACGCGATAATATCCGGTAAAAAGTGTTTTATTTAAAGTTGGTTTAATTCATTATTATTCATACAGACTGATGGTTCGCGAAAATGAGGACAATAATATCTAAAAATGTCGGCGTCTTTTTCGCCAATAAGCTGTGGATATGTGAGTGAAAATTGAAACTGAGCGATTGACATTTATCCGGTTGAACCAGACAAAACTGCGTCCTGAAGAATACAATCAGCTACGGGGTGCCATCAATGCTGATGGAACTGCACAGAATGTAGGTAGAACCACTATTCTCCTAGCAACATACGTCGGAAGTTCGCGACATATGCATGAATGTGCACCCTTAGATTTGTTTATAACGTTCACATGCAATCCACAGCGGACAGAAATTCGACAAGAATAATTTTTTGGCCAATCACCCATTTATCAAATCGACGTTACCGCAAGGGTGTTCAAAAGAAAGTTAAAATCACTCATGGACCTCAATGTTAGGCATCGCGTATTCGGCGAGACGCGCTGTTGGATATATTCAGTCGAGTGGCAAAAACGCAGATTGCCACATGCACACATTCTCATTTGGTTGGTAGAGAGAATAAGACCGAATGAAATCGACGATGTGATATTTGCGGAAATTCCTTATAATGATGAAGATCCATTGTTACATGAAATTGTTACGAAAAATATGATTAATGGACCCTGTGGAATATTTAATCCAAATTCTCCGTGTATGGTTGATGGAAAACGTTCAAAACGCTTTCCAAGATAATTTGTAGTATTACTGGAAAGGATGGTTATTCACTTTATCGTCGGCGATCCACTGATGACAACGGAAGGTCAATAATAGTCAAAGTGAATCGGCTGTGAATTTAAGTTGATAATCGGTGGGTTGTTCCGTTTTCTCCGTTATCTCCAAAACATTTAAAGCACACGTAAATTATGAATATTGCCTTTCTGTAAAATCGATAAAATATATCTGCAAGTACGTGACCAAAGGTGACATGGCTGTGTTCGGAGTTGCTGCTGAAAATTAAAATTATGAGATCATTCATTTTCAAATTGGGACCTTTGTCAGTAGTAACGAGGCGACGTGGCGTATTTTTTCGTTTACAGCCCGCTGTAGTTCAAACAATTGCTCGATATTGTTAATGGCAAAATACCTGTTGACTCATCTTCTGGGTACATCATGTTTCCTATCAGTTTTTGTCACTTTACTGAAACTAAGACCGAACTCATCGAGGTTTTCCCAAACATTGCTCAAAATTACAAAGATCATGTATGGTTGAGCGAAAGAGTTATATTGGCTGCATAAAACGTTGATGTGAACAAATTGAATTTTCAGCCTCAAAATAAGACACCTGGCGAATTAATGACATACAAATCGATAGATTCCGTCACTTACCAAGATGATGTTGTAAACTATGAATGTTGTATATCATAAATCATTAGAATAATAAAAGCTTTTTTTTTAAAGTTTTTTAAATATACCAATTCGAATTCACTATTCATAATTAAGACATGACCACGTCTGTCGGGTCAGCTAGTATACATATATGTATATATATATATATATATAATAAAGTTAATATACGCCTATTGTACGTAAAAACTGATTAGGTAACCAATTTGCGTTTAATCAGTCCACTATACTTATACGATTTGTGTAACAAATAAACTAAGCTAGCTACGAACTAAACCTACGACTAAATTTATCTAGCTAGATAGAGGCTTGTTACTGATCACAAAAACTGCAAATTAGAATTCTAGCTGGATACGGCTTCTTTCAAATATTTACCGCTCAGTACGCTGATCAGGATCTTTCCATGTCTTATCCCTGTCTGTCATCTTTCCTTTTGAACTTCTTTTGTTTTATTCTTAAAATTGATTTCGTCAAAAATGACACTTAACACTTATGGTCCGACATAGCTTCGTCAAATGTAAAGTTTAAACTTATGATTAAACAGCTATTTGTACTCTTACAGCAATTTTCACAGTACTCAACTTTGCTACGGATATGACTGCAGGCGCCTGTGTTTGCAAAAAAAATTTTTTTATATTTTATTTGTTTTTTTTAATGGTTTATGTAACAGTTTGTGGAAGGTTTAATTGTTTCTAAAGAGTTTATAAGTAGTAAAATATATAACTGGAACTGAAGAAAATTTTTATTCTTTTTAGCATTTTATGATAACGTAATGGAAGAGTGGGGACTCCTGTCACAGGTGTCACTTGCTTTTTATCCATCAATTAAACCGTTACAATAAAAAAATGTGTTACAATTTAGAATACAAGTGTGACAGATTTTGTATCAGGAAATGATAAAAAAAATGTGATATTCAATATTGCAGGACCTGTTTCTATGATCTTAACTATCAGCAACTTTAAAAAATCTTTAATCAAAGACGATAAGACTCATATACGAGTATTTGTATTACATTATCATATAATCATGACTCAGAGATCCTAGGTTTTTTGTCATTTTCATAGCTGGCAAACGAGCACGACCCACCTGATGAAAAGTGACATCTGCACTCATGGACCTCATTAATAGTAGGTGTTCTAGTTATTAATAATGATTGTAGATATTCTTTCGACTAACGATGCGTTGCCAATCGAAGGCTTAAGTCGTAATTGCCTTTGTTCCAGTAATTACACTGGATGTTCCTTCCCTCTGGCCGGAACACAATCACGTGCACGTGATTATGATGGCGGTCAAATAGAACGGACCCACTATATGATAGTGTAATACCCGCCTTAGTCGCGTAACGAATGTTTCAGTTCCAGCTTTTGCTAAAGTTTAGATAATTTGGTGGCGTACTGTGCCAAGACGGTATAGAGTGACAAAACAAATGTACTCCTACTACCAATCGCTTTGACAAACCACAGCAGCCTTCAAATCAGTGAAGTGCTAATAATTAAGTAAACCACGAGGCCCATTGTTAAATAAATTAGAACATTGAAAATCCATGGACCGCGTTAGACTGAGACGCAGCTACGAAAGAAACCAAATAGTTTTCTTTGTTTGTTCAATTGTTTGTCATTCTAGGAGTCTAGGCTTTGACAACTATTCAGAATGGCGTGATTCAGTCGTTAGCTAATATAAGCAACTGATATCATGTGACAGATTTTAAAATGGAAATGCCTTTGTTTAGTAATGCGGTGAAGAATCACTTGAGGATTAGTGCTACATAGCAAGACGAGGACAATTATGAACAGATACATAGTTCCAATGGACGTAGAAAAAGGATAAGCTTTTAGATTCTAGCGCGATTTCATTATATATTATTTATTTATTATACACCGGGTAATACGACTCTTCGTTTAAAATTGGCTGATTCCTTAATTTTGACTTTGGCTAAATTACCTACTCAGGATTAAAAATATACGAACGACTTTTTACCCACGTTTAACTGTCGAAACCGTCCAACAGTTAATATATTTACATTTATTTATTAATTATTTTATTACAGATATAAACTGTCACAAAGTAAATAATAGTTTAATACTTTTACAACAAACAGACCTATAATAGTTTCCTTAATTTTTGTATGCTGTAAAACTGGAATCGAATTACGAAATTCGGATGATTTATTGTATTACTTTTATTAAATTTTTCATAAGTATTTTGAATTTAAATTTAAAGATTTTTAAACTCGTTTGAACTTTTAATTTTATTTTAAAGATGATGGTCAAAGCCAATATGGGATTTTGACCAGCTAATGGTCAGTAGTACACATGAAAGATTAACTCATGAGTAACCTTTTCCCCCTTAAACTTCCCTAATTTTACCTCTAAAAATCTTGTAAAAAAATAAAAAGTAATTTGCGAAAAATCAATCATAAGCTACCATTTTGTTTTCTTTTGCATGTATCAATGTCAATGTCAAAAAAAGTAACAAAACGATGTCGAATGAACCCACAAGTAATGGACCTTATTGACGGATTAGTTTTGACAGTCAATCAACAATCTGTCAGTTTGTTGATTGACTGTCATTACCTAGAGTGGATCCTAAAAAAATCGGGGAAAAGATATATTTAAAAAATATGTTACAATGGTAGGAAGGACTATATATTCAAACTAATGAATGTATGATAATCTATATTTATTGCCCTTTAATTTGGACTATTAGTAAGTCATCTTTTGTACTATCTGCTTTCTGATCTCAATGTATTACTAACCCTAGTTTAAGTTCATCATTAGGGTGTTACCACACCAATCGATCGTCCGTCGATTGACGTCAACGGGTCGACGTCAGTCGACGTTGATCGACGGACGATCGATTGGTGTGGTAGCACCCTTACTAACACCTATGGATTAAGTATCTGAAATAAATATATTTTGAATTTGAATTTATGTATTAATCGTCTGAAAACACTTCTTGAAATCACTTCTACCTAAATGAAAAATTTATATGTGTTCACTAAAATATCTTAATTCGACATAGAAGCTCACGCCTGCGAGGTACTCTAAAAATTTATTTCATTTAAAAATGACTCACAAATCTTATTCAGAGCTAATTGCTCAGAATCGTTATCTAATGTATGCCTTTTTACTAACGGTAAAAAACTAACAAGGTATAAGCCTATTAATATAACAAGTCCAGGAAGTGTATGGTGATGTACAGACTTCGATTGTTAAATTTTTCCACTAAATCTATAAAACGCATTTGGATTAATCTCAGCCATCGTACGTGGTTTTGCTCTATCTGATGGCTGGATCCCGCGTGAACCCCGTGAACGGGTGCTGTCTGAGGATGTTCGTCGTTTGGATAGTTTGGGCGGAGGGAGACTTGCCATATTTTGTAAAGACATAGGCGCTATTGTACATTGATTTAAAAAAAATTATACGCGTGAAGTTTTTAGCCAGATCTTTTTCACGAAGGTTTTTTACGAACTCGCGGCGGTAGAGTCATGTTTTATTTGACGTCAATAAGAACGAGTAATTGTCAATGTTGAGAAATAAATATCTAAATTTGAATTCTGACTGGACATAAATTTACAGTAGCTAAAAATTTGTAAATCCAAACGATTTCTATGTAAGCTTTATTGTGTCACTTGTAATCACGTTTATTGTAAACGTTAAATGCGACCAATATAGCTAGAGGTAATAATATAATGTATACTTTATTACTCACTTAGTTATCTGATTTATATGCTAGATATTGCTTGAAAATAATGATTATGAATAATATGCAGGTAGATAAACTATGTGGCTGATTGTCAAATTAGATTGTTTACCTAATATTTCATGTATTTAACAGTGTCTCGAGAGGGTTTTTTCCGTCTTGGTCTACCTTTAATACCTCTTAAAAGCCGAAGTAAAGGTGTATTTACTCTGTGATGACGATGATGAAGAAGACGATGAAGATGATGTAAAAGAAGACATTCATTAGATAAATGTAAATTATTTTTACCTGTGTTGAAATAAGTTATATAGAATTTTAGGAATGTTTGGTTTTAGAATGCGCCAACAAGCTGGGCGGTGTTTGAGGAAAATACTTAACGTAACTTGGTTTTCTTAATTAAAGATGTAAAAAGTTTGAGAATTATTCCTCTTGGTCGATTTTGGTGAATATGTCGCCGGTGGATATTTGAATTAGCCATTTAACTAAACAGCTAACCATTTTTTGAATGGAGTTCAGCTAACCAACTAGCCGTAATGTAGAATAGTTAATTTATAATTAAGGAAAGGCAAGGAAAATGCGACTTCTTAATTATTTTATTACAAACTTGTTGATATCCTGCGATTTGCGCAAGCCGAGCGACCGAAGTGAGCGTGACGCGCACCCGGCGAAGCACCGTCATTAAAACTCAAAATTATAAAAAAGGCATAAAGCGTTCCATCAAAGGGCCAGCTGTTTAGTTCAATGGCTAATTCAACTATAGGCCTGCGATACATACCCGGCGTTAGATTAAAACAAATGGGAGAAGCATGGTTTTGAGTTGGCTTAATATCATCTGCCAAGAACTTCTCTTGTTTACACCTTATTTATAGGGTTTCTAGTATAAGGAGTTAGGGTGAAATCTATCGTCCTATCTCAGCAGACTTAATGGTCAAATAAAAAGCGAGTTTATTCAATGCTATTTAGAATACATATTCTAGATACATGTGATTCCAATTTTGTAAAAACTTGCCAAATGCAATTTCATCACCATACTGTACCTATATATACAACGGAGTCGTTTTTCATTCGACCGTATAGCTGTGATAAGTTTAGGCACTCTTAAAGATTTCAGCTTTAGTGTCCACATCACGAGATGTGGTGATGGTTCACACATTTTCACTAACGAACGACGACTAGTGAAGAATCATAATATTTTTTATCAAAACAACGGGTTGCTACCGAGATGCAATATAAACTTTGTTATAAAGAAACAAATGTTAAGGTACATTTTTAGTTGTCCTATCCAAGTTATAAGCAACACGAACAATATTCCATATATTTACGTTAAACTTTTTAAAAGTACAATAAATTTATATAAAATTTGATTGCCGGTACACAAAAACTCTCTAGAAAGCGTTATCTTTATCTTCCAAGGGATTCTCACGGACTTCCACTGCCCGGAGTCGGATAAAGTATGAGCAAACCCGACGCAGTTTTCAATCGGACCATTCCGTCTCAACTCTGTGTTGATATCATCTTACACATCACGCTGAATTCATAATTTATTTATACACGATTTAAATTATGTTTATAAAACCCATTTACAATGTATTAAGGTAGATAATCCAAAATTATACACCCTGTTTTTATAGTAGACAGATAATAACACAAAATAAATAAAGATAAGACTATAATTCTCAGCTAACTAATTTTCACTACAATTTGCAACATCTTTCTATCTTAGCCTGCAGTTCCACTGAGAGCTATAAATATAAATAATCGATATTCTAGTAGAATCCGAAAAATATCTAAAAAACGTAATCTATGAAATTGACTTAAGTATTCGAAACGTTCAGTCGAACGCTTAATTTAGCATTCTATTTACTTTTCTGTTCTCTTCTCGAAAGCCACTTATTTGTATAGGGGGCTAATTAGGTGTTTTGCAGTGTGATGCATTTACATACATGATATATTTTTTTATTGAATTAATTTAAAGTAAAATAAAAAGTAAATCTCTTTTAGTCATAAGTAAGTCAATTACAGCTTTGCTTTAAGTGAATAAAGAGTGCCCAAAGGTGAGCTTGCAGTCAAACAGTGGATGAATATTAAGAAACTGAGATATGGAAATCTGGCTATGAATCTTCTAGAGGTATTGGTAAGAAGATGTGTTTTGCAAGGAGCCGTAGCTATCACTTTTGAAGACTTAGAATATTATTCCGCAAAGACCACCCGTTTTACCCGTGAAGTGCAGGTTCTCGTTTTTCCGAACTGGTGGTAGAGTCATGCTTTATTTGACGTCAGTAAGAACAAGTAATTGTGAATTTGGAGAAAATAAATATTTAAATTTGAATATGACCCGCCAGTGTAGTGACGCGTGACCAGTTTTGATTTATCATTTATTTACTAGGTTATTTAGTATGTACAGTAGTAGTACAAACCCTACGTAAATATATATTGCCACAAACTTGTCTGTTCAGTAGACAAAGTCGGAACTATAGGATTCTTATATTGTGTGGCAACTACGTTGTGAAAACAAATGTTAACAATGAACGGAGTGCCGACTTATGATGACTTGTCACTCGAAACTGGATACAGTGGCGTTAAGTTTGTTTTCCCTTTCTATTTTGGTTACATATTTTTCCTCGCACACTTTAGTTGTCTATACCAGGGGTCGGCAACCTGCGGCTCGCGAGCCACATGCGGCTCTTTGGATGTGAAGCTGCGGCTATTTTGTTCCATATGCAAATATTATTTATTTTATAAACAGAAAACATTTGAAAATCATTGTGAATCGATTAACGAGGATTAGGCATCATTTCTATCTCTCAGTCACTTGAACTCTTTTTACCGCACCCCTTCCCCATGACACGCGTCGTCGCTGTCGTTAGTCCATAAATGTTTACTTGTTCTAATTTTTTACTCAAATAATAAGTGATTATCGAATAATACCATATTATATATTATCTAATTTGTTGTGAAAAAACATTACTTATATATAAATAAATAAATATTTTCTTAGGTACTGGTAAAAAACTTTATTTATGCAAGTACTATTTATTTTTAAAACATACTTGTGGCTCTTTTAAAACTTAAAAATTTTGTAAATTGTAATTTTTGACTCTTCTGACACAAAAGGTGACCGACACCTGGTCTATACGGAATAACACGAAGCCTTTGCTTTTGACTTTTATATTCTTGTCAAATTCTAACTCGTTACACGGCCCCGCATCTCGCCCTCTTACATCATTTGTACGTACAAAAACCTCGATTTCGCTAAGCCCTTTTTCACCAGAGGCAAGCTAAGCGAAGCTAAGAAAATGAAGAGATCCTAAGGATCGATTGGCTTTCACCATGCAAGGTTGTGGTGCATACGCAGCCTGAATCAGACTGAATTTGCTTACTTTGGAGTCTTCAGTTTTTATGCTATTTTTATGTGACTTTTCTATAAACGTTTATTTATTTTATTTCACGTGTAATAAAACTTAAAAAAACCCGATATCTTATATTCTGCAAATATTTTAATTCAGCTTGTAACCTTTTGATGTATTTAAGAGCTGTAAATAGAACAATGTTGGAATAATTTTAATTTTACTTATGCAAAATTTCAATAATTAAACCGCATTTATTCATGGACTACGTTAAATTAGTAGGTAATTAAGAACAAGGGAAACAGCTTTAGTGTAATTATTTTCCTGGTTTAAAATTTCATTATTTCGAAATGTAACTCTGATGATTTACAAATTTTAATGAACTATAAAATAAATATAAACGTCTAGAGTTGGTTTGAATGTCAAGTTAACCTAAAGTTTGCAAGACCTCATCTTGTGTTCTTGTCACTTTGGTGTGCGTGTAAAATCAGTACATATTTGTCACACACACACAGTGACTGTATATATACAGGCTTAACGCACACACAGGGCCGCGCACACAAAAGACTTGAACCATCTATTCAACCCAAAATACACTTTATTTACAACATACTAAAGCAGTAGACTATTTTTTTTGAAATAAGAAGTGCTCTGTTACTACTAGGGTTGTCCCTTACCTTGTCAGAGCTCTTTTATGTCAGCTAGTTAGGCATATGGGTTGTAAAATTGGGTTAAAATTGTAACTTTCACTATTGGGTAAAAAAGAAATGTATAAATGTTATTAAGTTTGCCACTTCACAAATAAATTGGGGTGACTGAAACAACTTCAACAATCTAGGTACTCTGTGTTCTTCGTTAATGGAGGTAACTGTACTCACAATTAAAATCAACTATCTTATGTACAACTGTTACCATCAAAAGTAAAAGTAAAAGTCAGAATATGTAGCTTTAAAAAAAAGACTTTAATGGAAAATACTTACAAATAACATTCGGAAAAGAGATTTTAGGTTCTTATTAAAAATATAATCGTACAAGTAAAACACTTGAGTGTATTTGTGCGATATTCGACAAACATTATTTTTCATAATATGGCAACATAGAAAGTCAACCTGTAATTTATTTTAAGTAAACAGAGTAAAAATAAATAATTCTTATAAAAATACTTAAATATCTAAGTGTCGTTTTCAACCCTAGCGAAACGGATAAAACTGCGAGGTCTGCTTAAAGCTCTTACTGAGGCTGGTGTGTGACGTAATTACATCAAATCGAGCCTTATCTTCTTTATTATTTTAAAAAGGACGATTATATTGATGACAGAATTCAGACCTATCTTTTGTTTCAACAGATGGGTGTTTTAAAAGCAAAAGTTGTATGTACAGTATAAATGCATCAACCACGGTAACATTCTACTTCCGCGAACATTTTTTAACGCTATTTATTACGTTAGATCGATAAGATTAATTCATTGTGTAGTTAAATTACCAAAGACACTAAATAAAACACTTTTACCCGGATTTTATGGCGTATAATTATACAGTTACTAATTACTCGACGTATCAGTACTTTTACAGATACCGTGGTCACTTGTGTTCGTGGTCAAAACTGTTTTATTTAATATAATGAAACGTGACAACTTTAGAAAGTCTACAGGCGTCACCTGGTTACGAATCATTAAAAAAATATAAATCTTTTTAAACCTACCCTACAATTAATTACTCAGTATAAAAAACTAAGTATCAAATATCAAATAAGAAAAACAAAACACTGGTTATTTTTAAGTTAAGGAAGTTCCATTGATTTTTTTTTATTTACGTTCTGCTTTAAGCACATGAATGTAGGAAAAAATATATGTACCCATGTACATGAATTAGCACGGTGTTGTTTAATACATTAAAACTAGGTAAATAAACAGGAAAAAAGTTTAGTTTGATTGTGATTGTGATCAATAAACTCCGATACTATTGCACTGGTTTTAATAATATCTAACACAAGCAATATTCCATAAAAAAGTCTCATCTTGTGAAGATCTAGGCGAGTGATGGTAACCACATCAAACTATAGCTTTACAGCGCGGATAAATTATATTTTACGGTGGTTAAAAACTTTTCGCTGCAATTTTATAATTCTCTTTAATCACACTCGCGTCTAATCCTAATAATCCATACCAAATAAGAAAATTCTGAGATTTCAAAATGATCATAAAAAATGTCCTCCCTGGCCTTGAGTTGAAGTCTATAAAGAGTGCTTATAAAGGGTGTCCTTAAATTAACGCAAGATTTGAATTAACTGAACTTATTTTGATTTTTTTACTTATTTTAACTGAAATTAATTTGAACGCTGGTGCAAAAGACAACAAGATCTGTGCGCTTGCACAGTTTATTGAAATTGTTGGTTACTTGCCATAAGTATGAGTTCTGCCATAATTAGTTGATACTATATGAACGTTTGTTGGTAAGTATGATCGAGTGCTTTTTTGTGGGACATTAAGTTTTATTTCGGAAAGAAGGTTTGGACAAACGGCATGGCCTGACATTATTTGCAAAAGAAATGTGAGATCTGCTTTATTGCGTCTTTTGGAAAGTGGTAGAAGATGAAATTTCTTGTATATATTTAAATAGTTTTCAGGTGAGTATGGGATTCGTAGTCGAAAGCACAAGTATTTAATAAATTTGGATTGGAGTCGTTCAATTCTTGAGATATACTTATGGTAACGGGGATTCCAAATTTGGGAAGCATACTCAAGGTTGCTTCTGACAAATACACAGAATAGTATTTTAAACGTTTTCGCACGCTTAAAATCTCCCGACATCCGCAAAATAAAACCAAGAGCTTTAGATGCTTTAGCAGCGATGGATTCTATGTGTTCGTCAAAAATTAGTTTAGAATCATGGATAATCCCTAGATCTTTGCTTTGCAACATTGCTTTTGTGGAGTAAGTTGCCCTTTAGAGTGTAAGATGTCTGAATTGGTAGTTTTTTGCGAGTAAACGTTACTACTGAACACTAGGTAGGATTCAGATCCAATTTGTTTTCTGTATGTATATCTGTGTATTTCTGTTTTGTGTATAAGTCAAGTCGTAACAAGTCAGCTTGAAGGTTCAACATATCCATATGAGATCTGATAATACTAAATACTTTCATGTCATCTGCACAGCATAGCAATTTGCTAGTACGAAAATATTGAGGCACATCATTAACAAAAATCAAGAAGAGCAGTGGGCCTAACAAGGAGCCTTGCGGAACCCCACTAGGTATGCGTACCCACCCAGAGATATAGTTGTGAACTACAACCACCTGAGTTCTATTATTAATATAGGATGCAAGCCATATAAGGATCAGTTCTAACTTATGTAATAAGAGTCTGTGATCAATCCTATCAAAGCACTTGCTATAATCTGTGTAAATTACGTCGACTTGATGTCCTGAACTCATACTGTCAGTAAGGTATTCATTAAATAGTATTACGTCTGTAACGGTTAAGCGGCCCTTTAAAACACCGTGCTGGTCTAAGTTAAAATGGGAACGCAGTGCAGAGTACAACTGATTATAGACCTCTCTCATTTTTATGGAATAACACATCGGGCAAATGGCCTCCACGGTTTTGCTGGCAGATATGCACTCTTTTATCTAAATTTTCCATTACCATTTTGCAAAAATGAGTCCTGTTAATGCACAGGTGGTTGTAGGCTTGTTGACATAGACCTGTGACTTCAAATTACCCCATGAAAAGAAATCTAATGGTGTTTAATCACAAGATCTAGGGGGCCGATCACCGAAACGAGACAGTACAAGACTAGGAAATGTTTCATGCAGTCGTTGAATTTTTCACGGGCTGTATGGTATGCGGTACAATCTTGTTGAAACCACATGTCGTCAATTTATTATCATAAATCTGAGGCAGAAAGAAGCGTGTTTTCATGTCGCGATATCGAGCACCAGTAACAGACACTGCTTCAGCACCAGTCTCATTTTCAAAAAAGTATAGTACAATGATGCCTCAAGCCCAAAATTTGCACCGAACAGGGACATGCTGTGTCAACAAAGCCATCAAGGTGAAAATGTGCTTCATCACTTAGGCTGATTTTGAATTGATTTCGAAAATCAGTATCGACTTGTCGGTGCTCAATAATCCATTCAACGAACTCTCTTCGCTGTGCACGGTCATAAGGCTTTAGTTGCCGTGTTAACAAAATTTTGTAAGCGTGAAGACATAGATATTTAGTGAGTATAAGCTGTAGAAAGCTTCTTGAAATTTGCAATTCTTGTCCACGACGCCGAATTCATGTTCCTGGATTTTCAGCAACACTCTCGCGCACTGCTAGATATTAACATTTGAACGGCTTGTTTTTATACGACCAGTGTGTTTAGCGTCTTCAACTGATCCAGTCTCCTTGAATTTTTCAACTAATCCTAAACAGTTGACGTAGTTAAAACACAATTCCGACCATATTTTGTATGAAATTTTCGGACTGCAGCTGCCAAACTTTCATTATTTTTAAGATATTCTTCAATAATGAAGAGACGTTGCTCTATCGTGTAACGCTCCATTTTTACTAACCCTAACCTGTCAGCTGTCAAATTGCTTTTTGTGGGATTGCCAACACTCTACTGCAAAAATGGCGGTAAATTCAAATCTTGCGTTAATTTCGGGACACCCTTTACATGTCACAGCTAAATGATCAAATAAAAAGCGATTTTGTTACTTACATAGTGCATAGTGAGAAAAATCGCATTTGACAAATTTTGACAAGATTCGTGTCATATGTTTTTTTTATTTATTTGGTTTACCAACAATAGATTACACTGTTACTTATATACTAGATTGACAAATAATCTGACGGCTGCTTAGTGCACCTATGACTTAATGGTAAACACCAGGATATCTACTCTATATAGTAAGGTCCCTTTTAGTTTGATCATATAGCTGAGATTAGTCTAAATACGCTTTATAGATTTGAGCCTCAGTTTATTTCATTCAATCAGTTTCAAGTATTACAATCAACAAAATATACAATCAACAGCTCATCAATCTACCACAAAACGTTAAATTTTCTCAAACATATTTTCAATCTAGAGTTCATGATCAAAGAGTTCAAGTAATGATGAGCTGCCTGTGAGCAGTCTGTACGTAAAAAGTTAAGTACATACGTATGTTTAGTGGACTATATATACTTATATTTGCATATACAACCGACGTTATGTTTATACTCACGATTTCGCAAGAAAATACTAAACGACATAAGATCAGTTTGACCTACTTTAAGGTACTTGTATGAATGTGTCATAAAAAATAATTAATGGTTCAGGAACATCCTTAATACAGGCAGCTAATTGTTACCCAGCTAGGAAATTAGTCATAAATCTATAGACCTTTTATTTTTTTGAATAAATAATAACTAAATATGTGTGTAGAAGAAACACATAAATAGATTACACTGTACACATTGAAAACCCTATATATTATATTTTACATACGTCATATATCACATATTTATAGAGCAACAGTCCATTGGCATAACACAAATCGAATACAGCACCTTTTTAATAATCACTTTAAAAAGTAACACGCAAAGTAAACTTATTAAACGCGCACAAATAGGGAATACGCAAAGATCACTGCAAAAAAATTTCAAACGAAAGCGTTCACGAGGAAAAATCACGCACGAAAATTTATAAATCCGCGTGTTTTTCAACTGGCATGCGATGGCGAACTGTCATTCAGAAAGATCCACGGTCAATGGGTAGCTTGTAGATATTGAATACGAAAATCAGCTCAACTACTCGTGACGTAATTATTTGCAGAGCAAATTTGCTGGAAATACTTATTTGAATGTGGTCGTAGTAAGTATTCGCGGACAAGATAAAATATTCGTATTGTAAAAAGGCCAGAACTAAACTAAGGTAACCAGAACGGTGTTTACACTTTTTCGTAATATGTTTAACGTTTGTGAAGTCTCATTTGAAAAATACTGAAATGGGCGCAATATTTTACAGAAACAAAAACACTTAGAACAATATACTACACTTTTCGATTGGCTCGCGGTACAGCTAAATATATCAATTAGTTTAGTAAGTACAGTTCTATAGGCAGAAACATTCTAACAATGTGAAGGTTAGAGAACAAGGGCAATCATTAGAGATCATTTCCTACTTTTAAAATAGAAAGTTTTCAATCCCCTGTGAAAGCAAACAGATTATATAATATTAACTGTAATTTACAGATTTATTACGATTATAAAGGTACAAAAGACCCGGTTAAACCGAAGTTCTAGAAGATCACACGCTGTGATCGCATTGCATAGGCGCAAATTAAAGTGCTTATCCCATAGTAACAAACTTAGTCCGATTGCTTTGACAAACAATCTCAGCATTAATACATGTCCTTGAAAATGTATTTTACAAATAATGCCGTATGTGAAATTCTGCACCATTTTAAAAATTAGTTGCTAAGCGTGATAACTAAACGATACAAGTGATCCGATTTGGCAGTAAGTGGCAGTTAAGATTGCGAATTACATCATTGTGTTGTTTTTTTTTCAAAGGGTTATGTAATGAATCCAGAATTTTTCAACTAGACCCTTCTTGTAGAAGACAAAAGCAAGCTAAAGCAAGCTGTCGCATGCGAACGTAACATTTGGTAAATAATAAAATCAATGAAAAAATACTAACCACATACAGTGGTATGGATTATTGACACAGATAGCATTTTTTATAGCATTGATACACAGTATGTTTTTTAAACTGGCCCAGTGTTTGATCTGTAAAATTATTTAAAATAAGTAAATTTCTCTTAAACTTATTTAATGTATCCAAAACAACGACCTTTTCTCGGGAACTTACATAAAAATGATTTTAGTGAACTGGTACAGTAAAAAGGTAAGTTTTTATTGTTTTTTTATTTATACAATTCCAGAATTTTGGTCATCGGTTCTGAAGTTTGGTAATTTTCAAGCCATTTTGAATTCTTACCTCAGTGGCGCAAAAGGGTAGGCTTTACCGTGGCTTGTTACATTTGACCATGTCATGAAGATACGAAGTGACGAAGTCGGGTTGGAAGGGTCAGAGTAATTGTGTAAGGTAAATGAACCGCTTACACTTGCTGGATTGAAGGGTACGTATTAGAACACCTAAAATTAAAATATCTAAAATTAAAACCCCGATGTGCAAAATCCCTAAGATTACAATACCTAATTTTTGGTTGACGTAAAATCAAAATAATGAAAATGAAGACCATTAACCCCAACTTCACAATACCTAAACTTGAAATATCTAAAAATATTATCCCTAATGGTGAAAGCATCAACTTGAACTTTAATTGCACCTTTTTGACTTTTGAACACAGATATAATTTTGTTTCCCGTCACTTTTTAACTGCATTTAGCTATTGTTAAAATATGAATTATAAAACACCTGGTAACGTGATGTTTGTTTGAACCAAATTGAACCAAAGTCGCTTTTCGCCAAATTCGCTTATCGTGAAAAGCTGGAAACGGCACTTAATTTGGTCTTGGCGCTTAGCCGGGCGCTGCCGCACCACGCTCGCTTCGCTCGCTCGGCTCGCGCCTGTATTAACTACCTTCAAACCTAACCCAATTGAACGGGTCCGTCTCATGTCATATAAAAGCTTAATTGACAGGATTAATAAATTTATCTTAAATTATATATTTCATACGATATGCCAAATGATTTTCGATTAAATCAATTTCAACCGCAACGTCTTTGTAGAAACCCACATTTGTTAAATCTATTTTGTTTTTAATCTTCTCATATTTAATGTAGGTATTTTAACTTTCGAGGTTTTGAACCTTTATACTTATGACCGTAAATATTTTGAACCATTAGGTGATTTGGATCTTAGAAATAGAAACTTAGTTGTTTTGTACTTCGGGGTTTCATGATTAGGTTATAAGAATCGGGGTTTTAACTTTATATATTTTAATTTTAGGTGTTCCAATACAACCTCGGATTGAATGCACCTGGTGATTCATTTTGGGGGGCAGCGGGATGTTGCAGAGATATCCAGCAACGCTTTCTTAGGGACTTTAAGGCCCAGTGGCTGTATCCACACAAGAACACCGACCAAGTTCACCTCGTTCAAGACTGCACATTCCTGACGATGCAAACCATACTGCATGTTACTTGATCCTTCTGCTGACAACGGAGCTGTGTGCTGCAATCTATATCGAAATACGCGCCAACTTGCATCTGCCAAAAAGGCACAAGACGAGTATGTCGGTACAAGTCAGCACATTGGGATGAGACACGACGCTGTTTCTATTCTACGAGTCTGACGATAAGCTTCTGATGATAATGCTGCTGTATTTTGGTGTGATGTCAAGGCATGGAGTACTTCATATCCATTCATCCCCTATCTAGACTTTTGTCGCCTGTCACTATCACCATCGCAGGAGCCAAACGGTTATTTAGCTAATAATGCTAAAGAAAAAGCAGACTTGTTTTGACAACTATTAAAGAATATTCACGTCTAGGCAGTAAGGGAAACTCATCCAAATAACCTCCACTTGGCCCGACGATGGGCACCTTCCAAACTCATCAAATGGAGGTACTCATATGCTTGCTTTAACTTAGACGTGAAACGGTCAGCGGACCAGATGGCAATTCTGCGGTGGTCCTTAAGCCCTGTGCAGCCGAATTAACTCCCGTTTTGACACGCCTACTGACCTCATAAACTGGAAAGGTATCATCCGTCCAGACAGGACAGTCTGGACGGCGCATCCGCCGACTGTGTTTGGGTGTCTCTGCCCGTCTCGCTTGATACCAAACGATATTTGAACATTGCTTGCCTGTATGTCCCACATGGCCCTAGGCATCGTGACACATTAACTTCCTTTTATGATATAGCTAGTCAGATTATGATCGACCACCCTAATGACCTTTTTTTATTAAACGGAGATTTTAATATAACTAATGCAGAATGGCTAGATTTTTCTACTTCAAATAGTACCGCACAAATACTGAGTTTAAGTAATAATTCTGAGATTCAATCGCTTAGTGAATTTTTATCCTTCTCAGACATGAAACAATTCAATAATAAACGAAATATAAATAATCGTATCCTAGACTTGGTCCTGTATAATGGAAATAGTTGTTCTGTCACACAATGTCATCAACCCCTGGTAGTCGAGGACGACCACCATAAACCCCTTTTAATTGAATTAATATTAGACTATAGTACCCCATTAAAGGTCCCCCCAACATACTACTATAACTTCCACAGGGCTGAATATAATAAAATTAACTTAGAATTAAATAAAATACAATAGAATATATTTTTCGATTCGTTAGACCTTGAAAGTTGTATAACAAAATTGTATCACTATTTAAATGTTTTAATTTCAAATTATGTACCGCGCCGCGTAAAGCGTGCCTCTGACTCAGTACCTGTGTGGTACACTAATGCCTTAAGAAAATTACTAAATGAAAAGAAAAAGTTTCACAAGTTGTGGAAGTCCTATGGAAATCCTCTTGATTATGAAAGTTTTAAAATATTACGTAAGCGGGCAAATAAACTTAAAAGGGAATGTTATAATAATTATATATTATTCTCCGAGCAAAAAATTAAAACAAATCCTAAGTATTTCTTGACTTATATTAAATCTTTTTTTTCTGGCCGCAGGCTACCTGATACGATGTGCTACAGGGGTTCTACATCTAATGACTTTAAAACAATTTGTAACTATTTTAATGATTTTTTTCAGGCGGTTTTTGAACCAGCTAGCAGTCATGCCCTTATAACTGATAACTTACCGCCTCCTCAGGCCCCCCCCCCCCCCCGCTTGATATAAGTACCATAGAGATTTCTTTTCAAATTGTGACTAAACATTTGAAATCGGTTGACGTCAACAAAAGTGCCGGGCCCGATGGGATTCATCCAGTATTCATAAGGAATTGTCACTCCGCTCTTGCCATGCCTCTGACGATATTGTATAGTAAATCTCTCGTTGAAGGATGTGTTCCGAAAATATGGAAACTAGCTCTCATAACACCTATACCAAAGGGTCCCGTTTGTCAGGATGTAGAAAAATATCGCCCCATTTCAAAGTTAAGTTTGTTTGGCAAGATTTTCGAAAAGATTGTTACAGATCAATTGTCATGCGCAGTTTATCGTCATATTAACCCTTGTCAGCATGGTTTTCTTAAAGGACGAAGTGTAGACACAAATTTGTGTAGTTTAACTGATATCATTCTCAATGCCATGGACAATAAGATGCAAGTTGATGCCGTATACACGGCAAAGGCTTAAAGGATTTCGCAAAGGCCTTTGACAAAATTTCACATGAAAAATTGCTTTTGAAGCTTTGGGAAGTCGGTATACACGGAGACCTATTTCGCTGGATCCAGTCCTATATAGAGAATCGTTGCCAAGCGGTCGTTCTGGGTTGTGGCTTTACTTCTCAGTATAAAACCATTAGCTCAGGAATTCCACAAGGATCCCATTTAGGCCCATTATTATTTACCTTGTTTATAAATGACATATGTAAAAATTTAAGAAATTCAAATGTCTTGTTGTTTGCGGACGATACCAAGATCTTTAGGGTGTTCCGCAACTATGATGATTGCTTGTTGTTGCAAGAAGATTTAATACATTTTGATACATTCTGTAAAAGTAACAGCTTGTTTCTTAATATTGATAAATGCCACATAATAACTTTTACAAGAAAAATCAACCCTTTAACTTACAAATATTTACTGAACAATAAAGTATTAAAAAGAGTAACAGAGATACGAGATCTTGGTGTTTTACTCGACTCTAAATTAACTTTTGTACCTCATATAGACCACATATTAGAGAAAGCCTTTAAACAGCTAGGTTTTATACTGAGAGTAGGTAAACCTTTTAAAAACGCCCTCACCTATAAGATTTTGTATAACAGTTATGTCCGTAGTATTTTGGAGTTTGCTTGCGCTGTTTGGTGTCCTTTCTACAGTATTCATTCTAATAGGCTGGAAAGAGTGCAGCGTAAGTTTCTCAAGATTCTTGACTACCGTACCGGCCAAACCTATATTGATTACGAGAGTTCTCTTCAAAGGAATAAACTTTTATCGCTTACTCAGCGTCGTAACTGCAATGATGTATTTTTTCTTTTCAAAATTATTCACAATATCGCCGATGCCCCACACTGTTAGAAAATATTAATTTCCGAGTACCTCGCAGACTTGAAAGGAATGTTCGTGATAAGAAATTGTTTTATATTGCTCGCAGTAAAACTTGTTTTGGCAGTAACAGCTTTATTAAACGCGCCTGTAGCATTTACGATGATAAGTTTAACAATGTTGATATGTTTGTAAGTTCATTAAATGTATTTAAAAAGAAATGCATAGTGGAAATCAGACAGGAAATTTAGGTACTAAATTAGCATTATATACTAACGCAATAATATATATTTGTATTTAAATAATTAAGGGAGCTGTAGGTCTACATTTACCTTTTAACTCGTAAAATTATGTATAAGACTGTTTGTTCCTGAATAAAACAAAATAAATAAAAAAATCTTGGAAGCTTGCGAATCGCGAACAACCTTACTTAATAAGGGTAGCCGTTCAAGCCCGGTCAGTTACGGACATTTTGCCGTCATCTCCACAGTTTGTAAAATTATGGAACATGTATGAAACAAAGGCAGCTGCACCTAACACATATATCGTATTTTATTCTGCTAATACCAATTGGACAGTTCATTCGGGCGAATATTGATCGTGATTACCTGAATGGCATAAGCCGGGCGGCTATTTTACCGGACATTCATCTACACAAATTAGATTTTGCCGCCAATTACTGCCGACCCAAAGAAGTGAGTAACACCCTGACGTAGAGCATCTATCATCTTTATCACGACACCGTTCTACACATATGACGTGCATTAAATCGCCCATATGTCGCTACTTTTCATAAACTAGCTTGCCATCAGTTCTAAGCGCTGTAATAAGGTTCTTTGAATTGATTTGAATTACAATGGCAAAAAAGTAGACCTGCTTCATAGGTTACTGCACTCATCATGTGACAAACATGTTATCGGAGTGCATAAAATTGAGTTCAATATTGTCAAAACGGAAGCCGATTCATCATTTCACTATCGTCACATTCAAATTAGTACATAAAATTGTTACTCCAATGGTAAGTTGCTTAAAAGTCTCAAAAAGGTTTACTCAGTGTTGTAAAAAGTACGTATAATCAAGTAAAACAAATAAGACGCGACTTTCTTGGCTTCAATTAGCTCGGATACAGACATGGTTTGACTCGCATTGTAAGGGATGCTCGATTAGCACTACGAATGCGAAGAACGCAATAAATATCAGCCCATAATGCGCTAGCACTGAAATATGGCTAAAACATAATTAGGTCAAGGCAACGCCTTCTCAGTGAAAAGGCAACCAAGTAATGAAAAGACCAAGAGATTACCTCTTCTGTAAACAACGCCTAGTGTGTTCCACTAGAGTGGATCGCCAAGGTGAACAATGTTTACTAAACAATAAGGGCATTTGCTAACATTATAATAAATAATAAATAAATAATAATAAATCCCCAGAAAACCGAAGAATATAATAATGTTAATTTATTAACATTATTATATTCTTCGGTTTACAATACCTAATAACTTTTTGCGGTAGATTTAGTAAGTTAGACATACCAGTCCCAACATACTTTATAAAAAAAAGCTGATACAAGTAAAAAAATTGATATGCAACGATACGGTTGAAACGTTCAAAGCACCGATCAAATTTTATTGATTTCAATTCAGAACTTGTAAATGTCGTCCGTGATAAAATGATTTCAGCGAAATAACTACATATCACGGTGCACAGTGACGTAACCGAGTGATGGGCACTTACATAAATCATATATAATCTGAATCACGACAACGATTCGGATACTGACAGTCGGGATGTTCATGTGATTTTGATAACTAATCAAATTTACTTTATCTAAATTAAGTCTAGTCAGATTTGTGAACCTTTACAATCGGTCAGAAGATACTCTTAACTGCTCCGGCGCACCAAATCAAAATACCTACCTGCTTCAATTTTTTGAAGTAAAAATATTATATATTTTCAGAGATTGCCAGTTTTGTGAAATTCCCTTTCTTTTTTTTATTAATTAATTTAAAAAAAATTAATACACTTGCTATATTATTGCAAATTGGATTTTATAAAACTGTATTAAGTTTAAATTAAATGTCTAATAAATATAATTTTGGCTTTGTCTTTTATCCAATAACAATATGAAATGTCTATACAAAAAGCGCACTGCAACAAGAAGGATATTTATTAAGTTCGTTACATATCCCCAAACCACGGGCAAAGGAATAAAGTTCATTAGCATGCGAACCATTATTACCAACATAGCGCGAAGGGTTGCGAAACTGAAGTAGCAGTGGCAACTCATAGAAAGATGATTGGGTATTTTTTTTTAAATTCCCGTGAACTTTCTTTCGTCAGTTTTGGTTCATGAGCTACTTAAACAGTCGTTTTGGAATGGCGACTACACCCCGAAAGACAAAGCGTGGATTGGAAAGGCTCATGAAAATTGACCAACCATCTAGGGTGGGCCAGAAAACTTTAAATGTGGTCAATCAATCGAGACGAGGTGAAGTAGCTTTTGGCCGGTAGGGATTTTTCAAAATATTTTCTTTTTCTTCATCGTCACCGAGATTGCGTAAATACAACATAACTTAGGCTTTTAAAAGGTAGTAAGGGTAGACTGAGAGGACAACAAGCCGGCGAACAAAAACCTCTCGGCACCCGTTTATAAAAAAACAATTCTTAGCGTTCAAGGTGTATACCTTGATTGAATTTGACGACGACATGAAAGAAATTTGTTATTTATGTTTTATATTTTTAATATTTCTAAGATATTTAATATTTCGGCAGCCATAATCAAATTTATGACAGCTTTTACTAAATTTACTCAGATAATTATTCAACTTCTGAGGTGTTTAGTCTGTACACATTTAACCTGTTAGGGAAATCCAAGCTGGTTAATCCATTTTTTTTTAATTAGTATATTATGGCTCTGTAGGCCTGTCCTTTGTTTCTTCTCATGCGAATTTTCTAGGATTTGGTATATTTTTAATCAAACTAGTATTATAAAGGGGACAGATTTGTGTACATGTATATTTAGGAAAGATGAAACGTTCAAACGATTTTTTAACAACAGATTAACAAGATTGTCCAAACATATAATTCAATAAACGGGATTAAGTGATATGCGGGGGAAATCGGTCAGAGCGGCCATCATTATGTACAGTCATTATGAACATAAAGATAGTCCGATGCGATATTGCGAAAGTTGGAGTAAGTTCTGTGGCGTCACTTTATCAGTGAGTATATATTTAAAGAAAGAACAGTGTTCTGCGCCCTTGATCCCAGAGATGTGTCACAATGCTTATTGTAATACTGAATCTGAAGTAGATGCTCCTCACATGCAGTTACAATTACAGAAAGTTTATGGGATTTTATGGTTATAATCGTATGTGGAACGGTAATGTTAGGTAACGCATTAGGGATGAAATATAAAATCTCGTCATCGATGATGTTGTTTGTTCCATCCTAGTTCGCTTTACGGTAATTTATAAAACAATGTTGCTTTTGCTTATCACAGCTTATATTTCATTACTCGTAGTGCTGAATTTTCTTAACTTTGTCATAGCCCCTATCCACCTGATGGTAAGTGACATTTGTGCACATAGCATCATAAATCCTAGATATTATTGATTAATAATAATATTCTTATTTACTGTTTATCGATTAAAGGTGCGTTGCCGACCGTACACTTAAGTTGGAATTGCCTTTGTTCCAGCGATTACACTGTAATCACGCCTGTACAGCTGTAGTACCGCTCCAGAAGAGATCTTAGCATAAGAAAAATTTTACCAGAATTTTATTAGAGCGAATTGTCAACAAAACAACAGTTGCAGTAATGTTGGTTGTTCCACTCGATTTCAGTCAATAGATTGTCAAAACAACGTTATGAACAATGCCAACAATTTAAATGTTCAGTATCAAATACTGGCAAACTTTATTAAAGCATATAACGCAGCGCCACCCCTGACAGAATAGACGAGTTGGACTGTACTTACATTACTGCTTTAGCTTACATTGACCGTGGTAATATCCTGTACAAATGACATGACTTAAAGGGGCAGGTAAGCCCGACATAACAGTCGCGTCTCAGTTTTTACGCGAACACAAAGGCATTAGCAGGGCTATTGAGTCGAGTTCAGTATACGTGTCACATTACACGACTAGCGCCCCGCCCCGGCTTCGCACGGGTAGATAGATAGAAAGATAAACTTTTATAAATTATAAATTGGTACTTTATTGGGACAAATGAAGATTATAATTCCTACACTAACATTTTTTGTAGCAGTCACCTCACTGGTGGTGGTTGTTCTGAATAATTTGAACAAAAAAGGATTATTGTGACTTAACTGTAATAGTAAGGCATGATACTGGTACTGAACAGTACTTAGGTACTATAAACATGTGGTTATTTAATGCATCATTACTGGTTTTCGCACCGCACGCCAAATAATGGCTTTAATAGGCAAATTTTAGATACCTTGGGTTACATTATTGTAGTTTTCACAGGAATCTTGTTTTTTTTTTAATTTAGTACTATAACATAGCTTTCTAAGGACTTTTTAAAATTGGTTTAATAGTTTTTAAGTTTATAAGTAACAAACAAACATACAAAAAATGTAATTTCTCCTCTACATATAGTACAAACCAAGCAACTTATCAGTGAAGTGTGGCGCTGTGTTCTATGAATACATGAAGTTTGCCATTTAGTCAAGTAACAAACGCTTTAGTTCCAGATTTTGCTACTAACCCATTAACTTGGTGGCACTTAGTAGTAAATATCAAATCAATGTTGTCTGTGTCAGTCTGATGACTGACATTTTAGATTCGAGTAAGGGTAACAAGATCTTTTCATTCCAAAGCGATCTAACTGACCTGCTTTTTGCTAGAATTAATTTATATTTTTTTGTATTTGTATCATTAGTCACTATTTGTTTGATTTTAGTCAGCATTGAGCCAGTAATACTACATTATTAATATTCTTTTTCATTTCTTATTCCCAGCCTTATCTGCCTATATATTGATTCACACGGAACTATGAACATTAGGGCTAATTTCATTGTTATTATTATTTGATTCTCCTTTATTATCTCGCTATTCTATCTATAAACTTATGGGCCAAGCTGATTCTCGGAAGAGCGGGCCTGGTTCATGGCAGGTTTGGTTCGGTCTTCTTTTAAGAATTTTCAGACTAGTCTGCATGTATTGAGGATGACCAGTTTTTGTATAACATGGAAAAGGTTTTCAGAAAAGTATTATAATAAGCTTAATGTTATTATTTTTACATTATTGTATTTTTTTATAATGATATTTTTCTACCATCAAGTGATGGCCCATAATTTTGCCCATCGGTAGAATTTAGCTTTATTATATTTTAATTTATGTATTTAACTGTATTTAAGCGATATCGAAAAAAGATCATGTCGCGATTACTTAATGTTTAAAAAAAGCATCATTGTCACAGAAAGGCCTCTTCTTTCAATACCGTAGGGTGACATGACGGTTGACATGACATACTATGGTTGAAGAGGGCGATGTCCAGATCCCTTTATGCGGGTACTGTTTGAGGACATCCATCATTATGTACAATTTTTTTGGACGAAGTCTTGCCGAGCATACACGGTATAGGTTTGTCATGCTATTATATTAAGTAATGAATATTGGCTAGCTGGTAAATATTTGTGTATCGAGCTAAATATTTGTATTATATATTTGGAGGTTTAAACAGATTTTATTAAATATTGTACCTAAAAATTTAAAATAATTTTTTGGTGTAAGAATGAGAAACCATCAATATGAAAGTAAATTAATAGAACAGATGGGTAAAATACAGTCATATATCTAAGGAATTTCATTATCGATCTAGAAAGACACTAGCTTATGTACCTTCTATATTCTGGGAGGTTCATCAAGATGGGTCAGTATGGTAAAGTCCGAAACTATAATAGATAGCGATATTTGTTCTAAGTCATCATATTCTTTGTCATTGATTTTACAGTTAAGAAAAACTGCATTCTTAGAGTTTCAAAAATAATTGTAAAGTGCCCAGAAATCATACCCGGTCATTTAAAAACTCTTATTTTATATCCAAAAATGATTAATTGAGTATATAATAATATACACAGCAGCCACATTCAACTTGGCAATGTATAGTCCACCACAATTGCCAACTGCATGTTTACAGATTTTTACATATAACATCTTAATAATTACTAAGGAAATATAAGTTTTCTCATGTTGTTTCTGCTTATATACTTAAGGTTAAAAAGTTCTCAGCGTTTTAGCAATCACAAGCTCTAAGTCTAGAAACAGCTAGATCAAGAGCCATGGACACAACACTTCTCTACCATTTTATTTATTAGAGTAAATCATTTCTTGAAAATAATAATTTATTCTTTTGATTAAGTAATGATTTTGTATTCTCAAGAGGTGAATGTGTGTTAAAATGAAATTATCTAATAATTGCAGTAATGATGGCTGGTGTGGTAAAAATAGTAAAATAAATCATTGGTCATGACTTCTTTTTAGACATGGGGTTCCATTGTAAAATTAACTTCTTATTATGACCTTGTTCAATTCCAGAGTAGTAAAAATTCTCTAAAATTGACAAAATGGTACCTTACAATAAATACACATATAACATCTCTAATAGTTTTGGGTCTTCCCACACTGATGAATCTGATGAACCCATCTTGAAGAATCACACTGTAAATCATAAAATGTTAACTTTGTTTTATATGGTAAATTTAGATTTGAATTCCATAATTTAACAGAAAATTTTCGCCCTTTACCTAATTTAATAACACCTGAAACTATGTTGTTTGACTTACTGCACGTACTTTACTATTGATGTGAATACAGTAGAGCTGAGTATACTTCTTAATATACTATTGTGTTTAATTTAATCCACAGCACAGAATGTAATGTTCTCTTCGGAATAAATCACTGGCTTGATACTTGACAAAATAATCTTGAGTTTGTTGTTTACTGTTAAACACACCAGTGATTAGACTATTTCCCATTTGTCTCTTTATTCACCTCTTTCCACAGTTCCAACAATGTTTAATTAGAGTTTACATTTTTGCAATTTCGCGAAACAAATAACGTAAAACAACCAACATAAACAAAACAGTTAACACTTAACAGCTGATTTGTTTGACACTAGGGCTTTTTTTATTTATTTATGGCATGGATATAAGTCCTTAAGCCCAAGAGAATGAAAGAATTCCACATAAAACTATAAATTTTTTATTACCTACCTGTCGAGTAGCACGTGATGCGATGCGACTGGACACGATTTTAGTTACTTTAATGATTTGAAATAAATAAAAGCACTCGGTATATTTACTAACCCTTAAGTATAATGCTTCCTTTTATTAAAAAAACAACATATACATTCATAAAAAATTTTAACTGGCAGGGCATAGGGTGGGCTTCCCGAAACTTAAAATAATTTGTTGTATTTGAATATTTTTTTCTTTTGTAATGCTATATTTTGTTTATTTTAATTAGTCCGTGAGGGCACTTTAAAGGGGTACGCATTAGCACACCTAAAATTTTTATATCAAAAGTTAAAACCCCGAAGTTCAAAACCCCTAAAATTACAATACCTAATGGTTGGTTGACCTGAATTTAAAATAAAGAATGTTCTAAATGTCGAACGATTTTTATATCGAAGACCATAAACCCTACTTCACAATACCTAAACTTGAAATATCTAAAGACACGGTAAAACCATTAACTTGAACTTTAATTGCACCTTTTTGACTTTTAAACACAGATATACTTTTCTTTTCCGTCATTTTTTAACTGCATTTAACTATTGTCAAAATATGAATTATAAAACACCTCGTGACGTGATGTTTGTTTGAACCAAATTCAACGAAATGAAAACGAAAAGCTGGAAATGGTACCTAATTTGGTCCTGGTGCTTCACCGGATGCTGCCGCACCACGCTCGCTTCGCTCGCTCGGCTCACGCGTTTATTAACTACATACAAACCTAACCTGACCCAATTGAACAAGTGCGTTTCATTTCATATAAACTTTTAAAGCTTGATTGACAGGATTAATAAAATTATCTTAAATTATATATTTCATACGATATGCCAAATGATTTTCGATTAAATAAATATCAACCGTAACGTCATTGTTCTTTGTAGGTATCCACAATTGTTAAATCTATTTTGTTTCCAATCCTCTCATATTTAATGTAGGTAATAGAACTTTCGATGTTTAGAACTACGACATAGTGAACTTGTATTATTATGATAACTGTTTTAAGCTATCGCGGTTATTTTCACTATAATTTAATGAATTGATCATGGTGCTTGCAACAGCATCAAAATATCGGACACGCGAAATAAAAATCGAAAATCGTGGTAAGAATCCCGTATATTCATTAAATTATTGTATTATTATGACCTTAAATATTTTGAACCATTAGTTGATTTGGATATAAGAAATAGAAACTTAGTTGTTTTGTACTTCGTGGATATTAGAAATAGAAACTTAGTTGTTTTGTACTTCGGGGTTTCATCTTTGTACTTCGGGGTTTCATCATTAGGTTATTAGAACCATCAGGTATTTAAATTTTAGGGGTTTTGAGTATCGGGGTTTTAACTTAAGACATTTTAATTTTAGGTGTTTTAATACAATCCCGTCTAAAGGTTACTCACACACGTAAAACTCTACTACAAAGAGTTAGCATCAACAGCATAGCACCAGATTTACAATAAAATTCCAAAGTCCATAAGATCAATAACAAATGACAACTTATTTAAATCTGCATTCAATGGTTTCCTTGCTGAAAAGGCATATTATAATTTAAATAATTTTTTTCAAGACATGACATGTAAATGTATGTTATTGTTAGTATTGTTTTATTTTTAAATAACATGGTTTTTATTAGATTTTTTGACAAGTTATGTAAATTATTTAAATGTGGCTCTATTATTATTATATTTTTTAAATCTTTTTACCAATTGGTGTTTATGCCTTGTTTCTTTTTGTCTTGACATGAGCATTAATAATAAGTAATTGTATAAAATTTAGATACATTTGACTTGACCTTTGTATTACCTATGATTATTAATAAATAAATGATTTGATTAGATAGTTATTTTGTTTAATTAGTTTCAAAATTTACTTATTTAACTATGTAAAAATTTGTAAATTACTTAAAATATTTTCGCATTTCGTTAGGGAGTTATTACACTATCGTACATCTAGGATCATATATGTCTGAGTCATATTTATATGATAGTTTAATATAAACTGAGTAAAATCGTCTTTGATCAATGATTTCTGACATTTGCTGTTAGATAGAATCATAGAAACATAGATCATTTTCACATTTATTTCGTTTTATCCTGATAAAAAAATTATTTTCTAAGTTGTAAACCATTACTTATTATGACGGTTTTATTAACGGATAAAAAGTAAGTCAAACTTTTTTTGCTTACTTATTAGCTAACCATATTAATAATTTGTTTAGGTTTTAACATGATATTTGAAAAAAAAATGTGTCTAGCACCTCTAAAATAAAAGATGTATGAGATGTTAAATATAACCCTTTAATTACTACGTACGAGCGCACTAGAATTGTCATGTCGAACAAAAACAAAAGGCAAGCGGGGAGTGCGGCACGCGGGAGGTGGTCTTAGAATATACACACACCAGATGCAACAGTTTGTGTTTTTGCTTAAACACAATCTAAAACCATTTTAAGAAAGTTATTTCACTGATTTAATTTTTTCCATCGGCATTATTACTTGTAAACATTTTAAAACAGTAATGTGTTTGACCTATACAACGTGGGGAAGGCAGTCGTGCTGTTCAAAGTTTAACATTAAGAATAAGCTTACAAAAATTAAACTACTTAAATTAGTATGTTATACAATCTGAAACTGCAAACTAAGTATATAACCGTCTACTAATGGAAAAAAAATAGACACCCAATCCACTCTACTGCCCTTGTTTGTATTAATAGTAAAATCGAATAACCCAGTGTTAAAGTTCATTTGCTGTCTTCTAAACAAAACTGTTGGTACTGTCCCATCTGTGCACACAGAAGTTCTTAATCTATGACCTGCATAGAAAATGGCACGGGCGATGACGCAGTGTGCTAAATAATTTGTCAATTGTTATAAAAATTTAAGGGAATATTTCTATTTTAACTCTTTGATGGAAAGTAGCTCCAGCATCTTTTTTCTTGTTTTTTTGAGTTGTTTGAACAGGTCAAAAGGGCCAAGCTAGTCATTTAAACCGCGTTTGCTTCGAGTGAGTGCGGTGACTGCGGGGCAGTTGTATTGACAAAAATTTCGCTTGCGGTGCCAGTTCTAGAACGATAGTACAATAGTAATTCAATGATTGTAAAGAATTTAAACTTACGTGTATTTCAGGTGTATAGAATCAAAGGTGGAAACGTCCACAATGTGAAAATTTTCAGACAACGATAAAATCGAATATTTTAATTCCAAGCAACTATTCGATTGTTAAGCTTATTTTTGAACATGTAGAAAATAATAAATTATGCCAATTCAAACCGTTTACAACGCTCAGACCAACGTTTTCGAGTAAAACTTTAAATTTATGATGGACTTTCCCAGTTTTGTTACCAACAGTTGGACTTTACTAAATTTGTAAATTTATAGGCACAAAAAGTTATTGAAAAATATGTTGATAAGTAAATCAAAATGAAATCTGCGTCAGTTTGTTTGAGGTTCCGAACAGTATCTGGTTTTGTGAGAGTTTAAAGAAGATCTGTTAATTTACAGGATGATGAGCAATAAGGAATTTTCCACAATTAAATTAAGAATAAAAATAGTTCCAGCGACCTCGATAGATGGCGCTACAAAATGTTGGTCAAGCATTTGCAAGTTTCGAAAATACCACAATAAGCCTATGCAGAACTCTAATAATGGAATAAATTTAAAAATAATGCATAATAAATATTTAGACACACCAGCCTTTATTGCGTAGTTCTTGCTTTTTTAATACGATATACGTTAACTAATAAAAATGGAACCAACTTTTACTAGCGCCACCTATCGTGTTATTTATTTATAATTTTTTCGAGCTGTCAGAAAATCCCTAATTGACAGAAATAGTTTGCCGCAAGCCGCAAAGTAACGGCGGCTGATTGCCATAACTTTCAAGATTGATTGATTGATCGATTGAGGTTATTTAATTTATTCAAATTGGTTATGATCTAAGAAATTCAATGTCGAAAGGAATAGGAATTGAGAATAAAATGATAGTTTAACAATAATTTCAGTTGCAAACATTTTAATTTATTCGTTTGCCATAGCCGTTGACTTAGAAGAAGGTTTACGTAACAGTTAAATTTACTTTGTTGCAAATTTTGTTATAATGACCAAGGAAGTGAATTAATTTCAAGCTGTAATTAATAAAACAGAAAAATGCCAGATGATAATGAACCAGTAGATTTTTTCCGAGACACCTGGGTCCGTTATTTAGGTAAGATTAATGTTGCAAATAATGTTTACGCAATAAAGAGTGTTGAAGTATTTTTCTTCTAAAAACTTTTAATGTCCTTTATAGCTTGTGAAGGTTACGCATCAGCTTCGATTTACATATATTGCGCGTGCAATAAAATGAAGAAAAACTCATTTTTAAAAGTAGGAACAAGAGCTAAGTTTTACTTACGCGGCTTCATTTTTTTCTTCACCTTTAGTTATGTAGCTCTCACTAAATAGATCCATTGTTTCAGGTTATGCCAATGAGTTGGGGGAGTCCTTTCGTCCCCTCGTCCACCCTAAGGTTGTGACGGCGAGCTATGCAATAGCATTTGCTTATTGTTTTGCTGATACTGCGGACAAAACAAGATTGATGTATCAAGTGAGTATTCAGATCAAAAGAATAATAATAAGTAATATTTATTTATTTATCTGCTGTTTGTAAGTCAAGTTATTGTAACGAACATTACTTGAATCTCAAAAACATAAAAACATTTGTCAGCATGGGCAAAAATGCCCTTTCCAGTCCTGCCTGATGGGGTTTATCAATAAAATACCTTAAGTTAAACATAGAAATTAAAACTCATTTCAGAAAGAAGGTGCATCTAAAAAAGTGGCTGTAGAGGCTGGTGATGCACTCATCTGGCAGACATTAGCATCTGTAATTATACCTGGATATGCCATTAACAGGTACAGCACTTTTCTTCTTACCATTAATTCATATGGATATTTTTGTGTAACAATGTATTTTATGTCAACCCACGACTTGCTGGAGATAATACACAATTGTGTACAAACAAATGTACATACATAGTACAATACAGATATGTCAGATTACAGGGGGCGCCAGATTAGACAGGGGCCAGATTACCAGGGGTCCACTACTTCAGAATTAGGCGAAGGCTCCTTTTTCATAAGTAATATGAAACTATTTAATAGAATTTCCATTTAAATCACTTGTCAAAGCATATCAACTGAGAAGGTTTATTCTGTGCTATTGTGTTCCAAATGCCTTTGTACTTAACTTTTAATCAAAGTGTATATCATCCATTCATCATACCATTTATTCTTAAATTTTGATGAAAACTCCAAAAAGTCAGGCAAAATATAAACTTTGCTTCCTTTCAAACATGTATTCTTTGCCAAACAATCAGCCTCTAAACCTTTGAGTTCGATATGAAATGGAACCCAATTCCAACCTCAGAGTCAACCCATTTTGAAGTAGGTTTATTTTGCAATGTAATGTAATATAAGCTATGTAATGTAATGCAGTCCCAACTTAGTACTCTAAGATTTCCACTTGTTTTTGTCTCTTTAAAAGATTGAAATCGAAGAGAAAACTTCTTGTCACAGTATTTTAACCAGAAATCTCCAAATTTCTACAGCATTGGCATCATGTCATTTAACAACAAGACTATTTTGTAATAATGTATATATTATAATTAAATTTAAATATAGGTACTATGAAAAAACTATCTTCATTTTGTATGTAAAATTCGAAGATTTTCTTTCCCTGATATGATTGACATTGAAATAGGCCTGTGACATATATTATTATGTAATTCTTTGCGTAATTGTATCATAAAAACAATATTTATGTAATTGTTTTCAGGTTATGCTTTTATACACTCAGGGGACTGAGCAGATTTCCCAAGATACCAATGTTAGCAAGAAACTTGACTGCAGTGGGAGTGTCTTTATTGTCCATACCCATCATTGTGGATCCTATAGATGATGGAGTTGACCTATTAATGGACTCTACTTACAGAAAGATACCATTTTAATGATAAGATATAACTATGAAGCCATGATGATTGCTCTGGAGATGTGTATAGAAAAGCAATATTATGGGAAGAATAAAATCTTCAATCAATCAACAACAACGATCAGCTACAGAGAATGTTCCTGAATAAAGGAATTATAAAACTGACTTAGGTAACAATTGAAAGTTCTTTGGTACAGCTCCAGTGTTACAGTTTATACAGCTTGTAATCAGTAAGTTTATAAGCCCTGTACAAATGATTTAATCACATTTTTTTTTGTTAAATTAATTGCGCCAAATTACATAAATTGTCACTTGAGAATACTTGGTGCAACCAGAATGAAAATGTCTATTAATATTTTCTGGTTACTTCGTTCTGTAAAAAGTACCTTTTTAATGAAACCAGATGGAGAATGATCAAATGCCTTTTATGCTATAAATCATCCTCACAATTAATATGTATATAATTATCAAGTGAGCTGTCCAAGTAGCAGCCTTGAGACAAAATATAAATTATTATAAGGTGCTTAGGTAACCCCAAATTAAAAGCAATACTTTAGAAAAGCAATTGATGTTTCAAATGATTTTAATTCATTATAGTAGAATTTTATTTAGTGAGGTTCTTTAATTTGAAGTTGATCCATGTACAATATGTAGATTATACTTTGTTAATTTTGTCATATGTCCACCAATATATTTAATATCTAATTTATTTAAGAAACCTAAGATGACTTCCTGTATGTATTTACATATATATATGTACGATGTGGCTGGGCGACGAGAGTAGGAACTTAATGGGTAAGTAGTACACCTATTTTGTCAATAAAAATATATGAATGTGATATGGCAGCCACTTTTAGTTTTTAATTCTTTAAGTCTTTACATGAGGTGCAGTTACTAGTATGATAGTTTTTGAATTGAAGTGTTATCTTAATGAAGAAGGTTTTGTTATATACCTAGAAGTATTGCCTACGCGTATTTGGCTAAATTATTTTGCATGACTTATACTGCTTTTAAATAAAAAAGTGAAAAATCCAAATTTTATCCAATTTTTTTCAGTTTTAACGATTTTATACATTAACAACCCTATTAATATGCCTTTTTCACTTATTTTATATATACTTATTTCATTAAAATACATACAAAACAAATCTTAATGTAAAATTATTTTGAAACTATTAATGGTTGAACTTAGCTCTTCATTACTTATCAGCAACTGCTAGCACTTAGTTGTATTTTTGTTTACCAGGTAACCTTACCTACTTTTCATTAGATTAGTAAAAAGCATGTTAGCAAATTTTGCTTATGTAAAACCCTTAAAACAGAAAAATATGGAAAACGCCCCAAATTTAAGTAATTGCGTTTTTTTATCTAAAAATGGTAGGACTCATGCAAATAATTGAGCAAATTTAGTCACTTTATAAAAATATTGTGATTTAGGTAACTTGTTTAAAAAGTTACAACTCGGGTTGAGTTGTCATGTCATTATTTGTATTGATGAAAATACGTATATTTTAAACCTATAAAGAATGTCGCCCGGACACAATGTATATATTGCAATCATTGATTAAACTAAAATCGGGACGTGACCTTCATACATACCACAGATACATATGACACAAATTTGTTGGTCCTTAACATGAAAGAGATAAAGTGATTCGAAACTGGGCTTGGTGTCTATACCCCGTCCTTGCCACAGTTGGTCACAGCAGTTCCGAACTTAGTTTTATTTCCATCAAACATTTGAAAGAACATATTTTATAAGAACACATTTGAGTTAAACTATATTTATATACAAAAAGAGTTGGAAATTATTTTAAAGTTTTTAGATAATAGTTTGAATTTCGTGTTGAATACTTAGATAATATATTAGAATTTGAAATCTAATGTTACAAAAATTAGGACCCCTACCCTTTGTCACACTTCGTCGACCCCGATTTAAATTTAACCTTGGCCCCAGGCGAGCAAGACATAATATTTAGTGTTCGTACAATTGTTATTATGTTTGTGTCGTGTCGTATATTGTCGGTTCGTGATATTTGACAAGTAAAATTAGGCGACCGAGAGCTAGAGTTTCTGAGGTGCGTTCTTGAGGAGCTAGTCACCTATCTTCTGCTAATTTTGTTTAATCAAAGATTGAAATGGTATCTTGAATGAACATTCCAACACATATGTTTAACAATGTCTCAAACTTTGTAAAAAAGGTCTGTGTGCAAATCTCTGAATCTATAATATTCTATTATTAACCAGTTATTACTTAAAAAGTAATAATTTGAGGAATTGACATTTAAAAATCACCAAAAATTGGAAGCACTGCTATTGACTTGTTGTTAAATTATATTTTTATGTATAATGTAGTAAATAGGATTCTTGAAGCAATTATTACTAGTGTATAGAGGCTAAACAAAACGTAGACCAAAGGCTGCAGTATTATTTTATTTTATTTAGAATAGTTTCAATGTACCTGTAGTTAGTGGGAAATTGTAGAAAGTTCAATATGTTTTAAATAAAAACATAAAATGTTTATGTATGCATATTATTTAATAATAAAATTATTAAATATCACAATGAGTGTTTATATATTAGTACACAACATTATTGCGAATTGAAGATAAAGCGTTTTAGGTATGGGTAGTGGTAGAGAGAGATGTAACTTAAGTTTTGTTAAGTAAGACAAGTACTCATCTTTTGAGAATGTTGATTTTAAAATGTTACTTATCAAGTCGGATAAAACAAAGACCATATTTTTTCAGTTTTCTTCTAGACATTGCAAAAGTTCATAAGAGTTTATAAGAATCACAGAAATTTAAGTGATTTTGAATTTGTACTCTTTTACTGCTTACTGGAGAATTGTTCATTGTCTTTATTACAAAGAATGCTACTAGATGGCGTTGTGTGTATGATAATATTGATTTATATCAAAGTGGACCCTATTTTGCACCATGCAGTTTACTTCTTACAGTACTGGTTTGAGTTACAGGACAGGAGATGAGTTAGCATTCTAATTACCCGGTACAATACTAAAATGTACAAACGGCACGCATTCATGAGGTTAACGCGAGATCCAGCCATCGCCCTCCTCAACCATATTAGAGGGAAGTGGTCTTTTTAGACTATTACGATTGGCTTAAAATTTCAATATGTTGGACCAATCAAATATGTATGTTCGAAAATGCCACACTTGTCTAGTTCGTGATGCTATATGTTATGCTATAAGGATACCTATAAATGTTTTATTGCACGTTAATTTTTGTTGTTGGGAGTTTATTTTATTTTATTGAGGCGAATATATTGTTTTAGGACTAATGCCATAAAATGGTGCAATAACATTAATGCCATTAATTGTAAAGAGTATTTTATGCTTATGATTGTGATTGTTGAAAAAATTTTATATGAATAATATCTTGCGTGTTTTTGTAATGTATAGTTTTGCACTAGCCTTCAAAAGCGAGCATATTTATGTAAGAAACAAAGTTGGTTTACTCGCTTTATCCCTAGATGTCGCTGTATCTTATAAAAATTAACGTAACTCGCACTCAGCACACTGGTATCGTAAACTTTAACCATTTAGCTAAGCAAGAAAACGCAAACAACCACTTGTTAACGTACCAGTCGTCCACATGGCCGGCCAATTTCCTGAGGTAATTTGAAAAGTAAGTTTTTTATTCAGCTTTTCCAGAGATGTACGGTTGTATACCTACTTGTATGTTTGTGGCTGGACTTTGATCCTTACCCTTTTTTTTTTAATAACATCTATTTTTAAATCTCATCTGACCATCGTTTAGAGTTTAGACATACTCAAAAATAAATACTTAAGGTAGTCAGTGGTTTCAGTTTCCAACTCGGTAATACCAATGCAAAAACCCTTAGTTGTACCTACGGTAGGTATTCCTCCAATTCCAACCAAGAATTCCTTCCTTAATGATTTAGGAGAACTAATAACCAAACTAAAACATTTCAGATAAAACTTTAAGTTTTTAGTTATTCTTGCCCCACTTTGCAGCCCAGTTTCAACCATGTATGTCTGTTGTCATCTTGGGTGTGAATTAGCCAAATATCGTCTGGGGGCGTTGGACTCAGTATGCCGAAGAGCTTGAAAACAGCAACCATAAATTAACTAAAATGAGATCGCACTCGCAACAAGTGGAACCTTCGCCATTTCTCCACCAGTTAAGTAAGCGCAGGCAGAAGTTCGATCCGTTTATGGTCTATGTATTGAAAAGCTAGGTGGTACAAATTGAGTGACTGGCGTCTGGATATTTTTATAAAATATCTTCAATAGATGCAGAATATATTGTTTTAATTGCTGTGAATATTTCACACTATTTCCGTACGGGGTAAGGCTTGAGCAACCTTACCCTCGCTCCATTTTGCCTTCAGTTCCCTTGTAAGTAGAATTTTCATTTTATTTATTTAGATTTAGATTAAATAACTATGTTATCATATTTGTCAACTTTATAGTTAGGTTACTTATCTATCGAGGGTACTTAGACTAATTTCAGACCTACCTTACCTAAACGGTAAATAAAAAGCGACTCTGCAATATGCTGTATGAGTCCATTTTAATCTGATAGTATGATTATATTTCTTTAGCGAAATGCCATTATAATATGTTTATATTTGACGGCCGAGTGGTGTTGTGGGTCCTGCTTCATACGCCACAGGGCCCAGGTTCGAGTCCTGCTCGGGGCATTAATAAGTGTGATGAACACAGAGGTTTGTTTTCGGGTCATGGTTGTTTATATTTATATATGTATGTTTATTCTGGGTTCCCCCCCAGTTCGCTGTATGGTCATGCATAACACTAGCTCAGCTTACTTTGGGGCCATACAGTTGGCGTGTTCGTCTGGGATTTATTTGTTTTATTTATTATATTACAATGTTTCAGACTGATATCTGTATGATCATTTAAAATTATTTTACTTGCGGAAACCACAAATAGTTTGGTTTCCAAATGTCTGTAGTGTTTAATTTGCCACAATCTGTGGTGCTTGGTCGCTCTTTGACTATGAACCTTGTTCGTAAGTTCTTGTCGTAGATGATCCGATTTTCATCATTCTTTTAAAAATGATTCAGTTTTATTACGACTTAAAAGGAAATCGCATAGGAATACACGGTTTCCTGAATTTATTACTGTGAGCTCGCTTGGTGTCTGAATATCCAGCTTTTTTGTATTGCCAAACTTTTTCAAATGGTTTAAAACTGTCTTGTGTTCAATGTCCAATTCATCAACTACGTCGTAGCTACTAATATTGCGATCTTGCTTCACTTTTTCAAAAGCGGCGTCGATTTGGGCGAGTGTCGTTTTTGACATCACAATTTCCAGATTCGCTTGAACCAACTTTATGTTGCTCTGACCCATGCATGACGTACCATAAACTTCGCAAATTTTTTTCGGGGTCGTTAATTCCCTTTTTTGTATACATTCCAGAATGTGTCAAGTTTATTTTTTAGTCTCGGTAATTTTGTAGAACAAAAAGTTAATAAACAAATGTTTTATTTACGAAAATAACAAAACAAATACCTAATCTTCATAATAGGTCTTTACCTATGAAACTGCCGTTTTGCCGTACTGGCCACTTCAAATGAAAATATTTTTTTTTTGACTGATAATTCTAATTTCAAATTAATTTTATTTGACAAACATGGAATTCTTTTTCTAAAATCGTCATTTGTTTAATAGTTAGTGTTTTGTTTTCAACGCATTCGAACATTTTTCGTCATCATGGATAAGTTAAAAATTCGAGTAATTATGGAGTATGAGTACCGTCGTGGCAGCAAAGCGGCACAAGCGGCACACAACATGAACGACGTTTACGGAGCGAACACTACAAACGAACGCACCACCCGTTATTGGTTTACCCGCTTCCGTTCTGGAAATTTTGACCTGAAAAATGAACCCCGTGGTCGTCCGAAAACTTTGGTCGACAATGACGAATTAAAGGCAATTGTGGAAGCTGATGAAACTCAATCCACGGCTGAATTAGCAGCAGCTTTCGACGTTAGCATCAAAACAATATTGGTCCATTTGCGTCAAATTGGCAAGGTAAAAAAGCTTGACAAATGGGTACCCCACGAACTCAATGACCGCCAGCGCGAAGTACGCGTGGAGACGTGCCTTGCACTGCTCAGCAGGCATACAAATGAAGGAATTCTGAACCGCATTGTTACTTGTGACGAGAAATGGATCCTGTTTGACAATCGTAAGCGCTCAGCAAGTTGGTTGGACCCTGGTTCAGCACCCAAACAATGCCCTAAACGAAAACTTACCCCTAGAAAAGTGATGGTCACTGTTTGGTGGTCTAACGCGGGTGTAATTCATCACAGCTTCTTGCCAAACGGGACAAGCATTACTGCAGATGTGTACTGTGAAGAACAGAACACAATGATGGAGAAGCTCGCACGTCTCCAACCAGCTTTGGTCAATCGTCCGGCTCCACTGCTCCTGCACGACAACGCGCGACCTCATACTGCACAGCAGACGGTCTCCAAGCTACAAGAGTTGGGGTTGGAAGTTCTCCGTCATCCGCCGTACTCACCAGACCTTCCGCCTACAGACTTCTACTTTTTCCAGAATTTGGATAACTTCTTGGCGGGAAAAAAATTCAATACCCGAGAGGCAGTACAAAATGCCTCTGAAGAATTTGTTGCCTCCCGTCCAGCTGATTTCTTCAAGAAAGGCATCAATAAGCTACCAATGCGTTGGCAAAGATGCATTGATTGCATGGGTGATTATTTTGATTAATAGAAATAAAAAATATATAAAAAAATTACGCTTCATTTATTTCGTGAAAAACGGCAATTTCATAGGTAAAGACCTAATATTTTACGGTTTTTATATTATATATCTAACACTAAAACCTCAGAAGGTAAATCACTTACGTGATTTTATCACTTTTTATTTGAAAATAGGTATAGGTACAGTCAGGGAACTTGTGCAGGCTCAGATACTTACCCAAATCCCCTGCAGTGTTGTCGCCTCTTCAAAAATGGTGGGCATCAGGTGTGGTATGCCAACTGCCTTACAAAAATGGAAGGATATTCAATTTATGTTACATAATTTATTAAAGTCACAAAAGATACTATGTGTTTAATGGGTTTTGACAAATTTTGGAAAATTTATTTCTTTTATAAATTTATTTATTAAAAAAATTATTTCTTCATATTAAACACACCACATTGGTATTTCGTGAAAGAACATTTCAAAAAGAAATCAGTGCTAATGTTTTAATAATAACCTGTTGACAAAGGGTGTTGCTTTAATGGCGTTGCTAGGTGACGCTTGTGACGTCACACGCAAGTAAACATTGTTTACCTAACCTTATAATAACAGTAAAGCTAAAGTAAATTTCATCAATTTCCCTGGTGCATAAAATAAAGTATACTGTCACGGTGTACAAATACGTTAGTACAAAATGTAAATAATCCAAGGACTACAAGTACCAATGACAAAGAGAATGTGCATGAAATTTCTAAGTTTTTATGAACATAACCTTAAATAAGATTTTAAATAATGAAACCACTAAATGGTTAGAAAATTAATAGGTCCCACGCGGTACTTACATTTTTAATAAGATTTTAAATAATGAAACCACTAAAAGGTTCGAAAATTAATAGGTCCCACGCGGTACTTACATTTTTAATAAGATTTTAAATAATGAAACCACTAAAAGGTTCGAAAATTAATAGGTCCCACGCGGTACTTACATTTTTAATAAGATTTTAAATAATGAAACCACTAAAAGGTTCGAAAATTAATAGGTCCCACGCGGTACTTACATTTTTAATAAGATTTTAAATAATGAAACCACTAAAAGGTTCGAAAATTAATAGGTCCCACGCGGTACTTACATTTTTAAGTTTCAGAGCATAAACAGGTAGGTAGGTTGGTGTTATCAGCTCGCACAAAATTTGTCTCTGTTTTGAAATTTGAAACTCATATTATGTAGCTAGTTATAAAAATGATTATTAAACTGGTTTAGATATAGTTCAAAGAACGGATAAAACGCTCAAAAAAACAAAAAGTGCGTACTACGACCAGCAAAGAAGTCATGTTTACTTGCGTGAGGCGTCACCAACGTTGTGACCAATAAATTCCAACAAAAGAATAGATAGCTTTACCTATCCAAAGATAACGACCAGACGCATGGCGTATGGAAGTGCTCAGGAGTTAAGCAACTACTCGACCTTGACAATTAATTCATGACAAGTATATATACCCAATTAATTTGAAAATATGTAGATATCCTTTCTTTATTAGTGTTTAAACCGTGGCAAGCCATGTTGTAATCTTGTACAAGTATTTTTCGAATAGCTGATGTAATCTCACTTCCCTCTAATATGGTTGAGGAGGGCGATGGCTGGATCCCGCGTTAACTCGTGAAAGGGTGCCGTTTGAGGGTGTTCGTCGTTTGGATACTTGGGGGGAGGGAGACTTGCCGAGCTAACAGATGCAGAAAAGAATAATTTTGTATAGACATAAAGAGACTCTGTAAATTTATTTTGAAAAAAAATATACCCGTGAAGTTTCTTGCCAGTTCTTCTTCACGAAGGTTTTTTTCGAACTGGTGGTAGAATCATGTTTTATTTGACGTCAATAAGAACAAGTAATTGTCAATGTTGAGAAATAAATATTTGAATTTGAATTGAATGTATATTATAAATACATATGCGAATGTTTAGTTTAAGTATTTATTACCGTTTTAAAAATGTACTGAAATAATACGCGTTAATGTATGTGTCCGCTGAAATAATGTCTTTATAACTGCAATGTACAAGACGTAAGCTATTTCATAATAGTACAAACAAAATTTTTGTTATTTTTTAACGCGGAAGAAAATTTGAAGACATGTTTATATTTAAAGTACATAACACTTGTGTTACGCGACATACCGCATTCATATAGACAAACAAAGTAATTATCTAGTAAACAATACAGCTGTACATTGCTATCTCTGAGTTATTCTGAAAGGTATATGAAAAAACGCTTTAAATCTATTTTTGACTTCTAGAGTAAATCGAATTTAGAAATTCGATTTTTAATATATTTATCAGTAAAAAAGAGACGAGTCATACCTAAACTTTACCCATAGCGTGAGGATTGATCAAATAAATTTTTACTATACGATCTGTCTTGACTTGCTATAAGTCACTTCACCATTGCTTATAATTTGAGTCAATGTAAGTCGTCGTTTGACTGTGTTCGTCGTTTGGATACTTGGAGGGAGAGAGACTTGCCGAGCTAAGATTTAGTAGCAGTATATATGGGGGTCGCAGAGGCGACGGCGTTTGTGATCGAAGCGTATCGCAGAGCTTTTCTCTGGATTCACGTCGATTCGCCATTTTTTGAACCAGGCTCCGAGGTCGTTTTCGGCCTTCTGGAATTTGGTGATGAGTGTGTCGACGTACACGCCCGTTTTCGGGTCATGGTTGTTTGTACTTATACGTACCTATGTTTATTCTGGGCCCCCCTCCTTAGTTCGCTGTAGGATGATCCATAACACGAGCTCTGCTTACTTTGGAACGATACAATAAGTGTGTTTGTCTCGGGATTTATTATTATAATTATCGTTGGTAAATATCTACTTAAGATATGATGACGTGTGAAAATTTTCTTTGATCACGTAATAAAAACTAAATGAGTCCATAACTTATTTATCGAATGAACGTGCGTGACATATTTAATGTGCTGCAATACTTTTTATAATCATTTTTATTCGAATGCTGCCTTCGAGTATTATTTTAATGCTAGTGGAGGTACCAAAGTATTTCGTTTTCCTATTTATAATTGTAGGTACTAAATTTCATGTAAGATAAAATCGTAATGAAAATTCTACTTTAACTGGGTTCAGCTGAAAAAAGTAGCGTAATTGCATATGAAGATAAAATACATTTCTGTCGTAAAATGATCTCCATAACCGGATTATAAGAACGAGTGATTGACGTTCGTAAATAAATGTTCTATACCAAATTATAATATCATATCCTGTATTAAAGTTCACTTAACAGTCACTCAAACTAAAGTCCGTCACTCAAACTAAAGTCGGTTTTCAAGTTTCTGGCGAAACCAATTTACGGTAGCGGTAACGCCAAATAAACTGGCATTTTATTTGATTAAGGGCTGATTTTTCAATACTCAGATAAATTCTATCGGTAGAACAATTTTGAGACTTTAACGTAATTTCTGTGGACAATGTTGTCAAGTGTTATTCTCCAGATAAAAATTATCTGAGCGTAGAAAGATCATATGCTAAATGTGAAATGCTTAATGTATGAAATTGAATTATGCCTACGAAACATACAATCACAGGCAAAAAAATGTGAGAGGCCCTCGAAATGTATTTTTTTAACCAAATCAATGAAAGAACAGGGAAGGTTGGTCATTGCAGAAAAAATAGAATTAATCGATATTATATTCTCGATCTTATTATATAGTAGGATAATTTAAAATATCTTTGTCTATTTTGATTAGTAGTAACAAGCAATTTATTGGTTGCTTATTTACGAAATACCGCCGAGTGCCCTCCTGCAGCTTTGATGGATGCTAAGCCAAAGCTCCGTGAATCCACAGTACCAGAAACACAAACATTACTCGGTTCCTGGCATACTAGACCCGAAACACGAAAAAAACACCTTCATTATTCCCAGCGTCTTATTTCCTTTAATATCATGACACTCACATCGTCGAACGCTATTGGATATAATTATTCTACATGAAGCAATAAACGGCCCTGTTAGCTCATCTAATCTAATCGGTGAAGTCAGCCTTATAGTAGGTACTGCAACGTTTGCTTGTGCCGCATTTATTAAAAGAGGTTATTGCACAAACAAACTTGCCGACATTTATGACTGGCAACTTATAAGTCTGTCAATATTTGATTTTATTTGTAAAATGTAAAAATATATATATTATGGAAGGTTGTTCCATGGCATCCCTTGATGGCATTCCTTGACGGAATTCCTTTACGGAATTCTATTGCGGGCTTCGTCCCCAAAATAGTCTAAGAATTATTAATTATATTGTTATAAAATAGATTCCCCATAAATAAAAAGTAATTTAAAGTTATAAGTGTTTTTCCTTTGTTCATTAGGAAGACCTCCCTAGGTTAGATTAGGTCCATCCCGGGTACCGAACCCCGAGATGGTGGAGGCGCCGCGCGCAGTGTAGTGTTTTGTGTTTTATTTCAGCTATATACGTCGCTGAGTATGGCGGAAGGAAAATTTTAGAAGGCAAGAGCCGTCTGAATACCAAGTATAAAGGAAAGACTAGAAGGTGATTCATCCAACGGGCGAGGAAGGAATTTCCCAAACTTCAACCGGCGTCAGTGGGACAGCTTGAGATATTGTTGATGCCGATTGATCAAGACAATGTTATAAGAAGGTAATTAAAGATTTCTATCATTTGCTTATCATCGAAGGTATGATAGTGCAGCTGAATGGGGCGAAATTCTGCGCTGATTTGGATTTAAACTGTGCCTATTGGTAATTATCGATAGCGGAGAAGGATAGACACGAAACGGCAATCATCACACCGTCTGGATTATACGAGTTTACAATTGGTTTCGTTACATTGTCCAGAAAGAATATTGGGTGGAAGTCGAAAACTTGGTCGACCATATGAAGGTTTATTTCGAGTATTGCGATATATAGGATGTGACAATTATCTTGTAAAAAAAATACAAAATAACCAAGAATTGATTGTGCATGTGAATAGATTGGAACCATATAATGTTCGATAGAATAGAATTAATGATGAAATTGTGTCTGTATTTATATATGTGAAATGGGGTTTTTGTATATACATTTATTTCTTGAAATATTACAATAATATTATAATTTCTTTATTCTTAGAATTAATAGAGTAAAAGTACACATTTAGGTGTACAAATATGTATATCGTTCATTTGTAGATATGCAACGGTTAGAATTTCGTTGGGGTTTTAGAATAATATAAGAAACTAATATTTTCTTTCTCAAATTCTATGTACACTTCACAACGCAATGTTCCGAGATGATATATCCTGCAAAGCCGATCCAAACAGCATCACCAAAAAGGAGATGCAATGGATGGACGATGCAGATAAAAGAAAATAAGGAAAAGGTTTTTATATATTATATATTGAGATAAGAGGGTATTTTATTTAATAATTTAATAAATTAATTTTAAATACCCGAAAAGAAACCTCTAAGGAGCGGCAGGTACACGCGGCACGTATTTACCGCGTTACATTTTATTTACGAATCATAAATATACGTGTGGTGCCAATGCTCTAAAGAAGTCACTATAGATAATGTGCACGTTTAATTTGAGCCACGCCTAATAATCTCCATAAGAGAGAAGGTGATAGCCGATTTAGCTATGCGGCCAAAGTTTACGAGTATATATAATATTGTGATATTGATGTCTGTGGGTCAATACGCGATGTAGAATAGGATCCTCAGTAGGGTTGAATAGTAAAAGGGTTGTGATGGAATAGGTAATGTATTTTTAAACGTTATTGGTATAGAATTTTGTCAGGTGTATTTCGGTGCATTTTGAAAAAGTTCTCTGCATTGCGTTGTGAAATATAAATCCTTTAATTTATAGATATCATTCTGGGTTAAGTAAAATACTTTGGATCCGATTTTATGATCTATTCATAGGAAGGTTTGTCCGGTAATAGTTAGGCAGGTAAAATCTTAATATTTAGGTAGGTAATATTTAAAGTTTCGAAAGTTACAAACTTTCAAATAAACTTTTAATCATTCAGAAAAGTTTAAAGTTAATATGACAGTTCATGTCAAACGTGTTTGTTTTGCCAACTGAATGATAATGTTTGATAATATAATTTGATTAATTTAGCATTAATTTTAATATAAATGGGATTAATTAAATTTACTTTTATTGGGATATTAATGTATTTATTACTTATCAATTAATTATAATTATAATTTGATTGTATTCAATGGGTTATTTTAACAATTGTTGATTAATTTAATAATAAATATTGGTTATTTGAATTTGCGTATGATTGTGTAACGTAAATGATTAATATGGGGTTGTTGATTATTCATGAATTGTATGAGAAATTATAATAACTTACACTGTTTTATTTAGATATTAATTAACCAGCCGGGATCTTGGCTGATTTTCATCAGGTTTTGTGGCTAAGGCTCTATTGATGGAGAATAAATACAATAAGATCATTTTTGGTGTAATAAGATGTTGTAATTAAACATGATCAAGTATATATATTCCTATCGGTAGGGGGCTCATCTGAGAGTAATCCCGATTAATGTATATGGTCCTGATTTAAGTAGGGTCGTTATTTAAGAATGAAATGTATATAGGAATTTATTTAATCAGCTTCACTGATTAAATAAATTAAACAAGAGGGGCGATTGCAACGTTTGCTTGTGCCGCATTTATTAAAAGAGGTTATTGCACAAACAAACTTGCCGACATTTATGACTGGCAACTTATAAGTCTGTCAATATTTGATTTTATTTGTAAAATGTAAAAATATATATATTATGGAAGGTTGTTCCATGGCATCCCTTGATGGCATTCCTTGACGGAATTCCTTTACGGAAATCTATTGCGGGCTTCGTCCCCAAAATAGTCTAAGAATTATTAATTATATTGTTATAAAATAGATTCCCCATAAATAAAAAGTAATTTAAAGTTATAAGTGTTTTTCCTTTGTTCATTAGGAAGACCTCCCTAGGTTAGATTAGGTCCATCTAGGGTACCGACCCCAGAAGCAAACGTTGCAGTACCTCGTTCCAACTTTAGATTTACCACCCGGAAATAGTTTTACTTTGGCAACGTAAAACTAACTAAGGTTCCAATTCTCCTCTTAAGCGTACTACTAGTGTTTACAACGAATTGTATAAGGTTAACAAAGACACTGACATTTTTGGCTCATCACAGCCATAACGTTAAAAGCAAATTCGTTAAGCCCCCTCAGAAACATGAAGATACAACCTAATGCAGTAAAAATATATTGTATTTGAATAACTAATGTAATAAACGTCCAGTATATGTATATATTCACATCAGTATATAACTAGTAAAATTAAAAAAGTTATTAGATTGTAATTATTATAAAGTAATAAATTATCTAGTTATTTTATATAATTGCAAGAATGATGTACATACCTGTAATCGGAACAAATCATATAACTAAAACTATACTATATTTTATATACTATAACTAAAATTGTATTGTCAATTGTTCGTTGGTGTGTCTGAAATAAATAAAGAATGCTGGTAGTAACGCAGGGAACAAGTTTGAACGCAGCCCCAGCTGTCGTCCACAATAATAACAATAAACTCTGATGAACAATAAATAATGAACTGTAATCAAATGTTAAATTAAGAAAATGTTAGTTTGTGGACTTATTGACGTACTAGCTAAGGCTATTAGATGACATTACTCTTTGCAATATTATAACTAGGCACCGGATTGTATGCAATTCTACGTTTGCATATGCGATCACATATACCGATATTGCATATTTTAGTAGGTAGGTACTGTTTATGTTCTTGACAGCCGAATAGCCTCAGTTGTAGTAGCCCTGCCCAATACACCGGAGGTCACAGGTTCGAGGCCTGGTTATTTGAAGCCTATAAGCATTGTCCGGGGCATTAATTTATGTGATGAACAGATATGTCTGTTCTTGGTTATTTCTGTTGTTAACACATTTAAGCGTGTCGTGTGTTGTCTAACTTGGACATGGTGGCGAGCCCCAGCCAGAGTCACACCTAGCATGCGTACTCAAGAAACCATATTGAATCCGATCGGCTGGCTGAGCTGAGTCACACTGGGTGACAGCGTTTGCAGGATGAGGCGCGCGAAGGACACTTTTTGCTTTTGCACGCAATTCTTCATATTTGTTAAGTTAAAAAAAATGCACGGAATTTGACGGAGTGTTTAATAAAAAATTACCCAGGCCAATTTACGCTGATGGCTCTGGGGTTTTTTGATTTCTAATTGGTTATAATTAGTTTTTTGTTTGTGCTTATTTTGGCATTTTGATAGTGCATATAATCGGATGTCTCGTAAAAACTAATGAAGTTTTATGAAAAACAATTCAAACCTTTTAGAAGATATAAAAAATGCGTAAAAACAATCTGCTAGTAGAAGACTAAATAAGTATATTTCTAAAAATTATATCGTTCATCGTATCGAATGTGGTAACTTTTTATTTTTGTCATAGCTGGCAAAACCGCACGCACTCCACCTGACGATAGATGGCATCACATCAGAAATCTTTGATATTTTGATGTCGATTCGGACATCGATTACCGACGCGATGCCAGCTGCAGGCTTCGAATACAACTGCCTGTGATCGAGCGCCTGTTTCTTTACGTTCACGTGGTCATAGGCTATGGTGGTTTTTTTTATTGAAAAAGGATTAGACGATTGTCTTCTATCTCACCTGATGGAAAGTGACGATGAAGACGAAGGTGTTACACGTCTATCCACGAGATACCTATTCACTCGACGCTTGAAAGAACTAGGTTTTCTGGAAAAACAGACGCAGGCAGTTCATTCCACACCTTGGCAACCCGCACCAAAAAGGAACTATCGAAGCGTTTGGTTCGACTTCTTGGGACATACACCATAAAGGGATGCAAGGCCTGTCTGCGTCTAGTAGTCCGATGTAAGAAGGGTGTGGGTTCAACCTGATCAAACAGAGCATTCGCGCACTCTCCAAAACGTAATCTGTAGAAGACTGCTAAACTGGCAACTTTCCGACGATGGTTAAAATAGGAATGCCTGTGCTAACGCTCCAGGCGAGATTGTAAAAAAGACTGCGCTACTTTTATTGTTATTTGTATCAGGACATATTTTAGTATTAAGAGATTGCTTTTCAATCTTGGTTTACAGATTGTTATAGTGCTGTGTTACTATTAGTACTATTAGTATATTATTGTCTTGATATCTAACAGCTATGGATCAAATCACCTGTGTTCGCATGGCCTTTTTATCTTTTTTATTAGAAATATAAACCGCACCGGATCCACCTAATGGCGAAGGCTTCCGGCGACAGGCAAAGTTATTGCCAGTTGTATAATTTTATTCAAAAACCGAAGAGTCTAATACCCAGCTTTATTGATAGTATTTGTTTATTGTGTAGGCATCTTATCTTAGCATATCTAATTTAATTGTATTGCACAGAAAAAAAAAATATTGTCTGCCCCGAATGGGAGAAAAGTAATTGAAAATCTTTGAGTTATTAAGTTAAATAAACCATAACTGTTTTTAAACATTTAACATTAAATTATAGTAAATAAACCATGTTTGTTTCGATGTACAGATCTATTGGTTCTAAAGTTTACTGGTAATAGAGTTTCTTTGTTAAGATCACACCTGGGGCGGTACTACTGTCCTTCCTATTTGGACCGCCATAGTAACCTCGTTGACGTGGTTGTGTTCCGTTTAAAGGGAAGAAACAGCCAGTGCAACTGCTGGAACATAGGTGATTTCAACTCGGACAAGCGTCATTACAGTTCGTTCGCTTTAAATATACAGTGACGTATCGTCTCAGCATTAGGTTTTAGCTAAAAGCATCACCGACAATAAGAAACGGTTTACTTTTACTAATACGGTGCCCTCATTGGCTAATATTCGTAGTTGCATCGATGATTCACTGTTCTCTTATCGCGGATAGACTATAGTTAATAATCACTATGAAAAAATAAAACACTATGACTAATGATGTCCATAGGCGCGGGTGACGCTTACCATCAGGTGAGTGCCGTGCTCGTTTGCCAGCTAAGGCTATAGTAAAAAAAAACCGCATGTTTGTATTACATCTCTCAACAGTGTCCAAAAGGTGAATCTCCGATTTATACATATTCATTTTTACGACCTGGGCCTATTAAAGTATATTATTTGGTTGAAACAGTGTTACAATATTAAATACCAGTCATTGTCCGTGATCGATTATGATAAATAATTGTGATCCTCAAAATCTAACCTGATAAATACATTTGTCGGCATTAAGAAATGCATCACTTGATTGTTAACATTCTACCTATACTTATTATGTACTATACATGTGTTAAAATACATTATTTTAATACTATACAAAAATTACCTTAAAGAAACTTCACAAAATTAAACCACACCACTTCATTACACTATTAAGTCCACATTAAGGAATTATTTTCACAATAAAAATCTAAGTTGCGCGGAACACGAGTGAAGCGGCGCGCGCGCTTGTTTGTATCTTTCTTTGAATAGGCACGTCTCCTCCACGACCTCAGAACTCTTTGGTTGTAAATAAAAAATGTGGCACAAAGTGTAAGAAGTAGCGGTTTTGTTATGCATTTGAAGGAGTATTTAGTTGAAAAAAAAAAGTTGTGAGTGTGCTCGTGAGTTTGTTTTATGTTTAAGTTGGATAATAATATTATTACATTTTCTTCTTTTTTATTAGTTTCTTAGCTGACAAACGGCATCATACGACGCGATCCGGCGGCATCATTACTTGATTAAGTAATATCCATTGTTATGTTGGAGAAAATGACTGTCCTTGTTCCAGCTATTTTACGGGCTGATACTTTTTAACTAATGCTCTCGAACCTTGTCAAAGTAAAGCGAAGTTCAAATAGACTCACTTTGACAAGGTTTCGAATACGTTCCCTTGCCACGCTGTAAGAGTTAACTTTTGTATGTTGGTTGGTATGTTCACAAAGTTGGTAGGTTTATCTAGGGATTTACTTTATTATTATTAATGTGCACTTTACTGCTGTAAGGTACTTATGTTTTAGCAATTTTCTTATTGAGGGCCGTTTTCTAGGAGGGTTAAAACAGCAATCACGAAAAAACTCTACCTGCACTAAAAAATAAAACTATTTGTTCAATACACTGAAACGAAAAAAAAGTGCTGAATAGCTTGGTGCATGAGGATAGCAATTAGGTTTAAACCTACCTATATTTTCGATGAATAATGATGACACAAACAATAAGTTTACTCTACTTATAGGAACCCTCGTGTTTTTCGTCACTTGTCATCAGGTGAGATGGAAAACCAAAAGCCTACCGATTGTTAATATAAATATATAAAAGAATACCTATAAAATATCCTCGTATCTGTTCTTGGAAGCGAGGTATTTGAAAATATGTAGTAAGTGTAATAAGACTAGGCATATTGGTCTTGCAAGTATATACAGTCATATAAAAAAGAGGCGCTGAATAGAAGTCTATAACAATACAAATTATGCTTATCAATCATCATACCACGTTTTATTTTATAATTTTCTCTTCAATTTATAATTTTAGATAACTTTATTAAGGGTGCTAATTAAACAGACATCTTTTTAATAGCATTATTCGCCTCTAAAAATCTACATTGCCTTCTAAATTACTAAGTCAGCCACAATTTACGAGCGTCTGAACGATACTATCTTATCCGCTAAAAATATGTTGTTGCATGATGTTTTTGCTATAAAATTTTGAATTATCATCCAATTAACAGCCTAACATCAACCTAACCCAATTTTAACTACTACACTTTCTATAGAGTATTTAGTTGGCGTTGCAAAAAGACGAATTAGTGTATTAGAGGCTATCTCATTTTCCTTTGGCTTAGTTATAAAATTAGAAGTTTGATCACGTGGCCAATAAAGAAATTTGTGGCTAGACTTATAATTTCCCTGTTTATTAATTTTCATAATATTATAAATATGAATATTTTTATGATTGCATTTTTGTTATGCAGTCATTGTAGAACGGCTGAATTGGTTTCGACAAATTTTACAAGACAAGCAATAGGCTAGGTACCTCTTATCATACACACATGGACTTACAAACAAATGTACTTTCGGTGTGTGTTCAAGTGCGTCCGAGCAAAAATTGTGAAAATGGAAAAATTATTACGACAGTAATAAATTACTGAAATAAAGCTGTTTTATAAACGTTACAAAAGGAGACATTCCTCCAGTGCCTTCACAATGAACTGACAGGCAGATGTTTTTACAAACAATTTAATTTATCAAAAAGTATTTACTTTAAGTCACGCTTTTACTTCTTTTTAAATTAATATATTGAAATAAATCAATACACCTTGTGAGTAAAAATACCTAATTTTTTTTAAAGATAAGGAATACACAAAAAAAGAATAAGAAAAGCATTTTTGATTCCTGTCAATTATGATCAAGCTTTATTCTTTGGAGTACTCCAGCCCGTACCGAGCTGTACTCAACTCTTGAGTGCTAAATTGACTATATCGTTACATAGAGGCCCTGAAAAGTTTTTATAAAAACGCCACCATGTCAGTCCGTCTACAGGACCAGAATTCGAAGCCAATCCAACTGCAGCGAGGTTTCAGGCAAGTTGACGTCACATCACCCAAGCTTCTGGACTGGAGCGAACTTCGCATCTACATCAATAGCGAGTTCATCTCTCACTTTGGATTCCCTGACTGTGTCATAAGCATGGCTGAGTCCCTAGAAGAATTAAGTAAAATGTTGGATCAATACCTCAGGACTGTTCTCTCTGCAAAACTATTTTTGCTGTACACGAATGAATTTCTATTGGTGGGCATTAGCCGTTACGCTGACGACAGCACCGTTGGAGCGATATAATATCCAATGCGCGAGCAGTCTAAACCAGGTCATGCATCAGAGAGAATCGTTAACATAAGGTTGTGCAACTGGGGTGTAGCCAATCTTGTGAAATTCAACCCTCACAAAACCCAAGAGTCAACATACAAAAAGTCTATATGCACCAATTACAGACCATCTTGGGCTTCTGGGCATGAACATCACGTTGAAACGTAACTTCGGCTGGCTGATAGAAACCATGGCATACAGAGTTTCTAAATTTTTGGGAATCTGCAGTCATCTTTGGGATGATTCCGCGAAGACTTGAATTATTAGTCTCTGTCGACCAAAGAGCCTGTAGACTTATAAACGACGACAAAATCACATCTGCGAATTTACACAGCCAAAAACATTATCGCAAATTCGCTAGTAAGGTTACACTTCTGAGAGTGTGCGAAAGCTCTTTTTAATTTGAATTGTCAACAGAAATTTCACCCGTTTATAGTAGACGTGCCAAAAATTCGAGCAAATGTTTTGACAGCTAGTTTTTGGTCCACGTCACTAAAGATTGGAGCGATCTGTCTGCGTATGTTTTTTCAGAGAAATTCAATCCTGTACGCAAACATTAAGTTGTTCAATTTATGAATCTTTATTTTGAATACATATTTTATAAATCGTCATCGCTCAAAATTATCGTAAGATTGAAATTTATATCAAATTGAAGCTTCTACTAAAATCTCAATTTCACATTAAACACAGTAAGAATATAACAAAAATATTTTTTCTCCAATCAACGTTTTTCGTCCAAACAATAATAATCATAGATACGTTAATACACATGTGAATTAATTATAAACACAAACATCATAATAAAAAGACATTTAAAAAACATTTCCTAAAGTAAAAATATTTACTCAAGAAAACATGATAAAAACGAGGATTTATCGATTTTGGGTATTTATCGGATCTTTATCATTTGAATATTTACTCGCCGTCCCATCGCTAGACACGAACTCAAACGAAATGACACAGACTCGAAATATTAAGTCTCGCGCGCAAGCTCATCATTCTATCTCTTTTATTTATAGAGGGAGCAATATAATTGCGATTGTGTGATTTAATGTATCTGGGGTAGTAATAGAGCCATTTTTCAGGTTCGTAATGTTCTGTAACCTTGCTTATTTTCCGCTTATTTACTTTAACCAAAGTTCAGGAGTTTAGTGATAATAACCCTGCCGTTATAGTGACGTACTACGCGGCGTTTATATGATAAGGCCCCCAACGTTCAATTACATTTATGTATATACATGTAAGTAATAATAATTATTAATGGTTATATTATATATATATATATATATATATTATTCATGACTCACTTTTTTTGAAACTTTGCCTACATCCGTTCTACTACCTAAAGGTTGGCTGGTAGAGAATGCCTTGTAGCAATAAGCCACCCTGTACAATATAATGCTTGCATTTTTTTCATTAATAAAAAAATTAATAAAAGGACCTTCAGAGTGTATTTTTGTAGTTTACTACTTTTATGACAACAAATATACAATTTTAGGTGAAAGAAAGTATAGGAGCGGTTCAGTAGTATATGAATTTCTCGTTACAAATCTTCCCTCTTTATTTCTGATGTCAAAGGAAACTAATTTATTTTCTAAGCTAATGGATTAGAGAGCAAAAAATGTTTAAGCTATTATATAAATGCATAATACACCGCAGCATCCAGCGGTGTCTTTAACATAATAATCGCTATTGCCTATCATTTAAAACTTGCTATATTTAGTCTGAAAACCGTTACGTAGTACTTACTCCCTACTGGTTTTCTTGTGTTCACGGTGCATGCCGCTACAAACCTCCTTGCAATCAGGTCCAGGGTCTGGGGTCTAATTATAAATTAAACACTTTTGAACCGGATTTTATCACGTTTAATTATATAAAATAATGTTTTTTTTAATACTACGAAACGTGAAAACTTGGGAAATATTTTAATCATAAATTTATACAGAAACCAAGGAATAACGAATTATATATAACGATTTTGTATGTTCAAACTGCTCAGAAATTTATTTTACTATTAATAATAATAATAATCTTTTATTTCGGACACTTGATCCATATAAAGAGTTAGTAACAATTTTAAAATTATATATTAATGTTAGTAATCACAATTTGTTGATTATTTTATTTTATTTGTATATTGTAGGTTGCAATTATTCCAATGTTTTAATATAGAGCTATTAAATAGCGTCATAATTTTTATTAGTGATGTACGATTTTGACATTTATTTATAACATCGGAACGGTGAGGCTTTTTTAACGAGCGATGCTATTTAGGAATTGAAGGTGCAACTGTTCTATATTTATAAAAATGGAAGAAAAATATAGACGCATGTCATTTAGATATGGCCCGCGTCCGCAGCAGCCCAATTCTAGTCGCTGAAATCACTTTTTTTTTCCGTGCAACAGAACTTATACGAGTATATTACTTACCTTTGCTATAAATTAAACAGTAATTTTTAAAGGAAAATAAACCATATCGTCTACATTTTTTATATTTATATTTATTATTATTTTTGTGTTTGATGTATTTTTAACTTTTAAGTGAATTTTTCTGCCACTATTTACCCTTTTGTGGTTCCAGTACTCTAACTGAAGTTATCTCAAAAATAATAAAATTACCATCCAAATACCTTTTAACATCGACCTTAACATACTTAACTGACCATAAAGCTACCTATTTCTAAATCAAAAATTAAAGAAGAATTTGTTAACTTGACTTCTCGAATATTTTTAATATTACTGAACCAAATCAAGGTTTAGATGACGTAACTGTTTATCTACAGTCTGCTATAAGAAAAAATAATAAAACAGTTTACAATTACGTGGAGTAAGCGCAGTCTCAAATTGTAGATCAGCATTGAGTGCTGTATAAAGATAAAGAAAGCAAGAAAGAAATAATTTATTTGCAGAATATGGTCTAGGCTAGACGTCACAATCAATGTGTACAGCCTATTCAACCGTTGTGACGGTGTGCAAATGTTTAACTTGACTTTAGTTTGGAATACAATAGATAATTGGCGACAATACTTAAGCCGTCATTATATAAATATCAAAACACATTATTTTGCATTCTTTTAGTTCCAAAGTAAGTGAAATACATAATTAAAAAGTGTCAATTTACAATTTACGATGTCAATAAATATGCACCGCTATTTATTTAACATGTCTAGATGGCTTAACTTTGAACATAATGTATTTTAGATACCCAGTTTGTTTCTTTCATGCGTAGTCGAACTGTATACCTTCTATTCCATATAGCATAGGTCGTTAAAAAAACGACCGAGAGGTATATTTTTTACTCACGGACTACCTATAATAGCTTTTAAAAGACAAAGTTCAAAGTTGTTCGTATTCGCTTGACGTCCATTAAGCGTTTCTCTCACCAAAAATAAAATAAAATATTTCGACTTTCAATTACTGCTGCCTTATAAAAATAAAAGAGTTGCGCAGCCAAAGCAGTACCTATTTAAATTTAAAAATACGACTTATTCAAACATTCTCCACAAATCTGTTAATACTGTACCCACCATATGATGATGATGATGTGACCTCAGCTCAGGTCACACTCACTCAGCGACTCTGAGTAATATTCAGTTGGTACCGGTGCCCTCGAACATTTAAGAAGGATGGGACCTCTTTTCGCACTTATCGATATTCGAAGTTATCGTTGTGTCTTGTTGTTATTAGATGTTGCTAAAGTTGAATTTTTGAAATTTTATCATCCTTAGAGCCAATTCATAAAGTAAAGGAATGCGTCCATTGGTAAGAACTTGCTAGTAACAGGAATTCTGATATCGCTCATAAAAAAAGACTATATTGTCAATTGGTGGGATACAATCTTTTGAACTATTATCGAATGAGTACGAGAAAACTGTAAACGAAGTAGTAACTGAAAACCGATTCAGATCTAGGACGGAATAACTTAAGTATCCTTGGCTAAAACATAACACACTAAGAAGGATCGCTCCCAAAACGAAATACTTCACATATTCTATTGGAATAAGAACACACAACTAAATATTGCAATACCAATCATTTCCCACTCCTGTCCTAAGCCATCCCTCTGTAAAAGCACCTACCCAAAATTATAAAGTAATTTTAGGTAGAAAAGTGTATTATTCTGGCAACCGTATAAGTCAAACAAAAAAATACAATGCACAGCTCCGTTTCGCATTCTCGCACGGTACAGCTTCCCATCCCTTTCTACCCTAACCTACCGCTGTGTACTCACCCTAAATATCGCTCGAAGTAACCGCGTCTCCGTCGGTCCCATCGAAGCCAGCGACGCGCTGCGCTCCCGTCCCGCCGAAGCCACAGCTCCCTCCGCCCGTCTTCCTGCGTGAAAAAGCGCGCTGGACCGCGGTTTCTAACTTGTGCAAAGAGCAAAATTAATTACTTAAAAGCCGCCAACGCTGGCGAATCAATCAAAATTCAGGTAGCGACCGTCGACGACTTCCGGTCTTTCACTAGGCTTCTGTCGATCAATCAAATCGCGTATCACACCTACGCCCTCCCGGAGGAGCGTAAGATCCGCGCAGTACTACGGGGCGTCCCAACCCCCACGGTCACCCTGGGCAGTGCCACCGATGCCAGCTCTATGGCCACGCAGCGGCTAACTGCTCAGCTCCCCCCAGGTGCGTCAAGTGCCTGGATCCACACATAACGAAGGAGTGCACTTGCACTCCCGAATCCATTTCCCCCCCTGCCTGTGTGCTTTGCGGCCAGTCCGGCCACACAGCTAACTACAGGGGTTGCCCGCGCGCTTCGCGCTCCACTGCCAAGAGGGTCGCGCCTAAACCGGCGTCGCCGCTTACTCCCGCTAACTTCCCGCCGCTGCGCAACCGGAAGCAAAGCCCGTTCAGCCGACGCCTACTCCGGCTCTGTCTTGGAGGCAGCGTCCGGCCGTCCCACCTGCACCTTCCCTACCTATCTCAGCTCCCGTAGCTTCCGTAGGGCCGCGTCCCGCTCCGTCATCTGCACCTCAGTCGTCGTTGGCTGAGGACATGAAGACCGTGTTCAACGTCATCCAAAACGTAGACATTAACGAATATTCCATACTCGCACGCAAACTGCGAGCCGCCCACTCTCCTCAAGAGCGTTTATTCGCGTTAGCCGAGCATCACTCGCTTCTAAGTTCATTATAAATTTTTATTTTTTTGTATAAAGTCGTAAATAAGTAAATTATAATGTCTAGACCCGCGAATCCCGCGTCCAGTCGTATTAAACCCAAGGGCTTATCCCTAATATCTTTTAACGCTCGTAGCCTTAGCACCAACCTTCCCGAGATTAAACTGTTCCTTCAGAACAAAGAACCTGACTTATTCCTTCTCCAGGAGACATGGCTTACTCCAAACCGCTCCAGGGGATACGCTATTCCTAAGTACGCGTTTACTCGCAACGATAGGCCCAACGCCGACGGTTTCGGCGGCACCGCTATATATTACAAAAGAGGCTTCCATTGCTGTCCTCTCCCTACCCCTCCTCTCCTCAACATTGAGGCCACTGTGTGTATATTGGCTATGACTGGTCATCTGACCATCATCATAGCTTCAGTCTACATACCGTGCGGCTCCAGACCAATCCGAAGCGACTTTGAGGCCATTCTCGCCCTCGGCCATTCAGTCATTATGTTCGGAGACTTTAACTCCAAACATACTGACTGGACGTGCCTATCGACCAACACCAGCGGTATCGCTCTCCTCGACATCACTAACTCCCTTGACTTAGACGTCATATCCCCCATCACTCCCACTCACTATCCAAACAACCCGACTTATTCTCCTGACATCCTCGACTTTGCAATTATCAAGCGAATCAATCTTGATCTCAGGTCCATCGAACCGCTCGATGACCTAGGCTCCGACCATCGCCCCGTCTCCCTCGTGCTAGGTGCGCCTAACGATAACGTCACATCTCCTAAGACCTTTACCAACTGGAAAGGCTTTAAAAATACGTTAGTTTCAGCCTTAGAGGCACCGAACTCTCCGCTCGCGATTTCGCCCGACCAATTAGATAGCCCGATTAAAATAGATTCAGTAGTCGATACTCTCACTGATGCTATCAACTCAGCCATCAGCGACAACGTAATTATTGCTAAGCAAGGCAAACCCGCGCTTCCCTTAGCCGTTAGCAATCTCATTAAAGCTAAGAACGCGGCTCTCCGGAGAGCCAAGAAATATCCCACGCCCGCATATAGAACAGCTGCGAATCAGCTTCAACGTAAAGTTAGGTCTCGCCTCGCGGAACTCCGTGACACTCAGTTTAACGATCTCATGGAGAATATCTCCCCGTCCCACCAAGCGTATTATCGAATGGCCCGAGCCTTACGCGTAGACACCGCCTCTCACGTTCCTCCTCTCACTCGTCCCGACGGCACCATTGCCTTCGAAGTCGAAGAGAAAGCCGAATGCTTCGCAGACAGCATAGCGGCACAATGTTCGCCCAGCACGCAAACCGCGGATCCCTCCCACATCCAGGCGGTGGAGGACGAAGTTCTCCGCAGAGAATCTCTCCCTATCACCGACGACCCCGTCACAGTCTCTAATGATGAAATCTTGCTTCTCATTAGAAAGCAAAAGTCCAAAAAGGCTCCGGGTGTGGATGGAATTTCCAACCACGCACTTAAGCACCTGCCACAGCAGGTGCTTACCTTGTTAGCTATCATCTTCAATGCCTGCTTCGACCATAGCTACTTTCCAAAAGCCTGGAAAGAAGCGACAGTCATAGGCATTCCCATGCCGGGTAAACCTCTGAACGTCCCGGCTAATCACAGACCCATCAGCATCCTCAAGGCAATGTCTAAACTTCTCGAAAGAGTTATACTCTCTCGAATGCGGAACCATCTGTTTCCAACGGATGGCGACCCTCTCATTATTCCCCACCAGTTCGGCTTTCGCGCTAAGCACTCCTGCCCTCAGCAAGTCCATCGAATCGTCGAGTACATACTCGAAGGATTCTATCCGCGTCGTAAAAACACAATCGCGGTTCTCTTTGATGTAGCCAAGGCTTTCGATAAAGTCTGGCACAGCGGTCTCGTTTTTAAACTCTATAAAATAGGACTACCGGTTCGCCTAGTCAGATTAATCGCGTCGTTTCTTAAAGACCGTACGTTTCGATTCAAACATGAAGGCACGCTCTCCGCGCCTCGTCCCATAAAGGCTGGAGTCCCGCAAGGCTCAGTCCTCGCCCCTCTGCTGTACACCGTGTACACTAACGACATCCCCATCCCGCGGAAAGGCGTCGAACTCTCCCTCTTTGCAGATGATACCGCCCTTTACACTAAAGGTCAATCGATCCCGTATAACATCACCAGACTCCAAAAGGCCGTAAACGCCCTTGGTGTTTGGTTTCAAAAATGGCGTATCGATGTCAACCCAGAAAAGAGTTCTGCCATTCAATTCGACCACAAACTTCGTAATCGCCGCAACGATCCCCACATTCGAATGTTCCCATCCCCTGGAAGCGCAGTATTAAATACTTAGGCGTCACCTTAGATCAGACGCTTTCTTTCAAGCCACACGTCGGTAGAGTAACGAAACTCGCGCGTTTCTACTTAAGCCGCTTAAATAGTATGATAGGTAGAAAAAGTAAAATGTCTTTTAGAAATAAACGTACGCTTTATAACGTCTGCGTTAGACCCGTCATGTCATATGCTTCGCCAGTCTTTGTCCACGCCAATCCCTCCGTCCTGTATAAGCTGCAGGTGGTTCAAAATCTCTTCTGCCGCAGGGCCACAAACGCACCTTGGTACGTGCGCAACGCGGACCTGCAAAGAGATCTTGAACTACCTACAGTGCAACAGCACCTCAAAACACTCTCAGAATCGTTCTTCAAACGCGCCGAATCCCATCCCAATCATCTTGTATGAGATTCAGTCTCATATACTGCTCCTGTGTTAGATTCGAAATTCAAAGTCGCTAGGCCGAGAAACGCGCACACTGGCCAACCAACGCAGTTAACTTTAGATCTCGAGGCCCTTCAGGCCGCAAATCCTAATTCTAACGTAAATTCTAATTCTAACGTAAATCCGAATTAATGCAATTTTTATTTTTCATTTTTAATGTTTTATTTTACTTTTCATTTTTGAGCACCTTCAGTGCTATGTAAATCCCAGCGGGTGACCCCTTAAGGGCCCCGCTAGCGCGGCCTCTTTCTCCAATTGGCCGTCGCTCAGATGAAGGCTGAGTGGCAAAAATGCACGAGCCGACAGGGGGTTTTTTAGTGGGTATGGTCCTGGTAGGCGTCGGGACGAGTCCCACATAACTTCGATCGCGCGCGCGGAGTATGCGTCAGAGCATTTTTTATGTCCTCCTTCCCGTGGAGGGGAACCAAAAAAAAAAAAAACACCCTAAAAGACGAAAATACCAAAGTTTTCTGAACCTTGAATTCCTGAAACTTCTAACTTAAAATTGAGTTTAAAAAGCACTTGATACTATGTAGGACCAAAACTATATAGTCACATATAAAATAAATCGGAACGGCACTGAGGTCCTAATACACCTGCTTACATAATCGAGCTACGGCAACGAAATGGCCTTAGCCATAACTTTCAATAGCATTAATAAAAATATTTAGTTCTATATTAAGTGCTTCTTAAACATGAGTTTGAATTTATAAATTTACGGCTAAACCAAATAACAGGACCTTTTTAACTTTGTCATTGCCCTTAATCTTCGTACTATTACTAGTTTATTTATGGCCTAGCGCTGAGGGCGCTTAGCCGGGTCGTAAACTACTGCTACATACCATAGCACCTGAGAGGGCACGGACCTCGGCTTAGGACGTCGTATATTGAAAGAACCATTAAGAAACTCAGTAACATCTAATCTAATAAGACGTTACGCGGACGCCTGTAACGAGCCGACGCGTCTGGGTTCGCTGCGTACTCAGCTGACTTATTGACCAGTAGGTTGGGATGATGGGGACTGTTGTCAAATTAGCGTCCAGACGCCAACTTGATGACTGCTGCAATAGTGGAGAAATTCTAAATTGCGGAGATAGGGCGGGGCCCCAACGCATTAAAACGGGGGTAAGAACCTATTGTGAATAAAACCACACTGGCTTCGTCATGATGGGTCGGATGCAGTTTTGTAAAGTAAGCTTATTGCTAAGTGACATTTTACTCTTCTTGCAGATAAGATGAATATTTGACTTTTTAGCCAAGGGTATTGGAGTACCAAACTGAGTGATCAGACCTAATCTTTTGGAGGGTTTCCTAGAGGTGGTCCTAGAGCAGGTGGAGAGAGGGAAGTACACTGCTGCACTTTTTTCCGGATTGACTTCTATTCTCCATTTCCTTAACCATGCGCCTAATGCGTTGGCTGCGGATTATTCTAGTTAGCCTACGTAGATCCTATCAGGTGTGTATAGCGTGGTGTTGTCTGCGAAGAGCTCGACTTCTACTTTGACTATGGAAATGTAATAAAAAATAAAAATAGCACCAATTACTACAGCATACTTTCATCTTTTGCAGCTTTCATCTTTTTTTGTTCAACGGTCACTCGGTTAAACAAAATGAACGCTATTTTTGTTATAAAATCACAATATGCATTTTTAATGTAATAGACAAATAATTGCTTTACATCTCTCTTACTTTTCAAGGCAAATAAGTATATATTTTATTGTCTTTGCTCATTGTCTCAAATAATGAACCTTTTAAGAAAATATTTTAATCATTATTATAACGAGTCACTGTTATTGTAAAAAAATTAAGTAGACATAAAAATATTAAAGACCATGGAAAACATTGATTTAAAAAAAACTAATAAGGAGCAAAATAGTCCGGTCAAATTAGACCAAAAAATAAGAGTAAAGTTACCTAAATTCCCACCAAGCTGAAAATCGGTAAGATTGTTTGAAATATCATTAAAAACAAAATTTGAAAGTTCCCCATCTTTCCCCTGCAAGGAAAAAATTTTATTCAAGGTCAAAGGTAAAAATAATGAGTTTTTCGCGATTTTCAGCAAAACGGTAAGTTTTATCATAAAAATATCCCAGACAAAAATTGTAGATCATAAAATTATCTACAAATAATTAATTAATACTTTTTTTCTACGAGCCACTGTTTTTGAGATATATCGATTCAAAAAGTTGTAAAAGTTGTAATCGTCATAACATGCATGAGTACGCCACGTATATATACATCTCTATAGTTGTAATATATGTTAAAATATGTTTCTATCGGTTATTGTAACTTACACTACTAATATAAAATATACATAAGTTATAACTATAAGAATATCAGGTCAAATGAAGCCTAGTTCCTTAATTTATACGCGATTGAAACCTTGAGAAAACATCTGTCCACTGTTCAATTGTGTGCGTGGCTAGGGTCTTATACCTGCTATAATAAATGAAATACTGTTAGTCTTGAACGCCAGTTAGTAGTGAAAACACTTGTTTATCCTAGCCTATATTGTGCTGTTTTGAGTTTTATAACAAAAATGTCAGATTATTGTTTTATTTGCGCTAAACTTTTAACTGAAAGTGAAATTGTTACTGTTGAACGTGGTATGAAGACATTAATTAATGCAAGTATCGAAAGAGCAGATGAATTTTCGGAGTATCTAAAAAATCAAAAATCTGTGACAATACATGAAAGTTGTCGTAAAAATTATACTCGAAAGTCTTCTATTGCTGCAGCTAATACAAGACAACGTGAAGAACAAGAAGCCAGTACATCCACAGAATGTCCTCCTCGTACTAGATTACGTTCGAGTGAATCAGCTTTTTGTTCTAAAAAACAATGTCTATTTTGTGGCCAGGAATTAAATGAAGAGTATGAGAAAAAAAACCCTCAGATATTCGCCGTCGAATCAGTCAAGTAAGTACACTTCAATTTAAAGATTCAATTCTGGAAATAGCTCAGACCCGTAACGATACTACAGCAAAAGCTGTTCTTGCTCGACTCGAATTTGAAAATGATTTAGTTGCTGCAGAAGCTAAATATCATCACGATTGCTATGTTTCTTTCATGAAACCTTCCACTGGACTTAAAATCGGTCGTCCTAATGACGAAGCTACGAATCGGGCAATGGAGGAAATATTTACTTACATGCAAAATAGCGATGACTGTCAGTTTACTTTAAACGAATTAAAGAATATTTGCAAAACTACGACTTTAGATAACAGAACGATTAAGCTACGACTAAAACTGAAGTATGGTGATAAACTTTTTATCACTGAGAAATCGGGAGCATCAACATTCATATGCTTAGTAGATAATCATCATGATATTTTGAATCAAGCCTGGAACGAAAAAAAAAATGAATAAAAAAGAAGAACGATTCAGAGTCCTAGAGGCAGCTGCAGATATCATTCGCGAAGATATTCAAACCGCAGTGTTTGATAATTCCAACTACCCTCCACCAGGTCGCATGTTTGAAGATTTAAATAATGAAATCCCAGAATCGTTGACATATTTTGTAGAACGAGTGATTTTAAAGAATAAACGATCAAATTTAGATCATTTAAAATTAGTATGCACAAATATTTGCCATAGTATCATGGCTGCTGTTCGACCAAGGTCTTTTAAGTCGAAACTACAATTAGGCCTCGCAGTTTTTTTTCATCGAAGGTTCGGTTCAAAACGTCTTATACAAATCTTTTCGTCATTTGGTTTATGTGCATCCTATAATGAAACAATAATGTATGAGGCAACAGCAGTTTTTCATCGTCCTCCTCATGTCCTTTTTATCTTAAATTATATCGTAAATTGCTTTTATCTTTTCAATCTCTGCTAATATCCATTACAAAAAAAAAACAAAAAAAGAATGCGCTAAGTACACTACCTCATAGGTGGCGAGGAAACGTGTGCATATTATGACGATTACAACTTTTACAACTTTTTGAATCGTTATGTCTCAAAAACGGTGGCTCGTAGTAAAAAAAGTATAAATTAATTTTTTGTAGATAATTTTATGATCTACAATTTTTGTCTGAGATATTTTTATGACAAAACTTACCGTTTTGCTGAAAATCGCGAAAAACTAATTTTTTTTACCTTTGACCTTGAATAAAATTTTTTCATTACAGGGGAAAGATGGGGAACTTTCAAATTTTGTTTTTAATGATATTTCAAACAATCTTACCGATTTTCAGCTTGGTGGGAATTTAGGTAACTTCGAATGTCTAATTTGACCGGACTAAAAAGTAAAGTCCGCAAAATATAAAAATAATCTAAGAAAAAAATTTTCTTGAACCTACTAAATAAAAAAGATCTAGGTAATAAAGGGGACGCTACAAAAAAAGTAGACAGAGGTTTGGCATCTTTTCCAAATATTTTTGGCACAGGAGTTCTAAATTGGAAACCCTCTTCTTTGTGTCAGTAAAATATTGATATAATAATGGCATTAAAATGAGTAAAATAGCCAGATATATTGAAAAACATAACCAGCGTCATATTATTATGTTGTTATTTTATCATATAATTATTTTGCCTACTTTATAATAGTATTTTAAAATTATTAAATAAATTATTACAACCGATGCCAATAAATTGCTACTTTACGAGTGTTTTCATGACTAGGCACGCTTTGTGATATAAAATTTTCATATAATTCTCGTTACAGTGAATACAATCTGGACGTTGAAGTAAAAAGTGTTAGTAATATTTGTATTTAAATATTTGAACATTGTTTTAAGATAAGGAAAATGACACGGTTTTCTGCTCGTTCAGTTGCGATTAGTAAAAATATGCGAACCTTCACATTGTTTTTCTTCCATCTGATTTGATAAAGAACCTCAGATAGTAGGAAAAAGATCGCAGTCATGTACAAAAAGAGTTTTTAAAGCTGTAACAAAATGGCTGCATTTATTCTACGACGCTACTAAAAATATAAAAGCAATAGACGCATTATCTTGCCTTTGGTATTAAATGACGAAGATTCTCTAGGGCAGTAGATATAGGTTTGGATAACCTTAAAAATAAATTGTAATCGGGACCAAACTGTAAAATGATAAGGAAAAATGGCTCTTATTCAGCTTAATTTTCTTCTTCTTTAAGCTGGAAGTCCACGGCAGGACAAAAGCCTCCCTGAAGGATCTCCACGCCGCCCAGTCTTGTGCCACCCTAATCCATTGCCTTCCAGGAAAGCTAACGAGATTGCCAGTCTATCTTGTGGGGAGCCAGCCGACATTGCGTCTTACCCGTAAGTCAATGGTCGCCACTTCTGAACTGTACTGCCCCGACAGCCACATGGTGTACGAGCTATACTCCTTTTTCCATTGCCACTTCAGAGTTGCAATTCTCCATGTTATGTTTGTGATCTTAGTTCACCTGCGAATCTCTGCATTTCTTATTTGATGTCACAGGGAAAGTAAAAGGCCCGTAGTAACGGCCACGTCTCAGTCCTGTATGTCATCATTGGCATCAGGTCGTCCATGCACCCCAAGCGGTTTTCCAATTCCAGGTTTTGGATTTAGGTCGGGTTGTAGGATTCATTAGTTACTATCGATTTAATTTTGGATTCATATTTGGTAACATGTCTCTTAGGGGCGCTATCCACATGTTCGGGTAGGCAGTATTTGTTGAACGGTAAGTATATCCGGCCAAATACTATCATAATAAGTGCCGATCCGGTAGTCCGTTCGGGCTCTATATAGGTACATTCTGTTCGTTTCGAAAAAACGTTTTGGTCGAGAGGATCTTTCTTTGCTACCCGGCAGTTCCGATTGAATATGTTTCCTACATGTTCCGTAAAATTATAACTATATAATAAAAAAGTAATAACGAAAGTTAACGTCCAACAGCGAACAATAAACAGGTGCAAAATTAGTTTGTTTAAACCTGGAATTTCATAAAACGTACTTTGGAGTTTTAATAATATCGTCTACTGCTGGTAGACTTAATACTGACTATATAAATACTCGGTTTTCAGATGTGGCACAAGACCGATGAATTCAAAGATCCTTGGGAAGGCATTTAATAATAATAATAAATATTTCTAACTGACACACCACATTATCTAGCCCAAATTAAGTATCATTACGATCTTGTGTTATGGATACTAGATAACGGATAAATAAACTTAAGAAATATGTAAACACACATAGATATTTTTTTTAATATATAAATATTAGAAATAAACATACATCCACATCCATGACTAGAAAGCAAGTAAGATAAAACATCTGCCCCTACCAGGATTCGAACCCGGGACCTCTGGCATGAAAGGCAAGGCTACTTAATCATACTACCAAAATATAATACCAAACAGGCCGTCAAATTTCACAATTTGTATAGCAGATTACGTGTTTTGTCAGTTCAGATTATGATAATTTAAACATTCGATTGCGTTCAGATAGTTATGAAGATACAGTGATGAGGGTAAGAAGGTTATTAGACAGCAATAAAATTTAATATTTTCTAAACAAATACTTACCTTGGCGGATTGACAATCATGATTTCATAGCTAGAATCACTCCTGGCCATCAGCGATTGTGCTGTACTTAGGTATCAGGGGTAATGCAATAAAATAATATTCTGTCATAATAAAATTATTACTCATCGTTTCAATGTTACTTAAGAAAAATATGCTTTGTGATTCAGCTTTGAAACTCCGAGAGTTTCTTTAAACATCATACAATTGTTATTTTTGAACAACATTTCCACTTTTTTTAATAACAAAAAATTCTCCGCTGTAGAATCACGTGCCAGCTAATCTTTTAAAACAAGAAAAAGTTAATTAGATTCAAATGCCAAACACCTTTTAAAAAAACATGTCGAGTCGGATCTTCTTTTTGCAAGTGCAAAAGTCAAGTTGTCTACTTTACCAGGTATTCTCATACTTACCAACAAGACATTATTACGTTTTTCCTATATCAAGAATTCAAAAAGCATTATAAAAGAAACTTGAAGGCACTGGCCATACTGGTTTCAAAAAAATTAAGAGACCGGTAGAACAAGATTAGGGAGTTGAGATCAAGCTTTAGGCGTTTATTTGCAAAATAAGTTCAAACTGACATAGCCTACTCGGGGGTTCAGCTAGTGTTAAATGAATATAATACAGGCGTTTGACGTGTACAAACATGAATTTTAAAATAAAAGCTCGATCGAAATTATTTGAGCAGCTTCAATCTCATTAGCGAAGAGATACAAGCTTATTAGCAAATTGTTCAGAGCAAGAAATTTTTTTAAAGTAAATCTAAACGTTTCAACCCAAGCAGTTACTGATTGTAGGTGACTATCACCAGTGTAAACTATACATACAATTTTAGCTCTAATTAGCAACATCTACAGGAGTGTTTTTAGATAAGTTTCCCTGTGGTTGCGGGGGATTTCTTATAAGTAAAATATGTAATTTTTGAATTGAAATGTATTTTTTCATTTTCGTTTTTAATGAATAATTTAACTTAATTTTGGTTGTCAATAGGCAAAAAAGAGGAACGAGATTTAACTTTCTATACAAATAAAGTTAGGTTGGGAATGACGGTATCAGAATGACTTACACCACGATTGCTATGGTGGAGCGACCTATTTTAAAACAATTAAGTTGAGACGATGAACGCCCGGATTAATGTTTATTGTTCTTGTAACGTGTACATCAAAAAAACTGTTGCGTCTGCAGACATGTCTCCACACAAGGCTAAAATAAAAATATAATTCAGTTCCTTTAATTTTTATGGCTCATCCTTACTTTTATTCAACATAAATACGCAGAAACGTATTATACGTTTAGGTGTTGTGATGAATAAAAAGATACATTTGTTGCACAGTCACTCGAAAAGTGTCATGACGAAAAGTTCTGTGTAACCAATAAGGCTGTAAAGTTCAGTCTACAAGCATATTATTACAAGGGAAAATCGACCTTGTTGTTTTATGACGCACATTTTTGGCCAACCTTACCTACCCTTATGTCTCAGAACAGGTAGAATCTACAATATTACGTAATGACAATTTGTCTCTGATCCTTGAAGATTTGCTCCGGTGACCTTGCAACTGTCATTCAAAGAAGAAGCTTAATTACGGCACTGATGACGACGTCATAAGTCATGCAGCTACTTGTAACAAATTACTAATTACTAGTACCTACATAATAATATGTACTGTCCAACACTCATAATAATTTCGCTTCCTAAGGAACAGGCGTAGGTAGGTATTAAAACATGGCTGGGTTACACTGTGTGTGTAATTACTCGTTTATTTTTGAGTTGAACGTTATGACCAATAACCTTTTCACTTCACAACATCGGAAAGATTGTGTTTATCATTCAAAACCGAAATGCATTTTCTCCACTACCGTTGAATTTTTTTTTAAATTCGAACCTTTCTATTTAATTTTTTTCTATACCGCCAGTCCGCTGAAAATTCATTAATACTTATTTTATGTAAATGCGCCAATCAAATTTTTAGAATAATCGCACTGGCCTGCACGACAACTGCATGGGACAAAAAAACTTTTCAAAAAAATCTTCTCTTTATTAAATTCACTTTCCATCATTTTGGCTTTTGGTTTGTTTTTTGATATATCTGTAAACTAAAAAAAACAAAAAATATGGAAAACGAATATTTTTAAAAATACTGAAAAGATATGCTTATTACTTTTGTGATAATTTTACACACGAGATATCAATATATTTTAAGTAGTTTACAAAAACATATAAAAATGTTGCAGGTTTTTAAGCTTTTTTTTTATTGAAAAGGGACAGACGTTTGTCTTCTATCTCACCTGATGGAAAGTGACGATGAAGACGAAGGTGTTGGACGTCTAGGATTGTTGATGTTAGGATTTGATTTATCTAGGATTTGGAAAGCTTTTTGGACACATGTCTTGAAAGATATGTTTTAATTTTTAATACTTTTATTATACTAATAATTGAAATTGACAGAAATAGTTATTATGTAGTAACAACAGCTGATTGCCATAAAACACAGAAAAATAAGAATAATAGTCTAGGATTTCATAATTATCTACTGATAGCCAGGTACATATTTTTTCTACTGTCCAATCACCTGATGGTAAGCAGTATTTCGAATTGTTAACATATTAGTTCGTACAATATTAAGTTTCCACTGTTTGTTATTTTGTCATTACATAATGTCAAGTTTTTATAACTCTACTTTTTGACTACTTTTGAGATTGCCAAATGTTGTGAAACTTTCGATGATGAGTTATTGATATCATATCTCCCTGTATACTTTCATGTTCTTAACTTTGCAAAAACCTGGACCCAGGTATATATGACTTAGTTTATTCTACCTTTGCCAAATAATTTATCTAGTTAAAAGAAATACTTTCAATATTACCAATTGAAGTACGTGTACTTTTGATTTGGAAAATAAATAGACTATTTAAATACATTATTTAAGCTTTTTTTTCGTGCACCTAACATTTTCCTCGCTGCAGTGAGTTTTGCTCGGCAGCAAGGTTATTCTGCTTCTCGTAAAATATTAATTCAATACAAGTACTCGCGTCAAATAATTCTTTGCGGCCTTGCAAAACAAACAATTGTTATATTATTTGTCAACGACATTGGGTAGGGGCTGCTGAATGCTTTGTACACTTGTTATATCAATTCGTGATTTTACCTAAACCATTTTCAATTTTTTTTTACATAAATTACTAGAGATAAAAAAAATGATGAACACATAAAACACAGATTACACTACGTAAACTGATAAGGAGCAAGTAGCATAATGCGTTGATTGCTTTGACAAGGTGAAGCAAACAACTGCCGTAGCAAATAATTTTATCTTTTAAAAGTGTGTAAAATTTATCTCATCTAACTACCTCATATTATTTTAGATATGGAATTTAGATGTAAGAATTATCTCTATATGGTTTTGGAAAATTCCAACAAGATGCTACTTTGAAACAGTTGTTTATTCCAATTCAATCGTTTAACCCTTTTTACTTTAAGAAAGTACTTATCATGATTTTTTACAGACTCTATATGGCTAGATTCTCAGTCGTTTCACCTTTAAATGCATACTGGGGCGTTAACGAGACAAGCTCTTCAGTCTCGTTTTTTTTTTGAATGAATGACGATTTACTTTCTTTGGCTACTTATTAATGACATATCAATATGTTTGACATGACATTCAAATAAAAAAAACAAGTATCTACGTTTTTTTAAACTTGAACAATTGCGCGAGAGTGTTGCAGGTGTGATTTTTGGTCGTAAATAAGATTTTGCCGTGGATGTTTTTGATATAAAACAACTAAATACCCCAAAGGCAAAAATACACGTTGTGCGGGTATGTTTGTTATTATGACATGTATGTATTTACTTATTTACCGCTTTTATTTTCACTAACCTAACAAAAAAATGACAAATATTGTTGTTCCGAATACTACACATAAATACCCAATATGCATGAAGCACTTAAAAAGTGCCTTCTTTTATTAGCATATTTTGTTTGTTCTTTTATTAGATTTATTGGATTTTGCTGGTGTTTAAGTAGCTTTTTCGCTTATTTCAGCTATGGTAAGGCAAGCTAAAGTGGAAGAGCAGTTGCGCATGCTTGAGAATGGTGAACTGTCCGATTATGACAGTGTAGCTGACATGGATGAAAGTGATTATTATGAAACTATCAAAGTTTGAGAAGCTGAGTTGGCCAGTTGTTCCTTGGATGATGATGATGAAGTTGAAGACGTAGATGCTTTCCATAATATCGATCTGCCTGTGGCTAGCACTGCAACTGAAGATTTAGAAGACCTTCCACTAGTTATTAAACTGACTCAATCAGCCCCCGAGGTTGCATCAACGGTTTTTCCTGAAACTTCAGCTGTTGGATGAAATTTGCTTTGGAAAAGGCAGTATATGGTGTATAACAGAGACATCATAATGTTTCATGGTTCAGAAACCCTGCGTTCTAATCTAACTGAGCTTCAGACACCCTATCAATTTTTCACCAACTTTATAAATGTTGATTTTTTGGATAAAGTAGTCAATGAGTCAAATCTATATAAAATTCAAACACAACCAGAGAGTTTTGATTTATTTACCAAAGGTTTACGCAAGTATTTTGGAATTTTGATTTTCATGTCGGTGTATCAATATACCAATATTAGAGCCTATTGGGGTAAGTTTGGGCTTGCTCCTATTCGAGAGGCGATGACCGTGAATAAATTTGAATAATTGTCACATGGCTGTAGTCGACCTGATCATGGAGTGGAGGCGTGTAGAGCCGGAAGTGGTTCATGAGGATTTTCTATCACTTATTGGGCCTCACTGTGATTAACAGTTGGGTTCTGTATAATAAAGTGATGGTGGCGAAATGAGTAAAAGCAAAAGATATCATTAATCTTTCAGATTTTAGGTCTAAGCTTGCTGATACTCTCTGTAAGATGCAGACACCAAGATACACGAAGGGAAGACCAAGTGACAGTAGTGGAAATGATGGATCACCTCCAAAAATTAGAAAAGGCAACAAATTTCAACATTTGCCATCAATGGACATAAGGTTGGTCATGAGCAAATAAAGTTGGATAAAATAATAAGGTATATGTTCGAAAATTGCAGCTTCAAAACTCTAACCATGTGCAGCAAATGTAAACTTCATTAATGCTTCAAAAAACAGCTGATTTTTCGATATTTTTCACAGAAAATAACTTTTTCCAAGTGTTACTTATTTTACTTATTACCCTACTTTTGATTAGCCTCAAATGCATACTATCCCGAAAACGGCACAAGGATGATTTTTTTTACTTAAACGAATAAAAAAATATTTGGATTTTTTCAAATATTTTTTCCATTATTCTAAGACCAATCACATATATCTCATCACACATATAGATCAATCACATATATTTGACCGATGATTTTGGTGGCTTCATGCATTTAAGGGTTAAATTTTTGTTATATGGAAAGAAAACACATTTTATCGTGTCGGATGCTTTATTTTGATTCACTAAATTAATTGACTAAAATCACTTAAAATTAAAAAATAAACGGCCATCATAATATACAATAATAATTAGGTACATTTCATTATCACTTAATTCGCGTTTGCATTTTCGACTAAATAAAAACAACTTCCATATAAAGAAATCAGTATTTTTAATATAAGTAGGTTCACATTTACGTTAGAAAAATATTATTTTAATTCCTAATTAAGATACGCTTAGTTTTTGACGATATCAAGTGTCATCAAACTAACACAAAACTCTCCATGAATTAATATTTAACAACAATCATAATTTGAACATAGACAAATAGACTCTATGGTTTGAAAATCATTTATAGAAGTCATTTTTCCAGTCGATACAAGCGAGTAATTATTCATTTAACTTTAGTACCTTAAAAATAATCAATTACTTAATTCACAAAAGCAACACGTCAAAGATATGCAAGACTTTTTACTTAATTTCATACTTAAGTAAACAAGCAATAAGCATGGGTTCATGAAAATGGAATTTTGCACTTTTCATCTTGGCTGTATCTTTAGCATCGCCCGCCTAACCGCAAAAACGTCATAAGTATGAATTACACGTTTTGAAGATTGAAACAGCTGATGATAATCCATATGAAATGACTTTAAATGGCAAAATAAGTTCTTTTTTATACTAACATGAAATATACATCCGACACGAATGACTATCTGCATTCAATTCAAAATTTACAACTGTTATAAGTGTTAATAGTACGTTTAACAACGAGATCTTGAGAGTTTCAACAGATTTTTGATTTCACTGATCTACTTATTTTACAATCCTTTATTTATAATAGCAACTCATAAAAAACCCAAATATTACATATAAAATAACTAAGTGAATATTGATTTAAGATAATGTTGAGTTTATATTTAAAACAAAATATTTCTTTAATGTAATGTGATTATATTTTGTGAATGCACTTACGTATCTTGACTAGAATTATCACAAAATATACGTAAAACAAATCGTCTACATTATATGTTGGTGTTACGCTATTCAATCTATTTATTTATATATTCTGTACAGACACAAATACGGCCATTCGATTGGTCTTAGCTTGAATTTGATATCGCTGAATAACATTTATAAATTATTTATAACTACATTTGAAACTGAATTTTTAGACGGATACAGAAATTACAAAATTGTTTGTGCGTCTCTAATCATAATATGAAATAGTTTCTTGACTAAAAATGTTGCGATATTTACAATTCCAGCTAAGACCGCATAACAAGTTATTTTAGGCACTGTCAACGGTGATTTTTGTCGTTATTGCTTACGAATGCCGATGTAACAAAAGTGATTAATAAATAGAATAATTCAATAATCATATCACCTTAAATTGTAACTAACAGCACTTTTTGAAAAAATCTCTGAATCAAAACATGTACCTTTACATTTAAATAGTACAAAATGAAACCCACGTAAGTTATATTGAACTCATTTGATGAGATTTACCAATTTTCATTTCAAAGTATCAAAATAATATAAAACCGGCACACATGAACACCGCCTAATAAACTACGACATCTAGAATATTCTCTCTCAACTTGAAACTTCATACAAAAGCTTATAAAAACTCAACAAAACAATATTTAAATTCAAAGCTATATATTACAATTTTTATTCATGAAAAAGCTGATTTATAAGAAAGCGACTTTGTCACTCGGCCGATAAGCTCCCTTATACAGTACGTATTATTTAGACATTTTTAATTACTTAGTGCCAAATGAAAACATCGCGACTTAGTGTTGAGAACTGTTGTTGGAATACCCAAGATAATGTTTTTTTTTTGCAAATTTTATTTGCAAAACTTAACTTGAATCTGCTTTGGAGATCAAGAGGTTTTCAAGTTTCTTCCTCGCAGTACTGACTCTAGACTGTGAATACTTTTTGTTACTCTTAACAGATTTGAAATTATCTTTTTATTTTCAGAAACATTAAACAAATAGCATAAATTTTAACTTGGTCTTTAAAAAATGTCACTAAACGTAACTCTACTCGTCAAAGGGCATTATGGTACAATTACAACCTTGTCTAAAACCTATTTCAACAACAGATCTAAACAGTATCACTAATAAAACACTCGTTCCAAATAAAATAAAAACATTCTTGTTTTATTTCTTTGTTTTGAATGTTGTGTTTTATTCTACGCATGTTCTGGATCCGCTGCGTCCGCACTCTCCGACTGCGCGAACTTTAGAAACACCTGCTCTAGCGTGGTCTGGCTGAAGCTGTACTCTACGATGTTAAGTTTTTCTTTAGCTGGGAAAGAGGAGTTGTGTTTGGTTGAAAAGTTTTACAAATTTGAAGGTATTTTAGGATGTAAAAAATTCCGCAAAGTAAAAATATAACCTATCAAGTGTGCTTTTTGTTAGGAATGCTTTTTATAATGTTAAGATGACAATAAACAAATATAATTTTTTTACTTCAAAGCAATACCAGAAATAAAAAAAGCTATATTCAGAGTTATATAAATATTACTTAATTAAACTGCAAATAATTAAATAAATCTCCAGACAAACTGAGTGAGTGGACCCAAAGTACGCAGAGCATGTCTTATGGATGACCATACAGGGGACTGGGGGGGGAACCCAGAATAAACATACATATATAAATACCAACAGCCATGACCCGAGAACTAACATCTGTGTTCATCACACGGTCAGACGTGAGCAGGGACCTCCGGCAGAACTGACGCTACTCGGATGCCTTCAGAGTGCAGTTGGCAGGGATAAACTTTTCTGTATCTTGGTGGTGCGGAACAACTTCTCACTAATGAAATATGTCACTATATTTATATAGCTCACCATCCTCAATCTGTTGGAAGCAGGCAGCGAGACTGGACACAGCGCGCTGCGGCACGGAGAACACCAGTCTCTCTGCGAAAGACTCCTCTAGCGTGGCAGCGGGGAACAACTTCGCTACTAGCGCCACTGCTGCCTCGCATCTGACGCCGCCTACTGACTCCATTCTGAAGAAAACCATTGTATTATTAGTTGGTTGGTTCGTTTACCATGTAAGTTTGCCAAGATGGACCAATACTCTGGTTCAAGACGCCGCCGAAAGACAGTTGACGAGGGCTGCAAAAGATCGAACGGTGTGGAAAACTTTGGGAGAGGGCTTTCTACTGCAATTGTGTGCAATCATTGGGCTGACGGAATTTAGTTTGCAGTATAATAATACACCTACTGAACTCTTCTTCTGAATGTATTATATCCTTTTACGTTGTTGTATTGTCTAACGTTAAGAATGTTAAAGTTTAAATCTCATTGCTGATTTTGAAATAAAAAGGACTTTCAAGGTGAAACAATATGAAACAGTTGCTCTTTAAGCCAGTTAAGTATGATATCCAAAAAAGTAAACAGCAAAGATGATATCGTTTATGATTAATTTATGATGTCATAAACAAATATTACCTATAAGGTTATTTCTATTTATGTGCAATAAATTAGGCTTTTATTCCATCATATTTTATTTGAAATTACAATAATGTCAAATGTTGGTTACCTTCGTATATTTAATTCAGCATGCTAAAAAGTTTTCAGAAGATAATAAGATCGTAAAAAGAGAATATTCAAATTGTAAAATTAATTGTAAGCAACAAACGAATTGTAGTATTAGTTCACCTCGCATGCCCTCTACAAGGCTGGGTACCGCCGGGTACCAGCGGCGTGTGTATGGACGCGTCCACTGCCTCCCGGTCTCCTTCCCGCTCCGAATCCACTTCCGCTTCCACCTCCGCTGTTACGGAACCTGAACCTGAACCTCCTGGAGACGGTAAAAAAGTTGAAGATGATGATTGCAAGGAGTAAAATATTTTGTTATTGTTTGTTTTTTTATGCTAATAGGAAATCCTATTATTTGTTGTTTTTAATCCTAAACTAGTAAAAATCTAAATTGTTGTTATACATTTTTCAATAATTTACGTGTAAATTGGGATATTTTTACCTGAAAGAAAGCAATAGCAGGCCACTCAGAAAGCTATGCGTCAAAAAGTTTTTATGTATGGAACGCTGGCGAGTTATAATTTATTGTGAAAATTCGATTACTTAAAAGTAAAAATGTACTGTCCCAAATTTAAATTTTCTTCTAAACTATTTATTGTGTATTATAGTAAAAAGTATCTGTGTCGGGAACTTTTTCGTGCAATGATTTTTTACGACTTCAACTACAAACCTAATGAATCGTTTAATCGACTTAAAATTACTTTTACAAACAAGAGGCTTTCTAAAGCAACCGCTGGTATAACAAGTTTAATGGCTGGTTTACACGCGTTAACTGGTTAAGTTGGTAACTAAATTTTAAGTTAATAGTTGCGTGTAAAGTGACAAGTGGTAACTTAAAATTTAGTACGCCAGTGGTTAAGTAGATTAGGATTCGTTCTATTTTTTTGTATAAGTAGGTGGGCGGGGCTTCTCACTTAACACGTTTATGTGATTTTTTAGTAAAGTGCATAAGTTGATAAAGCGGGTGGCGGCAAGAGCTCGTATTTATGTCGTATTTTCTCTTTTTTTTAAATGTCGGAGTAAAGTTTAGTTTCAACTTTAAAATTTGTGGAAGAATATTTAAGGGTGTTATCGATCGACCATAATAGGACAGTCAACGTCGCAGTAGGCGTGATGGCCTATAATTGTCTTACACCACCCCTGAGTTGGTAAGTCTGCCAACCCGCAGTTGGCGTGATGGCCAACAATTGTCCAACACCACCCCTGAGTTGGTAAGTCTGCCAACTCGCAGTTGGCGTGATGGCCTACAATTGTCTGACACCACCCCTGAGTTGGTAAGTCTGCCAACCCACAGTTGGCGTGATGGCCTACAATTGTCTGACACCACCCCTGAGTAGGTAAGTCTGCCAACCCGCAATTGGCGTGATGGCCTACAATTGTCTGACACCACCCCTGAGTTGGTAAATCTTCCAACCCTCAGTTGGCGTGATGGCCAACAATTGTCCAACACCACCCCTGAGTTGGTAAGTCTGCCAACTCGCAGTTGGCGTGATGGCCTACAATTGTCTGACACCACCCCTGAGTTGGTAAGTCTGCCAACCCCCAGTAGGCGTGATGGCCTACAATTGTCGGACGCCACCGCTGAGTTGGTAAGTCTGCCAACTCGCAGTTGGCGTGATGGCGTACAATTGTCTGACACCACCCCTGAGTTGGTAAGTCTGCCACCCCCAGTAGGCATGATGGCCTACAATTGTCTGACGTCACCCCTGAGTTGGGAGAGGCTGATATCCCTCCAGTGATTATTAAGGGTACTTAATTTGTAAAGGTACCACACCAATCTATCGTCCGTCGATAGACCCGTCGACGTAAAAAAATTTAGAAAAATACATGATCTTGCAAAGATTTTAATTTCCGAATCAAATTCTTCTCTGAGTTCGTCCGAAATCACGTTTACCACATATCTAAGTACAGAATTGACGAATTCCTTGACATTCATCACTGCTCATCTTCATTGAACTTATGAACTTAACTACTTAATCCGTTTGGACACACAAGTGACTTGTAGTAACTTAAAATTAAGTTAAAATTTTGTTACCAACTTAACTACTTAATACATGTAAACCGCACGTAAGTGCGGCCGCTTTAATTTGAAGGATGCAGAAAGAAGTGGTGGTTTTTTGGCTGCCATAACGTAAGAAAACGTGCTACAAGTGAAATTTTTGATTCAACAGAACCCGCAAATCGCAAACGAGGGGGATTCAGCACAATATGCAGATTGGATCGGGAAGTGTTCATGGTATTCTACATAACTACCTTTGCGCAGCGCAAGGTGCGCTGGGTACCCCACAACCTCACCGATGCTCAGAACCAGGCGTGCTTGGAATGGTGCCATGATGTGATTGATAAATTCAGGCAGGTTCTTCCCGCCGTGTTTACAACATCATAACTGGTGCCGAATCTTAGATTTATCAATACGATCCAGAAAGATCGATTTCCCAGTCAACAGGATGGCTGTTTCAAAAAGAACCCGCGCCGACCAAAATAAAAGTTAAATTTTCATCGCCAGTTTTTGTCTTTAACGCGGTAGTTAGTACCAAAGTAGAATCAATGCAGAGTGGAACACTATCAAATGCTTGCTAGAAGTTTTTGCTGCTGCGAGCAACAAGCGACCGAACACGTGACTCCGAGGCCTTTATATAAGCTATAGAACACTTTTAGTTTTTTCTCAAAATTTTGTGAGTGTCCTGCGTATTATTATTATTATTATTACAAGCTAGGCTCATGATCCTTTTAGTAAAGATCTCGGTGTGGTTTCTTTTGTATATAGCAGATAAAGAACCTTGCTAATGTTATCAGGTTTTCTTATAAGTAATCGGTTTAGTAGTTTCACTGTTTATCGAAACAAACAAACAAATCTCATTTATTTATCTAACAATATATGGTCATATTAAATATCAAATACAATAAAAAGAAAAATAAAAAAATTACTGCAGATTTCCAAGTAAATTTCATCCTGTTTATAATAATAGCATTGATATTCGTGTTCAATTTAATGTAAATACGTTTAGAAATTCACTACATAAGGTATAGGGAGTTAAAGACATTTGTGCGAGAAGCCCTATGTGTGCTTTATGTCTGTATATACCGTGTAGCAATTGTGTGTGCGTGATAATAATGTACTGATTGTACACGCACGTCAAAGCGATAAGAACACGTCTTGACAAGATGGCGGCTGCCACAGGAAGTAAAGTTGCATATTTAGGGACCCCGAGCACAAATGAGTTGAGCCGTCTATACAAACTTCTGACTACAGGTTAGCGCGCGAGTTGAATGCGGTCGGGGCCTGAGGTAAAGAGCGGGAGCGTCTGCCCCCGCTGTCCGCACGCCTTGCCTCACGTAATCACAGTGTAGTGTGTGCCGTCCTTAACAGCTATCAACGTACGCTATCCGTGTTATCGTGAATCTGACGATGGTTAAATTTAAATGTTTTTTATTTGATTACGTTTTTGTAAATAATAATTATTATTATTTTGTTTTTTTTTTTCATTATTTTAACCTAGTGTAAAATGGTAAAGGTAAAGCATTGTTTAAATATATCGAAAATCTCATTATGGACATCGATAATTATACATAGGTCACAGCGCTATCGCATTCCTGAACTCTGCATTAAACTTGCGCGCTAACTGAACTTGACGACTATTTACATTTCGAAACCTTGAGCGTGAATATTTTAAAATGAACAGTTTAGGCAGTATATTGTCTTGGATGACGTCATAGACTAATTTGTTTTATTAATAAGATATGACGTTTTTACGATAAACTGATGATGGGAGATTTAAATATTGAATTAGGAAGTAGTCATAGCTTACGAAGGTATTTTTTAAGGCAGCGCGAGATTTTGTGCTTATTTTAAAAAGTTATAAAAAATTTTGATAATAACTAAATACACAAGACGGGATTTCACCCATGGACATTTTTTGTGGATTACCTTTCTTATAATAACACATTAAGTTATTAAAATCTGTTGAGTTATTTCGAAGCTCAAAAAAAAGAACTAAAGAATATTTTACTAATAATCCTAATTGTAGAGATTTTAGAGAAATATGCCGCGCAATCCAAAACCAAAGATGGTGGTCATATTCGAATATCTTGGTACTTATTCGCTTCGCTATTAATTGCCGTGATTGGTCAATTGAATAACACCATCACATAAGAATTTACAGCACAAATCGTAAGGAAATAAATAACAAAAGCAGCAGACCTTCGTCGGCTTCTCCAAGCGACGGTGAATTCTCCCCTGAACGCAGCGGTGATGGAGTACTGGCATCAGCTTCTACCATCTGAAGTACAATATATAAATTGAAAAATACTTTGAGAGGCTTTTGTAATAAACATGATTTAAAAAAAAATAATATCACGTATCTCATGATAACACATAATAATATACATTAGATAATAGCAACAAAATTTGTTAGGGCTATTCTGATCACAAATTCAGCCTTTTCTCGGCTAAGTAGTCAAGTAAAAAGCGACTTTATTTTTTATTTATAGTATTCATATTCCCAAGACATGTGACATGAATCCCGCAAAAATTTGTCTGACATTTACATCACTATGTAACAGTGTATGTTGGCCTTCTGCAACATTTGCGTTAACCAAATACTACTTAAATATTAAGGCAAATATTTTGAAGGCTCAAGCTTGTTTAATTGCTGCTCAGTCAAATTAAGATAGCTTGTGTCGGTGTAATCAAGGAGTATCAGAGATATTGCCAATGCAATTTTGCAATTATGCTTATAAATCCTGTGGTTGCGAAAACCTTTCCACTTACGCTACAACTAAATAATATAAAACAAAGTTACATTTAGCTGCAATAAGTGATAACATCCCTTTTTGACTCGGCCTAAGAAACGATGTATTGACTTACCGGCGTTTGATAACTCTGTCCAATTTTCATTTCCAGCGTATAACCAGCTCCGTATAAATTCTTAAGATGTTGCGTAGAGCCTATACACCTGAAACAATATATATCGTAAACGTGAGTAAATTCTTTCACAAGCGTATGTCAATATTTATATGAACATTCAGAATATATAAATATATTACTTCATTTTTATTCACAAATAACACAAGCTTTGCTTACTTTACAGGGCATACAGTTGGTGTGTTCATCTGGGGATTTATTATTATTATTATAATGAAATTATTTGTAAGCTTTATTCAACTGGTTTTTTTTGTAAATATAGGTACTAATTATGTCCTCTTCATACATGTCGGATTGTGGTTATAAGTAAGTTATTATTCGATTTTTCAGCTAGTATAAGCATGAGTTATTTGCGCCACCTTTTCCTTCAATTGGTCGTTACTTCAGATGAAGGCTGTGAGGCAAAAGATTGCCAGAGTCATTCAGGAGTTTTTTAATTGGGTAGTGGCTCTGGTAGGCTCGGCTCACATAACCTCGATCGCGCGCGCGGGCTTGCGTAAGAGCATTTTTTAGATCCTCCTGCCCTCACAAAACTAAACTTAACTTAACTAAACTACAGCTCATTATTGTGTGTGACTCTTTTAACTTAATTGCTTAAGGTGTATCTTCAATTGTAATCAGTGTTACAACTACTTTGTTTAGGGCTGCTAGCGCTGCTCTGAGTTAGCTAGCATTGGGCTTAATATTGTTTTATGTCTCACTCAGTTCAATAGAAATAGAAAGTGACGGAGGGACTTTTCAATTACTAACCGGCTAGCTTAGATCTGCGCAAGGTTAAAACTTTACTAATCGTTATCTAGTTACCATAGTACAAATACTAAATTAAATAATAATAAATAATAAAAAACAATAAATTAAAATTCATTTCTTAACTAACATCCTTTTTCTGTAGCTGCATAGTATATGATGTAATTACCTCAGTCCTCCTTTGACCATAATTCCGACCCTAGAACACAAAGCATCCGCCTCTTCCATGGAATGTGTTGTCAATATAGCACCTTTTTTACCCTGTTATACATAAAAAATAACATTTTATTAACAAGGAAAAGAGTTTAAATATGTAGCGGAATCATGGCATTCAGTTATGAGATACCATATCGCCTTTCAGTATAGTTTTGACAAAACCTTTCAATCTGACATAAAACTGAATATGGTTTGCAAAACAGTTCCCACACCAGGCCACAATGAGCAGATAACGCATTTATTCTGACGGCCGAGTGGTGTATCGGTTCGTTATCAGTCCGCGCATTTATTTGTGTGATGAACATAGAGATTTGTTGTTGATATTTATAAATGTATGTTTATTCTGGGTCCCTCCAGTTCGCTGCATGGTTATCCATAACACAAGCTCTGAGTACTTTAGGGCCATTCATGGTGTGTTTGTCAGGGGATTTATTTATTTACTTATTTTTATTGTTGGAAACTTATACTCAGCTAAACAATGAGTCCTGTTTAATCCGGATTGCCGAAATATAAAACGTTCTATCTGTTTCCTTCAGACAAATATCAAAGAAACAAGAACTTGAAGAAACGGTTTATAAAGTAAAAAAAAAGGTTTCTTATAAAAACTTTCGTGTATCACATATTTTCTCACTATTGGAACTTGACTATGATGTTATTTGAGTTATGTTTTATGTCTGATCTACATAGAAAAGGATATAGGGTGCCTCTCATCCTGATAATAAATACCGAGGGAAACGCAGAAGTTCAAACTCAGATATAACGCATTAAAGTCCCCCAAAAACGCCACATACCTGGAAGCTAGCCAGTATAGTGTCCCAAAGGAACCTCTTGCTCCTGGGGTCCATGCCGGTGGACGGTTCATCCAGTAACACCACTCGTGGGGACCCCACCATGGCCAGCGCGAACGACAGCTTACGTCGCGTGCCGCCCGAACATTCGTCCGCGTTCTTATTCGCATGCTCCATTATTTGCAGCCCGTTTAAGTAGGCGTCTACTATTCTGTGTAATTAAATCGAAAGATTTGGTTAATAATTCAAATTTATATATACATTTCTCAACATTGACAGTTACTTGTTCTTATTGACGTCAAATAAAGCATGACTTTACCACCAGTTCGGAAAAACCTTCGTGAAGAATAAACCGGCAAGAAACTTTGAGGAAATAATTTTTTCAAAATACATTTATAATTTCTCTTTATGTCTGTATAAATTTTTCTTATCTGCGTCTGTTAGCTCAGCAAGTCTCCCACCCCCCAAGTATCCAGGCGACAAACACCCTCAAACGGCACCCGAGTTAACTCACTTCCCTCTAATATGGTTGAGAGAATGTTACAATAAGGGATTTAATTAAAAATAGGTTTATTATGATGCAAATGATGCTAAGTTAAAGTGAACGGAACCTCTGACTCCATCTCTGCTGCATTAAAAATGATCGCTGTAGTTGTTTATGTGTGGTTTTTGCTTGAACATTTGTCCGACGTTGAATCTACGAGGGTGGATTGAAAAGTTCGCAACCTAACATAGATAGCGTTGTCATATATTATTATTATAAAACTACCCTCAGATGAAACCTAGACTCTTTGTCAGTCTCGGTGTAATTTTTCTCTGAGATACAAGCGTACCTAATTATTTATTTTATTGAACATTAAATGAGAGTAAGTTTCATTAATTTTGAAAACACTTAACTCCAAAGCAGATTGATGAAAATATGGTGGCTACTTTAGTGTGTAAAAAGCGGACAGCTGAATTTAAACGTGGACGAGAGAGCATCAAAGATGACCCCCGCTCTGGATGGCCTTCTACAGCTACGACTTCGGAAAACATTGAAAAAATATGTGATCTCATTATGGGAGACAAAAGATTGAAGGTATCTGAGATAGCTGAAGCTCTAGGGATTTCATATGAACGTACACAAAACATGATCGTTAACGAATTAGGGTTCCACAAGGTGTCTGCAAGATGGGTTTCGCGGCTCCTTTCAGTTGAGCAGAAACGAACTCGGCTCACGATTTCTAGAGACTGTTTAGAGGTTTTTCAAGCTAATCCAAACGAATTTTTGGCAAGGTTTGTTAATATGGACGAAACATGGGTTCATCACTATACTCCTGAATCCAAACAACAATCCAAACAATGGAAGAGACCCGGATCTTCGAAGCCAAGGTGTGTTTTTCAGTAAACAAGGTAATGGCATCGGTTTTCTGGGATTCTAATGGTGTCATCTTGGTTGATTACTTAGAAAGAGGTCAAACTATAAATTTTGCACGCTACTGCACACAATTACGTCGTTTACGCGAAGATAAAGTCTAACTAAAAGAGCAGGATTGTTGATCAAGAAAGTTTTGTTTCATCAGTTCAATGCTCTTGTTCACACATCTGCAAAATTGATGGCTCAAATAGAGAATTGTGGTTTCGAATTGCTTCCTCATTCCCCTTATTTACCTGACTTGGCACCTTCTGACTTCCACCTATTTCCAAAACTAAAAAAACACTTAGGTGGAATGAAATTTTCTACCAATGAGGAGGTCAAAGTGGCCGTAGATGCCTTTTTTGAAGACCTTGACGAAACCTTCTATTTAAATGGGATCAAGGCTTTGGAGGACCGCTGGACTAAGTGCTGTAACCTAGGAGGAGAGTATGTAGAATTTTTTTATAAAAAATGCATTATTCCTGTTTTTTCTTATTTAGGCCGCGAACTTTTCAATCCACCCTCGTATCTTATCTTGGAGTTCTAGCTTTTTGGTATTTATAACAAGTTTGTGAAACTAACATGTTTTTTTATAATAGCTTATTTCGAAAGAGCAATGAAACGGCGCAGACAATTTGGCTCTGAATTAGTAGAGAGAGACAATACAGAGAACCAACAAGAATCTACACAATGGTTGATTAAAACAATACACTATTGTGGGTTTGTTTGGGTACCGTATTCTATAAGGTTAGATTTATTTGAGTAAGAAGCGGGGGCGTATGTTGGTTAGTTCTGAAGGATGTGGACTTGTATTTTTCATATCCCGGATATTCAAAAGGGTATTTTAGAGTGTTTGTGTTCCTCTCTCTCAAATTATTCGAGTCATTGAGAGCCGTGAGGACCCACCACGGCCCGACAGTTGTTGTCGGAGTCATATACGTATACTCGTATACGAAGCGCTTAAGTAAAGTTGATATTGCGATGTAGATCACGCGTTGTGATTGGTCGGTTATGTAGTGCGTCACCACTACAATTGCATTAAGCATAGATGATATTGGTGAAGATGTTGTCGAGTTTTTTATGTGTGACTAATTATCTGCTACAGCAGTTCTAGATTGGGCAGGCTTAAGCAATACGGTGCCCCCGCCAGAATACTAGGAGCGACCGAGGTGACTCGGGAGGGATTCTTCCATGGAATTACGCACCTGAAGTAATTCTTTACTTCTTAGATGTATCACATTTTGGTTTTAGCTCCGTTGGTCATCGTTAGGATTGTAGCTTGGAGCTGCCAATTTCCGCCCCTCACGTGACTCCAGGTGGTCGAGCCGGGCGTGTTGTTACATTTATGGGGAGTTTATTATTTTTATTACGTAATAAATACCAACCTTGGAGTATCACTCTTGCTGACGCCTCTAATGGCTGCGTAACACTCAATATGTTCCCGAATGGTGACGTTCTTCCACAGGGCGTCGTGTTGCGGACAGTAGCCTAACATTTGGAACGCCGACGTTTGCGAGTCATCTATGTTCTGACCCCCTAACATCACCTGCAACGGAATCGGTTTGATAGAATTAGTAGAGATATAAAGCGAAGGTTAATTTATGGAATTAATAAGGGATTCTACACGATGCACTTCATCTAGTATCTAAACTAATTGCATATGTATTTAAAGAAATACAATCATTAAAGCCCAGTTTCTTTTGCTTTTACAATTTTGCAATATAAACAAGAGAACAAAACACTAATTAAGGTAAACAAAAATTTAAAAATTATCAAGTATCTTTATTCCTATTTTGTTTCGGCTTAAAAATGTTACACCCGGTAGTAATTATATCTTAACGTCTCAAACTAGTTATTAAGAAAAACGTTTACAACAAGTAAAGTCCCACAAGTGAACAAAATTAATGTATAAACTGATACAAACATACCAATATGCTCCCTATGATCATATCAATTAAGCAACATACACGCCCCTCGGTCGTATTTTGGAAGTTTAGCTATACTTATGCCTGATGTTTTATTTTAGACTTGAACATAGATACACCCTCCAAACAATATTCTAAACCACACCTAAACCTTCTGAAGTCCATCTTTTAGTTTGAACCCTCCTTACCGTCCCACATGTGGGCGTCTCCTCAGCCGTAATAATCTTCATAGTAGTTGTCTTGCCAGCGCCATTGTGTCCCAGTAGGCCGAACACCTCCCCGCCGTCGACCGCCAAGCTGAGCCGAGACAAGCCCGCGCGCCGCCCGGTGGTAGCCGCGCCGCACCATCCGGTGCTTCCTGAGCCGCGGACTTTGTATTCTTTGCGGAGGTTCTGGTAAATGTAGAAAGGTTTCGATGAAAAGCGTTTTAGAACATTTGAATTTTTTAAATAAATGATTTAGTTTGATGATTTTTTACATTTTATAATATTAAAACGTGTACGCAATTCACTTGATCGTAAGTAGGATCTTATTATAGGGATATCACAGAGGTTATAATCAGGTGCTATACGCTTACAGGATTTAGTTTCAATTGGCTTTGTTTCAGTAATCTCACCGGCTATTTTTTCTCTATAACTGAAGCCGTTAAGAGATAATATTTAAATAGTACTAGAATGGATTGTAGTACAAAAACCACTCCGCCACCACTCTGTTTCCTGCGGTACGTGAACGTGATGTTTGCTGTCTAGAGACGCACAGCACAAAGCAAGCCTTAGTAACAATAGATTTTTTTGGTTAAGATCTCGTCTAAGGTGGTATATATAGTCCGCTATAATTATTGCAATTTTGTTGTTGTATTCTAGCATGAAAAAGGAAGGAAAATTACTTTTAAATAGGCGATTTCAACTAAAGACTACGGTCGGCAACGCAACATTTACGATATTTCAATTCACTAACCAGATTTATCACCGACGATCAATCCAGGGCGCTTCCGTCATCTGTTCATCGTCTTTGAAAATAGTAAAAGGAGCTCAAAGCCATCTTAATAATGCTTAAATGGGGAGTTAGCTTATGACATGTAGACAAATACCAGGTTGTAAAAGGAACTAACATGAACGTATTCGTGTTCTAAGTTGTCAATAATGTGACAACCTCTTCTCTTTCCCGTGTCCCTGTCCCGATATCGGCCACATGGTCAGACTCTGTTAATGCTCGGATTCCGGGCCTTGACATGACTTATGAACTAATGAATATATTTAGTGTGTCAATACGCATGAACTCACATGAACCAGTAGTGCAGGTGGCAAGGCCCCCGGAGACGCAGCGAGCGCCGCCACTCGCCGCTGTTCACGCAACACGTCCTCATCTTCGAGGTTGTCTCGAGCTGGGTCGATTGCGTTGCCTGTGGCGGGGTCCGGGGGTTTGGATTTACGGGACTTGCGCTTAAAGGAAAGATATTATAATAAGTTAGTTAATAAAATGCCTTTATCCTACAGTGGACGTATTTTGCCTGAAAGAAGAATAAAGGTTTGTCACCTATTACGAATAAATATTGAAGAAAACTGGCTTACAGAGGAATCAAGGGGAAAATTGTAAATTTTTAATTGTATTTTTTCAAAAACGTCACCGTCAACCGTCACCAATAAGAACGAGATGAGATGATAAATAATTTGGTAATTAACGTTCTTACTTTAAAAACAAAAACTGAAAATTAACGGCATCGTAAAATTATGAAACTTAAATTTTAAAACTACAGCTTTTACTGACGCGTTGTTGTCGGAAAGGTCCAACTACTTTCTGACTCGTATGAAGTCCATCACCAGAGCCGAGTACAGACGCGGCTGTGCCTCGCCTCGCACTGCGAGTTGCTGCTCTGCGCGCGCGCTCGGAGGGCACGGGGGCGGGCGGGGGTTGCTGGGGCTGCGCATGCGCGGTGGGTAGAATAGGCACTGACGGTGGTGCGGACGATTACATTTTATTAACAGCTGCCTTTTTTTTAATGGCTGGAGAAAAATTACAAATAGCGGGTGGTTTGTCGTTAAAATTGATTAAAACCCATTGAGGGATCGTACTTCGCTGACCTAACACATTGTAATAAGATATTATTTTCTGAATATTTTCTGGTTGCTTTCGATCTTTATGGATCCTTTCATTATACGTCATTCTGCTCATTGACATCAACTTGTGTTAAATCAAAATTGCTTTTTGCACATGTATAATTGCATTCATGGAGTACTAACAGTGGCAGTTATTTTTTTTTTAATTTCTAACAATTATTAAATATACAATGTTACTCTAACTTTAAGTAAACAATAAAATATAATTTAATACTTACAGATTTAGCGCGGTCTGCGTACAACAACAAGACAGCGCCGGCCGGTATATGCAGCAGCATGCTGCCAACCAGCACCAGCACCTCGCGAGTCAGGTAGCTGTGCAGAGCGGGCGATGGACACAGTTCCCGCAGGTTGCATGTTAGATATACTCTGGAAAATAGTGGTACGTAAACGTTGTGTTTAACCGACCTGAAAATATATGCTAATTTGCTGAGATAACTGTAAGGCTCTTTTGCGTCGGTGTAGTACCGATACGTATACGATGCACAAATCTTTTTATTTTCTGTTCGGTTTTAGTGCCTGTGTATTACTATTATAAATGCAAAAACGTATCCAAGTTAACTTAGCTCTATCGATACAGGGAAAATTCTAATTGTTAATATAATCTTGATATTATAGGGTCTTTAATAAGATATTGATGTTGCGTAAGTTCCAAATGCTGACTCAAGCATAACAAGATTAAATAAAGTAAATAATTGAGTAATTATGTTATGGCATTTAAGTAATTTTTAATTTAACACCAAAACATAAAATAACTTACCTATCGACATAATAAATAATGGCGTACGGTATGTACATGACGTCCAACAAACTGAATACAGTGTGAAGGTAAAACGCGATGTCGCTACCTGAAAAAAAATAACATTAGATTATTAGTTGAGGCTAAAATAAGAAAACATTACAACTGTTCGACATATTTTTTATTTATGATCTGAAAATCACTTTTACTGTGACCTTAATTGAGCGGAACACAAAAAAATTAAGTGCTTTTAATACCAAGTCAAAAAATATAGAAGATTTATTTTCCATTTATTTAAATGTACTTTAGCGCCACTTAATCGACAAGTTAACCAACCACAACATAATTTAATGGATTTACAGGATTCTTACCACAATTTTCGATTTTTATTTTGCGCGTCCAATATTTCGATGCCGTTGCAAGCGCCATGATCGCGGTCCGCGTGGTAAGAAACCCGTAAATTCATTAAATTATAGTGAAAATAACCGCGATAATTTAAAACAGTTACAACCGCAACAGTGTCAATCATCCCAATGCGCGGACATCACCCAACTAAGGGTTTCTTTTTAGCCACCTAGGCAGCACCCTCACGGGACGGAGGTGGAAGATGCGTCATGCATACCGCCGCAGGGTGATGTGGGACTCACCAGAGTGGCACCTACCCACTAAAAACCATCTCGTTGGCTGTAGCAAGATTTTGCCGTTAGCTTTCATCGGAAGCGACACCCGGTAGGGAGGTGGGTGCGCTTATAAAAATAGGGGTTGGTGTCAGGCTATTTATAGGCTACCACGCTTGCTTAGTGTGGGTTGGCAGACTTGACACTTCGAAATTACTTCTTCGGTATATCGTTTCCTAACGATGTTTTCCTTCAATTTCAGAGCCAATTGCTAAATGTATTAAGTCAAACTAAGAAAAAATAATTTGGCAGTCAAGCTTGAGATAGTGAAATCAGCGCCTTGACCTTATTATAACCTTATTATAACGCTGACATATTAAGAAGTTAAAAAAATGCAATCTTCTAATCATAGCTTATATACTTACCCCATTTAAAAGTATCCAACACAGCTACCAGCACGAACGGTATAACTCCAACCCACGTAGTGATATTCGGCATGATACTCTGTGCGGAATCCATTTTGTCAAACACGTATGACAGACACGTGTTAAACAAAATGGCGGACGGACTGTACAGTAACAGAAGTAGTGAGAGCATGGTTATGGCTGACACGTTCGTGAGACTTGGTATGTCGTTGAGGATAACCTGGAGGAAATTAAAATCAGTTGAAGCCAGGTTGAATCACGAAATATACCTTGAAATCTTAAAAACTGCCCTTCTTTCAAAATACAGTAGTGAGCAGAACCTATGGCACGTTTAAATAAACCACACTCAATTCATGCATTATCTCAAGAAGTGAGATAAATGTTATTAGAATAGAATGGTAGAGTCATGCTTTACTTGACGTCAATAAGAACAAGTAATTGTCAATGTTGAGAAACAAATATTTGAAATTGAACTATATTTATTAATCCGGGCCTATGTATGTACACTCGCACAACAAAGTGGTCTTCCACTGTTGACAAAACTTCCTGTGTTACCAAAATACCTGTAGAGTTGAGTCTATTACTGACGGAATAATATTACAAGGGAAACTCAACCTTGTTATTTTATGACGTGCAGATGAAATTCACCTATATTTTTATAGGCATTCGGTATTTACTTATATATTATGTGTGTTATAGATATTATGTGTGTTATGTTGCTTGGAAATTTCTTTTTTCTGGTAAATAAACAAAATCCAACTTACGAGAACCAGGACTCCGATGCTGGTGATGACCATAATGACGATCAGTATGGTGAAGTATGTCAGGAAGTACATGCTCATGGATAGGCCGTTCACTCGCAGTTGGTTCTTGGCTTTAATCTGCAATATACTTGGTTTTTTACAGGACGAACTGTTATAGTTGATTAGGATTATTAAGTGATACAAAAAAAACAGGGATTTAAAAATAAACCAAATTGGAGCGTGAGTAATAATACATTTCTGCAATACAACAAACATTAATATATTTTCAGAAGTGTTTCAAGTACCTTAAATAGTATTCATGCTATACAAATTTTTAAATCATACCTCCCGATCATAAACTATATCCACGGCTAAGGTCACCGGGACCAACGCAAAGATCATTCCCATGAAAATGGCGCACACGACGTTGCCGACGTTGAACTCCTCCTGCTGCTCCGTCTGCTGGAACGGATGCGTTGATACTTCTATCGCGTGGAAATCGAATGAATCGGTCGCTGATTTTAATATCCTGTGAAGAATCAGGACTTTGTAAATTAATTAATTTGAAAGAGGGACTCATTTTAGGGTTTTAGGGGGTTTGGAAAAATTTAAGGTGTAATTCTTTTGTTTTTGAGAGGGCAGTACACTTTGCTGTATGCACCTGAAGGTTTCTGGAAATACTTCTTATTTAATTAGCAAAACACATAATAGAAAATATAAATAAGTATATACCCTGTGTTCACATAATACCATACCTTGCGGCTAAAGACTTGGTATGTTTGTCAGGGAAATTATTATATCACAGAAGAAATTTTTTGATTTTAAGAAAAAATGAAATATGTATCAAACTGTAGTGCTTGTAAAAGGTTCATCTTACCTATAAATGCTATTATCCAACAAATTAACGATAATAGGCAAACTATGTGTAAACGTGCTATTATAGTACGCCATCACTTTTCCGAACGGAATCACACTTTCTCTCAGATTGAACGCGCCAAAATTCTCCATCTCAAGAAAGTTCGAGAAGTTCCCATCATAGTCCAATATTGGATACGCTCCAAAACTTTCCAAAGAATCTTTTAATCCTGTAAGTTCCTTGAAGTTGTTCTGTTCGCTGAATATGGCAATTGGAGTCTTATTCCAGTAGGCATTGGGGTCTAGTTTCAATGGAGTGTTTCGGAAGATGACGATTTGACGTGATTTTATGTACAGACCAAGAGCGCAGGAAACTAGAATAAAAATAAAAGTAAATTTTACTTTCTATGCTATAAATAAGAGATCAGGTATTTAAAAAAATCATGTAAAATTTATTTCATCGCTTTAAAATTTTTTGATTATATTGTATTACCAAAGCGAAAAAAGGAAAAGATCCCAAAATAACATACAAAATAAAGGCTTACTTATAGGCATGAATATCATGACATATAGTTTATACGGGTCCCGTATCATCCGGACAGTCCTGATGTAGACCAGCGCACAAAATGTCCGCCAACAAGATGGCCGCGTCTTCATTACCTCGCTGAGAGCGTCGACCGCGACATTGCTGTCTATTGTCACCTGATGATAACAGAAATAGGTTTTTAATTTTGTAGCATAGATATTTATCAAACTGATAAGTTTTATAAAATTCAACACCACAACGCTGACTAGTGAAGAAATACTTTTAGTAGTTGGTGGATTAAATATTTGTATCTTCATTCAATTTAACGCAAGTCCATATATTTCCTATTTTTGAATTAAATAAAGACTTATATAATTTTCCTCAAAATTAAAATAAACGTTAAAACCAACGCATCGTAGCTAGCTCTTCGCACAATTACACTCTTTAGAAAGTAAAATATTTACTGAATTTGTAAATTTAGTTCACATTAAAAAATAAACCAGTACTTTTTGGTGCAGTAATATGTCCTCACCTTAACATGTTCGACGCCATGCGTGGTAGAGTGCAGCGCGTGCGACGCGGGCGGCGTGGGCAGTGACGTCGCTTTCTGCTGCTCCTTGTCGGTCAGCTCCTGCGAGCAACGTGTTATCGGGATTGGTAATTTGTAGAAGAGATCGATAGAGAAAACAAATTCATACATACAAGTTTGAGTATCCTTAACCGCCCGACTTATGCCGTTATGGTTTTGGCGAGACAAACCGAGTGAGCTGACATGTGCCAAATGCGCGTGGTAATTTCTTCGGCCGGTTTGCCGTTCAACAAATACTGCCGGACGGAATGTACTGGACCTAACATGTGAGAGGGTTAAAAATAGTTAGGGATTTACATCCCTAACTATTTTATGTAGCTTTTCATATAGGCATCATTTTTGGTAATATGTCCTAAAGGAATAGACAGGTACAATACAAGCTAGCAGAGGCGTGACGACCGAAAAATGTTCAAACCCTCTGTGATTTAGTCACACAAGCAATATCCTATCAGGTTTTATTATTACGAAATATCAAGGTATTCGTTTGTTTATAAGAGAATTACTTTTAAACCAATTTTAGCGGTAAGAAACTGAAAAGAACTGCGAGAAAAAAAATTAATACCACACTCAGAGTCGTTTAATGTTAAGGCACTGCTTAGTATATCTATGAAAATCAGGATCATCTTAACTAGCCATCTATCTTCTGTGATTTCGTCGGTTTGTAATTTTATTTTTCAAATTGGTCTTCCGAGCACTAAAGAAATAAATAACTTAACATAATACAAACCTGATAACTCAAAGTTTTACTCTGCAGCGAAAGGCTTCGACTCAGGGCTCTCGCTCGCACCAACTTCACAGAAGATACTCCTTCCACCGCTTCTTCTTCTTGGTTCTCTCCTTCTAGACTGAGAAACACTTCTTCTAGAGTTGTCATGGAAACGCCGTAGCTGGTTATACCTGGAGAAATATATGAATCGTTTGATATTTGGTAACATTTTTCATGTGACTGCATCGTGATAGTGGGTGCGGTGTTTATGGGAATAATTAAATACGTAGACAATTCGTTTATTTTCACGCTACATCAAAATACAATTTTACTAGGTAACATCAAAATAAATTGTTACTCACCTTTAAATTAACAATGTGTCTATCAAGAACTATTTAAACATAAATAATAAATTCCCAACTTCCCAAATATAAGTTAGAAAAAGGTACAATGGGGCTAAGACATTATATTGTTATAAAAGTCCCTAAATAAACAAAGAATTAAAAAAAAGCACTACCATACCAAATCAAAGATCACATAAAACGATGTACCTAATCTGTTGGTCTTGTCTTTGATCTCATGTTCAATAGCTGCCAATAGCGGCGGGAAGCGAGCCACTGCATCATGAGGTAAGATGTAGGACAATTCTCGACCGTGACGTCTTGCCTTCTGCGCGCGGGCCACGTGGCCTCTCACTAGACGGGTGATTTGATGCTCGCGACAGGCTCCTGTGGAGATCAATTAAAAGTAACGATTTTTGTCGTGAATTCCTTGATACTTGAATTATAGTTTAGATACCTAAGTTACTTCGTAGATCGATAGCTTTTTTGATGTTCATTGTATTCACAAAACAAAAGAGCTTTTATGAAACAGGATAAAGGTGTTAAAATAAGTCTAACTTTTTAATTATTTTGAATAATTGTTGAAAAAAAGAATAATGAGAATGTAATATTTACCGTCAAGCACTAGAGTGAGGTGATATCCAATTCCAAACTTGTTCTTCAAGAAAAGTGATGTACCAGCGCATCGTACCTGAAAAGTAGAAACATTTTCGCTTATTAAAAAAGATGATGTTTCTGTATAATATTTAACCATTTTCTTATGCATACTTTTAATGAAGGGATTTGATAACCTGCCCACTTTAATATATTCCAGTATAGCTAGTACCATATGCTGCTTCACCTGCGTCTTAAGGACTATGCATAGATGTGGCCGATATTTTAACACCTTTATTTACAAATGGCAATATATATGGCAGTGGACGTTAAGTGGTAACTCGGTTGCAAAATAAAAGTTAATAAAGATGAAATTTAATTTTTTATCTGGATAACCCTGTAACTACCACCACAGTATAGACCGAGGACCTAGTCGAAGTTGCCACCAGTGTGCGCGAGTCGCACAAGATCCAGTGGTAGGAATTAGATCCTATGACGTATTTGTCCTGGAGTTTAGATATTTTGGCATGCAAACATACAAATGAACGAACCTGATGCTCTTGTTGGTTGTTTAGAACACGCTCATGAGACATGGAGGACTTACCCGTCCCTTACTAATGACAGCCTTCCTATCCCCCAGGATGTCCGCTTCGTCCATGAAGTGCGTGGTGAGCAGAAGCACGCGGCCGCTGCGCGCGCGCTGCAGTATGCGCCACGTCTGACGACGAGACACTGGGTCTACACCTGCTGTCGGCTCGTCTAGGATTATTATCTGGAAGAAGAAACAATTCAAGACAAATTAATCAAAATGAAGTCCAAAAATGGATCCTGGGCTGTGGGGATTCCCAGGTAATTCCCAGATAATTAAACGCAATATAACTAAACGCTGGTAAAATAATTCAACATGGTTATATAATTACAAAGGCTTTGTTCGCTAAATCCTTTTTTTATTTTTCCTGATTATTATGACTGACTATTTCTGATGAAAGATGCCTTGTTTAGGACTACCATGAAACACCCACATCTTAAATGCTAATCTAGCCTTTATGTGGAACTGGAACTTCGAACCCGCTGGAACTTTGCAGCAGGCAGGGCATACAGTGCTAGCAGCGTGATGAGCGTATGTTTTTGATGCTGCGGCGGTTTCTACCTTCATCATAGACTACCTTCATCTATCGATATACTATTTTTCGATTCAGCAGATCAAAAACTTCTTTGAGCAATTGCTCCGATTCTAATGATCGGGAGGACGACTTTTTTATCGAGTCGAGTTCTTGTTTAACGATAACAATATCAGTCACATGTTACCGGGGTAAGCGGCTTAGTTTTTGTGCCACAAAAATAGGTAAAAGTATAAAAAATAGGTTCTGTTTTTTTTAGGATCTGAATAATATCTTGCAGGTCTCGTTTGGATGTGACGTTATCTTTTCTTAATAAACGTCGACTCGTAATATCAATTACGATCTTTCTAGCACTTTCATTTTCTTTTTTGGTAACTATTGATCCACAGATTTTCAGTAGTGATGTTTCGTCCATCAGATCAATTAACAATTAATCAAAACACGTTCGTTTATCACAACACGACAGTTATCATATTTCGTAATTTTTTTTCGAAGTTATATTACACTTATTCTTTGATGACACTTTATTCAAACTGAATTTTATTTTACTTTTGATAGAAATAGACCGAAAAATCACGTCTTAATACAAAACGTCTTTTAAAGTAGAACAATGTTTTTCGAGCATACCTTCGGGTCTCCAATGAACGCGATGGCTATACTAAGCTTCCTCTTCTGCCCTCCTGATAGATGCTTAGAGAAGACGCCCGCTTGCTCCGACAGCCCCACGTCAGCTAGAGCTCGTCGAATCTCTTCGGAGCGGCGTGAGCGAGGTATGCCCTAAATAAAAAGAAACAGTTTTTCTCACACATTCATGCAAGCAGTGGAAAATAATAGAAAAAAGATTACGGACATGAAATGTACTTCATTTTAAAGATTATTTTCAGATAAAGCATTTCTAAATATCTTATGATTGTTGCGAAAACACTTACAAAAATGAACTCACTTTTAAATTAAATTCATTAGTTTAGTCTTTTCAATATCAGATATTACTAAATATAAAACTATCAAAAAAAAGTTTTTTTTTACTACTTTCATAGGCGGCAAATGAGCACGAGACCCATCTGATGATAAGAGGCACCCATCACTAGGACATCATTAGTAGTAGGTGTTTAGTTTGTTAATATTTAATGTGACCAATACATCGACTCATGATGCGTTGCCGACCGTAAGCTTCAGCTGGAATTGCCTTTGTTCCAGTAACTGCACTGGCTGTTCCCTCCCTTTAAGGAATCACACCCACGTAAACCTGATTATTATTGCTATGCACATTCAAATTCAAATAGTTATTTTCCAACATTGATAATTACTTGTTCTTATTGACGTCAAATAAACCATGACTCTACCACCAGTTCGAAAAAACTTTCGTGAAGAAGAACTGGCAAGAAACTTCACGGGTATATTTTTTTGCATCTGTTAGTTCGGCAAGTCTTCCTCCCCGCAAATATCCAAATTACGAACACCCTCAAACGGCACCCGTTCACGCGGGATCCAGCCATCGCCCTCCTCAACCATAATAGAGCGACCCGTCACCCGACGCTACCATAAGAAGACGTACTTTAGTTACAATGACGCTTTATTCATCGGGACGATGAACTCAACGAGCAAACAGACACATTACACATGTTTTATTATAAATTCTAGTAAAAGCCTGTAAATTAGCATATTATACCCAACGGCTTCTATCGTCCAAATAATCGGATAGTTTGTAATAAGTGCTAAACACAACTTTTGCTTTACAGTTTCGTTGAATTGTCAATGGGAAAACATTGGATACCCTCAGGAACCTTATTTTAAAAGTGTATACATTGACCCATGAATCAGTTAGTGACTTTTATGAAGTCTACTATTATGAGCTGCCAGCATATTTCTTCCTCTTATGTTAACATTGTGCAGATCCCTTTTTCTTCTGAACAATGCTCTTTTATTTAATGTATATAAATTTACTAAAAAATATTGCAAATGGAAAGTAAAAATTTTTTGGTTATGCTCTTTTTTATATAATGTATATAAATTTACTAAAAAATATTGCAAATGGAAAGTAGAGTATTTTTTTTCTTAAATTTACTTCTAAGTGACACCCTTGGACCGAGTATACAGATTGCGCGAACGGCCCTTTTCTGCAGAATAAATATAGTATCGATGTCGGCAGCACTCCCCCACAACAGAATGCCATAGGTCATGAGGCTATGGAAGTAATCGGATAAAGAAGAAGAACGATATGAAAAGTTGTCTTTTCTGTGAAAACTATTCGAACGAATCTAACCTTCCTTGTCAACTAACCTTGATAGCAGAGAAGAAGTTAAGATGTTCTCTCACAGACAATAGATCAAATAGCACGTCTTGCTGCGGACACACGCCGATCATTTGACGGATCTCTTGCATGTCGTTGGGATCTCTGAAAATAAAACATGACGTGACATGTCAAATGATTTATTAGGGCAAACATAAGTACAACAGATTTAGCTAAGCAAATCTGTAGGTACTCTATGTTTACTACTTCTAAGTCTAGATTTGCTGCCCAAAATGTATACTTAATTAACCGTTTGATGTATCAAGTGTGACTATTAGGTATGCCAATAACTAAGATACTCAAATATATACTTACGATATTTACTATATAACGGTTAGCTTTATAAAACTTAAAAAAAGCATTTTTTCCTATAAGTTCTTATCGTTGGCAATGAACATTTCAGCATAGATAGCTTTTTGATAAATTTTGTTCATTTCGATAAGATTCCAACTCAGTCAGTATTCTAGATTTAAATGTCAACGATCCTGACCTTACGTCCAATCCATAAACATAAGCCGTGCCTTGCGTAGGCGCCGTCAAACCAGTCAATATATTGAACAATGTAGACTTTCCAGCGCCATTATGCCCCAGTAATGCCGTGATCTGACCTTCATAGATGCTAAGGTCTATACCATCAATAGCTTTGATCTCTGGCTTGCGACATGCTTTGCGGAAACTCTTCTGGAGACCAACGATGCGGATGGCTTCTTTGTCCAAGAGTTCTCTATGGAGGATAGAACATGTTTTAGATACAATATATTTATTCATTAGAGTTACAAAAAAGGTATAATAAAGCAACACGATTATATAGGCGGGCTCCGAAGCGTCCTTCCTGGCAACAAAATATAGAAGTCTAAAACGAAGTTCCTCAGACTATAAACTGTAGTTTTGAGATATGTGTGAGTAAATTAGTTCATGACAAACAAAGACTTAACACATAGCTGGGGTGAAAATTATATTAATAATAAAGAAGGATAAACCTGGAGCAAACCACGCATAAAAATGTTGTCCGTAATAACTAAAGCTTGAACAATTAAGGCGTATGGAAAAAATCTTTAAAAAAATATAACAATAAATTAATTACATGCGGGCCGGACAAAATCGAAACATGTGGAGACCCTTGAGACCTGAATAAATAAAAGTATATGGCATTTTGAATGAAATAACACTTGTGAATGTTTTAGGAGTTACACAATCTAAAGTATCATAAGATAGATGATAATTATTTCTTAATTACCTCTTTATTGTACCGAGTGACCTTTTTTACCGATCGATTCTAAGCAACTTTAAGAGAAAATGAAAAAAGCAGCTCTAAATACAAAATTTTCAAATTCAAATCCAAATATTGATTCCACAACATTGACTATTACTTGTTCTTATTGATGTCAAATAAAGCATTACTCTACCACCAGTTCGGAAAAACCGAAAGAACTGGCAAGAAACTTCACGGGCATAATTTTTTCAAAATAAATATACATTGTCTCATGACTGTTCAAAATTATTCTTATCTGCATCTGTTAGGTCGGCAAGTCTCCCTCTCCCCGACTATCTAAACGACGAACACCCAGCGAGATCCAGACTTCACCCTCATCAACCATATTAGAGGGAAGTGAGCGACCCGTCACGCTACGCTATCGTAAGAAGGCATACTTTAGTGACAATAACGCTATAGACATTATTCGGGACGAAGAACTCAACGAATAAACAGACATATTACACATGTTTTATTACAAATACTAGTAATGCCTGTAAATCAGGGGATTATACCTAAGAGCTCTTTTATCGTCCAAATAATTGGAGAGTTTATAATAGCTACAGCACGCAACTTTGGTTTTATAGTAGCAGCTGAACCATAGAATTTTCCGAACGGTAAAAGAAGTCACTCGGTAAAGTTTCAAGCCTTGATAAAAACATTAATTCGTTTATAAATCACCGACCTAGGCACAGGTTCAATATCCTTGCTATGCGCGGTGTCGCCGTTTGAATGGAAGTGCACGGCGGAGACGCGGCTGCGGCGCGACCCGAGCCAGAACGACGGCATCAGGCAGAACCAGGGCTTCTGCTTTATGCCGTACTCACCTGGATAGGAAAGATTTGAATTGATTTATAGGCAAAGACAAAATATAGTCATTTTACAAGTTTGACAGAGTTCTTTCTACGTCGGAAATTTCGTTATTCCTAAATCAATACTTACTAGGAATGACAGCATCCAACCAATAAGCGGCTAGCCCGTATAAAACTGTGTCCACGGACATCATGATCAGACTTCCACCGAAAGGCACTCCTGGTCCTGACCACAGATTCTCCCACGTGACTCCTACGCCGGCCATATCCAATACCAACGCCTGGAAATACGGAGAAAATATATAAGCATTACTGATTTGTCAAATTTTCTGTTACATATCTTATAACTCAAAAGGTACAAAAGAAAAAAGATATTAAATATTAAGTATTAGATTACTTAACAACGCAAAAAATGCCTGGGTAATTCTTATGAACTGATTTAGCAATCCGTTGTATCACTAAACTTGTAATACATTTTATCAAACAGTTGGAATAAAAGCCTCGTTTAAAAATAAGATTTAAAAAAAAACAGACAGTTTTTATCTACAAAAAGCGAAATAAAAGCTTTAATGATGACGTAAAACACCTAACTTTAAAGATGTCCGTAACAAATAGCAAAATAACAATTAAGATACTCAACTGTTCTAAAATTGTTTTTAATAGTCGACTTTAATATATAATTCACAAGTACATATTTTTAATTATAAATGTTTATGTTATTACACAAATCTCATACATTTAATTATCTCATATATAGTTTAAATTCACATTACAAAATATATAGATATATTTACACAACTGCACTAAACACAAAACACTACTCATATTGATCAAAATTAACGTTTCATACATACATCACACTTCACATCTTCACTAAACAACGAATGTCAACTGTCATTAAATACTGTGCTTAGCATCGCTGAAAAACTCTACAAAGTTCTGTCGGGATTAATAAAGGGAGTCATGCAAAATATCGAAATTGTATTGCAAGGTCTTTTCTAGACATGGGGCAGGCGCTCAGAAGCAGCATGCATGCGTGCATTATTCTAGTGCATGCATGGATTCTGCTTGAGGTCAAAGGTATAGTTTGCGCGGTGGTTAGAGAGGGACTCTAACATTGAACATGCTTGAGGCTAGTCTGTTTCTTTAACAAAAAACACACACTTTTCTTTAAAAAAAATACACATCCGTGTGTGTTTTCTCATAACTAGGCCAATCATTTTATGATGACATAATCGATCATTCTACGGAATTTTTGATTTATTTCATAAAAGGAAAGATGACGAGTAAAAAGTTATTAAGTTCTTTCAATCAAAAGTTGGTGTGCCTTATATTAAGAAGATCACATTGCACAGTCATTCCAAGTGTGCTGAGCACGAAGGAGTTGTAAAATAATTGACTTACGGCCGTTCTGAAAGACGTTAAATGGCGTTACTGAAAGCTAACTTAAGTGTAGACTTCGCTACGCAAATCTTCAATTTAGTACACATACAGATTGGCTTAGCAAAATCTAGACGTCTCGAGTACGGCCGTTAGTCCTTGGTTTTGAAGACTTTGCGGTTCCTAATGAAACTAAGTGCTTCGAAAAGGAACAGTAAAGTCTTTAAAGATCCGAGGACTAGGTTAATTATACAACACAGTTAAGAAGTAAAATGTGTCAGCTGATAAGCTTTCACAAAACCTTTAAGTTTTCTTGCACGGAAAGTAGATAAAATTTATTTTTAAAGTAGGTTTTATGAGAACTTAATTGGGATAGCTGAGCAGTGTATCTCGTAACCTTGTCACAATCATGTTATGTTCACTACTTGGCACTTAAATTTTTACGAAATATAAAAATTTGATAATTTTACATTACCCACCTCAAAAAAATATCTGCAAATTTCACATTTGATAAATCCTGCGTCTTATCGATCGAAAAAATTTACAAAGAAAGTCTACACGTTCCAAGCATACCTATTTTGGTATTTACTACCTCCAATCACGAAAGCTTCATTAAAACCTTCAGACAAGGCCGAGCTACAGAAATTATCAAATTCATCGCACATTCAGTTAATGACGATACACTAAATCACGGAGGAAATTGCCAATTTATGACAAAGACCTCAAGCAAATTAGCGTTATCATCTAAGTAGATTCATCGAGAAGTTCGAGGAATTATATTGCTTATTACATTAGTAATAAGACACACCTAATAAACTCAGTCGGTTGATGTCACTTAAAATTGGGTCAATGCTGTACTAAGGATATCTGATTCCATCATTAGATCCCTTGATATGATGGAGTGATATCAGGATAAGGAAAATATACATCTATTAAATAACATTTATTCAATTATTAAATAATATAGAAACATACATAATCTACAAAATTAACATTTTTCGTTCTAAGCGAAATTTGTAATTTGATCCTTTCCCTTCGCAAAATTAATAAGTAACAAGTAATGTACCGTCACGGCTCGGCCTTACGAGCACGTCGGAATGCCGCTATACAATTCAATTTGAATTGGTTTCTTCTTAATTTCTATCGAACTTTTTACTTAATAAATAAATATGAAAAAAATATTTCTATTAACTGCCCTACTAAAGTAGAACTTTACAGTACCTACTTTACCTCCATTTTCACGCTATTTAACACGTTTGTGAATATGACTTCACTATGAACCATCGCGTTTAGGTGACAGCCATGAGTCACAGAACGGAAATTATCATTGACTGAAACAGATTGTTGGAACCGGGGCTATTCATTATTCAGCATGTTAAAAATTATTAACTATGGAAAAATTTAGTGGCATGAAGGCGGTAGAATTTAAAATGTGCTAATTTACTTAGAGGATAGTGTCATTTTGTTTTCTTTCAACACTATTAAGATCAATTCATACGGATTACAAATAAATCCGTCGTCGTTGCGCTACTACAGAGTTAGCAAGTAGAGAATTATGGTAAGTGAAAAATTCATTAAAAATCTCATAAAACAATTTCATTAATTTAAGTGTTTTGATAGTTTGTAAGTATGTTACCTAAATACGTTAAATAACTGGAAAATTAAGAAATTCCCGTGTGTTTCTGTATCTAAATTGTTCAGTTGTTGAACTTGCGTGAATAACACAAAAATTATCGGGCATAAATTTCAATGGAAAAGAAGAATTCTCGGTGTTTGATCTGCAGGCTTAAGTTTTTAGTTACACTACCTTATCCATAGCCAAGGCGTAGCAGCTAGAGCTGATCAGCGAGACGAACCAGAAGGCCAGCGAGTCTGCGTTGGAGACGAACACTTGGATGAAGTACAGCCCACTCATCAGGTTCACCGCGAAGCTACCCACGATGCCCGCCGTCTAGAAGATTTTTTGTTAAATATTTTTACATTTCATAAATAGAGAAAGTATATATTTCATAAATAAAGAAAATATAATATCAATCTTACCCGAGCTCTATCGAAAAATGGCGTCATCATAAAGGCAAATGTTATAATAGTGAATCCAAATAACAACATTAGCAGGAATATTAAAATGTAGGATGAATGCTGGAATACCTGAAAACAGAAGTAAAGACATGAAAGATACATGACATACAAGAAAATGTTTGTAAGAAAGGTAATACTGAGTTTAGAACTCGACATGGAACTCACTTTTAAGGTGAACAGTAGAACTGTACTGACAACAGATAGGATCGTGACGAATACGGCGTATATGAGAAACCAGGCACCCCTGTAGACGTAAAGATGGTTATTTATTTTCTTCTTCTTTCGGAATCTTATGGATCAATGTACTGGTAAAAAATATAAGGCACGTACTGGCATGTAGACGTGTATATGTATATATCGTTGTATATTTATGTGTGAATGTATGTGATGTGCGAATACAAAAAGGGCTTTTATCACATACAATTACACTACATGTAATATAGTTTAATACATGGTTTTAGGTAGTTCTATTTTGACAAATGATATAAAATAAGAACAATTTCCTCTGACGCACAACAATTATCGAATAAATAGAATATAAATATCACAAGTTTTAGCGGCAGCTTTATCTATTATTTTCACATAACACTCGTATTTAATAAAAACTCATAAAAACGTACCAATAAACAGAATCCTTTAGGCCCATTATCCTCATTCCCTCTCTAATCTTCTTCTCCTTCTCCCCTACTACAAACATCAGGAGGTAGGTGATGAACTGCGACAAGGTCATCACCATGTACATCGGCATGATCACTCGGAAGATCACCAGCCAGTCCCCTGTGTGTTGTCGCTTGGGGAACTGGAGAAGTTCTATGCGGGGAGGCGGGATTGATGCTCCTGTATCCACCTGTGATAGTATAGTTAAATACATTAATATTTAGGATATTTATTTTCACACCGATTTCATGCAACGTGGAAAGTGGAAAGATAAGGCACAATTTTTTTTTGACATTCGATAAGGTAGCTAATTAATATTTTAAAAAACCTTGTTATATATTTATTTAATAATTAGTGGACACTAAGATTAAGATAGAGGTATAGAAAATTTGTGAGTAACAATGTACTGCTTATTTCTAAAATAAATCTATTCCAGCTGGTCTGAGACTGGAGAGTGAGATTTACAGCAAATTAAGTGCGTACTCTATCTAATTAAAAGTATGTCAAAATTAATAAAACTGTTTACTTTATTTAGTCTCCGCATTTTTTTTAATTACAATTTCACAGAAATTGAAAAAAAAACACTTTTTTTGTTAAAGAGTATAATAATAATAATAATAATAAATAATATATAATAAAGAGTATAATAAGGAAAGATGTGTTTTTAAAAGTTAAAGCAATAGTTATAATTTAATAGGAGAAAAAATATCTCAACTTTTCCAAGTGATAGCGGACTTTTTTTGATATGTGTATATTAGGTCTTTACCTATGAAATTGCCGTTTTTCACGAAATAAATGAAGCGTAATTTTTTTATATATTTTTTATTTCTATTAATCAAAATAATCACCCATGCAATCAATGCATCTTTGCCAACGCATTGGTAGCTTATTGATGCCTTTCTTGAAGAAATCAGCTGGACGGGAGGCAACAAATTCTTCAAAGGCATTTTGTACTGCCTCTCGGGTATTGAATTTTTTGCCCGCCAAGAAGTTATCCAAATTCTGGAAAAAGTAGAAGTCTGTAGGCGCAAGGTCTGGTGAGTACGGCGGATGACGGAGACCTTCCAACCCCAACTCTTGTAGCTTGGAGATATTAGTAGCTACTAGCTGTAGTAGATACTAGCTGTGCAGTATGAGGTCGCGCGTTGTCGTGCAGGAGCAGTGGAGTCGAACGATTGACCAAAGCTGGTTGGAGACGTGCGAGCTTCTCCATCATTGTGTTCAGTTTTTCACAGTACACATCTGCAGTAATGCTTGTCCCGTTTGGCAAGAAGCTGTGATGAATTACACCCGCGTTAGACCACCAAACAGTGACCATCACTTTTCTAGGGGTAAATTTTCGTTTAGGGCATTGTTTGGGCGCTGAACCAGGGTCCAACCAACTTGCTGAGCACTTACGATTGTCAAACAGGATCCATTTCTCGTCACAAGTAACAATGCGGTTCAGAATTCCTTCATTTGTATGCCTGCTGAGCAGTGCAAGGCACGTCTCCACGCGTACTTCGCGCTGGCGGTCATTGAGTTCGTGGGGTACCCATTTGTCAAGCTTTTATACCTTGCCAATTTGACGCAAATGGACCAATATTGTTTTGATGCTAACGTCGAAAGCTGCTGCTATTTCAGCCGTGGATTGAGTTTCATCAGCTTCCACAATTGCCTTTAATTCGTCATTGTCGACCAAAGTTTTCGGACGACCACGGGGTTCATTTTTCAGGTCAAAATTTACAGAACGGAAGCGGGTAAACCAATAACGGGTGCTGCGTTCGTTTGTAGTGTTCGCTCCGTAAACATCGTTGATGTTGCGTGCCGCTTGTGCCGCTTTGCTGCCACGACGGTACTCATACTCCATAATTACTCGAATTTTTAACTTATCCATGATGACGAAAAATGTTCGAATGCGTTGAAAACAAAACACTAACTATTAAACAAATGACGATTTTAGAAAAAGAATTCCATGTTTGTCAAATTAAATTAATTTGAAATTAGAATTATCAGTCAAAAAAAAAATATTTTCATTTAAAATGGCCAGTACGGCAAAACGGCAGTTTCATAGGTAAAGACCTATTATTTACATACCTATATATAGGTACATACCTAGAGACACATGCACACAAATATACATAAAATAGATACTATACTGACATATTTTATTAAATCAAAAAATATATTAAATATAAATATATATACTCTAACCTTACAAATGTTACATACATGAAATTGCCTAAGCCATTCAAACAATATCTTCCGAAAGTGATAGTATAATTACGAGCTCTAATTGATGAACAGCATCTCTGTGAGGGTCATTTAGCCAGAGATAGCCTTGACCTTGCTAAAGACCTCAGACCAAACAACACACGTTTGATCTGTAGAGTTGATCTAATAATACCAATTAACAGTAGTGAAATTGTTGCAATTTGCAAAATGGCCGCAAACAACCACCAAACAGATCCACTGTTTCGAGTTTCTCGCCTTTTTTATTGTTAGATAGAGCTTACGAACTGTGGGTGGTATAGAATCCTCGGTTTAGATCAAAATTGCTTTTGTTAAAAAATGGTAATAATACACAAATCTATATCTATGGTAGAAATTGGACTGCCGGAATGGATGCGTTATTCTTTGGAATGAAGGAAAAAGTTCCAAAACTTTTACTGTTTAAAGCCCTGTTTTCGAGATAAGACACGTTAGGCTGAAATTTCTCACAAACTATAACTATTTACTTAATTAACACTCAAACTTTTTAATTTAAATATGTTTCACTTGACTGATCCATGCAATTTTTACAATAAAAAATAACTGGCATGATAATTTGTTATTATATATTATATTATTTATATACCTCACAAAAACCTTCAATTTCCTTTTTATTCTAATTCAACGTAGTACCTACCAACATTAGTTGCTCTGTTCTTACCTTCATTTTAATATAATCTATCAGCGTCTGCAGAGCCAAGAACCCCGAGTAGTAATACTGCAGCACTGGGCACGTGTCTTCCCGGTGTTCTGAGAGCGGGATCAGTTGTCCTCCGCGAGACCAGTCGGAGGACCAGTCCTTGCTGGCAGTCCTTTCGCGACACTTCGCGGGAGACGTTGTGAGGATCCGCGTTGATGGGGTCCCGATGTGAGAGGGGTTTGTGCGAATTGTGTACCTGCGGATAGATAGTTGCTTGAATATTGATTTATTTCTTATGATGAACATAAGGAGGTATACACCATTTCTTATACTTAAAAATAAACCATTGCTACAGATTAAGTCCTAACAGCAGGAGCAAAATTAATTTACTTGATTTTTTTACTATTAACGTAGACAGCAAACAAGCAGGCGGATGATTCATAATTCCAATATGGTATGTGATTGTTATATCGACTCATGATGCGTTGCCGAACTGCCTTTGTTCCAGCAGTTGCACTGGCTGTTTCTTCCCTTTGACTGGAACACAACCACGTCAACGAGGTTACTATGGCGGTCAATATAGGAAGGACAGTAGTACCGCCCCAGGTGTGATCTTAACAAAGAAACTTTTCTACCACTGCAATATAATATTGATGGACTCAGGTGTCAGTGATAGTGACATCTAGAATCCTGCCATATTCCAAACCTAAAAGCGACAAACGTAAGGTCTATAATAACAGAATAATTGCAATAGCTACATCCAAACCAGATTGGAGATGTTTTTCGATTGTAGTAGTGTGACTATTTTACACTGTTCGATCAAATTTGTAGCCGGCGTACCTCAAGGGCTCACTGTTGGACAGTGGATCAGTTTCGAAGATGACAGCTATGGGGAAGTTCTTGGCATCGTTGTGGTAAGCGTCATTTAGCTCCGTAGTGTCGTTGTACCGAACCCAATTGATGGCGTGCTGATGGGATGCCAGCAGCATGGCATTTATCTCATCCAGGAACGCCTGGGGACAAAGGGGAATGTTTGTCAGTTGAATTACGAATATTTAAAAACTAATTTCGAGTTTAGTGAGGAAGTTTTGGAGACAATTATTACTACAAGTTGTTTTGGTTGTTTAAAATCCATATAACAAGGATTTATTTTGATTTTGTATGCTTTTTGCATACAAAATCAAAATATTTTTTTTTTTGCATTATTTTATTTTTTCGCTTATCGATGTCATATAATTATAATATAGGTAAGTGACTGTTATTGAAACATTAGGTAATGATAGGCTAGGGAAGTGATTATGATCAGTTGGAAAAATTATTAGTCAGACATTGAATTATTCGGTGGATGGTTAAATAGTGTGACAGTGACACATTGTCTGTTGCAAATACAGTACTAATACCTGTAAACTGAACAAAATGTCTGGTGATAACAGTAGTTTTCACTCCGGAGTTTTCGTGCATTGTTTATAATATTATTCAACCTAAAAAGTCAAAGAGTTTGTACTTAAATACCTATGCAGATTTCAACAAATGGAAAAATAATAAAGGCATCGAAATAACATGTAATTAAATGCTAAGTGTTCTTTTAATATTTGTCTAGAAGAAAGCTCTCGAATACCTCATTTCGCTTTGGATTCAGTATGCCGCCCGTGACATGACACTGCTTTATAATGGGGTATAATGTACTATTATTTTCTTAAAAGACTGTGGATGCTAATTAATGAAAGTCAAGAGTTTTGATTAATATATTATGCTTAATAGTATTATTGAGTTAACTTAGTAAAATTACAGCAGAAGTTCACAAAATTTTATAAAAATGTATATGCAAATGCCAACGTAAGAAATATATTTTTACGCAAACAACACAAAATTTTACAAAAAACTTTTATAATAGTATTAATAATATCAATTTAATTCGGAATTATTTCATATTATGTTAGTAACCATATTCTTAAAATGCTATGTTAGTACTAGCTGTTACACGCGGTTTCACCCGCGTTATTCTAAATTTCGTGGGAATATCGGGATAAAAAGTATCGTATGTGTCATTCCAGACTATAAACTATCACTGTGCTAAATTTCATATTGATCCATTCAGTAGTTTTTACGTGAAACAGGAACAAACATCCATCCATACTTACAAACTTTCACGTTTATAGTATTAGTAGGATTATAAAATTCATGTCAAAACAATTCAAGCATATATATGATTCTACAATAACTGATGGCCAAATTTAAAATAATTAATGTCTAATTTAACAAATTCATTTCTAAACTAAAACACAGTAGTTTAGCACTCGACCAGCACACACTGTGCCTACTAATCCAGTGCTTCAACATTTCTGAGTCAAACCGGTCATTGAACGTTTCCAGAAGTGCGTTGGTGCACCCGCGTTATCATCGAAACTGCCCTTTTGCGCATTACTGCATGGAAACTATCTACTTGCGCAGCTGCAAACATTTCCAAGCGCTACAGTAACGAGGCAGCCCCAACAGAATTTACAATTCCTATTGCGTAGGAACTAGGTAGATCATTATAGCAGTGAAGAATTTATGTGTTTCTTTGTACTTTGTTGGTTATTTTTTGTTCAGTAACTTGCTTAATTTTTTAATGATTTATATGCGGAAACTTTTTCCTGTTTCCGTGCTCACCGAGACAAATCTCTGGAGATTAGAATATTGGGAAACTTTGCGATGGCATCGGAATAAATAGTCATTATTGTCTTTTATATTTATTTATTCAGTTTTGTATTGTGTTCTTTTTTATCTATATTTATGTTTTTTTATCCTGAAGAAAATGTATAACGATTTTAAGATCATAGAGTAAAGCGTTATAATTATTAATGAGATAAAGAAGAAGAAGAAGAGAGAAAGAAGTTAGTTTTGGTGACTTCAAATATACAAAATGCCTGTTAAATAACAAGCTCAGCAATAAGAACTGACCAGAAAACGAAGTAAAAGTGAGTCATTATAAATGTTTGAATATGTGTTGGTCAGTAAAATCATTGAATGGGCAGGTTGAACCCACACCCTTCTTACATCGGACTACTAGACGCAGACAGACCTTCCATCCCTTTATGGTAGATATCCCACCGTCGAAGTCGAACCAAACGCTTCGACAATTCCTTTTTGGTGCGGGTCGCCAAGGTATGGAATGAACTGCCTGCGTCTGTTTTTCCAGAAAACTATAGTCCTAGTTCTTTCAAGCGTCGAGTGAATAGGTATATCGTGGATAGATCGTCACTTTCCATCAGGTGAGATAGAAGACAAACGTCTAATCTTTTTAAAAAAAAAAAACTGGTGCGAGGTGTAGGATTTTAAGAAGACGAGCTGTCAATTCCGCTATGCCGAGACTGATAAAGCTAAGTCTTCTGCAATAGGTATATTAGATGGTCCAGAATCCTCAGTAACAGCTGCCAATAGTAGAATTGGCCGTTGTGCATATTGCTCATCAAAAAAGAACCGTAAGACGCTGTACAGCTGCGCTACTTGCAATATTTACTTTTGTATGGAACATGCGATTATGGTATGCTCTGCTTGTTTTAGTGACACTTCCGCCCAAGATATTATTTTATTATATGCCAACTATAGTCTATAAGATTTGACAGTTTATTTTTGTATTTTAGAAGAAAATATTTATTTTTGTTAACATTTTCGTAGCACGTATGAAATAGTTCCTATATTTCAGAGTCTGTATTGAAAGACTGTTGGTTATTCAATAAAACATATATTTTTTACATGCTGTGCTTATTTCATTTATTATATTCCCTATTTTAATTATATAATAATATTACTATAGGTGTTCTTGAAAAAAAAAACAATGAAATTTTGTCCTGAATTTTCGGTCTGTAAGACTATGCGCGGGTTACATAATTTGACGCAGGTATAGGAAGGTTAACTGAATATCCCTTCAATCCAAAGCTCAAACAAAACGTAAATATAATTTTTTTTGAAATCGATGTATTTTATTATATCAATACATAATGTAGTTGATAGTTAAAATGCATAATGCGAGGTTATTTATTTAAATCCTGAATTGATGAACGAAAATGTCAATATTTACAACCTACAATTTAGGGTCGTTCGAAAACTAATGAGAATAGTATAAAGTATTGTGGGAACTTGTGTAGCTCAGGTTTCTTCAATATACCAACGAACACTGACAGAGAAAGGAATTTTCGCGTTGGAGATATGATGTTTCATGTCTTTTTTTCTAAAAGGTAACTCGTTGGAAAAATATAATTACATATAATAAACGTAAAATTTTTCTAGCTAGTGTATTCGCATAACTTTTTGAACGACGTGGTACCTATGCTTGAGTTCTTGCTTAATGTTATGACATGGGAAATCGGTGTCCTAAAGTTAGGAATGTCTTAAACATTTAGGCATTGACTTAAGTTTACTGCAAAGCAAGTCTCGTTTAGTCTCAAAGTTTAGTGCAGACGGGCATTAGGTTGCAAATTTCAACATATTTATATATTTAATAAATGTCAATCAATACGTAATGTTGCTAAGGTCAACCGAAGATGACTGTTATTCCTTGTCGGCGGAGAGTTCCGAAGTTCTCAGCCACGGGCGCGGTCCTTACCTGAGCGTTCGTGCTCTATGTGCGTAATTAAATCTCAATGGTTAGAGACTTCTTTTTCGTAACCTTATGAATATTGACTACGAAAATTTTACAACCGCTCTTTTTTATCAGAATACCTACCATTTTACTGACCAACACATATTCAAACATTTATAATGACTCACTTTTACTTCGTTTTCTGGTCAGTTCTTACTGCTGAGCTTGTTATTTAACAGGCATTTTGAATATTTGAAGTCACCAAAACTAACTTCTTTCTCTCTTCTTCTTCTTCTTTATCTCATTAATAATTATAACGCTTTACGCTATGATCTTAAAATCGTTATACATTTTCTTCAGGATAAAAATACATAAATATAGATAAAAAAGAACACAATACAAAACTGAATAATAATAATGACTATTTATTCCGATGCCATCGCAAAGTTTCCCAATATTCTAATCTCCAGAGATTTGTCTCGGTGAGCACGGAAACAGGAAAAAGTTTCCGCATATAATCCATTAAAAATTAACCAAGTTACTGAACAAAAAATAACCAACAAAGTACAAAGAAACACATAAATTCTTCACTGCTATAATGATCTACCTAGTTCCTACGCAATAGGAATTGTAAATTCTGTTGGGGCTGCCTCGTTACTGTAGCGCTTGGAAATGTTTGCAGCTGCGCAAGTAGATAGTTTCCATGCAGTAATGCGCAAAAGGGCAGCTTCGATGATAACGCGGGTGCACCAACGCACTTCTGGAAACGTTCAATGACCGGTTTGACTCAGAAATGTTGAAGCACTGGATTAGTAGGCACAGTGTGTGCTGGTCGAGTGCTAAACTACTGTGTTTTAGTTTAGAAATGAATTTGTTAAATTAGACATTAATTATTTTAAATTTGGACATCAGTTATTGCAGAATCATATATATGCTTTTTTATAATCCTACTAATACTATAAACGTGAAAGTTTGTAAGTATGGATGGATGTTTGTTCCTGTTTCACGTAAAAACTACTGAATGGATCAATATGAAATTTAGCACAGTGATAGTTTATAGTCTGGAATGACACATACGATACTTTTTATCCCGATATTCCCACGAAATTAAGAATAACGCGGGTGAAACCGCGTGTAACAGCTAGTACTAACATAGCATTTTAAGAATATGGTTACTAACATAATATGAAATAATTCCGAATTAAATTGATATTATTAATACTATTATAAAAGTTTTTTGTAAAATTTTGTGTTGTTTGCGTAAAAATATATTTCTTACGTTGGCATTTGCATATACATTTTTATAAAATTTTGTGAACTTCTGCTGTAATTTTACTAAGTTAACTCAATAATACTATTAAGCATAATATATTAATCAAAACTCTTGACTTTCATTAATTAGCATCCACAGTCTTTTAAGGAAATAATAGTACATTATACCCCATTATAAAGCAGTGTCATGTCACGGGCGGCATACTGAATCCAAAGCGAAATGAGAGATTCGAGAGCTTGCTTCTAGACAAATATTGAAAGAACACTTAGCATTTAATTACATATTATTTCGATGCCTTTATTATTTTTCTATTTGTTGAAATCTGCATAGGTATTTAAGAACAAACTCTTTGACTTTTTAGGTTGAATAATATTATAAACAATGCACGAAAACTCCGGAGTGAAAACTACTGTTATCACCAGACATTTTGTTCAGTTTACAGGTATTAGTACTGTATTTGCAACAGACAACCTAAAATTGCGCCATTTTTTTAGTGTTTAGAATAGAACTATTGGGGCAAAGAAGAAAGCGATACAGTCTTGTTTTCTTTTTATAAAATAGCTCAAGTATGTGATTTCAAATTTTTTCAAAAAAATATTTTCAAAAAAACCGGAGATTAATAATGAATTTTCGTACAATTTTATGCACCGGGAGTGCCTGCCTAAATAACTTGCTTTAAACGAAGTTTGCATGACATAATAGGGCATAATCCTGCGTGAAAAAACCGGTGTGAGGCCGGTGGACATACGTCTATTTATGTGAGTGGGTTTTATACTTTTATTCGCCCTGAATATAATACAAATTTCAAGTAGAAACATAAAAAAAATAATAAACTGTAAACAATAACTAATTGGAGCGAAGCGAGCGTAGCGAGCGAAGCTCCTTATGGACTCAAAATGTATAATCGTTCACCGCGAACTCCTCTCACACCGTTTGACCGATTGAAACCAGATTTTGCACACAAGTCTAGAGTGACCAATGCAAGGTCAGTACGAAAAAATTTTTTCGATATCATGTACCATTGAGAAAAAATCACCGAAAAACTGGAAAAAATAGGATTATCCAATTGATAAGGAAAATATCGCTTCGCTCCGATTATGGCATGGTTAGGTCCGGAGGACCAACGCATTCCGACCTAGTACTTAACCAGAATAAACCGGGTGATTTTACTTTTCTCGCGTATTGTATTGTATATTAGTTTGCCGAATTGCCAGACCAAAGCTATGTTTACTTTGAGGCTTTGCAGTTGGTGAAATCATGTACACGTTTATATTTATTTATACTTACACCAGTCCCATTGGCATTGTCCCAGTCCGCAACGACAGCCACCGAGTGGTTCTCTGGGAAGGCATCATGGTGGATTCGCAGCATCCGGCCTGGTTTCCTCACTTCCGGGAAATTCGGGTTCGGCACCAGCATCTTCAGGAAGAGCAGTACGCCCAGGGAGTAGAGCGGCACTAGAACCTCCTGGGAATAAAATAGAGAGAGAGAGAGTATTAAATAAAAAATGTCTCGGTACGCATAAATAACTTGGCCGATTTTCTTGATGTGTATAGTTTTGATTAAGTCACCTTAAACATAAAAATAAAATGAAATAGATGTTTTAAAGTTTTATTGCTGTAAATTGATTCATATATACAGGGTGTCCGGTAATGAATGGATAACCTTGAAACGTACAACTTATGGCCGTTCTGAAAAAAGTACGAAAAATAATTTATCATAAGTAGTACCTCTGATATTTCTTTATTATTAGTTTTAAGCAAAGTTCAAACCTCTTGGGTATGAAAAAAAATTATAAATACATGGGTGGCCAACAATTTTAAAATAATGTCTGTTTCAAGTAGATTTTATAATGGTACAATTCATAAATGTATCTTTCATAAATAGTGATTTATTGCCATTAATGTAGAAAATGAGAAAATTTTACTAAATAACCAAATTTGTAATATGGGAATTTTTTTAAATTGAATTGTGTCTGATCATTGGTGATTTATAAAAAACAACATTTAATATTTAAAATAATTTATTTTACATTAATTTACAGTAAATGTTCAAATTGTTTGCCTCCCACTATTATGCATGCCCTACATCTTCTGATAAATGCTCTTCTGAGCTGTCTAGTGTACCGTCGCTCGCTTATTTTTAATGCGGCTGCTCTGACACGACTGCGAAGTTCGTCCAAAGTATCGTGAAAATAACAAAACTACCTTGAATGAAAGTTGGCATAGTGGTTAAAATGTCCAGTCAACAATACAATCAATATTTAAGATCTTGCTTTCTCCCTCTCAAATCCCACCTGATGGAAAGCGATGATGCAGTAATGGGATGACATGATTTCCATGACTACTTTCTCCTGTAGTCATTCTCACTTGAGATAACTAGAGTACACCGCAAAATCTCAATCAATCTGAAACCGAAGGACTCGGTCTCAAACAGAAAGCAATATATTATCCTAAGTGACTGATAGGTTCATCAAGTTTTTTTTATTATTAATAATCAGCAGGCGTTTGTCTTCCATCTCACCTGATGGAAAGTGACGATGAAGACGAGGATCATACACGCCTGTTCAAGAGGTACCTATTCACTCTACACTTGAAAGCTCCAGGGTTATATTTGTCTGGAAAAACAGACGCAGGCAAATAGTTCCACTCTTTGGCAACACGAACCAAAAATGAGCTATCGAACCGTTTAGTTCGGCTCATCGGCATCGGAGAATGGGGAGAAAGGGGGAAGGCACACTCGCACACTCTCCAAAGTTCAACCTGTAAAAAAACCGATAGACTAGCAACTTTTCGACGTAAGTTTGTCGTCACTTATGTGTCTACTGGCCCTTCGGTCGACAGAATCCAACGCTTCAAGATGGTATTTTGCGGAATCATGCCAAAGATGGCTGCAAGATCATCAGCTGCAAATCATACAAGATCGAAACTGGGCTGTGTACAGGTTGAGCAGCTGTTCGGAGTTGAAGTACCGCTGGACCTTTGCGATGACTCCCAATTTTTTGGAAGCTGACTGTGCCATGGTTTTAATCTGTTGACCAAAATTAAGTTTCAATGTGATGGTCATGCCTAGAAGCCCTAGTTGGTTTGTGATCGGTACAGATACACTTTGGTAAGTGGGCGTCAAGTTGAATGTGCTCTTTTTACCCGAGAAGAGACACGCCTGGGTTTTGGAAGGGTTGAACTTGACAAGGTTGGCTTCACATCAATCGGAAACCCTACATAGTGTCAAATCAACCCGTTCGATCATCGACTCTCTCTGAAATTGGATCTGGTTTGGACTCGCTCGCGCATTGCACACATATCTCTCTACAACAGTTCTGTCATCGGCGTAACCAACAATGCCTTCCGATAAAAGAAGGTCATTAATGTGCACCAGGAATAATGTTGCAGAGAGAACAGATCCCTGAGGTACGCCGGCGTTGATCGCCATTAGGTCCGATGTGAAGCCATCGACGACAACTCAAATTGACCGTTTCCTCAGGAAATCAAAAATCCAGTCGCAGAGTCCAGATGGTATGCCATACGCAGGAAGCTTGCTCAAAAGGGCTTCGTGCCATACCCGGTCAAAGGCCTTGGAGATATCCAAGGATACGGCCATTGCCTCTCCGTGCCCTTCCAAGGCCATGCTCCATAGATGCGTAACGTACACTAGAAGGTCTCCTGTTGAGCGTCCTCCGCGGAAACCATATTGGTTGTCACTGAGGAGCTCATTGGTCTCTAGGTAATTCAGGAGACGATGGTTCAATACACGTTCCATAATTTGGCAAATTATGGAAGTGATTGCAATAGGTCTATAGTTGACTGGGTCGGCTCGACTGCCCTTTAGATTAAAACTGACATTGCAGCAACTCAAGTTAAACTTTGGGGAAACTTAATTGCGACGGGCAAACCACCAGCCTCGAATGGCGGCGGTAATTACGTACAATTATTTCATATTGGTTTTAAAATCATTCAGTACTTCATTAGAATTTAAAGTTCTATATAAAATGTATATTACGTAGGTATGAACATTACATCGTGTTACTTTTGAATTGCCTACAGAGTTAAATTAAAAAAAATTAACATTACTTTTAGGTGCAGTAGAGTTTTCTTTTAATGTTTATTAAGTTTAAAGTCCGAGTAGCGTCATTGGTAGTAACCTAGCCTACCTCATGCGCCGGAGGTTCGAGTCCTGGCCGGGGAATTCAGTGTGTGATGAACACAGATGTTTGCTCTCGGTCATGGTTGTTTGTATTCATATATGTATTTTTATTCTGGGTTGCCCCCAGTTCGCTGTATGGGCATCCATAAAACAAGCTCTTCGTTCTTTCGGGCCATACAGTTGGTGTGTGTGACTGGCGATTTAAAAAAAAATAAAGTTATCACTTTGGGCAGTGCTACAGCCCCTCTTATTTTGACCGCCTTGATAATCACGTTTACAAGGTTGTGTTCCGGTCAGAGGGTAGGAACCTCCAGTGCATTAACTGGAACAATGGCAATTTCAACTAAAGCCTAAGTTAGGCAAGGCATCGTAAGTCGAGATAATAATCACAATTAATAAATAAAACATCTACGACTACAGTTCGTTCGCTTTAAGAATTCAATGAGTCATCGATTCAACTATAGATACAGCCAATGAGATTACCGTATTAGAAAAAGTTTTCTTACTGTCGGTGAAGCTATTGGCTACAACCTAATGCTGAGACGATACGTCACTGCATTCTTAACGCGAACGAACTATAATGATATCAATTGGTGCGGGTACCACTTACCACCAGATCGCGTGTTATAATTATATAGTTATCTTAAGAGTATATCTTCTAGTGACATCTGACCGACACTTTAAACTAGCTTGATCTATTAACAATCATTTACAAGGTTTCAGAGTTAATCAATTAAAGGGAACTAATAATCTTTATTACAAAATACAACATATAAGATTGAGAATAGAAAAAAGAAAAACAATTAGAATAGAATTCAACACCTAAATTAATTTGTCACATGCGATGGTTAAATTGTCAAACTGGCAGAATTACCACGTTGCATTGCTATCGCTAAATGTGCAGTGTAAGTTTCATTCAACAGTCGCTTTTTTCTTTAACCGGAAACGTGATTATTATGGCAGTCAAAACAGGAAGAACTGTAGTACCACCCCAGATGACGTCATAACAAACAAACTCTATTACCATTAAACATTCGCTTCTTTTAGATCATTCTACAATAATATATGTTGAAAAACTTTGAATGAAGTGTTGGCTATATTAGCAGTAACTGCAATGATAGTTCTTAATCCTGATTAAACAAAATGGCTTCTTTAATTCGCGTTAGAATACAAACAAATAAAAAGTACCACTCCTATGGCTTCTATTTGACGCTTTTGAAGCGAATCTAATGATAGATAGTTTAGCCAAAGGAATGCTTTGAAACGTAAAATCCCTCCCTATTCTCCCTCCCTATTGACTCCACCGATCTAATTACCTTAGTTCACGAAAAAAAACATGAAACGCAGTTTCATACAAAGTTATTTTAAACTATCTAAGATGGTTAAGAAGTGACAATATTGACACAACAACGAGTGACGTAAAATCCGACTACAAAATGTATGAGTGACTACGAAAATTTGTGTCATTTGGTGAGGTTGTCTTTTTGACATTGATTGAGTGTCTCATTTTTATATGTGATCGAAACTACCTTTGATTCTAATCTCTACAAAAAACCCAACTCGCAGCCAAGGCCTTCCAAGTGTCCTGTTTCTCTAGTACTTAGCAGCTTCCTGCTCACAATGGCTCATCCCACATCCTTATTTAACCTGCAATAATAATTCTGTTCTACACAAAATATCAAAAAAATGTCCCAACTCACAGCCAAGGTCTTCCTAGTGTCCCGCTTCTTGAGCAGCAGGTTGCGGACAACGGTCGCCCACAGCTGGGACCAAAAGCGCGCCGGCGGGCGCGTGCCCATGGCGCCGCGCAGTCGACTTCCGATGGCCACGCAATCTGGGTCCGCGTCCACGCATTTCCTGGAACAAGATGGTTTCTTTCATTCCTATTTATTCAGAAAAACATAGATCTTAAGATTATTATAAGACAGGTTTTATAATGAAATATTATCACCATCAAAATTGTAGGTACCCGAACAGACTAGATGGTTGTCGTAATAGATAGTACATGGTTGACAGATGAAAAGGGAAATCAATTTCTCTAAAGTATTTGATCATTTTATAAAAATATTGAGGAATCTCTGCTTTCCAAAAAGGTCTAACAGTCTAAGGTTTTGCCAGAACTAACATAAAGAACACTTAGATAAAAGAGTCTATTAATTAGTTAGAAAGGTAGTACTCGTAGCACGTTATCGACGGCGTACTAAAAAAAGGTTTAATGGGTAATTGAATTTCTGATATGTCTCGAGGATCAGCTGTAAGTTTTTTTATTTATCATTTAGAATTCACAAGAATATTTAACAATGTACGAAACTGCCTCCAACAGGCGGCGATGTAATACTTCAAAATTCCTTTTATGTTGCCAAAAATTTGTACACTTGTGAATAAACATTAATAAAAAATATGTAAATTATTCCGGAACACTTAAAAAAATATTGATAAGCAATATTTTTGGTAATGTCAAACCACCTATCGATAAAAAGCGATTATACAAAATTTTTACAAATACATAAATTATTGAAGATAAAATACCTAATTATAAGCAAAATACTTTGTTTGAACTATTCTCACATAAACTTTATCAAACATAATGAAATAACACGATTTTTGTGAAATGACACGACACGAGTAATAAAACGAAATGAACATGGAAATGGAATGGAATAACACGAGTTACCACGGTGTCTGTAAAGGTACCAAAACGTCGAGTTAAAAATGTATAAATATATGTATAATCAACTGCGACAAAATCCGGTTAGAAAGTGTTTCATTTAATATTATGCATTGTGAAAACTTAAATAAATAGTCTTTAACATAAATTAAATGTTCTTTCCACTGAATTTAGTTGTGTTACTCTATACAATGTGTTTGGGTGACGACTGTGCAGACTTTAGGGGCTAGTTGTACGCCTATTTGTACAATTAAAAATGTCGGCATCGACATATAACAAATGGAAGGTGGGTCTAATAGAAAATTGAAGTCAAAAAAGTTAACCCAAACATGTACAGAATTATGAATAAATTAAATTACTTTAAGTAAGTCAGAGCCTTGAAAAGGCTTTTGAGTATTTGCGAGGATTATGCCTATAATTCTATTTTCTATAATATTAGGAAATGTGAAAAATGTCTAAGTTAAAAATGACTCAGTTAAAGCCTATGTGTTTCTATACCTTTCACAATCAATGTTAAGTTATTATCCAGCTTCAAACTAAGTGTTAAAGTGAATGAGCTAAGTTCAACCACTCATTCTTTCAAGAGTATTTTTACCCCGACCTGTTTACCTGATTAGAAAATAAACTGTCTAGATGTGTCTGGTTCCCAAGTATAAAACAGATTGTTACGTATATATATTGGCATTTAAGCAATAGTTTGCTAAATGCTCATTAGCTCTGAGCGAGGTCAACTTAAGGATCGTTGGAGCATTATTTGCCACTTAAGGCTGGCAAAGAGCTTAGTAAAAGAAGTTTATACACATAATTTATTTATTATAAATTATATGTATAATTAATTATAAAAGCCATGTACGCGCGTCTCCGCGGACACACCCGATGCACTACAGCACTGTGGCAGCCACAACAGAACTCTGAATCCATTATTATTCCATATCCACTGATTTATTGTAAGTAGAAGGTTTATTAGCTGGCGGTGGACTGACGACTTTAAGAAGATTCGATGGGAGTAAATGGATGCGTTTATTGCTGATTGAAAAGTTTACGTCTAACAGTGAATGGTGACTTGGTAAAACTTGGTAAAACTTACTTAGGCAGTTAAAATCATACAAAGCTAACAAATGTAAGGGTTTCCCAAACGAAACAATCCAAATCTTAACACCGCCTATGCAAATTTTTCAAATAAAACTCAAGCCATAGATAACCTTTAAAAAACTTCGAACTCAAAAGATAAAAAGCTTCAAAAGCTGTAAAAGTTTCCCTTAAAAAGTATAAAAGTGCAAGCGATGTTATTGACACAAGGTGTGACCACCGGAAGTGGGTGCAGGCGCCAAGGGGGCTGCTACCCCTTTAGGGTTCCCTGAGCCACCCCCGAGGCACCCCTGTAGAGAATCCGCTGAGTACATTCATAACCGTTTCATAGCAGCTGAGACATTATACACGCCCAAGACGTATTAAAGCAGGGGTAAGTAATAAAGCGGTTATATATAAGTTATGCGGATTGCTCTGAGACAATGACTATTTAATTTATATCTTGATGAATTAACAAGTATAAATAAATAGAAATTGATAAAACGATTAGGGTTGGCCGAACATTTTTCATATTGATGTCAAACATGGCGCTTGGTCATCCCGTTATGGAAAAAGTTAACATTGGTATAAGTATTTGCAGCAGGGACATAGCTCAAGAATAATGCATCTGACGTTTTTAACTATTTGAAATGAATACAAAAAGAGCTTTATTTGGGTAACACATTTATTTCACCATTCATTTTGAGAGACAATGTACTGTACAATCTTTCTTTGCTTGCGCGTAACTGTCAACTAGGAAACTTTGATCGAATCTAAGTTTTGTAATGAATTCAGTAAATATATTGATATTAAGCTGTAGTAACTTATATTGAGTACCGTTATTAATTATATCCATTACCATTACAAATTATTTATCCAAACACGAAACATCTACGTGGTATAAATGGATGTAACTCACACAACCTACACCTTCGAACCCTGGAAAGGACATACATATGCCGGATGAATGATTTCTTTTTTACACACTCTAAATTAGAAAACGGTTCTGAAATCGTCTCCCAATACATCTAAAGTTATTGTAGGTCTTCGCCCAGTATAACTGCGGTTATGTGGGTATTTTATTATTTACACGATCCAATTGTAAAAAAATACTCTTAGAAAAATCTCATTATCAGCTTATGGTATCATCGAACTATATTTTAATCAAATCTTGTATTCACAAACATAATCAAGACACCACAATTGCCCAGCCAAAGCCACGCACAAATTCTTTGCCCACAAATAAGGTAGCAAAGTTCGGATTAGGTAGATGTCAATTTCAAGTCTATCAAAGTCAGTTTCGACCTCGTGACAGGACTAATGATGGCTGGGTGGTTGTCAACTGTATATGGCAGGTCATGCACGTAGAATTATTAATTGTCTTATTAATATAATGTTGATGGAATGTAAGCTACGTAGTTGAGGGCTCAGGTTTGGGTCGTTGGAGAGGTATGAGTTATTATGAAAAAAGTTTTGGCGTACAAGGTAATGAATATAAAACAAATAAAACTTCAATAAATTAATAAAACCCTTGGGTTATTATAATGAAATCTTACAAAAAAAAAACTGATATAGGTACCTATTGATTCCAAATAAAGACAATCAGGACATGCTTGTTTTAGATTAATACAGACATTTTTCAATAAATGCGACTCCACAATGCGAATCGAAGTAGGATAAAACTGTTCCAACGAGGAAGCCAGTGCATAATGCCGCAGATAGCAGTTTAGAAAGAACCCCTGCAGCCTAAAATAAATAAGTAGTGAAATGAATAAATCGTAACACCTATCTTAGATAAATGATGCCAGACTATGAAGGTTTTTTCGTTGACTGATAGAAAAAAGTATTTGAATTTGCAAAAAACTCCGAAGGGCAAAGACAATAGCTCGTTAATTACTGTTTTCCAGCAACAATACTGAGGATGTAAATTGTCTGCGAAACAAAAGGTCCTAGCTACACAGTGCAGTTTATGAAAACGCTTTATAAAATTATAAAGGTGTGTGTACAGTTCATTGATAACAAATATTTCAGAAGAGTTTTTTAGTGAAATATTATAAAAATAGTGAGCATTCGAATGCTGAAACAGAAAAAGAATCAGATATCTGGACAATAAGTAATAAGTACATAAAAGTAGAGTTACGTTTATTTACTGAAGTGTTGCCCACGGATCTACGTTTTTAAGGCTTTTTGGGATAAATGTGGCTCATTTCATATATTACTTATTCAGTAGTTTTGACAAAACAACAAACAGACCGTGCAGACCAACAAACTCCCGCCATTATAATACAAGTGATTATTTGTTTTATAGACAGAACAGGTGACAACCTCTATTTTTCAGACCGCATAATGTTATTATACAAATTTATGTAATATCTTCTTATACATAAAATTCTCGTGTCACAATGTTAGTTACCTGACTCCTCCGAAACGGCTTTACTCATTTTTACCAAATTTTATATGCATATTCAGTAGGTCTGAGAATCGGCTACTATCTATTTTTCATACCCCTAAGTGATAAGGGTTGTTCACCCATAACAATTTTTTTTAATTTTTGGACAAATTTTTAAGTTTTAATTTTTCTATAATGTGGCATTAAAAATATATACAAACCTAAATTTTAACTCTTTTATCACCAACCGCTACTTTTTAATAGCCATTTTAGTAATTTAATCATTTTTCATCCCGCCCAATAACTGATCAATTATCGTCTGTTCGAGTCACTTATATCAGTGGCCACGACATTTTTTGGAAAATTAAATTGTCAGAGGTCGTCAACCACATGCATCATCATCAGCCCATATTCGTCCACTGCTGGACATAGGCCTCCCCAATTGCACGCCATCGAGGTCTATCCTCGGCTACTCGCATCCAGCTCCTGCCAGCCACCCTGCGCAAATCATCACTCCACCGTGTCTGAGGACGTCCTACACTACGTTTGCCGAGACGCGGTCTCCACTCAAGAACTCGTTTACCCCAAACGGTTATCGGTTCTGCGGCTAATATGGCCAGCCCACTGCCACTTCAGTTTGCTAATCCGGTGCGCTATGTCGATGACCCTGGTTCTCTGCCGGATCACTTCATTTCTGATTTTGTCCCGCAGAGAAACACCGAGCATAGCTCTTTCCATAGCACGCTGAGTGACCTTCAGCTTGTGGACCAGCCGTGCCGTTAGTGTCCAAGTTTCGGCTCCGTATGTCATGACGGGTAGGACGCACTGATTGAAGACTTTCGTCTTTAGGCACTGTGGAATCGTGGATGTGAAGACTTGACGTAGTTTCCCGAACGCTGCCCAACCTAGCTGAATTCTTCTATTCACCTCGTTCTCGAAGTTGTTTCTACCTAACTGCAATGTCTGCCCGAGGTAAACATATTTTTGAACCACTTCGAGAACGGCTCCGTGCACTGCAATCGGTTCCGGTAGTACATGTTCGTTGAACATGACCTTGGTTTTATCCAAGTTCATCCGTAGGCCGACGCGTATAGAAGAGTCAGCCAGGTCATTCAGCATCTGTTGTAGGTCCTGCAGCGTTTCTGCTATGATGACGATGTCATCAGCAAATCGCAAGTGAGAGATATGCTCGCCATTGATATTTATGCCACGTCCTTTCCAGTTCAGCGTCTTAAACATATCCTCCATTGTATTAGTGACAACCACATGCAATAATTGTTTATTAATCCATAATTCATACACCAAAATATTAAAAAAATGTCCAATAAAACTGCCATCTACCCAATTCTTTTATGGTACATGGCTATTTGGTTCAAAATGCATAAGTAATTCGTAATAATAATAAGAACATTCATATTATTTCTGTACAATATCTCAGAATAAAGATTCGTATTGATAGAAAACTTAAAGCAACCTATTGACTAAAATATTTACTGCATGGAATAATTTTTTGCTCATCAAGGTAGAGGACTAATAAACAAATATCTAGAACGTCTCCTGCCCAAAAAAATCCTATTAGTTTATGGTTTATTTTTGAATAAAATGGTCACACGCTCATCTTCGTCATAATACAAACAAATGGTCGCGTGGACCTAGAACTTATTACGTTTATTAATAGAATTAAAAATGATATGCTGGCCATTCTATTTATGTAAATAATAATAAAAATAAATAATTATAATAATAAAAAAATAATAATTAAATAATAATAAATAATTATTATGCAAGCTATGATATGTATGGCCAACGAATTCTTCACTACGTAGTATAAAACAAAGTCGCTTCCCGCTGTATGCCTGTCTTATGTATGCTTAGATCTTTAAAACTACATAACGGATTTTGATGCAATTTTTTTAATAAATAGAGTAATTCAAGAGGAAGGTTTATATGTATAATAGGTGCATAATATAATAGAGGAACATTGATAATCTTAGAAGTTTCTAATGTGATGTCGTAAATAAACACATTTTTTTGCACTTACATTGCAAACGCTGGCTGAACCATACTAGATAGATCAAAATAATGTACTACAGTATTGTACACCTTAAAAAGATCTACAAAAAAGTCCGTAGTAGTATATGTCTATCTCTAAGGGGTAACCCACGGTAACCATTTTGTTTCCTTTACTTTTTACGAGAAATAATGGCTTATTGACGAATAGATTTTAAGCAATACAGCATTAATCCTTATTCAATTAAGTGCCTTAAATACAATGTGCATGTAATATAGATAAATATGGCCCTTTACAGCTGTAATTTATATCTGACGAAAGCTTCACTGTTCAAATCAATTGAATGGCGTGTTTATAGGGCAACATTGGAAATGGGACCGTATAATTAAATAATTCCTGACAAATATAGAGGATGGTCGAAACGGGAACATCGTCCGCTGCATCCAGTTATTTTTGTCTCTGTGTTCACTGTGATTCAGATATTAATAGGAATGTATAATTAGTGACGCCAAAAAACGAACTTTACCCTGAATGGTTGACTATCTCTGTAAAGAAGGCAATATTGAGCATCTGTTCAATTTGTGTTTTATCGATTAAAGCAATGTAGCCCTACAAATCGCTCTTGTTTACAATAAATGAAAGTTTTTATGAAAAACATATTTTAACTGTGCTCCAGCGCGTCTTGGAAAATGTTTACGCTACGACCAATAAAAAATGTCTTATGTCTCAGTTATAAAGATATAACTTATTTTATTAATACATAATTTAGGTACCCTTTAAACATTACAAACCTATGTTGTTTTTATGAATTGTTAGTTGTGTAAATGTGCAACTTAAAGCCGTCATCTGGTCAAACCATGTTCTCGTTGCTTTAGTGTGCGTGTACAATCAGTACATTTTGTCTCTGGGTCGCGCCCACAAATGACTATACATATTCAGAGTTGTGAGTTATATTTAGTTAGTTTAAAGAGCGTCGGAGGCGCAGTGGTTAAGGCGCTGGCTTGTCGATCTTAATTTAAGTACCTAAAGCCCTTTTTAAGTGATCCAACGGCGAAGGAAAAGATCGTTAGGAAACCCACATACCCAAAGAATTATTTGGAAGGGATCTGTAAAAGTCTGGAAATTGCCTAAAACAACCCCTTAGTTAGGTTAGTAGTAGGTTTTGTAAGTGGGTTTTGTAAGGCTGTGACGAATAGCTTAAAAGCTGGACCGCTTGCCCAACTTTGTAATATTACACAGGCTATAATTTATCAGGAAATTCCCAAAAGACAAACACAAACGTATGTAAAGCTGAGTAAAATAGAGAGTTACTTCGTATTTACGTAGATATACAAAGTCGATCACTGACCGCAACCTAATTAAATTCGAAACTAAGTCGGAAACTTGATACAACTTCGCATGATATCTAGTCTTGTACGATAAAACTGTATCGTATAAGATACCCAAATACTCCAAGGCGATCGACGAATAAATAATTACTTATGTTTGGTTGTAAATACACCTAAAGCTGATTTTTGTCTAATTAATACTTAGGTTTAAGAACTTGTTGAATGCGAGAATAACGTCTTTCTAGGTCTTCATTTTATATCAGGTGAGGTGGATAACACTTAACCTTATAATAAAATCGGGTTTAGTCTATCCAGGAAGTTCGAATTCAAATCATCCCTTTAGGCCGTGGGCTATCAATTGAAATAACAAAAACCTCATTCACAGTTAGCAAACTCAGTACACGCCGTGCATTTACTGTATCCATACATAATGTAGCTGAAGACAAAAAATAAAACTTTACAGCAAAGTGAACTTGAGTTTTTACTGATATATCACCTGGAAGTTATGTTAATAATCTGATGAGCTCGTCTGGACCACTGTTGATAACCCCATAATGTACAAACTTTTAATGAGCTAGTCCGCCGGCTACTTTTCCTCTCTACCCCTCGCTTTTTCCCCCAAACACACCAACTGTTTGGCCCCAAAGTAAGCAGAGCTTGTGTTATGGATGACCATACAGCGAACTAAGGGGTAGCCCAGAATTAACATAAAAATATAAATATAAAGAGATCAAACATCTGTGTTCATCACACAAAGGAATGCCCCGGCCAGGACTTGAACCTGGGACTTCCGGCATATGAGGCAGGGCTACTACAACGTTGCCACTCGGTCGTCGGATACGCAAGTTTGTGTCCCCTTATTTCGTACCCTTGGGAATTAAAACAATATAATTTAGTGAATTGGTAATTTTTGATACGACGGTATCCTATCCTCACTGGCATGAAAATATACACTATATCAAAGAAAAAAATACGTTTCATTTATTAGCTAAGAACTAAATATCTTCTGAAGAAATATTTTTAACTATTTACCGTTTCAAAGTATTGGTCATTTCGAATATTTTCCTTAGATTCTTGGAAATAGACAAACAGTAAACCTAATAAAATATAATCTATAAAGGTAAAAACGATTTGAAATGGGAGCGAACAATTATCTCCCGACCTAGTGGATCTTGTTGTTTGATATTTGACAGCAATAGAGACACTTTTTTAGGCAAATTTTAGTATTCAATCTTTTTGAAGAGACACGGGCGATCAATAAGTGGAATCGTCGATGTAATACTCACTACCCACACGTGAATAAACGTACAGAAACAACGCGAAATATCAGTTCTGGTTTCCGAGATCACACGGCTTTTATACACACAAAAAAGAATATCCCATAACAGCGTTAGTTAAGTATACCACATTCAAAAGTAAAGAAATGACACGGTAACATACTTTCCAAACACCCAAATACCATTAGCGGGAAGTAAAAAATCAAAACGCTGACTGACATAATTGATATCACGGGAGTGGCACGTATTTTATTGCTAATTTGTTTGAATATGACTAAAAGTTGCCCCATAGTCAGTAAAAAGTGACGGGGCTTAATACGTGCACGGGAAATGGACAGTGAGGGGTTCCTTTACCTAGGGTGGCGCATGGCGTAAGCCCTTGACAGGTGCGTTTTATTTTGTCAAATGGACGTAATTTGTAGATAATGACTTTTGCTGAATACGTGTTGGCTGTATCAGGTTCATGGTAACATGACCAAGTAAAAAATTAAAACTCATATCTACTAACTCCGAAAACGAAAACAGAACTGTATGAAACACATTAAAATTAAAGAAAGCAGGCAAATAAAAAATGGACTAAAGGAAAAGGAAAGATATGTTCCGTATTTTTTAACAAATTTAACAGAATTTCGTATAAAAATAAAACATTTACAAATTTTGCGTGGGAGTCGTTTATAAGAAGTTTTATTTTCATATATCAAGAATATTCGTTTCCAACTGTACACATGGGACCACTCTATTGAACCAGGAGGAGTATTTCCTTAAGAATATGCGCTACAACTAGGTCAAATGCATTTGAAGTATCCACTTCAGTATACGTACCTAAAGTTACCTATGCGCGCGGTTCTATGTGTGCTTGTGAATATGCAACTTAATTTTGTGTGCAGTGACGCGGCGGTCGCCATCTTGTATGTCAACGTCAACACGTGTTTTCGTCTTATCGGTTTTGTCATGCGCTCACATTCAGTGTGTATATTATATAGTACACAATATGTAGTACATAGATATTGCCGCGCGAAAATGACTTGAAGTATTATATAATACACTATAAGTTAAGTTTCCAAAACATATGTTTAAAAATGGTTTGTTTATGATCGGTATTTTTCATTTTTCAAATCAGTAAAATATGAAGCAACAAGGTTGAAGGTCATTTAAATGAACTCCTTGTGGAGTTGTAAGATATTTTAAATATTACAAAACAATTCAATTATACTTAGCTATAATAAAAGTTCATTTAAACAACAAAAGCATAAAATGAACGTAACTTCTGCATTATTGCTGACAGTGATAAACAGTCTTGATACTAGGGTAGCATAAAAGTCAGATGTCTGGCGAGGTGCTATTAGGTGGCATAAAGTGTCAAGATGTAGTGAGGTATTAAAACTTTATCAAATGCGAAAACACTACGTAGAAATGAAAGATTATTTAATATTGTACTGGAATTTGTCGTATGCATAAAAATTTGGAATAAAGCGTAGTCTATTTATTATTTTACTTCAAATGTTTCGATTTATATTGTAATTTGACTAAAATTATTTACGTCCAAAAAAATCTAAAAACGTTTTGAGTGCACGTGAGCTTAGGTACACTCATCAGTGCATCGCTTCGTGCAATCTTATAATATTAGTACGATCACAAAATGACGAATAGTAGGGATTTGTTGTTCTTTTTAAAGTAAAGAAGTTTATTATAAGAACATTTTAATATCTTTTTATTTTTTTTTCTCTCTTATTTCTCAGATTGTGCCGTTACTTGCATCGTTATTCATTATTTGCAGCTAAGCACATTAAACACATAGCCACCTAGCACATTAGTCACAAAGCAAAATGCTAAATTCAAAATATATTATTTCATAATAGGTCATAAAACTACACTTGACGAATGTTTTCCTTTCTTCATCTTTATTATCGTAGAGTCAATGTACCCTAACTCCGGCTTTTTAAAAGGTTTAAAAGTAGCCCGAATGGCAATAAAGCTGGCGGGAAAAATCGCTCGGCCGACTTTTGTCAAAATTGGTAAAATACATTAAATAAATATTTAGGTATACAGTTTGACTAGACGTAGGTACTCGTAGGTATTACAAAAGCGTGCTTAGCTCTCAACTAACCACTTACGTATAAAACTACATTCCTTTCACAATAAAAAAAATTAAATCCAAGCACATGAGCCTTACGTTTTCAGTTTAGTTTCAACGATCTAAAACTGTAAAAAACAGTATTATCGTAAACAATATTTCCTATACCCAATACATAAAAGATACATAAAATAAATGAGTTCCTGAGCATGATTCAGCGATGAGTGAATAAACTCAAGACAGCTGCGCGTGGCATTGACCCGTTCGCTCAATCCTTTCAGAGTTCGTTCACAGGAAAGATGTGTATGTAGAAATTTAATTATGTGTATCGTAGACTGTATCGTAGGCTGAAAGGGCTTTGACTCGAAGTTTTTAAGACTAATTCCTTGGCAGGTAAGTTGGCGTTTATGGCGTTCCTAATGATTAAAACTAATAGAACACCAGCTCTCTTTTCTATTTTAACCTTTGCAATAACCGCGTTCCCACGAGACCAGGAGTCATGGTCATCACCTGATCAGGAAGCATGCAGGAATTTCTCCAATTATATGAAATAGGCGGCAAAAAATAACTTAAAATTTACAAAAGTACCAAAATTAAATTAAATTTTTTGACGGTCCTGTCTCAACCCAGAACAATTTTAATCACTAGACTCTTAGTTACATTTTAATGAAACGCATTGTGCCTTTGTTCAGGGTTTCTACCAATTATTAAATAACGGTGAAAATTAATGTCAAGGTTAACTAATGCGTGTTTTTTCGCTAATTATCGTTAACGAGCGTCGGCTTCACGTAATCGTTATTGTTTGATAACAGCAGTTCGCAATAGTTAGAATCTAGAGGCTTACATAAATACATATTTTTAGGGTCTTAACACCTCCAAAATAAGCGAAAAATGTGTATTTTATAAGATTTGTTAGCATTCTATACCTATTATTTATTTAAAGGCTTCATTTCACTTTCCATACATGGTCTGGCTTAAGAGTGCCCAACATCTTTCACATAAAATTTTATATTGTCTAGGTAAAACAAGGTACTGGAATTATGATAGTAAGCATTATTTAGTGGAATAATCAAGTTTGATTTTGTAAGCTCAAAATACGTTTGGAATTGAAGACTATTAAAAAAGTTAATAATATTTTAATAATTTGTTGCACTGCGATTACCTGCCTAGTCATTAAATTAAGAAAAAAATACTATTAATTTTAACAATAACATTATCTTATTCCTAACCTGGGCAGCTGAAAGCCAGGAATGAAATGAAGCATTTATTTATTTTAGTGGTAGTACCTACAGTTTCTTTGTCGAAGTCTCGTCTGGAGCGGTACTACAGCCATTCCTATTTTGACCGCCCTAATAATTACGTTAAGGTGATTGTGTTCCGGTGGAAGGGAAGGGACAGCCAGTGCAGTAACTGGAACAAAGGCAATATCAACTCAAGTCTACGGTCGGCAACGAGTCGAGATCATCGACCGTCATAAGTCGAGAAAATATTTTTTAGAAAAAATATTTACTAACAGTACTGTGATGTCCATGAGTCTTATCAGGTCCATGGGCCTGGATGCAAACTACCACCAGGAAGACGGCGTGCTCGTTTGAAAGCTATAAACATTAAAAAATATGCTTGTGGACATTAGCTTCTCATAGGTATTACAAAATAAAACAGGCACGTTGATCGTAGGTAGGTGGTTTAATTAAATAGCTAAAAAGGGGCCGAATAATCGGCTAACAAACTAAGCAAAAACATTATTTTGTTTGTAACACCATAAAGAATGCATACAAAATAACAATTAACTTTATATAGGCTCGTTTATAGTAAATAAAATAATATACTTGTTGGAAGAATGCCATGAATCTTTAATTTATTAAAAAATTATATAACTCTCTGAAAATCCAAACGTTAGTAGTTATTTGAAAAATGGCAATTAGCCGCGATTGGCGTGGCGGGCTATTTTTGCCAGTGTCGCGTATTGGTGGAACACGGTACAAAAAATAAATTAAAAAGTAGCCAAAAAATAAATTCCGCTGGGCATCGAGACAGGCTAAAACAAAACATTACACTAATAATAACTTAAACTAATGATTTTATTATAAATGATATATGACATGATCTAACTAAACTTACCAAAAAGAAACATATATTAAATTTAATACATTAAATGAAAAAAAACAAAACTGACAAAGTTATCAAAAATAACCCGACGTTCCAACGGGCAAAGCTTTAAAGGTATGACAAAATCTGCCAGGACAGCGAATTGAGGAATCGAAGAGGTTTAAATTGGCAGCTAAAAAAGGCCAACGCATATCGTTACATACTTATGTCAAATGCTCATGAGCGATATGCGATAGTAAAAGATCTAAAGGATATCCGCCTCTAAAGGATATCCTTTATTTTTCAGTTCAAGAAATGCTTTGGTGAGTCAGCTACAGTTCGTTTATTTACGTTGACACTGTTTAAATATTCTTGGAAATGTTTAGACATAGTAATTTACTAGTATCTTCTTTTCTATAATAATACGAAAGAGTCTTCTTTCTGTAAACCCGAAAATTTTGGAAACTAGATAAAAAATACTCTCAGATGATACAGTATATTTTAAAATTCCACTTATGTAAATGTCAACCATCGGCAATTGCCATCATTAAACTCACATCCTATAGTTTTTCGACTTTTTTATTTTATCTATTCTAAATAATTTATCTACGTTTTTTATCACAATTTTCTAAATCTAGTGCTAAAAAGCCTTTAATTACAATTTTAAAAGAAGCGTCAAATATCTGGAAACAACAAAATACTTGTTTCAATGCAGGTTAAGGAAGGGGTGACTTGGGCAAGTTAGAATAAACACTAACTGGCTAAAGAGCACTTGCAGAACTTTGCTTTCAGGTCCCAATCTAAGCCGTATCCTAAATCGTCGTTTATGTAGTAAAGGCGTCAAGCTTAAAACGGTACCATAGAGAATTCTATCTTACTAAAAACTTACTCTCGCCTCGTGCGTCATAGATGCACCCCACAACACTTGTACTTCTGCACCCTGTACGAAATCGATACGGGAACGTTCGCTGTACACCATGGAACGACCACCCGAACTCGGCGTTATCAAATGTTTGATTCAAAAACAATGGGGTAGAAAACCTTTTGGTGTTATATAAGGTAATTTGGGCTAGATGATTTCACGGTGTTTAGTTTTAAAGGTACGTGGTTAAATGGATGACATGGGTTGGGAATTTGGGAGTTTAGTAGAGTAAGTGAGGTTTTATTTTCAGCTCAACTGGTATAGGACTCACCCCGTGTTGAACAAGTACGAGTATTTAAATTTAAGGAAAAAGCAGGTATTCTGTTGTATGTAGCTTCTAGCAATCAAAATATTTTTTATAGGATAAATAATCCTTACAGTGCCTTAATCAGTATCGTTTCATTTAACAAACCTTTATATTTCTCCTGCAACCCTTTGGGGAAATTAATTATAGACATGAAAATACTATTTTAAACGAACTCTTGATTAGTTCATGAAAATATAAAATCATAGCAAGCTGCGGAATTTGACAAATCAAAAAGCGGACTCGTAAAGTTATTATAGAAATCCGTCAAAGGGTTTAAGGCTTTAGAGCATGCCAAAGAACAAAACAAACATATACACGCAGGTTAAAAGAACCTTAACTCATATGGAAAGACAAACCTAAACAAAGATAATTTCAATCAAACCCAATCTTTACAATGATAAAGAGTTCTCTAACATTTTAACGACTTTCAAGTAAACGAACATATAAATTATCAAAAAAGCACGAGTTGAGACCCATGCCAAAACTAACAATTTAAGTATGTTTGTGTGTGTTTGCCAAAGGGTATGATGATCTGAGAACTGTGATCATAAAGATCTCTGATAGATTAGTGTAATTTCTTGCCTATATGAGCCAATCAAATATTTCGACCAATCAGTAATACAAAATAAGCCCTTTGCATAAGGTTAGCCATTCATTCCAATAATTCCTGTCTTGAGGGAAAACGGGCACGATTCGGTTGAAGTTTTCTTAAAAAATCTAAGAAATTTCGAACGAAAACAGATTCGTGAACAGATTTTCTTAAATTCAAACATTTTAAAGCGCCACTCTTACCCACCGCAGTCATAAAGCATATCTACACCTAAAAATATGAAACTAAATATATAATATAACTTAAATATCGGCACACATTAGCTTAGACCATTATTACTATCCTACGGCATAAACAAGAAGCTATTAGTTTTAAAATCAATAGTCAGCTGTAAAGCGCAGCCAAAAGCCCAACTTTCGCATAGAATGCAGTAAAGGCGCCACCCAGTCTGCAAGAATTCCAACCATAGCTCAGATGCCTGTAAATTATACCATTTTATATTGATATTTGCCGCAGATTCTGGCGCCCAAAAAGGGACCTTGACCTAGCCAGACTTTCGCTTAGATAAGCTCTTTCATTGTTTTAATTAAGTTGATTAAATACTGTGGTAACATAAAAGCGTTTTATTTTACGTTACACGTTATGACGCGCAAGAAATTATTATTTTTCTCTTTAGGTTTGATTCTGAACAATCTCGCAAAATTTGATAATTAAGGTGATATCGAAAACACTTGACCAAAACGGAGACGGGGGTGATTGAGAGCTTCTGTTGAAAAAATGTAGACCCAAATGTTTTTACGACGAGATTGGTTTTGTATTTCTTGTTTGATTAAACCCAAACATTTTAAAACCCTCCATTAAAATTAGAGTTTTTCATTTGTCTTAAATGTTTAAATGGATTACAACATGAAAAAATCAGTTTAATCGTCGAGGATTATTATAGTTGATTTCTGTACATTTAGTGGGTTTGATTCCCGATTCAGACGAGTGAATATTTAAGTATCTTTTAAGGCAGCTCAAATTGTTTAATAACAAATTTTTTTTTCTTAAATTTTTTTTTAATTTTCAGCATACGAGTACGCGATCCACCTGGTGGTAAGTAGCTTCCTCACCCTTGGACATCACTACCGTAAGTGTTTATAAACTGTGATTGTGATTATTACATCGACTAATGATGATTTGCCTTGGTTCCTCACATTTCAGTTGGTGTGACACACACAACCACGAAACATAATTATATGACGGCACAATAGCAAACACAGCATACCATCCCAGGCGAGATCATAAAAACACTACAAGTAGTCAACAAATGAATCTTCTTTCAATAAAATTTTCTATCTGGATTATTCAAAGTACTTCCCCTCCGTGATTCTGTGCCTTAGCCATATTGTAATGTATGTAACACTTAAGTTTTTATGTATTATTTCTGAGCTTTGTTTATATTGTTAAATTTTCTTCTGTATTTGTATTTTGTTGGATTATTTTCATTTTTCCTAAATATCTATATTGTTTACTATTATTGACAAATCATAAAAACCTAATTTTTTTTGGTACAAAATATAAATTTTGTATGAAAATATATTATACGATTCCTGGCTAGCAAGACTAAATTCAAAACTTCAAATTGCTGTTCCAATGGAATGCGAGCCCGGCTATATAAGCCGATTGTTGGCCTTAGAACGGCTCCCGTCCTATCCCAGCTCCCGTAGCTCCCGTAGGCCCGCGTCCCGCTCCGTCATCTTCACCTCAGTCGTCGTTGGCTTAGGACATGAAGACCGTGTTCGACGTCATTCAAAACGTCGACATTAAGGAAATTTCCGTACTCGCACGCAAACTGCGAGGCGCCCGCTCTCCTCAAGAGCGTTTATTTGCGTTAGCCAAGTATCACTCGCTTCTAAGTTCGTTATAAATTTTATTTTTTGTTTAAATTCGTAAATAAGCAATATAATGTCTAGACCCGCAAATCCCGCATCCGGTCGTATCAAACCCAAGGGCTTATCCCTAGTTTCTTTTAACGTTCGTAGCCTTAATACTAAACTTCCTGAGCTCAAACTGTTCCTTCAGAACAACGAGCCAGAATTATTGCTTCTTCAAGAAACGTGGCTAACTCCAAACCGCTCCAGGGGATTCGCTATACCCAAGTACGCGTTTATTCGTAACGACAGGCCCAACTCCGACGGTTTCGGCGGCACTGCTATTTATCACAAAAGAGGATTCCATTGTTGTCCTCTCCCTACCCCTCCTCTCCTCAACATGGAAGCCACTGTGTGTAGATTGGCTATGACTGGTCATCCGACCATCATCATAGCTTCAATCTACATACCTAGTGGCACCAGACCAATCCGCAGCGACTTTGAGGCCATTCTCGCCCTCGGCCATTCAGTCATTATGTTCGGAGACTTTAACTCCAAACATACTGACTGGACGTGCCTATCAACCAACACCAGCGGTATCGCTCTCCTCGACATCACAAACTCACTTGACTTAGATGTCATCTCTCCCATCACTCCCACTCAATATCCCGACAACCTGAACCACTCTCCTGATATCCTCGATTTTGCAATAGTCAAGCGAATCAACCTCGACCTCAGGTCTATCGAACCGCTCGATGACCTAGGCTGTGACCACCGCCCCTTCTCCCTCGTGCTAGGACCGCCTGACGATAACGTCACCTCTCCTAAGACCTTTACCAATTGGAAAGGCTTTAAAAATACGTTAGTTTCAGCCTTAGAGGCCCCGAGCTCTCCGCTTGCGATCTCGCCCGATCAAATAGATAGTCCGGATAAAATAGATTCATTAGTCAATTCTCTCACTGATGCTATCAACTCAGCCATCAGTGTTAACGAAAAGGTTGCTAAGCAAGGCAACCCCACGCTTCCCTTAGCCGCTAGCAATCTTATTAAAGCCAAGAACGCGGCTCTCCGGAGAGCCAAGAAATATCCCACGCCCGCCTATAGATTAGCTGTGAAGCAGCTACAACGTAAAGTTAGGTCTTGCCTCGCAGAACTCCGAGACGCTCAGATGAATGATCTAATGGCGAATATCTCTCCATCCCACCAAGCGTACATAGCATGGCCCGAGCCTTGCGCGTAGACACCGCCTCTCACGTTCCTCCTCTCACTCGTCCCGATGGCACTACTGCCTCCGAAGTCGAAGAGAAAGCTGAATGCTTCGCTGACAGCATTGCCGCACAATGCTCGCCCAGCACGCAACCTGCTGATCCCTCACACATCCAGGCGGTGAAAGACGAAGTCCTTTGCAGAGACTCTCTCCCCATCACCGCCGACCCTGTCACAGTCTCTAATGACAAGCCTTGCTTCTCATTAGAAATCAAAAGTCCAAAAAGGCTCCGGGTGCGGATGGAATTTCCAACTACGCACTTAAGCACCTGCCTCAATAGGCAGCCTTACCTTGTTAGCTATCATTCTCAATTTCTGCTTCGACCATAGCTACTTTCCAAAAGCTTGGAAAGAAGTGACAGTCATAGGCATTCCCAAGCCAGGCAAACCTCTGAACTTCCCGGCTAATCACAGACTCATCAGCCTCCTCAAGGCAATGTCTAAACTTCTCGAGAGAGTCATACTCTCTGTTTCCAACGGATGCCGATCCTCTCATTGTTCCCCATCAGTACGGCTTTTGCGCCAAGCACTCCTGCCCTCAGCAAGTCCATCGAATCGTCGAGTACATACTTGACGGTTTCTATCCGCGTCGTCATAAAACAGTCGCGGTTTTCTTTGACGTAGCCAAGGCTTTCGATAAAGACTGGCACAGCGGTCTCGTTTATAAACTCTACAAGATAGGCTTACCGGATCGCCTAGTCAGGTTCTCAAAGACCGTACGTTTCGATTTAAATATGAAGGCACGCTTTCCGCGCCTCATCCCATAAAGGCTGGAGTCCCTCAAGGCTCAGTCCTCGCCCCTCTGCTATACACCGTGTACACCAACGACATTCCCATCCCGCCGAAAGGCGTCGAACTCGCCCTCTTTGCCGACGACACCGCACTCTATACTAAAGGCCACAGTGTTCCCCACCTTGTAACCAGACTCCATAAGGCCGTAAACGCCCTTGGTGTATGGTTTCAAAAATGGCGCATCGATGTGAACCCTGAAAAGAGTTCTGCGATGCGCTTCGACCACAAACGCCGTCGTCCCGCTGGCGATCCCCACGTTCATATGTTAGGCATTCCCATCCCTTGGAAGCGCAGTACTAAATATTTAGGCGTCAAGTTAGATGCGACGCTTTCTTTCAAGCCACACGTCGAAAGAGTTTCGAAACTCGCCCGTCACTACTAAGGCCGCTTAAATAGCATGTTAGGTAGAAAAAGTAAAATTTCTTTCAGAAACAAACGTACACTTTACAAGGTCTGCGTTAGACCCGTCATGACATATGCCTCGCCAATCTTTGCCCACGCCAAACCCTCCCTCCTGCACAAACTGCAGGTAGTTCAAAACCTCTTTTGCCGCAGGGCCACAAACGCACCGTGGTAAGTGCGTAACACGGACTTGCACAGAGATCTTGAACTGCCTACAGTACAACAACACCTCAAAACACTCTCTGAAGCGTTCTTCAAACGCTCCGAAACCCATCACAATCCTCTAGTTCGTGATTCAGTCTCATATACTACTCCTGTCTTAGATTCGAGGTTCAAAGTCGCTAGGCCTAGGAATGCGCAAGCGTACTCTTCCACTAGACTGTAAGCCGATCTCGAAGCCCTTCTGGCCGCAAATTCTAATTCTAACGTAAATCCGAATTAATTCAATTATATTTTTCAATTTTTAATTTTAATTATTTACTTTTCATTTTGAGCACCTTCAGTGCTATGTATTCACCTTCAGTGCTTTGAGCACCTTCAGTGCTATGTAAATCCCAGCGGGTGATGGCAGTCTATTACAAGCCAGTCTACGGATAACATCTAGAGTCTATTACAAGCCAGTCTACGGATAACATCTTAAGTCTAAACAAATCAGCCTACTGCAAGCAACTCTCGAAGTCTTCGAACTCATGCTGATGCTTAAGCTGCTGATCCTGATACTGAAGCTGCCGCAATATGATGCTGCCTACTGCCTCTGAATCCTGCAACTGAAGATACCTGCCATCACCGCTGCTTCCCATGGATGCGACCTACTCCAGACCCTAGCTGCCTTCTGCAGACCTTGCTGACCCTCCCTGCTGCAGACCTTGCTGATACCTACTAAGAAACCTGCTACCGACGTAATTTACTCTTGATTCTGCCTGCTACAGACCTAGCTGGAGCCAACTACTACCTATGAAGGAACCTACTCCTGACACTACCTGCTCCTGTGCTGATCCTGCGTGATCCTGCCTGCTGCAGACCTTGCCTGCTCCTGATCCTGCATGGGCCAGAGCGCCAGCCGGTGCCTGAGCGTCCTCGCCTTTGAAGCTTCGCGGTGATTTGTGAATGACTCCTTCATGTCCGTGACAGTTTGTGAATAAAAACTTTTATTACGTAACAATATACGGTACATTGTCAAGGTTAAAAAAAAATTATAATAATAAAATAAAAAACCATTCAGTCAATTCATCCACTTATTCTATTTCTCATACGATAACTACTTGAGTTAAAATGTTATAGTTTTAGAATTTTGGCGCCCAATATGGGCCAGCTTAAAATACTTTGTGACATGCAAAGTGGGGACCTGGTCTTTCATTACACACAAAGATGAGTTTCACTAGATATGAAAGAACTAAGCAATGATTAATTATTAATTTATTAACCCTAAACATTATACGGAGTTTTTCAATTGGTATGCTTTGTGAGAAGGTATGTCCATGTATAAAAAGGTCTATGTTTTAACTCGCGACTTTGCTCGCATAAAATCTGTGGTGTTGTGAACGTAGTCAATTTAAGTTTTAAAAGGGTCAACCTATTTTAAATTCATGTTTATTTGCCAACAAAGCGGTCTAAGTGTAAAATATAGTCCCCTATTCAGAGTAGGCTGGTTGTAAGCGAAATAATATTCCAAATAGAGAAAAGATGATTTAATTTTTAAAAACGAGAAGCGTTAGCTCAAAATAATACTTTCAGCCGTATTAGCATATTGTTAATTATGATCTTCGGATAGATGCTGTATTTGTACTAATCAATACTTGAAGTTTGGTTAAAATTAAAAATCTCTTCTATAGCGCATGTTTCAGAAATCGTAACACAAGGGATTTGGGAGATTGAGGGCCAGGTTGTACATCAAAATTACATTCATCACGATGGCTTTGAATGGCGTGAAATTTTCGTTATTTGGTTTCAAAATGGTTTGTTTTTTGTTTTTGTGTGAATTCAATAACGCTAACCCCTTGCAAAATCCTCGCCTTTTTTTCTTGCTACATCAACAAAAATAAACCCTGGACGCTTATGTCCATTATTAGACTTTAACTGACAAAATAGGACTGTATTTTTTAAGGCAGCCAATTAATTATTGAAACCAGTCCTTGAAAAAAATATTGAACACAAGAAAACTCGTCGCGCTGATAAATTTTTTTGTCATTCTAATTTAGATTCAGAAACTTCCATCGTCATATGTTTTCGGACATTAACGTGTATTTAAAGATATTATCTGTTCATACATAGTTTGTTGATGAATGAAGAAGTTAACATATTTGGCTTTAGTAGAGAATTCTTGAACAAAAATGTAACATAAAAGTTACATAATATTCAAAATCCATCTATGATTTAAACCAAGGACGCCTTATACTTTTTGGCAAAATCGTTAAGAGTATTTACTCAAACCAAACATGAATTAGCTTTTAATCTTCTAAATAAATTTCGCATGCTTAAAACCCTCACACCAACCCCTCACGTTCCAGCGAGTTCTGCATAAGATATTAAGAAAAAAAATGTAATGACTAATTTTAGGTTTAGTATTTTTTGGAAAAAGGTATTGGCATGAGTTGAAAACTGGTTTACACATCATAAATTTTTGAAATGAATAATCAAATGATACAGATTTTGCCATGTGGGACCCTGAATGAGAGCAAGTTCGCACTTTATTCCAAAAAACTTTTTGTTGTTCTAGTAAGAAAATTAACAGAAGTTAACCATTGCACTAAAATAGCTAATATAATATTATATCGCGTTATTTAATGCTATTGAGCTATGAACCTTTATATGACGTCATCGAGTAGCACCTCCTTCTAATTACTCTTTGAATAAACGGTTATGTCAACGATTACGCTCACTCCCAACAACCTTTAGAAAATTGTAGTGTAGTACAATATATAATATAAACTTTGTGATGCGATTTGATTAAGATAACTTCTCTGTGACGTCATTATTGTGTATGATCCTCGTCTTCATCGTCACTTTCCATCAGGTGAGATGGAAGACAAACGCCTGCTAATTATTCATAAAAAAAATAAAAGAAATTATACGAAATTCTTTAAAAATTTATTTAAAATAAAATACTGCACAGAAAGCAGAAATATTCAAATCGTTTTCTCAAAATACCTCGTTCTTGGAGAGGAAAAATCTTCGAAATTTCTGTACATACCGAATTACTACACATTTTCACCGTATTGGCAGTTAACGTATTCATAGCGCCCCGGGTGTTATGAATACGTTATTTGGATACATTGATTGATTAGATTGTGCTGTAGAGTCAGCAAAAAGTGCAAAATATATGAAAAGATTGACAGTTAAAGAAGTAGGTTACTTGAAAACCACTTCAATCTATATTCAGGGCTACTGGTAATTCGATACATTCCTTCCGGGAGGTCGAAGTAGAGCTTGTTTGAGTTACATTTTGTCATGTGACACCCTAGCCGGTGATTACTAGTTTCTGAGATACTACAACTTAAAATTTTTTTTTGTAATTCAGACTTTTAACGCGAAAATTGTTATTTAATTTCTATTTTTCAATTATAATAAACTTTTAGCGCATTATCTAGTACACACATTTCAGCACTTATTAGAAACAATATTAAGCTAAAGTAATACAGTCGTATCTGATGTAGACTAATTGGAAGCGCGAAAAAGCTTGAAAGAAACACGGTAATGTTAAATGATCTAACTCCCTACAAAATAATTGTATGGTACGTATCGTACAAAATACTATAATAAATTCCTCATTTCAAAAGCTATTTCAAAACTGTCATGTGGTTCCGGTGTGACCATATTGAAAAACAAAGTTGAAAAACCCTTTATATTATAAAAAAATTGATATCCTCAAATGGTTTTATAATGGGAATCTGAAAATTCTTCTTTACATACCGAATAAAAAACACGCTTTGTTGTTTAAATATAAGTGGTAGATTCTATATAGTCATCAACACGGAGTCTTATTTAAATTACAACTTTTATACCTACCTACCACATAAATAGATAAAGGGAACAGAGACAAAGCTTCTTAAGAACGAAAAAAAATTTGTTACCTGTTTTGGTAGGGTTGTAACAATAGGTTAACACAAATTAAACAAAACATTTGTCAAATAGTTTTATTATTCAGTATAATAGAATACTTCACAAATTACTAACTCTAATAATTTTCTTTTTATAATTTTTGTTTTTTAATAATTTATTGTTTCTTTTGATGGTAAATTCTGAACCTAACGTATGTATATATAACTCACATGGCATATCAAATTTACAATCTTTAATACGCTTATGTATTTCATTGCATATATTGACAATATTTATTTCAAGATCGAAAAATTCGCTAAACTTTTGCTCGAGCAATTCAATTTTATTTTTTCTAGTTTATTCATACACACAGTACAGTAAACAACCATTATAAAAAATAAAATACCACGTTTTTACATTAAAATATTTAAATTTGCAACTAACAAAACAAACAATGTGCGTCGCAATGACCCTGAGATTGTCAACTGGCTGTGCCTTTTGACAATCTCTTTTGACAAGTCTCGCCGCGTACGTGACAAGTGGCCAGTGGTCTCGCACACATGCCCCGCGTGCTTGTAGGAGTGCAACCGATACGTGTGGTTGTATGAAGCTTTGTCTCTGTTCCGCTTATCTGCTCATGTGTACCTACTTTGATTTGTTCGTATTGGTCAATATATTTTTGATTTGAGAACAAGATCAATCGGTAAAGGTATGCTGCTTTTACTGCTGGAACTGTTATTGCTAGGTATTCCTAACCTGGCGGATACATTGCTACGATATTAATAACTTGAAAACGTCGATAAAACACGTTCTGCTACATTATATAAATACGTTTTGTATGTATTTTTAATGAATACGTAGTTTTGCAAAAAGCCGTCATAAAATTGTTTTGTATTTATAGGGTATTATTATTATTATTATTATTAATCTTAACAGAAACGCACATGTGTACCTTTACAATTAACTTATATATACTTATTTCCAATAACAAACAAGGGTATAGATAAATAATGTAATAAATAGAAAAAATACTCGTCACTAATTAGTGTGAACTTACCCATTAAGCAAGTTTCAGTCACCGTAACTATTTTTATAGGAAAATGAATCTACCCTAAAATCGGAATTTCCTATTATCACATTCTCTTCAAAACAGTCCCTTCAATGCGTCACGACGTTTTCCTGAACACCGATTTAACTCAAATCCCTTCTTAAAATAGATTTGACCTTGACCGTGCTTTGTTCTAGATTACTCTTCATGATGTCCAGAATGTCCAGGATAAATGGAATTGATAACATCCTGGTGATGTAACCTATTATTTACCAGCATTTTATCTGAGTACTGGGAACTATTTGTTCAATGAAGCGTTATTTTATTCTTTTGAACAAAGCGTCGAGTTAAGCGCTTGTTGAAAACAATAGTTGATTATGACCCCCTTTCCTTTTAATAATAAAATATGGAACACAAGACAACGAACAATGTTTGAACAAGTTTTAAAACTGTGCGAAAATAGCTATTTCGTGTTTTCAGTTGCAAATAAAAAATTGGTCAAATATAAAAGCCTATATCCTACCATTCTGAAGATAACTGGTGTCGCGTTCATACACATCATTAATTGTAGATGTTTTTCTGTTAATTGAATTACCTGGATTGTTTTCTGAAAAACAACTTTGAAAGCTAGTAAACTCAAACTGAAAAGGTCTTATTGAATCGTTCAGTGTAACTTTTTTATATACTAACAAGGTATGGATGAAATCCATAGCTTGTAATAATAGTTTAAAAAATCCTCATATGGATAGCTGTGCTGGAAAAGCTCTGTTTATTTAATGGTGAGTCTAATGGAAAGATAATGTTTTAAGTTTATAGAACCACTTGTTTAAGGTTAAAAGTACCCAAGACAGCAGTCAGGAGCTACATTTTATGATACAATAAGCGATTTAGCGGAGTCTCCTTATTGCCATAAATGTGAACGCAGTGCGTTATTTGTTTGTCTGTTGCGCATTCCCGTCTTAACAACTCAACTTTTATCAAAAAGCATTTTTTATTTAGGTTGGTATTATATTATGTGAAGATCTCTTCTGAGGTGCTACAGTCCTTTCTATTTACACATCCAAACGCGTTCACGTGGTCGTGTTCTGGATAAAGGAAAGGAACAGCCAGTGTTATTACTGGAACAAAGGCAATTACGACTTAAACTTGCGGTCGGCAACGACGCGCTGAACTTACGTATGTTAGAATCCTTTTCCATCTACGATTAATGTTATATGGGGGCACGGATGCCTTACCATCACGTGGAACGCGTACTCGTTTTCCAGCTGTGACAAAATTATTTTCAATTCATTCATCTCATCTTTTCATTCATTCAGTTCATCTAGAAAACGTAATTACTTACGGAACTAGGTTTGAATTAAGAGTGCGATTTTTACGTAGGTATTTTTGACGAAGTCCCTAAATACCAATCATCAGCCCGAGATGAAGAATTGGTGAAAAAACTTTAAATTGTGTCATTATTGTCTCTTGATGAATGTTATTACAAAGCAACTAATTCCACATTGTCCTTTACTACGTACTATTAAAATGATTTAATGATAAAAACGTTAGATATAAAAGATTACGTAACAACACTAAAAATTGTTTATACACCTATTAAAAACATATAATTCAGTATAAAGAATGATGTCTAAAGTACTCAAACGGAAAGTTCAAGAAATTTTACGCATACATGTGACGTAGAGCAACATTTGAATAAGCGCCAACTCCCCTTCCCTGACCCGCGAAAGTAGAGCAACTTCTGCTGAGTGACCGGGATATCCGCATGTAAATATATAATTCCATCCCTTTTACTCGGCAATTTTTGCCTGGATATGGGTGGCTGCCAAAATGAATGACCTTACTATATTCAATAATCATTTTTGAAGCAATGTTGCGTTTGTCACACTTACATGAGTAATATAATAAAATAAAACAAGCAAGTAATACGTATGTATTGAAACGGATCTTCCCTTATCTTTTTAATCAATACTCTCCATTAATCCCGCTTTAGTCATACTAAGAAGAAGTATTATGTTTATGTTTCTATGATATGATTTCGCCAAACGTCACTGCAGTACGGCGCCATACGTTCTAGCGTTTCAATTAAAAATACATCGTTTTTACTCTAGCCGTTTGTAAAGGGCTGAAGTGAACGCCATGTCTAACTAGTAGAGAAATACGCTGAAGGTTTACAGTTACTAAGTAGCCAAGCATTAGCTGTATGGTCGTAAGTGCTGTCTTATAAGTAAGCTGTTATTTAACAAGCAAGAATATTTCGTTATTAAAGCTAATACAACCAATGACATAAGTATATGACATATGTCATTGAATACAACCTCTTAATTATCTTGTACATTGCAAAGAAACGAAAGGCTAGCGGAATTGCCACGATGGATCTCTATCGCTACTATTTCTTCTCCTATTGTTAATTTGTAAATATTCTTGTTTGTAAAGAAATAAAGTAACATTTTTATTTTTTGTATTAAAAGCATGTAAGAAACGTACAACTTATAAATGTTGCGAGCTATGAAACATTTATTTCCCAACATTGACAATTACTTGTTCATATGATGTCAAATAAAACATGACTCTACCAACAGTTCGAAAAAACCTTCGTGAAGAAGAACTGGCAAGAAACTTAGCGGGTATATTTTTTCAAAATAAATTTACAGAGTCTCTTTATCTCTATACAAAGTTATTCTTATCTGCATCTGTTAGCTCGGCAAGTCTCCCTCCCCCCAAGTATCCGAACGACGAACACCCTCAAACGGCACCCGTTCACGACTTAGCTTTTGGTACTATTTAAGACGATAGTCACCGGAACCATATTATTTCCGGAGGCAAATTATTCCAAAAGGATAAAGGGTATTAATCTGTACAAAGTCGTAACGTTAAAACTTAGTTATTTCCTTACTTACCCTATTACGAATAATATTGATTAATCATTCTCGGCACTAGTTTTAGATTGTTGTCCCAAATAACTAGAAAAACATTTTTCGAAACCATTATATTTTTCTTCTAATTTAATTTAATCATCAACATTATTTTTTAATTAATGGCAACAGAACAAAAAGTAAAATAGGGTCACAGAGAGGGGATAAATTATTATATCAAAAGAGGAAATAACTCCCATGGCGGCTATGTGAACTTAGCACCCGACTTTTGCAAAATGGCTCTCCTTATGGTTTTTTTGAGAGATATTGGTTAGTAGTACATAGTAGTGAAGTTATTTTTGTTTGTAGTAGAGCCAAAAAAATCATTAAAAGTTAAAGTCATTATTATTCTACTACAAACGAAAAACATTGCAGTACAATCCAAAACAACCGTTTTCTTGCATGACACAACAAAAAAAAATTTGTTTTTAGTTTCCGAAAGCTGATTCTTTTTTGTTCTGTAAAATTTTTTTGGCGCTACTACAAACGAAAATAACTTCACTACTATCTACAACTACCCAATATCTTTCAAAAAAACCATAAGGAGAGCCATTTTGCAAAAGTCGGGTGCTAAGTTCACATAGCCTCCCATGGCGCAGCAAACGACAAGAACTGTGTTAGCAAGATATACTTTTCAAGACATCTCCACAAAATTACGCCGGTTGTTCGAATCTTCACTGAGTATTCTTTAAAAATACTAATATATATTTTGTCACTGAATATCGTTTTAACCTAACCGTAAATTAATGGGCCTGAAAGCTACTCTCAAAGACACAAATCAATTAGACCTGGAGTTTAGGTATACGAAAAACCTAAAATTTGTTTTTCGATTTTACAGATGCAGGTACCTACATGGTTTTATGCATTAAAACCATAAGAATCTACAAGATAAAGATTACAATAGTGAAGGCTAATACCCAGTCCATTTGATTATCGTGTCTTTTCATTTTAAAATTTTCATTCCATTTTTATTTTAGACCGATTCTTCTAGGTCTTCATCGGCCATTATATCCATAGGAGCTACGCGAATGAATGCATCTACTTACATGTTATTATTACCTTTAGCCTTAAATGTCAAGACTGTCAAGAAGGGGATGTATATAGGTATATAAACACTTAGTCGCCTTTTTGATACGTTGAGCGTAGGTATGAGTTCGAAACGATTCCTTACCGGTTACGTTGGATGTAGAGGAGAAAATTGACAACTCTATTATTCGTTATCAGCGCATTCTGTGTTATTTAAATACGAAATAATAATAAAAAATATTAGATATAAAGTTTGTTTTAAACTTATTATCGTATCCACGGCGGAACAAATTGACACGGTCACGTTATTTCAAAACCGCAATTTTCCATTGTATTTACAACGTTATCTAAAAAAGTAAAATATTGATAAAAATTAGACAAACAGTAATTTTTCTATTGATTAATGAAAAAGTATATAGTAATTTTAAAAGTGGTACTGAATTTTTTTTCCAGGCTCTACCAAATATAAATAATATAATCTAATAATCTCTAAGACTAAGACTATAAATTGCAAGGGTAGGTAGGTACCATAATGTTCTGTGGTTATTTATAAAAGTGGTTGACCATGTACAAGCCCTTCGCGGATTCGAAAAAGAAGCCTTCGTCTGTCAAGAGGTTCTCTGTATGAGCTTTCGGGGCAGTGTAACTTCACCGCGCTCGAAGTTAGTGATATTTTTATAAAAAATATGGTAATGACCTGTAGTTTATAATAATAATAATATAATAAATCCCCCAGACAGACACACCAACTGTATGGCCTCAAAGTAAGTAGAGCCTGTGTTATGGATGACCACACAGCGAAATGATATAAACATACATATATAAATGTAAACAACCATGACCCGAAAACAAACATCTGTGTTCATTACACAAATAAAAGACCCTGCCAGGACTCGAACCTGGGACCTCCGGCTTTTAACTACACAACTCGGCCGTCATATAAGTTCGTAGACTCAATAAACAAAAAATTTATTCAAAGATAATTTTTTTTTTGTTGCTCTACCATCTATCACGACCAAGTCCCAAGTAGGTACCCGTGACAGCAGGATCTAAGGCATTTGATGTATAGTCTATCTATCTATGGACTTTTATATTTAAAAAAATTATTATCCGTGGAAATTGTTTTTCACATAAATAAATAAATTTTGTCTTCTTCGAAACGATAAAGTACGAACAAGTAAGAACACTTAAACAATAGGAAATTATTTAGAAAACTGATGAGAAATGGTCACAAAATAATAAATGTGTCATTTTGATGATTTATGTGACAGTGACTGGGCAATGCAGCTGTTTGACAGGACAAAGGGCACCGCGCTATGACATTTCCGATTCCGCGTTTTTTTAGTATCTAATCTAAGATTAAAAATGGAATAACTACTAACGTTAGCTGTTCGGTGCTCGCCGGAGAGTCGCGTCCATTGTCGCGCGCGATGCCGACCAAGCCATCCGCGACACTCATGCAACAAAGCAAGGATGCACTTCGCACAACGAATCACTACACAACACGGCCACGCACAACACTATAACATTTTTAACTAAAATTACAAAACTATTATTTTTTTTATCTATTTTTTATTTTCGGGAATGTGGCAGAGGTTTTCCGGGTGGTGTGATGCAAGGCGCGCTCACAGAGCGATCGCCATGTTGGATTGGGGAGATTCGCGCGCGCGCAGTAATGCAACTGTTCGGTGTTGCCAGGTTGGACTGTTGGATCTTTTTAGAGGTTTTTCTATTTTAGTTTTTCTATTTTTGGAAGTTCATGTGTGTGATAAGTATGATAAACAATATCCCACCAGAATTAAAGTAGGACACTAATATTTTAATATTACTAATTTTTTCTCTGATAACAGTAAAATATTCTTAAATCACCTACATGCGAAATACAGAAAATATAACTGTTTAATTAGATGGCTGTGATAACGAATTCATTAAATCAAAATAAGTCAAATAAGTATGCGACCTAGTATTTTTTAGCGTTGTAACAATGTGAATGTGCATACAAGTGCTAAGGCCTCTCTATAAGTGAACGCTATGCACTTATTATTACTAACTTCATTCTCAGATTTTGTTACAATAACATGTTCATGTGTTAATATAAATTCTAAGACATTTCCCATAATGTTTGTAAATGCATTTTTGTATTTCAGATATCTTTTCCCATAATATCATATTGATGTTAAACAAAATCGAAAACAAAGACATAGCAACACTTACGCATGCGCGTCTCTACTTACTGCATTACGACTAAATCGTCCACACTTTGACTGTCGGCATAATTATATTATTGTACATCACACGTTCTTTTTGTAACTATTGTTCACGATATTCAGATTTGGTTTTTTAAGAAATTGTGTACGGTTTACTTCTTCCTACCTTTCAGGATTACTTTAATATTACTTTCTTTTACAAATATTTCTCTTTACGTGACCCGAATGACCGTTGCAAGCATGAATACTTTTAAAGTACGGAATCTCCATGCGAAGTAAGACCCGGCATTGTAAGTTTGTGTTCCAGAGATCTTGATTATTCTCTGCAATTACAAAACTTATGAAAGTGATAATTGATGAACGAATGCTTCACTTCACTGACTTCATTATGTCGTTTTCAAAAACACGATTCTTAAACTTTCATAGCACAGAAAAAATTGTCACAGAAACCTCTTAAAATAGAAAATAGCATTTTACGGGCAACCCAGACGGATTTAAATTTCAAAATTTTTGTATTAGATAGACAGTAACAAATTCTTCAAATTGTCGATTGAATTTTTTTAAATTGAAACGAATAAAATAATTTTATCGCTTACGACCTTTGATTATGAGCTGGCGCGCGCGCGTATTTGTATGTAGAGAATGGGTGTGTATGACCGCAATTTCTTTCTAACATCTTGAATAACCGTGCCATATTTCTCTAGCGTTACGGTTTACAATCGCAATTCACTGTTTCTGATATCAAACGGTCAACTGTATTTTGAAAATATTTTCTTGATTATTTTTAAATACCCAGTTTTATACCCAGTTAATACAACATATTTTTCAGAAAACTGTTGTTAGGACAAAGTTCAGAGAATAAAAACATGGAGTCGTCTCTGGATTTGGGTGTAAATAACACAATAACAATGTCAGACCATTTTATAGAAGGGTATGCGTTATATATCGTTTAAATATTGCTTACTTCTAAATGTCAGTTATTAGTTAAATTTATAATAAGGTATATTTGAACTTTACAGAAAAGATGACAATAATTGGCCAGTGTGTGCAGAGTTACAAAATGGGTTGCTCATGTAAGCTTCGTTGGTAATCAGTAACCATGGTTTTAATCCACTTGAAGCAAATCGGGAAGGTGAAAAAGCTTGAGGAGCCACCTCATAAATTGAGTGCAGCAAATCGATAAACGCGCGTCGACTGCTGCGTTACCTTACTCAACCGGCTCAATAATGAAAGGATTTTAATTGAATCATTTATCAAAGCACCTGTGATGAAAAGTGGATCCTACACGTCAATTTAAACCCTGGCGAAGCAGCCAAATCCTGCCCCAAGTGAAAACTGGCTCAAAAAAAGTTACTTACGTTTGGTGGACTAGTCCTGGTGTCGTTCACTATAGCTTGCAGCTTGCAGATATGTTCGTAATTATTTATTTTATTGAACATTTAGTAAGAGTAAGTATCATTAATTTTGAAAATGGATAGTTAAGAGTACCGTGCCGTGATCAAATACCTCCACAAGAAACACTTAACTCCAAACCAGATTCATGATGCATCGGTTTTCTGGGATTCTAAGGGCTTCATCTGAGTTGATTACTTAGAAAGAGATCAAACTATAAATTCTGCATACTACTGCATACTATTACGTCGTTTACGCGAAGAAATAAAGTCTAAAAGACCAGGATTGTTGACCAAGAAAGTTTTATTTCATCAGGACAGTGCTCGTGTTCACACATCTGCAGAATCGATGGCTCAAATAGTGAATTGTGGTTTCAAATTGCTTCCTCATGCCCCTTATTCACCTGACTTGGCACCTTCTGACTTCCACCTATTTCCAAAACTAAAAAACACTTAGGTGGAATGAAATTTTCTACCAATGAATAGGTCAAAGTGGCCTTTGATGCCTTTTTAGAAGACCTTGACGAGACCTATTTAAATGGAATGAAGGCTTTGGAGGACCACTGGACTAAGTGCTTTGACCTAGGAGGAGAGTATGTAGAAGAATAAGTATGAAAAATTGCATTATTCCTGTGTTTTCTTATTTAGGCCGCGAACTTTTCAATCCACCCTCGTACATACTTTGATTAAATATATTATATTTTTTTTAAATGGACTAAATTTTTCCCTTACAAAACGCCAATTTCATATGTAATGACCTAATATTTTACTTACTGTAATTATTAATAAGCAAAAAATGGAATGTATATTGTAAAGATGTAAGAATGAAAATAAATATATATATATCTAAATTATAAAAAAAATTTAATTATTACATGTGATACAAAAATGATAATTTGTAAATAATTGTGAGGACTGTAAATAAAATATTATAATGTGAAGATGTAACAATTTATGTTAAAATGTTAATCATTACATGTTGATTTGTTTGTAAAATTAAATGTATATTATTGCCTCTAAAAAACAAAGTCTTTGAATCATTAATTTTCTGCTAGCAGAAGGCAATGTTATAAATCTCATCTTATTATGAACGGGGAAAAGAGTAATAACAAAAGAAGTCCGACTATAAAATATATTCTAAACATAAATATACATCAGAATAAAATAGTATTAGTATAATATATCGACAAAAGAAAAGCGAAAATAAAACAAAAGGTTGTAAGGGCGACTCTGAGACGTCTCTGTTTGACCGCGAGGTAACGTGTGGTCGACTGCGACTGAAAGTTGCGCGGCAAGGATCCGCTCGACTTTCAAGCCGCATAAATGCATCGGGGTGTCGACAGGTTGAAGGACGCAGAACTTCTATTTTAGATCAATTGTTTACCGATGCGTCGCCTTAATTTACTCAGATCTTTTCATGATGGAAAATATCAGCAAAAAACATTACAAAACCCTGTTTTATAATACTATTTGTGTATGTTTAATATGTAAGACGAAATACAAGGCAAATTCAAACCTGTTCTTTTTTATATTATGCTGGAATACTTCGAATATGTTAAGTCTACACTTAAGTACAAAGGTAGCTTCATGTTATGCAAGTTCATTTACGTCGTCAATGTTTACGTTTGTTTTCATGTTTCTAATTTTCTATTAATGTGCGTAAGTTCGATAGCTCGCTCTGCAGTATTGCATAACACAAACTCTGCCTACGTTGCTTCATTATTGTAAATTACAGCAGATATTAAAAATGTTTAACAGCCCTCTGTTTTCATCAAACAATTGTCATTGTATTGGAAATTCTAATGTAAAAATATTGGCAGGCGCTAGGTGTACGCTAAATGTGTGACAAGCAATGTTACGAAGAATTATATTCTATCTTTTTAGTGTTCCTTGGCTACTTCTTAATTCGATGTTATTTATACTTAATGTTAATAAAACACCAACATATCAAATATCCAGATATTTTTATTTGGAGGTGCATGAACTGCTAAAACTGCTTAAGAATTTTCGAAGAAATAAAATGTTCTTTAATATATTTTTAATCCCCCTCGGATGAACTGGAACTACTTGAGCTACTGGAACTTGAGCTGCTGGAACTTGAGCTGCTGGAACTTGAGCTGCTGGAACTTGAGCTACTGGAACTTGAGCTACTGGAACTTGAGCTATCCGAGCTGTCAGAACTCTCTGAGGTATCCGCACTCTCAGCGCTTTCAAATTCTTCAGAAGACTTTGGTGCTACTGTAGTAGTTGGAGCTTCAGTCTCAGCAGGGATCGTAGTAGGATACTCAGTTGTGTGTCCTTCGGTTGTAGGAGCGTCAGTTTTAGTAGCTGAAGTGGTTGCAGGAGCCTCAGTATCAGGAGCAGTGGTAGTTGTAGGGGGTTCAGTCTGAGGTTCTGCGGTAGTTGTAGGGGCTTCAGTCTGAGGTTCTGCGGTAGTTGTAGGTTTTTCAGTTGTTGTTGGCTCAACGGTAGTTGGTGCCTCTGGCTCCCAGTCGAAGTTAATACCAGTAACTTGTCTGTACCAATCGTGATAATGACCAGGACGGATAAAACCTGAAATTGCAGTTAAGGATATATTTAATTTTGTTTTAATTTCATAATGTTTTTAATATAATACAATAGCTATAGCACGCAGTTTTTATTTTTCCTTCTAATAAAGTAGATTTAACAAACAAACATCAAGCTGTGGTTCTAAATGGCTATAAGTCGTTTTGGAGGAACATTGCCTCTGGTGTCCCACAAGGTTCCTTTTTTGGGCCGTTGTTGTTTGTAATTTTCGTGAAAGGCAACTATTTTCTTCATTCACATTATCTTCTATTTGTAGATGATATGAAGATTTTGAAGTTATTAAAAAGACGGCGGACGCAATGCTTTCGCAAGATCATTAAAACAGACTCGACAAATACTGTTGAACTAAGAAATTAAACCTAAACGTACACAAGTGCTTCTTTTTACCCTTTATTCGCAAATACATCCCTATAGATCGTAATATTTTTTCAAAAATGTACCACTCGCACTAATTACCAAAGCAAAGGACATAGGCAAGGCATTATTAATGAGAATAATCTCCCATTTGTGAAACAATTCAATGAATTAATATTGAAAAATCACTAGCTCTTGGATATGTGATTAGATCATCAATCTGCTATAACAGGATAACAGCTATAAAATTATTTTATTTCTCATTTGTTTGTAGCCACCTTGAGTACGGCTCAGTAATTTGGAATCCTTGTTATTCGGTCATTTACATTCATCGTTTAGAACGTACGGCATCCAACAGAAGTCCACAAGGTACATCAACTTAAATTCAAGTTGCCAAAGGAAAAGTACGAACATTGGTGAGTTCGCTTTCACCTCGTGGAAGTAAGTGATCGTCGAGATGTATCAATAAATGAAACAATAAATAGAAAGTTACTGCAGAGACGATTACGAGAACGGCCAATTTTTAAAATACCTTCTTACCGCACAAATTACAGAAAACATTCAGTTATAGTAAGAATATGCTCAACCTTTAACCATCTTTAATACATTCGATTTCGACCTGTTCAATTTACATTTTAATTCAATGAAATATTTTTTTAAAACATGTATTTAGAAATTGAAGCAATAAGTAAACTACATTTACATTCTTTTTTCTACAGTTTGTTGTTTTAGTCAACCATTGTTCTATTGGTGAAAAGCATTAATTAGCAATATTTACTGTTTATAATCCTAAAGTTCTATCTATACTTATGCTTATTTGTAAATTGGCTGTTGATTATCCAATAAAAAAAAATCTGCATCATGTTAAAAACTTTACGGATCTTGAGTCCTGATAACACTTCGTAAATCTAACGTTTCAGTACATTACACAGTTAATTTTAGATGATACATGTTTAAGAAATAAAAATATTAACCAGCGGGGACAGGTGTGTGGCAGCCGGAGCCAGAAACGAAAGATGCGACTCCGACCTGGGTGCGAATGCCGTCTTCTTCATAAACGGTGAGGGTGCCACCACTGTCTCCCTGTTAAGAAAAGAACTTAAGTTACTTAATTTAAATTATTAAAGAAGTTAAATTACTACATGTATTTTGTAAAATAGAAGTTATTTCATTAAATTGTTTAATTTAGTAATAAATATAGTCCATGATAATATACATATAGTCAAGCAGGTACCTGACCCCTGATTGTTAAAAAGTAATTAACACTTTTTTAGGAAGTGCCATCTATTGTAATTCCCTGCAAGTGAATAACTGTTCCTAATCTCCTTCCGAGAAACTTGTAATTTTCTTCAAATTATTCGTGTATATTCCTATATGCTACTAAATTCGATAAATTTAACCCACCCTACATTATGGACAATAAAACTCTTCACTTTGAAAATTACAGTTCACTTCACGTCATAGTTAATTTCCAGCTATTGTCATTTCATAAATACCCAGTTATTATTACGGATAATTATCACATTTTGTAAATAGCAGTGCGTTAGGCAGTTGAAAGTTTACCTAGACAGTAATGTGTTACGGTAAGTAGAAATTATGGGTATTTATAATAGAATAACTAATTGTAATCACAATTTTTGTTTTGTGAAACATAGTTTCTTCATAAAAAATGACTATATTATATTTCTAAAAGAGAAAGAAGAAAGAAAGAATGAATAAATTTTTAAGTCTGATAATGCTGGCAGTAATTTACCGTGCAGAGGACCGAATATTTTGTCTTTCAAAGCCAGTGGATGTATTACATTTAGTAAGATATATGTATACCTAAGACAAAATAATATTATTTTGTGGTAACTTATTTTTGAGCTAATATAATTGTTGCTTTCTAGGTTATTGGGAAACGAAAATATCCAGAGTTCGATGAGAGCTAACTAAATTCGGCGGTCGCATGACAAAGAAAAATTCTTGAAAATTGTATGAGATGTGATAATTATAACAGAGCGCAATGTGTATCCAGAGAGCAAACATATTTTATGAAATATAATTCATTCTGTGCAAAGGTCATGTTTAGTAGGAGAGTGGCTGGCCACCCAGAACTAGCCGATATATTATCACCCATAGCAATTGCAATAAATTGTTACTTTCTAATGTTATCTTCCCCCTTCTTTAAATTAAATAACTTATTGTTTTAGAAAAAGCAAAACTTTTTGTGCATTTTTTTATTTTTTCTACAGTTTTGCTATATATGAATATTGGCCCTTTTCTACTTTGTGCAAAAAATGAAAATTAATTAATTAATTAACTCTATTATATACACGTAACAGTTATTTTAAATGTAAAGAAATAATTTATTTGTTACAAAGTAATATAAAATAAAAACTTTAATTTTAAAATGCTTTAACTGTATGTTATCTTAACTCTATTACTAGCATGAATTTATAATAACAACCAAAACTGCTTCATTGAAAAATTAACAGATCGACTTCATATTCAATAAATGAATTGTTTAGCGACTAGTCTATCTATTTTGTTATATATAGCGTTTTGTTAAAATTTCAGCTGGGGTCAGTTATCTGCTTGCCTATTTGTTCTATGATAATTTTAATAAAAGTTTCAAACTTTTAGAAATAACTTTAAAAATAAAAGTTAAGTAAGTTTTTTTTATTTGTGAAACCTGAAATGGAACTAGTTTCTATATTATTTTCAAAATATAAACATGCGCTACTATAAAACAATGTATATTCGTTTTATATAAAATTGTATTACATTAAAATAAAAGTAAGTTGAGTGTGGATGACTTTTCTGCAGAGGGATAGTTAAAGCTGTTCTTGTGGATCATTGTCATAACAAACAATCTTACCTGGCATGTAGATTGGCTGGACACATTATAGCCGGCAGCGCAAAGCGTAGAGTCCACAATGAGGGGGTCCATCTGGAAAGCCAGCCGGCAGGCCTGGTTCGAAACGCCAGTGAGATACACCCAGTTCATGTTTACGGGAGAGGATCCTGTCGATTATTAAAAAATATATATTTCTATTGATTTAATTTGTGTTAGACACAGTTACGAACAATTCACTATTAAAGTATTATTTAATGGTTTTCGTTAAAAGAATATTTAAGTAAATAAGAACTTCTTCATTGCATTTACAGGTATGTTATTGCAATGAAGAAGTTCTCAAGAAAATTCACTAAGTGAATAACTTATGGTGCTCAGATGTTCCATTCCCGATTCATCGTCATCCATCGAGGAGACCAACACTGCGATCGGTGCTTTCACAAACCACCTTCGAACTGCTATCAGTGAATCCTCCAGGCAGGTTTCGGCGGCGAATGATTGACACCGCGTCCCGCCTGAGGATGTGAGGGAGTTGTTGAGAGCAAAGAACGCAGCTATCCGGACGTACGATTACGCTCCGATCGAGGCAAACCGCTTCCGTATGAGGGCCTAACAGTTTAGTCTCGCATACACGAATAGCAGTCTAACAACTGGGTCGTCCTAATTGAAGAGATTTCACCTTCGAAATTGGCTTACTGGACCTTGGCGAAGTCTCTCAACATGGACTCAACTGTGTCATCAATGCCTCCGTTCCTTGGGCGCCCGCCCATGACTCCCGCCTTCTATGACTTCGAAAAAGTTGAAACCCAAGCCGATAGCTTAGCCCAAAAATGTACACCGACTACAGAAAACACTTTCTCCCCCCACATAGAAACTGTGAATAGCAAAGTCGAAACTAAATGGCAACCGACCGACTGACACCTTCCAACCGGTAACTGTGGAAGAGGTACAGAAAATAATTAAGAACTTTAAATCGCGGAAAGCCCCAGGAACGAAATAGATGAAATACCAGAAAGAATTCTGAAATCTATCCCACTCACACTCATACAACTGTTGGTAGGTATATTCAATAACTTACTAACAAACTGCTCCTTTCCGCAAACGTGGAAAAAAGCGATTGTCAGTAGTAGGGATTGGCGGATTCTGGCTCACTTATTAGGTATGGTATTAAACGCGAATTAATCCGCGTATCAAAATAATTAGGTCACGGCCGCCAATAGTACGCGGTGAAGTCCAAATTTCTTCAAAAATCCAAAATGTCCTGTTTCTGGGTAGTAGTAAGCAACTACAATTATATTTAAACAATGCTGGTTTTTATATTAAAACCTTGGACGGTTTGCAGATCAAAGTAGGTATTTCAATCATTTGATACCAACTACCACAGTTAGAGTACCATCAATGTTATTTGATTTTCATGGTTTAAACAACTTTTTCATTAATAATATCACAGTAACAGTACCTTTAATGTAATATTAACGATAACCTTTTTGCGTTGAAACTGTGGGAGATTTCTCGAACATTTGATTGATATAGTTATAAATAAAAATAATAATAATCTTTATTTGTTCCTCACATACAAGGCACATAATAAGATGTTAGATGTATTTACTTTCACAATTTATTCATGTACTAGTTAAGATTGATGCATGAGATTTGTCGAAGCATGTGTTTCAGGAGTTAGAATTTTAAAAAGAGAAAACGTATGTGTAACTTGAAGTGTAGACATTTCAAAATTATATAATAGGGAATATTACATCTAAACATCAGATGTGTATTTGTGAAAGAGAGAGGGAGTGGGATTGTTTATACGGGTGCGTGAGTGTGTATGTGTGTTTTAGGAGTTAGAATTTTAAAAAGAGAAAGAGTATGTGTAACAAGAACTGTAGACATTTCAAGATTATATAATAGGGAATATTACATCTAATCATCAGGTATGTATTTGTTAAATAGAGAGGGAGTGGGACAACGATAACAATAACAGATTTCGATAACAGTTATTTGGAAATAACACTACAGAAAAATAATTATTGCAGTATAAGATCAGTAAGTATAATCAGTGTCAGTACGTATACTTGCTTCAGTTGTTTCAATCGGGCGAAATTTAACATTAATATCTAAATCTCGCTCAGAACGAGATATAATAGATATACATATATCTTTGTTTGAAAAGATATATATCACTCTTTCCTTTCAGAGATATAATTTGCGCATGACTAATATAAAGGTTAACAAAAAATTTAACATGCTTTAAGAAGATTAAATATTATAGCTCTCAATAGGTGGCAACACTAACAAAAAACTTTACTACTCATATATTTCTATACGTTTGTGAAATGATTATAATCGCAATATGTACACTAACATAAAATACTATTTAAGAAAACTGAATACTATGTCAATAATATTTGTCTGTGCAGTAGTTAATAACCGTGTTCGTTGGAAGGCATTAACAGCTTTGATATGCGGATGGGTGGATTCGAAATAATGTTTGAAATGTAAATTGTGTAAAGTAGATATAAATATAAGGAAATTAAAAGCCAAGTCACAAATTTCTTTATTGGTTACGTGATCAAACTTTTAATTTTATAACTAAACCACGGGAAAATGAGATAGCCTCTAATACATTAATTAATCTTTTTTTTTTTTTTTTGCAACGCCCGCTAAGTACTCTGTAGAAAGCGTAGTAATTATTAATTTTATAACTAAACCACGGGAAAATGAGATAGCCTCTAATACATTAATTAATCTTTTTTTTTTGCAACGCCCGCTAAATACTCTATAGAAAGCGTAGTAATTAAATTTGGGTTAGGTTAGGTTAGACTGTAATTATCGAATGCGTGAGCCGAGCAAACGCAGTGAGCGTGGTGCGGCAGCACCCGGCGAACCGTCATCATCGAAATTGGATGATGATTCAAAATTTTTTAACAAAAACACCCCGCAATAGCAAATTTATAGTGGCTAAGACAGTATCGTTCAGACGCCTGCAAATTGTGGCTGGCTTAGCAATATAGATTTTTAATTAGCACCCTTAAATATATAGGACATTGTTTATTTTACAAACTACACTCCTCCAGCATAAAATTACACCCTTCTGTTTTGAGATTCAATCTAAAAGAAATCACCTAGTTTTCTCCTACACCTTTCCGAAAACCTCTTTTAGCCAAAGATTTTTCTACTTTCTTGAACCATATATATACCACTAAATTACATTTAACTGCAAAAATAAAGTTGTTACATGGCTTAAAGAAAAGTCGTACTCCGACACCGAATCCCTGCTAAAACCATTACTTTTTTATTTTATTTTTATTTATTTTTTAGAAACAAACGGTTATACAAGATTTTTAACAACTCATACTTAAGATTAAAATAAAAACCTATAGTTTCCTTATTTTTACATACTTAACTACATTTGCACTACATAGTACTCCAAACAAAAAGCAATATTTAATATAAAAATGAAATAGTACAATCAAATATATATAAAGAGAGAGAATATAAAAAAGACATAATTCGATCATAACATTAAATAAACAAATTAAGAAAAAATCTATTTGAAACATTTTTTTAAGTTCGACAATTTGTCAAAGAATATATCTCTGTCAAGTAATTTTTCGTTAACATTTAAAAGTTTACAAGCTCGCTTAATAAAAGAATTTGCACCATAAAGTGTTCTACTCCGCGGTGTATAAAACAAATGTTTAGTACGACATTGACGTTCACGCCTGCGAGGTACTCTAAAATGTATCCTATTTAATAGTGAGGGGACATTAACATAGATAGATAGATAGATAGATAAAAACTTTATTTGCCAAAAATGGTAACACATTATTTTTTTCAATTCACTTTTACAGAAAATATATGGACTAAGGACACAATTTAAATGTTGTATATAGTCAAAAGTGACACATTAAAAATATATATATACATTTCATAATATAAACATTTTAACACATTAAAACAAAAATAGAATTAATGGTAAAAATGAGACAATAGAATGGTTTACATTAAAAGAAATCCTACAATTCAAATTACAGTGAAATTCGGAAGTGCTATGCTACCAAAAGGCAAAAAGGCTATAGCTCAGCTCTAATTCGCTGGTAGCGAAACGCTGATTTTCAGCTACTGCCAAATAATTACTAAATAGGAAAGGTATAAAGGAATACAATAAATACAATAAATTCTAAATAAACAAAAACCTCAATTAAACGCAATATAAGTAAGTGCAGTAAATAAGATAACGATGATTATAGTATAGGTACTTATACATATAATTAAAAGTAATAGAGTTAATATAAAATAATATCAATAATAAACTTATGTGGTTAGTTTAGGTTCAAATATATCTAATTCATAACTTTACATATTCAAAAATAATAACATGACATGTTAATCTAAATATGATAGTAGTTACATAGATAAGAAGTGAAGTAGTTTTCAGTTTTCGATACCAATCTATTTTTTGAAAATCAAAAGCATCTGTTGGTCTAAGTAAAGCTTTTTTGTTTTTAATTTAAATGTTGCTTTAGATTTCAGATTCCTTATTGGTGGTGGTATATCGTTCCAACATTTTGTAGCATGGTAACGAAAACTGCCTGTGAAAGCCGCTGTACGGTGTTGCTGTGTACTTAGTGGGGGACGTTGTGATCTGAGATTATTATTATATTTGCAAGTAGAAAATTTTAATTTGGAAAATAAGTATTCTGGGCTTTTAAAATTGACTATGTCGAATAATAAAGAAGCAAGGTGCAACTTTCTGCGATACGCCATATTCAAAATTGCCACATTGTTTAAAAATGGAGTTATATGACTCCTTGGAGGTACATTAAAACAGAACCTACAACAGGCGTTCTGTACACGTTGAATTAGACGAGTAGTTTTATATAAAAGTCTAGGGCCATAAACAAGGTCCGCATAATTAAGCCGAGACAGTACGAGCGATTCACAAACCAAAATTCTAGACCTTTCGGATAATAAATGTCTTATTTTATATAACACTTTTAATCTATAAAAGCAAGACCTCACCAGGCCTTCGACGTGATTTTCGAAGCGCAACTGATTATCGAAAAGAACTCCTAGATTTTTTGACTCATCAACACGACAGATACTTTGTCCCTTAATGCTGACTACAGGGTTATGAATACTTATTTTGTTAATCTGTGATTTTGAGCCTAGGATGAGAAACTTGGATTTATCCGGATTTAAAACTAGGGAGTTTCTAACCGACCACTCTGCTATTCTGTCTAGATCTTCGTTTAGTTTTAACACCGCTTGTGACATAGCTATTTACTATTTTGTATAATAGGACGGAATCAACACAATCACGGCGGCATCTTAATGACTGAAACTTGTGACGATTCAGTGATTCGGTGTAGTCAACGTAATTAAAACCAGTTCTGAAGTCCAAAGATTTTACAAATTTTCGTTGTATTCTTTCTAAGCGGTTAATATGACATTTAAAATAAGGGTTCCATACCGCACACGCGAACTCAAGATGACTTCTAACAAAGCTGTTGTAAAGAATTTTGTAAGTGAGGGGGTTCTTGAATGGTTTACCTATCCTTAAAATTAGTCCTAATTGCTGGTACGATTTAGATATAATGGAGTCCATGTGAGGTATAAAGGTCAATTTATTATCCATGATAACGCCGAGATCTCTAATTTGTGTAACTTTTTCAATTTTATGATTATACAGGGTATAGTTGTAATCTATAATAATTTTATTTTTTGAAAAACTGATTGATTTACATTTATCTAAGTTTAAAAGTAATTCATTTTCTGTACAATAAGTTTCGAAACTGAGTAAATCACGTTGTAACAATTCACAGTCCCTAATATCGCGAATAACTCTGTAAATCTTGGTGTCATCGGCGTAAAGTAGCGAGCTGGAGTGTTTTAGGTGTGTTGTGACGTCATTTATAAATAATGTGAATAACAAGGGCCCTAGATGTGACCCCTGGGGTACCCCAGAACAGACTAGTTTTGGCAATGATGTGTAACCACACAGGACTACCGATTGATTTCTTCTCTCAACATAAGACTTGAGCCATCTGAACAGATCGCCGTGTACACCAAGTCGCCAGAGCTTTTTGGCAAAATCAGTGTAAACGGCATCCTCCTGGCAACCGTCCTCCATGGCATGTAATATATCTTCTGTAAATACAAGCAGATTTGTATCTACAGAACGACCTCTAAAAAATCCATGTTGATTAGGAGTAACGTGGCATCGTACCACCTCTGAAAGCTGATCTGTTACAATCTTCTCAAAAACCATTACACTAATTATACCACTCAGTCTCACACAGACTCACCATACATATACAAACAAAACAGATACTCTCTCCCACACACTCACGCACCCGTTTACACAATCCCACTCCCTCTCTATTTAACAAATACATACCTGATGATTAGATGTAATATTCCCTATTATATAATCTTGAAATGTCTACAGTTCTAGTTACACATACTTTTTCTCTTTTTAAAATTCTAACTCCTGAAACACACATACACACTCACACACCCGTATACACAATCCCACTCCCTCTCTATTTAACACATACATACCTGATGATTAGATGTAATATTCCCTATTATATAATCTTGAAATGTCTACAGTTCTAGTTACACATACTCTTTCTCTTTTTAAAATTCTAACTCCTGATACACACATACACACTCACGCACCCGTATAAACAATCCCACTCCCTCTCTCTTTCACAAATACATATCTGATGTTTAGATGTAATATTCCCTATTATATAATTTTGAAATGTCTACACTTCAAGTTACACATACGTTTTCTCTTTTTAAAATTCTAACTCCTGAAACACATGCTTCGACAAATCTCATGCATCAATCTTCACTAGTACATGAATAAATTGTGAAAGTAAATACATCTAACATCTTATTATGTGCCTTGTATGTGAAGAACAAATAAAGATTATTATTATTTTTATTTATATAATAACTATATCGATCAAATGTTCGAGAAATCTCCCACAGTTTCAACGCAAAAAAGGTTATCGTTAATATTACATTAAAGGTACTGTTACTGTGATATTATGAATGAAAAAGTTGTTTAAACCATGAAAATCAAATAACATTGATGGTACTCTAACTGTGGTAGTTGGTATCAAATGATTGAAATACCTACTTTGATCTGCAAACCGTCCAAGGTTTTAATACAAAAACCAGCATTGTTTAAATATAATTGTAGTTGCTTACTACTACCCAGAAACAGGACATTTTGGATTTTTGAAGAAATTTGGATTTCACCGCGTACTATTGGCGGCCGTGACCTAATTATTTTGATAAGCGGATTAATTCGCGTTTGATACCATACCTAATAAGTGAGCCAGAATCCGCCAATCCCTACTACTATTGTCATCGGTATTAGGTATACCCGAAAATCGGCTTATTTACCTACAGGCTCCCGTCCGATTAGTCTGCTCAGTGCGATAGGCAAATTATACGAAAGGATAATATTGAACAGGCTCCGAGAGGTCATCCACTCCAAGCACCTGTTACTGGACGAACGATTCGGGTTTAGGTCCCATCACTCCTTTCTCCAACAGGTGCAACGCATCACGGAGCATATCTTGGACCAAGTAACGTAGGTCGAAATTCGATAGGCATAGGTGTGCTTTTCTTTGAAGTGGCGAAAGCCTTCGACAAGGTCTAGCATAACGGCTTGTTGTGCCAAATCTTGTCGAACCTTTTGATGCGTAGGCTGCACCCTCTTATCCGCAAGAAGAGTAAAATGTCGCTTAGAAATAAGCTTATATTTTACAAAACTTGCAACAGGGATCCCGTCATAACATATGCCAGTGTGGTTTTCACTCACGCGAGCAAGTCGAATCCAATAACTTGCAGGTTATTTTTTTTTTATTATTAAAAATAGGTTCTTATGCAAATGCGTCAGGCTCCGCCCTCCGATACGAAAACTAAATAAAACTTTTATGAAATGTCCATTATGGAACTTACCAGAAGTCCAAGTGTTTCCCCAACCAGCAGCTTCCATCCGAACATCGGTGTAGTCAGTATTCTTGTCTGCTTCACGCTGAAGCCTAATGGGCTGTACCAGTTCTGCAAAGACATATTTCCAATTTTAAATAACTTTTTAAGCGGTGCGGCATTGTGTTTTCAAGAACATATCTTTAGCAAATTCAAAAAATGGCTTTATATTTGAGCGATATTTTTTTTTCAATATCCAGTTTTAGAAAGACGTTGATTGTCCAATAATGTTCATGGTATAAAACATCGTAAAAACAAATTAATTTCCATATGCAAATTTGTAGTTTAAGATATTTACATCATGCATTTAAAACAACATTTTCTCTTACCACTGAACGTAAGCTTAATGGGGAACTTGAGCAAAGAGATGTCATTGGGCTGTACCAATAATGGCTGCTGGTTATTGTACAGGGGGTGGCTGTAGTACTCCGTGGTCTCGAAGATATACTGAGGACGAGTAAGGCTTACAGCGCCAGCACGGATCACGATAGTCCTGCGTCTGGAAATATTGGGATAGCTTTTTTTTATTTTATGAAAGAATATACATAGTCTGTTCAAAAGAAAAGATGAATTTTGAATATTCGCGGGCTGTGTACATTCGATTATCGAAATCTTTTTTTGTTATGTTGGTACACATATGTTTATTATATGTCAGCATTATTAGCCAATTTAGATTAGTTTTGTTGCTGACAATTTTATTGAAAAGATGTGTTTCTGTGTGTTCTTCGATTTTAGACTTTTGAAAAGAATGGATCATAGAACATATATTAAATTTTGCGTTAAAAATTAAATAAAGTCCTCCGAGGCACTTGAAATGTTGACTATGGCATTTGGCGAGTCCACATTGTCTAAACAAGTGTTTATAAGTGGTACAAGCGCTTTCCAGAAGGCCAAGAAGATGTTGATGACGATGAACGTCGTAGACTTGCAACCACGTCAACAAGCGAAGAAAACATCAAGACAGTGAAAAAATATGTTTTGGAAAATCGTCGAATCACTATTGAGGAAGTTGCAGAGGATGTTGGCATATCAATCGGCTAATGCCATGCAATTTTCTCGAATGTTTTGAGCATGTGTGGCAGCGAAGTTTGTTCCGAAATTGCAAAATTTTGAGCAAAAGCAACGTCGCATTAGTATCGCTCAGGCTAATGACGTCAGTGACGATCCAGGTTTGCTCAAAAGTGTCATAGCCGGTGACGAAACGAGGGTTATGACGTTAAAACCAAGGCCCAATCATCCCAATGGAAGTGGCCAGATGAGCCAAGACCGAAAAGAGCACGTCAAGTTCGATCAAATGTTCGGTTAATAAGGAATACTACAAGGAAGTTATGCAACGTTTGCGAAATATAATGGCTCAAACGATCGGAATTGTGGAAAACAAATCATGGATTCTGCATCACGATAATACACCAGCTCACACATCAATGCTTATTCATAATTTTTTGGCTAAAAACAACACCGTTATCATGCCTCAACCACCGTATTCATCAGCTTTGGCTCCCTGCGACTTTTTCTATTTCCAAAACTGAAGAGACCATTGAAAGGAAAGCGTTTTGCCACAATTGATGAGATAAAGTCAGAATCGAGGAAGGAGCTAAAGACCATACCGAAAAGCGCATTTCAGAAGTGCTGCGAGGATTAGAAGAAGCGCTAACATGAGCGCATTATATCTAAGGGGGACTTACTTAGAAGGTGACAAAATGGATATTGATGATTAAATAAATACTTTTCAAAAAGATTCAAAATACACCTTTTCTTTTGAACAGACCTAGTAAATAGCGAACCTTCCGTTAGTTTTTTTCAAGATCCAGGAATAAGGAGTTCTCTAAAGTTATCGTTGTGAAGCATTGGACATTTTACATCAGAAATAAATAGAAGACTCTTCACTGATTTCTTAGGCAGTACTCAGCAGTCGGTTTCTGTTGCAGATGTCTGCGTGATATGTATGGCAAGCTGAGGGCGCATTGTTGCCCTTCAGCTAATTATAATGATTTCCACTACTAAACTCCAGCACACTTGTAATCTTGGCTTTAATACAAGCTTGATGCCTGTAGTGATTTATTCTTATAGCTTATATGATGGACCTACGATATTGCGAAGGTCACTGAAAACAATGAATGCAGACTGATTGATTAGCACGGAGATTCTTGGGGCTGTTCTCTGTCATGCAATGGACATGTTTTCCGATAAAATAGCTTATGTGGCTTAAACCCTAAAATCCCTTACAAAGCCGTGCAATGTGCAGCCGTCAGCCCCCACTCGGCATCAATGATGGAGGCTCCGCAAGCCGTGACGCCACCTTCGTCGTTCACCAAGCGCAGTGACAACTGAAACGGGAATTGTCCTGGTACCGCCTCCCAGCCGGACACGATGCGACTTGCTGGAAAATATGATTTGATTATTTTTTTATTTCATTAAATTTTTACGGACAGCAGATCAGGAAGAGATCAGGTGTCATTCTTAGTTCAAGTTCAGAAAACTATTTAAACAGTTTCGTGGCAACTGTGATACTAATCCCGTTCTCCCCTGTACACTATGGCAATGATTAAATCATTAGTTATTAACTTCTAATGTCAGTGGATGGATGGAAAAATAAAGAACAAGGCTGATGTAATTTTTTGTTTTCATTCAGATTTTTTTCATTTTCCATTGGCCAGACTTTTGTCTTCAATTTGACTAGGCGAAATAGGTGAAAACGCGTGTAAGGTCCCGGTTCACATAAAGTAATGGGAACTGGGGTTTTATTTTTGGCGGTTCGCCACAATGAGCGGTTTTCCAGTTTTATGTTAGCATTCTCTATCTGTATTGTTTTTGTATTTGATGGATATTGTGGTATGACATTCTCAGTACCCTTGTGATTGTGCTTCAGTTCTGTAACAAATTAATTCATTCCTGATATTTTTATACTATAAATCACAGCTAACGATACAAATAAAACAATTCGTTTAGTTTAGTTTCATTTATCTAGTCTAATAAAAGGGCAAATAAAAAGCTGAATATGGCATCATTATCACTTATTTGAATGACTGTAATATCTGTGGCGCGGCGTCATCTGTTGTTGATAAAAAAGCTTAACTGAAATTTCCTACTGGAAAACCGCTCATTTAGAATAAGTTTCAATCAGCATCTACATCTGGACCGTTATCAAGCTGATAATATGACGTTCGTTATGCAACCTGATATCCGCTTGTATTTACTGTTGGCATTAATTACTGATAATCGATATACCTATTAATTGTATTAACGAGCTGTACCTCGATAATTAACCGAAATCAAAACCAGCCACTGAGATTCTTCTATGTACAAAGTAAATAGACAAAGTAAAAAATAATGGTTTCAAAACTGGAACAACCTGTGTCTGAGTATGTATCTTGAAAATGTATGTTTATTGTGACTCATATTTCACTACAGAGAGATTCTTGAGCTCTTTTTCTTTGGAAACGGACAATTTATTTGTGGCCCTATGGGCCTTTTCAATTTCACCGGACTTTGAGGCTTAGCACTATGGCTGGAATAGATATTATATATTTTTTTATCTACACGTATAACAAAACTGTAACAAAGCCGAGTCTGACATTAAATTTTTTTTAAATGTTGATAGGGGTGTATTTTTAATAATCTATATGTATAATCTATGTATAATATATGTATAATATATATGTGTGTGTGTATATATATAGACAAGAATTTCAAAAGTTGGCGTTTTGGCACCTATAAGGATTACAAAACACAGCCCTAGCAACATGCGCGTGTAAACTACTGGTCTGGACTATCAGCATATTTTACGTAACCCCTAATATGGGATTTCTATTCATTCCAAGTCTAAAGAGGTAAAAGTGAGGTAAGTCAAGCCATAAATTTATTTATTGGACACGTGATCAATCTTTCAATTTTATAACTAAGCCACGGGAATATGAGATACACTAATTCGTCTTTTTTGCAACGCCTACTAAATATTCTATACAAAGCGTAGTAGTTGTTAAATTTGGGTTAGGTTAATGTTAAGCTGCATTTATCGCATGTGTGAGCCGAGCAAGCGAAGCGAGCGTGGTGCGGGAGCACCCGGCGACGCGCCATAATCGAAATTGGATGATAATTCAAAATTTTATAGCAAAAACATCATGTAACAACATATTTTTAGTGGCGAAGATAGTATCTTTCAGACGCTTGTAAATTCTGGCTAACTTAGTAATTTAAAAGGCAATGTAGATTTTTAGAGGCGAATAATGCTATTAAAAAGAATTCTATTCAATTATCACCCTTTTATTTGTATTAAAACCCCAAAAATCTGCACCAACTGTAAATTCAAATTCTTATTCTGATCTATTTCTTCCTATTGTCATTGCCAGTAGACGAGCACGTGAGCCACCTGGTGGTAAGTGGCATCCGCGCCCAAGGACATAATTAGTCCTTTGGATACTTGGGGGGCGGGAGACTTGCCGAGCTAACGGATGCAGATAAGAATAACTTTGTATAGACATAAAAAGACACTGTAAATTTATTTTGAAAAAAATATACCCGTGAAGTTTCTTGCCAGTTTTTTTTCACGAAGGTTTTTTGGAACTGGTGGAATAGTCATGTTTTATTTGACATCAATAAGAACAAGTAATTGTCAATGTTGAGAAATAAATATTTCATTTCATTTCATTTCAGTCGTAGGTGTTTTATTTATTAACAGTGAAATTAAAATGTATTACAATACCTAGCCTATATATATAACCCATTCATCAGTAAAAACTGCTTTCACATCAGTTCGAACGTGGAAGATATTAGTTTACCCATGCACAAACAAACTGACAAAAATCAAATTATTATTGTTTTTGATTCTGTTACATTAAAATATTTTCCATATACAGTTTTACAAACAGTATAGTCAGACAGAATTACTGCACAGTTGTAATGCGAGCGAAGCCGCGGGCAAAAAGTTTATATTAACGATCCGAGGAAAACAGTAGATCTCACTTACCACACCTTGACATATAATATGATGCCTTATAAAATTTGATAGCAATATTTTGTTGTATAAAAATTACACTGCGGTAAATATAGCTTATTTTACGTGAGCGAAGCCGCCAGCAACAACTATAATATATATAATATGAGTATAATAGTATGAATATAATATAATATGAATAAAAATAAATCAAACTGAGAAAGACAGTAAATTATATTTACGGCCTTATAGCGAGTATATTAGAAGTCCTGCATCAAACATAAGATGTTCCAGTTTTGAAAACACAGACCCCAAGCTTGCTGACTTTAGTTTGTTGGCAATTTGTCAACCCCACCTGACTTTAGCCGTAACAAAAAAGTATAAAACTAATTTAAAATGCTATTCTTCAAATAATAAGACTCATAATAAGTAGTTCACTTTGACATTTTATATTATTTAATTAAGAATCTTATCGAATTCGTTTGACATGTAATTATTTTTGTGTGCATTCATTTGTGCGGTGAACACAGGTGTTTGTTCTCGGGTCATGGTTGTTTGTGTTTGTATTTATATATGTATGTTTATTCTGGGTTCCCCCAGTTCGCTGTATGGTCATCCATAACACAAGCTCTGCTTACTTTGGGGCTATACAGTTGCTGTGTTTGTCTGGGGATTTATTTATTATTATTATTTTAGCTGTATGTTTTTTATTTTTATTTTTTTTTTGACATTTCTGTTAAACTATTGTATTGTTTGCTATTCTCTTTGACAGGTTTTCTTTTTATATTTTATAACTTTAATTTGACATTTTAAATAAATTTGTATTCTGTAAGTTAACATTGTATTTTATGAATAAATAAAATAATATAAATAAATAAAATGGCTTTGATACTTTGGTCTGTTTACTTTGTAATTAATTAATTGTATCTTTGGTATACATATATGTACTTCATTTTTAATTCAATATTAGTATCAGCCGTTTTACTACGCAAGCAAGTGAATTAGTATGATTGACGTTATCTTGTAAATAATATTGATGAGAACGTTTATAATCCACGGATTAATAGCAAACCAAGATAACTAATTATACTCCTCATAAATAAAATAATGAATGAGTAATTAATATTTCATTTAGATAGAGTACAAGGCGAAAAATATAAAGCTTTGTTGGGAATACGCTCAGTTATTAATATGCTATCACTGTAGTAGTGGCTGGATTACATCATCGATTTCGTAGATTGGTTTTAATTAATTTTGTCATTTGACTTACGCTTACCAATAATATTTCAAAAGTACCTATCTGACTAAATACTTTTAAAGGTACCTACAAAGGTACTTTAAATTTAGGTACCGGCTTTGATAAGATTGTACCTAAATCTCAATACGTGTTTTGTATTAAAATTTACAAATTATTAAAAATATCCAAGTTTAAAGAAATATAAAATTTTAAAGCCACTTTTATTTTGTTTACTGAATAATAAATAAAAAAATGTTACTGGGTTAAATCCCATTATCTGTAAGAGGTGTTCTTTATTATACATAAATAGTTTAACCCATGGTTTGCTTACTATCTAAGACAATTAAACTGAGAATTCTAAAAATCATAAAAAATAGCGCTTTAGTGCGCGTGCCCTTTTTGTGTGTTAAGCTTGTATATATAAAGTAACTGTGTGTGTGTGTGTGTGTGTGTGACAAAATTGACTGACTGTACACGCACACCAAAGCGGGGAGAATATGGTATAACAAGATGACTGCTACCACACAAAGTTAAGTTGCATATTTACAAGCACACGCACAATTTGGCTGCGTGCCCAAATTAGGTAATACATCTATACCACCGGGTCTTCGATACACAATGCCATATATACTAATATACCTAGTATGACTTTTACGTTCCGATTTTTAACCAAAATACGTAAACCTTAAAAGAGCAATTTGTAAAAGATTGTAACTACAATAAGTTTGTAAATGACATTTAAACCTGTGGGTGATGTTTGTAAAATTTTTATCAATTTTCAATAAAAAAATAAAATAATCCCCAGACAAACACACCAACTGTACGGCCCCAAAATAAGCCAAGCTTGTTCGATGACCAAACAGCGAACTGGACTCCCCCAGTAAACCCAGCCCCAAAATAAACACCCCAAGTCATTTAAACCAGCAAGAAAGTCAAATAATATAAAATATTTTGTAATATTATTTGACATTGTGCATAAAGATATATTTAAATATAATAATATTTTACGGACATACTTATGTTGAGACGTTGTTTTTTTAAAACTGCGTTCACTTACCCCCATTATGGGACTCTACGTGTACTGCTCTATCTTCAGCTATTACCTGCAATAGTGTTAAAACATTAACTTAAGTATGTCTTTTATATTTAACGTAACGGCTATTTCGAGTAACTAAGATTACATATTATATTCGTATTATCGATTATAATAATTATGTCAATAAACAACGTTACAACTAAACCAATTGACAAAGTCTACAACAAATTAGCTCCATTATGTTTTAATTTTTTTTAATTAGGAAAAAGAATCCAGATTTCCCCCCTCCAGACAAACACACCAACTGTATGGCCCCAAAGTAAGCAGAGCTCGTATTATGGATGGCCATACAGCGAACCGGTGAGGAACCCAACAACCATGATCCGAGAACAAACGTCTATGTTCATCATATAAAAGCCCCGACCGGGACTCGTACCTGGGACCTGGTTTTTTGGTTAAACTTTCATGTCAATGTTTCCAATAAATATGTGTCGTCAAGAATCCACCGAAAGTTGTTCATTCCAGGTTATATTTCCAGGTGATATAACAAAACAATGCTTTAAAAAGATAACTACTCTATGACGCCACCATATGAATTTCTTTAAAATTGTATTAAAAGTAATATTTAAAACAATTTCGCAGAAATCAGTACTCAAATTATTATCTCAAAAATACCTTATTCTTTCAGCAAATAATAAATATATATACATATAAATAATATACAAATATATATACATACAAATATATATTACATAGCGAATTATGCTAGCAATGTTTATGTTGCAAATGTTACAAACTGCAATGTTAGAAAATTACAAAAAATGGAATGGATCAATTGAAGTAAATGTTAGATTAATTTATGCTTGGATTATTAAGGACTTTCTGACTAAAGACTTTCAAAAAACTCTTTCAAATTCAGGAAAATACTTTAATTCGGTAATATTTTAAATTTGTCTGTTACGAACAAATTACTGATTGAAGAAAGTGAAACATAATTCCATAACGTACCGAAGCTCCAAGAATAGCCAACACGCAAAAAGCGACCCTCCAAGCAATCATGATTATTACCACTGCTGGACTCCAACTACCATTACTATTTAAATCTAATTTATCAACCTCGGTGGATTTATTGATAACAGGATCGGTATTATCACAGGGCCTGAGCGAAACGCAGACAAGATTAATTTTTTTATCACATTTTCCAATGAGTAATACCTAACACTAATAACACCAATAAAACAATAATAACTTAACACATGGGAGAGACTCCATGTGCATTCGGCAAGTGTCACATACCTACCAAGTCTACCTTCCGAGTATCTCTATCCGTGCACGAAAAATTTTTGACATATCATAATATACAAGTAAATATTTAAAAATAATAATAATTAGAGGGGTAAAATACACCACAAATAAAAAACTACACCTAAACTAGAATAAATCATAGGCAACGTAGCCAAGAGGCTGGTCGACGCTGAACGCAACAGAAATTCATTGTGCGAAGCAAGGCCCATAGGGTCCGAGTTTCACTCACGAATCGCTTCGCTAGGCCCGGATAAAGGCGACGAGCCCCTTCTTCCCACAACCCCACGGTTTCAACACCAAAAGCCTTAAAAATTAATGTACAATTTATGGGACTCCCAAACAATCACGTCTTCTTTTTCATAAATAACTTTTGATTCATATCCAAATATATTAAATTAAATTAGATAAAAGTATTTATATCCAAAATATCACCCACATATAAAGTATTTAACCTAAAATCTATAGTGTCTAAGTAACTGCTCTAGGGTTATTTACTATAACTATGTATCACTGACCTAATTCTGACCTTGGTTTGAAACCACAGATCCAATAATGTTACTTTAGACAGACAAGAATCTTAAGAAGAATGGTAATGTAAATGTTAAACTTAAGACTGACCAGACCTTAAGCGACATTATTTCATATTTCTCCAACTCTTTCTCTATCTGTGACCATAATTATGCATTTGACAACATTTTCATACTATCTAAATAATAGGTCTTTACCTATGAAACTGCCGTTTTGCCGTACTGGCCATTTCAAATGAAAATATTTCTTTTTTGACTGATAATTCTAATTTCAAATTAATTTTATTTGGCAAACATGGAATTCTTTTTCTAAAATCGTCATTTGTTTAATAGTTAGTGTTTTGTTTTCAACGCATCCGAACATATTTCGTCATCATGGATAAGTAAAAAATTCGAGTAAGTATGAGTACCGTCGTGGCAGCAAAGCGGCACAAGCGGCACGCAACATCAACGACGTTTACGGAGCGAACACTACAAACGAACGCACCACCCGTTATTGGTTTACCCGCTTCCGTTCTGGAAATTTTGACCTGAAAAATGAACCCCGTGGTCGTCCGAAAACTTTGGTCAACAATGACGAATTAAAGGCAATTGTGGAAGCTGATGAAACTCAATTCACTGCTGAATTAGCAGCAGCTTTCGACGTTAGCATCAAAACAATATTGGTCCATTTGCGTCAAATTGGCAAGGTAAAAAAGCTTGACAAATGGGTACCCCACGAACTCAATGACCGCCAGCGGAAGTACGCGTGGAGACGTGCCTTGCACTGCTCAGCAGGCATACAAATGAAGGAATTCTGAACCGCATTGTTACTTGTGACGAGAAATGGATCCTGTTTGACAATCGTAAGCGCTCAGCAAGTTGGTTGGACCCTGGTTCAGCACCCAAACAATGCCCTAAACGAAAACTTACCCCTAGAAAAGTGATGGTCATTTTTGGTGGTTTGGTGATTATTTTGATTAATAGAAATAAAAAATATATAAAAAAATTACGCTTCATTTATTTCGTGAAAACGGCAATTTCATAGGTAAAGACCTAATATATTTGTGCCGGTAACTTTTGACTAAAAATTAACTGGTGATGTTACATCAACTAACAGCACCTGACATTGTGTTCTCCTTTTCATATTATGTGATATACACTATAGGAACGCTCGACACACGCGGTGGTGACCCGGCTAAGGGCCGAGAATTGCCTGCGCATTGTACCTGTCTTTCGTAGGCCGTCGGCAGGGACGACGACATTTAAAAAAAAAAAACAACTGTGTTAAAGACTGCGAAAAATGCTTTATACAAAGAGCTTGCCTCTTCATTAATAAATTATTCAAGTCAATATAGCGGTCGGTTTGGAATTCCTGGCTCTTTTTACAAGCATCTTAAAATAATAAAAAATGTTAACACAATAAGAAATACTTCGCCTAAGTCGTAACGAGGAATTTGTCATTGAAGTTGCCACAAAAAGATATAACATTTTTTGTATTTTAAGAAGCTTAGAATAGAATTGTAATAAGCTTTTCTAAAAATTGCATTTTCAAAACGTGATCGACAACGCAGTCAAAAAATGCGAAAAATAAAAAAATTATAGATTGTCAACACTGAAAATACTAAGTAAAATAATTATGATACTTTTTTTTTCTAATGAGTTTTCCTAAAACCTAATTATTTTATGAAATGGACAATTTTTATTTTTCAAAAAAGGAATAATAATATAATAATAATAAAAAATAAAATTGTTTATTTCAGTAAGTAATAAAACAAGATATATACAGTACAAATATTCAAAACATAAATATTTTATAACACTTCTTGTTTAAATTTTTGTTCAGTATGTACTTAGTTCACAACTCCCTATTAAAGGGCCGAGCCCTGTGAGCATAGGATGAGTAGTATGCTCAACCCAAAAACAACAATTGCACAAAAACAATTTAATACGATACGAAAGGAAAAAAAGAAAGAAAACATCGAAAACATCGAGAGCAAAAGGTGAAATGTTTGTGGGTGCGTGTGTATGTATGTGCGCGCGCGCGCGTGTGCGTGTGCGTGTGTATTTGTGTGTGTATGTTTGAGGTGTGTATTTGTGTGTGTTGGTAGTGTGTTAAATGATAAAGATAAAATGTGTGTGTTTATTAATTATTCTTTTGGCGTAAGAAGGAATTCTGTTTGTTCATAACTAATGGATGAAAGCTAAGATAATACCTTACGTTTGCATTTAAAATTGTTTAAAGTATGTATATTCAAAATTTTATTAACAAGATTATATATATAAGGTCCAAGAAAAGAATAGAACTTATTGCTAAATTTGGTATTAAATTTTTCTTTAATGCACACAATGTCTGCTCTCCGCTTACTGGTCAAAGGCAGTAATTCTATGCTGATGAAGAATTAAAGATAGAATAAAAAGCTGCCTTACCGTAAGTACTTCGCAGGATTTATACAATAGGGAGGAAGGGAATCGATAAGGTCTAAAAGTGCATACTTTGAGTAAAATTCGTTCAAAAAGCGATCAATGGCTGACATTTTTCATGGCATTCTGTTTATTCCACGTCTAAAGAGTTACACTTATAGCTGGTTTACACGCGTTAAGTGGTTAAGTTGGTAACTAAATTTTAACTAAATTTTAAGTTAAAAGTTGCGTGTATAGAGTCAATTAAGTGACAAGTGGTAACTTAAAATTTAGTACGCAAGTGATTCAGTAGATTCGTTCTATTTTTTCGTATAAGTAGGTGGGCGAGGCTTCTCACTTAACACGTTTGGATGTGATTTTTTAGTTAAGTGCATAAGTTGACAAAGCGGGTGGCGGCAAGCTCGTATTTATGTCGCATTTTGTCTTTTTTTTAAATGTCGGCGTGGAGCTTAGTTTCTATTTAAAAATTTGTTGAAGAAAATAGCAATGCTTGTGGAATAAACGAGGTAAAATAATTAGCAAAAAAAACATATTCCTCTAGAGATTTTAATTTCCGAAACAACTGAAATGGCAGAATAGAACATTCGACGTCACAGTAGGGGTGATGGCCTATAATTGTCTGACACCACCCCTAAGTTGGTAAGTCTGCCAACCCGCAGTTGGCGTGATGGCCTACAATTGTCTGACACCACCCCTGAGTTGGTAAGTCAGCCAACCCGCAGTAGGCGTGATGACCTACAATTGTCTGATGCCACCCCTGAGTTGGTAAGTCTGACAACCCGCAGTAGGCGTGATGACCTACAGTTGTCGGACACCACTCCAGAGTTAGGAGAGGCTGATATTCCTCCAGTGATTATTAAGGGTACCTAATTAGTAAAGGTACCACACCAATCGATCGTCCGTCGATCGATGTCCACCCGTCGACGTAAACAATTTAGAAAAATAAATATTCTTGCAAAGATTTTATTTTCCGAATCAAATTCTTCTCTGAATTTGTCCAAAATCACGTTTACTACATATCTAAGTACAGAAATGATGAATTCCTTTTTGACATTCATCACTGCTCATCTTCATTGAAGTTATGAACTTAACTACTTATTGCGTTTGGACACACAAGTGACTTGTAATAACTTAAAAGATTTAATCAAGGCAAGCGCTCTGTTTTTTATGCCGTAATGGTGCAGTTTTATGAGTAGATTAGTATGATCCACACAGTCGAATGCCTTGGACAAGTCACAAAAGACACCAATAGCATCACACGACTGGTCCCAGGCGCTCAATACGTGTTTTATGAGCTCAACACCGGCATCGGTTTTTGAGCGACCCCACGTGAAACCAAATTGGTTAAAATTCATTAAACTATTACCATAAAAATGAGAAAGTAATTGATTTAAAATTAATTTTTCAAAAATCTTACTGAGCATTGATAGTATAGATATAGATCTAAAATTATTAGGGTCAGAGTATCTCTACTACTACTGCTTTGCCTAACTACCTGCTTTGAATATTGGGATGACCTTACTCAATTTCATTAAATCAGGAAATGCACTATTATCAAAACAGTCATTAAATATACTGGAAAAGTGCGGGGCTATACCATCAATGACAGATTGAATAATTCTAACAGAAATTCCATCTAAATCGGCAGTATTTTTTACTTTAATGCTTTATGTTCCTCCCTTACAAAACACCAATTTCATATATAACGACCTAATATTTTAGTCACAATTTCTTTACTTTCTGTATTTTTCCCGTTAGTGTGGTAACGACTACGCTACTTGGCTTTTCCTTGGGAACTGCTTCTTAGCTGAACACGATACGGCTTGCCACTGAAAACAATGATCATATCCTTTAAAATTCCCTATTCTAAGGACTAAACATAAACATAAGGCCGCCCTCAGAGACGTCAAATGTTTACTGAAGACTCTTTTTAGTATAGATTTTGTTTAGCAAATTTATACTTTATCTATACTACATCTAAATCTAAATTGGCTAGTAAAAATGTTTAATTAAGAGCCTTAAGTAATCCATGCAACGTTTGCCCTGGATCCCAGAGCTGTGTCTAAATGCTTGTAATTCGGATCCGAAATAGCTGCCAACATATTTATTACGGACCAGCGTGTAAAATCTTACTATTACGGAAATTTTCTATCCCGTATTCAGATTTGGATATTATAACGAACAGAGTTAAATGAATGTTTTTCTCAAGTACTGTCTTGTGAGAACGTTGATCTTTACACTACGTGACTTCAACGGCGTTGTGCAGACTTTGACTTCCCACACTACGTCCCTCTTCAGTGCACGATATCCGTTTCTTGTCTAACCTAAATAATGTTTTAATAGCAGTGCCACATACCGCTAAGCAATAAGGTGCATACTTCATGTAATCGGGTTATATGTCAGATTAAACACAGTAAACAAATCGAAGGTTGTAGTCGTGCTCGATAGCAATTTAACGATACTTTTAAAATACAACGTACTTATTTGCGCTTTGTTGTAATTGTATAATAAATAATTATATTGATTGTTTTATTGTCTTCCCAAACTTTTATTATTATCTTAAATTTGCTAAAGTAAGTATATAAAGGAAGAACCTAAAATGAAACTAAAGAGGACCGCTGCTAGCTGTAAGGCGCAGAAAATATAGGTTCTCACTAAATGTAGCACAACATACTCCAGACATGATTACGTCGAGATTTAGTTATTAAAGTGTGATATGAAGGTATATGAGATTTCAAAATGCATATTAATATGAAATCTTACTGTCACTACTACCTCCAATCCCCGTCCTGTATTAGCCGGTGTCCCACAAGGCTCGGTGCTTTCTCCAACTTTGTTTTCACTATACACTAGTGACATACCAAGGACGGAGAAAGTAGACCTAGCGCTCTTTGCGGACGACACCGCGCTATACACATCTGATAGGAATCTACGTAGGTTAACTAGAATACTTCAATCCGCAGCCAACGCATTAGGCGCTTGGTTTAAGAAATGGAGAATAGAAGTCAACCCAGAAAAAAGTGCAGCAGTGTACTTCTCTCTCTCAACCTGCTCTAGGACAACCTCTAGGAAAACCTCCAAAAGATTAGGTCAGATCTCTCAGTTTGGTACTCCGATCCCATGGGCTAAAAAAGTCAAATATTTTAGGAGTCACTTAAGACAGTGGACTAACATTCGCGGATCACATAAAACGCGTCCGGGACCGAGTCGCCTTCGTCATGGTAGGCTGCTAATTTGCAAGAAGAGTAAAATGTCGCTTAGAAATAAGCTTACACTTTGCAAAACCTGCATCCACCCCATCATGACATATGCCAGTGTGGCTTTCGCTCACGCCAGCAAGTCGAACCTCAATCACTTGCAGGTTATTCAAAATAGGTTCTTACGCAAATGCTTCGGGGCCCCGCCCTATGTCCGCAACTTAGATCTGCACAAGGATCTCGAGGTGCCCACCATTGCCGCATTCATGAAGTTAGCGTCTAGACGCCACTTCGATAATGCTTCCCACCACCCCAACCCGCTGGTCAATAAGTCATCTGAATACACAGACAACCCAGACGCCGCAGTTCATTATAGGCGTCCGCGTAACGTCTTAACAGATACCGACGATGATATTACAACAAGAGGAACGCCGGTGTTCCATATAGAATTAGTGCAACACGGCATTCGAATCGCGTCGTACGCATTCCTACTGAGTTTCTTGTTGGTTCTTTGGCAGTAGATGATTCTTCCGAACCAGTGGTAGTTTCAATATTCAACGTCCTAAGCCGAGGTCCGTGCCCTCTCGGGTCCCCTTAGGCGTGTCGTATGTAGTAGTAGTTTAAGTTCCAGCTAGGCGCCGTCAGCACTCGGCCACAAAGTCCGGTGAAATTTAAAAGGCCTATGGGCCATAAATAAACTGTCCATTTCGAAAAAAAAATACTATCACTACGCAATCTCTCACCGTGCTAGGTGAAACTTCTCATTAAAATTTATAGAATGACACAACTTTTTTAAAACCATAATTGCAAAAATCTAGATTCTTATAGCGAACGCGATATAATTATCATTTCCTGAAATAATAGTAGATTGAAATAACCTTTCTTAAAATCTTAAGTAAGAAAAATTTCGGGAAAATAACAACATCTCGGGTGTGTAAAAAACCTGAACCCACACATGTTTTGTAGTCATACATATCTACAATTAATTATAAAATCTCTTATATTCAATGTTATCGGTATTAATGATAATTCACTAATCCGTCGATTATATGTTGGTAACCTAACCTAAATATATATTTTTGTAAATGGTGTACTTGCCTGTGGGTTTTTTTGGTCTAATTCGATAACACGCGGAACTCAACTTAATGATTGCATTTATTAAAACAGTTGAGCGTCACAATAGCTTTAAATGCAGGTTGTCGCTACCTTCGCCGTGATGCTCGAGTGTTCGAGTCCTGGTCGGGGCATCATTTTGTGGGATGTACACAGATGTTTGTTTTCAGGTCATGGTTGTTTATATTTATATATGTATGTATATATGTTTATTCTGCCCCCCCCCCAGTCCGCTGTATGGTCAATAACACAAGCTCTGCTTAATTTAGCTAAATTTTGTCTGGACATTTATTTATTATTCACTAGCTTTTTCCCGCGGCCTCGCTCGCCTTAATAGTAGTGGTCTCATATTTGTATAAACCCTTTTTCTTTTTATTTACTTTTTCAAATAACAAGGTAGTTGTAAGTTTATAGTTCTAAGTTGTCCTGTCATCAGAGATTTGTAATTTGTCGTAACAAATGACTAGTCTTGAGTTTACTAATTACCAAATACCTACCTACTAAAATATAATGTTCAAAAGAAAACTGTCGACTCCCATATAAAGGAAAATAATCATCAAAATATAAGCCATATTCTAATTACAAAATTATTGGTGCTATGACGTTTATGGCCAATCATTACCAAGATAAGTAAAACCAGTATAATATAAGTAAAATAGTAAATCTTAACCTTCCAATACACATGCTGCTTACAAATGTAAAAAAATCCTGTCCCTTAACGTAAAATACACTACTCGTTTGTAAAAATATGATATAAATGCTTAGATAGGTACAATGTATGGTCGTACCTAGATATCATTAGGTTGCCATTTCCATCAAACGCTGCAAAGGTAGTGTATATATTTATACATATTTTCGAAGGGCACTTTATTTTCCGTCAATCTGGTTAATTTTACCCTCTTATGGACGATTCTTTTTAAAAAACGTATTTTATTACTTCTTATCAAAGTAAGAATAACATAACGTGTGGTTCACGAAGTTTAATCCCCTATTTCAACCCTTAGGACAGAATTTCCAAAAACACTTAGTAATTTAGTATAAGTAAACGCATAGTATAGTTCCATATATTAATTATAAATTCTTCTAACTCTAATTATAATTTCTAAAGAACCTAAAATATTAGTTTCATGCGCACAGCTTCAAATTAATGGTCGTTTGGGGACTAAGTGAAGATTTCTTCACAAAACTCGTATACACATTATCAACCCCCACTTCAACCTCCTAGGATATGATTTCCGAGATTAACACTATCCTATGTCCCTTCAGGGGTCTAAATCAAACTCCTTACCAAATAAAAGTGTCATGGCTCTCGCTCTAAAAGTTAATAATGCCATTACTGGTTTCATCCCCATTTAACCCCTTTGAGGGTGTAATTTCTAAATTATTGTATAATTTTTATTTTGTACGTTAAATAAAGATTTACTCAAAAATAACAAAACGTTCAACCCCCGTTTCACCCCCCTAAAGATCATTTCTGGGATACAACTATCATATGTCCTTCCCGAGTTCTCTAACCAACTCTTTACCAAATTTCACCCAAATCGGTTCAGCGGTTGTCAGACCGACAGACAGAGACAGTCACTTTTGCACTTATAATATTAGTATGGATTTAGTATTTCTAATGTAAACCAATAATGAAATAAAATATTTTGATTAATTTTTTTTATTTTAGAGACTTATTTAGCGACAAAATTGTATTGTCCTACGAGCTGCGCACAACGGCTTTACAGCGTTTTCACTATTTTACGAGTGTCGCTAAAATACGAAAGAATTATATAGCTTGTTAGGATCCCTTTTTAAGATTGTTTACAACTGAGGTGGGTAATAAAACTTTAATGTACCTACATGATTTTGCTTCGATGTGCACCGAGAGAATCAATCAAAAGGGGTTTGAATCTTTTGTCCCAGGTGTTGTGCGTGATTTCGTTTTGCAAATTTTAAGTCCTTAACTATTGGATTTAGAAGATATAAAGCAGTGGATTGGCAAGGAAGAAGATATAAAGCAGTGGATTGGCAAGGAAGAAGATATAAATGTAACGACATGCCTCTAGTTGTTATTGACATATGTTATTTACTTTTGAGAATTAAAGGACCTTGTGGAATATATAATCTATGAAATTATAAAAATGTCATCTTTTGTAATTCTTTCAGGACTTTGGGCACAATTTTCAACCTCATTTGTTTGTGTACTTCGTAAAGAATTGGTTTCTAAAAAATCCTTTAAAATTATAATGAAAACCAAGTTGCATTTCATGCTTTTTATCGCTATTACCCACAACGTCACTCGGCAGTTAAGCGTATGATATAAGGATTCTATGGCGTTTTTTTATTCATATTTATGATCTTTGGTTTGTTTTGCATTTTTTTTTTAATTCTAAACGATTGGCGAGTAAAACTTTCTTATTAATATTCTATTCTTAACTATCGTGACCATAAGACTGAAACTTATTTTGCGGAATGTGATACATTGATTATAACTTCCTGTGTTACCAAAATAACTGTAAGGTAGAGTCTATAATTGCAAGGGAAAATCAACCTTATTGCCGTGTCGTGCCGTTCACTATAGACTACACTTTTGGCTGACTGTAGGTACAAAGTAATTCAAGCGTTGTATACACTTAATTCCATTTTCGTCCCATATTTTTCTTTTACTATTGGTCTTTGTGCCCTGGTGATGCCCCTGGGTGGGGCGAAACACCTGTCGGAGGAGAACTCATTGTGTGTAAAGCTTTCTGTAAATAACACCTGTCAAATCGTTCCCAAGCGGTAGTGTTAGGAGGCTACAGGTCGGACTTCATCATTGTTCCCACAGGCGTCCCCTAGGGCTCCCATTTAGGGCCGTTGTTTTATAATGCCTATTTATACGATATAGGCACCTGTTTCACACATTCAAATTATCTTATGTACGCGGACGATAAGAAAATCTACTGTAAGGTAAACTCTGTGCAAGATTGCCAACTCTTACAAAACGATCTTGACTGCCTATTCGATCAGGTACTACAATAACATTCGTAGCACTGTAAACATCCGTAAGTGTATGACCATTACTTTCACGCGTAAGGCACAACCTGTTCCGTACATCTATAACTTTAATGGAGCTCCAATCACCAGAACGGAAACTATTCGTGACTTGGGGGTGCACTTTGATCACAAAATGACTCTCTCTGAACGGCCTGTTCGGTATGGAGGTTAGTAGCCTTGCCTTCCATGCCAGAGGCCCAGGTTCGAATCCTGTCAGGGGCAGATATATCATTATATTTGCTTTCTAGTCATGGATGTGTATGTAGGTTTCTTTAAGTTTATTTCTAATATTTATGTATTTAGAAAAAAATCTATGTGTGTTTATATATTTTTTAAGTTTATTTATTCGTTATCTAGTATCCATAACACAAGTTCTTAATGATACTTAATTTGGGCTAGATAATGTGGTGCGATTGTTAGATATATTTAATTTAATTTAATATTAATTATGTCGCGAAAAAGGGTTTTACGGTACGTAAGACAAAACCTAGGTTTTGGAAATATAACACAAAATTAACGTAACGCCTAATTCTATGAATTATAAATTAACACACTGCATCCATATAATGTTATAGATATTTTAAAATATCTTAATCGATGTTTAATCCATTGCTTGATATGACGTAAAAAAACGAGCTGAGAATTATTAAATTTTGGATCGGATTATAAGATAATATCTTGGTTGTCTTTTTTGTTACATTCTTTGGTATTTTTACTTTCTAATCGCTACTTAAGTGTGCATTTATAAAATTGCATTGATAAAAATTACGGCCTGCGCAGACGACGGACTTTTGCCCGCAGACTTTTTTGTCCGCTAAAATAGATCGCTTACAAACTGTATCAAATAACGCAAACGAGGGATTAAAAGTACCGCGTACAAAAAGTCCCCCGGAAAACCGCGGACATGCAGGGAGCAGGGACCGGACAAAAGTATGGGGGATTCCCCGAACAAAATAGAACTTGTGTGACTAGGCGAAGCAACGCACATGGCGGACTTTAGTCCGCGTTTATTTCTACATTTCCGGGCAACAAATGATCAAACGCCGTGTGCGTTGAGTCCGCGGTAAATTCGCGGCGACTTGTTATTCGCGGAGCGTACGTTTTTCTCCGCCGCGGAGAAAAGTCCGTCGTCTGCGCAGGCCATTAATCTGACATTTTACTTATCATTTTTTTTTTACAATGCCTGAATTATTTGTCTTATTTTAAATAGATCAGTAAACCTGTGCGCGTCTTGGACGTCCCAGTTCAATCAAATTTAATATCGAACACTTACAAGTGACTCCGCCAAGCCCGAAACAACCAACTCAAAAATGTTTGATTATGTCTCATTCACGTACATTACTTATTAATGTGGCGAGATATTTTCCGATGGCCGCTCCGCATTTGACGTGAGGGCATTGCGGGGACTCGAATGCGAAGATTCGCAGAAAGACTTAGATAACCCTGCACCAAATCTTTCCAACGTACCTAAGTAAGGATTTTATAGAAGATAATCTTTTATATGGATGTGACTTAACTAAGTTTCGCACGATTTCGCCTACACGCCTCGCTCCCAATCTCATGGCCATATCTAGATAAAAATATTGCCTTTCTTACATCTCGAAAACGTAGCTTACTAATGATTGAAGATTTTCTACTATAAGGTTCAGCTGTTTAATTGGTTTGTTGTTCTTTTTCAGTTGTTCAGTTTGTTTAATTCATCTACTATTAAACAACAAAAAAAATATTTACTCTTAATGTGGGTGTAAAAACGCCCACGCAGTCCACGTAAAAGGCGGGGCGCGGGGCGTTCTCGTTGCCCGTGTCGAAAACACATTGCAATACATTATCAGCATTGTGTTTCGTTAATGTAATTCTTTTATCATACATTTTGGACACTATGTATCTTTGGGAAAGTCATACAGTTTAAGCAACTCTTTCACCTGTTACAGGATTAACAGTTTCTTTTTACACCCTGTATAACTGCATAAAAAATAAAACAAAAACTTCATAAAACTAAAATAGCTTTATTCCACATCGTGTCATTGGTCATAATCAAGTTTGTAATCCTCCAGCAGAGCACATAGTCACTCAAACTTGCCTTCATCCCATATGTTAGATATAAAATATATATAATGAAGTTAACAACAATCCCCTTGGTAGGCACAATCACTATAAAATAGTTATGAACATTTACTACAAGCCTTCATTGTATATAGAAATTATGATTAAAATTTTATATTTCAACACAAAATATTTAACAAATTTAGTGCAACTCATACTCATAAAAACTTGTATTAAATATCTATAGCACTAATAAAAGTTGAAACCTTATTAAAATTTTCAAATAAATTAATGCAGCAAATCTTGTATGTAATAAGTGAACTAATTATGGAACACAGATATTTCTCAAAAGAACTGCAAAACACAAAAGTATTTAATGTAACTTAAAAAAGTGTATTCTACTGAAATGATTCACTTAAATCCAAGTATAAATAATGAACATAATCTGAATGCACCAAGAGGCCAAAAAGGTAATTTACCAGTAAAATTTTACAGCTAATAACATTAATATATAACTCTTAACTATTTTCACAAAATTAATATCAATATCACAAACGAAATATTTTAAAATACAGAAACAGCTGGCCCGTACGTGCCAACATAAACTAATTAGATTACACAGAAATAACAAATTTTTAAACTGAATAAATTTGAAAAAATTGTCTAGTTACTATCTAGCATACTGAATTAGTCATTTATTATTGACTAAATTGACATATAATTCTTCGCATATACATATTATTTTAATTAATAGTTGTATTTTGTATGCCCTTACCAAATTATCATGGTAATATATTGTCAATAATAGACCTATAGATGATTTTTTTTTATCTGTAATCTATATTAATAAAAACGTTCATGATTTTTTTGACAAGATTGGTGTTACACATTTTCAGAATATGAATACTATATAGTAAAAACTAAAGTCGCTTTTTGTTTGACCATTTCGCTGAGACACGTCTGATGCACTTAACAGATTTCAGGCAATGAAATTAAAGTTTAGTTCAATTCTATATTCTAAGTATTACTTCTTTAAGAGAATTTAGAATAATAAGTTCTTATAACTTGATAACTGTTACATATTAAAAGTTACAAAATGTTTATTTTATACAATAAATTAAAATTATTTATGAACAAACTTGAATATCCTCAGTCTTTGACACAACTGGTAGATTTAATTATTATTTTAAACTCGCTAGTTTTTTTAGAACATTTAATGAACCAAGGTGTTATTTTTGAAAAAACAACAGTTGTAAAACTTGATGGAGTCATTTTTTAAGATGTACAAAGGGTGAAGGTGTTATTGAAAAGGAAATAAAAGTCAACAAAGTTAAAACGCCATCTGGTTGGAACAGATTACCATAATATGGGATGACTGTAGTGAAGATTAATAATTTAATGCCAACAATGAGAGATCCCTCTAATTTTATGTAATATTGATTTACTGTCAGTCGAGTTTAACATCATAATGTAGACCCTAATGTGAAACTAAAGCGTTACTGTACAAAAAATACAATAATAAAACAAAACTAAACAGAGTTTATACAAAATTAAAGAGAAAAACGGTATTTACAAAGCAGTAACATTATATAGGTACATTCTTAGGACCAGCTCTTTAATGTAAAGTGTACATTATTTAACATGAACCACATCACCCTCTTGCGTATAAGTACTCGAAATATTTTCGAAATACTGATAAACTGCATTCGATTACGATCTAAATAACTTAACGAAAACAAAAATATAAATCGAAAATTTTTAAATAATTCTTTTACCATACAAAATTCAGCCTTGATGTGACAATCATTCCCTATACCTTTTTTCTAACTACTGTACAGTAGACTCCTCAAAACCATTTTTACAAACTTGCCTTTCTTAGTTACCTTGCAAGTGACACTTCAATAGAAAAGTGTGAAAAAGAGGATAATTACTTACTTACTTTTAAGCCCAATCAGACGCTCCTAAGAAACATTATGTTAGTTGTAGTGGAACTTTTGATCAACATAATTTATTCACTAGAATTATCATCTTTTAGCACTCCATTACACTTATAACTTCCATGATATAATGCAATAATGAAAAGGTAGAGAAAACTACAACTTTTGACAATAAATCAGTTATTTTATAAGACATATCAATCTGTGTGTTAAAATTTGACATTTTATTATTGTTAAATTGAAAATAATACAGAAACGATATTGAAACAAAGTTGTTACGTTACTCATTCGATTGATGACTAGTTAACAACGTCACGGCTATCTGAGAACTAAAGTGTACACATAGTACAGACCAAATGACCAAATCAGGATCGAAAACCAAATTGCACACACAAATTTTTAACAGTCTTTACATCGCTTCACATTTATGGTTGGACATTTGACTTTCATGTCGCTTGTTTGCACTTGGTCACACTTTGGTCACTTTTCACCTTTGCATGGTTACATGTTCGGTCAATTTTCAGTTTATACGTTGGATCGCGACGTTCAGGCGTTGGCTAGGCACGTGTGGGGCACACGAGGGGCGGATGGCGACTTAGGGGTCACCGCTTGGCGCGGCAAGTGTGGCAGAGTCGCACGCCGCCGGCTTCAACCGTGACTGTCGAACAGGAACCGCAGAATATACCACCACAGCGTCTGTGGATAGATTGGACTGTAGATTACTGTCTGACTGTATAAATCAAAATGCAAGTATTGAATCTTGTACTTTTACGTAGATTTAGATGAACTTAAAGAATTAATTTAAATTTAAACAGTTTGTCACACTGAGAAAATTTTAATCAATAGTTTAAATTTTAATCAATTTAATTTTTTTAAAATAAAAGAAAAAGCCTTGCGAATTCCCCATGTCAACTTTGAAGTAAGGAAATCTAACCTGCAATGGTGCCGCCTCCTGGCCAGCCAGAAGCGCTCGCAGCAGTGCAGGCAGCGCGGCGCAGCGCGGTCAGGGAGCCATGCGCGCGCCTCCTCGCCTGCCTCCACCTCGCTGGAGGAGCCCGACGAGGCACCCGCGGACGCTGATGCGGACGTCGGGGAGGCTGAGCTGTGTGCCTGAAAGAGATGATAAGTCGTTAAGTAATTTTTTCATTGCCGGCAAAGGCGCTATCTACCTGGAATCACTGAAAGATAACGTTTAATTATAGAGGATTTAATTAATGTTGCGTTCCCAGCGCTAAGTATATTTTCAGGCGGAACACAAGCTCGTTTTATAACCAACATAAATATGAAAACGACATTAATACATCATGCACGGGACGGACATGACATGTTTAGGAACAACAGTGATATTTTCAGTGTATATAAGCTTGTTCGTAAAGAGCGCTTTCATGGTATTGATGCAATACTTCTTCATTTATCGATTAATATAGTAATATAGATGAATAATAAATATATATAAATGAAACATAAATAGCTACTCACCCTAGGCGAAGGCCGAGCGGGCGGCGGCGCGGAAGGCGCGGCGACACGACGCAACGCCTCTCTCGCGTCGCGAAGCTGACCGCTCAGTTCTTCTACTACTTTCTGTGGATTTATAAATATCATTACACGTAGTTTGAAAAAACTAGAAAAAATTCCACACTGCTGCTATAGTATAGAATCGGGTAAACGGTAAGTTTATCTGGAAGGGGCGCTACCCATATGTTCAGGCTGGCATCAGTAGATTGCGGCCGGGCGGCAAAGTCGAATGTGTGTAGAATCTACACTGTAGATAAACGTTTGTTAAAAATGCCACCCGGCCAACGCCATTTGGGTACTTGCAAGATGAGCCGATTTAAAAAAAAAACTACCCGATCAGCATTTGCCACATTTTTCATATTTATAATAAATAAATCCCCAGGCAAACACACCGAAGGTACGGCCCGAAAGTAAGCAGAGCTTGTGTTATGGATGACCATACAGCGAACTGGGGGGAACCCAGAACAAACATACATATATAAATATAAACAACCATGACCCGAGAACAAACGTTCATTACACGAATAAAGAAGGCCCCGACCAGGACTCGAAACCTGAGACGGCCACTACTCACTACGCCACTCGGCCGTCACAATGTAAGTAAGCTGGTAGGATCTAAATGTAAAATGCCATAAAACCGACCTTCTGCCTCAATATAATCTGATGAAGCCGCGCCTGCAATGGATCGGGCGTGGTCGGCAGTCCGTCCAGCGGGTCTCCAAGGTGGCTGGTGTTACCGCCGCAGACACACTTCACTCTACAAGCGCCCATTTCACCCCCACAAATACCACACCAACAGGATTCTGAGGTTTGCATGTTGCCTGGAAATATCAAATATGGTAATTAGTGTTTATATGGTTGAGATAAATATGATATATAACTTTAGTTCGTCCTAATATCGATCGCTCAACGAGACTATACCCAGCTGTGAACTGTAGTCCTAAGAAAGATGGATGACATTTCGCTACCACACTTACCACACAATAAAATGTTCAAATACTTATTCGTGACAAAGAAAAAGGTAATAATAATCGTACAATTTATTGCCAAAATTAAAATAACTTAGATTTAGAAAACTAAAAAAAAAGATGTTTGACAATGTGGGCGGCAATCTATTCCAGGCAACCCTGAAATTATAAATTACAAATCTAGAACTACTGTTGGGCAGTGCATTTTAGCAAGATATTGAAGTAGACAAATACATATATAAAATACATACATACGTACATATATACATAAATACCATCATTAAACTTTTGTAATAAATATTATTTTTGTATACCAATACATATCACAGAGAAAGATAATAATTCTTTACATTTGTTTTAAATGCCTCAGGTGTTTTTACAGAATGTAAAGAAGCAGGGAGCGAAGTCCATAGAGAAGTGGCTTTCACCGTGAACGACTGCTGACAAGTACGGGATGTGTGCCTAGCAGTAGCCAGCAAAAAGTTATGATACGCTCATGGTGCTGATGCCGAAAACTAAAACGTTCTTTTAAATAGTGGGGCAGATATTAATTTCCCAACCAAAAAGCACATTCCAATGAACTTTCGCCGACGAATTTGGTCCCGTAAGTTTCACTTGATTCCATTTCGCTTCACTTGAACTACCTTGTTCCACATTGATGACTGAAAAGGCAGTCACGGAGTAAGTTTTATAAATTTACGCGAAAATGGGTAACGCTTTATGATAGTTTATGCACGAAACACGCACATGATAGCAAAGCTATAAAAGTGTATCTCACTTATATGTAAAAGAAACCACGCTGAAAATTTGTTTTAATTTTGAAAAATATAAGCATAATTATTTCTCATAACTTGTTTTGTATCTCTACGTCTAAAGAGGAAATGCGTGATGGCTGATTTGGTTAGTAGAGATTTATTTGTTTATTACTATTGTCTGCAGCACATGGATCACCTACCTCGATGGCGGGCGGCGGGGCGGCGGCGCGGAGAGGCGGGGCACAGCGTGAGCTGGCTGCCGCGCGTCAACGCACCCGTTCCGACCACGCCCGACCACTCGCTGTCACTGGACGATGTAGCTCCTGAAATTATTAATAAACAGAGTGTTTCAAAATAATAAAATAACATTTTTAAAACAGAAGGCCTCATAATAATGTCGGAATCTCGAGCCTGAGCATAAACTAAGATTTTGTTTTCACTGCAAATTTTTTTGTGTTAATGTAATATTCATAATATAATTGATAACAAATGATTTTGTTTTAAATAAGGTACGTAATACCGTTTTTAAGACACAGTGATATGTAAACAATCTGTAATCAACAAAATATTGTCGCATCTTAATTAATTAAAGAATTTAAAGCAAATTGAACTTCTAATGAATGAACTATTAAAGTAGTGATGAATTTAAAACATAGCTGGCTTAAATTAATTGGATAATAGTACTATTTAATATCCAATTTTGACCAGCGCTTACATAAATATACTGTTATAAAAAGAACAACTAAAAGAAGTACACACCATTCATATCGACCTCCAAGAACTTAGCGCTCATTTCATCAACGCCGTTAACATCTGGTTTTTTCACACCGTTAGATCGATTGTGATTGGTCAATTCTACGACGTTGTGATTGGCTAGATCACCTTCCGTTGAATTGTGGTTGTCCAATGGAGACGATTCGTGGGAGCTTGTTGGGGAATCCTGTAAAAGAAATAGAATATAAATAATATAATATAAAAATAAATAGAAAATAATAGAAAACAGTTGAATTCTTGATATTTTATTTAAGCACAGCTTTATCTAAGTTAAAAAGATAATTTTATGGGTTTAATTTAATCATTTCAGCTTATAAAAATTATAGTTATGAAGTAAGCCATTTATAATGTACATTATAGTCTATACAAATAAAACTTTCGAGTCGTGGCGTGGCGTCAAAACATGTATCCGAAACCACGCTGAATGCCAGAACTGTTTGATATACTACCGGGGAAGTGCAACAGCTAGCTAATCCACTATCACCCATAGATAATTATTGTATAAATAAGTTCATTTAGGAATTAAGCGTTGGCAATAAGGCAGTGATTGTAACCTAGTGGGTTTTATGATGGTGACGTAACAAGAAAAAAAACTAATCAATTCATTTATTAATTAAAAATAAATCACTAAGATAAAACATAAGACATTATATTATTATCAAGGCACTAATTTGATCATGTAAATCATTTCAGTTTTTAAATCAAAGACATTTAAATATATTTAATATAAAAAGCCTGAGGATTAATTAAACTGAGATATTGTAGAAAAATAACGTTACCAATATAAATAACATACTTGCGGTACAACTGCTTCACTCTTGTTATTACCACCATCGGGAATATCGAAACCGGTCAGCGACTGATTACTGCTTTCCGAAATAGATCTCCAAGTTATACTGATGTTTCTTGTTCGAGCCGATTCTCTGGCGGCCTGGAAGTAGCATCAAATAATGGATTTTATAGAATCGTTTGTATATAATATTTGCTCATTTTTTATTATTCTTGTTGTTTTTTATTCCGTGAGAATAATGGATTAAAATATTTGTGATTAACACGAATTTGCTTTTATCTTTATGATGTGTTTTTAATAATTTCTTAATATTTCTTAATATAGTTATTCGCACGCAAGAATCTTGCGTAGCGTATTATTTCTTTAAAACAAAGTGTTATCCTGTTCAGAAATGTAGAGATTTTTTGGCTCTTCATTTTAAAGTAAAGGTACAACAAGAATTGTAAATAAAGGTAATGTTTACCTCGTGAATGCCTATGACTTCCTGGTAGCTGCCGCAGACAAACTCGTTGCCATCTACGGGTTCATTGTTTTCCACTATTTCATCTGGTGTGTCTCCTAGAACCATAACAATATGTTACATACTATATATTGTTTACTATAAATTATATCATATGATACTTAAAAGGGAATATGAAAGGTAAAGAAAGGTATTCGCAGGTGCGAGTAGAGATAGTTTATACATAAAGATATAATCAATCAAGATTTAAAAATGCAATGAATAATTATTCTAAGTTCTTTATTTTATTGACTATTGTGTTATTCCAAACATTAACCCTAGAGCTTGTCAAATGTTATGTCTTCGTTATTTACTGTATAGTATCCATATTCTGAAAACATTCGATATAAATCTTGTCAAAATGGGAGCCATGAAATTTTCATCTCCAAAGGGCATTAAACAAAGTCGCTTTTTATTTGACCATTCAGCTGAGATAAGCCTAAGTACACTTTATAGATTTTTAGAACTATCTAGTGGATCTTTGTTTAATCATATACGAGTAGTTTAACAAGAATTATTTTATTCAAATACCTTCATTTCTCAAAGCACTTCTTATAGCGTTTTCCACAACACTATTCTTCATAATATCGCTGCTAGTGCTGGCTGCATCGATGTCGATGTTATTACACGCGGGAGCTAGCTCTCTTTCCAGAGAAGATGAGTTACTGGCTATGTCCTGAGGTATGGGGGTTGTGTTGTCGAAATGGTCTGGGTGGAGATCAACCTAGAAAGGAAAACATAGGTTACTCAAGTCACACCCTGTTCACAAAGTGTGAACAGGGTGGCATAAGTAACAAATTATATATAAGAATGTTGTTTTATTTCCTCATTCATCTTATTGACCGAACGTTTACTAAATAAATGTCCAATTTAAATAAAAATGTATCTTTTTAGCAAAACATATACCATAAATTACAATTTATACACAACTAAAACATCTTTAATGAACTTGAAATAAAACTTACTGCATATTATAGTACTGCATATAATAATAAGAACAAAACATAATTTTATACGTTGGTTAATTGGTTTTTGCACTATCTTTCAAATTATGCGTTTCATTTTCAAATAACAGAGTCAAAGTCCCAAAAAGTTTACGTGACACATGTGTAGTTGGTAATAAACATAAATAATTTTATAATATGAGTACCTCAGTCTGCGATTCGCAGTCTCCATTCTGGGTCACCGGCAACGTAGGCAAGTCGTCCACGCAACTGTCCGTCATAGATAATCGTTTTGCCACTCCTGCAGCTACCATTGATAGTTTCCTGAAAATACATATTTACGTATTAATAAACTACTGTAAATATGCACTCAAATATTGTAAACGTATGAGCTGAACTGTTCTGCATATTGTTTTTTTTTTTTGTAGAATTAAAGCTTTCTTCATAACATCCATAAATACATCAAAACTTTGATCTTTAATTCCATATTTTTAAATTATAAAGTTAAAATTCTAAAGTTGTAATTCTAAACTTAATATAATCCGACACTTTTTGTCACCTTTAGATCCTAGTATTTCTCCATTTCAAAATGAAACACAGCACCAATAAATAACTCTTTTCGTTATAATTAAATACAAGTTCATTATAATATTTACATGACGTCTGGTGGAATGCTAGGATCGCTACATCTTCTTTGTGTGGTTCTCTTCTCTCCTTCGTTTAGTAGATTATCACAGGAACGGGTCTTTGTCATGATGCCTGCAAGAAAAATGTGGTTATGTATTATTTTTGTGTTATAATTTTATTATGTCCCTATAATTTCTTTTTATTGTAATATTAGGTCCTTAAATATGAAATTGGCGTTTTGTCGTACTGGCCACTTATCTCCTCTTTGGTTAAGAATTCCAATTTCAAATTTATACAGCTATTTACTTTTTTTTTACTCAATTGATGAATCAAGAATTGAAGGCTATTTATTGTGGAAGCGGATCCATCGCAAACCACGTCCTAGTTAGCTGTAGGCTGTAGGCTTCAGGACAACGCTAGACCACACACTGCACAACAGACGGCTACCAATTTGGAGAAGCTTTAATTGGAATGTCTGAGACACCCACCATACTCCCCGGACCTTGCTTCAAGAGATTACTATCTTTTTTTAAATTTGGATATCTTTTTGCAAGGGAAAAAAATTTACTCCGATGGGGCAGTCCAAAGCGCCTTCCAAGATTTTATTGATTCCCGTCCGAATAGTTTTTTTAGTAAAGGGATATCAATTTCATTTCATTTCATTTACCTATGAGATGGCAAAAGTGCATAGATAGCAATGGTACATACTTTATTAAATATATTATGTTTTTAAAAAATAGACTTTATGTTCCTCTCTTACAAAACGCCAATTTCATATGTAATGACCTAATATTAATATTACTAATTACATAAACTTTCTTTCCTTCCGTAGTAATGTTGTTGTAATGTTATGGATTAAAGATGGCATTAATAAATGAAACACATAAAGGATCTAAAAATTTGCGCCCATCCAATTTTTTGAGCAAAGTTGTAGGTTATGGAATACTGACCATTCTGCGTGTTGGGCAGTGTGAGCGGCTCGCTGTCATCATCTGGCTCAGTCCTCTCCCCGCAGAACATGGCCCACCAAGGCTGCATAGATCGCACACTGTACTCGGGCCACAGAACCTGAGAGGCAATATTGACTTTTGTTTAGAAAGGCTAATAATAAGCAAATTAAATGAACCGGCGATCTGGTTTTTGCAAACGAACGAAAGCAAAGTATAATGTGCGTTAACAACACAACACCATAACGTTTTACCGAAGTTATTTCAGCTACAAGCTTGAATTGAAATTGGTATTTTTTATGTATCAAAGTAGAGCTAGTAAATATTAATCAAGGACAAAACTAGTGGGTGTGTAGTTTACTCCCCCCGCAATTAGTTGTCTATAACGTCATCAAACTCTTAGCTGAAATAGAGAACACAATGTAACGTAAACACTGTAACTTACCTGGTCGGGCGCCGGGCAGTACAGATGGTTACTATAGGCGGGCGCGTTCAGCAAGTGCCAGACGTGCGCCGTAGTCTCACCGGCTCGACACTCGCCGCGCTCCTTGCGGGTGTTGCATAGGAAAGTACCGAACATGCACGAGTGCACGTGTGTGGCTAGCTTTATCTGAAAAAGGGGGGAATTTATAAGTCGCAGTTCCGAGCGTTTAATTATTACCAGCATTTACGTAGAACTAAATGGACTGCACGTCTAATCATAAATCATGAAAATGTCCCGATCTGATTTAATAAAATTAAATATTTGAATTTGAATCAAGAATTGAAAATACTGTGGATTTTTGTGTAAAACAGTTTTTCACCTAATGCAGCTTAGACTACCAGGCGCACATAAAATCACCTTACGCGCTTCTTTCTCATACACATTTTGCATATTCATAGCTATTTGGTTCGGACCATGCAAACAATACTAACCAAATAAGCCTCATTGAACTCGAAGCTGCACGGATACTGCAGCATGATCTGATGGACCACATCCAACCATTGTAAGAAAATGGGTGATCTTTCGTTAGGATCCTCTGGCCCAAAGGCGTGGCCGCAGCGGTCGGCGAATTTATGCCCGAAGTCCAGCCATTCACGCTCGATTAGGATGCGGAAACCCTGCAAAAATGGAGTGTCATGATTGGTTTTGTAATGTTTTTCATTTGAGAGAAGTAATTTCGTAATCAAAGATAAAAAAAGAGGATAGAAGGCTCTCGTAGTAGACTTGGTTTTTAAATTGTAAATGTAAGAAAGATTTGGTAAGTTTTTTGTTACTGACAAATATTGATAACGAATTTTACAAGGTTAAGCTGCATATATACCTCTATAACATAAGAGTTAATATCTCAACATACCTAATATGGTCCACGCATTTAACTAAAACCATATTTCGTATTCTAGATTACCAAACATTTAAATACTTGTTAATCTTTAAACATAACTAATGTAAATTAAAAAAAAAATCAAAAAGTATAGTCACAAGAGACCACTCTTTTAGTATACATTTGTTATACATTTAGTCAGTATCTAAAGATAAACAAAGATGTAACTTATTTTGTAGAAAAAACGACACACACAACTGAAGAAAATCTTTGGTCACTCAACATTACCTAACACCAAATATTCGTTCACCCACAAAGTCATAAAATTTAACCCCCAAATTACATTTTTGATAACTACCTGTCTGGTCCTGTAAGTGTGGTCGAGCAGCAACACGGCGGCCGCCACAATCTGCGGCGTGCGGTCCCAGCCGTCGGAGCAGTGCACCAGCACGGGCCGCCCCACCAGCACCGCGCGCGCTACGCCGCACGCCGCGCGGACCACGCCCGCCGCGTATTGAAGCCAGAGCGTGCGTTCCAGGTTTGAATGCCAACTGTGGGGCAGAAAACGGGTTTAATATGCTTATTTCTCAACATTCACATATCAATTAAGAGAAAATAAACAATATGTATAATGATAATAACATAAGTTTTAAAAACTCTTCATAAATAATTATCACTTCTATGCCATTCTTACGAAAGAAAAAGATTTCTTTGTTTATATGCAATCGTTAAAAGCTGAAACGCACCGTTGGTACGATACTTTGCCCAGAAGTAGATTATATTTTATCAGGTATAACGTGAATAAAAGCAAGGGACCTCTAGTTTAACACTGGTCGCTGGGCTCGGCAGCTGCGGCGCGCATCTGTTAGAACTAGGCAGCCTAAACCAGTGTCGAAACATGACATTCTGAATAGGGGTTCCCTAGTGACGGTCAAGTGACATCAGTGGTAGTCATACGCCAGAGGCCCCAGGTCCGAGTCCTGGTCGGGGCATTCATTTGTATGCACAGATGCTGTATAGTCATCCATAACACAAGCTCTGCTTGAGGCCATCATCGGTGTGTTTGTTTGATGATTTATTAAAATTATCAAATAGATAAAGATTGTACTGCATGTACTGACTTGGGCTGGTCGCTGGGCTCGGCAGCCAGCGCTCGCATCTGCTGGAAGCTGCGCCGCACGTGGTGGATGTTGGGCAGGCACATGAACTGGATGTCGGCGCGCGGGTAGTACTGCTGGCACTCGCAGCCGCCGCCGCGCGCGCGGTTCGTCACCGCCGAGGCGTACGAGCGGGCGTCGATAATCAGGAGCTTTAGCTGCTGTGGATGACAACAAGCTGTTATTGTTGTATTCGGTTATTTTAAGGGCAGCAAACTCATGATGTACTGGAGCAATGGATTTAAATTAATGAAACTGCGAAACGGGCAGAATAATGCAATGACGAGGCGCGCGAGCAAGACGGAATAAAAATTTGTTCGTACTCGTGTCGCCTCGGTTCTTTTCGCGTAGGGACAATCGGATTGCGACTGAATTAAATATTTTGCTTTAATCAAAGGCATCAAACAAATTAACTACTCATCTAAGCGACTAGAAGAAAAAACCTTTACTACTAATAAACAACAATGCTCAGTGAAACAAATCCCACTCAATACTTGCGTAATTTAGTCAGGTAAAATTTCAAAATCTAATATTTATTTATCAACACTGACAATTACTTGTTCTCATTGACGTCAAATAAAGCATGACTCTATCCACCAGTTCGCAAAAACCTTCGTGAAGAAATACTGGCATGAAACTTCATGGGTATATTTTTTCAAAATAAATTTAAAATATCTCTTTATGTAAATAGCTCGACCAGTCACCCTCCACTCAAGTATTCAAACGACGAACACCTTCAAAAGTCATGCATTTACGAGTTAACGCGGGATCCAGCCATATTAGAGGGAAGTAAATACTGGTATTTAATACACCCATATAAGTGCAACAAAGCCACTGTCCGTATCCGAAATAACTGACGTCAAGCGTGACATTCGATTCGCTACTTGAAAAATCTATTAGTACAAATAAAAATGTATAAACATCATATTACGTAACATATAAGCTATATATTTTATACATTTGTGTTTTATTCTTCATAAGCAGCTATTAACAATGGCAAAAGCTAATTATAAAGTAAATACGAAATTAATCAAGGCCTTTTATTTAGAATTCAATGCATACTCCTGAATTGAAAATTAGATATAAAATTAGCTTTGTTATAAAAGAGTTTATCACATTCAATTTTTATCTTATTTATTGTTATCTGTCATGTACCTGTTATTTTTTTATAATTTTATTTTTGTTATTAATAGCTCAGAACTACTGCTAACTGCTAGTAATTATTTCCATTTTCATGTTGACAAAGTTTTTAAATGTTTCTAATAATTGTGGATTATAAAAACAATTAATAGACAGTAAATAAAAACTGAAACTGATTAATTATCGCACAGCATAAACACCACAGACCTAATGAATACAGATACAGATAAAAACATTGTAAAGGCTTCATTTCACTTTTCATACATGATCTGGCTTAAGAGTACCCAACATCTTTCACGTAAAATTTTATATTGTCTAGGTTAAACAAGGTATGGAATTATGATATTAAGAATTATTTAGTGGAATCATCAACTTTAATTTTGTAAGCTTGAAATATGTTTGGAATTGAAGAATATTAAAAGGTTAATAATATTTTAATTATTTGTTGCACTACGATTACCTAATCATTAAATTAAGAAAAATATACTATTAGTTTTAACAGTAGCATTATTTTATTCCTAACCTGGGCAGCGGAAAGCCAGGAATGAAATGAAGCATTTATTTTAAAAAAGTTATACCCGTGAAGTTTCTTGCCAGTTCTTCTTCAAGGTATTTCCGAACCGGTTATCATGGTTTACTTGACGTCAATAAGAACAAGTAATTGTAAATGTTGAGAAATAAATATTTAAATTTGAATATTTTGTGTTAAAATTGGATCCTATACAAAAGGATAATCTTAAACTATGCCTATTAGTTTCTACCTCAGTAATTCTACTTACATTAGCATTAGCCACAGGCATGGGACTATCAGCCGCGGTAGCCGCGACGATGGCAGCCAATAGGCGCTCGTCCTCGGAAGAGCGCCAACCCAGCCACCCAACCTCAGGTTGGGATGATCGCGCTATGACAGCTCCATTGCCGCGGTGACGCCAAACTACAGTCGGGATACGACGCATGGCTCGGAATCTGTAAATTAGCGTTTTTGAGCTTGTCGTTTTGTTATATTAATATCTAAGTATAACCGACGGATGAGAGAGAATAGCAAAATGTTTGTAGTAGACTACTAAACACATAAATTCTTTTATGTAAACTAATTTTACTTCCAAACGCTAAGATTTTTGTCCACATACATGTTCATCACACTCTTGAACATTTAATCCAACCACTCCACTTTTATTTTCCCTTACCTAGCAACAGAATCCAGGTCTTCATCACAGATTGTAGCTGGAACGACCAATAATGGCGGGTACGATGGACATAGTTTGTACTCCGCGTTCGCCGCTGACACTCGCCACAAGCCTTTAGTTGTGAAGCCGAGGCGTTCCACCTGAAAGTGAGGAGATCGGTTGGTTTAAATTCAAATGATTTGCGAAATATGTCGGATATTATATGTTTCAGTGTAGAGAGAAATACTTTAAATCAGATACACATAAAAATGTAGTTCAGTGTAGTCTTATGATAGTCTGCGTAACAAAATTTCATCTTTTGGCAATTTTGTTAGCTTACAATTCATTCGGCAAGACGTTAAATAATTCATGTTTAAAAATACATTTACCTAGAAGTAGTTAAGATGTTATCATTTTATTACAGTGACCTTTTTGGGGTCGGGTAAATAAATTTTTTATCTGCAAAAATTACGAAGGTCGAAATTGCACAGAACTTTGACCTACACTGACGCAGTTTATATAAATACAAATAATTGTTTTAATGCATGATAACGAAGAATACCTTACAATTTTACGATTTCTGTTTGCAAATTCGCTGCGTAATAATTGGATGCCTAATGTTGAAAGTATTATTAAAATTGGTTCAGTACTTTCAATGCTTAACCAATTTCAACTAAAGAAGTACGTATTTCTTTATTATGAAACATATACCTAAGTAATATAAATGTGAAAATAAAATGAGATTATTTACCTATTTATGAATGGTGCTTTTTACTTGACTTCGTGCTTAATCAAACCGCAAACACTTCAAGTTTACCCTCCTTTACCCAAGTTTACCCTTTAGACTGTCATCTATAGAAAATTAAATGATTCCGAGGGTTACACCATCAAAACTAAGTTACTACGTAAATAAAGGCAGTATAGTTCAATAGGACACAGGTTCAAACATACCTCAGGGCCGAACCAATGCCTCTGTGGGGCATGCGAAGCCTTCATCAGCGCCCGATGCACTGACGCGGGCGGCTGCTCCTTCGCCCAGGCTGCGTATGCTGCAGCGAAGGTCTCTTGAATGGACGGGATAGGAGTCAAAGCCGTGTTGAGGCGGCGCCACCACTCTACGCAGCTGTCGTTTGTGGGGAAAGAGCATCTGGAAGTAAAAGAGAGGTAGTTTAGAACAGGTGAAGTTTGAAATGTGTGACCTCAGGGTTTTAGGCATTACGTTAGTTTAGATCATGGCCTATTAATATTTTAAAACATATTTTGCGTACTGAAACTATACGGTGTTAAGAGCATGGTTGAAGGTGCATATTTTAACATCACGTGGTACACTCGGAGCACCCTGTGGAGGTGCTGGTTGCTGGTGGTGGAGGTGAGGAGACTAAGGGAGCAAAATCGCTTGCGCGACGTTCTGTTTTTTGAAGGCCTTTTTAAGCCTTAGCCTTAGAATAATTAGCCTTTTCAACGTATCCGCAATATAAACCCTGGTCTTATAAATTTCACGGCCGAGTGGCATAATTGGTACTAGCCCTGTCTCATACGCCGGAGGTCCAAGGTTCGCGCCCTGGTCATGGCATTAATTCGTGTGATGAATATGAATGTTTGTTTTCGGGTCATGATTGTTGATATTTCTATATGTATGTTTATTCTGGATTCTCCTACAGTTCGCTGAATGCTCATCCATAAAACAAGCTCTGCTTACTTTGGGGCCATACATTTAGTGTGTTTGTCTGGGGAAATAGAAAAAAATTAAAATAATAATATAATTTATTTCATTTTGAGTTCCGACGAATATAATAGTGGGAAGACACAAAGACATCGCTTTTGGTGGCTAAAAAGACCAATGTGTCTGTCCTTTGACAGCGAATGCCGGTAAGACAAGGTATCACAGTCTACGTATTTTATTAATATACTTTACGTCATAAACAATGCAAGTCAAAGATCACATGATTCCGTTTGAAATCTAATTATATCACAAAGGGGCATGGTGGATCGATGACGTAGGAACATATAGAATCACGTGAATTTAGACTGCCAGTGTCACATGAATGAAACCACTGACTACGTAGACCAGGACCGCTTTGGCATATCAATCGCGGTATTACGTATAATGGTTATTTAAGTACAGCTAGCTAAGAAAGGTTATTTTTGCAGTTGTAGTAAATAGTCGTTGTTTGGTTGTACTGTATGTTGGCATGGCGTGTGCAAAGCGAAGCAAAACGATGGCGAAGACTTTACGAATTTAAAAATAAAGCGAAACGATTGCACTTTACTTATTTATAAATCGCCGGACAAAAAGAACAACTTGACGGCCCCAAGGTAAGCAGAGCTTTTGTCATTATTATCTTCTTCAGAGCTAACTGGAGGGGGAACAGCCCGCTGTACGCTCATAAAATATACGTATGTTATATATGACATATTTGACATATATTTGTTTATATACATGTTATATATAACAACCATGACCCGAGAAAAACATCTGTGATCGGGACTCGAAACCTCGAACCACCAGCATATGAGGCAGGGCTACAGTCCACTGACGCCACTCAGCCGTCAAAACTTTTTAAGCTCCGGGAGTATATTTAAAAAGTAGGTACTTACTTATCAAAATACTATCAAAATCAAATATTTTTTTACCATAATTTAAAGTTGACCGATAAATCAGATAGATAAGAAAATAACAATAGTAATCTGAAAATTAACCGAGATATTCAGCAAGAGGCATGTTAAAAGTACCAAATTGTATCATATATGAAACGTGGCTCTTAAAACACTACAAATGATAATTGCAACTATTACGAAGTGGAGGAATGCCTTGCATATGTAGCAATTAAAACATTGGACAGCCTTACGTATCCAACCTCAAGTATCCATCCGAGCTATAAATAAAAGTACTTGGCGGCGCAAAGGGCTATTTTAATTACAAAAACAATGTTGATAGCACTTATTTATTACGCAATTAGGGTCAGAATTCTTTAAATATAATTCCTCGGCTCGAGCGAGGCCTTGGTCTTCCTTAGTGAATCAAGTTTAATATAAATAGCTACAGCCATCGCATAATCGGTTTTACTTGTAATATGATTTGTATTCAGGATGTTATGATATATTTGTTTTTAACCGACAGTAAAAAGGTTATGTTTTCGATTGTATGTATATGTCTTTGGCGCGCTCTACAGCCAACCAGTTCGACGGATTTCTCATATGAGGTGGCATTTGATACGTCTCGGTTGTGGGACTGACGTGACATATCTTTTTGTTAGCTTAAGTACTATGCGATTCAAATGAGAATAGGAACGTCAATGACCTCTATCTGTCTAATGTCACTTGAAAATTATGGTCTGCAAAGAAAACATTTTTGCATAAAAATTCCGATTTATTTTATTTTATTTATTAGAGTATTATAATGAAAATAAAATTTTGCAAAACAAAACTAAATAAAAAACCTCTATGAGTAAATAAAAAGACACAAACCACCAAAAAAACTATGTCATAGATAACATTTTCAACTCTCACGATTTTGAAATTTTGAGGCTTCTGATTCTGATATATATACATATATATATATATATATATATATATATATATATATACACCAGAATATAAACATACGATCAGTCAACAAACAAAGAGATTGACATTGACTCTTGAGTTTTGTTCAACGCCATCTAGTTTCGAATGAAATAACTTTAAAAAAAAGAAACGAAAAGCCCTCATTGTGATTTAAATCCAATTAAATATATTTGGTACTTAATTAAGCGTAGGATGGCAGACAAAAACATCAAATAGTTAGAAAGTCAAATTGACAGTTTGACGCTAGAAGCAATTGCTTGCTTAAATAAACTCTATTTAAAAAATATCTTTTTTGCTCACCCTGCCTAACCTGTTCGAATTGACGGCTATGACGTCACAATATGGCGCTAAGTCGGTCCTATTGTTACTTGAAACGCATAGTTTGCCATGATGTATTTATGTATATTTATTGTGATATTGTAATGTTTAACCTGAAACTTATATAGAATGTACACATAATTTTATAGCATAAACTGTGTAGTATACAAAGCAGTTACTTATTATTCATGTGAAAAGAACCGCGCAGCTACTCAAACTACTTCTGCTTCTATTCTAGCTTCTGAAGAGCAAATAAAATAACTGATCTATTAACTAGGTATATTATAGGTATAAACTATCACAGACTTTCTGTACATTTTTATACCATTCGATTTTTTTTATGTGTTAGTTATAACGATGTTAGGTTTTCCTTTCTATCTTAAGCGATTTTAATTGTAATTTTTATATTTTCATTTAATATCAATGTATGTCAATTAGTTTAGTTAGGTGCAATTTTATGTTATTGTTTTTGTGTCAATATTGGAAATAAACGTTTCATTCATTCATGCATACATAGGATATATTTTTTCCCGGAATTCCCATGGGAACAGGAATAACACGGAAAAATAACTTCAGCAGTGTGGTTTTTAAATTTTTCAAATTAGTCAGTTTCTGTTTTTAGAATGGTTGTAATTAATGTGGTAATTTGTACTAGTACATCACTTAAATTATATGATTTAAAAGTATAAAAAAATGTTTTTAAACCCCTAAAGTAAGCAGAGATTGTGTTATGGATGACCATACAGCGAATTGTGAAGGAACCCATAATAATATATAAATATAAACAACCATGAATCGAGAACCAACATCTGTGTTAAACACATAATTGTCCCGACCAGAACTCAAACCTGTCCTTCAGTCTTCCCTTCTGGGTCCTACCCACTACACCACGCGGCCGTAAGATGTCTTCTCTTTTCATAGAATATTTTAAGGGAACATTTGGGCACAATTAGTTGTTCCATAAATTCAGTGTAATTCCAACTGCCGTGTCCATGACGCAATATAATTATGATTTGAACAACACGGACGATGGAAAATCGTTTAAAAAAAACAACAGCTGGCCGACAAATTATTTCAGTGACCCATTTTTGACTGCATCGTTTGCCAAGACGTAGGCAGGTCCTACATTTACGTACACATACCTACTCATGGCATTTTCTTGAACAAAAATTGCCTGTTGCTATCAGAACTTGCCACCAATATTTATCGGTCATCCACCATGTTTCTAGAACAGTTTATCAAATTGCTTGACAAAAAGTTCGACCTAATGAAGGCTGATGCCAGGCGAAAACTGATAAATTATTCATTTGTTTATCGAATTAAAACCAATTAATGATCTGATACTAGTTTTATATACTTCTCTACAGGTATTTAAGGTGCGCTACCCACATATTCGAGCCGGTAGTTCTCGGCACTGCCCGGCGCCAAATTTAAATATAATATGTAGTAAGTACGCCGACCTGCCTGGTAGCGTCGGGTGACGGAGCGCTCGCTTTCCTCTAATATGGTTGAGGAGAGCGATGACTGGATCCCGCGTTAACTCGTGAACGGGCGCCGTTTGAGGTTGTTCGTCGTCGGATACTTAGGGGGAGGGAGACTTGCCGACTTATCTAACAGATGCAGATAAGAATAATTTTGTTAATTTAATTTGAAAAAAAAAACCCGTTAAGTTTCTTACCAGTTCTTCTTCACGAAGGTTTTATTTGACGTCAATAAGAACAGTAAGTGTCAATGTTGAGAAATAAATATTTGAATTTGAATTTGCCTAGAGCCTAAATGGACTAACCGATCGGCACTAACCAATCTGGTGGTCCGTTACACGAGTAATTGCTTCGGGCCGACTTTGTCATTCAACAAGTCATGTGCCAGAACAATGTGTAGTATAACACCCCGTACTAATTTGAGTATTGTAGGCTTCCTCGTCGTGTTGGTATGTAATTTAACATTGGAGTGTATCAAATATCGGAACGACATAATCTTTAACATGGGAATAATTAAATGGAGTAACGCTATTAAGAATTATATAAGCAATCTTACCCGGCAATCAAAACGTCACTTTCCTCAGAGATGACTCTCCAAATCGGACAGTAGTCTCATTATTGTATGTCGTTTTAAAGAAAGGGATTGAGGGGAAGGCCTTCGAATCTTTTATCTATATTTAATTTTATCTCGTTACCATGCGTGATTCTGTGCAGTCTGATCTACTAAAAACGGCCAAGTTTTTTCATTTTGGTAAGAAACTATAGTTAACATATATATAAAAGGCTAAACCGTAGTTGAAAACCATGAAATAATAGATTTTTTATTACCTCTTGATAATAATAGTATAGATAGTACTAAACTACCAGTTACCTAGAAAAACGACCAAACATACATCTAACTAATAAATTATGTATGCAAATTGATTTGCATAAAAGATAATTTATGGAGCTATCACGTGGTTTAACGATAAACTTTATAAGCCGTTTCAGATTATAGGTTAATAAGTAAAGCAGATAGGGTCAATAAGTTTGAGGCGGATATTTAAGTTTGGCAAAGCGTTAATATTTCACATGAATCCTAAACAATGTAACATTAGAACATCACAGCTATCAATTATATTTTAACTTGATATTGAGTGATGATCACTTATTACTAATCAGTAACTGTGTAGGCAATGTCTTATGAGAAGCCGAATATTTTAATGAGTAAAATATTTAAGTCTGTTTTTGATTGTTTCATGTCGGTAAAGTGAGTTTTATCCATGAAGCCCTGGTACTTTTTGTTACGCACTGGTGTTCGAGGTCGCACAGTCGCATAAACCAAATAAGTAGTTGGGCGTTTCTTCCTGAGTAAGGGTTAAGGGTAAGAAACTGAGTAAGGGTTATAAAGCTTCGGAACTTTCTTCCATGACGAAATAACACAACAACAGAACCCCAGAAGAACACGTTCACGAGCATTACCGAGGCACACAAAGGAAACTCGTCCTTAGCGCTTCTATAATTAAAACATAAATCTTTGATATCTTAATGTTAGCAATAAACATCAACTTGATATTTTTTTTTTAATTATCGTCTTGATTTTTCGAATTATACAATAACAAGGGACATCAGTTATAAACACTTTTGATGGCCTTGCATTTGTTTAAAAAACATTTGTCCTAATTTGTATGACAAATTTTGATATCCTCTTTACCAATGTTACTCCCATGAAAAGAAACAAAGATAATCGATTTGTTTAAACGGTACAGGAAATGTTCTTAAAAAACCTGTTATTTATGTGTGACTAAAACATTAACAAATCAACGTAGCGTGTTGGTAAATTTTAGTCTTTACATAATCTTCTTTGGTTAAAGTATATATTCATTCTCACATTGACTATATAAAAACCTGTCAAAAACGATTCGCGTTTATTCGTTAATTAATTGATTCAAAGGTATAGATAAATATTAACTTAACAAAAATAACTGTTTAGAGTTATGTTGCTTTGGTATTACCATGATTTACTAATGTTAATAAAAATAATCTTTATTATATATAACATAAAAATAATGTAATTATTATATTTCACAGGTTAGAATTTAAGCTAAATATTCTACTAAAAAAAGCTCAATTAAAAATAATTCTGGTCATTATCGGGTTAACAAACTAGTCAAATAAATTTCGGTCACCATCAAAATTTGGTCAAATCCATCAATAAAAATATTTAAAAAAACTAAATTTTTAATTGTATATCGAATTTATATAGATTAGAAAACCTAAAAAAGGAAGCAAATAGACTTATATATACCTAATTTGTAATTATTTTTTAATTTTAGCTTACCTAAAATTGATTTCACTGACACAGCCAAAAACTTGGGTGTATTATTTGATTATTTTCTCTCTTGGCAACCTAATGTTAGTGAAATCAGTCGTAGAGTGCATCATTCAATACATACCTTAAAAAGACTTCAAACTTTCCTACCCTTTTCGACTAAAATCTCCCCAGCTTAAAGTCTCATTCAACACATCATCGATTATGCAGTTATTTTTTGTTATTAGTAAGTTATTTATTGTTTTGGGATTTATAAGTTTTCCTTTACACAATTTTAGATTGTATATATTTTATTGTATTTTATTTTATTTAATGTATATGAGTAGGTATACAAATAAATAAATAAATATTAACAATCACACCACATTATCTAGCCCAAATTAAGTATCATTAAGAACTTGTGTTATGGATACTAGATAACGGATAAATAAACTTAAGAAATATATAAACAGACATCAATATTTTTTTTATATATAGATATTACAAATAAACTTAAATAAACATACATACACATCCATGACTAGAAAGCAAATATTATAAAATATCTGCCCCTACCAGGATTCGAACACGGAACCTCTGGCATGGAAGGCAAGGCTAGTTACCTCAACACCAAACAGGCCGAGACAACAGGCAAACTATGTACTACGGTATTAAGTATATAATTTATGTATGTTTAAATTAAGTACACACTACTTTGTTATATACTAATCTCTCCTCTCACAGGTCGGTTGGAAGAGAATTCTTTTAGAAATAAGCCGTACCTTTGTACACATTTAGTCTTTAAGGTATTTTATATTGTTTCTATATGTGTTTACAAAAATTGTGTAATAAAGAAAATAACACTTTTTATTATAACAGTACGCATTTATTAGCTTAAATTGTATCTATCTAATAATAAATATTATTATTATAAATTGTATCCAAACGCAAATACAATTTTTTCAGTATGATTTACAGGTTGTGACGTCACAACTCAGTACCGTTTTGTATGGAACGTGTTTTGGCGACTCGCAGCAGATCCTCAAACGTATCGCTATATCTAAAAAAACTACTGATTGTAAGCATACTGTAACTTCAGCAATATTTATGCATATATTATATTATAAACTATTTAAAAAAATTCAAATACCCTATTGCCCTTTGCATAAAATTTGTTGTCAATATGTCCAACAAACCGCATTAAACAAAAAGATTATACACAATATGCCGAAATTCGAGTACTTATCATAAAAAAGTACAGAAAATTTCTGTTGTGATGGTTATTGCGCATAAGAATTCTTAATTGGATCTCGTACAGACCAATCATACCTAACTAAAGTACCCAGACCCTACACGTCCAAACGATTACAAATTTATTACTAAGTTTGTGTGCACTGTCACATACATTTAGTCTCTTATCTCACCTACGCATACCTTTGCGCATTAAGTAAAGTGTTTTTCTTCGCTGATTAATGCCCGTCTGCACTAAACTCTACAAAGCATAGACTTAGTTAGGTAACGCCTAAACTAAGTCACACATAAGCATCGACTTACTCTGCGTTGCTCTGCACTAACCAGTATACGTTAAATGACTCCTAGATCGATCGTTGCCTAACAAAGCGAACGAAAAAACGAAAAAGCCTATTTTGTCTTTGATTTTGATCTATGATTTGATTTTCCTTGTCACTAGTCCTGCCTGACGATTTATTCAACCTTCCTATACCCGCGCGTTGTTCTGTGAAACTAACGACGTAATTTTCGTATTTATTTTTTCTTTCGTATATGTTAGAGGTTCGCACTTTTTGTTAGCTGCATGATTAGATGCCGAGATCGTGTAATGCGCGGTTTACATGTATTAAGTAGTTAAGTTGGTAACTAAATTTTAACTAAATTTTAAGTTACTGCATGTCACTTGTGTGTCCAAACGGATTAAGTAGTTAAGTTCATAAGTTCAATGAAGATGAGCAGTGATGAATCTCGAGGAATTCGTCAATTCTGTACTTAGATATATGGTAAATGTGATTTTGGACAAATTCAGAGAAGAATTTTATTCGTAAATTAAAATCTTTACAAGAATATGTTTTTTTCTAAATTTTTATTCTACAAGCACATTTATTTTAAATATTCTTCAACAAATTTTAAAGTTGAAAATAAGCTCCTCTCCGACATTTAAAAAAGAAAGTCTGTTATAATAAGTGTATACAGACCCCCATCCTCACCATTTGAAGTATTTGAGAGCACTATGGATGAGGTATTACATAGAGTAAATAACAAAAACAAAGAAATAATTATTTGTGGCGATTTTAATATTGATTTATTAGTAGAGACATCACTAAGTAAACGATTCTTGAATCTTTTTAATTGTTACAACCTAAAAAATCTCTTCTTAGAGCCTACGCGAATCACAGCGACCTCAGCCACATGTCTTGATAACATTTTTACAAATTTAATGCCATGTACAAAGTCAGTAATTAATAAACTACAATCAGATCATAGTGGGCAGTTGGCCACTTTTGATATTGGGCTAAAAAAGACTTTAAAAAGAGAAATTACCTTTATACCCATGAATGAGAGACGGCTTGAAACATTTAGGAAAAATGTATTTGAAAAAACATTTAAATTAGATTACTGTGCAGATCCTATTACTCAATATAACTCTATTCATAATATAATTAGAAATGAATATGACTCTGTTTTTAAAAAAAAGAAAATATGTATAAATAATAATTTATTTAGGTTTAGTGACTGGGCAACAGTGGGAATATGCAGAAGTAGAAATAGATTATATGAATTGTACAGTGAAAGAACTTATAATCATAATAAGACATTTTATGAATATGTTAAAAAGTATTCAAAATTATTTAAACGAGTTTGCAGTGTAGCTAAATCTAATTACATTAATAATAAAATTAAATATAGTACTAACATTTCAAAAACTGCATGGAATATAATTAATCAGGAAACTGGGAGAGCAAAAGAACCACACACCAAATATAATTTAAAAATTAATGATAAAGTGTTGTCAACTGACAAAGAAGTTGCTGAAGCATTTGAAAATTTTTTTACAGCCATCCCTTTGTCAACTACTTCGAGTATTAATTCATGTTCCACTCTTGCACAGTCACTGCTAACGGAAAATGTAAATTCATGCAATATTGATTGTATTTTTAAACATGTTACTGTTCCACAAGTTTTAAATGCATTTAAAAGCATTAAAGTAAAAAATACTGCCGATTTAGATGGGATTTCTGTTAAAATTATTGAATCTGTCATTGATGGTATAGCCCCGTACTTAGCCAGTATATTTAATGACTGTGTTGATAATGGTGTTTTTCCTGATTTAATGAAATTGAGTAAGGTCATTCCAATATTCAAAGCAGGTAGTATGTCTGACCCTAATAATTTTAGACCTATATCTATACTACCAACGCTCAGTAAGATTTTTGAAAAATTAATTTTAAATCAATTACTTTCTCATTTTTACGGTAATAGTTTAATGAATTTTAAGCAGTTTGGTTTCACGCGGGGTCGCTCAACAACCGATGCCGGTGTTGAGCTCATAAAACACGTATTCAGCGCCTGGGAGGAGTCGTGTGATGCTATTGGTGTCTTTTGTGACTTGTCCAAGGCGTTCGACTGTGTGGATCATACTACTCTACTCATGAAACTACACCATTACGGCATTAAAAACCGAGCGCTTGCCTTGATTAAATCATATATTTCTAATAGAAAACAGAAAGTTGCAATAAATGGAGAAAAATCATCAGGATCGGCAGTGACAATGGGTGTGCCCCAGGGCTCAGTTCTTGGTCCTTTCCTATTTTTAGTTTATATTAATGACCTGCCATCGGTCGTTAAGAATCAATGCGAGGTCATATTGTTTGCTGACGATACTTCCTTCTTGTTTAAAATCAAAAGACATGAAATTGACTATCGAGCGGTGAACAAATGCATCTCCAACACAGAGCAGTGGTTCTCAGCTAATAATTTGCTCCTCAATGAAAAAAAAACGAAATGTGTTAAATTTACATTGCCAAATGTCAAACAGGTAAACACAAACATTGTAGTTAAGAGCCAGGAACTGACTCCTGTAAACTCAACTGTATTTCTGGGCATAACCTTAGACGCCAAACTGCAGTGGGGACCGCATGTTGATGGTTTAGCGAAAAGGCTTGGCTCTGCCGCATATGCTGTTAAAAAAATTAGACAAATTTCAAATGAAACAACTGCTCGATTAGTCTATTTTGGTTACTTCCACAGCCTCATGACATATGGTATTCTGCTGTGGGGGAGTGCTGCCGACATCGATGCTATATTTATTCTGCAGAAAAGGGCTGTTCGCGCAATCTATCAGCTCGGTCCAAGGGTGTCACTTAGAAGTAAATTTAAGGAAATAAATATTCTTACCTTCCATTCACAATATATTTTAGAAAATTTAATGTATGTTAAAAAGAACATAACCTTGTTCAAAAGAAAAAAAGATCTGCACAATGTTAACACAAGAGGAAGAAATATGCTGGCAGCTCATAATAGCAGGCTTCATAAAGTCACTAACTCATTCATGGGTCAATGTATACGCTTTTATAATAAGGTTCCTGAGGATATCCAAGGTCTTCCTGTTGACAAATTCAAAGAAACTATAAAGGAGAAGTTGTGTGCTAGAGCATATTATAAACTATCCGATTATTTGGATGATAAAAGCCCTTGGGTATAATTCCCTCATTAACAGGATTGTACTAGTATTTGTAACAAAGCATGTGTAATGTGTCTGTTTGTGCGATGAGTTCTTCGTCCCGATGAATATCTAAAGCGTCATTGTCACTAAAGTACGTCTTCTTATGGTAGCGTCGGGTGACGGGTCGCTCACTTCCCTCTAATATGGTTGAGGAGGGCGATGGCTGGATCCCGCGTTAACTCGTGAACGGGTGCCGTTTGAGGGTGTTCGTCGTTTGGATACTTGGGGGGAGGGAGACTTGCCGGGCTAACAGATGCAGAAAAGAATAATTTTGTATAGACATAAAGAGACTCTGTAAATTTATTTTGAAAAAAATATACCCGTGAAGTTTCTTGCCAGTTCTTCTTCACGAAGGTTTTTTTCGAACTGGTGGTAGAATCATGTTTTATTTGACGTCAATAAGAACAAGTAATTGTCAATGTTGAGAAATAAATATTTCATTTCATTTATTTCATTTCATTTCATTTCATTTCAAAGAGTAAATGCGAAATAAATACGAGCTCTTGCCGCCACCAGGTTTGTCAACTTATGCACTTAACTAAAAAATCACGTCCAAACGTGTTAAGTGAGAAGCCCCGCCCACCCACTTATACGAAAAATAGAACGAATCCTAATCTACTTAATCACTTGCGTACTAAATTTTAAGTTACCACTTGTCACTTAACTGACTGTTTACACGCAACTTTTAACTTAAAATTTAGTTAAAATTTAGTTACCAACTTAACCACTTAACTCGTGTAAACCGGCCATAAGGCGCCAATTGGTCTGTGAGACCGACGCGGGTACAGTTGAATCTTTTTGTGTAAGTAATAATTTCTGTTTTATTGATTATGATATCATATTGTATTATTTAGCATAATTTATTTATCTTTTATTATTTTTAGGTCTTAGTTTACGACAAGATGGATGATCATCAAATAAGTTTGTTGTTGGATGACAATATTTCGGATTCTGACTATGAAGATCAAAACGACAGCGAGGTGGAGAATTTTAAGAAGACGAGCTGTCAATTCCTCTTTGCCAACACTGATAAAGCTTAGTCTTTTGAAATATGTATATTAGATGGTCCAGAATCCTCAGTAACAGCTGCCAATAATGGGATTGGCCGTTGTGCATACTGCCCATGAAAAAAGAACCGTGAGACGCGGTACATCAGCGCTAAATGCAAAATTTACTTTTGTATGGAACATGCTATTATGGTATGCTCTGCTTGTTCTATACTATTTCCATTTCTTTATATTCTCGACAGCTCCTGTGAAAACTTGTGCGAGCGTTTTTTTTACATTATGCATGCATTATTTTATAAAAATATGACGTTTACAGACGTACAAGGTTAAATAATACCAGAGTCGGAGAAACTGATAGGGATGATGCTATATCGATAAACGTAACACGATAACAGACCCGATATTTTTTTACAAAATGTAAGAAACTAAGCTACTGCCGGATACTTTTGTACAAATTTATTAACTAATATTATATTTCATTACAAGATGTTACACGTATTCATTCTTGATTGATAATGCCAACTTCTTTAAAATTTTCGAAGCTGTTGTAAAATAAGTAGGTATAGATAGGTACTGGCAATGATACGGCGGAAATCGAAGAACCCAATGACCACATTCGGCGGCTATTTCGTCGATAACATATCTATTAGGGAGGCTTTTTTTAGATTTTAAAATATTCACTAATTGTACTTTTAATAAAGTACTATCCACATTTTCGCCATGACGTTGGAGAGAGAATTATCTCTTGTTTTTTATTAGCCTGCGTCGGCATTTTATCAATTTGTTTGGAGTGATATGTAGCGTTGTCCATAATAATTATGGACGGTTCTTCCAGAGATTGCAACATTTCTTTAAACCATCCTCCGCGTTCATTTCTTCTTGGTAGTCCACTGTTTTCTTGGATTTAAAGGCCAGTAAATCATCTGACACGAATCCTTTCGTAGACCCTGCATGACATATGATAAGGCGTTCACTTTTTCCCATTGGCACTGAACTAGTGGAAGCGGCGGTGTCGTCAGTCCAGTTCTTAGATACTGTGTGGTTTGCAATTGACCAAGTCTCGTCAGTGAAAATAACATTTGACCAATCTGATATCTTTTTGGCTTTGCTCAAAAATTCGCAGCGAGCCATAGCAACGTCGTGACGCACCATCAATATTTTACGTTTGTCCGATTTTTTATAAGAAAATCCAATTTCTTTCAAAACTAAGCTTGATGACGATTTTTGGCCGTGGAACAAACCACACTCACGTGAAGAAACAACAAGTGTTTTACGTGTTGGAATTTCTTTGCGCAAGTAATAGTCATATATATGACGGCGAATAGCATCAGTGTTGAAGTTGTCAACCGATGTCACACGACGTGGTTGGCGTTTTTTCTTCGGCGTACGAAGCTTATTTTCCTGCATGCCGCTTGTACCGTAAGCTTCGCTAGTAATTTTTGAAGCAGTAGGTCCACTAATTCCTAATGCGGCCGCAACACGCTCTCGCACGGAGGAACACAAAATACACAACGTAACGTATGGATAATGTGAAAAAACTCAGCGAACAGAAATGTAGTGACTAGCACGACCGTCTTGTTGCGAGTAACAGATTAAAACAAACACAAAATGGCGGTGGTCCATTGAGTGTTCCCACCTTGAAAAAATATATTTGAATGTTTTTGTTGTATTTGTCTTTATTTAAAATATAATAAATATATGCGATTGATATCATTACTTTTTTGGTCACAACACTACATTATATCAAATTAGAACTGTCATCGAGAAAATAAAGAAATGGAAATAGTATAGTGAGACTTGACATATATTTTTTATATACTGTGCTTATTTCATTTATGATATCCCCTATTTTAATCATACATATATTAACATTACTATAGGTGTTCTTGAAAAAAACAATGAGATTGTGTCCTGAATTTTCGATCTGTAAGTCCATGCGCGGGTATAGGTGTTACACAATTTGACGCGGGTATAGGAAGGTTAACTGAATATCCCTTCAATCAAAAGTTCAAACAAAACCGTAATATTATTTATTTTGAAATCGATATATTTTATTATATCAACACATAATGCAGCTGCTAGTTATAGTGCATAATGCGAGGTTATTTTTTTCGATCTTAAATCGATGAACGAAAATGTCAATATTTACAACGTACAATTTTGGGTCGTTCGAAAACTAATGAGAATAGTATAAAGTATTGTGGGAACTTGTGTAGCTCAGGTTTCTTCAATATACCAACGAACACTGAAGGATAAAGGAATTTTCGCGTTGGAGATATGATGTTTTATGTCTTTTTTCTAAAAGGTGACACCTTGGAAATATATTAATATAATAAACGTATAATCATTTTTCTACCTAGTGTATTCGCATAACTTTTTGAAAGACGTGGTACCTACGCTTAACACTACAGTGCACGCGCGTTCTACCATGGTAGAGGACCTTCAATTTTTTTCGCACCATTCCTTAACTTTTAGGTGTCTCCCCCCGTGCCCCTAGATAAGCCTCAAAAACAATATAACGCAACGGGTCAGTGCTAGCCCAAGTGACTCTGCATGGGCGCACGCTTGCACAAATTCCCGTAAAAATCGACATTCTACCATAGTAGTACACGCGAGCATCGGTGTAACAAAAGTGAATTAAGGTAAGCAATAATGTAATCGCTATTCATTTTATTCTTCTCAGTACGATTTTGAAATTTATAAAACTTTGACTTAGAAGTAAGTAATATATAATTAATAAATTGTCTTGTTATGAATATAATTCATTTCAACTACGGTTTCGGCGATCTCTTATGAAAAATGGAGCCTCGTATGATGATGGCCGGATTTTGTGCTGGTTAGAGGAAGAGACAAATTACGACGAACTTATCCAGAGTGACTCGGATGATGGACAAGTCGATACCTACACAGTAAGAAATATTTGACCTCGAACGCGAAGATGTTGCGGTTTTATCAGACGAAGATGTTTCTCGCTTTGTACTCTCATCGAACCGTACAAGTCAAAATGTTTACGGGTCCAAGAATGGAACATTATGGAGTAAATAATGTCCACCAGAAACAAGCTTAAGATCGCAAAATATTAGATTTCAACATCCTGGTCCGAAATTATTTGAATATAGCGGGTATAAATGCTTTGATCATCCATCAGCTAAATAAAGGCCAGCAAACTGTATTACGTTGAAATTTCCTACTTGACTTGTCATTTGAACTGGCTAAACCCCTCATATCTCATGATCACTCAAAGAAGAGAGTATGATTTGGCGAATGTTTTATGTGCGCTCGAGCCATAAAACGATGCGATGTGAGCCCGAAATCACTCCACAAAAAATTGTTGTAAACGATGTGCCAGATGGATATGCCCTGATCACCAAGCTGTGTTATGTCTTCAATGTGAAGAAGAAGATAATTAGAAGTCAGAATATTATTTTATTTATTATTTTATCGAAGTTGATCTCAATCTATCCAAAAAGATGATTATTTCATAAGAGTTTCTTATAATATTTCTAATTTGTAAAGTAACTGTTAATTTTGTTAATTTTTATTTTTTTACATTACATTTTTACATTACATTTCATAATAAAGATAAAACATATCTAAGTTTGTTTTTATTTTTTATAAACCTTTTAGTTATATCCAAAATCATTATTACTTTTTCTACTATGGTAGAGCATGCGAGCAATCTTGTAATAAAATAGGGCGCGTGTACTGTAGTGTTAAGTTCTTGCTTAATTTTATGACATGGGGAAATCGGTGTCCTAAAGTTAGGAAGGTAGCATTTAGGCATAGGACTTAAGTTTAGTGCAACGCAATTCTCGTTGCTCAGCACGTCGTAGAGACTTAAGTATCAACTTAGGCGCTGTCAAAGTTTAGTGCAGACGGGCATAAGCTTAATAAGATTACTAATGTGTTTTAAGATTCAAATTTCCTATAATTTACTTATAACGGGAAAGTAGATAAAGAACACCTTATCCTGGCTACAAAAAATCTTTTTAGGAATGCATAATACAACAGTCAAAATTGGCTACTTTGGGGTGGTAGAGACTTAGTCTTTGAAGGCCTATTAAAAAGACTAGACTGATTTTTAAAGCCTTACGACAAAATCAGCGTTGTAACCCTTTAGTCTTTAGTCATAAGACTACAAACTGACGACTAATTTCAGTCGTAGTCTTTAACCTTATAACTTAAAAGACTAAAAGGACTAAAAGCGCCTTATCGCCTCGGGCTGGCTGGTCACATAGGAAATCGAACGTTTTGATAACTCATGAGTAAAATAAAATCGATTGTTGTCTAAATTTAAGTTTTTTTTATTATTTAGAAACTAACGATATTATAATGACCACGCCGTTTTTTTTTACGAAAACCCTCAAAATGTAATAAGTGATTACTTGGATATAATAATCAAACACAACATACCTCAACGTGCGCCCATGCTTGCACATCACAACTAGATGCAGTAGATCGCGAATCTCCAACGCGTCGATGAGTCTCAGAGGCACTGAAGCTCCAGGGCCATTCCTCTTCCTGGGTTGGATGTGCACGCGGTAGTTGGACATGGCAATGGTGCCTCCGTCGGCGGTGCGCCCGACCCACTGGGAAGAGAGCGAGCGGTTATGATTGCCTGGTAGTACAAAACAAGGTTATGTGAGAAATTTTACAAAATAATATTCGCCTTTTTGGCCTTGGTATGCGGTCTGGTTAATATTTTATGAAACTAAGGTCGTTAAAGGATTTGAGACCACATATTCATATGGAAGAAAGTTCTTTACTGATCAGTCATTGTGGTTCGTTAATAATAGAGAAATTTAAGTTATTAAAACATTTCAATGATTATTATAATTATATATTTATATACTGTACACTGTAAATCAAGAAATAATCGTTAACAAAGCATCAATATTCATATATGTAAATATGTATAATTTAACATGTTTATTTACATCCTCATCATCCACATAGAAACCTGTATGTGTCGTTACATTCTTCCTGATTTAAGAGCCATTGTCCTTCCAAGGTAAACATGGAATAAACAAAATAGTATATATTTTGCTACACAAGGAAAAATATACCTTTAAAACGATTGATGTCAACTAAAATAATATATCTACACGATTTGAAGAATTATAAGTAATTTAACCATTATTATATACAGGGGTCCACACTCGAAGTGTTACCAATTAAAAATGCTGTAATTTTGACAATTTTGTTTTTTTTTTTATTTAAATACTTCAGTATATAAAAAAAACCTTTAAAATTAAAAAGAAAAAGTTATTGCTCGATGTGGCCAGCTTTAGCGCGGATAACAGCATCGAGGTTGTCCTAGAAGGCTTCACACGCAGTCCAATTCCATTGGATTTAAGTCCGGGGAATATGGTGGCCATTATTGCGAAGAAATGAAGCTCGGAACTATTTCTTGCAAAAAAAATTGGGTTTCACGGGCTTTGTGGGATGGTGCCGAGTCTTGTTGAAACGTCTAATGGTTTCTACCGGATTGCTTGCGTGCCCAAGGTAACACAGCATCATTTAAAATCTTTTCACGATAGGTTTGCTGGTTTATCTTTGCACCCTGTTCTATGAAAACGAGAGGTGAACGTCCCGTAGCAGTTACCGCGGCCCAAACCATCACTGATGCTGGTGCTTGCTTTGGTCTAAATTGTCGTTTGATTTACACTTTAACCATACGCGATCGTTTTGTTTGTTCACTCACATATTGCTGAACCGTAAAAATGTTTTCATCTGGAAATACCAAATTTTCAAGCTCGCTACGAACGTGCAAGTGCTTTAACTCCTTAGCTCTTTCTAAGCGAACTGTCTTTTGTGCAAGTGTCAAGTCTTGCACGTTTTGTATTTCGTAGGGCTTCAGTTGTGGTTTATTTTTTAATATGCGCCCCATGCTCGCAGATACATTAGGACTTTTCACCAATTTAACTGCGCTTTGTCGTGGATTTCGTTCAATTCTAGCCTTTACCTTTCGAACCATTTCTGATGATGTTGCTGTTGTAGGATGTCCACCTCCATGGTGTTTTTTGATGCTACCCGTATTATTGTAACGCGTGATGGTCCGATGCACAAACATTTTGTTTAGGTATAAATGTCGTAGCTCATTAACAATGGCTGGATGCGATTTTCCAGCCGCATACAAAGCAATGACACAGTTGCGTTTGAATTCCATCTGGATAACTTTCTTAACAGCGACGAAAAACAATAAGCTTCTGTAAGTTTATAAACAATACAATAGACTTACGACTTTGTAAAAATGGGCGCCATATTTAAAAACAGTTTGGTTGCTATAGCAAGTAAATGTTGGTAACACTTCGAGTGCCGACCCCTGTATATTCAAGATTTTAGCAAAAGGAGTATTTCTACAATAATGCAAAGTAACGTCATTTTAATGTATTGTATACATTGTTTATTGACTTTCTAGAAATCAAGTTGAAAAGAAAAATATGAGTTGAGCCTTTTTTTCTCATAATATCATCCAGAATTTCCCATGGGATTGTTAGAAAGGCGGGAAAAGCCGCATGTGCTCTTGAATTAATAAATCTAATAACACAAATGAACTGCGCAAGTCCGTCGGGAAGTAAGAATCAGTCGTAGTAAGCCCGCATTCCCCTCGTAACTCGTACTAAGAATAACCACTCTAAGCATTCCAGCACACATTAAACATTCCAGAAAACTAAAATATTCCCAACAACAACGTTTCTATTATTGTTCCCACTATCTTTAACTGAACGCCTCTAAAAGGGCATTTACGCCTGGGCGCCACATTATTACTCAAGTGTCCTAAATTTGTGATTTAATTACGCGACCGCGCTTTGATAAGCCTATTAAGTAAACATTGATTGGCTCGTGTAACAGAACATAGGATATAGTTATTTAATAAACCTATGAAATAACAATTATTAATTTGTGATTGCGTATACACCAATGCTGTGAGGGGTAAAAAATCGTTTTTAGAATGTTTACCCGACTTTCAGAGGGCTATGTTTTTTGAATGTAAGTATGGATGTGTGTATATTACTGTCGCACACTCTACAGCCTAACCTTTTGACGGATTTCAATATATGAGGTGTCATTAGATTCGTCTCAGCTGTGAGCGGGACAAGGTAATTTTTTCCGAATTTCCTATGGGAATAGGGAAACTAACTCCCTGGCAGTCGGGTTTTAATTTGTCAAATTCAACAGCTTGTTTCATTTATTCCTTATCTCTCTTTGTAAAGAAAATGAACTTTTCTTATTACTGGATTCTTAGGAGCTCTACCCACGTTTTTTTTTCTCTTTTATCTCCGGGATATATGAACGCAGTCTTTTTTCTTGTATTTTGATTTTTAACCAATTATCCAATTATTCACCCTCTTTATCTACCTCTTCATTCGACCATGTAATCAGCATAAGTTAATCTTTGATCTTTCACGGGTGGGTTACCCGTCTAATTCAACAATAAATTAATCTTTTATTCCGATTTACGCATTTATTTGCATGACAAAACCTAAAGACAGCCCTCTTTTACTAACATAAGTTGTTACTCTAAGTTACTAACATAACAACATCTTGGCCTCTCGTAAGTGTATTTCATTTTTCATTATATTAACGGTAATTTATTGCCTTCCTATAACTATTGTTGTTACACACTTTTAATACATTTACATTCTTTCCTATCGTATATTGAGCTAAAATATACATATAATTTTATACCAATATACCTTTCTTCAGCTATTCCTATTTAAAACTATATTTGTTATTTTCTTGCAATAGTTCAAGAAAGTATCGCTATTCCTTCCTTGAATACAGCTTGGGATATTTTCCAGGGTCATTTTGGAGCCGGTTTTATTTTCTATCTCCAGTCTTAGCAGTGCGTGAATAGGGCATATAGTTAAGATGTGCGCGAATGTCTCATGTTGCCACCCGCTACCCACATGTTGGATCCAGCACATTTGGGACGGCAGTATTTGGTGAACTACTACACACATTAGGTAAAGTGCTGTTACAAGTGCCGATCAGGCAGTTCGTTCGGGCTTTATACAGGTCGTCAGGCTCGTCTCCCCAAAACCCGAACGGCATTCGCAGGGCGTCATTTTGCCCGAACTTTCGTCTATAGATATTTCATTGTTCCGCCCGGCAGTGCTGGTTGATGCAGGCCTGAATGTGTGGGTAGCGCCCTTTACCCGAGCTTTGGCGGATCGTCGACATTTCTGTACAGATCAAAATTAAATAAGTTTGTGTAATGTATATAGCCATTACGGGAAAATCCAATGTCAACATCAATATGTTAAAAGACATCCATGCCCCAAAAAAAAAAACTATCTTTATGTGCTGAAAGAAAATCGAAAAGTACAAACGCGATTTCTTCGCTTCTATCTTTCGTTACCAGCTTTATCATTAAGTGTGTAATTTTATGTCACATTTCTTCTAAATCTGTTACCCTTCCAGCTACTGCTGTCTGAAAGGAATTGAGCAAATAAACTATCCCGATCCGCATTCAACCACTTCAAGCCTCGTTCTAGATTGTAACGATTGCCATTATGACGAAAAATGTATGTTGCGCCTCAAAGTTACATCATCATCATCAACAGACGCTTCAATGAAGCTTTAAAAAGGGCATACATGGAACCATAATCCCTATAATAGAATGAAGTTGGTAAACCAGAGGCCCCGAATAAAAACAAATTAAAACGAAATAATTAAAATGTTATCGTCTGGGATAATAACCCGGCAAATTAAAGGATGTACATGTTTGTTAGAAAGCGTGAGATCATTTTGGTTTTGTCGAATGTACAGTAGTTTATCATGGCAGCTGTGTTCATAGATTCGTAGTTTATAGGGGAGACAGCCAACACATGCCCACAGCAGGTGTTATATCACAAAGATCTTGTCGTATGGGAACGCGTATTTATTTAGCTAAAATACGACTTACATCCTGAATAAGTTGATTGAGATATTTATTATATGGGTCAATACGCACAAAAGATTTTGTAAAGCAAAACATGTCTTTCGATTTTGCGCTTGATTTTAGTTTTTTTTTTGTTTCTATAAATTAAGCTTATTCTACTTATTGTCTGTAAGTGTAGGTAATGGTGCAATCGGAACTTAATTTTAATTGCAGTGTAACAAATTACATGAATCAATGTTAAAAAGCAACCTAAATAACTTATTTTCAGACGACCAGCGATATCATAGAGTTTTGTGTTAATTTGATTTGCCGATAAGTGACTGTCACCGGATTGGTGTGGTAGAAACCGTCGATCGACGTCGACTGTTCTATTCTGCAATCTACGTCGACTAGTCGATGTCGATCGACGGACGATCGACTGATGTGGTAACACCCTTAGACTGGAGTAGTCACATGGAGGCAGATAACTTTCCCTTAGTTTTTATTGTAGCTATTACCTAAATAAACATAGATAGGATAACAAAGAACTTGAAAAATATAACATTTAACTGTAATCTTACGAATTGTAACATTGTCGAGTATAGAATTATATTCATAGTTTTCAACAATTTGGTGTAATTAATATTACATTAAATGAGGTCATCTGATTTACTAATCGTTTTATAAGTTTCATTCGAACAATCGAGGACAAATCAGATATAGTATTATTGATAATACACGCAATTTGCATTTATTACAATATAAATATGTAATGTAATGCTTAGAAACATTTTTTTTATCGTTTTTAAGTAGGGTTATGATAATTTCACATACCTACGATCCCCTATTGGTATGTACTCTGCGTTACAAATTACTAATTTAAGGTAGATTATCTAGAAAAGTTTTTTAAAAATTAAGTAAATTTTTTATACTTTTTTATAGCCGGCAAACGAGCACGCAGTCCACCTGATGGTGAGTGGCATCCGTGCCCAAAGACATCATTAATCGTGGATTTTTAATTGCTCCTTCCTTCTATCCGGAAATCAACCAAGTATCTAAACGTGATTATCATGGCGGTTAATATAGGAAGGACTAGTAGCGGCCCAGACGAGAACCTAACATAAACTAGCTCTGCGTCCTTCATTGAATGCCAAAATTCTAAAGACCGCATAAGTATTTTTTGTCCATTTGGTAAAATTCTTTCCGGCATAAGTACCAGGAGATCATACAAGCAAGAGTGAGAACCAAGTATGCAAGGTTCGTTGATCGCAACTCGCGCGCATCCGACCTGCGCCCTTTGCGAACTGCTGGTTGTTTGCCGGCGCAGCTATGTCTTAGTGATAAAGATTCGGTACGCATGCGCAGGCTCGCGGATAGGTTATTGCTTTGTAACTATTTTGAAACTGCTGTCTAAATTAAATATACCTAAGGACCTAATAAAGAAAAGACAAAGCTTAACGATTGCTGAATCAAGTATTTACTTTGCTTAAATCGGTTGGAGTATCATCCATGTGCAGACGCTGTCTATTGCTAATTAATATGTCTATCAACTTAAACATATAATAATTAATACACAGCTGTTTAGTATTCATTCACACCGCCAGTTGCTGGCATCAAGAATGCGTGTTTACTAATGTACTTTTCCGTTGGAATAACGATGAAGTTTCAATAATTATGCAATAGTGGCAACTCTGTAATGTTGGAACGCACGTGGTTTGGCAGGGAATCATTGCCAGAGGCGAACAAGTTGGGATTTTGGCACAAAAACAAATCCATATTGGATCTAGATTAAGACATGTTTTTGTTCACTTTCACCAAAGTAGGCGAGGTCGATGAATGTTAGGGCAATTAAAAGTGTTAATAATGTAGGTTTTAGGACAAAAACAATTTACGTAGTTAGGTATTTGGCCTACAGTCTGACAAATTGGATTGTTTTTGAACGAAATCTAGGACAATATGAACATTGTAACAACACTATGTAGGAAGGCAACGTATTTACGAATGATAAATGGCTCATTTTGATAATTTGTAATGAGAAAGGATATGAACACTTGTAGTTTATTTTATGTCGTACTTAGTATTTATTATTCTTGCATTTAAAACCTATAAAATAGACTCTAGTCTTTTCAAAGAGACCACCAAGTCGTCAGCCATAATTATTTAGGCTCGTATCGTATTGATTACCGTTTAAGGTGCGCAAGAGTCGATATCGAAACGTTCGCTTGCTTCGGCGCCGGACCTTGTTTGGCATCAGCTCACTTCGGTGGAATACTCATGCACGGTGCAATGTTGGTCGTTTTTTAAAGTAAATTTGCAAGGTCGGATGTGGTCTTATTTACAGATTTTGGAAATGATGGAGGTTTAGAATAAACTTTACATGTTTGGACGTATTACATACTATAGTAAACTCGTATGGTTTATTACTTAAGTCCGGGCACAGCGAATATGTTAATGGAAACTGAATAAAAGCCCATAGAAAGAACGTAGGTAGTAACTATCTTTTTAATTACTTAAATTGCATCACAATTACAAATCTTTTACTTTTGTATTAAATACTAACCTAACCTAAACCTAGAATTTGCCACAAGGGCAAAGCGGATACACCAGTCAATCGGTACTGTATCGAAGTTATGACTGCTACGTACACCAAGCGATGTGCAAGCTCCGTGCGCCCACTGTTGATAACTGCCAACGCTGGAACCAGTCTTCTGTGGGTGGGTTTATGTATTTCTTAGAATGCTCTAGCATAAAAAAAATCAGTAATTCGGTTCTCTTTTTCTTTCAATTGTTGTGTTACTTTCTTTAGTAAAACAAAAGCTTTTTCCAGTAAGTTTCAAATAAAAACAAAAGAATTGAACACAAACCTGATCGAAAAACGAAAAAAAAATTGCAGTTTTCTTTTTCGCACCACAACATACGAACGCGGTTTGCATTTTAATATCTTTGAACTGTCATGGCTTCGGCAGAGAGGTCACACATTGAGTAGACCGCGATATGCAGCGCCATCAGTTAAATAATTCTGGAAAAACGAATTATCCGCTTTACCTGGGCTATTCGCTATGCCCGGACTTCCCCTAAAACAATTAGTTGCGGTTTGTGTTCGATTTCTAGAAGAGACCGACATTTCAATAATAAACACCAACATTTCTTTAGGATTCTTGGACATATTAAGGCGAATCACATAAGCACAGTTCATATCAGTGCTTGGCTCCACTCATTTATGCGACTCTAGTACCAACCTGCACAAACTCGCCGCATATCGTGGTGAAGCCGCGGTCCAGACCCGGCTCGTCGTAGTGCGTACGCAGCTTAGGGTACAGGTCCGCGGCGCGCACCCGGTGCGGCGGCGGCTCGGGCGGCGGCGGTCGGAACCGCTCGCGTTCGCTCATTTCGCTTGATGATGCTGATTCCTGTGGACAAGAGATAGGGTACGTTAGCAAACACGAATTCAAGATTGAAGGAGTTATGTTTTCCTAGTAGGATACATTGAGCCTTACAAAACAAAATCTTTAAGGAACCTAAAGGCGAAAATTTGAGAATTCAATTTTTTATATTTGTTTGTTTATATGTTAAAAGAATAAAATATACAACTTTTTCAACTGAATCGATATATTGTGATTGGAGTAAAATGTGAGAAGTGTTAAAGAAAGAGACAAGTAAAGTCTTAATTATTATTCTTATATATCAAATAGATTAATAAATACAAATAAAGGCACTCTGCCTTCATTAAAACTCAATAAATAATACATTTTCCCTAAAAAGCACATCTAATTCGTTAATAACTTAACATAATTAGAATATTGAAGAAGTATTCAGATTAAAATTTCAAAACCCATGTTGATTAATGAGCGTCTTATTGAGCTAAAACATTGCGAAGGTTTAGTCTTGATATAATTAATAAACTCAAGCTACCTATAAGACTTTAAAAAATCGAATATACATAAATAAAACGTCAGCAAATTGGTTACTTAAAGGCGAGAATTAAAAACATGGAAAGGCAGTGCTTTTAGAGAAACTTTTTAATGAATAACAATTGAAAAACGTTAAAGCTACAAACACACGGATGTAGACGGAACTTTGAACAAACGAATGTTCCAAACAAAGCAAACAAAAACAAAATGACACTTTTATTCGACACATAAAACCTGAAAAACACCGCAAATAGACATTGTTTTGCGATAAATAAACTTGAAAAATATACTCTGTATACATGGTTTTTTGATCCGCAAGTATTGTAGACAATTCATGGGTATTGCGGTACTATGTCTTATAGAAATTTCATTTTTGGTACACTACCACACGAACGCGAAAAGCTTCAATAACTAAACAATAATATGTCTATTAAATCGAGATACAAAATAATACAATAGCTTAATGTATACTAAACTGAATTTCGTTCTAAATCCATTTAAAAAAAATTTTCAGATGTAATATTAATTAAACACCGATATTTTTCATAGAAGTTCCTTCACCTTAATTGGATCAGATGAAAAAGCTTACGCGCTTCTAAACATGAAATAATTCTCTGTTTTTGTACATATCTCCCTCCATCAGGGTATGATTATTTGGCCCACTTAATTTTGCTATCTTCATATTCTCTTCATAAGCTCTACAAGATTTTCTTAATAACCACACAAATCTTTGATTTCGGCAATCAAAAACACAAATATTTATACCAAAACTACTTACACTACTTGTTCTAAACCCGAAATGCTTGCTTTTGAACATCTTCAATCTACACACGTTCACTCTTAACTAAATTTAAGTCACTATTAAATGACCCTTGGAAAATAACTACAATATTGTCATAATAATTATTACATGATAAGGCCACGATACACAACCGGACCAGGATATAAGAAGCTACATGGAGATATCACAACTGGACAAGTTACGTAGAATACATTTACTTTCTTTATATCCATTTGAATATCAAAGGTTACAAATTATTTCGTGAGATGTGTTTATGCAAGTATGTTAAAGATCAAAGCCATAGACTTATTAATCAAATTCTATTCATTTTTTTTTAAATAATACGAAGTCACTATTCTTATTTTTTCAGATAGTATAGAATTTAAGAGAATCTAAGAGAAAATCTCGAACATCGAGTTTTGAAAATTTTGATATAATTCAAACCCGACATTTTATGAAGTTTACAGATCGTCATACAGCGAGTGCTTGTAAGCGGTAGAGATGCAAATGTCGAATTCGAGATATAATGTCGATGTACGAAAATTACATTAAAAGTCTCGATTAAAAAAAAAGCATTGACATACGAATTAGTAGCCCTCGACAGGAGCTCGACCGGAATGATAGAAGAATGATATAATTTGTAATAAAACACACACAAATTCATTCGTTTATATAAATACTAAGAAATCAAACTACTGAAAATAATTCTTTAGGAATTAGAAAGATACATTATACAGAAAACACAGGCTACGCAGTGTTTGTGCGACAAAGGGCTAGTAGTATAACTATTTATAGCGATAAAAATATAAGACATTTGGGTTCAAAATTTAAACCCCTCCACTTGGCAGCAATTTTAAGGTTTTTATTTATGAGGAGCAGGTACTCAACCTGGATTTGTTTTTAAAATAGCAGCTTTATTTCATTGAAACAAAATTTGTTGGACACTTTTAATTATTGCCCACAAGTATGTAGCAAAATTATTTGCATCACTTCTACCACTTTCAACTAAATAAATGACAAAACCTGATTCCTCTCTCACACTCAATGCTTAGTTATTATCTAGCTTTGAACTAAAATATAACTGTGGTTATTTCATATTATTGAAGAGCCAAGTTGAATCATTAACAATTTCAAAAGCATTTTACATAAACAAAATATTTGTATGTTTTTTATACGGATACGGATACCTTATCTTCTTTTTGTTGGATTAGTAAAATAAGGTTTCAATGAGGTTGTTTACGTATAAAATCGTTAAAACTGTAAAGTGATGGAACATTTCACTCCAAAATTATGTTTTGGCATTTATTTATGGCATGTAAGTATTTGATAATAATAATAATCGCTACAATTTTGCAAAAAATGCAAAATTTGGATGACCATACAGCAAACTGGGGGGAACCCAGAATAAACATACATATATAAATATCAATAACCATGACCCGAGAACAAACACCTGTGTTCATCACACAAATGAATGTCCCGGCCAGGACTCGAACCTGGGACCTTCGGCGTATGAGGCAAGGCTACTTACCACTACACCAATAGGTCGGCTGCCGCACCACGCTCGCTTCGCTCGCTCGGCACGCGCGTGTACTAACTACATTCAAACCTCTTTTTGTTTGGTTTCGCGGGGAAAAAGTGCATCACCTATCTGACACCCAAGGGAGGATATGTAGGACTCTTACCCACTAAAAACCACCGCGGTATACCTCTGCCGCTTTTGCTGGGGCTCACGGTATCGCCATTGGCATTACCCGCGAGCCCCAGAACTACATACAAACCTAACCTAACCCAATTAAACTTGTAATGTGACCAGGCAGAACGCAAGCGGAGAGCAGCGGAGCGAGCGTCAAATGCATGCATGTAGTTGAGTTAAGGGTAGGAAAATTAATTGCAGTTGAGTTAAGCCTTGGTTTATTAATTGTAGTTGAGTTATTTAATTTTAAAATTTTAGTTTTTAGAGAATCAAATTATTACAATTCCTTTATTTATTTGCAGGTGGTAGTACTCATGCCAATAATTTAGACACCTCCTTGTAGGCAATGGGCAAAGATGCACATGTCATATTTCTGTCGATATAAATAGGTGTATTTCTAGCCCCTAACCTATGTACAGGCATCTCCCAAACACATTTTAAAATTTTTAAAAGTAAGCTACGAGGCGCGGTTCATTAAAAGACTAGATTAAACCGCACTAGATTAAAAGTGCAATATTCTTCAGGTCATTTATCGAACTATCTTGGTTAACTGCACCATCTGTGACAAATAAATGATAAGATAAAAGGTAAATATTTAGATATTTTCACGTACGGGCAGCTGCTACGTCTTCGTAGAACTGGTACAGTCGGCCGCAAAAGTCACTGAAAATCATCATCGACTGTTAAGCGACTTTTGCGGCCGACTGTGTACATGACTACAATTCACGCAAATTAAATAGTGCCTTACATATTCATGGGTTATTTAATCAGCCTCGCCGAGGCCTTGTGTATGTTGCAGATCCATTTATAAAATTTGAACGAATCTTCTGTGAAAACGGAGTCACGAATCTGACCATATCCGGTTACAATTAAAACACATAATATTGATATCACGCCTAAAAGTAAAAGAGTAATCAAGATTGGGTACGGCATTTACTATTCATTAACAAACAAAACCACTCTTTACAGATGTTTTAAACTTTATTGAACAAAATATAAATAACAGTTACTAAACCAACCTACATATTACGAGATAGTATTACCTCTGCGATTATCGAGAACGACCTTGCACAACGCAACGCAACACGTCACTACCAAATAGATAAACTATTACGTGCTCACGTGTAGCTGTATGAAAGGGAAATCTGTGACCTTTGTTTTATCTCGTAGATGTGCATTCGAGAGCCACTGGGAAACCTTGCTACTTTCAAATGTAATGATTTTTTGATTCATGCAGCTGATTACATTGACGTCGACGGTTGGAAGGCAAGCTGTTTCATTTCAATGAGTTGTTAAGAAAAACAGTTTGATATGTTCATTTCATGTTGTCATTTTTATTGGTATATAATCCAAAGTAGCAAATATAACAAATTGTTATTTAGGTATTAATAATAAATCATTCGACACACGCAGATTGTACGATCCCAAACTTTGATAAGCAAAACTTGCAACACAATCATAAAATAATTGGTTTCTAATTGGTTATATGCCCCTGTCCCGGCCAGAATTAGAAACCAGGATCCCAGGAGGCTCTGTAATTAAGTGAGCCACATTTTAGTATGTCAATGTTCTCATACGAAAAGAAATTGCCTTCTGCGCATAATGACCGTGGGATATTTGTTATTAAAACGAAACTTGGTACTTAAGACTTACATAACGTAATGAAAGCCATGTTACACCCAACCCATGCGCACCTTTAAAAACAATTTACACATAAAATAACAAGTATTATTTTATTTGTTCAGAATCTCCGCAATGTCTTTATTTGCTCATCTTCCGTTACCAGGAATGCATAAGAAACGTAGAGCATTGCTGCAATGTCTTTTGTAAGATATGAAGAGGTTTTAAATGTTAGGCACGGACGTAACTTTCGTAAGGTGGATTACTCAACAATTTTTCGTTTGATGTTGTTTATCAAATATAAATAATGGTTATAGTTGGTTTGTTCACATTGAAGAAGAGCATAATTGATGGTCTCTTCGAGTCGGTGGTAGCAGATTTAACTCAAACACAAGGTCATGGATTCAACCCTGATACGGAAAAGAATTTGCATAATGAGCACACATGCTTTTTTGCGATTACGAATCTATCCACCTACACTGTATATTTTAAATCATAAACACACAGTTGTGTGTGTTTATTTGGGACTTTTTTTTATTAATTTATTTTCAAATTCAAACGTTTTTTAACAACATTTTCTAAGTAAAAGACGTGTTAAACACAGAAGATACGAGAAACAAGCGTACGTGGGTAGAAAATGAAAACAGGCTGAACGGAAATGCATAAAATTTGAATGGACACAACATCCGTTCATGATTCGGTGGCTATCTAATACTATGTAGGTTACTACACCCACAAACTATGACACCCACTTTAGATCCCTATCGAGTTATTTTTCATCATACTTAAAGGTTTGGCGTGGGCTTCCCGGAAATTGTTATTTGAAATTTTAAGATTGGAGTTACTATTCGCACTAAAGCTAAACTATAAAATGCTGCCGAACAACTGTAATAACCGTAATTTAACTTTTTGTACTAGGGGCCGCGTAGTATTTTCAATAAACACAGGGAGAGGTCATCATTTTTAGAATTTTCGATGGGTTTGAAGAGAATCTTTGATTATCTGACTATTGGAAAATCGGTCGTAAATGAATAATAATAATAATAGTAATAATAATCTTTATTTGCCAATACATGCGTACATACTATAGGTGGAAAGTATTATTTTTTGTGGCGATACATGTACTGCTGCAAGGCAGCGTGCAGATATTATAGTCAAGTTAATGAACTGAAGTGAATTAAAATGTAATATACAGTAAATAAAATCCTCATAATTTTTTACAACATGTCTTATCTAAGTCATTATTATTTCATATTGCATGTCTTTATCCGTCATATAGTCATTAATGTTATAATACAATTTCTCTATCAAAAAATTAAACAATTTAGTATTAAAGTTATTGTAAGGCAAACTTTTAAAGTGAAATGGTAATTTATTATAGACTTTTACAGCCATGCAGTATACATTCTTACAGCCATGCAGTATACATTTTTGCTATAAATTGACAATTTTTGGGAAGGTACACACAGTTTGCCTTTTTCCTTAAAACGGCGTTCAATAACATCATCACTACTTTTAAAAAAATACATTTCTTTTAACAAAACAACAAACTGAAAAAAGCAAATTGGAACAATTATCTCGCGCTAATGACATGTCATTTCTATAAAGGTACTATAATTAAAATAAACTTAACTATATGTTTATACGTAAATAAATGTAATAAATATATGTTTATACGAACATAACCTAGTGGTGCTGAGACATACCTACCACCACTTACACCACGAGGGCAACAATCAGCAAAACAATTATCAAATCTAATTGCAAAAAACCATAAACCTTACATAACTTACCGAAATAATTCATAATTATTTGCCTAACCAGATCATTAATCTAGCATATAATCGATTAACATAATCGGTTACTATCCACTAACTAGTACCGTTGTCTCGAAACATGCAAATTCCATTTCTGCACCGCCGCATCGAGCATGTATTCCTAATACTTAGCTATCGAAATTATACCCATGGCCGAGGCAATAACCGTACATTCCATAAAAGTATATATATAACTACTTAATTGCTGTAGCATTCCTGAGTAATGACGTGGCTTTGGGTAGTCTGTAGAATGGAGTACGGTGCACCACCAATCAGGTTGGAATTTCGGATTTTGATCAGACGGTATATCATGGTGATAGAGTTCATTTTAAGTTCGAATTTAACAGTTTGTGTTGTAACGCGTGACAGCCTACACTTAAATAACCGTGAATCATATGAGAGAAGCTAGACATCATACTTTTATCTGTTTTATAATATACCCTTAATAAAACGCTATAGCTGACTGACCGAAAGACAACGCCAACCAGTGAGCCTAATAAAATGAAACTTTTTTTACAGGGGGGCTTTTTAGTCATAGAGGAGCACTATGGTCGAAATCTGTAAAACGTACTTAGACTTATCTCAGCTAAATGGTCAAACAAAAAGCGACTTTGTGTTTTACTACACAGTACACAAGTCGCAGGCGGATGACTGAATTAAATATTCAATTGAACAGTTAGCTGGTTGAATAAGTATCAAGTCACAATTTTGTTAATATCCTGCGATTCACACTAGTCCAGCGAACGAACTAAGCGTGGTGCGGCGGACCCGGCGAAGCGCTATAAAATGATAATTGAAGACGGCTAGCTGTTTATTTAAATATCTAATTCAACCATCCGCCTATGACATACGTATTCCGAAAACATATGACACCAATGTTGTAAAAATTGTATAATGAGACTTTCGTCTTAGCAAGGATTTTCCAAAATTCACGTCCTTTAACGTACTAACTCGCTGACGGCTGAGGGTTTATCTTCTTACGCACCTCAATGAGCAGTCATCTAAAAGTACTATGTAATTGGATGTACTTCGGAACTACAGTTTTAGTATATTCATACCACCTAATTCAAATTGATTACTGCAACTTGTTCAAGCTGTACTTTAAGTGACGAAACATATGGCATTCCAACAATGAGCTTAAGGTCGACCACACATGACTAATCGCTTGGACTGATGTACGACACGCACGGGCTTAACCGATACGAGCAACTTCATTAATTCACCCTCATATTTTGTAATATTTAACAAATAATTCCAAGTTACTGATTTGTAAGAACAGAGGATAATATTCGAAATAAATTAATTAACAACTGATCCAGTGACTAAGTTACATTAACCAACATGGTATGAGTAATGGTAATAATTTAAGCGTAGGCGTCACGCCCACAATAACCAGAACATTCACCCTATGGACCGAACAAACCAGATCACCGGAAAAATGGACGCCTCAAAAACGAAAGACACTCTCAGTCATATATTTTCCACTCGCACACGAAGATGTATTACTGAATACTGTCTGTATTGCTGAACCGTATCGACGATAATTCGATACAGTTTCCAACGTTGAAAGTGTTCTAAAATTGAATAAAAACAGTTTAATGGTTGCAGTAAATACAGATGCAGTGGTAGTAAACTGAATGCACAAAGGAGCAACCAAGCGGGTGGGCGCCGACGGAACTGTAACAGATAAAAACGCATCGTAACATTTATTTTAAATCATCGCGCCGCACCAAAAACTCACGTCTAAAACTGGTAGTGTAATGGTAGTTCCAAACGTAAATAGGTCGTTCACCTTGTAGATTGGTTAGCTGTATTCATAAAAAAAACTTAGTGGGGAAGAGCTGCTAGAAGTTTTTATAACGTCTTTCCCGTCACGATCACTATTATGATCTTTATTTTGATGCTGTTAAGGATCATCGATAAGTAATATAAATTTGTAGAGAATTAATTTTCAGTCAATTGGTTGTCTGGCCGACGTTGTTTGGCGGAAAACCTCAAGGATATCGAATTCGTGTAGATAAAATACTGACTCTTGGATAATTTCTATTTTTGTGACTGTTTGTCGCATACATTGGTTATTAACAATAATGTTATCTTTTATCGAATGAATCGGACAGCAATACGGGTTTACTATGTACACAATGAACTAAAAATATTTACATTCATTCATAGTTATTTCTCACTGTAATGAAACTATTGTATGGAGAGAAAAAAGTATTAACATTGATGTTCCTGCAATTAGGCATTTCACTACAATTAGGCATTTTCTTATATATTTAAATAGTCTATCAACAGTAAAGAAATATTGCAGAAGTAACAGTATGTTCACAATCAATTATTTACTGGGTACAGCGATATGTTTGAGGAGCTGCTGCGAATCAACGAAAAGCACTACATACTAAACGGTACCGAGTCGTAGCGTCACAACCTGTCAAACATACTAAAAAATGTATGGGCAATTCGACAATTAATATATAATAAGCTACGTAAATACATCATGTGTTTACATGCACACTGTTCATAATAACAATTGTTAATGTCAATAAACTAATAATATTACAAAATTTAACATATGTTATAAAAAGTTTTTTGTTTCTTTTTTTTAAGTTTTCTAATCTATATCATTTCAATATTAATTTCAATTTTTTTTGCAAAGCATTTTTTGGGTTAATATAATTTCATAACGTAATTTCTTTACGATTACTTCGTAAAATATTTTTTTGGTTTTGTCATTATTTAATTTTTTTTAAATGAAGTATTTAATAAACGTTGAAATGGATTTTTTGCAAATTTTGAAAATGACATAATAAGACAACTTTTTTTATATCTGGATAAGAAGCAAAACCCAAAAAACTATAAAAGCCGAGGTATGACGTCATAGGCATATTTTTGGATTTTGACTTTTGCCTACGAAATTTAGCGACATACAAGGCCCGAAAATTTTTTTCCTTATCTGCAATCTAAATCACGAAATAGTTTTCGAAATTCAACTCCTAAAAATTTTGAAACAATTTTAATTATTGCGAACAAATAATAATAATTCTATAAAGCCATTGTTATCAGAAAATAATACCATTACTTCCATAAAGGACCTTGCAGGTACGAAGATTCGCAACCAATTTTAGAGATTTTATTTTTCAATTTGCAAGCAAAACAAAGACTAAATCACAAAAGGGTCATCATTCCGAGCACATTCATGAACGGATAAAGAAGCAGTCCCTTTGTCAAGCAGTAACAAAAGGCATACAATCAGACACGACGCGACTCATTCCATCTGACTTTGTGTGGAACTCATAACTGATGCAAATTCTTTATTCTCCGCTCGATCCCACACAATCTCCATATTTATCAAAATGCGCAGTTTGAGATCACCTACTTATTCAAACGAAAAAGGCAGGGCAATATTGTCTTTACAATTTAAAGACACTGTTCAAAAGATTGATTATTAATGTTTTGTTTGGTAGCAAAAGTAAATTATCTATTTATAGCTAAACTTATTACAACACAGTTGCAAACTGCATTAATACTTATGTAATGAAAGATTAGAATTGCGATTGGATAATTCGTAATTAATTTGTTACGCAAACTGTTGCCACCTCGTATAAACTAAACAACCATAGTGACTCAACAAGAACCGCACACGTACTAGGAAATCATATACAAGAAGAGTTAATAAGTTTAACAATACGCTGGGAATACCCTGCGCTCAACTCAAATCGTTACAAGCGTACATGCTATGCGATCCTGATACTATATTTAAAAAAATCGACATTGGACTGTTTATTTGTACTATATATATAAGTAATACTAATAATATCCACAATGACTATCGCAGTTATCGTATGTTAACCTTGTTCATCTGGCAACCTTGTCTTCGTATCGGCCGTATACTGGTTATCCCTGTCAAAATCAATACGCTGTAGTACTGATTTAGACACTACTGATACCGTGCCTCGTCCTTGCTTCCATGAATGGACGTCACAATGCCCATTGATTCGTACGTACGAGCGGCGTACGTACGAGTCACGATAATTTCCCCGGATACGACTTGGCAGAGGAAGATAAAAATGGGGCACCTTTTATTATATTTACTCATTAGTCGAGTCCCTTAATGCTTCATTTGTAAACAAATACAATCTTTGATTCTAAATACAATCTGCAGCAAAAACGAATTTAAATTCCAGCGACTAAAAAAATAACCCATTTCATAAAAAATTTAAACCATATTTCATACGATGAAACTACAAGGTTCATTGGAAACAGCACACAGAGAGAGGCGCATGCGCTCGACCACGTCACCTGCCACTGCAGACGTCCTGTTTAAGGTTTCAAGGTGAAGTGTACGATTAACTCTCCCTTTCAAAACATACCCTTATTTTTTAAACTCACAGTTTGTAATTTCCCGCTTCATTTTGTTGTAACGTACTCTTGCCAATCAATGGGGCCAGTTTAAATCATGCAAATTTCCTGTGAGAGAGAGAGAGATTATATTGCTTTCTTTTATTTTAATTGGTAATTTTTTTTAAGGCAGGATATTTTTATTTTCTTTAATAAGAAATTGGAACAACAATATCTTTACTATTATGATAAATAGAAAAGATGTTTTTGTTTGTGTGTAAATAATTGAGCACAGAAAGACTACCGCACCGATTACCGGTAGTACATTACCCCGAAATAACATAGGATATATTTTATTCAGAAATTCCCACGGGATCAAGGGTCACAAGGGTGAACCGGGCCGGGACCTCTAATAAATATTAATTCACATAACATAGTTTGATTTAAGTGCTGTAACATCAAATTTTCATACAAAAAATTTAAAGGGTCACTAACCGTATTTACTTATTTATTAAGACCAACAATTATTAAGTTACAGTTTTTATTCACAAACTATTAAAAATATTTACGATTCTAGTTGTAATATAAGGGTATTCAATTAATAATGATAAGATATATTCTACAGTTGAGCAATTTTAAAGGTACTAGAAATATTCTAAAATAGTCATTAATTATAGTATACACTGCGCTCAAAATATACATCGCACTACAGCGACTTAAATAAAATAAAAAAATTATGCTTTGTTACAATTTCAAAACGGAATCAATAAATGAGAGTAACCTAATAATTGAGGTGAAAGTTGATAAAAAACAATAATGTGGAAACCATTTTAATCCGGCGCTTAGAATGTAACAATCCTCCAAGGGTGTTACCACACCAATCCACATACATCCAATATCACATCGATCGACGTCGGTCGATTGGTCTGGTAGAAACTGTCGATCGACGTCGACTGTTCCATTCTACCATCGATTGACGATCGATCGATTAATGTGGTAACACCCTAAAGCCTTAGGTCTTAGCTTACCTGCGAGTATTCTGGAGAAGGTGGCCTCGGGTACTTAGAAGCCATGCGGGCGCCCGCTCCGCACCCCTGAGGACCAGCCCCAACCGCTGCTTCATCCTCAGGGTAATACAGGTGCACGAAATCCTCCGTGTCCAAAAACGTATTGATCAACATCACAACACAAACTTAATAAAACGCCTAAACTAAACTAACCAATAACAGTCTTCAATTCAGACTTTTTTGATAACTTGGTTTAGGTTTAGGGAAGCACAACACTAACTGTCCGATACGAAACACCCCACATCTTTCGCTAGTTCTTATATACTAATAGGATAATGTAGTACATACTATTTCTTGATTAAATAAACGGGAATAAATGAGTTATATAATGTCACTAAAGCACTTGTATAAAAACACATTTGTTCTACACCGTTGGCACTATCTAATGAAACGAAAAAAATTATTAGGAACTTTATGACGGCAAATATCGAGTCATATCTTACAATCGATATCTTTATAAATTTTTCAGATTCGCATTCATAGTTGAAACATCGAATCTGAATATTTTATACAAAAACAGATTAGCTACAACGAAGGTTTTTCAACATTTAAACAACAAAAGTTTTGAGACAGTTTAGAGCAATCTCTATAACGTAATATTTCAATCATGATTTGAGTTTCCCTTTCTGTACAGAGTAATGTAAAATTAATTTGTAACACGGATGTATTTAGTTATATTGGTCTGAATTTTTTTTTCTTCTTAATGGGTCTCCACATTCTAGGCAAAAACCCCGAGAACATCCGAGAAGCTTGACTGTGAACAGTTTCTCACCTTCTCGTTTTCGGGCTCGCCTTCTCTCCGATCCGTGTCGGGTTTTTAGCTCGCCTCAAAGGATTTGTGTGGATAAGTTCTGGGTTTCGCGTTGTATCTCGAACCCGATTACTAACGAATTGAAAAACCCTCATTTTACAAAGACGATCGACTCGGTATTAGCCACCAAGAAGGCCGCATGACCACGCGGTTCAATAGATCTCGTCACGTCAGTCATGTCATAACAATAGGATAGTGATTGTTTGTCGAGTGATCATTATTGAGTCTGTGCTGCTGTTAAACCGTATCACTATTGTACCGGCCTCCTGAATGAGCTCAATCACAATGGACAATGATTATTTTCACTTTTACATCTTTCAACATTTATTGTTTAGTATTCTGTATTCATCTGTATTAGGTCAGTCTCAACGATTTCTTATACAGTTCATTCTTATAAAACGTGTTTAAATTTTAATATTTTAATTAAATTCTGAAAGGTAAATTCAACACTGTATTCCATTTAAATGTTTTGATTAGTTCGAGTCGGTAAAGTCAGAATGCAAATAAGGAATTTTATTTACTACCATATTATCACTTCGGTTGAAGTAATTTAAAAGTTCCTAGGGCCATTCGTGATAATCCATATTAAAAGTCACACACAAATTTGCCTATGTTATAATAACATTCAGGCAACAAATGGTTGATAACTTCTGTTCACACAAGGACCTTTTTTAACTTTATCAAGAAGCAACTCATGTCTATGAGGAAATTGTCAGCCCTTGGACTCTGAGATGCAGACAAAAGAAATAAATTATCTGAGTGGGTGTACTGCAAATGCAATGTTATAAATAATTGTTGCAAACATATTTTCTGGATGTAAGTCGCTAACTCTGCATATATTTTGTTTACAGAATTCTTGGTACGACATCAATTTCAAAAGCACTCATTTATTTGTAAAACTAAAGCTCAAAACCTATAAAATATCAATATAAAAAACCAATAATGGATTCTTGGCTTCAGCGGTTGGGTAGATAAATAAGCTTACAACGCTAGTTGTTAAATAAATAGGTAGCGCAATATCTTTAAAAACGTTTGAAACCAATTGTTGATATCAAACATGACCCCTGAGGCAACCTATCGTTGATTATGTAACTGGGTCCACTTTATTTATGACCACGGTTTTAACAATAGATAATTCAATTCATGATTGCTGATAACTTATTCATTTAATCAAACGAACCAGTCAATTTTGTTTTTCATTGAATGAAAGCGAATTCTAAGGGGAAAAGCAGTACTACTTGCCAGTACTAGGAGCTCATAAAGCATTAGGAAATCTCACAAACATGTACAACGGATATTCGCTCCACTTTCAAGCAGTGTCGACGAGGTACGGAATGCGGTCAACAACAGCGCGAGGCAAGCCTACAAAGTTATTACACACGTTGGCTAATATCATAATATCCTGGTATTTTTACAATTGAAAACTGTATATGATATTCGATATCATAATAAACATGTCACATAAATCATTCAGTAAAAACTTCGGCACGGTTGAAAAATTGCGAATTGGGTCCATGGACCGCAAACTGCGTCCATTTGACGCAGCGCTCCAGAGATCTCATATTACTTGACACTATTCTTTAGCTGTGACAAAGTATTGTGATTATGTACCAAAATATCTTCTAAGTCCAAAGACATAAAGGCAAAATTTGTAATCTCTATTAGTAATATAAACTTGTTGCGGTCTGTTTTACTGATTTCCGTAACCGTGTCTGGTTACGTTCAAATCTCTTACATATATGTTTTTGTCTGAAATTTTTTTTATAATATATAAAACTATACTCGTATGATAAACGAATTAATGCTTTTCAATTTTATTATTTTTCTTATTGCCTTGGCAACCTTATAAGAATGCTATTATTTTTAACAAAATACGTACCATAAATTAGAGTCTAGTAAAAACCGTGGCCCGTTTATCAAAATCAAGTGACTAGCATTTTGTTTGCTCATCCTCAAATGAGGCCAAGACCCTGAGAGTCATTCTCGCCGAGATGAAACTCATTGCTATCACGGAGTCGTCCATGAAAACAAAAGTAAATCAACTCTATGAATACAAAAACAGAACACTTTACTCCAATAAATTCCAGTCTAAAACAAATGAAAGCCAGGCAATTCTAATGTGTCTATTACACATAGATAACGCAAGAGATGCATATGACCTTCTAGCAGATTCTCACAAACTGCAGATGGCACTATCAAACTGATTGTATCAATTAATTGGTGCGTTTACTGAGGTAAATACCATGAGAACTTATATGATTACAAGCGGAACAACCTTGTTAATAAATGGATTGATCATAAGCGATGTTTGATACGAGGTTTTCGTCGAATATGCAGTTTTACGATCTCTTTATATGTAGAGTCTATATTTTGATTAAATGCTAATTCAGAATGTGATAAAGCCAGATATAACTTTAAGCTTTCTTTGTGTTTAATGATTCACTCCAGTTTCATCTGCTATTTTAGGGACGGTAATATCCTTAAAGTTGTTTATTGGCCTTGCTTGACGCCGCGTGTTCAGGATAAGAATCGTGGTCGTCTGTATGAATGCATGACTACATTTTGCAAATCATATTACTGAGGATTCTTAGAAAACTTAACAAGGCTCTTGCGTGCCCATTATTTTAAGGTTATAAACTAAACGAATGCTACAATATCAAGACTTGGCATATGTATATTTTATATAAAAACGCCTACTTGCTAGAACGCAAAAAGCTAATGAAAATGCAAGTTAAATATTTAACAATAGATTAGTTAACGAGACATTAGTAAAGAAATGAAAAATTAAGCTAGCACTCTTATTATAAGCCCATATAAGGGCTAGCTTAATTTATCATTTCTTTAGTAAAAACAGGATCCTAAAATACATACAAACTTGATAAACGTGAAAAGGTGAAAAAATGAAAACGTAAGAAGGTTAATTATTAGTAATCTATGCGCCTAGAAAACCGCATTATTTATTTTTCAAAGGCAGAATTCTAACCAATCGCAGCGCAACACGTCGAATCGTCGAACGCACAAACGAGTCATGTGAGCGTCAGGCGCCGACAGACCGGCCATGACCTTCACCCCACTGCGTACTATGAATTGCATATACACCATCATTTTAGGAAATTCTGCATCTGCAAAGTCTCGAACATCGTCGAAAAGTTGCTAGTCTATCGATTTTTTACAGATTGCACTTTGGAGAGTGTGCGAATGCTCTTTTTCAGCTGATCGAACCTTCCCCCTTTCTCCACCGGTCAACCAGACGCAGACAGAAGTTTCATCCGTTTGTGGTTAGCGTGCCGAAGAGCCGACCTAAACGGTCCGATTGCTCATTTTTGGTTCGTGTTGCCAAAGAGTGGAACGATTTGCCTGCGTCTGTTTTTCCAGACAAATATAACCCTGGAGCTTTCAATTGTAGAGTGAATAATAGGTACCTCTTGGACAGGCGTGTATGATCCTCGTCTTCATCGTCACTTTCCATCAGGTGAGATGGAAGACAAACGCCTGCTAATTATTAATTTAAAAAAATCTCACCACGATAGGCTAAAAATACAGGAACATTACAAGCACAAAGGCACTGAGAAGGAAGTTGAGGTCTATTCACACAATGCAATGAATGAAGTTACGGTTCTAGTACAATTAGTGAATTAAGTGGCCGCTTCGAGCGAGACACCTAAAGAGCGTTATAACGGCCTTGATGAAGATAATACAATGTAATTATTACTTTTTTTTCAGTAAGATCACTAAACCATTAAAGCCTCTAGCCAACGCAATACTGCGGTCGGTATCTGGTTAGCAGTGGTTCTTACTAGTTATTTCTTTATACTTCCGTGAAGTATAGCCTATTCGCACTTATGTTGACAATATGAAAGTTGTCAGTAATTTAAACAAAAGCTGTAAATGTCACTAAACGGTATTTATAACAAATGCGGATATATATAGATAGGTCATCCACAAGGTCAGTAAATTCAAATCAAGCGAATGCACGCGCTTGATTTCGTCTAAAAGGTTTATCATCGACTTTATAGAATTTTAATTTTGTAATATACAATTTGAATATAAAAGCTTTAGTATAGACTACGTTACTTTTGACAATACAGCTTCTACACGATGGAATAATAAATAATAACTGAAAAGTACAAAAATAGTAAGGTCTACTAAATTTAAAAAAAATACTTTCCACACGTACAAAATTTATCGAATTAAATTTACATGAAAGACATTTCCCACAAGTATAATGAATCAAACGTTTCCAATAAAAGAGCCAACTTAGAAATAGATATATCGAAGTTCAGGACAGATTTATGGGATGTAGGTGGAATGCATAGGGAGTGAAAGTCGCTCAAGCACGGAATCGATATATAACGCTTAAGAAATAATTTATCAACTTGAAACTAGAATGAATCACCAGACAATTTAATAGAACATTGTAGTTCTTTCTATGGGCGAATATTGAAGTAACAAAAACCTTATTTACCTTATTTTTAATTTTTTAATCATTATCAAAGATAACTTCAGTATCCATAACATTTTAAAAAAAGTTCCCAAAGAATGCAGCACGCTTTGAAACGCAGATGTTGCCCCATAATTAGCAATTATTATAATATGATTACTTTAGGCGCTTTTACGTAAACATTCGCTAAGCAAAGTCTGAACTGAGAAGCGCCTTTAGAAACCATGTGACTAGGGATTGCAATCCGGAAAACCGGATCCGGCATCAATATACGTCCACCGGATCCAGTACCAGTACACCGGATCCGGTGTTTTTATATTTTTTATTTTTCATGTTTGATATATTCCGGTAAATTATTATATAATTTGATTGTCATAGGCAGAGGACCAGATGAGTGAATTTTTAGGTGGGACGTAGGTTGTATTAAGATATTTTTCCGGGAGGGTCTAAGGACGTATTTACCAGTTACTTCTTCGCGTTTTATTTAAGACTCGGGATGTTTTTTAATTCTTTGATTAGGCCATTAATGACATAGTGGTGAATTTTTGATATCAATTAAGATTAATATTTATGTTATAATAGGTCTTTACCTATGAAACTGCCGTTTTGCCGTTCTGGCCATTTCAAATGAAAATATTTTTTTTTTGACTGATAATTCTAATTTCAAATTAATTTTATTTGACAAACATGGAATTATTTTTCTAAAATCGTCATTTGTTTAATAGTAAGTGTTTTGTTTTCAACGCATTCAAACATTTTTCGTCATCATGGATAAGTTAAAAATTCGAGTAATTATGCAGTATGAGTACCGTCGTGGCAGCAAAGCGGCACAAGCGGCACGCAACATCAACGACGTTTACGGAGCGAACACTACAAACGAACGCACCACCCGTTATTGGTTTACCCGCTTCCGTTCTGGAAATTTTGACCTGAAAAATGAACCCCGTGGTCGTCCGAAAACTTTGGTCGACAATGACGAGTTAAAGGCAATTGTGGAAGCTGATGAAACTCAATCCACGGCTGAATTAGCAGCAGCTTTCGACGTTAGCATCAAAACAATATTGGTCCATTTGCGTCAAATTGGCAAGGTAAAAAAGCTTGACAAATGGATACCCCACGAACTCAATGACCGCCAGCGCGAAGTACGCGTGGAGACGTGCCTTGCACTGCTCAGCAGGCATACAAATGAAGGAATTCTAACCGCATTGTTACTTGTGACGAGAAATGGATCCTGTTTGACAATCGTAAGCGCTCAGCAAGTTGGTTGGACCCTGGTTCAGCACCCAAACAATGCCCTAAACGAAAACTTACCCCTAGAAAAGTGATGGTCACTGTTTGGTGGTCTAACGCGGGTGTAATTCATCACAGCTTCTTGCCAAACGGGACAAGCATCGTTCGGCTCCACTGCTCCTGCACGACAACGCGCGACCTCATACTGCACAGCAGACGGTCTCCAAGCTACAAGAGTTGGGGTTGGAAGTTCTCCGTCATCCGCCGTACTCACCAGACCTTGCACCTACAGACTTCTACTTTTTCCAGAATTTGGATAACTTCTTGGCGGGAGGCAGTACAAAATGCCTTTGAAGAATTTGTTGCCTCCCGTCCAGCTGATTTCTTCAAGAAAGGCATCAATAAGCTACCAATGCGTTGGCAAAAATGCATTGATTGCATGGGTGATTATTTTGATTAATAGAAATAAAAAATGTAAAAAAAAATTACGCTTCATTTATTTCGTGAAAAACGGCAATTACATAGGTAAAGACCTAATATTTAATTTAATGATGTTGATTATTAATATTGATTTTTGATTAATGTTTCAAACTTAATTAAGAAGGATAACTACCACCTACGTTACATAGGTAATTAAGATAATAACATTTTTATTTTTTGAGATTTTTATTACCTTTAGTTCTAGTTTCTAGTTTTTGTTTTGGGGATGAGAATTTAACAGATTATTTTACACCTCATTAACGGTCCATGTTCAACATGTCCATGGTTATATCAATCCGGCCGGATCCGGATTGCAATCTCAACATGTGACGTGTATAAGAGCGGCCGTTAATAGATATACATATAAATATATATATATATATATATATATATGTGTGTGTGTGTGTGTGTGTGTGTGTGTGTGTGTGTGTGTGTGTGTGTGTGTGTGTATGTGTATGTGTGTGTTTTTAAATGATTTTTGAACAATAAACAGCACAGGAAACATAGAGAGTTTTTAAAAATTGTCTTGCTTTTGATAATTGCTTGAATCGAGCGTGCTTATCTAACTTTATCTTCAATTGTATTTATTTATCAAGCCAGAACACACATGGGCTTGGTATTTCGATAAGAAAATTTATAAACACTGCAGTATTTCAGACAGGCGATAATTTCGAACATCTGACCTATTTTGGACAATTTCTGTACATTTCGCCTCGTTTACTTGAATTTTTCGTGAATTTCAGTTACGTTTGGTCAAATAGTATAACAAAAGGCCACGTGGGCACATCGGTGGTCTAAAGGAGTAGTCTAATGATTTTCTGCGAACTCAGCTGAGAAGCCAGACATGCGCCTTAGAATTTTGGAACACGTGGGTGTACGGTATGAATCTTGCAATACCTATTAGTTTTTATATAACCTAATTTACTTAAATTATATACAGGTGTCCTTAGCTCTAAGCACTTATTAATAATAATAATAATAATAAAATTCTTCATTTGCCAGTATATGCGATACAATGGTGATCTTAAAGTATGATATCCGTCCGTTCATACACAACTGAAATATCAGCGTGCAAACATGTCTTCAGTAGGCGTACAGAAAATGATTAGTTGCATCTTGAAATTTCCAAACAAAATATTCAAAAGTAATGATAATTATGTAAATTAAAAATGTCATATTAAATTTAATTACTTACATTTAAATTAAATTCCAAATAAAATTCCAAATAAACTATACTTGGATTAACTTAACAAAAAATTTCCAATGTCAAATAAATTATCATTCAAATATGCATTCACAGTATAGTACATTTTGTTCCATAAAAATTAAAAAGGGTTGATTTAAATTTATTTTCGGGCAGTTCTTTATAAGCAATGGTAATTTATTATAAATTTGTATTGACATATAATAAGCACTTCTGATGTGCAAGCCAAGTTTTTGGTAAGGAACATACAATTTTTTCTTATCCCTTCCACGTCGTCCAATCACATCGTTGTTGCTATCCCAAAGATGTTTAAATTTTTTAAACAACACATTTCAAATATGTAAAGACACGGAAGTGGCAAAATTTTTAATTTTTTTAATAGAGGCCTACAGCTGTCCGTGAAATGTGCTCCACAAATTACTCTTATACATTTTTTTTGGAATAATGAATACTTTATCCGTGTCCACTGATTTGCCCCATAATATAAGTCCATACCTGATTACAGACGATATGTAGCCATGATAAGCAAGTTTCGCTGCCTCTAGAGATATAACCTTCACTATTTGTTTTAAAACATACACGAATCTGTTCTAATTGTATTTATGCAATGAATTAAAAAAATTGCCCTATTTTGTGCAGAAGTTAACGTTTACTTGATAAAAACGAAGCTTTGATACGGGATCTGTTTGTAAAAAAGATATTATAAGAGAAGTTAAGAAAAACCACTAAAATTCAATAAGAAAATTATATAACAAAATACGTCAATTAGTTGATAGTAATTTTATTATTTGATTCACTGACCTTATGGTAAGAATGTAAGTTATCACAATTAATTAATAGAAGTAATTTGAAGGACTAACTGCCACGTTAACTACTGCAGTTAGGAATCTGGAGCAATGTCATAGATCTATTGAGATCGTGACATGCGCATTGTAAGGAAGTTTTGGGCCACGTGGCAAACACCCGTTGCATAACCTATCCCCAATGCGGCGTGACTCAGCATTCATAAAAGATTTTTCTAGACCTTTTCCTGAGCATGAACATCAGATTTGGGAGTTATAAATGGTCATACAAATATTCTCAATCAATGACAAATAGGGTCAAGCTTTGTGTTGATATGGGTATGTTAATAGAATGCTTGTCAAGTTGATCTAAGTTAGCATATCTTTGAAGTTACGGGCAACTGAACTAAGACTATGTAAACGCGTAGATTCAACACGAAGTAGATGGAGATTACAGTAATAAAATTCTAATAAGGATATGGGAAGGACTCCTTAATAAGGTTACCTTGTTACGCTTGGTAACAAATGTATCAATAAATAAATGTAAAATTTTACAATAAAAAGCGGCTCAGGAAATCTAGATGAATGTGCGGAAATAAACTTGATATTTGAGTTGGAAGTACCAGGAAATCAGCGAAATGGGAGAGAATGTCTGTCGCCCCGCCTACAATGCCTGGCTATGGCATGCGGCCACGTTGCCTTGTGACAGGCGGCGACGTCGCGCTCGTGCACCTTACCAACAATCTGTACTCTGATAGCTATACCGTTTAAATGATCACAATTTTTTTAAATAATATCTATTGTCACGACGAAAAAAAAACACATTTTTTTAGACGTTTCGAAGAGAGTTAGTTCTTGAAACGAACGAGTTTGAATGAGTACCAAATGATTAGCCAACATTGTGTTAAAACAGCTGACCTCGGTCGAAATCGTACTTTGAACAAAGCAACAACATCGGCTCTAAAACCACTATTTAGATAAGAATTGAATGAAATAAAATTCGTATTATTATGTGTTCACTTAATAAGACAATTTAGTATAATGCTTGTATAAGAAAACGTATTCACACTATAAAGAATGTTAACAGACGTGTCAATGTTTATAAAACTTGGGTTTTTACTGGTTCGTAATTCAATGGAATGTAGTAGTTATTGCTTTCACAATCCTACCGGCAGTACCGGCACTCGGCACGGTATGGCAAAACCCGCCATAATGTAACGTGGACGCCATGAAAAACTCCCGCTTTGGCGGGATCCTAAATAACGCAAGTTGAATTTTTATGTCACTTTATCTGATTTGTTTAAACTTCTAGTATAACAGCAGCACAGAATACATTTATTTCACACTTAAGCAGTTCACTAACACCATATTGTTATGAAGCCATGTGCCGAACACGTCGGCGGAGCGGCGCGATATAAATCCAATGCGATCTTACACAACTAGATATTTCCACTGTCTACAATATAAGTCTTTTATTCTCGTCGAAGATTTCGCAAAACCACAAATACGAGAACTGGATATTGATAAGTGCGCGAATGTGGTGTATATCCATAATATAAGTGTGGGAAAGCAACGGAGTCGCATGGGTTATGCGACGTACGCGCGCGGCTGCTGCGGGGCAACTGTCGCTGGCGCGGGGAGGCGGCAGGCGCGGGGTGGTGGTGCGGGGAGGCAGCGCGCGGAGGGGCGGCCGTCTGAACTCCGTCTCCGCTTTGACTCGGCTACTAGAAGCTCGAGTAGGGCCCGCCGTGAATAGTGCAACGTAAGCGCGTGCGTACTATACAACCTCCTTCCATAACCACAAAAAACTCATCAATCCATGCCGCATCGGTTACGTTACGACTCTGTTCAAGCTAACTTGTTTTGTTCTTTGCAGATTCTCTGCGGGATGTGAATCGTGGCGATTTAGAGCGTTTTTTCTATGACAGAGGTTTTTTCAGTCAAAGCTGCACCATTTTTGCAAATTAATGTTTATATTTTTTGAGCTTCAATGCTATTAATTAACGATAAGATCATTATCTCTTTCTGTTTATGCAACATAAAACGTGGATGAGGCCGGTTTTATAGAAAAAAAAAATATATCTTTTGACTGATAGATAATTTGTAGGGTTTTATTTTCTAAAGCTAAAAGGTACAAAATCCAGTTTAGGGCTAATGAGCTGGATTTTTCGGAACTGTTTTTATTTTACACATAAAAGCGATTTAAAAATTAAGCTATAAAATGTGAACCTTAACAGTTATACAACGACTTAACACATTCCAATGCTAATTATCTATGTACTGTTGACAAGGTAACTGCATTTATAAACTATCGATTCAGTAAAAATCTGTTCTAATTTGAATTTTATGCGACTATAAATAAGGGTTACGATTTCAACTGCATTCATAAGTTTCAAGCACTTTCATTCGTTGCCGAGCGTTGTAAAATCGTTATCAGTAACTTCGAAGGTTACAATAACCAAACAGTTTAGTACACGTGCGATGTGGTCTCTACAGCGACACCCAGTCGCTGCAGATATTGCAAAAACTGCTACTTTATTACTTGATTATTTACATTCTCTAGATACGAATTAAATTGTAATTGTGTGTGCAGTTGTGGAAGGAACAAAAATAGGAACTGCACGACTTTGGTAATGGGTATTCCATGTTTCCCGTATCTCGGGGATCTTAAAATCTTCGATTAAGATATCTTCAAGAAGGCTCCGAATAGCTTCCACCAAAGTAGTTCATGGTATAATCCTCATTTAATTAAATTGAGAAAGTATTAACTCGACAATCTATTGTTGCAAAGCCAGGCCGTGGGCGATAGCTGAAGTATCCATCCAATACGACACACTGGGCTCGACGAGTAAACCTTGTTAACTAACATTTATCACGCTTATTTCACAGTTTATAACCTATTTTGAAATAATTCAAAAGATAATTGTATAATTAAGACACGAATGAGCTTACAACAAAAATCAATATAATTAATTAACTAAAATCACTACAGGAACGCTGACGTTAGATCGGCTTTTTTTATGTGGAATAAACATTTCCGAGCGTTGGTTTTCAACAATATTTTGGATGCTAATTAGTTTTTCGTGGCGCCTAATGAATTCCTTCTAAACAAAGTTGATAGTGGCAACATACCTGATTCTAATAACGTCAACGTAGAACTAAATGCATTGGCAATATACCATTGTATTGCCAATGCATTTATCTTTCCGCCTGTGCATATCTCAGGCCAGTAAACCAGGATAAGCCATAACAGCTGTTGTAAATTTATAGAAAAGCCATCATGCGCCATTACTGGCCTTGTAGCTAGGCTCGTAAATCTGACCCCACGCCTAAAACCAGTCTAGGCTTAGAAAATTAGGCCAGGAAAATCAATACCCACAGGCATAACACGCCTACTGCGCTAAAGAAACATAGTTCTTGTTACAATCGAATACGGTTATAGTGAAAATGGATCAAGGGAATTTCTGCTAATGGAATGGACAAATTCATTGAAAATGACTAGAGTCGACGCGTTTTTGATGTGCATTTGGTTTCTGTTTTCAGTAAAATTCCATTTCTGAAACATTTTTGTATGGTAAAAATCTAACAAAAACAAAAATTTTATAAGGATCCAGCATCTTTGGCATTCCACACAACTTGCAATTGCATCACCGCATTGCTACATACAATTATTTGAGCTGACATACACGTCTGACGCGTGACTTACGAGTTTCTTTGGAGGCTGCAGATGCAGTATGTTTCCTGGGTCATGGAGACTTAGGTCATTTCCTGACGGCTTCCGTGAATTTGTAACCAGTTATGATCAATGGTGAAGGATATGAGTACTTAACGGAAACCTATGAGAAAACGGTTTATGTTCAAATGTTTCTTGAGGATAAGTACGATGTTCAATAATATCGCGAGTAACGCAATTGTGTTTTGATGGCTTCGAGTCTCAAGTGACACTTTACTTACGGAAATTTTATATCAATAAGAATATCGCATTTTACATAATAATGTTTTGAAAAAAAAGGTCCCATCCAGATATACTGACGTAAATCGATTTCATATCAAAGTTCTACACTACTAAATGTTTTGATTTTTAATAATAATAATAATAATAAAAAAACTAAAACACTAAAAAAATATTCCAAATATTTCCCTATGCTACAAAATATTCGACCTTATGTTAATCAAATACCTTGAAGATGAAATGACAATCGATTCAGACATAAACAGACTTATGACATAATGAGATATAACTGGATGTTTTAATTAATGCGAACCTTGTTTACGAACCGCGGAATAATCTTTAAATAAGAGGACAAGATCTCAGGGAGCTGTTGTCAGGTCATTTTCATTCTCAAGAAATGAGGCTCCTTGTTTAGCATACAATAACTAAGCGAGGTTTGCCTCGTTAGGAACCGCAATGCTAATTCTCGAATGGCCTATATTGAACGACTATGAAAAGTTGGCCTTTCAATTAAGGAGTGAAAACTCGTTCAGACGTTGACAAGTCAGAGCTGAGCAATATTTTGCCTCAATAACGATGGTGAATTAATCGATTCTGAAAATTTCTTTAAGTGAAAGATGAGCAAAAGGGAAAGCCGGTTTTGGTAGTTACCTATTGAAAGCAATGCAACCTGTATCCATAGGAACCAGAGAAGTAAACTGTATCCAATCCATGTCCAATTCTTGTCATACGTCAAAGGGGACGTGACTTGTTTGAAAAGAATTTTATTTGGTGTCGACTTAAGTAGCTTTCGAAATTATTAAATAATATATAAAATAAACGAGCAATGTTATACACGAAAGAGTGGACTAAAATTAAAGATAGCTGCTCAGGACGGCGCACTCATAAGCCAAAATTGGGTTGGCCATACACTAATCTTAATTTGAATTATAGTCTGGTTAGGATCATGTCTGGAAAATCGATAAACTTTTTTGTTCACATTAAATATTATTGGATAGATAACAATTATATGGTATCTGACACACATGTTTATATAACAAAAACTTAGAAGCTCGACTAAACATTACGTAAAGAAAATGCTAAGCGGTCTTTCTCAATCAAACCAGTGAGGAGAAGTCAAACTCGTAACAGCAAACGTCATAAACCATAGATGTCAAAGCATTTGTCACCGGCAAGCATTCTCCAAGATACACAAACAGTTTAATCAGCTGAGCGACCCAAATAAACAATTCGAAAGGGACACATGTCGGAAAAAGCTGTGACGGTTGTCTATTTCGACCTCTTTTTGTCAGTAAATTTTATTTTTTTGTTGTTCCCGACGTAATTTTAAACTAGGAATTACGTAGTGTCGGAGAACGGCAATGTTTTGATTTGACAAGTCAGTCACGAAAAATTATTCATCAAAGCAACTTGAATCTATTTATTTATTATTTTCCGAGTTTATTATTCCAAATTACATAGTTAAGATATTTTATTATCGATAATCAAAGTTCTTTTTAAGAAACCTATATTTATTTTTTACGTTCACGAGTGTGCGTAGCCAAAATTGTTGGTAAGGATTCTCATTCATTAAAATTTATTTTATTGTTATTTTTTCTTTTCAGATCAAATTTAATTGTATTAATATTTCTGTTCTATTTTGTGTGACTATTTTTTATTTCAATTTTGTTTATATTTTTCTGTTTGTATTTACAGGCATTTTTGTATATTTTTAATTTTACCGAAAAAATAAACACAGAAGAGAATTTTGTGTTTTATTGAAACTACGCTACATACTGGCGCCCGAATATTCAAACGTAGTTTATGGAGAAGAGAGGAGAAATTGCAACAGAAGGAACAAAAGGAACAGAAGAATTGCAACATTAAAAATAATTTTTTTATAATTATTATTGAGGTCAGGCATAAAACTTTATTTGTTACCATTTTCAATCATTAACATTCACTATAATATATTTATATATGTATCTACTATAATATATCTACTATAATATATCAAAATACTGCTAAATTATTCAGACATTTAAGTTTCTTTAGTTTCTTTCGTTATAATATCCTTGAAGAAATTTTCTGAAGACACAACATTCTATAACCCAGTAATTTCACTATTTAAATAACATTTTCTATTCATTTTCATCACTTGAAAATACGTATATTTTTAAGGCTCTATTCTGCATAACGACTATTAACAAATTTGTTTCACTTTAACATTTTTTTTTTGATTTTGCAATGAATTTTTCACAATTAAATAAACCTGAAATAATTTATGAATTAAAAATCAGAAATATAAATTTTTCTTCGACGCAATCTGTAGACGAACTACGATCATTATTATTAAATATTAATGTAGATTCTGAAACAGAAATTTTACAAAATAGCCCTGAAGAATTTTCAGAAGATATTAATACCATTAAAAAAAAATTTAAAACTTGTTGAAGCTTGTATAAACTCTTATCCTATTAGGAAACAAAAAATTTCACCTTATTTAACTCATATAAGAACAAGATTAGGCCTCATTGACATTACATCAGATTTATCTTCAGAGCAGTTAGATTTAATAAATTCATGTTGGAATGATTTAACTCAATTAGACTCACGTTTTAAAAATTTGGAAAAATCACCAACACATTCCACATATCATTCCGCAGAATCTATACAAAATATTAATCTACAACCCCTTTCTTTTTTCGAAGCATTAACTGATAAGGTCAGTAAAATTACAGAAAATCGAACTAACAATGATTTAAAAAGATTTATTTATAAAGGTGAAGGTTGTCCAAAGGATTTTATTCAAAAACTTGAAGAATTTTCACAAATAAAAAATATTTCTGAAAAATCTTTATTCTCACATATTTATGATATTTTATCTGGATCTGCTCTTGATTGGTTTAGAGCTAGAAAGTCGACTATTAATGACTGGTCATCTTTCCGATCGGCATTGTTGAATGATTTTGCAATTACCGATTACGATTATAAACTAAAAAAAGTAATCGATGCTCGTAAACAAAAACATAATGAGAGAATTATCATCTACTTTGCTACAATGGAATCTCTTTTTTCAAAGCTCTTGGAACCAATGTCCGAAAAAGAAAAAATTAATACTCTTGTTAGAAATCTTAAACCTGAATTTACATTACGTCTTTCACCTACTGATTTACATACTGTAAATTCCCTCTTGGAATCATGCAAATTTACAGAAAGCATTCTCCAAGTTTCTAATAATACATCTTACTACTCTTCATCATCACCACCAGATCATTATCATTCTTTTCCTATTCCTTCTACATCAAATTCTAATAACAAATCGTATAATAATACTCTACTTTCACATAATCAACCATATATTCCTGAATTTCCTTTTAAAGCTTGTACATATAATTCCATAGCAGCTGTAGCTAATCCATTACCTAATACTGTAGCTGCAATTAATAAAAATCAGAATTTTTATAAATTCACTTGCCCACGTTGTAGATCTAATACACATTTATTAAAAGACTGTACTAACACTAATATAGTGTGTTTTCGTTGTGGAAAAAAAGACTTTATTACTAGTAAATGTCCTAATTGTAATAAGTCGATCTCAAAAAACTAAATTACGAGGAGTGCATAAACAAAAATAATGGTATTAAATCATCAAATTTTGACAAAAAAGATTGGGATACATGGTTAAAAACTTTAACAATTTTTTTTAAATCTTATAACACTTGTGCTCTCCTCTTTAATAAAACATCAGATTTTGAACGTCCTTATTTACATATAAAAGTAAACGATTTAATTTTAAATGGTCTTTTAGATAGTGGTAGTGCTATCACTATATTGGGTAATAATTCTCATAAAATTTTATCACAACATGGTCTTTTTATGCAAAAAAGCTGTTTAATAAAAGGTAATGTTGCAAACGGACAAACTATTTCTTCTATCGGCATTATTACTCTTCCTACTTTTTATAACAATAAATTTGCGTTAATTACAGCTCATGTGATCCCAGAAATCACTGAATCACTCATTTTGGGTATTGATTTTTGGAAAACTTTTAATCTTGCTCCGGATATTCTTAGTAATATCACATTACAACCTTCAAATTTAAACTCATCTTTTCTCATTAATACAGATTCTAACTTTCATTTACATGAATACCATTCTTTAACAGACACACAAAAAATTATTGCAGATGCAATTATGGAAAAGTTTAGGTTAATTTCAACTGAATGTAAACCTTTAGGTTGTACTCACTTAGTCGAACATTTCATCGACACTGGAGACCATCCACCTATTCGTCAACGCTGTTACAGACTTTCTCCTGAGAAACAAAAAGCTCTTTGTAAAGAAGTTGATGATATGTTACAATTAGATGTCATTGAACCCAGTGACAGCCCATGGCTGAACCCAATTATTATTACACCTAAAAAAGATGGTACTTGGCGATTTTGTATTGATAGTCGTAAATTAAACGATATCACAAAAAAAGATGCTTACAAACTTCCTTTCATTTCTGATATATTAGATAACCTTAAAGATGCTAAATTTATATCATCTATTGACATTGCTAAAGCGTTTTGGAATATTCCCTTAAAAAAAGAGGATAAACTCAAAACTGCATTCCATGTTCCAGGCCGAGGAATGTTTCAATTTAAAGTTATGCCATTTGGTTTAACTAATGCACCTGCTACTCAACAAAGATTCATTGAAAATCTACTAAATGATCTTACAAATGATAATAATGTTTTCTATTTTATCGACGATATAGTCTGTATTTCTCAAACCTTTGAACAACATGTCGATATACTTACTAAAATTCTTAAAAAACTTTCAGATGCCAATCTCACAGTCAATTTTCCAAAATGTTCATTTTTCCGGAAAGAATTAAAGTACTTAGGCTATGTAGTTAATGAAAATGGTTTAAAAACGGATCCTAAAAAAGTTCAAGCTATTCTTGATATACAAACTCCAAAATCTGCTAAGGAGGTCAAACGTTTTTTGGGTACTGCCAGCTGGTACAGACGTTTTGTACCTAATTTAAGCACTCTTGCAGCACCGTTAACTAAATTAACTTCTACAAGCAAAAAATCACCTCCATTTAAGTGGTCTGATGAAGCTGAAATTGCTTTCAAGGCTATTAAGCAAGCTTTAATTAGTACACCAGTTCTGGCATGTCCAGATTTCTCTAAACCATTTGCTGTTCATTGTGATGCCTCTTCCTACGGCATTGGCGCAATGTTAACTCAGGAAGTCGATAATATTGATAAACCTATTGCTTATATGAGTAAATCACTTACAGGCGCTCAAAAGAATTATTCAGTCACTGAACGTGAACTTTTAAGTGTTATTACGGCACTAGAACATTGGCGTTGTTATTTAGATAATGGATTACAATTTACAATTTATACTGATCACGCAGCCCTTCAATGGTTTATGCATTTAAATAATCCTACTGGCAGATTAGCTCGATGGAGTATTCGTTTATCTATGTTTAATTTCGTAATTAAACACAAAAAAGGCTCAGATCATGTCGTACCAGATACTTTATCACGTATAAAACCAATTGATTTAATTAATTTTTCTACTTCTCAAACTAAAGACACTTGGTATTTAGCAATTTATAATAAATGTTTATCATTTCCTTCTAGTACTCCGGATTACATGATTCATAATAATAAATTGTTTAGATTTTGTAGATCTAACACATTATTTAACTCTGAATTTAATTGGAAACAAGTAATACCATTAGAATTTAGGGAATCTGTTATTACACAAAATCATTCTACTCCCCAAACGGCACATTTTGGTATTTTTAAAACATACCATAGAATTAAAAATCTCTATTTTTGGCCTGGCATGTATAAAGACGTAGCCATGTTTATTGCTAAGTGCGAGACTTGTTTAGCTACCAAGCACCAAAATCAAAACTTAATTGGTTTAATGGGCAAACCCAAACATTGTTCACGCCCTTTCCAATGTTTATCCATAGATTTGATAGGTCCACTTCCTACTTCACGTAAGCAGAATAGATTTCTATTTGTAGTTACTTGTTGTTGTTCCAAATATTGTTTGTTATTTCCAATAAAACATGCAACCGCTTCTATTATTCGCCATATATTGGACAATTTAGTTTTTATGGTTTATGGAGTTCCAGAAACTATTATATTAGATAATGGTCCTCAAATGATAAGTACAGAATTATCTGAATTATTTAAATTTTACAACATACCAAAAATACATTACACCCCACGTTACTGTCCACAGGTTAACACCGTTGAGCGTTACAATAAAACTATTGTAACGGCGATTGCAGCTTTTTTAGATAAAGATCACAGAACTTGGGATACCTATATAAACAAAATACAGTTTGCTATTAATACTGCGGTTAATGAAACCACAAAATTCACTCCATCATTTTTAGTATTTGGTAGAGAAGCTGTTACATGTGGATCTATCTACAAAAATAAAGATTCCAGAGATGAACTAATTTTCAGTCCTAGGGATGTATATGCTGAAAACATAGGACAATTAATACCTATCTTTTCCGAAGTACAGAAACGGTTATTTAATGCACATCAATATAATGCAACTTATTATAACAAACATCATCAGAATTTAGAATTTAATAACGGTGATATTGTTTGGAGGCGAAACCATGTAATAAGTTCCTCTAAAAAACATTTTTGTGCTAAGTTTGCACCCAAATTTATTAAATGTAAAGTTTCAAATAAAGTTTCACCATTAATTTACGATTTAGTGGATATGAATAATAACCCATTAGGTCGTTGGCATATCAGAGACATTAAACCTCTACCGCGTTTAACTTCTTCTTTGAGTGACTAGATTGGTTGTTACCAATTACTTTATATGAATTCATATATAATTATTGCTCATTATCTCACGGCGAGCATAAGCCGATTCTTTTTGTCTTATTTTTTTTCTCTATGCACCTCATTATCGTTTGGCTATACCATTAACATTGACGTTGGTCAAAACTTATAATTAATTATCATCATCGTAGTATTAGGTTAACTTTTTGTGTAATTTATTTAATATTTGCAATTCTAATTTTTTCTTCTCAATTTTTTTTTTTTTTTCAAGCGGTTTGCAACTTGTAAAATTAAGCCTTCTGCACGAGCGTTTATTAAGGTAACTCGTTAAACTAAACCATACCTATGTGTATTATTTATACACTTGAATCACTTTCCTGTGAGAATTATTTTCATATGTTTATTACATAAATATTTTAATTACTTCACAAAAGACCCTTGGATTTTATTTAAAAGTCAATGTTTCACGACTGGCTATGATTTTCTTTTCTTTCCGGCATATTTATTTCAGTCTTTAACTGAAACTTGTTTATAGTAATCACCGTGCGGGAGTTAGCGACACGTTAAAGAAGCCATAAGCTATTAATATTTTCAGCGGATGGCAACTATTAAAGCCTTTTGCCGTTGCGTTCAACTCTATTGAGTTGACTTATTTAGGATACGATTCCTCATAAGCAACTCTAACTGCATGACGTTTTATTTCCAGTAGTTGGAATAAGACTAGTATGATAGAGAATGTATGTTGTAATTATAATGTACGTTGATGGAGTTGAACGATGTATATTAACATTGTATATTCCAGGAACATGTTAAAAATTCTATCATTCATGAACCATGTAATTTAAGATAATTATTTAGGATTTTTTTTTTTTTTCTCTCTCTCGTCTGTTTTGTTTTCTTTTTCTATTAAGTAACTTGTTGATAAGCATTATATCAGTATTATTTTTTTTTTTTTCATATATACAGGATGTTTTTTCAAAAAAATTCTTCTATAGGATGTTAATATTAATTTTCATTTTGCTTTTAATTATTATTTTTTTTTTTTATTGTTCTTTCATTTAGCAGATTAAATATTAAAATTCGATATGTATATGCGGTTTATTTTGATTTGGTTTGAATTTGAAATTTTACTAAAAAAAAATCTTTCAGATTTTTTTTTTCCCGGCCCCCGGGGTATTGTGACGGTTGTCTATTTCGACCTCTTTTTGTCAGTAAATTTTATTTTTTTGTTGTTCCCGACGTAATTTTAAACTAGGAATTACGTAGTGTCGGAGAACGGCAATGTTTTGATTTGACAAGTCAGTCACGAAAAATTATTCATCAAAGCAACTTGAATCTATTTATTTATTATTTTCCGAGTTTATTATTCCAAATTACATAGTTAAGATATTTTATTATCGATAATCAAAGTTCTTTTTAAGAAACCTATATTTATTTTTTACGTTCACGAGTGTGCGTAGCCAAAATTGTTGGTAAGGATTCTCATTCATTAAAATTTATTTTATTGTTATTTTTTCTTTTCAGATCAAATTTAATTGTATTAATATTTCTGTTCTATTTTGTGTGACTATTTTTTATTTCAATTTTGTTTATATTTTTCTGTTTGTATTTACAGGCATTTTTGTATATTTTTAATTTTACCGAAAAAATAAACACAGAAGAGAATTTTGTGTTTTATTGAAACTACGCTACAAAGCCGCGTGTGTGATGTTGTGCACGTACACGGTCCACACAGTAAAAACATTTCTAGGACAAGGTCTTGTCTATTCGGCAATACTGTAGAATGTTCTATAGCAGATATTTTCAGAAGCTTATTGTTATTACAATTTCTACTTCTATTTTAAATAACTCCAAAAAAGCACTAGTCTTTCTTTTTTCAGTGACGTGTCGTAAAGACTTTTTAATTATCAACTTCAAAGTTAGGTAAGTATAAATCGATCATTCGTAAACTTCAGTAAAATTATTTTTAGATGAAAACAAGTCCGTGCTTTCACCAAGTGGTGCTTCCAAAATAGTAAATAAGCTTAAGTTACTTTGATGAATTATAATAGCTGCACAGATTAACCCATATGAATTTTATTTCATATTATTACTTGACGGCGCTCCACATGCAAAAACAGTCCTCTCGGTATTCATGAAAAACTAATAAGGTTTTTTGTGAAAAACCATTAGGTACATATTTATATTTTTAAGTAATTTAAAAAAAAACAGAGGTCACGAACGTTAGTAAAGATTACTATGCAAAAGACATTATGCAAAACATAGAGATTTAACAATACTTTTTGTAATTGTAATTAACAAACGATACCAGGAATATAAGTAAATAAGTACTTTATCTGCCACTGGCCGTGACCTCAAGATGTAACCGTTTAGGGATAAAAACATGATAAAAATAACTTGTTTTTTCAATAACGAATCAACAAAGAGAAACTGTTAAAATGTATAATCGATTTGACAGGTAAAATACAAAAAATACAATTACTGTTAGAATCCCCTATTAGTGACGTATACGATTACGTGTTTACTTCGACTTGTTTTCCAACTACCCGCATAAATGAAACCGACCAACAACTCGGTCACAATGTTATTCTTTAAGGTAGGTTCAATTGTATGGTTTCATTAAGTATACATGCGGGTTTGTGGCAATAGGGTTACTAATAAAGATTTTTTTATATACTGTATATAATATTACAAATAAATCCTGTATGGAGAATAATTTTTATTTATTTATAGTAAAGTTGTGTCAAAGTTATTCCCCATATACAAAATATCTGAGCATTATAAAATCAGTTCTTATTTGATAATAATCCAAGCGAACTTTTTATATTAACAATTGGCAGGCATTTGTCTTCTATCTCACCTGGTGAAAAGTATACATGAAGAGGAGGATGTTTACTTTTGAAAACCCCGGGATTGCATTTATCTGCAAAAAAACAGACGGAGGCAGTTCGTTCCATAACCACATTCTTAGTTTGATAAAAATGTATTGAATCACATTGAGAAAATACAAATACTAAGGTTAAATAACTTATTTATTTATTTACTATTTAGAACATAGAACTGTATTAACTATTTTGCAATATCATTTCATTTTTGTTAACTTCTTTGACGCACGACTATATTGAAGTCTAAGTGAAGTCTTGGCAATAAACAAAAATTTTTCAAGAAATAAATATCATAACGTGAGCCCTACGCAGACTTAGGTACGTGTGCCGATTGAGGTTATTCGAGACGCCAGCACCACAGGGATAAATACCGTCTGCACTTTATATAACCACAAATGCACCGTTCAAGGTTAGCTGTACGTGTATAATATAAAAACACCCGTTTTATAATTGGTTCTATCTGTAATAGTTTTATCACTAACTTGTTACTTGTGCATAAGTGTAAATCCACCAAAAGGCCTAACCTCCTTCTGTTTATTAGCTGCAATGAATTTTCTAGAATTCACAGGATTTCAGAATAGTTCACATAACGAATAAAAGAATCGTGTTTTGAACATGGTGCAAAAAAATTCTCCTTTACAAATTTCTATTGAAATTTAAGAAATGTTTCAACATTTGAGCAAAACATTACGTGAACATTAAGTATCATGAGCAAAACGTATCGAATTCAAAGAATTTTCTCTACTAAAATAGCAGTGAGTAGAATGTTTTACTTAAAAACTTTTACTTTAAAACAGTTTCAAAAAAGGGGTATCGTAAGTAACGATTTGGAAAGAAAGTATAGCTTCAACAAATCAAAGTAAATAAGAATTTACCTGAAAAATTGCATCAAATAATTACAAAACAAAGAAAATAACTGCTTTAAATAGGGTCAAATTAATGACAGCAGCTCCTCAACTTAGGGCTGCCAATAATTTTCCCTCTCATTTCAATATTAATTCCGATTGACGTAAAGTCGTCGATTTTAGCATTAAGTCCGCAGTCTGGTCGCAGACGGTCGAGGTCATAATACCGGGGGTGGCCAAGGGGGTTCAACTTCATACGACCTTGATCAGTCTATATATACACCTGGTTTTGCGACGTTATTAAATTATTTTTATGAGTAGGATATTGATATGATTTACGAGTTGTTGTTTGCTAATTTGAGAGATCTCTGAGTATGATTATTTGGGTAATGCGATCCTAGTTGGAAAAACGTTTAAGGTTTGATCACCTACCAATAAGAGGCGCTTCCTCATATTTTGGACCCAGCATTAATCTGCGTTGCAGGGCTCGAAAACGTATATGCGTTCGGGTATAGAGCCGGGCTCTTATGTTTTGGCGAAATGAACTGAATGCTCCATAACCCGAATGCGCACTACTCGATCGGAAATTACCGAATACGTTATGAAATTATGTATGTAGTATTGTAGTATTGCTTCGGGCCGGCTTGTCGATCAACAAATACTGATGAGCCGAAAGTGTCGGCCCGAAATGAAGGTAGCTTAAGGCTTTTGAATATAAGAACGATTTTGAAGTAACAACTATGTTGTGCTTGGAGCTTACGGATTCTATTTCGGTACTTCTTCATAATTTAGTCTTTTCTGTAGAATATGAAGTAACATGGAGTTATTTTATCGGCGTTTTGGAAAAGGCAAATCAATACTGTTTTACATATTGATTATTGAGTGAATTACACCATATTTTCGCGTACCTATTGCTAAAATCATCCGCCTATATCTTAAGCCAGAATTGTGTCATAAATGAAACCCACGAACAAAAAGCACCGCAATCGTCAGTACTACGTACCAAAAATTCAATACAAAATTGGATCGAGTAAACTGAGGCCCGAAAAATTACCTATCGTCGTTCCCTCTTGTATGTGACATAGAAAACCTTTCTGTTCTGTTTTTATTTGGCTTATTTTCGTCAATCCGATATTGTTATACGATAGCTAAGCGAATTCCATTCCCATAAGAGAATGTATACCTCCTTTCAAGATTATCCTTTATAGATATTTAATTTTCAAAGCTCTCAGAAACTTACTTCTAGTCACGACAGAGAACTAAAATGCCTTGAGTTAAAAATAGGTCTTACAAAAATAACTTTCAGCTTTAATTTCATTTGGATACACTAACTGACTGATTAATAACGATAGTGGGATACCTCTGTTATACATATACAACTTTGAGTATTAATTCATGTTCCACTCTTGCACAGTCACTGCTAATGGAAAATGTAAATACATGCAATATTGATTTCAACTTTAAACATGTTACTGTTCCACAAGTTTTAAATGCATTTAAAAGCATTAAAGTAAACAATATTATTAGATTTCGATGGAATTTCTGTTAAAATTATTCAATCCGTCATTGATGGGATAGCCCCGCACTTAGCCAGTATATTTAATGACTGTGTCGATAATGGTGTATTTCCTGATTTAATGAAATTGAGTAAGGTCTATCCAATATTCAAAGCAGGTAATATGTCTGACCCTAACAATTTTAGACCTATATCTATACTACCAACGCTCAGTAATATTTTTGAAAAAATTATTTTAAATCTTTTTATGGCAATAATTTAATGAATTTTAAGCAATTTGGTTTCACGCGGGATCGCCTAACAACCGATGCCGGTGTAGAGCTCATAAAACACGTATTCAGCGCCGGGGAGGAGTCGTGTGATGCGATTGGTGTCTTTTGTTACTTGTCCAAGGCGTTCGACTGTGTGGATCATACTACTCTACTCATGAAACTGCACCATTACGGCATAAAAAACCGAGCGCTTGCCTTCATTAAATCATATATTTCTAATAGAAAATAGAAAGTTGCAATAAATGGAGAAAAATCATCAGGATCGGCAGTGACAATGGGTGTGCCTTAGGACTCAGTTCTTGGTCCTTTCCTATTTTTAGTATATATAAATGATCTGCCATCGGTCGTTATGAATCAATGCGAGGTCATATTGTATGCTGACGAGACTTCCTTCTTATTTAAAATCAAAAGACAAGAAACTGACTATCGAGCAGTAAACACATCTCCAACACAGAGAATGGGCTCTCAGCTAATAATTTGTTCCTCAATGAAAAAAAAACTAAATGTGTTAAGTTCACATTGCCAAATGTCAAACAGGTATACACAAACATTGTAGTAAAGAGCCAGGTACTGACTCCTGTAAACTCAACTGTATTTCTGGGCATAACCTTAGACGCCAAACTCCAGTGGGGACAGCATGTTGATGGTTTAGCGAAAAGGCTTGGCTCTGCCGCATATGCTGTTAAAAAATGAGACAACTTTCAAATGAAACAACTGCTCGTTTAGTCTATTTCGATAACTTCCAAAGCCTCATGACATATGGCATTCTGTTGTGGGGGAGTGCTGCCGACATCGATACTATATTTATTCTGTAGAAAAGGGCTGTTCGCGCAATCTATCAGCTCGGTCCAAGGGTGTCACTTAGAAATAAATTTAAGGAAAGATCTGCACAATGTTAACACAAGAGGAAAAAATATGCTGGCAAGTCATAATAGTAGGCTTCATAAAGTCACTAACTCATTAATGGGTCGATGTTTACGCTTTTATAATAGTTACTTGAGGAAAGTTATATGCCACTCATCTGGAAAATAGCTCTTATTGTACCTGTGCATAAGAAAGGACTTAAATCATCTATTGAAAATTACAGACCCATATCAAAATTAAACACTCTTAGCAAAGTGATGGAGAGAATTGTCCATAATCGTTTGTACCACACTATTGCACGCTCTATTCCAACTCAACAACACGGATTCATGAAGGGTCGTTCGACAAATACTAACTTGGCAATTAGGGGGCTTCGCAGGGGTCAATTCTTGGACCTTTGCTATATGTGGCATACTTGTATGACATAGACAAGTGTTTTGGGTTTTCTAAGTATCTAATGTACGCCGATGACACAAAAATTTACAAGACTGTAAATAACATTACGGATTGCTTAAACCTACAAGAAGACCTAAACCGTTTACAGGTGTACTATACTGATGATCGCATTTCTATAAATGTTGAAAAATGCGTGATTGTAACATTCAAGCGAAAGAAAAAGAAAATTATCCTTGATTACATGGTAAATAACGCGATTCTTAGTAGGATGGAGACGGTGAGGGACCTTGGACTAATTCTTGATTCGAAGTAGCTTTTCACTGATCACATTGATAATATGGTTCATAAAGCATATAAAAGTTTAGGTTTCATTTTGAGAGTGACTAGGCCATTTTCTGATATTTACTGTATAAAAGTTTTATATTATACATACACTCGGCGTCACAAAAATCGCACCTTTATGTTTTTTTCAGTAAATTGCTCCTAGAATCTGGCCCATAAATACCACGCGTGAAAAAGAAATATCATTGTAAAGTGCACTTCAATACCTTTACATTTATTACCTGTATGATTAAAAAATGAATTACCATTTCTAACCAGGGACCAATCAATAAGATATTGGAAAAAAATGCTCACTTAAGGAGCGCTAGTTGGGCTACCTTAAAAGGGTATAAAATGTTATGTCCAGGTAAGAAATGGGTCAGTCGCTACTCAGACTTTAGAGTGAACACACTGGAACAATATACGCAAAAGAACTGTACCTGAAGATGGATACAACCCCTGAAGAAGCCGCTCAAATCGTTGCTCTATTGCAAACAGGACTGCGACAGGTTGACGTTGCTCGACAGTTGAACCTTAGCCGATTTGCAGTACGACGAGTATACCAACGGTTCCGTGAGACTAGTGGCTATACCCGAAGAATTGGATCCGGAAGAAAACGTTGTACATCAGAAAGAGACGACCATTTCATTGTGTCACCGTCGTTGCGCCACCGCTTCAGCAATGCTGTTGAGGTGCAACAAGTGCTCCGGTCAGCTCGTAGAACGTCTGTGAGTGTCTCTACGATTAGAAGAAGATTGAGAGAAAAGGAATTAGAGGCCCAAAATTGACCGTGCGACATCGGAGAGAGCGGTTACAATTTGCTCAGGAGCATGTCAACTGGACGCTTGACCAGTGGAGGGCCGTTCTCTTTACCGATGAGACACGAGTATGTCTTTTCTGCAACGATAGACGTAGAATGGTATACCGAAGAAGAGGAGAACGTTTTACCCAAGCGTGTATAGAGGAATCCGTCGAATACGGAGGTGGTTCCTGTATGTTCTGGGGTGGCATATCCGTTGAAGGGAAAACGGAACTTGTGTGCGTCTCTCGGACTGGCGGTGGTCGCGGGCAAGGGTCGCTGAATGCTGGGCGGTACATAACAGAAATCTTACAAGACCACGTGGTCCCGTATGCCGGTTTTGTTGGCGATGGTTTCATGTTAATGCACGATAACGCCCGTTGCCACACTGCGTTTTCTGTGCTGACTACTTGGAAGAGGTTGAGATTCCTGTTATGCAGTCGCCAGCACGAAGCCCAGACCTAAACCCGATCGAGCATCTCTGGGACGATGTAAAGAGACACATACGAGCACGTGATCCTGCTCCCACCACTCTCCAAGAACTTCAGGATGCCGTGAAGGAAGAATGGGAGAACATACCCCAAGAGAGAGTGGTGACCCTCGTGAGGTCCATGAAGGATCGGATGGAAGCTGTCATCAAAGCAAGGGGAGGAAACACTAAATTTTAAGGACTGATTTGAGATTTTTTTAAGTTTTTGTAACTTTTATCCTTTTTAAGATTTTTTTATTACAAGCTTTAAAACATATACACATGTTTGTAATTTCTAATAGGCAATTAAATAACCTTTCCAATGATATCCTACAATCATACCCTTACTATGGACAAAGTTTGAGTAAAAGTATTTTAAAGTTGCTTTTTCGAAAGGTGCGATTTTTGTGACGCCGAGTGTATGTTCGTAGTATCCTTGAGTACTGCTCTAACGTTTGGAACCCTATGTATGATGTTTACTTGGTTAATATAGAGGCAATCCAACGTTAGTTTATTAAACATTAAAAATTTGGCACAATCGCCACTGACAATGGTTACACAGAATCATGTAAGCAACATAACCTCCTATCTCTTGAAAATCGACGCACTTTGCTTGATATGACATTTTTACATGGAATTTGCAATAACACCATAGACTCTATAGAATTAACCACATTGACCCTATGTCTACGCACACCTAGTAAGCGAACTAGACATACGCAACTTTTTCACATTCCAGCAGCCCACACTAATTACGCTATAAATTCTGTCATATGCCGAATCCAGAATAAATATAATAAGCATTTTACATCTGCTGATATTTTTAGTAGTAGCAAGCAACGTTTCAAAAACCAAATTATGAAAGATTTTCACTTAACTACTGCTATATATATATACACACACACACACCCCTACATTTCTCGCTCCGATCGCCACGCGGTGCGGACGTGCAAGACCCAGTTCTCCGTTGATCGGTCCCTTCCCGATATTCCGTGGCGCTCAGTCTACTGACGTCACGGTTTAGCGTGTTGGTTCCGTGCTACGGTTTTCAAGGTTTTTCTACTCTCTCTGAGTGCTATCGAAGTGCGATTTTTCTCTGCGACTAAGCCCCTTAGTCTTCAAAGTGCTGTGCTAAGTTGTGTTGTGCTTGTGCTGAGTGCAGTGTTGTGCCCAGCGTAAGTAGTCTGGTCTCAGTACAAAGGATACTTAACGGTGACAACGAATTTGTACTGAACCAGTTCTTTTATTTTTAAACTATTTCTCTATTTTATTTATTTTTTCTTTTCTCCTACTTTCATATTTATTTTTATCATATCTGTGTGTTTTCGTGTGTATTTGTCCTTTCTGTCGGTAAAGGTTGACCCTAACGCGGTCAACTCTTTACCTGCGTACCCTTTTTTAGGTTTCTAGGTAGCGGCCTTCGGCGTACTACGGTTAGTTTTAAGTTATTCTCCCCAGCCCCCCTACCGCTGGTAGGGAGGTTAGCCGCTAGGGTTCGCTAGGTTTTATTTAGGAACTCTAGGCATATATATATTGTTGTCCCTCCCCAACCCCTCCGCAATGGCTTCCCTAAGCCCCGAGGAGGTTCTCAACAAGCTGATCGCTGATTACGACGCCCAAGGCACTCATTGCCCTCCTCATATGATTCGCACACTGCAATCCTTTCTCCCTCTAATCATGGCACTGATCACACCGGCCCCTCAGGCCACCTCCGTCCCTCAGACCGCTCTGGTCTTAGGCCCTCCCGCGTCCCCTTCCTCCAGTGACATGGAGTGCGAAGTAGACGCCCCTCCGCACCGCAAGCGCGCACCCGCGACCGAGTCGTCCTCGGACGCCACCCCAACTGGCCCTGAGTCTCCCTCTTTTACGCTAGTTAAGAAGCGCTCTAAGAAGCGCTCGAAACAAGCCCCGGCGCCCTCGACGCCCGTCCCTACACCCCCTGCGGCGTCTTCAACGCCAGCTGCCCCGGTGTCTTCAACACCCGCTCCGGCCCCAACTTCTGTCAAGGCCAAGGTCCCACCACCCGTTTTCCTTCGGGAAAAGGGTAAATGGACTGAGGTTTTGACATTGTGCAATGAGCACAAGATCCATTACACCCGAGCGGCCAACTCGGGTGAATCTATTAAAATCTTAGTCTCGTCGATAGACGACTTTCGTGCTTTAACAAAGCTCCTCACCGATAAGCAATATGTTTATCACACTTATGCTCTGTCAGAAGAGCGTAAGATCAGAGCGGTACTCAGGGGAGTCCCGTTCGAATTATCGAACGAGGCTATCTTGGAGGATCTGCAGTCCCAAGGCTTCCCGGCACTCGCGGTGCATAAAATGCACAGCAAGTACGGGAGGCGTCACCGTCTCGCTTTGGTGGTTCTCGCCAACGTCCCCAAGTCCAGGGAGATCCTGAAAGGGGTTAGCACTATATGCGGCCTCTCTGGGATCTCGATCGAGGCGCCTCATCGCCGCGGTCATCCCGGCCAGTGCCATCGGTGCCAGTTGTACGGGCACGCGGCGGCCAACTGCCGCGCACCGCCCAGGTGCGTCAAGTGCCTGGTCCCTCACTTCACTAAGGAGTGCAATCGCACTCCTGAAACTCCCTCTCCTCCCGATTGCGTGCTTTGTGGCCAGTCCGGCCACACCGCAAATTACAGGGGCTGCCCTCGTGTATGTACCCCGTTGTATGCGTTCCAATTCCAAGAGGGCGGCACCCAAACAGGCCCCACCCCTTTCTCAGGAAAACTTTCCGCCGCTACGTAGTCGGGTTCCTCCGGCAAAGCCTACACAGTCCAGGCTTGCTCCAGAAAACTGGAGGCTGCGCCCCGCATCGAATCCCATACCGGCTCCTCGCCCATACAAACCCACTCCTCAATCCTCCGTAGCAGACGATATGCGTATCGCCCAACTTCCCGACGGGTGTCGCTTCCGATGAAGGCTAACGGTAAAATTTTACTACAGCCGCCAACAGGTGGTTTTTAGTGGGTAGGTGCCATTCTGGTGAGTCCCACATAACCCCCCGCAGAAGACGGTATTTTCCTGCGGGCGGTATGCATGACGCATCTTCCACCTCCCTCCCGCGAGGGTGCCTCGGCAGCAAAAAAAAAAAAAAAACACTCCTACTTCACGCACATATTATGGCTTCTTTTTATAATTTTTTTTAAATATGTATTTTGTTATTTTTTGATCGAAATGGGTAAGAATTTTTGATCTGTACAATACAGCTGTGCCTTATACGTTAATTTATTTTAAAAACGAAAAATCCGTAATTGGCAATAAGTTAAGTTTTTATACGGTGAATATTATACCAACGCATAAATTTTTTTAATTTTATATTGAGTGCTGTGGATTTTTGTAAATAAATAAAATAAAAAATAAAAATATCCAAGATCTTCCTATTGACAAATTCAAAGAAACTAGAAAGCAGAAGTTGTGTGCTAAAACATGTGATTATTTGGATGATAAAAGCCCTTGGGTATAATCCACGCATTAACAGGATTTTACTAGTATTTATAACAAAACATGTGTAATGTGTCTGTTTGCTCGTTGAGTTCATCGTCCCGATGAATCTCTAAAGCGTAATTGTCACTAAAGTACGTCTTCTTATTGTAGCGTCGGGTGACGGGTCGCTCACTTCCCTCTAATATGGTTGAGGAGGGCGATGGCTGGATCCCCCGTTAACTCGTGAACGAGTGCCGTTTGAGGGTGTTCGTCGTTTGGATACTTGAGGGGAGGGACTTGCCGTGATAACGAATGCAGATAAGAATAACTTTGTATTCACATAAAGAGACTCTGTAAATTTATTTTGAAAAAAATATACCCGTGAAGTTTCTTGCCAGTTCTTCTTCACGAAGGTTTTTTCGAACTGCATGTTTTATTTGACGTCAATAAGAACAAATAATTGTCAATGTTGAGAAATAAATATTTCATTTCATTTCAACTAAGGTTCCAACGAGGTTCCATATACAACTAAGGGATCACTACGAAATGCTCATTCAGATATCACCTTTTAAGTGTTATGGGTAAACATTTCTATAAAATAGTAAATAATGGCTTACCACTCGAATTCGTTTAAATTCACCAGAATTTCAAATTTTCAAATTACCTGAAAATAAGTAAAAATAATATTTACTTTCAAGATAAATGATTATCGGAAAAAATTAACTATGTTTAGTTTTAAAGTTTAATAGAATAATATTATTTAGTTTTCAAGTTGAATAGAATAATTTTTTGCAGCTTTATCAAATGTAAATGTTGTGTACAACTTTAATTGGTTTGCAAACTTACAAATGTTATATAATGTAAATGTTGTTTTTAGTTTGTAAGCTGTTCCTAAATAAATAAAATAAAATGTTTTTAATCTAATTTTTAAGGGTTTGCAAGCTTTTCTCAGATGTCCGTAAGCTATTTACTGCAGTTCCATGCAGACTCCTCAGATAATTAAAAAGCTTTCGATCCAACGCAACGCGGTAATCCCGCCAGCCTTCTGGTCATTTTGTCTTATTTACACAGTTCCTTGTTTTTTTTCCCTATCGCAGATTAGTAAACATTTTAGTCTGTAAATAAATGTATCATCTTATAATATTAAATATTCTTAGTTTGTAAATGAATAATTTGTATTACAGTATAATTAAACATCGTTTTGAATAAATACAACAAGTCACATTCGCAAGGAACATGTCAGATATCCATGTAGTGTAAAAAAATATCTACTTCTTAAATTTTTAGGCATTGTAATATACACCTCAGCAGTCTACCAGGGCTGTGACCACCATTTAGAACACGGCAAAAAGAATATCAACCATATAAGTCGATCTGAGATAAAATAGATATACCTACGCATAGTAGGTATTATAGGACGTCTTGCGCTTTTGTTATGACCCTACCGGAAACTACTTATAAGCCGAGTCTTTACTGTCTGTGTCCCTCTGTTGTTCGAATCAATAAATATAGTTCGTATTAAACTTATAAAGGCGTTTGAAGATTCGAAGAGTTCATAACCATGAACGTTTTGTTTTTTTTTTTAAATCGCAGGGCACGACGGTACTCGAAGGATCAAAAAAAATAAAAGCCACAATGCTCTATAGTGTTACATATAAGAGTTATGCACTACAGAGTTAACCTACAAAGAGTGGAAAGGTCTGTCTGCATCTGAAACTTTCAAGCGTGAAGAGGTACCTCTTGGGCAAGCGCGTACCATTCTAGTCTTCATCATCACTTATCATCAGGTAAAAATGCTTATTTTATAGAAGAACTGCTATATGGACTCACCGTATTATGTAGAAAAGCTTCAAATCAGAGATATAAAATATCTCTATATAAAACTTTTTTACGATCTTTTTTTTGCGAATAACTCTGATATGTGATCTGTAGCAAATGTTTTAGCTTAGAGTGTCGCCAATCGCTATATATAGACAACACCGACGCCGTGATAATGAAAAAAAAAATCTTCAAACCTCTTTGGTCAATATTGAAGATACATTAAACTTTAACTCGTTTTTATTTTGAATACAAAAAATACCCATAAGAACACACTGACTTGATATCATAGAGCGAGCTCGGGAGAAACGGGGAATAACTAATCACAAAACATTCATGACCATCAAACCTTTTTTCTCCATCATTAAAATTATGGGGGCCAGGACTTCCGAAACCTAGATTTAAAAGAAAAGGTTTGCGCGTTTTCATACGCGTAGTCCTAAATTAGTAATTTTTAAAATGTGTTACTTTCGGGCAATGTAATGATGAAAGAGAACTTAAATCTATTCTTATTTTATTACAAATAAAACAAACCTTATTATACAATATCAGCGTGGATCAATCGCGTAACAACCAGAATATCGTATCCGTTCGTGACCATAGTTTTTCGTTGCGTTTTTTTTTACTGGGGAAAGTTACTTAGAATTGTGGTCTAAGATCGTGTGTAATTTTTTTTACATTAATTTTTTTACGGAAAAAAAGCCACAAGTATAGTTATATTAAATACAGAAGCCGCAGATTTGTTTTTAATACATGTTTCTACAATGAACTGAAGTATTATATTTTGACATATTTTCAATTAATTCAATTTTAAAAACACGTGAAATCTTACAAAACTCATCTTTTTTTCAATGTATATTTCAAAAAGATTGAAGTTACCGCAAATCTATTTTGTATTTTTGTTTGTATGTCATTTGTGATTTCACAATACAACTCTTTCCTTTATGAAAAAAATTTTGTAAAAAGTAATGATATATTTGATTTGTCTCGTACACAATATGTATACAATTTCTACAATACAAGTCCTGGAATGCTTTAATTTAGCCATATTTCAATATAATACTGTAATCTGGTTTATTATGTTCAAAGTCTTATCTTTTCTATTGATCTGTGATGATAGGAGTTATCGCAGCAAACAATCTGATGACTATACGATATTATGTTTTTGGTTTTATCAGCTGAATGCGGAAATATTTAGCTAGACATAATATAACAATATAAGACGCATAAAATTATCCTGAAGGGTGAGTTTCCTCTATACCTGAGGTCCTGGATTCGATTTATGGTATTATTTTTATCAAATGAGAGAATGACATTCAAATACTCCTATAATTCTAGACTAGCTTTTACCCGCGGCTTCGCTCGCGTGAAATATAGGAAGCGATAAATTTGCTGGCTTGTTTTATCTGGTTACCGAACGCAGTTTACTAGTTTTACTGGAACGGCCGAGGAGCGTCAGTGTTAGTAGTAGCCTAATACGCTGGAGGCTCCAGGTTCCAGTCCTGGTTAGGGCATTATTTTGTGTGATGGGCACAGTTGTTTGTTTTGGGTTCCCTCCCCAGTTCGCTGTATGGTCATCCATAACACAAGCTCTGCTGACTTTAGGGCCATACAGTTGGTGTCTTGTCTGGAAAAAATATAGTATCCTAAATTTTGATAAAATTACGTAATAATAGATAATTAAATTTTATTTACTTCCTGTTACTCTGAGTACACCTACTCGAAATACCCGTTTAAAATGTTTGTTTCACCGGCTGTTTACATTTGTATAAACTAAAACGTCTTTTTTACTAGAAGCAAAAGGAACTTAAAAAATCGTTCTAAATTCTCTTCTATAAAACTGTAAGGAAATTTTTGGTGGCGTACATTGGGTTCACGAATAATACTTAAAGATTCTGTTATCACTTCAGCAGGTAGATCTGTTGCTAGTTTAGACTCTTATCTCGACGCTCTTGTTCGATGCGCCCTCCGATTTTTTTTAAATTTTTCACCAGGTCGGAACGTACTTCTTCCAAGTTCTATTTTTCTTGGTATCCTAATAACCGAGTTTGAAATTGTTGCGTGATTTTACCAGTCATCTGACCTTGACATCTGGCCTCTTGTGAGGAAAGTTATATTTCAGAAAGAAATGTTAAAGAAACAAATAGCTTACGCAAAAGAATGAAGCCTTTTCACCACATTACTCCTTTTTCGTTTCGACTTACGGAGGTCCTTTATAATTATTTTGTTACTAAAAGTTTTAGCATTAATGAAATACTCAGTGTTTGTTATTTGATTTTCAAAATTTTAGACAATTACGTACTATAATAAAACTATCAAAGATAATACATATGAAAATGAGTTGGCTGTATGCTCATTTGTAATGCTTTCACGGCTAAACTGCGCGACCGATCATCATGATATTTGTCTGTGAATCGAGTATCGAGAACAGAAAGAGCCTTTCATCAGAATTACAATACTTTTGAAACTAGCATAAAAGTTCAATTAATAAATATTATTACTTATAGAATTTTTTCTTGGAATACACAGGTTGTGTTCCGTCAAGTATTTAATACATATTACCAAGTACATGCCTTCTGTTAATTCCTATATTGCTTAAGATACTCATCTGAACACTGTGCGGTAAAAAATATGTTTTTTGATATAATCAATTTTTCTAATTTTACTAGTAAAAGACGCTGGAAAGGGACTAATGGTCTACATTGGTCGAAACATATTAAAAGTCTGAAAAAATCATAAAAAGGGTTGAGTTCAAAATGTTCGTGCCGTCGGCCACTTATGTTTCAGTAAAATATATAGGTGTAATTGTTTTTATAATAATAATCAATAAGGTTTATACCATATTTTATAATCATATGAGCTAAATACTAATAATTTTTTTTAATTTTTTGTGTTAAAATAGCCTTTATTAGAGTAAACTTATAATAACTATATTGTATTGCACCACAAAAATATAAAATATATAAAGCTGACATAAATATATTTTTAGTGATGTTATTTAATATGTTACAATTTCGACATTTTTTAAAGTAATCAATTCAACTGAATAATTATGTAATCTATTTTAAATCATAAAGATTATCTCAAGTATATCTTTTTGCATAATGATTAACCTATAGTTCGAGAACCTTGTCTGTATCGGTAATGTTGCACGCAGTTACATATTCTTTGATTTGCTTTTATGTTTTTTATGTATTTGTATACATAATTTAGTTCTGACTTTCTTTCTAGCAATTATTGTAAAATGTTATAAAAATTAAGGTATAGTCATTTTTTGCGTTAGGTACTGAAATCAAAAGCTTATTGAGGGCTTGGAATGAACTCAACTATTTACATAAACAAAATAGAATTTGGAAAACAGGTTCAAAGTGAGGTTTGATATGCTACACCTATAGTCATCGATATTACGACCATTTCTTTCTTTAGGGCCTTAAAATATAGACAAAGAAGTGATTGTGCTTCGCATAAATCTACTTGCATAGAATTTTACAAAAACATATACATAGTAAGCCAGGTGTTTCATTTACACAAATGTAGACCCATAACACAGAAATCTGTAACTTCATACCAAGACGCTTACGTAAATGAATAAAATCAGCGTACTAAAAATTTTAAACAACTTGACCTTATAATAAGTGAGTAAATAACTGCACCTTCATATCAAGAGTAAATCAAATTCAGAGAAGTCTCAATAAATTGCAATATTTGGCAAACGTGACTTTAATTATTTGTCCAAGGAGCATTTCAAGAGAAATACAAATATTTTTAGTAAATATTATTTATGAATATGAATATTGAATACATATTTGTTATGATATCAAATTTCGCAATACAAATAATCTTTATATGTAGTACACACACTTAAACCAGCAAAGCTTCACTATTTTTGATACTTACTAGAAATCTGCCTTTACTTACAACGCCCGAGACCAGAATAATCGAAATATCTAATAATGCAAACATAAGCTATTCAAAATACCAAAGAATTCACAATATGGTACGTCTGAATTGCCCGAGCGTAAAGCATCTTATCCAAAAATACTTTAATTCAAAATAGCTAGAAAAGCTAATTCTCGTTTGTTAAGAGAATAATACTGAGTGAAAAGTGACTTTTTGGCCGTCAATACACATCAAACAGCATATTAGACCGCATATTAATATTATAACGCTGCTAAGAATTCATTAGTTGTTGCAGTAATTATCATTAATTGACGTAATCTATGCTAGGTATACAACTAGGTATATAAAAACCTATGAAGTTGTAAATAAAATTTTATGATAACCAAAAAATTGTTTGCCCGTTCCAGGACCCAAAACCAAGATTTGACGTGCAAGCTTCTCAATGATTATAACACAAACCCCATTTCAAAAAACCTTGTAAGTAAAATAAAATTAATTAACTTTTAACCAACTACCAAACGGATTCTAATATTCTGTCACCATGAGAATGCCATATTACAAAGATTAGGTTACATAGCGGCCGTAGCATGGCGTACCAAAACAAGACTTATTTCACGGATTATATTGCACTTTGGCCGACATAATCGCATTAATTAATTCATTTTTATATCACGCCAAGACTGCCAAGCAAGTCACAACAAGCGATTGCGTCAAATGGTCGACCCATGATTTCTTGTCTTGTGACTTAATCTTATGTCGCCGGTGCTACGAACGGAGGTTGTATTTTTTTAGACGAAAAGGCTAGGCGAGTAAACCCAGGCAGAACCGGCTAGTTGCAAATAAACTACTTCAAATACTAAAATTAGGAATAAGAAATGCACTTTTTACTATTATTTCGAATAGCATAGCTTCATAGCATAACTTCATAGCATAGATATGTACACAAATAGCACCTGTCTACAAAAGATAAGAAAAACGATAGTAAATATAAGATATTCTCCACCGGATTTTCTTTATAAGCGCCATTCCAAATAAATTACATCTATATAATTGCATAACACAAACAAAGAACGCCCTTGAGTATCATGAAAAGCGTGAAGGTTAAAACCGTTAGTGCTATCGTAAAAATACAATTTGATAACCCTTATCAGTCTAAAGATAAGGCATAATAGTTCTAATACAACATGTAGGTTTGTATGTGTAATAATGCTAAACATAGAATGTCAAAACAGATTCGCTACCTACGTTACCACAAAGCTAATAGCCACAGTTTGGTGGTTACGAAGCCTTAGCTAAGGATAACCTGCGATCTAGCATTAGAAATCAAATATCATATAACGGCCGAGTGGCGTAGCGGGTAGCAAGCACTGTCTCATACGCCGGAGGTCCCTCGGAGGTACACATATAACAATATGGCCTGTAATAACATCAATGTTATAAGTTTGGTATGTTACAACATTCTAATAGAAAATAGGAATTCACGCGAACCAAGATGCGGGCAAAATTTAATTAACAATAAACTAATATAGTAACTCAATATTTGCTTCAGTATGTGTGATGTTTATAAACTACGATGACCCGGGGCCCTTGTCTGTATGAAAACATCAAGTTTAATACAATTTCGTGGTTATATCTGCAAATAGTCTTAGTTTATCTAATACCTTTTAACCCGCAAGCAACAGAACTGAAAATATTTAAGTCCGTTTTAGACTCATAAAACAAGATACTTTACTTGCAGATATGGAACATAATAAAACCTAACAGCACTGGTTATTTCTTCCCTTTATCTGGAACACAACCACATAACCTTGATTATTATAGTGATGAAAATAACAAGGACTCTAATATCGCCCCAAGCGAGATCTTAAAATCCACACTAGAATTTATGCACTGTAGACTTATTTTCTTGTTATTTAATTGATGTAGTTAAGCGAGTGTGTACGAGTTAGTTTAAAATTAAATAATACTTTGAGCCCAGGTAAACTCCTGCTGCATATGGAATCTTGGGAATACAGGCAATGTTTCTTCTGGTGGAAAGAAAGATTTGTATTATCTGTTGTATTCAAAATAAAGTCAAGTTTAACATTGGCACACCGTTACAACAGTGCAAGTACAAACCACGACCATATTCTGCAAATAAATTATTTCTCTTGCTTTCATATGGTGGAACAATATTTGAAATCCATTCAGTAGTTCCAGACTTTATTAAAAAAACATTTATTTGCATTTTCCAGGCTCAGATTCGCATTCGAATCTCCTGAGTGGCGTCGTCCCCTAGTATATGGGGCGCCTACGAAAGACCAAATAACGCGCAAGTGGTTCTCACCCTTTGCCTGGACTTCCGTCGAGTGTAATTATACATAACTGGTGAAAAAATTCAAGAAATACAATAAGCAAAAAAATACCTTTTTTAAAATATTGCTTTTTTTTTCAAAAGCTAAATTACAGTACAGAACAGAGCAAGACAGCCTAAAATTTAAATATTCAAACCTCCTTTATTTTGTTTTGATGGAATTTAAATAACCTTAGATGGCTAAAAATTCTTAATTGACCCGATATGGGACGCTATAAGGGTGGACTAAGAAAGGATTCGTAAAGGCCAACAGTGCAAACGTGGGCCACTCACTCAAAAATCATTGCACGAAATTGCTCCCGACGCATATCCATTTTTTTATGACACACAATAGTTTCATAATATAATGCTGGTAAAAAAATTTTGAGGGAAATTTAAATTTGGAACGAATATATTTTTTTACTTTTAAATAATTTTCAAAATAAATTATAACTCGCCAGCGTTCCATGCATACAAACTTTCTTTCGCAAAACTTGGCCTGGTATCTACGCATTGGCAGACGGTATCGCACGAAACGATATTGGATTCTCTACCGTGTCAAATCATTGTCAATATATCATTACCTTTTGTTCAGTAATAGTAAGTATAAGTAATTATATTTAATTTAGATTCGAACAAAAAAAAATCTTACATATCATTCAGAGCAAGGGTTCTCTTTTATCGACGTCGATCAATTAGTGTGGTAGAAACCGTCGATCGACGTCGACTGTTCTATTCTGCCGTCGATCGACGGACGATCGATTGGTGTGGTAACACCTTTAAAGATTTAGCGAGAATCGCTAAAGACAATTTATTTATTTACAACGCTATCATGAAATTTTAATACACGTTCAGAGGAGGAATTGGAACTCTTCCAGTTGGGTGTGAAGCCACGGGCAAAACTTAGTGACAGAAAAGTCGATAGAAGTTTACTATCTCTATATAATGTACAAATAGATAAAATCTTTAGATATTCTAATAATCCTGATGTTTTACAGAAACTGATATGTTCTAAAATTTTTTCTTTAAAAATACCTAAATTTTTCATTTGGGATATTTCCTAACCACTTGATATATGCATCCTATAAAATAGGATAATAAACTAACATACAATTCTTAATACGAAAATAATCAATCTTACAACAAAAGAAAACCCTCCCATCTTAACCAAACAGCAAATTATCAAAACACATGTTCACAACAATCTAATTATAGCGCAGTACCTACTGGATGCGCCGGCGCCGACCAGCGGACAAAGTTTTAATACTGCACATAATAATGTGTTGTGCATTGAGCGCACGTGACTGCGCTTTATTTACATCTGCGGCAATTGTCTATGTGCATATCGTGACCTGTAAACGCGACGTGGCGATGACGGTATAGTCAGGGAGGGACGACACGCAAATAAGGAACATTTTGGAGAATAGCTGGAAATATTGTCGACGACATCTAGTAATAATCTTGGAATAAATAATGAATACTTTTTTCGGATTGCCAAAATATGGAACGAGCTGTCATATTAGTTATATTAATAGCTGCCTGTATTTTGAAACAAAAAACTGCGATTTACAAATGTAGAGTAAAGTAAGACGGGGGCTTAACTTTACTACCAATCATTTTTTTTTTACAATTTGAATAGCTGGTAGAGGAGCTCAAGACTGACCTGATGATAATTGGTGGCCGTACTCATGGAGATCATTAGGCGTAGGTATTTTATTGATCAATATAGACTTCGATTGTTATATCGACAAATGAATCGAAATATCGACGAAGTAATTGCACCGGCTGTTCCTTCCCTTTACCTAAATACAACAACGTAAATGTGACGTATTATAGTGGTTAAAATAGGAAGACCTGAAGTACCAACCCAGACCCCACTATATTACTAACGTGCAATCAATTATAAGAAACTACCGAATGAACTTTGAATCTAATTTGAGTAAACCCACTATCCTGAAGTTATATGAACAAATACCACGAAACGTGTAGCCATGAAAAACTGCCATTTAAAAAAATATATAAATAAAAACATTGAATCGAAGCTGTTTGTACACGTTTAAAGTTGTTTTTATAGTAATACTTCGGTAACGATACAACATTGTTTCCATACAGTTTATTCCTCCAACCCACAACCAGTGGCCGAGCATTGTACAGTTATTTACTTATTTTATCGCTTGATTATATAAGTGGCATTAACTATCTTACAGAGATAGGTTTCAAATTATGTAGCGGTTATACTTAGTAATGGAGTTTTCCTATTACGTTACTGGAGCCATTAAAAATTAAGTGCTTGACAACATTAAACAGAACGCTAAGAAAGCACAGCTTTTTTGAAAAACTGGAGTACCAGATGAAATGTTTATTTACGTGACCTTGAAAAGTTATAATAATAATAATAATAATATTATTTATAATAAATAAGTTTATGGATTTGGCTTGTTGTTGGGAATGTTTGTTGTTAGTAGGTGTGATAAAAGAGCGACCATGATGTAGCAATAAGTGGGAATAGAGTTTTTGTTAAGATCACGCCTGGTGCAGTACTAGCCCTTTCCTATTTCAAGAGTCGTCATAATCGCGTAAACGTGGTTGTGTTGCAGCAAGGGCAATAACTGGAACGAAGGCAATTTCAACTAAAGCATGTAGTCATTACTGGATAGAATGATCACGATTTCTATTAATAAATAGACAACTCATTTTGATGAAAACACTAATTATCCAATTTAGCATCAGGTGAGCGGTCGCGTGCTTGTTTGACGGCTATGAAAATATTTAAAAAATGTCCTGATATTTTATTGACGTCTCCCAGATCAAACACATCTAATTGTCTACAATTCAAAAATCTAGTAAGTGTCAGTAGAATCAAACATAGCGTGTTGATTACTAGTCACGCTGAACTTTTCAAAGATTCTAATGGAATAGGTAATCGAAAGTTACGGGAAAAGGCCAGTTATTTATTTTTCTAATTTAAAAATAATGTATGTATGTTTGTTGTCGTTTTAGGGTGGTCGTCGTTTGGATACTTGGGGGGAGGGAGACTTGCCGAGCTAACAGATGCAGATAAAAATAATTCTGTATAGATATAAAGAGACACTGTAAATTGATTTTGAAAAAAATATACCCGTGAAGTTTCTTGCCAGTTCTTCTTCACGAAGGTTTTTCCGAACCAGTGGTAGAATCATGGTTGATGGTGAGAAATAAATATTTGGAATTGAATTTGTACAGTCAGAGAATTCGGTGTATGCTCCGGTTAAGGCGAGAATCGCTTAGGCGTTGTTCGGTATTTTGTAAGCACTCCGAACATTAAGGGCGACAATGCTGCCGGGGATTCGAATGCGAATCTGCGATTACACTTTTCCGCGACTGTACCATAGTTGTTGCTATTAATACTATTCTCAAGACATTAGAAAATTGGCCAGCGTATGGCTTCGAAGATTCTTAGCTAATACTGGGTACTGATTGAGCGAAGCCGCGGGCAAAAGCTAATCTGTACAGTTTTTCAAGGGAAAAAATTTGTTCTGTTTATTTGTTATCAATAAACTCTAAAACTACTGAATCAATAAAACATGCTAGAAAGGTATCATATGCTAGGCTACCTAATCTAGGCCATGTTTTAATCCAAAATTTTCACAGGACCTCTAAATTATAATTTGTAATGTTTATTTTTATTTTAATTATTTTCTGTTTGTGACATAACCATAGCCGTAAAACAAATCCAAAGTACCTACGCAAAGTAAAAGTGAATGAACCGAAGTACTATTTTCCAAGTCGAAACTAGTTCCTAACGCAACAACCGGACAGCTTTGCGTGTGGGTACATACGATTAATTAGAAACCTCGGACAATTATAATGAATAATAAAAAAAGGTGGACGAGTGATACGGCTATCATATCTTCAATTATGTATTATTTTTCTTAACTATTGCGACCCACTTGATGGTAAATAGCATCCGCGCCCATGGACAACATTAGTCGTTCATGTTTCATTTATCAATATTGCACTAGTCTTGTATTGCCATAGACTTAAGTTGGAATTACCTGTGTTCCAGTGATTACACTGAGTGTTCCTTTCCTTTTACCGGAACACAACCTCGGGAACGTGATTACTAGGGCGGTCAAAATAGGAAGGACTGGAGTAGCGTCGCAGACAAAACCTTAACGAAAGAAACTACTAGGTTCTTGTGACCGCTGAATGAATTGGATTAACTCAGTATAATATTAGCATAGGCGCTCTGCTGGTACAGTCGGGGAGCTCGGCCGAGGTGAGCCGCCCGTAGTGGTGTCGGTGGACGCGAGCAGCGTGGCCGTCGGCGCAGTGCTGCTGCAGGCCGGCCGTCCCGTTGAGTACGCATCGCGCACGCTCACCGACACACAGGTACGGTACGCACAAATTGAAAAGGAAATGCTAGCAATCGTTTTCGCATGTGAAAAGTTTCATCAGTATATATACGGAAAAAATGAAGTCGTGGTAGAAAGTGACCATAAACCTTTAGAAAGTATCTATAAAAAACCATTAGACTCGATCCCAGCCCGCTTACAGCGAATGGTTTTGCGTTTGCAATGTTACGATTTAGTTATTAAGTATAAGCCGGGAAAGTTGATGAATATTCCAGATACATTGTCGCGCGCACCACTTCCGGATCTGTGTGATGAAAAAATAAGCAAAAGTATCTTATACCAAGTCAGCATGCTAGTGAATAACATTCCCATGTCTAATAAAAAACTATCTAAAATAAAAAAAGATACTGCAAAAGATTTTACTCTTATGAAGCTTTTAGAATATATACAAAAGGGTTGGCCTTCACACAAAAATAATATAAAAGATGAGTTGAGGTATTTTTGGTCAATAAGAAATAACTTATACAGTATTGATGGAGTTGTATTTAAAGACAAGCAAATTCTAATCCCTGCTTCCTTAAGAAGTGAAATGTTACAAATTGTTACAAATGTTAAAAATGTAACCTATCTCGTTGTAGACGGCACCATATACTACCACTGAGCATGCGGAGAGAAATAGCAGATATCTGTAATATCATGAAAATTATGAACAATAAGATCGATGTTCCAGAGCTTCTGGCTATGGTTGGTATTTGCGCGCACACCAAATTATACAGAAGTCCTACCTTACTCCACGTCCCCACCGCAAGTACTAATTATAGGCAGAACTCATTCATAACACGATCTTGCAATCAGGTCAACAAAGCAAATCGCAAATTAAGCAATTTCGATATATTTTGTACCAGTATATCAAGTGTTAGAGCGGCGATGGCTAGATTGTTTTTTGCAGACAAATAAATGAAAAAAAAAAAATAATAAAAAAATCACACAACTCTTGTAGGAGATGTCTCTGTTGACTCTGTTGTTATTTTGTTATTATTAATATTATTACTATTTTCTTTTTATACGTTTGGTTTCTGTGACTGTTTCTTTTCTTTTATTTAAGTGATTATGTAAATACCTATAAGTGAAAACTTTATTTGGCTGTCGTATATACAAAAATGTATTCACAATGATTCCTAGCTGTAAGTTTTCCTGTAAAATAAAAATAAATAAATAAATAAATAATAAATTATACATGAAGGTCATTTAGGGGTCGATCGATGTAAGAGACGTGCGCGCGAGGTGTTATTTTGGCCGGGCATAGGCACAGACATAGAAAATTATGTGAAAAGGTGTAAAACATGCCAAATATATCTAAATAAACCCTGCAAAGAACCAATGATACCTATTGTTATACCTTCTTTACCGTGGAATAAAGTTGGAACTGATATTTTTGTATGGGAAAAAGTATTATCTGTTAATTGTTGATTATTATTCTAACTTTACAGAGATTGTAAATCTAAGAGATACGTCTAGTTATTCTGTCATAAAAGGCCTGAAAGAAAATTTTGCTAGGTATGGGATTCCGGAAACAGTCATAAGTGACAATGGCCCTCAGTTTTCAAGTCGTTATTTCAAAATGTTTGCTTCTGAGTGGGGGTTCGAACACGTAACGTCGTCTCCTAACTATCCTCAGTCAAATGGTAAAAGTGAACGAGCCGTACAAACTATAAAAAAGATTTTAAAAAAGTCAATAGACAGTAGTTCTGATTTTTATCTAAACTTATTAAGCTATCGCCAGCCGGCGAGAGTCCCATTGTTCCGTCTTTTTTATGCGCTTTCGCATAATAAGGGGCGACAACACTGCATGGGTTCGAATACGAATCGAGCCTGCACCAACTTCCCCGACTGTACACAGAGCAACATTATTTAATTCGTTGAAGATATTTACTTAATTCATTGCTGAGAATAATTTAAGATATTACAAAAAAAATAGTAGATGCTTCAAATTAATGTTCGACTTTCTGTGGCAGCCGTCATCATGTCAAACACACAGTTTTCTGTATACGTATAGGGGCGCGCGCAGGGATTTCCTAAACCATCTATCTATAACAAACTTGACGAACGATCCTCGATTAGTAACACAGTAGCAATTTTACAATGAACTGATGATGACATCACATTATGTTTGCGTTCTCGTCCACGGACACACCAGGCCCGGTAATTTGACATTCACCAAATGATGATAAAAACATTTTAATATTCTATCGTCCGCCTCCCACTCCGTGCGTTGTGTGCCGTGCCGATTAAGGGCTCGCCCTCAGAAATTCACGTTTTAAAAAAATAAGGAATACAAATATTTGTACTTTAATCCAACGCCGTTTTTGGCTTTAAAAATGTCACTTTACAAGAGTCTTTGCCAATCGTATTAAGCTACTTAAATTAAATACACATAACGCGTGTAATCTTGTCGAATTACACTTTTAAACTCCATGTGAGCACAGACATTCTGATCTACTTGCCTCAAGACCAGAAGCCTTGCAGCCTCTGAGCCCAGGATTATATTATAATTATCAGACTCAATACAAAAAACAGTACAAAATAATATTTACAATAATTTATAGTTCCCAGTAATATTCCAAACAAATGACGTTAGAAACTACGAACTTCTAATTCCGACAACAATCCAGTTTTCTAAAACAATAAATTCCTTTCCTGTCCAGTTATAACTTTGACCAGAATAACAATTACCCCTTAGTAAAGACAGTAAAAAGATCATAATTCAAACAAACGATGTCCTTAAGCCACACAGCTTGGGGTACAGTCGCAATCGCTGATGTACGTAAACTGTACATTTCATGGTCTGATTAAACAGAATTTCATATTTTATTACGTCTGGGGTATAAATTCTTATCACTCTGACAGTACCCGCCTTGAGTTACATTCGTGATCATCCAAGCAGTAAAACTGTATTATTGAATTTAAGAGAACATATTTTTCACAAAATGTATGCTTGGAAAATATTTTGGAAACATTCGAGGCCATTAGAAATCTGTTTATTGATTAATCAAGTACTTTTGGGATTCGTTGTCATGAATTCGAAGAAGACAAAAGGCTAGCTTATTTAAAATGTAAATAAACTTAAGTGTAGAGTGAGAGCCATCCTCGGACTGTCGCTCCACTACGTTTTTGTTACATTTTTGCTTGATGATTGTCAAAGTTAAGCGACGTTCGGTACGGCAGACCTAGGATGGGTGACCGTCAGTGGCTTTAAGAACTTGAGCGTTGCCGTGCTTCGGAGGGCAAGTTAAGCCGTTGGTCCCGGCTGTTGTTGTGAATCCAGGTCAGACCACTTTGTGGGTTTTCAAGAGGCGGCTTGCTCTACTCTCGACACTAGAGGTAGGCCCACCCGCACCCAAAAAGTATCGCAAATACTAGCTAATAAGTGCGATTTTGATTTTAGATTCCAATCATAATAGCCTACCCGATCGCTAAGGTTTCCACCGCTTACCTCTTGATATTTATAGAATATCCGGATAAATAAAGGTTCAGAATTAGACAAATTAAAAAACCCGACTACTAAATTTATTTTCCCTTGTGATTCCTTTTCCCATGGGAACTCGGGAATACCTTATGTCACTCTCACAACTGAGACGAATCAAATGACGCCTCATGTGTTGAAATCCGTCAAACGGTTTAAGCTGTAGGTAGAGCGTAAGAAATATACACGCAAAAAAACATAAACCTTCCGGCACAGTCGGGTAAAATCGGTTCAATAATTTCAGAATTTATTCTTTATAATAAAAGTACGTATAGATAGACCATTCCATAACGTTATCTCTTATTAATACTAAATAGCTATAACGCTGCTGGTCTTCAAATTCGGTGACCCAGTTTAGACTATATTCAGAGATTAGCGTGGTAATAAAAGGTTTATGAGCTCAGAATTTAAAAAGGAGACTGTCCGGAATACCACCTTGTCAACGTCATTATATATAACACAGTACCGTTCCAGATGAGACTACACACTGCTTACACATCACACTACATACAAACCTATTAAAATCTCATATTGGGCTGTCAAATATAATACATTTTCGAGCCCTACTGCTACATAAATCCCAGAGATTAGAGCAGGCAAACAAAATATTCCTAAGCTAAGAATATTAGAGGATAAATAACCTGTAAGATTGCAAACTGGAATCTTCATGGATGTTACATTTTAATTAGAGCCTAGTCTAGTGCATCCTGTTGATCTGCATCGCTCGTTAATAAGGTTTAACTTCGATAAGCTATGACAACTTATCTAGAAGAAGGGTATTGAGCCGGAAGCCCTGGCGGAGATAACAGGCGACGCTCTAAGGCAGGTTTAGATGTAGTCAATAAATGAAAAACTAACTAGTATAATTAACACGACAGAAGTCGTCTGTTTTTTTATTTGTGTCATCAGTAAGAATTTTTTTGTTTTAGTTGTCAAAGCACAAAGATTACTTTTCATTTAGAAAAAAGGTAGCGTTCCTGAAGGATACGCGAACGAAGCCACGGGCCAAAACGAGTTTATAGGTAAGAGTTCAATGAAATGCATCACAAATGTTTCTTTTCACACTCCCAGGATTCCAAACCGGGACCTCTAGTCTTATGGTTTAGGAATCCATGTAAGTTCCACTGACACCATGGCATACAAATCAGCGACTTAAAATTCTTTATAAAGTAACTTAATAATAATTTTACAAACAAATTTAAAACAAATCTCGCAAAATAAAATAGCAAAGTTTACGATAAGACGCAGAGGCTATTAATTCTTTCAGGCGTGCTTATAATTATAGGTATAAAACGTTACATTAAAATAAAATGTAATGATAAACTTACAATTGATTTAAATTTGCCAATGCACTATTGGTTTTATTGACAGCAAAAAATAGTTCTATTTTACAAGATGTCTTCTAATGGGCTACAGTTACAAAATCAATCTGCTCTGGGATCTTAAACAGAAAGATGAATTACTTTTACCAAAGAGATTTGATGCAATGCAATATGCGAATTAAGACGAAAATAAACATTTGTAATACGAGACCTCAAGAACTAAATAAACGTTTGCTTTTTCTTTTGAGCACTCTCCCTAAATTAATAAACCACCATCATTTTAGTAAGAATATCCTAGAAATCACACGCTAAGAATATTAGATTCGGGTCGGGGCATTCATTTGTGATATGAACACAAATGTTTTTATTTATATTGGGGTGTTTATTCTGGGTTCCCCCCAGTTCCCAGTATGGTCATCCTTAACACAAGCTCTGCTTACATGTTGGGGCCATACAGTTGGTGTGTTTGTACTTAAAATATACGAATATCTTACAGAAACTAGGGGAAGGGCGCAAACGCGTAGCGGAGGATCGCAGGTTTTGATGTTTAGGCGCCGCGCAAACGAGACATTTTGTTGTTCAAGTCACCGGGTCCTTGTAGCCGCCACGAATCAACACAAGACTGCATAGTTGCGCTGTACAATTGTTGAAAATTTAATGTTGCTTATGTATTGAAATGTTTCGTTTTTAGTGACCTAGACCGAAAACGTTTTTCAAGTTAAAGCAACTGGATACAAAAAGTGTCCACGTCTGCGCAGGAAGTGTTGATTTCATATGGATTATGTAAAAATAAACAATTCGCTGGCGTGTTGTATCTAACACGAGACACATCAGTGTCCACATTTGCGCAGCGCCCTATTTTTGACACTATAAAGAAAATGAAAAGGTATAAGATTAAGTACTCCTACAGAAATCAGAGGTCCAAACTTTAAATCCTGATTAGCTGAGCACAATTGTATGATGAACATTCACAGATACGTTTTGGTTGTTGGAAGTACAGGCGGAGGTTTCCACTATTTATTTGACATTGGATTGTTCACACCTACCGCAAACATCTAACAGTCCTGTCTGTGGTAAATCAAGTGGTTCTTGCACGACCAACGCTAGTCATATAAAGCGATATCTCTTTTGAATGAGTTATTATTGGTGTTTAGTGTATTTGTAATAAATAAATAGAGAAGCTAAGCTGATATTTTTTTATATTGAATTGTCTCGCGTGTGCCTGCCATCTCAACTGGAGGAAAACCATGATGAAGACGAGGACGTTTACATGCCTCTCCAAGAGCTACCTTTTCACCCTACTCTTGGAGATTGCAACACTATGTTTTAGGACTATATTTTATGAACCATTCATCATGAACATTGTCAGAAAATTACATAAACCAGAAGTATAATTAAGTGTAACATAGGCGATATTTTATTTTTTTTTATCCCACGGAATCAGACGCAGCTCTAGATAAATCGCACGAAGCTATTCGTATAAACATCACAAGTCACAATATATTCATCTAAAAGAAACGCAAAACACACTAAGATATTCAAAACATTTTTCATGAATCCCAAATGTTTTGGGTTCCGTATGACATCAATCCAAGAATAAGCAATGCAAACTCGGCATTGGAATAAGGTGTTATCAAGTAAACATTTGGAATTTATTCAAACAAAACAACGGTACGCCGTTTTTTGCACTGAAAATTGAATCGCAAATTCGAATTTATTCTCCAACTCCATTGGTTGATATAGCGCTTACGTCAATCGTATAATATTTAAAATTTGAATAGAATATTATTTTTCAAAGTAATGAAATTCGACAATCAACCTTGTTAAAGAAGTGCACCTGTTCTCTTATTGACACAAATGCGTCCATGCATATATTATTCATGGAGACTGGAAGCAAAACAAAGCCTGGGTTAAATTCGTGAAGTTAAACGTTATTGGTGAAGATAAAAATATAGCTCTTTCTGAGTCTTGAACTAGGTATAGATACGTATACCAATTGAAAAATTGTTCTAGGTACATTTTCAGCACCAATAGAAAGTTAATACAGAAACTAACAATCAATTCAACATATATAATTTCATCATAGGTAAAAAGAAGTTTACACTCATTGAGAGTCTTCTTCCCCTTCATCTGGGTCATGATCTTTATCGTCAAAGCGAAAACTTTAAACCTTGGCTTTTGTCAGGCCTACCTATAGGTATCCGAAAGGAAAAAAAGCCGGCGGAAAACAAAATCTGTCACCGATACATTGACCCATCGCGATTAATAAGAAATGCCTTCGCCCATAAAGGCTCTCTAGTATCGGTGAGCAAAGTAATCATACATATACTATTATTGAAAAAAAGTAACATATGTTTTTTTAGCTACCTCCTTTAGTAGGCCTCCTTATGTTAAGATCTCGTCTGGGGCGACACTACAGTTTTGACCGCCGCAATATGTTATATTACTCAGAACAGAACACAAACGCTGTTCTGTTCTGAGTAATGGGTAGGAACTACCAGCCCAATTACTGGAACAAAAGCAATTCCAACTGAAGCCTGCGGCAACGCATCATTGGTCGATGTAATAATCACATTCAATACACATAAATAATACACCTCACGGGATGGGAGCTCGTTGGCCGGCTATGAATAGTCAAAAAGTGTAAGCGATTGCAAACATAGCACTGGACCGATACAAAAAAATCTTTCACCATTAGAAAGCTACATTATCCACAGTTAACATAGATGATATTATACCGGAATTCTCTAGGAAACCTCTACTTTATAAACAAACGCCTTAATCAAGAACAAAGACACTCTTAGAAAGGTATGTTACCTTGAGGAATATCCGTGACTTACTTTTTGACGAGAAGCTTAACATTTTTTATGAACCGCAAACGTTAATATCAGCACCAGCAGATTTTATACTACATGTTCATTCTAGAATTTTTCTTAGTTAAGTTTATCACAAATTTTAAAATATTTGTAAGATTCATGTCTAGTGTTCTATTTACAAAGAATTAGTACCCTCGCCCATGTAGTCGAGAGCTGTTTACCACTAACACTCTTATTCATGAACAGGTAACTAAAACAAATCATTAGTTGAGGCTGGAATTCTTAAATCACAAAATTCTATTCCATATTTAAGTAATGCGCATACGTAAGCAAAAAAGTTACGTTTCTCAAGTTAAGAAAACGATGGCTATTTCTTGGCCAAGAATTACGACATTTCTTACTTCAACCAATTTCTCAACTATGATAATAGGTCTTTACCTATGAAACTGCCGTTTTGCCGTACTGGCCATTTCAAATGAAAATATTTTTTTTTTGACTGATTATTCTAATTTCAAATTAATTTTATTTGACAAACATGGAATTCTTTTTCTAAAATCGTCATTTGTTTAATAGTTAGTGTTTTGTTTTCATCGCATTCGAACATTTTTCGTCATCAAGGATAAGTTAAAAATTCGAGTAATTATGGAGTATGAGTACCGTCGTGGCAGCAAAGCGGCACAAGCGGCACGCAACATCAACGACGTTTACGGAGCGAACACTACAAACGAACGCACCACCCGTTATTGGTTTACCCGCTTCCGTTCTGGAAACTTTGACCTGAAAAATGAACCCCGTGGTCGTCCGAAAACTTTGGTCGACAATGACGAATTAAAGGCAATTGTGGAAGCTGATGAAACTCAATCCACGGCTGAATTAGCAGCAGCTTTCGACGTTAGCATCAAAACAATATTGGTCCATTTGCGTCAAATTGGCAAGGTAAAAAAGCTTGACAAATGGGTACCCCACGAACTCAATGACCGCCAGCGCGAAGTACGCGTGGAGACGTGCCTTGCACTGCTCAGTAGGCATACAAATGAAGGAATTCTGAACCGCATTGTTACTTGTGACGAGAAATGGATCCTGTTTGACAATCGTAAGCGCTTAGCAAGTTGGTTGGACCCTGGTTCAGCACCCAAACAATGCCCTAAACGAAAACTTACCCCTAGAAAAGTGATGGTCACTGTTTGGTGGTCTAACGCGGGTGTAATTCATCACAGCTTCTTGCCAAACGGGACAAGCATTACTGCAGATGTGTACTGTGAAGAACTGAACACAATGATGGAGAAGCTCGCACGTCTCCAACCAGCTTTGGTCAATCGTTCGGCTCCACTGCTCCTGCACGACAACGCGCGACCTCATACTGCACAGCAGACGGTCTCCAAGCTACAAGAGTTGGGGTTGGAAGTTCTCCGTCATCCGCCGTACTCACCAGACCTTGCGCCTACAGACTTCTACTTTTTCCAGAATTTGGATAACTTCTTGGCGGGAGGCAGTACAAAATGCCTTTGAAGAATTTGTTGCCTCCCGTCCAGCTGATTTCTTCAAGAAAGGCATCAATAAGCTACCAATACGTTGGCAAAGATGCATTGATTGCATGGGTGATTATTTTGATTAATAGAAATAAAAAATATATAAAAAAATTACGCTTCATTTATTTCGTGAAAAACGGCAATTTCATAGGTAATTTATGTAGGTAGACCTAATATAAAAATCATTACTTAAGTCGTTAATTTTGCTGAAGTAGGGTTGCACTGTGAATTCGAGTATAAGCCTAACTGACCTCTTTCGGCAGTGTTCAGTCACTTTCTCACGAAGACCTTTTTCTTACTTTATTCATAGTAAACGAGCAAGCCACCCACCTAATGGTAAGTGGCATCCACACCCATGGACACCACTCATCGTAGATATTTTATTTATTAAACGTGATTCAGATTATTATATCGACTAATGATGCGTTGCCAACCGACCTTAGGCTTCAGTTAAACTTCCTTTCAACCGGAACAGAACCACGTAAACATTATTATAATGGCAATCAAAATAGGAAGGACTGTAGTACCGCTCCGGATGTTATCTTAGCAAAGAAACTATAACTATTACTATTGACCGTCGCCGTCTACAAAACTGATAAACATCAAAGGCAGAGATTGGTCGCGAAAGAAAGACTGCCGACGATCTTTCAGTCAATACCTACGTATGGGTGGGGGTTAGTGGGAGCTAATAATTGTAAGTCAAGAAGTCTGCCAAAACAGAGTGGTAGTAGCACTAATGTACAAAGTGTTCCTTTGAGTACCTACCTTCGTCAGATAAAATTATAAACGCCTTGGGACCATAAACAAATCTTAAAATGGTCATTTCAGAAGATTTAATCAAAGAGCAGAGCAGATATAATCATAAGCATATAAGATTTAGATATTTGCCAAAACGAAATAAGCTAAAATTTTACTATCATTGGTCTAGTTTAATATGTAGGGAATATTTTCTGTCTCATTGAAATGCTGATCTTCCCTTTTTGGCTTTTACCCTAACTAAAGCATGCGCAAATTCAATAGAAAGCTTGTAGTGCTACGTACTGATCGCCAAAAATAATTTCATAACGAAACTAACCAGTTCTTAATCGAACTTAGTCTAAAAAAAATACAAAAGTCCCCTATACCATACTCAAAAGGATTTAATTATCACGAAGTGATATTCAAATATGGTAATCTAAATTTCTTGACCATAAAATTGAAAATTGGAAATTAAGTTATAGACGGTTAGTTTACTTAATACCACCTCGCCTGTCGCATGACATGAGTCGAACACGCGATAAAATACAACTCGGTCACGTAACCTCATTACTAAACCAATAAACTACGAAAGTTCGTACAAAATATCCGAGTTCAATAAACACATTAAGAAAAATGTGGGTAGTTACAAACATATAACGAAATTGTTTAAAGTCTTATATGATAGTTTATTTTGAAAAGGGCTAAAAACGACTGAGAAAATTTGGATCTAAGTTAAACAGATGTAATTACATTAAATATTAATACACTTCGCAACAACTTAAAATTATCTAAATTGCTGTTAGTGCAGAATAATTTCAACTAGAAGATAAAAGAGGTGAATGACTTTTGTATTAACAGCACATACATAATTCTAAAGTATATTCTGAAATTATAAAAATGTGAAAAACAAAATCTAATAATTTGTATTCTTGGGAAAACTACTGTTCCCACAACTACTTCTCACCATATCACTTAATTTACTGCAGTATTTTGTCTTGCATAATGATGTGTGTTTCTCACAACAATACTTAAATCCAAACCTAGTAGATATAAGTAGAAAAGATTAAAAACATATTTCTCTTCATGTTAGCAACGTCAGGATTTTAATGCCTGTATTGCTAATATACTGCAAGCATAAATACACATACATATTGGCAAATTTATGAGACATTGAATTAAGAACCATGTCCCCATTGGCTCCATGCCCAATATTATTTATAACAAAGAGATGGAAATAAAACATTGAGTCTAAATGTAACCTATGGATTAGTTTCTAAACAGAAAAATATAATTATAAAATCTTTTGATAAGAATTTTATGGAAACCATACAAAAATGCCTCAATAAACCAATAGGCTATTTCAAAAGTTATATTTCATTATAAATGAATAAAAACTTCAAAACTCAGTCACAAACTATAGCAGTAAAGTGATTGGTTGGCCTATAGTTTTCTAAGAAACACAAGCAATTTATTTAATTTTCTGCTTGTTATTTTAAGAATATATAAAAAGTACACCAATTTCTGAGGATTAATTTTGGAATAGTAAATGAAAAACTATTCTCTTGACCACATTTCCGACTTACATGATATGAAGAACTATGGATAATCTTGTTGAAGTTTTGTGACTACATGAAAGACATCTGATATCTTTGGTTATTGTCTGATATGCATGCAATAGTCCTGTAGAATATGTACTTATTTGTATATGGTAAAAGTAAAAAAAAAGCAATTGCTTCATTTATTAAACACGTTGATTGCAGGATTATATTACAGCAAAGGATTAATATGCTGAGTATTTACATTCAATTGTTTCTTTTGCAATATGTTTGTCCATTAATAATAAAGTTCTAACACAGCTTTCTAACGCAATCTTATTTAAACAAACCATGATGCTTTTGGAGTTTTTGGAAACAATGATTTTGGATGCCATTATGCCTTGTGTGTGTAAGGAAAAATGTAATTAAAAGATTGTAATAATTTTGATCGATCTTAACTTCTTTATTAATTTTAAATGGCTTTAACTCTGCCTTAAGATAAAACCTCGTAATTTATAGAACAAAAAACATGAAGAGCATAAGTTTTTAAAAACAACTAATAAAAACAGCTGATTGTCATTCAAGACAAACATCAACAAAGAAAATGTTGTAAGCCCCTGACATCGTTTTATGTGCACTAATCAATGTCTAGTCAACTTACAATCAAGCTCTAATATCACGGCAAAACTAATTATAATGTCGAAATAAAACTGCCTCAAGACATTAAAATTTTCGTACAACATACCCACTTTGACTTTTTGCTGAGTACCCTGCGCAGTTCACATCACCCCTCGCCTACAGTCAAACCATCCAATCAAGGACATCGAAAGGTAAAAAGACGCACAGGATTTAGTTCAAGTAGATTTGTAAGTAGAACAAAGGAATTTAAGAAACCCTTTAGTAAATTCCTTCAAGGTTGACAAAAACTAATGTCATTTCCAACAAGAAAATTTCAATGCGTAGTTTTGACTTACCTGAAATTATCTTCTCTTTGCCTTAAGGAGAAGTCGCAATCCAGATTGTGGTAGATTATTTCACAAAACTAAGCACAAGAGTTGCAAAATGTTGTTGACTTTATCATCTAAATAAATAAATTCCGAAGACGGCACGTCAGGCAAAAACATACCGAACAACTCCAAAGAAAGAGATACACAATGCAAGACAAAGACAAAAAAACACCATAAACAACGTTTTTTTTTGTTCTGTGATACCTTGATTGAATTGGATGTGCGTGTATAAGGACTTGTTTAATAATTAGCGCACTGCGGTCAAATTCTAACGTGATATCCTTGCACAGTACTGACAAATCGGAAATTATAAGTCAAGCCACAAACTTCTTTATTAGCCACGTGATCAAACTTCTAATTTTTTAACTAAACCACGGGAAAATGAGATAGCCTCTAATAAACTAATTCGTCTTTTTTGCAACGCCTACTAAATTTTCTATAAAAAGCGTAGTAGGTTAATGTTAGGCTGTAATTATCGCTTCGATAACCATAATAGAAATTGGATGATAATTCAAAATTTTATAGCAAATACATCATGCAACAACATATTTTTAGTGGCTAAGATAGTATCGATCAAACGCTCGCAAATTGTGGCTGACTTAGTAATTTAGAAGGCAATATAGGTTTTTAGAGGCGCATAATCAATGACATATTATATATTTAGACAGGTTATACGCTCTCAAAAATGGCAACGCAAATGCAAGGCAGTTGCCGGCTATTTGACTCAGTCTTGTGCAACCCAGTGTCACGGCTAAACATCAAACAAAAGTTATTCCCTATTCTGTGTTTTTAATACCGTACAACGCCTTCTTGTTCGTATAGACAGTGTACTAATTACACTGTTACTGTTAAAGATAGAATAAACGTTTCTTTTCATGCGTAAGTACTATTTTTTTTATAACTATCTCATTTATTATTTTATTTTGCTATTTAAAATGACGTTTTAAAATTGACATGGCTATTCGTTTCAACAAACTCGAAGAGCGAGATGTAATATGATTTTGTATGTGGGAGTAAATGAGACAACGCTATAGAGTTGTACATAGGTATCTCTTTCTTACAACAAGTGAACCGTATTATTCTTTCCTTCTCCCACAAATTATATTACTTTATATATCGGGCAGGTATCTATAGTTACGTTGACGCCGTTTTTTTGTGCGGTAATGTTAGGGTATGACTTGTCTATATGTAATATGTCATCGCGAATAATGCTATCAAATAGAAGTCTGTTTAATTATCACTCATGACACATTAAGTGATGACTTAAAATTACTAGTAAAAAAAGACTTAAAATGCCACATAATCAATTGTAAATAAAACCTAATTGCTATTGGCTCTGTGAAAAGTAAATATATAAATTATTACTGACATATGATCTTTAAGTACTGACTAGTGCTAACACTCACTTCAAGATCGTTTGTGTGGACTCGTCAGTACTTATCACGTACTAATGTAATTTTTTTTTCTCACGAACTCTTTTATTTTTTATCTTTTTAATTTAAGTTAACCGTATTGACTTTTAAAGTTAAAGTTACAATATTACGACTATTACGATAAAAACGTTCTTTGGACATAATATGGGCCATAAGTATATACCCTCAACTTGTGAAAATTCGTGACACCCTCAGCCAACCTATGTTAACCACTAGTGACAATAGATAATACATCTAGCACCAGTATTCTAAGTAGTAATTTAAGCAATAAAAATGTAAAAAATAATTTTCTGAACATAGTCCATCAAAATATGCAGGGCATTGATGGTAAGGAATTACAGATCGAACTATTCATAAACTGGGAAAATATTCATATACTATGTATCACAGAGCACTGGCTCACACAGTGTCAAATTATGTCTTCTTATAAGAATCATGTAATTGCTAGTTCATTCAACAGAGAACAAACAACTTGCGGCGGCTCAATGATCATCACTCATAAGAGCCTAACATTTAAAGAACGCACTGATATTGTAAGTCTGTCTGTTGAGCGATCAGTTGAAATAGCCTGTATTGAGATAGGGAATATTGTTATAATAAGTGTATACAGACCCCCATCCTCACCATTTGAAGTATTTGAGAGCACTATGGATGAGGTATTACATAGAGTAAATAACAAAAACAAAGAAATAATTATTTGTGGCGATTTTAATATTGATTTATTAGTAGAGACATCACAAAGTAAACGATTCTTGAATCTTTTTAATTGTTACAACCTAAAAAATCTCTTCTTAGAGCCTACGCGAATCACAGCGACCTCAGCCACATGTCTTGATAACATTTTTACAAATTTAATGCCATGTACAAAGTCAGTAATTAATAAACTACAATCAGATCATAGTGGGCAGTTGGCCACTTTTGATATTGGGCTAAAAAAGACTTTAAAAAGAGAAATTACCTTTATACCCATGAATGAGAGACGGCTTGAAACATTTAGGAAAAATGTATTTGAAAAAACATTTAAATTAGATTACTGTGCAGATCCTATTACTCAATATGACTCTATTCATAATATAATTAGAAATGAATATGACTCTGTTTTAAAAAAAAGAAAATATGTATAAATAATAATTTATTTAGGTTTAGTGACTGGGCGACAGTGGGAATATGCAGAAGTAGAAATAGATTATATGAATTGTACAGTGAAAGAACTTATAATCATAATAAGACATTTTATGAATATGTTAAAAAGTATTCAAAATTATTTAAACGAGTTTGCAGTGTAGCTAAATCTAATTACATTAATAATAAAATTAAATATAGTACTAACATTTCAAAAACTGCATGGAATATAATTGATCAGGAAACTGGGAAAGCAAAAGTACCACTGTCACTGTTGTCAACTGACAAAAAAGTTGCTGAAGCATTTGAAAATTTTTTACTGCCATCCCTGTGTCAACTACTTCGAGTATTAATTCATGTTCCACTCTTGCACAGTCACTGCTAACGGAAAATGTAAATTCATGCAATATTGATTTCATTTTTAAACATGTTACTGTTCCACAAGTTTTAAATGCATTTAAAAGCATTAAAGTAAAAAATACTGCCGATTTAGATGGGATTTCTGTTAAAATTATTGAATCTGTCATTGATGGTATAGCCCCGTACTTAGCCAGTATATTTAATGACTGTGTTGATAATGGTGTTTCCTGATTTAATGAAATTAAGTAAGGTCATTCCAATATTCAAAGCAGGTAGTATGTCTGACCCTAATAATTTTAGACCTATATCTATACTACCAACGATCAGTAAGATTTTTGAAAAATTAATTTTAAATCAATTACTTTCTCATTTTTACGGTAATAGTTTAATGAATTTTAAGCAAATTGGTTTCACGCGGGGTCGCTCAACAACCGATGCCGGTGTTGAGCTCATAAAACACGTATTCAGCGCCTGGGAGGAGTCGTGTGATGCTATTGGTGTCTTTTGTGACTTGTCCAAGGCGTTCGACTGTGTGGATCATACTACTCTACTCATGAAACTGCACCATTACGGCATTAAAAACCGAGCGCTTGCCTTGATTAAATCATATATTTCTAATAGAAAACAGAAAGTTGCAATAAATGGAGAAAAATCATCAGGATCGGCAGTGACAATGGGTGTGCCCCAGGGCTCAGTTCTCGGTCCTTTCCTATTTTTAGTGTATATTAATGATCTGCCATCGGTCGTTAAGAATCAATGCGAGGTCATATTGTTTGCTGACGATACTTCCTTCTTATTTAAAATCAAAAGACATGAAATTGACTATCGAGCGGTGAACAAATGCATCTCCAACACAGAGCAGTGGTTCTCAGCTAATAATTTGCTCCTTAAAGAAAAAAAAAACGAAATGTGTTAAATTTACATTGCCAAATGTCTAACAGGTAAACACAAACATTGTAGTTAAGAGCCAGGAACTGACTCCTGTAAACTCAACTGTATTTCTGGGCATAACCTTAGACGCCAAACTGCAGTGGGGACCGCATGTTGATGGTTTAGCGAAAAGGCTTGGCTCTGCCGCATATGCTGTTAAAAAAATTAGACAAATTTCAAATGGAACAACTGCTCGATTAGTCTATTTTGGTTACTTCCACAGCCTCATGACATATGGTATTCTGCTGTGGGGGAGTGCTGCCGACATCGATGCTATATTTATTCTGCAGAAAAGGGCTGTTCGCGCAATCTATCAGCTCGGTCCAAGGGTGTCACTTAGAAGTAAATTTAAGGAAATAAATATTCTTACCTTCCATTCACAATATATTTTAGAAAATTTAATGTATGTTAAAAAGAACATAACCTTGTTCAAAAGAAAAAAAGATCTGCACAATGTTAACACAAGAGGAAGAGGAAGAAATTAAGTCACTAACTCATTCATGGGTCAATGTATACGCTTTTATAATAAGGTTCCTGAGGATATCCAAGGTCTTCCTATTGACAAATTCAAAGAAACTATAAAGGAGAAGTTGTGTGCTAGAGCATATTATAAACTATCCGATTATTTGGATGATAAAAGCCCTTGGGTATAATCCCCTCATTAACAGGATTGTACTAGTATTTGTAACAAAGCATGTGTAATGTGTCTGTTTGTGCGATGAGTTCTTCGTCCCGATGAATATGTAAAGCGTCATTGTCACTAAAGTACGTCTTCTTATGGTAGCGTCGGGTGACGGGTCGCTCACTTCCCTCTAATATGGTTGAGGAGGGCGATGGCTGGATCCCGCGTTAACTCGTGAACGGGTGCCGTTTGAGGGTGTTCGTCGTTTGGATACTTGGGGGGAGGGAAGACTTGCCGAGCTAACAGATGCAGAAAAGAATAATTTTGTATAGACATAAAGAGACTCTGTAAATTTATTTTGAAAAAAAATATACCCGTGAAGTTTCTTGCCAGTTCTTCTTCACGAAGGTTTTTTTCGAACTGGTGGTAGAATCATGTTTTATTTGACGTCAATAAGAACAAGTAATTGTCAATGTTGAGAAATAAATATTTGAATTTGAATTTGAATTTGAGCTATGGAATACTTCAAGGCAGTGTTTTAGGACCAACACTATTCTTAATATATATTAATGATCTGACAAACTTAAACCTAGACAATGGTAGTGTATTCTCTTACGCTGACGATACCGCTTTATTATTCCATGGCACTGCAAGGCAGTTTTAAATAAAGCAGAAGTAGGATTGCAATCTGTACTATATGGTTAAAAATACATTCTCTCACCCTAAATTTAAAAACAAAACTGTTATATTATATTTTCAATTCGCAAGTCCACTCAGCCTCCCTCAAACCATATAATTAAAGCTAATACCTGTAATTTGTCTCAACCCAATCACTGTGACTGCACAACAATTGAAAAAGTTGACACAACAAAGTATCTGAGGGTTATTTTATACTGTCAGTTGTCATGGTATCAGCAACTAGAAGCCGTTGCAGCCAGAGCTATTAAAATGGTCTGGATATACGGTTGCGACATGTCTGCGATAAAAACCTTATTAAACACATTTATAAAGCTCTGGTTCAATCAGTTCTACTCTATTGCATCAGTGTTTGCGGTGGAACCTTTAAAACTAAATAATTAACCATTGGACGAGCACAAACAAAAATTCTTAATATTACACATTTTAGAAATAAATTATATAGCACTACACAACTCTATGAAGATACAGATCTTTTAACTGTTAAACAGTTATACGTCCTACAATGTGTCCTAAAAGCTCATAAAAACAAAATCACAGATAAAACCATGCTAAATAAACGAACCCTCTACAATGTTATTAAACTAAATAAGTGTAACGGACGTGACGTCAGCCCTGTTGCCAAGCCACCATATTAACACGCCCCTTCCTGCCAACGCCACTAGCCAAGCCACAGAAATGGGGATAGTGTTAATATAAAGCCCTGCCAACCATTTTTGTATCTCTTTGTTCGTAATAAACTTAATCGTCGTAACTCTGCTAGTGTTTTTTGTGCATACCGTTTTAAAAGTAAATACAAAATACGCATCGAAACAGTTTAACGTGCAATCTATTAGAGTCTTAATTCTATAAATAGAACACTTTTTTTATTTTTTTATTTATCATTCACAATAGTAAAAACATTTAATCTAGCTTCACTTCCTTAAACCATTGCTGGTTTGCCTGGAAGTTGCAATTCCTCTTACAGGTAACTTAAAATATATATACTCCATGACGTTAAAAAAATTTAAAATTACTGTATCAAAATGCTTGAAAACACTTTACTACGATCAAACAGAACATTCACTAACGACAATTCTATAATAAGAGTATTATACGTATAGATGGGCGTAACTGTTATATTTTTCCAATTAATTATACTGTTATAATATATTTTTCTAACTGTTATATTATACTGTTATAATATAAATTATATTTTTTGTATACGTTATTCCTATAGCAAGAGTTGACTGTTACATTTTAAGTAAATATTATAGTATTATTGATTAAATAGGTAGACATATGGAAATTATAACGTTTATTGACCACGGGACAGACTAAAAAAGAATATCGGCGAATCCTTATTTAAGTAAACAGTAAGCGTTTGGAAACTAACTTTTGTTTATTCTTTTTTTTATGTGAATTTCCATAATATCAGCTTCATGCGTAGATGTCTCCAAAAAAATAGTTGATTTATAAAGCTTGATTTGACTTGATCAGTTTGTATTAGCTCCTGACATTTTGTATTACGATACATAGGATTGATTGTGACGAAGCACGAGTATTTGATTTTGTAATATAATTTTTAAATATAGGAAATTGTAGTCACATCAGAATGTAAAGACTCATTTTTATGTAAGAATTATAACTAATTACACAATCACTTTTATCCACAAGATTTATCACTAATTATTAAAATTATATCCAATTACACCTATTTACTTCATTTCTACACACACGCACACACACACACTCACACACACACACACACACACACACACACACACACAATTACTTTATCCCAAAAAGATCCTTTCGAAAGTCTATAGCACCGAAAACAAATTTCAAAGCAGTTACTGTTTCTACGCGAGTTTCCTCAACTCTCTCTCATTCGTAACATAAACAACATAATGAACGAAATATTTAAATTGTTACCAACTCACTCACAAATATAACATTTTAGAGGTAATATTTTCAAACTGTTATATTTTAATGTAAGCAAAATTGACTCTTATCCTTTAATAATAAAACTCATATTTGTGTGGTCCAATGATAAATTTTGTGACTTTTTGTAGTCGGGACACATGAGGATGAATTCATACGACTTGTAAAGTTACCTACTGTTATTTTGTTAGATGGCGTTAGTTGTCTTATACTTATCATAAAAATATTATAACTGTTATGGTTCTTTATTTTTAATGTGTTGTAAGATTAGAAAATTATAATGTGTTATATTAGCTGTTATATGTTATAACGCCCACCTCTAATTATACGTAACCTAATCATCACATAATACATACCCAAAATATACGTAATAAATACATATTGTTATTTTCTAAAATCTCTTTTAATAATAATAATAATAATAATAATAATCAATTATAAATTAAATAAAATTGTTAAAGATAACTAAATGGGAATATAATTCACCAACTTAAATGTACTTTTAAATCCAATGTAACAATATTAAACGCTGTAAGCTTATGAATCAGATTTAATGTATTGTTAATTTACCCAACACAAAAATGTCATTTCTTGTGTTGTTGTCTACCTTAAGAGCGCCAAACAGAGTAATATTGCAATGTACCTTACACCAAAAATTATAACTGTTCTAATACTGTTTGGAATTTTTCGCCTTTACTGTTATTTATCATTTTCGATTATAGGTAAATTTTGTTGATCCAAAAGGAGGAGTGGTCACCCCGAATACAGGTCTCCGTACTTAATAAGGGTGACGTTCAACGTTGTAATTGATGTTTTACTTAATAAAGAAATTTTTTATTCTGTATTTTTGTATTTGTAACGGTATAACGGTATCTCTGTTTCTAGCAAGACTTAAAAATTTCTGTTGACGATAAAAAAATATTTTGAGTCGTTTTTGCCTGGGAGTGAAATAAATTCGAAATAGGGATTTTTCAACCTAAAACTCTGTAACCTTTCACCTCGAACATTATAACGCAAAACTAACTTGTATGAAACATTCGTGCCTTCAGTCTAACAAGTTTGTATGAAAATCCAATTCCTGAATTATTTAAAAATATTTCTTGTTTTGTAACAGCTTGCGTAGGCATTGATCACTTAGAATAAGGTATTCCTGAGAATAAGATATTTGTAACATTAATATTACTTAACATTATAGCATTTTGCAAATGTTTCTGTTTTCTTCTAAATTTTTCTACGATGTAATTTTTTTAAAACCTATAATAAAGTAAAACCTTTATTATTTGTTCTAGTAAACACACTACTGAATAGCTAAGAAACCATTAGGAGTAATTTTTAAAACAAGATACAAAATAGCTTTTACCCATAGAAACTCTATGGTGGTACCTCATGTCGTCATCTATGTCAGTGAAATGTTACGTTGGTACTTAACACTACAGTACACGCGCCCTTTTTTATTACAAGATTGCTCGCATGCTCTACCATAGCAGCAAAAGTAATTATGATTTTGGATATAACTAAAAGGTTTATTTAAAATATAAACAAATTTAGATATTGAGATCAACTTCAATAAAATAATAGAAAAATAATATTCTGACTTCTAATTATCTTCTTCTTCACATTGAAGACATAACACAGCTTGGTAATCAGGACATATCCACCTGGCACATCGTTTACACTAATTTTTTGCGGAGCGATTTCGGGCTCGAGAGCAATAAAACATTTGCCAACTCTTACTCTCTTGTTTAGTGTTCATGAGATATATCATCAGACACCCCCAAAAGGCTTTTTGTTTTTATTTTTAATTCCCGAGGAAGATAGTCATGTGCCAAACGTCGCATCATGAGGGGTTTAGCCAGTTCAAATGACAAGTCAAGTAGGAAATTTCGTCGTACTACAGTTTGCTGGCCTTTATTTAGCTGATGGATGATCGAAGCATTTATACCCGCTATATTAAAATAATTTTGGACCAGGAGATCGAAATCTAATATTTTGCGATCTTACTCTTGTTTCTGGTGGACACTTTTTACTCCATAATGTTCCATTTTTGGACTCGTAAACATTTTGACTTGTTCGGTTCGATGAGAGTGCAGAGTGAGTTACATCTTCGTCTGATGAAACCGCAACATCTTCTCGTTCGAGGTCAAACATCTCTTCCTGTGTAGGTATCGACTTCGCCGTCATCCAAGTCACTCTGGATAAATTCGTCGTCATTTGTCTCTTTTTCTAACCAGCACAAAATCCGGCCATCCATACGTGGCTCCATTTTTCATAAGAGATAACTGAAACCGTAATTGAAATGAATTATATTTATAACAAGACACGCTATTAATTATTTATTACTTATTTCTAAGTCAAAGTTTTATAAATTTCAAAATCGTACTGAGAAGAATAGAATGAATAGCGATTACATTATTGCTTACCTTAATTCACTTTTGTTACACCGATGCTCGCGTGTACTACTATGGTAGAATGTCGATTTTTACGGGAATTTGTGCAAGCGTGCGCCCATGTAGAGTCACTTGGGCTAGCACTGACCCGTTGCGTTATATTGTTTTTGAGGCTCATATAGGGGCACGGGGGAAACACCAAAAAATTAAGGAATAGCGCGAAAAAATTTGCTCTACTATAGTAGAACGCGCGTGCACTGTAGTGTTAAAGGTAAATAAACATGGGACTGACAGTTTTCAAATGATATTTGTGTCTGTTTACAACTTTAACAAATTGGCAAAATTTATATAAGAACAGGCTGTATGGCTCAGTTCCAACCTATCCTAATAAAGGATGAACAATTATAAATACTACTACAAAGTGGCAAAATAAAATACACAAGCTCATCAGATGAATGGCCTTGCTATCAGGGATCCTATGAAAGCAAATACCCGCAGATGGAAATTATAAATGATAAAAAATTGACAAACAAATATGAAGTTTATGATAAATTATCCAATTGGGCAGATTTAAGACATGTCTACACAGATGGATCCAAAGTTTCTGACAGCACATCCATAGCCATATACGATTCCACTTTAAAAATGGGTCAAGGATACAAAGTTGATAAATATGCTAGCATATTTACAGCCGAAGCTTCAGCTATCCTATCAGCTCTTGAACACATCAACAAATATAAAAAAACAGCAAAAAAATGGCTTATTGCTAGTAACTGCTTAAAGGTAGTTCCTGCGCTTGAAAATCATCGCCTTGATACAAAAACCAACTTCTTGATTTATAAAATAAAAGGAGCATGGAAACTGCTTCAAGATTCTGACGTCGTAGTCTCTTTCATTTGGATCCCGAGTCAAAGGCGTCAAGATCAATAACCTCTGTTGCTAATACAGCTCCTGTCACTGTCACTAATGTTGCCCTACCGTTCACAGATATTATTTCTGAGCTGAAAAACAAAAATAATGAAGATCTGAAACAAAATTGGGATCATATTACTACTCTACAACAGAAAGGTCTTTGGTATGCAGGTATAGACAGTACAGCAGTAAACAAGAAACCATGGTTCTCAAAATTGACTAAATTTATAAACAGAAGATTTTACGCAAAGATAAACCGCTTACGACTGGGTCACAGCAGAGTAAACTCACATTTATATCGGATAAAAATGAGTGATACACCTGAATGTAATTATTGTATGAAGAGAGTAACGTCTCTATGTATATATTATAGAACCTCATTGTTAACGAAGGATTTTTTTATATTTACACTCCAGTCCCATCGTCACCTTTATTATCTAAGATCTCATATGCAAAGTAAATTGACAAGGTGCTGCAGATTAATGATAGCCAAATCTAAAATACTAAACTAAACTATTACAGAAGGGAATTTTTTTACAATTTCTGGATGATAAACGAAAAGACGAATGATGTAAAGCTTTATTAACGCAGTATAACCGATCGTGTTAAATCTAAATATTATATGATATGTATGATTTAAATTGAGAAATAAAGTTATTTTTGTAATAAAAGGTTCTTACCTGAACGTTCGCGCTCTATATTATATATAAGTAATTTAAACACAATGAACGCAGCTTGTCCTACCGGGTTTCAGATTTCAGATTTTGACATTTGACTTGACATTTAATTCCAAATATTTTTTCTCTTTCTTTGTAAAGCTACGAGTTTTAACATTTTCAAATTTTACAATAATTTGTGATCTTTATAAATATTTTCTGAAATCATAAGATATAGCCCTGGTGGCGAGTTTTTCATTCTTTTGTGTTAAGTTGTATTTCTATGACCCGTGCATTATAATAACCTTTCGTCATTGCGGATAGTTTAATTACGACTAATTAGGATTCTTGTGAATTATAACAATAACTTCCACCGCAATGGCTAAAGAAGAGGATGACGACTTACCCGACAAGGATGCGGCAAAGGAATTCTACGCTAAGTACGAACCTAAGGAGATTATTGGCAGGTATGGTATATGTTGATTGCTCTCTGGAAAGGGCATCAAGCAATTTTGTCATTGAGTTCCTGCCAAGTTTTTGTACAAATGTGAAATCACTCAAATCTACTGTTCAAGTGAAATGACCTTGAGGTTGATTCATGACTCCCACCTGTAATAAAACTGAATATATCATATACAATAACTGCATCATGAAGTTAACAGTGAATATAATGCTAAACAAATTTTTTATATGTAGAGGTGTTAGCTCAACTGTCCGTCGATGTGTTGAAAAGGAAACAGGGAGGGAATATGCTGCTAAGATCATTGATCTAAGTCAAGAGTCTCAGGATGGAGTTGATACTCATACTATGAGGGAAGCCACCCGGCAAGAAATTCTGATTTTACGAATGGTTGCTGGCCATCCATACATTAGTGAGTGAGTTTGATTATCCCATATTACACATAAGTACCCATTTTCATTGTAAGCAACTTGAAGATTACCTAAAATATAGTTTATTTACTATACTAAAAATGATAAGTAGTTTAATTGCAAAATTATTTTTGCAAGTTATCTCAGCTTTACCTTAATTCTCTTTCAGTTGAACTACAGGATGTGTTCGAATCAGAAACATTTATTTTTCTTGTTTTCGAGCTCTGCAAGAATGGGGAGTTATTTGACTACTTGACATCAGTAGTAACTTTGTCAGAAAAGAAGACCCGCTATATAATGAGGTAAGAAAAGTTATTTTTATCCATGTAATCATACATGGTAGATAAACATAAGTGCTTTTATAGTACCATTGAGGTGATTGAGTCCTGTCTATTTCATGTATTTCTGAAAAGCATTATATATAACAAAATTGAGGGGAGGAACTTTTTAACTAGATATAAGTAAGTGAGCAAGAAAATACTTGTATTTTGTTACAAAAATAAATAGGAGTTCAAAAAATAAGGATGCTCTGATTGGATTAAATAAATTGTATTTCGCCATGATGTTATAAGGCTAGTGGCTGGTTTATTTGTTGCTGTACTGTGTGCAATTGCTCATAATAAGGGCAACAATTATATTTATATGTTTTTAGTTAAGATACAAAACATTAGTCAAAACATTTTGCCATATTTGGTTATATTTGGTTGAAAGAAATTCCTGGTATTTGAAAGTGCTTTTGTTACTTTACTTTCATCAAAGAAATAACAATATATATAATTTTAATTTTGCCCCTTGGTAGAAAATAAGCAATAAGCACTTGTGAAGAATAAATATTTTCAAACAATTTTGTGAACAAATTATGAATTAAAGGCATAAACTTAAACATGACTAAACTTACATGATTATACTTTGTGTTGTCACAGGTTTCTGTAACGTTGTATCAGAGTAACGTCGCACATGATGTGCGCCCACTGCCGTTGTTATAAACAGATGTTATTTGAGTGATAGTGAAGTTACAGAACATGTAGATTTATCATTAAATACAATTTTATTGCAGTTTCAAAAATTATTGGAACATCCATAGATAAGTTATGAACTACTGAAAAAGATATTTGTCCTGTAGTTAATAGGCTGTATTAAATCTAGAAATTCTTATGGAATTCGGAACAATACATAAAAAAAATTACATTTATTAGCATGTATTAATCATAACATTTGATATCTATTGAAGGATGAGTGCATTTTACATATTCTACAAGGGATCAAAAAGGGGACTTTAAATGTTAGCTTGTTTCTGTGTCTACATTTACAAATTTTGTCATACATTGTTTTGGTTCACTAGTTACATTTATAGCAAAATATCTGTTTAAGATTAAAATAAGAAATTAGATAGCATTGAAATGTTCAACATTAACTTTGTTTTCTCTATATAATTATTATTGTATTGTAACATATGTTTCCTCTATATTATTATTTTAAACAGGAATTATTTGTTTGCTCTTGTTTAATCGATAAACTCGGTTAATACTGAATCTATTGGTGCGTTCTGTTTGCCGCTCACAGTAACAGTGCTCAAAACCGTTCCAATTTGTTTGAGTGCGCTAAAAGTGATATTAATGCTATTGCAATCGGAACGGTAAATAGCGCGCTAACATTCTGATTGTTCATCGATTACGTCTAAAGTTATAATTTCATTAAGATCTTTGGCCCTGAATGAAGCAGGAGACATTTTTTAACATTATTACAAAAGAAAATTATAATAAGCAAGCTTTTAAAATCTTTAATCGACTAATAATAATTATTATTATTATTTTGTTTTATGGCAATCAGCTGTTGTTACGACACAATAACTATTTCTGCCAATTTCAAGTATTAGTACACACACGCACTACACGAGGCTAATAATTTTGTAGCGATCAGTTGAGTAGAACTTACAGTATCTCGAGCATTGAGTTACCCTGAACAATACAAAAACAGGGGGATGAAATAAGTTTTTACAGATATTTTTAACATAGAAGAGTATAATTTATAAAGGCATCTGGCCATTGTTAAGAAGAAGATCAGCAATAGGGGACAACCCCCTAGCAACGGAGGACGGTAGTGGGATGTCTTCAAATTTTGAAAGAATGTTCAAAACTAGGGAAATCAGTAGTTCTAAAAAATTGTCATTAGGGGAGCAGGAAGAAGTGACGACCGAGTGGCGTAGTGGTAAGTAGCCTTGCCTCATACGCCGAAGGTCCCAGGTTCGAGTCCTGGCCGGGGCATTCATTTGTGTGATGAACACAGATGTTTGTGCTCGGGTCATGGTTGTTGATATTTATATATGTATGTTTATTCTGGGTTCCCCCCCAGTTCGCTGTATGGTGATCCATAACACAAGCTCCGCTTACTTTGGGGCCATACAGTTGGTGTGTTTGTCTGGGGATTTATTATTATTATTATTAAGAAGTGGGGGGGAAGGCACCATCAGATTTAGTAGATGGAGGGCCAGCAACAACAGTGTTATGGGCAACCTTGTCATAGCCTGGAGACAAAGACGGACTGGGTTTCGATGGTTTGTATATTGTTTTTTTGTAAGAAAGATTCAGTGAAGGAGAACTTTTAGAGGCATCTGCGTACGATTTTTTAACTGAAGGGAAGAGGGATGATGCTTCCTTGAACGACACGTTCTTTTGGGACATGGTGATTTTAATATTCTTTTGCCGGGAATGTTCCGGGCAAGATTTGTCAGTTGCTAAATGAGGGCCTGAGCATTGCAGGCAGGAAACTTCAGAGGATGCAGGACAAGAGTCACCTGAGTGAGTTTGTGCACATCTGAAGCAACGAGCACTGGATCGGCATTGGGCTTTCACATGGCCAAATCTACAACAGCTTAAGCATTGCATGGAAGGCAAAATGCATGGATCAACGGTTAATGATGAGTTAAAAATAAACACTTTATCAGGTAAGCATTGTCCAGAGAAAGTGATCACCACAGATCCTGTGGGGGTCCAAGTGGAACCAGACTCCATGGACACCTTTCTGTCCAAGCGAGGCGCCCTCAAAACCGTTATATCACCTTGGCTTGTGGAGACTGTTGACACAACTTCCTCCATAGACCATGAAGTTGGGATCCCGCGGATCAGCCCCATTCTTGTTATATTATATGTAGGAACTAAAGCTATATAGTTATGAGATTTAAGACTCGGGTTTCTGAGAAACTCGTTTGCTGCACATGCAGATGAGAATTCCACAGAGACACGACCTCCGCCAACACTCTTTATACCATCATGTTTAATATTTTTAATGTTTGATGCAAATAAAAATTTTCCAAAATTCAAATGATTAAATGCACCGCCCGACTTAGGGTGAGTTTCTGACCTGGACACATGAACAATGAAAGGACCCTTGTCAGAAGGATGGTAAGATTTTTCTTCTAAAAGACTTGGATGAGTGTAAATAAGGTTATTGGTTTGAGATGGAAGAGCATTCGAAACAGATTTTTTAGGAGTAGGGGACGAATCCCGATTTATACTTGGACGTTTTCCCGTTTGCACATGTTGAGAGAAAGGGTCAGGGGAGTTGTTGACATCAGAAAACGGGATTGGGTCTGGGGGCTTAGGAGGGATTGGAACACAATCCATGCTCATTAAGAGCTAGATAATTCGTACAACCACTTACCAGGCGAGGAAGAGAAAAACAGAAACACTTAAAATAACTCAATGATGATAACAAAATCACCAAAATAACCGACAAATAACGAAAACCGTGTGTACACCGCAAACGAAAAATTGACAGTCAAAATCGACTAATAAAAACATCAACAAAGTAACGTCATGTGTCAGTTTTGACAGGCCGCTCACAGCGACCATGATCCGTAGCTTGGGCACTGTGAGCAGGAAGATGGCGGCGTTTATGACGTATCGCTATAGATTGCTAGTGCGCTCACAGGCATTCGGAACGGGGATATGAGCGCTGTGATCGCTATAACCGGCAAACGGAACGCAGCATTACTTTACTGTAATGTAGAGATTGAGAGTTACTATTTTGTGAAAGCAGGGTTGTCGTGTTGCTCTAGTGTTGATCTCCAGATTGTAATATATATATTGAATTTTTTATATTTTTTATTAGTAGTAGTATTAGTAGGCAATATTAGTTTAGGTATATTATGATATTACGATGTTGAGTCATAATTACTGGTAATTTGTTTTGTCTACTGGGTGTCTACAGTTAAATCATTGCAAGATGTTTATTTTCTGATATTTTGAAATCATTTAACAGTTGATGACTCCATAGTGTATATAAGTAAATAATGGCATCCCTTTAAGATCAAACGTTTATGTGATGAACATCTATGTAAGTTTTCGAGTCTGGAATGTCAGTAATTTCCTAATTTTTTTTTATCGATTTAATCCATCGAATAAAAGAGGTTATGAAAGCTAGGATGCTACAAGCCTATCCGAAAGGTACCTCTAGTCGGGCGGGACGGCGCAGCCTCAGATTTCCATTCGATTGCTCTGTAGTGTCGTTATCGTCAAGTATGCGAAGCGCCTACAAAAGAGCGAACAACGCGCACTTAGCCTCGAACAACAACAACGTGAACAAGAACTAGCAATTGTACATGTTATTAAGAAATAAATATTGCATATTGGCAAAAAAGTCCCGGGCGATTCGTACTATACTTTGGCACCGATTTGGTGTTCCCACAACACAAGGATGACAAGTTCGTCTGCGTCTAATTGTCCGATTTAATAAAGCACAGGGTTATATGAGTTTGAAAAGATTCGCTTTGCATATTCATGAGAATTCTGAGAGACTAGCTGATTCAAGTAGGTTTTCGAGGGCGGTATTGGTGTCGGACAAAATATGTTGATTATAAGATGGTTTGGACGGATAAAATAATATTACACACAGTTTGGGGGTGGGAATTGTATTATGTTTTATTGGCAATAATAGAAACCAAAACTGATTTTGTTCTTTAGTTAGTACATTACATAATAGTAAAGGGCTAGCAAAATATACAAAACCATTTAATATTTGTTGTTTATCGTTTTATTCATATTAGTATAGTTAATTAGATTTTTTGGTCATAACTGTTAATAGCTAATTAGCTTAGTTATAAGCTTTTAAACCTTGGAATTACTTGTTTAGGGCGACGTTCGTGGCGGTTTCACTCACGCCATTCCTGACCTAGTAGAAATAATAATAATGATAATAAATAGATAGAGATATTGTTTCTAGATATACTACTTTTCTAATGCTAAAAAAATTATTAGAAGTTCGGTTGTCGGATCTGGATCTTATTAAATGTAAATAGGATCCGATCATTGTTTAAAAAGGCAATATTGGGGGACAAATCTTCAAACTTCATTTCACTTTCCATACATGGTCTGGCTTAAGAGTGCCCAACATCTTTCACATAAAATTTTATATTGTCTAGGTAAAACAAGGTACTGGAATTATGATAGTAAGCATTATTTAGTGGAATAATCAAGTTTGATTTTGTAAGCTCAAAATACGTTTGGAATTAAAGACTATTAAAAAAGTTAATAATACTTTATTAAATTGTTGCACCACGATTACCTAATCATTAAATTAAGAAAAAAATACTATTAATTTTAACAATAACATTATTTTATTCTTAACCTGGGCAGCTGAAAGCCAGGAATGAAATGAAGCATTTTAATCAAAAAATTGTTTAGGGAAACAATAAAGTAAGCCTTGCAAAGTGTCTATAACAAGCCATTGTTTTGTTTTGATTCGCGATGTAATGAACTTTCTAGTGGAGATACGTATTAGTTAAATTTTTGAGACTTATTTCAATACATTCAGTGTCTTGATTGTTAATCAAAATTAATCGCAGAAAATTTTTATAAAAGTAAAAACTTAAAAAAATCGTTAATACGTTAATACTTCCTCAATCCCACGCCCGTTTGTCATCAAAATAATTTCTAATAGTAAGCTTTTTGACATAATGTTTCCTTAATAGTTTTCTTGACTTTTTTGGAGGGTAGGGATTGAAATGATAAATCAAATATCTAATAAATAAATAAGACCCAAGACAAACATAAGCTCGTTATCAGCAAAGTGGGGAGGAACCCAGAATGAACATACACTTATAAACATAAACAACCATGTCCCGAGTTGTATAAATAAAAACATTGTGTTCATCACACAAATGAATATCCCGACCAGGACTCGAACCTGGGACCTACGGCGTACGAGGCAGGGCTACGAACCAATACGCCGTTCATAGCAATAAATATGATGTATCTAGATAGTATTTTAGTCGTTGCCTAGTCGTTGGCAAGATTGACCGATTTGCATAAAGCTCACATGGGCTACACGATCGGCATTGCCGAATATTTTAGTAAATGGTTCGAGCCTGCGCTGCCGTTGAACATATACTACCGACCAGTACGTGCCGGCCCGAACTCGTGAGTATCGCCCCTTACAACAGTGGTTCTGGGTTCAATTCTTAGCAGACACACATTTGTGTTATCAACACACCGACGTTTTTTACGAGACGTGTGTTACGATATTTCTATGCACATAAACTATTTTAACATCATTAATCCATCTTCTATTTCCGTTTTATTTACTTAACACGCCTAATAATAGCTGCTCTGTCGATAGCATTAAGGTTAAATCACAGATGACATATAAACAAGCACAGACTCTCGCAAAATTAGAATAAAAAGGGCTGTGCTTTATTTATATTAGCACAAAGTTTATAACTGCGTAGAACAAGCATATCAAGATTTAAGTATGATTCGCGCAAATTCTACGTTGCTCTGGGATAAACCAGTTGCATGTAAATTCTTGTCCGGTCGTGTAGTCCTGGTACATTTTCGGGAAGTTAACCTGTGAATTTGTGCAATTTTAATTAAAAATGGCTCTTTCTAAAAGTGTAAGGTATGGTAGAAGAAGGTATGAAGAGATTTCGGGTGACAGGAAATTAATCGAGTGCGTTTTGTTAATATTTGTTTGTTAAGTTGTAAATTATTTGTTGAAATCTGTCGTAAGGTAATTTTTTCACAGACATATCCGTCGACTGGGATTAAATTATTCTTTACTAATCTGTAAATAAATAATCTGTGATCTTACTTAAATTAAAATACGGAGTTTTTTCTAAATATTATTATTTAGGTTTTAAAATGATATTACTAGGTCATCATAAAAGGAACATACATATTATTGAGATAATAGTTAAACAGTTCAATGAAAAGTACGTTAATTAACTAGGTATATTAGTTATGCAATACTTACGAAACTTTATCGTCGATTGTTATCAAAGGCACTTGAACGCACTAAAATAATGCTTCTTTAAAATTCAATTTATCGACAGTTATGTCTAAATTGATTAGTGAGAGATATAAATTAATTCCATTTTTTAAATAATAAAAAATTTAATCTGAATAATAAGTCCCAAAGTTTTTATTTAGTGCCCCTCGAATACATCGAGTGACGTAAATACCATACCGTCACTTAAAACAACTAATTAATCGTTTCTTATTAGTTCTTTCCTCCAATTCAAATAAAGTTAAATTTTCAGGTTTTTTGTTACTAAAAATAGCTTATGTTTCCTTAGCGTAAAACTTGCTATCTCATGTATTAAGAGTACTGTCCTTCCAGGTGGCGTTATAAAATTCTACCATGTATATTGTGAAGTCCACAACAAAACTTCATATCAACGAAAGATGTTGGATTGGACGTTCCTGACTTACCTTTTGGTAGACCATAATAGAACTATAACTACTATCTCTTTTTTCCTAGACAAGTTCTGGAAGGCGTACGCTACATCCACAGCAAGAATATCGTTCATCGAGACCTGAAACCAGAAAACATTCTCTTGGATGACCAGCTCAACGTTAAGATCACCGATTTTGGATTTGCGAAGGTTCTGAAGGAAGGTGAAAAGCTTTTCGGTAAGAAAATTTTGATTTTAAGTCTGGGAAACAGTGGAACTTCGGGCGTCCTCCGATGCTCTTTATAATTAATTTTAGTAATATCTCTTTTATTTTATTTGTCTAAATACTGTACCATTGGAATGCGGAAATCAGGAGGTTAACTTGACATGCAAATATTCAACATTTATAATTGCTTTGCAGTAAAGCTAATGGATTACAAAGTGCTGATAAATTAATTTCTCAGATGCTTCTATTTTCGTCTCCTTCATTGTTTTGACTTATATTATTTAGGGTGAAGTTTTCATTGTTATTTGTAACGACTGAAGCCTATTTAATAATCTTAATCAAACAAAGGCATCATAAATCTGCCGAAGGCTTCAAGAGCTACGCGATTGAAACTGGAAAAGGAGTGAGTGTAGTAGCGGGTGCGTTGGCGCACACTCAGGCTCGCATTTGAATCTTCTGTAGTGTCGTCGTCGCCTAGTATGCGCCTACAAAATACTGAACAAAGCGTAGGCGATTCTCGCCCTTAGCGCCCTATGTCCGCAATTGAGATTTACATACTCACGAACATAGTCACTCACTGACGCACACACACTAACACTCACATTTTCAAACAAGCGCACCTACACTTATACAAATATACTAGGACTTAATGTTCTATTTTAAAAATAACACGCTGTTTGCAGAATATCCTATTACTATCTATACATACATGTATTAAAACATGGTCGAAAACTGTTTCCTAAGATACAGGATAACCTCCTAGTTCAGGAAGCAGAGCATCAACCTCAAAGCTCAAAGCTCTTACGTACTTCTGCAATGTTACTTGAAATCTTACATTAGAATGTTAAAATGTATGTTAACACATATTATAATTAATTAGTAGTTTAAGCTTGTAGTTTAAGTTACACAATAGTGTGTAACTTTTTCTCAATAAAAACGATTATTATTATTAGATCTGAATACAGATCTCGAGCTACCCACTATTGCCACTTTAATGAAGTTGGTGTCTAGACGCTACTTCGACAACGCTCCCCACCACCGCAACCCGCTGGTCAATAAGTCAGCTGACTACACAGCCAACCCAGACGCGCTGTTACCTGTAACAGACCCTGTAACGCTGTTAACTGTACCTGTGTAGAAGTTACGCCTGCGTCCGCGTAACTTCTTAACAGATCCCGACGACGCTACTACAACAAGGAACGCCGGCGTTCCCGTTAGAAATAGAGCAACAAGGCATTAACCCACCGGTGGGCCAGGCTAACGCGGCGTACGCATTCCTTCTGAATTTCTTGCTGGTTCTTTGGCAGTAGATGACCCTTCCGAACCAGTGGTAGTTTCAATATACGACGTCCTAAGCCGAGGTCCGTGCCCTCTCGGATGCCCTTAGGCGTATATGGAGATGTAGTTTAAGTTCCGGCTAAGCGCCCTCAGCGCTAGGCCACAGAGTCCGGCGAAATTTAAAAGACTAACAAGGCCATAAATAAACTGTCCATTTCGAAAAAAAAAATCTAGCCTTTAACCTGGGCCGAGTGTACCATGATGAGTACAGTGAATAAAGGTAACTCTTGAATAAGCGATTAAAATCGTAGTCACGTAAGACACAAGGACAACCCCCACCTAAATAAAACAGAAAATACCTTCTATGGAAAGTCTGTACTTATTGTTTATTCTTCTATACTTTGCAAAAAATCTCTTAACAAAGTATTTAGTCAAATGCCGTCCAGAAACAATGTGGCAAGTACGTTAGTTCAGGTCTGTTGCATTTCGAACAATGGTCTCAGCATTCGTGTCGTATGTCTATTGTTTTCTGAAGATCAGTCGTTACATTATCTGAATTTGGATACAGTAAAAATACAGCGAAATATTTTTATAATTTGTTTGATAATTACTATTTAATTGTATGAGTTGACAATTACTGTGAAGACACTTGTATTTATTTCGGTTGCTGAAAAATAGAAAGGACATTGTTTGAATTATTTAACGTACCTAGCTCTGTTATGTTTGAATGGTCAGCATGTATAGGTACACTTGTCATATTATTATTAAAACTGTGTTAACTTACACTGTACTAATAATAGTTGTTGTTTTCATTAAATATATAATTTCCACAATCGTTGAATGAATTAAAACGTCATTCATTGCCTCCGCTGCGTTACAAATAAACATGAAGAAAATATTGTCTTATTTTATTCATTATTTTCATAAAAAATTTAGACTATATACCTTATAGCTCTTCAGTACTATAACTCAACTGACTGATTGATTAACTATATACACGCAGCGTAAACGACTAGTTCTACTACTACTAATCTGGTAATAAAAATTTATTTGACAGTAGATCCTAAGGGGTTATAAATCAGGGACGAAATTAGGGAAATTTGGCTTAAGGCTAGTTTGATTGAGTCGATCCACACGAATCAAGTACCGAATCACTCCTTTTATACCCGACGCTAAAAGGGGGGTGTTTAAAGTTTAACGCGTGTATCTGCATGTCTGTCATATCTCCCATACGTGTGGACCTATCGTGTTCCTTTTGTTTTCTTGTTGGAAAATTGGATGCGTTATGCGTAGCAAAAGTTATGCATGCTTATTGCTTTCGGTTGTGATCTCTGGGCTCTTATATTGTACGAGGGTGGATTGAAAAGTTCGCGGCCTAAATAAGAAAACACAGGAATAATGCAATTTTTTATATTTATTTTTCTACATACTCTCTTCCTAGGTCACAGCACTTACTCCAGCGGTCCTCCAAAGCCTTGATCCCATTTAAAGAAGAAGGTCTCGTCAAGGTCTGCAAAAAAGGCATCTACGGCCACTTTGACCCCTCCTCATTGGTAGAAAATTTCATTCCACCTGAGTATTTTTTTAGTTTTAGAAATAGGTGGAAGTCAGAAGGTGCCAAGTCAGATGAATAAGGGGGAATAGGAAGCAATTCGAAACCACAATTCACTATTTGAGTCTTTTAGACTTTATTTCTTCTTCCGGGTCCGGGTCTCTTCCATTGTTTGGATTGTTGTTTGGATTCAGGAGTATAGTGATGAACCCATGTTTCGTCCATATTAACAAACCTTGCCAAAAATTCGTTTGGATAAGCTTGAAATAGCTCTAAACAGTCTCTAGAAATCGTGACCCGAGTTCGTTTCTGTTCAACTGAAAGGAGCCGCGGAATCTTGCAGACACCTTGTGGAACCCTAATTCGTTAACGATCATGTTTTGTGTACGTTCATATGAAATCCCTAGAGCTTCAGCTATCTCAGATACCTTCAATCTTCTGTCTCCCATGATGAGATCACATATTTTTTCGATGTTTTCCGAAGTCGTAGCTGTAGAAGGCCGTCCAGAGCAGGGTTCATCTTTGATGCTCTCTCGTCCACGTTTAAATTCAGCTGTCCACTTTTTTATCATTGTATACGACGGAGCAGATGTTCCAAAAGTAGCCACCATATCTTCATGAATCTGCTTTGGAGATAAGTGTTTCTTGTGGAGTTATTTGATCACGGCACGGTGCTCTAAACTATCCATTTACAAAATTAATGAAACTTACTCTCACTTAATTTTCAATAAAATGAATAACTACGCATGTATCTCAGAGAAAAATTGCACAGAGACTGACAAAGAGTCTAGGTTTCATATGAGGATGGTTTTATAATAATATGACAACGCTATTTATGTTAGGCCGCGAACTTTTCAATCCACCCTCGTATATTTGTGTGGCAATGACGCGGCGGTCGTCCTCTTGTGAACATTGTGATGTGGTATCGCAGGCGGTTTATTGTATTAGATATTCAACTACACAGCTGGCTGTTTGTTTCAATTGATTCGTTAAGCTGACCGGCTAGCTGTCATGTTGAATAGTTAATGTATAAGAAGGAGTATGGTATATTTTAGACATTTTCTCACAAATTGTTTATATCCTGCGATTTGCGCAAACATAAACTCCGCGAAGCGCCATTATTAAAATTTAAGAGTATAAATTAAGCATAAAACGTTCAAGGAAACGGTTAGCTATCTAGTTAAATGTCTAATTCAACCACCCGTTTGCTTAGGGCCGCGCGAATAAAAACTTGAAATATCTGTACTACGAGGGTCAAACTGAAAGTTCTGATAAAATCAAAAACTGATTAAACTAACTAGTTGTTAGTTTTATTATATATTTTCAAAATAGTGTCCAATCACTTCTGTACATCGCTGCATCCGATGGAACCACTGAGAATAGCACTTTGCCCACTCGTCGTTAGGGGTCTCTTCGACGGCCTTTAGAAACGCAGCCACAGCTTCCGCGGCGTCCTTAAAACGTTTCTAAGTTTTTCTTTTATTTTCTTAAAATCGCAAGGTGTGAGCTCGGGGCTATACGGCGGGTGACCTAGTAATTCCACGTTTGACGTCACCAAATAGTCGATCGTTCGCCTGGCGGTGTGCGATGAGGCGTTGTCTTGGTGAAGGAGGGTCCTACTGCGAGGTCGTTTTTCACGAACTTTTTCCAAGACAAGTGGCCAACGATTGTTAGTGTACCACTCCGCAGAAACTGTTTTTCAATCCTCTAAAACAATTGTCGTGATATGACCTGCCCTACCTAAGCTTGTCGGAATCTCTGATAGATTTTGTCCGTCTTTATCATACGCCGCACGACACAGACGTTATCTTCAGTCTTCGCCGTAGAAGGCCGTCCCTCACACGTTTAAACTCATTAAACCAGTTGTAAACAGTGGCATGAGATGGGGCTTTATCCTGAAATGCCAATCGTAGCCTATCATAACATTCTTGTTGACTTAAATGACATCGAAAGTCATAAAAAATCATTGCACGAAAATATTTTCCGTTAAAATCATGCTGACGTCACACAGACAATTTTCAATTTGCCGCCAAATCGTAAAACAATTGACAAATTAATGAAATAAATACTCAATAATATTGTCAAAAGTCCCATTTCCAGAATTTTAAATTATTTTTTTATTATATTGTTTACAAGTGGCCAGTTCTAAGAACTTTCAGTTTGACCCTCGTATAATGGCAACTAATATACTCTTTTACAGAATTGTGCGGAACACCCGGTTACCTTGCGCCGGAGACGCTAAAAGCCAACATGTTTGAGGACGCCCCTGGCTACGGGATGGAAGTTGATTTGTAAGTTTTATTTTTATTGTCTGTCATTTTTTAAGTTAGGAGGAGTTAAAGGAAAATGCATACATAACCTCAAAAGTTACCTTCGCTTCTTAAGTTCTTAAATGATCAGTACTACCTGCTCATATAGGAAGATACTTAAACCTGTAAATAATTATTAAAAGCACTGTTTTAGTTTGAGCCCAAAGAAGTAATTTTCAGAAGAATTTTCCGACTGTCACAAGGAGGGTTATGTTATTCACGTGTATTGGCACGCTCTATAACCTAAACCGTTTTTCATTTCAATTTCATTCATTTCAACATATGAGATGTTATTAGATTCGCCTCAGTCGAGAGAGTGACAGAATATATTATTTCCCGAAATATCCATGGGATCAGAAATTACACGGAAAAATCACGCAGTCGGGTTTTTAAATTTGATTTTGTTTAGCAGTTTGTGAATTGATTTTATTATTGGATGGATTTAAATCTTTCCTTTGCTAGAGCTTACTCTTAAATCTCTAGAGAGTTGATACTTCTGTCTTGAACAGTTATAACTAGGTTTCATCAAATAGTATTTAAGATTTTACGAGATAATCATAGCGAGATTTATAATTATTGAACTGAAATAATAAATGAAGCTTGAATAAATCTGTTCCAAGCATTAGATAACATTCAAATGATGTCGAATCTCGCCTCTAAATATTAGGTCTTTACCTATGAAATTGCCGTTTTTCACGAAATAAATGAAGCGTAATTTTTTTATATATTTTTTATTTCTATTAATCGAAATAATCACCCTTGCAATCAATGCATCTTTGCCAACGCATTGGTAGCTTATTGATGCCTTTCTTGAAGAAATCAGCTGGACGGGAGGCAACAAATTCTTCAAAGGCATTTAACAATGCGGTTCAGAATTCCTTCATTTGTATGCCTGCTGAGCAGTGCAAGGCACGTCTCCACGCGTACTTCGCGCTGGCGGTCATTGAGTTCGTGGGGTACCCATTTGTCAAGCTTTTTTACCTTGCCAATTTGACGCAAATGGACCAATATTGTTTTGATGCTAACGTCGAAAGCTGCTGCTAATTCAGCCGTGGATTGAGTTTCATCAGCTTCCACAATTGCCTTTAATTCGTCATTGTCGACCAAAGTTTTCGGACGACCACGGGGTTCATTTTTCAGGTCAAAATTTCCAGAACGGAAGCGGGTAAACCAATAACGGGTGGTGCGTTCGTTTGTAGTGTTCGCTCCGTAAACGTCGTTGATGTTGCGTGCCGCTTGTGCCGCTTTGCTGCCACGACGGTACTCATACTCCATAATTACTCGAATTTTTAACTTATCCATTATAACGAAAAATGTTCGAATGCGTTGAAAACAAAACAATAACTATTAAACAAATGACGATTTTAGAAAAAGAATTCCATGTTTGTCAAATAAAATTACTTTGAAATTAGAATTATCAGTCAAAAAAAAATATTTTCATTTGAAATGGCCAGTACGGCAAAACGGCAGTTTCATAGGTAAAGACCTATTATATGCTTCGATAAAAAAATTATTTCCTGTTCAAGTGTAATGACGTCAAACACAGTGAATTAATTATTTGTGTTATCTGTACCGCGAATTCGCTGGAAGCATGTGTCATATCGATGCGCGTGCATATCATCTATGTAACTTGAGTAAAGATACATTCAGATTTAAGTATAATAAGTAAGCTAGCTGTCGCAGGCGACTTCGGTCGCTTGAACTCCTATTTTGAAATTTTCGAAATAAAAGTTTTAATTCAAGGTCTATACTGTCCAATTAATATATTTTTATTTTATTTAGAACTTACAGATTTAGGATACGTACAGTAGTGTTAATTTTCACCTGGATGCTTAGGCTAAAATCTAAACAAAAGATACTTAGTCTTATCTCAGCTAAATGGCCAAACAAAAAACGACTTTGCTTAACACTACATAGTACATATCTACCGAAAACTTAGTGGCACCAATATTGTCAAAATGGGGGCCACTATTTTTTACTGACTTTCTATTACTATGTAGTAAACACAAAGTCGCTTTTTTATTTGATAGTGCCTGGCAGTGCTGATTGATGCAGGCCCATGACATGCTTGCATGTTGCTAAACTATATCTCAATTATGTCGGGTTTACAATCCAAATGGGTCAGTATGGAGAAGTCAGGAACTATGAGAGATAGCGAAATCTGTTCTTAGGAACCATGGCGTCGATTTTAGATTTAATAATAATCACACTCAAACTTTTTTCTTAACTCTCATACCGTACTGACCCGTTTGGATTGTACACCCGGTATTTTAATCAATACATATTTAAAATGCAATTCTTTAGCGAGGCTATTAAATAGTTAATCGTGTGTCAATATTGACTATTCTCATTTATCAAAAGATATTATAGTTTATTTCTTTGTTGTCACTATGACGACCACCTAGAACCTAGCAACAAAAAATTTTGTTACAATGTTTTTCATCTAATATTACACCATTTTCAGACTCATCTGTGGCCTAGGTTTTATAGTTTCTTATTCATTGGCCTTGATAACCAGTGACGTGAGAGCTGTACATAATAAATTAGATGTCAAATTGTCACTTGGAATAATCGCTCATCTTAGCATGTGGGTCATCTCCGTATCGATAGACCAAAGGATGGGAATGAAGAGAATCTCCTGGACGGAAATTTACCAAAACAGAAAGGGAAGCAAATCTAACGCCATTGTAACCGGTTTTTAGTGACTGGTCGTCACTAGTCTGCACACTGATCTGTGCAGTAAACCTTCTATGTTACCTTCTATGTATGTGCCCGCTACCGTCTATGTTAATTTTTCTTATTACAAAACGATTTCCATAGGAATCTTTTAGTTCCGATTTTGGTTTCTAAAACGTTTGACTAAATAACTAACAAATCAAAACTTGTCAGGTGTCACCACGATTTTAGGTAGTTTGTACGGAGTAATTGATGAGTCTATGGGGTGTAGAGAGAAATAATTAGGGGTGTCTTTTGTAAAACCTATTCTGTTACGAATTGTTTGGGCTTGTAGATGAAGCTTGTCTAGTTTAACGAAGTATACTATACGTATAAGTATACTACAAAATCTTTTCTTAAGTTTTCACGATACATACTTTAAATAAAACACTTTTTACCGGATATTATCGCGTATATTTTAGTTAATTTTAAAATTATTTCGACGTTTTCAACTTAATTCGCATTAAAGAACACATCTCTGATGTTAAAAATAAACGAACCTCAAAATCTGCAGTTTGTGAACATTCCGTAGACAAGCCCAACCATTATTTAAGATTTGATACCGTGAAGATCCTAGCAAAAGAGAAACATTTTATACCTAGGATGGTCAGAGAAACTATTGAAATTAAAAAACATCCAAATTTCAATAGAGAAGATGGTTGGAAACTTTCATCAACATGGGATCCAATACTTAAAAACATCAAAATGAAAAACCAGCAAACTGTTAGACTGCAAACTCAGGACACAGTCAGTGCCTTTTGTGTCAATCCGGGACGTTATGCGAGAAGACTGAGAAACAGATGGCGTTAATATGTATTGACAATCATGTAGTTTTTATTACTGGCAATAGATGAACAACACCTTAGTCTATCGTGACCACGGCAACTGCAAAGATGCCGAAACGTCGAAATAATTTTAAAATTAACTAAAATATACGCGATAATATCCGGTAAAAAGTGTTTTATTTATACTACAAAATTATTATAAATCGTAACTTTATTTAAAAATTAATAATTTTATGGTTATTGTCTCGACTCTAGCCTTTTTCTTCTATATCACATGATGAAAAGTAACTTTTTAGATATTTTGTGCCTATCAAAGAAATCCATCTCATTCTATCTTTCGGACTATTCTGCCATCGATCGACGTCGATCAATTGGTGTGGTAGAAACCGTCGATCTACGTCTGGTATGGTACGACGTGTGGTAACACCCTAACATCTACGTGTTGTTATATATTGATTAGTTTTATATACATCTTTCATGTCAATGGGCACGGATGCCACTTACCATCAAGTGGATTGAGTGCTATAACAAAGTTAAAAAAAAAACTCCCATTATTTCCCGGGCTAATAAACCTTCATCTCTTGAATACTAATAAAGAAAGTTTAAACGACAAAACACCTCAAGTTTGGTTCCCGATAAAGACATCTAGAATTATCGCAAAACATTTCAACTTTAGACCGTTTATTCACGTGTGCACTAATGTGTATCATTTTGTAGGCATAAAATTATCTCTTTGTCTTGTTATGTATTGGCGACGGGGGGCGTGTCAAACTCGTAACGAATTTGACGAAAGAATAAATACAACGTATTCATTTAAAGTAGCTGAGTTTAAGGAAATTGAGAATTTATTAACATTTATTTAGGATAACAGGTCATCATGGTTTATTTGAGTTGTGGTTTTTATTATAAGTGCATAACAACATTCTTAGTTTTTTTATAAGATTTCTTAGTCCGAAGAGTCCAAGGTCTACCCACATTTTTGGGCCAACATACTCTGGTCAGCGCTATTTATTTTCCACAAATCGGCCTAAACCAACTACTACACATATTCGGCAACATCCGATCGAGAAGCCCAATCGGGCTTAATACAAGTCGGTTCGTTCGGCTCTTTTCGCCAAAACTCGAACGGCATTGACCGGCCGGCGTTTTTCCGAACGTCATCTGCTCATTTGACTTGCCGCCCGCCAGTGCGCCCCTGGGGAAGACACACTTCTCTTAGAGTTCACGTGTACATATAAAAGTTTTCTTAATTCAAAACACGCGTCGTAAGCACACGTATATGTTGATAAGTATTAATTCCTATCAGTAGATGTTGAGTGATTTATGCAACAAAACTGGGCTGCCTCCAACAGCATTTTCCGAAAAATATCTATAATTCCTCTTTGGTAAAGTTGGTTATCTTTAAAAACAGACTGACAAAGCATAATGAGAAGGTTTTTAGTTTGCAATTGCTGCTTTTTTGATATAAGTGGTACACTACACTCAGTAAGATTCCTTAAAACCTTATTATTAGCATTCCAAAAAGCTTCGTTGGCGCAGTGGTTAAGGCGCTAATCCGACCACAACGTCGCGAGTGCGATCAAGAATGAGCTTTTACAACTTACGCACTTTAAGTCTGCTACACTGTTGTAAAGGAAAATATCTTAAGAAAATCAGACACCGAAGGAATTATTTTGAAGTTGTGCTAAAACCACGCCTTTAGTTGGGTGGGCTGATATCTTTACAGAAAGTGATTATGGCGTGGAAGTCAAGTCATTTTTTGCAAATATTTTAACTGCTGTTGCAAATTGATCATAGTACTCGATTTTTTTACCGTCGATATCCTTTAATGATCATTTGTTATGTCGTCAATTTTGCCCCTTGTTCTAGTTACCATATTCTAAGAATACATAATTTTTGCTGATTTCAGATGGGCGTGCGGCGTGATCATGTTTACTTTGTAAGTTTTACTTATATTGCTTTTTCCTCAATAAAATAAACTAATTTAATAACAACAAATATTATAAAATGAATGGTGGGTGTATCTTATTTTAAAAGTAAGTAAGTAACAAGTGAATGTACTTACCGTTTGGCTCTTTACATAAAATATTTTGTTGTTATTGGTAGACAAGGATATTTATGCATTTCAGACTTGTGGGATGTCCGCCATTTTGGCATCGAAAACAGATGGTGATGCTGCGAAACATCATGGAGGGGAAATACTCCTTTACTAGTCCAGAATGGGCAGATATTTCAGGTACTTATAATTGTATATTTGTATTGTCTTGTACACTAGAAGTCATAGTTTTTGCCATACGGTCGTGTTGATTGTTTTGGCGTTATGTTCATAGAATGTAGTAAAGGTATCCCCTATTAACATACGTAAAGTAATTTCAAAATCATCCCGCCGCTTAGTTTTTTTTAGCATTTATAATATTAAGCAGATGTAATCCGAAATCAGTTCAATCCCTGCCCCTCAATAGTATCAAGAAAACTATTAAGGACTAACTATTAACTATTACGCTATGCTAGAAAGCTTATTATAGGATCAAAGATATATTTCTGTATGTGAAAAATAATATACAAGCAATATATATTTATTTAGTGAAGCTTGGCTGCGGCATTTCATTAGCACAATTAGCTGTCATGTGTGTGTGTTTCTTTCACGTCGTCGTCTTATAGTATACCATCTACTATTGAATTTAAATCAAGACAATTTTCTTCTTAAAAGGTTTTTATAAATACTCAATTTTAATATATTCCAGATGATCCTAAAGACTTGATTCGACGGTTTCTTGTAGTGGAACCAAGTGAGAGATTGGGCATCAATAAGGCTTTAGATCACCCCTTCTTTAATACTGTGGTAGGTAACACTTGTCAATATTTGGATATTAAAGAAAATGTTGTTGTAGATTTCTACACGTATTCATTTAGTTATTAGCAGCGCTACCCACATATTCCGGTCGGCACTAATCGAATCTGCCGGGCGGCCAAGTCGGTACACAATGGTTCAACAATTACTGCTGGCCTGGTCGTCTGAGTGGCGACCTATAGCGATCATAGAAGTATCCAATAGTTGTTACAATTTATTTTCTTTTATGCACAGAAATTGTCTTAGTGACAATAGCTGTGTTTAGTATTTGATTTCGCAGTAGTTAAGAAGCTGGCTGCTTGATCTTAGGGCCCCGGGTTCTGGCTACGATCTCGGCGACTGCCAAAAGTAGCAATGAGCTTTTTCTACTTAAGTACGCAAAATCAGACTTCACTAACGGTGAAGGTGAACGACCAAATTTATCGCAGCTATTCGCAAATTCTGCCCACTGGCGGTGACCAAGCGTGGCGGACTGTAATGGCTTACCTTAGATGGATGAAGTTGATATTCCTGTTGTGGGATTCTTAAGGCTGTTGTGGTTTATCTTATCAATAATTAGTTTAATTTTATTAAGTAGCATTTATTCTGAAGAAGTAAAGTTTCTAAACCATTAAAAATGATGGTGATAAATTTATGTAATGACATATTTTCTTGCTATCTCTTAATTCTTATGTTTTTCGCGTAGATCTTATTCTAAAATCTTTATCTTATCTTCTTAAATTTCCTTTCTGCTCGTTTAATAATGATAGCTTTCGTCTTACTCTTTAAAGCAATATAAGGTATTTTCACGCTTCTTACTTTGTGTTTTAATATCTCACTAAAAATGCACAGTAAAGCTTGCTATGAGCACCCTTAATTTTTATGTTGTTATTTGTATATGTGTTTCTTTTTACAAATACCATAACGGAAAACAAAAATATGAATAAAGATTGTAATTTTTTTTTCTCAAAAGAAAACATACAAGGAACACATAAATAAAAAAGCGCTTTTACCATAAATACTGTATACCTCATGAACACAAAATACAACATTGTTCTGAACTCCTGGTAGCTTTGGGACCAGGATATGACTCCGATAAAGAAGACCTTCTCTACCGCCAGTCGAAGAATGTCCAGGATCGAGCAGCTAAACATGGTAAAGTATATGACATTATCACACTACATTTATTTTGTTTCACGAAGTTCGTCTTGAAGTGAGCTGTTAAGTTAAACTTGAGCAATTTAATAAGGCTTTATGTGTCTAATTATTCTCAATGCTACTTCTGAACAGTATTCGTAAAATAAATTATCACGCTACACAAGCTATGGCGTACTATTCTTCTACAGCTTAAAAATAAAAACCACTCACATGTGCCATTTAACTCATGCACAAAACAGAATTAATAATTTTAAAACTAGTAACGCCCGCGATTTAAGGTATAGGTTCCGACATGAGAAACTACATGTAACCTCATGGACAAGACAAAGTTCGTCTTGTTCAAAATGTATCGAAGATTAAGTCTACATCATATTATTTCGTTGCGTTACTGACTTTTCTGCGTTTGACCGTATGAATGGAATTAATTTTATTAAAATGTATTTCGCTGGCGTTAAATTAATTTGGGAATTAATGTAGATGTTGCCTTTTGTTTTGTGACCAATAAATAACTATTAACTATAAATAAATATATACTACACAAAGGTGATATGGAAACATATTAACTTCAATACCTACACAAACATACATAATTTATTTGCTTTTAAATACGCTACTTGCACGATCGCATGTTTTCTAATTTCTAAGTAGATGTTTCTTGGCATGTTTTTAACCTTTAATTTAACATACATCGTAAGTTTTAAATAAACCAAAGGTTTTGTTTGAAACTGTGTAAAATGTTGTTTTAAAAACCGTAACGTGTCTTGCCAATACAAATTAAATTGGTCAAAACAAATCCCCGTTATATAGAAAAATGGATTATCAGTGTTCTTTTTATACAATATAATGATTTTATATCCGTAACTGTGTTACGAGTATAATGTACCCTGTTATATTTCAATACTTTGTATACTATTACGAAACTAACCTAATCACAATAATTATTAATACTCAGTTAAGTACTTTAATAAATAGCCATTGTGCGTTGAAAACATCCAATCTAACAAAATGTTCCATATAATTTCCCTTTAAAGAAAACTTCGTAATATCCACATTACAATTTCCGAACTGCAGGCTATAAAGTCGGGAGGATTCAACGCACGTGCAAAGTTCCGCGTCGGCTTGATGACCGTGCTCGCGGCGGTCAGACTGAAGCGGCTGCCGCATACGTCCGCGCGCCCGCTGCCCTTGCATGAGGCGCTAACTGACCCCTACACAATGCGGGCTCTTAGAAAGGTGAGGTGTAAACGCTATTTAATTGTATCGCTAAAAATTAAGTTATTCTTTTGTAAGTAATGTCACCGCCCTCCCTGCCAACCATAAATAAACTAAGTGGGTTTGGTACTCTGTTCTACAACATACCAAAATAATCTCCTCAGGGCGCAATTGTGTTTTATACTTTAGGAATTTCATTTAAATATTCTACGAGTAGATCAGCTACACTTGTATACAAGCTCATTTGTAACGACAGTAGCTAAGTAATTGTTTAAAACTACAATCGATTTCTGCAAAGGGAAGCCGGATTCTATCAAATTGTATTTTAAAGGTAGTTTATTATTTATTCCGTAATAACTTGGGCCTGGGTTTGATTCAGTGTAAGCGGCGACTATGGCAGAAGAACAACATATTCTAAGTATAAGCGTTATGCCTCAATTCCTTATATCTTACGGTGAATCTAAAGCTTAGATAGAATAATATATGACAATCAAATTATATCAATAAAATAAGTAGTAGCATGTGTTCCTAACAGTGGCTCTGGGTAGTGGTGTCGCACTAATTTTGCGTCAACACTTTTTATGCCATAAGCCATATTTGGCGTGCCATGCCCTCTGTGCTGATTGTTTGTGAGTTATTTTTGGACGTCACTTAATATTATCATAAATTAATCTAACAACTATCTTGTAACCATTCCAGGTTATCGACGGCTGCGCTTTCCGCGTGTACGGCCACTGGGTCAAGAAAGGGGAGGGTCAGAACCGCGCTGCGCTCTTCGAGAACACTCCGAAAACCGAGCTCAAGAGCTTGTATATCACTAACCTGTCGAGATAGCTGGTATAAGTTGTGGTTTTGAGTAAGTTTACCTCGAGAATACGTCTTCTATTCGAGTTGTAGGGTTCAGGATTCAACTCTTATTGGTTATTCGTAATTCGAACTTTCAAATCTGACCAACTCTTATTATTTGATAGAGTTAGTCATAAATTTGAAATTACATTCAAATATTGAGAGTGTCCCACGTATAGATGTGAAATAATCGAGTGAAATCACCTATATTTTGCATCCTGTATACGTTTCTACCATTATTTAAAAACCATTAATAAAATTTTTAACGTGCAAGGCTCGTAAATTTTTGCCTGACAATAAAATAATTTCTGCCTTTCCAGAAAACAGCTACTAGGATACCAGACATCAGTAGGAGTTTGCACTCATCCCTTTGCGTGGTAACCGTGTGACGTAGGGTTAGTTGTAATTGTCTTTACTAAGAACAATCAAAATGTATGCCCTCGTTGTGATTGTAACTTCAATTTTTAAATGATATAGTGAGCCTACAATATGATTTCCTGAGAATACATATTTATGTATCATAAGGCTTATTTTATTTTCTTGTTTATGAATAAAAAAACGCTTTGTTGGTGTATTTAACACTTGCCTCATGATACAGACATTAGACTTTGTAGGCTTATTTTATCTAAAAAAAATTATTTTGTATGGTTCTAGTTACATATAAAACTTGGGTGTCGTAAATAAGATAATTTTCTAACCTATATTATTTTAGCAGTATCCTGTAAAACTGCTTTAGTTCAATTGCTACTGTATTTGTATTAAATTTGTTAATTTAAAACTATATTTATACTAATATAGTTATTCTGCGTTGTTTGATGTAGTTTTGAATTATTGTAATGTTGATATACGGAGTACGATATATTGAATTACAAAAAGCAATATTTTATTGCTAAACTGTGTGATCAAAGAATTTGTGTTATTTAGAGGTTATAAACTGTAAATTGGTTTTGATATTGAAACAGTTGTTTACGTTTCAATTACTGTTAGTCTTTTTCGAATGAATTAGCAGATTTTTTTAAATAGTTTACTTCTTTGCTAAATCTAGAAATAAAAGTACGGTTTTAATAATTACTACTCATGACAGTTACAAAGTAAAACAATAACTTGTATGTGTAAATTTTTTTAAAGAGTTTTCTCGTAATGACCTTTGGCTAAGACTAATATATAAATATCTATTATTTAAATTAAATAAATATTAGATAAATTTTGAAGTTTTCAAAAATATGCTAAACATTACACAAACTTCATAGATCCTTAGACCTTGATCTAGGCAAGCTATTAATCTGCTTTTGAATATGTCATAAGTTGTTTCTTTATCTCATTCTCGAAGCTTTTGAGCCACCATATCAAAAACAAAAACGGTGGGAAAATAATGCAAAGGAACCTTGTTTGATCTATGTTTCGCCGTTTCTCTCTGAATTCTGGCATTGGCATTGATGGCATTCAGTTTAATGTTTCCACGGAAATATGGGCATTTGATGGTTTTACAAATTACTTTTTTGACTACTTCAGTAGTCTATTTTCTTTAGTCTTATTTGTGAATTTGGCGCTTACGTTGTTTTTATCAACGCGATTGGCAATTATCGCTATCTTCTTTACCTTCATGTAAAAAAGTTCAGTATACAATATATACATAAATATATATAGTATACATATATTCAGTATACAGTATACATAATAACTCATCAGTTTATTATACCCAATGATAGTAGTTTAGTTTTTTGGCTTTATTGAACTTATTAGTTATTATGGTAAGATTTAAAACAATTATTTCTTTTATTATAACGTAATGATACCCTAAATTTTTCACAAACAGTCTGGATAAAACCTGTGCATTTGGACATTTTACACCTATTGCTTTTCTCACAAAATGTTGCCAGTGAGATATTGGTCCAATCTGATGTCTTTTACCGGTGCAACTTGAGAAGTCTTCGCTCGTTTCTTGGGCTGTATCTTACTATCCAATGGGCTGCTTGATCTTCCTTTTTTAATTTCAAAGCTTTTCTTTCCGAGAAGACACAGAGTTTCTGCGACTTCAAGGCGATAGGTACCCAAATTGCACTGATGACAGATATTTGAGAATAGATACATTATGTAGTCTACATTATGTAGTATATGTTACATAAAATTTAGTTATTTACAAACAAGAATATTTACAAATCAACACTAAGAAAAAGAAAAGCAAGCTTGCTTTTCGCCTAAATTACTACATAAGGCAAAGTAACCACAGTGTGACAGAACTACGGCATATGTTAACTAACTGGTAACTGCGGTAAATGTCTAACGATTAACATTCTGTAAAATAAGTTTTACTCACCAATCGTTTTGAAATTTCACAATATTATTATATGCAATTCTTGTTGGAATAAGATACCAATAAGATTCTTTAAACTTCAAACAATTTTCAATATCAACATCAAATTTAGAATAAGTATAATCTATTATGTGTAGTTAAAATTTTTTAATAAATCTTTTTTCTCATTCGTAATGTAAGGTCAACGTTTAGTGTAGTTAGCGTTACAAACGAAATTATTGAATTTAGTACCTCGTGTATGTATGTATATCCTAGTTAGGTTTATTTTAGTGAATTTATGACAAACAGTCAAAAAATATCAAGCAATGCTGTTATTGATTAATAACTATTTCTAAAAAGACTTTTTCAGAAACTTGTGATTCGTTTTGATTACAAAAAGATGTGTGTGTTAAAATATATTATTTGATATATGATGTCTGAATAAAAATGTATTGAATTAGTCCAATCTTCATATCCATATATCTATAATGTAAATATATATTAGTAGACAATATTACTAAAAGTAAAATGATTAAAATAGCAACAATTCAACAAATACTTATTGTAATTTAGACAGCTTTTTGCCATAAATATTTAAAGTGCGTAAATATTTTAAACTAATAAAGATAGCACCTTATACAAATAGGTTAATCAAGAAATTTGCGCTGTGTAGACGTCCAGTTTTAAATTTTACATCTATGGAAATATAACAATGTCACCTATCTATAAAATAATTATAAGGAACTTATACTTAGTACATTACTCTACAAGGACGACGTGATACTGTCAGGCTGACAGCGTGACCGGTTTTGATTTTTCATTTTGTCTGTTATTTAGTCCAACCCTACGTAAATATACTGGAACTAAAAGGTTCCTACGGCAACTTTACGTAGAAGGCAGGACTGCCCTTGACTTCACAGATAATATAGTCGATGCGTCGACCTGTGACGACCTGTCATTGAAAACCGGTTAAAATGGCGTTAGATTTGCTTTCCCTTTCCGTTTTGGGTGATTTTCCATAAATTTTTCTCCTTCGCACACTTTGGTCGTCTATGATAAGAAAAGTCTCGAGATTCGGTCTCTTCTTAGATAATATAACAAAGCCGTTATGGTTGATTTTTATTTTACGGTTTCATTTACTTTCCTATTTTTATTTTTCGGTCTATAATAAAATAATAATACTCAAAAAAACAGCTTTATCATTTAAATATCTAAAACAAAGTAAGGAACCATGCAAGGTGCCTTTAAAAATAATGTTGGTGCAAATTATTAATGAGAGTTAAAATGATATTTATATTTTTACCTTTAAACGATTCAATAAAACATTATGTTTTGAATAAAAGATGTATAGAAACATAATATTTGTTTATTTATTTACGATCCCTGATTTTGCATGATAATGAAATCTTAACTGATTTTTTGATTGATAATATTGCTTGCATAGTATAGTGGAGTTTTGAAGGTAGTTTGTTGTGTGCGCCATCCACTAACTCGCGTACCTTGACGTTTTTGGTCTTTGCATTTTGATTGAAACACATATTATCACGACAATCGCGGGCAGCAGCACGTCGATTCATGGTGATGGTCCGACACTGAATTTCACATCGTTCCGTGAAGACAGCCGCGACACTCGATCTATACACTAATGTCGACACTAAAAATTGCTTACCGTGTGGACGCATCAAATACTAGTGTCGAAACTTGTGTCAGGTGTCAGTGTCTGCGTGTATCCTAAGCATTAGACCAAACAGTAGCGTGCGTGTCTTTCGTGGATGGCACTCAATATAGTAGAGTATTCTTGAAATAGAAACGGTATATTTAATATCCATTCATAAAAAAGAAGAAATTATGGTATTTACCTCCGTAATTAAGTACGACGTAAATTCTTCTTTTTATTTTAAAATTAAATTGTAGTTTTTTTTTTATTGTACGTTAGGATCATTCTCGTGGAGCTTAATCAAATGCACTATACGCATACAGTTTTCTACAAAAACTTGCGACATTGCGCACAGTACGTGTTAGTAGTGCTACTATTCCTTTTCTTTAACTAAGGTAATCCGTAGTCAGTATTGCTAGATCTAAATTAATGAAATACTGTGCACTTATCAAAGTGATTTCATAATTACTGCCTTGATAGTGCAACAAGCAACTCGCTAACATAACCTTTGATTCAAGTAAAATAGTGGAAGATAGAGAACACACTCCTGGTGCAAGGACTTCATAATTTTGTCCCCGTCGCGTAATTTAACTCAGTCGCAATCCGAAACTGCCGCTACGCGAAAAGAACCTAGAGTCTGAAGTCGATTCTACACGACACGAGTACAAACAAACACTATCCGTCTTGCTCGCGCGCCTCGTCATTCCATCATTCTGTCTCTTTCTCAGTTTCATTAATTTTAAAGGTTTTGCAACGTAATATTCTCGAGTGTGTGTGAGTACCAGACCCATAACTTAACATAATTTGGTATAGAACCATAGTCTGTCAACCACCTCGAGTACTCTGGTTTTCAAATTGTGACCTAAATAGACGTTATGTAATTTAGATGCACAGACTGCGTTCCGGGCACGTTCCATTAAACAAGTTTGCCTACCAGATGAAAAAAATAGATTCGCCTAATTGTAACCTATGTCTACATAAGATAGAGGATGTCATCACTTGCTAATGGAATGTGTCCGAAATGAATCTGGCATGTTTAACAAAAGCCCCTAAACAAATTTTGAATAAAAAAAAACCCATAACTCAGGTATGTCATGTAAGAATGTAACATTAATTTATTTTACAGTCACGGAAAGTATTTATTTTTTTATTAAGCTCTTAACAAAGCACAAGCTCAGCTTACGTACATATTAGTTATGCCAGCTTAAAACCTTGAAAATTACTGATTATATCAATGTTACTAAAGAATTACTTCTCTTACGCGTGCGTAGGCACTATGGGTTGTCTGACAGCGTAAGCGTTTTATAAAATAAGACGTACGTACGTATTAACGAAGCTCCAAATACTTACACCTGTACAGAGATAGAGGGAGAGGGATCCACGAACACCCTGTTCCCACCCTGAACACTGTTTGGTCTAGAATATCGTATCGCACGATCATATAAGATGTGCGGCGCGTCTTCCTGGATGGCATTCACTATTCGTGAACGTCAAGATGGCGGGACCCCGCCGGATTTTTCGGATATCATGAGCGTAGAATATAGTACAATATTTCTACTTTTTTATACTTTCGTATAAAAAGTCTCCGCTTATAAATTTCAGGATATTACACAAAGAAAGTGGTCCCGCCATTTTGATATCTGTCTGACTGTCTGGTTGAAAAAAAACATGGCGTGATCCGAAACTGAACCCACCAAAATTTATTACGAAACAGTACGGCTACGTTTCAATCTTTATATACATTTAAAACTGTCATTCCAATTAAAAAAAAAGAGTTCATTTAATTTACATCAGAAAAGCGCCTGAAAACAGTTTCATTTTAAGCCTAGTATCATTTGCTTGCTCGTACAATTTATATAGGCGTTTTACATTTGGGCTGCATGGAATTCGTTTTAGCAATATTTAATTCAACATTATTTACAAAGACCACTTCTTAAACTTAAAACAAATTCAATGGTTCATTTATTATTAAAATTTAAACACACAATTCTTACAATAAATACATTGTTATTTCTCGTACCTATTATCCCACATAGTTATATTTTTATATGTAGTAGGTAATAATGGCGGGTAAGTTTAAAAAAATAACAGTTGTTGCATTATAGCAGTGACAGGAAGCGTGTGCATTGTAATTACTTTATTGTACATGTCGTAGTAGTGTTTATGTTTAATAGCATTTTAGTTATAATAGTGACATACGTGAACTGTGTTTGTAACATAATCATGAAAAGAGGAAGAAAGCCCACGGTTGCTGTAGATCAACAAAAAACAGTATTTCTAAAGTACACGAATGTTTTTAAAAATTTTCGATATCCTTCTAGTAGTGACCAAGTTTTTAGCCAGTTAAGTAAGGAATTAGATTTTCGTATGACGCCAAAAAGTTTGTATTCATCACTAAAACAAAATTGTGACTACGAGGGTGGATTGAAAAGTTCGCGGCCTAACATAGATAGGTCCTCCAAAGCCTTGATCCCATTTAAATAGAAGGTTTCGTCAAGATCTTCAAAAAAGGCATCTACGTCCACTTTGACCTCCTCATTAGTAGAACATTTCATTCCACCTAAGTGTTTTTTTATTTTTGGAAATAGGTAGAAGTCAGAAGGTCCCAAGTCAGGGGAATGAGGAAGCAATTCGAAACCACAATTCACTATTTGAGCCATCGATTCTGCAGATGGGTGAACACGAGCATTGTCCTGATGAAACAAAACTTTCTTGGTCAACAATCCTGGTCTTTTAGACTTTATTTCTTCGCGTGAACGACGTAATAGTGTGCCTACTGCACAATTTATGGTTTGACCTCTTTCTAAGTAATCGACCACGATGACACCCTTGGAATCCCAGAAAACCGATGCCATTACCTTATTTACTGAAAAACACACCTGGGCTTTCTTGAGGTCGAAGATCCGGGTCTCTTCCATTGTTTGGATTGTTGTTTGGATTCAGGAGTATGGTGATGAACCCATGTTTCGTCCATATTAACAAACCTTCCCAAAAATTCGTTTGGATCAGCTTTAAAAAGCTCTAAACAGTCTCTAGAAATCGTGAGCCGAGTTCGTTTCTGTTCAACTGAAAGGAGCCGCGGAACCCATCTTGCAGACACCTTGTGGAACCCCAATTCGTTAACGATCATGTTTTGTGTACGTTCATATGAAATCCCTAGAGCTTCAGCTATCTCAGATACCTTCAATCTTTTGTCTCCCATGATGAGATCACATATTTTTTCGATGATTTCCGAAGTCGTAGCTGTAGAAGGCCGTCCAGCGCGGGGTTCATCTTTGATGCTCTCTCGTCCACGTTTGAATGCTGTACACTTTTTTATCATTGTATACGACGAAGCAGATGTTCCTAAAGTAGCCACCATATCTTCATGAATCTGCCTTGGAGATAAGTGTTTCTTGTGGAGGTATTTGATCACATCACGGTGCTCTAAACTATCCATTTTCAAAATTAATGAAACTTACTTTCACTTAATGTTCAATAAAATAAATAATTACGCATGTATCTCAGAGAAAAATTGCACAGAGACTGACAAAGAGTCTAGGTTTCATATGAGGGTAGTTTTATAATAATATGACAACGCTATCTATGTTAGGCCGCGAACTTTTCAATCCACCCTCGTATTTTTATGTGGGTGATTCTGTGACATCTAAATCTGAAGATATTAAAGACATTGCCAGGAGTGAGACAAATGGTTCTTCTATATCTTCGTCAAAAACGAACCATGATAGATTTAGATATCTACGCTTGGAAAAAATTCAACCTATTGTTACATGTGTAAAAAGGGATGACCCTAAAAAATAATCGAGTAAGTATCACAAAAAATAGTGTTTACCGAAACAAGAATAATGAATAATTGTGGAAGGTTACAAGGAAACTATGCACTTAGCGCTTCAAAACAATTTCCATAAAAACACATGAATCCATAAAGTGTTGTGGTAGCTGTAAGGAATGTAATGCCAATATAGAAGTACGTATACTTTGTTCGACAGATAAAATTGTAACCTGTAGATGCACAATAACAAATAATAATAATTCGTATGCGCATAAGCATAAGCGACCAAGAAAAATCAAGAAAAAAACCAAGAAAAAATCTCTCCTCTAAAACGTAAGAGTCTTAGCGAACAGTTACAACACGACTCAGCAGTATCTGTTCATCATTCACTAGCAGATTCTTTCATGGAAAACATGATGTTGACCCTACTCGTTTGCCAAAGCAAGGAACTCTGCGCCAAATTAAATACGAAAATAAGGCATCTTTCTTTTATGACTCTAATCCAACAATCGGATTATGGATTATGGCGCAAACGCCACCTTACAACGATTTGATAAAATACATCTCATTGCATCCCCATTTTACAGTATATTACTGGCTAACAGCTCAAGAGTCTTATTATAATGATTATATTTAAAAAAATATAGTAATCATCAGTTTAGATGCAACTGGGAGCATTTTAAAAGAATTTGGACCACTATCTAATATTATAACTACAAAGCATCTATTTTTATACGTATGATGTAAACTTTTAATTTTGAAAATAGCTTACCGATCTTGCAAATGGTATCCGAGAGTCAAACTATGGATAGTATTGCGAAATGGCTTAAGGCATGGTCGAAAAAGAATATACCCCCTAACGAAGTCGTGTGTGATGATTCATCTGCGCTAATTGGAGCTACAATACAGGCTTTCAGAAAATGTAAAAACGACTAACGAGTATTTAGACGAATCGTTTAAATTACTGAACTCGCCCGAGTGCACATCTTCACAGTGTTAAATTAGAATCGATACAAGCCATTTCATAAAAATATTGCATAATCTGTCTTGTTTCAAAAATGCAGACCCAAGGGTAACTTTTTTTTACATCAACTGTCTTAAAGAGATCAAAATATGTCAATATTACGAATCAGTGAAGCAAATAGTCAGGAACGTAGCTACATTGTGTTTGGCAAAGATCGTTGGATCTGAACAAGGCAAAGTTAAAAGAAGCGAGGAAGCAAGAATGCGTTTAAAAAGTTTACCTGTATTTAAAAAAAATGAATATGTTGACAAAGCTACTGAAGGCAATGAATCGAAGATGGAAAATTGTGTAATGGAGCCCGGAAAAGAGATTGCTGATGAAAAGATCAAAGAAAGTATACATTTAGAAGAAGAATATTTGCAAGAAGATAAAAGTAGTTCCAGAGTGGTTAATGGATCACATTAGCTCCGAAAAATTAATAGCTGAGCTTGAAGATGAAGACGTTAATAGTACCGACAATTTACATTATTGTCCGTCTTGGAGGGTTCTATTTTAGGGGACTGGGCTCTGGATGATCGATTTTTAAAACACTGACTTCATGTATATTATATATTACAAACAATTCCACAATTACACATTTACAATATTTTATGTTTTTATAACTCCAAAAACTACACAATAAATAAATAGGTAGATAATTCAATTCTGATTTACCTATTTATTTATTTTGTCACAATAAAAAAAACGACAATATTGTGTTGTAATGTAAAGAGAACCTTATAATTATGTGTGAATATTTTCATAAGAATCAATTTAGGTTTTGTATTACTTTTAATTTTTAAGCAAACGTAAAATAAAATAAATGCCTTTTAGAATTACCCGCTAGAATTAAAACTGCAAAAAAACTAAATGCCTATATAAATTGTAAGAACAAGCAAATGATACTAGGCTTAAAATAAAACTTTTTTCAGGCGCTTTTCTGATGTAAATTAAATGAACTCTTTTTTTTTAATTGGAATGACAGTTTTAAATGTATATAAAGATTGAAACGTAGCCGTACTGTTTCGTACTAAATTTTGGTGGTTTCAGTTTCGGATCACGCCATGTGTTTTTTTTTAACCAGACAGTCAGTGGTCCCGCTATTTTGATATCAAAATAGCGGGACCACTTTCGTTGTGTAATAACCTGAAATTTATGAGCGTAGAATTTTTATACGAAAGTATAAAAAAGTAGAAATATTGTACTATATTCTACGCTCATGATATCCGAAAAATCCGGCGGGGTCCCGCCATCTTGACGTTCACGAATAGTGAATGCCATCCAGGAAGACGCGCCGCCCATCTTATATGATCGTGCGATACGATATTCTAGACCAAACAGTGTTCAGGGTGGGAACAGGGTGTTCGTGGATCCCTCTCCCTCTATCTCTGTACAGGTGTAAGTATTTGGAGCTTCGTTAATACGTACGTACGTCTTATTTTATAAAACGCTTACGCTGACAGACAACCCATAGTGCCTACGCACGCGTAAGAGAAGTAATTCTTTAGTAACTTTAATATAATCAGTAATTTTTTAAGGTTTTAAGCTGGCATAACTAATATATCAATTCCAAACAAAAACACCAACATAAGTGGAGCCCATAAGTATGGCCCGAAAGTAAGCATAGCTGGTGTTATAGATGATACAGCGAACTGGGGTGGAACCCCGAATGAACATACAAATATAAATATAAACACTATGAACCGAGAACAAATATCTGTGTTTATCACACAAATGCATGCTCCGACCAGGCTCGAGCCTGGGACCTGCGGCTTAATAACAAGTTACTACAAATACACAACTACTCAAAGAAGATGTTAATTTCTTACTAGGTTTATCGTTTGGTGTTCTGGTTACAGTTGCAGCCACTGCGGTAAGTTACTATAACATTTCAAAGAACTTAGTTCAGCTGATAAATTATTATTGTGTCTCTGTAATGCCTTCTTCCCACCACGTGTTTATATTTAGGAAAGATGTAATTAGTGGTTAGTAAATTGTATTCATACAAGACAGTGGTAGGTTTCCATCGAGGAACTTAAGGTAAATGGTACCTACGTACGGGTCGGTAACCTAGACTCACATAAAGCCCTAGAAATAGCAAATACATTTGACATCCGAATTAAAGCATCTTTCTACAATGAAGTGTCTCGTGCGAGACTCGTTTTAACCACACCAACTTGATCGTCAAACGTGACGTGTATATCGGTTGCAAGCAACAGAGTTATCGTTATTTATTTCGGTATTCATGCAAGAATTTATTTACCTGACTATATAGTTAGAACCAAATTTTTAGTATATATTTTTCGTAGCGATAGTATTTTTGTATTGATAGGTTAATCCCGTTCGTATAGTTTGCTTGGTACACTTATGTTTTTACTCAAAATTACTTTATGACTATTTCATCACTGTTTTTTGGCACAAGTTTAAACTGAAAGTCAAAGGTCTTCTTATGGTAGCGTCGGGTGACGGGTCGCTCACTTCCCTCTAATATGGTTGAGGAGGGCGATGGCTGGATCCCGCGTTAACTCGTGAACGGGTGCCGTTTGAGGGTGTTCGTCGTTTGGATACTTGGGGGGAGGGAGACTTGCCGAGCTAACAGATGCAGAAAAGAATAATTTTTGTATAGACATAAAGAGACTCTGTAAATTTATTTTGAAAAAAAATATACCCGTGAAGTTTCTTGCCAGTTCTTCTTCACGAAGGTTTTTTTCGAACTGGTGGTAGAATCATGTTTTATTTGACGTCAATAAGAACAAGTAATTGTCAATGTTGAGAAATAAATATTTGAATTTGAATTTGAATTTGAAGGCGTTCCGGAGAAATTTGAAATTTTCAAATGTTCAAGCCATAATCCTCACTAGGATACCTTTATATCTCTATAGCTATATACCTATAGCTAAAACGCCGAAACTATAATACGACTATTTTTTTTACAGGTATGACTATTTATCACTATTTCATGACAATTTTTTAGCATTGTCAAAATTTGTTTTCATTGAGGTTTCAAATCTGAGGATTGCAGCTTGAAGGACACGAGAAAGCTTCACGTCTGGCTAACAAAATAAACAACTAATACGATTATGTAAAGAAAGAAAAAAGGCAAATTTTAGATAGATATATTTTTTTATTGGTTAATAAATCTTGAAACTTCAAGAATGTTCCACAAAATTACAGACGCAGCTGAGTAGGTATGCTGAAATCGCTTCCCACTTCGTAATATTTATTAGCACAGTCTGTATTTACCAGGATATCAGAATATGTACATGTATTAAATTCAACAAATACGGCGTAATACTCGGCGCTTACCACATTATTGAAAAATCACATGTGCCTACATTCCTAGTTTTGCAAAAGTTATCTTTCACTTATAGTACAATTATTATAAATCTAAATATGAACAAAATATCTTTTTTCGTCTTTTGAATTCATACATTATTTAGTATCGTCTGGCGTCGTACGGTTTTCGCGCCAACTGGCAATGTATGTAGCTAATCAAGACTTGAGATAGTGTTCTAGCCAACCAATGATGTAAGGCCACGTGGTCTTTTTTTGTATACCGTTGGCAATATCGAAAAAACGTTGTGACGGGACGTAGGTATGTACCTGAAATGTATCTAAAATGTACGATATTGATTTATTCAAGTAGGAGTATTGAAATAATATTAATGTGAAATTAAATTGATACTAAAATTATTGTTTGTATCTGAGGTTTCATTTAATCCACTCCAAATTTTAATGAACGTTCATGATTAAAATGTTTAAAACGTTTTATTTTTAAATTTCAGGACGTGTACCCGATGAATGATGACAGATGCGAGTGAATTCATATGGTTTACGAAGTTGAAATAAGAAGATCGATATCTACAACAAGAAACATACGTATTAGGTAACGGTAAATTTATTCAAAAATTTTATGCAATACCTACATACATATCAATAATTTTACTTGATATTTTGTTTTGTAATTTAAATAATTACATATATAAATGAGTTGCGCGTGCCTGCCTAATTTAAATAGCAAGTATTATTACGGAAAGAATTGCGTTTTCAATTTTTTTACTGAACAGTTCGATTATATATATTTTTTTTTAATCGGATACCTATTGGTATTATAGTGTATATAACAATTAACATATAAACAGGATAAATATAGAGATATTTTTAATTTGGTTTAAAAATAGTTTGGACTCACTAAAAAAATATACTTACATTTAAAAATGTAAACAAGTGCATCAAATACTTACCTTACATATCAACTCTACTAGTTTATATATAAGATCGAATAGGATTTGATTGATTACTGTCGCCCAGACTAATTAACTAGAACGGTGAGCCTAGGTATGAAGAATTCGTTTATCCAGTATGATTTTAATATGAACTAATTGGGTGAATTTGGGTGTGCGAGTGACACGGCACGAACGATAAACTAGTTGTTTTTCGACCTTGTAACATCACTAAAAAAAACACCGGTTCCTTCCAACTTGCCGCTATTTTTTACTCCACGACACACGACTGCACGAAACTACGTAGGTATATTATGTAACAAGTGCAGACTCAACGAACTCTTTGTCATGTTACCAACGTAAATAAACTCAAGGAAAATTTCTTACTATTTGTAAGAAAAACAACGACCACAACTCAAAACAAAAGTAGTCCGAGGCGGTTTAAATCGTCGCACCAAAGAATCCCGAGTGAAATTAGTTTTCCGTAACAAGTTGCCATTCTAAAATGTGCGAGTGAAAGTCGAGCACGTGCGTCAAGACGAACGAACGATGAGCAGAAATGTTTTAAAAGTTTCGCTTGTTTCGCCAGCGCGTTGCTTTACTATGTGGAAGTACAGATTATGGTTAATTTTAACCAGAAGAGGATGTTAGAAAGTATTAGATAAACAAAGCTTTACGTGGCCGCGTCACCGGGCGGTGGCGCGTGCATTCGATCGCTGCATTACCATCGATCGCGCACGCCCCGTGTGACGTCCCATCTCAACAATCTGCGATTGGCCGAGTGCGCGGGTCACGTGACACATGTGCTTTTCACTCATTGGCTGGTGAACTCGTTGGCCACGTGAGCGGCGCGAGCCGCGTGGCCAGTCGCGGCGTGACCGCGGGCGCGTGAACACGCGCGCGGCTTTTCGCCGCCCGAAATGAGTCTCATCGACACGCTTATTGAGGCGGCTCGCTTCATCGAGCTCCAGGAGCAGCGGCTAGCAAGTAAGTCGTGATTCAACCCAGTTAAACGATAGTATGCGGTATTCTGTCTCTGTAAAATCGTAAAAAAAGTTATGTGTTTACGTGGTGACGTGACCGGCGCGTGGACGCTGCAGGCGACGCCCGACGCTCTTGACCTTGAATAGCACGCAGCCGCCGCCCGCCTCCGCGCGCCCGCTCCCCCGGCGTAAACAAAGGAAGCTACAAACCCGCCACGTAGCCCGTCCCGTCCACGAGTGATCCTTTATCGTGAGAATGCAAACGTATCGCGTTCCAAATAAATGACTAAAAGTGTTGATCGTATCGTAATAATGCAGAACTCTTCGCGAGCTATAAGTCCCTGGTAGCGGACGTGGGCGGCGGACAGCCGTCGGGCCGCGCCGGTCAGCTGATCGGCGGCGGGGCGCCCGGCGCGTACGCATTGCACACTACTGCACGCACACTGTAAATGAAACCATAGATTTACAAAAACACCGTGATAACAACTCCCTTATTATAGCAGATGTGATTGCATCGCATAAAAAGTGGCACAAGGCATATTGCGTAACGGTACAGCAACGACGTGTGGGTAAACTATAGTTAACTGGCTGAATTGCTCGCTGAACGCCTTTATTGTAGTCATTTCGCAACGGTCCCGCTGATACATCTCTTTAAAAGCATCAAAATGTACGATGTTGCCACATTTCGATTTGTTCTCGTGGTTTATCTAGATTGAAATCAGCAGTCGTAAATATTAGCTACGACTATCTTTCATGAATATATGTTATTACTGTTGAGAAGTACAAGAAAGGTAACAATCGAGCTGAAGCCGGCTGCTATCCAAAACATTAGAAAGGTATATGATATTTTCATTTTGTGTATATGTTATTTTTACCAGCTACGGTCCGACAACTCAAAACTTTTATGTTGTCGGTACCTGCCTACTCTATCGCGACGTCTTCGAAATATCGATGCGCATTGTCTGTAAAAAAGTAATTTCAGAAACAAAATTTATATTTATTTCTGAATTTACTTTGCCCATGGCTTTTTCTTATAGTTAGGCTAAATTTTCATCTTACATAATACCATTGGTTAAAATTGTAAAAGAAAGCTGTTTAGTTACAAAACAGAACCCACCTAAGGTCGGTAGAAACAGTTAACGTGAGTTGTTACGTTGGAAGCTTACGTGCCGTATCGTACGAAACTTTAACAACATTAACTTTAAGGTCTTTATAAGTTATCTTGTTTTCAAATAAATAATAGATTCGTCATCTTTTTAAATATATGATTGTTTGTTCTGTCGAATTCACATTTTTTTTTTATTGAAAAGGGGTTAGACGTTTGTCTTTTATCTCACCTGATGGAAAGTGAGATAATAATAATAATATAATAATGATAATAATCGAGTTCCGTATAATTTAATTGTACCAGAGGTTTATTAAATTTATTATTTTTATTGTAAGACAATTTTGTCCCATGGAAATTATTATAAAAGAAGGACAAATCGCAGGTTTAGGTGATTTAGCCATAGAACTAAATACCTAGCTTTTTGGTTTGGATTTGTTCAGCTATACGGCTAGCCGTTAGGTAGAATAATAAATTGTAAAGCAAGAAAATTGAAGAAAAGCAAGTATAATCATTTTCTTTCAAATGTTATCCTGTGATTTGTGCGAGCGGAGTGAACGAAGTGCACATGGCGCAGTAACACCCGGCGATGCGCCATTATGAAAATTGAAGACTATAAAAAATAATAATACGTTCAATCAAAGGTGTAGTTGTTACGTTAAACGGCTGATTCAACAGTCTTCCTGCGACATTTATATTCTTAAATTCAGCTTGTATAATGTATAAATTTATGAAATTTAGTCATATGCCTAGGACTGAAGGCCTCGCCCCGTTGTGTTTTTGGTAGGGATAGATACTTATATGATGAAAAATTATTATGGGCGTGTTTTTGTCTTCTTCTTTTCTGAATTACCTCGCAATTAGGTGTATTTTCGACCATCCATAGTTAGACTTACAGCTGTGCTTATTAGAATATAAGTATCTTATTATTACTTTTAAGATGATAAATACCTCCTCACCAATGTTTTCAAACAAAAAGACAAAGGAAATTTTTAAAGTATACCGGAGATACTAAAGCAACATATACTGTAGATACCTACGACGTACGCGGCTCTTAAAAGTAATAAGTCAACCCCAGTCTGTGCGATGCACTCGAAAGTTCACAAACTTTTGTAATTCCCCTTCATAAAAAGTATCTGCATTCGTATATATAACCAAATTTTTTTAAATCTAGAATTTGATCTATATCAACGGTTGGAGTTTTATGAACTCCTGGTTCATTCATTCAAAAAATTCAATTTATTATTAGGTAATGAAAATAAAAATGATTCCCAATTAATGGCAGCTTCGCACTGTGTGTCGGCTTAACATTTTTCGATGAAATATATATGCCTCTGTAATTCTCATACATAATGATATATATTTCTGTTAAACAAACTAAGTTTTGTCTGTTTCTTAGATTCTTACTCTTTTCATGTTTAAATCACACCAAACAACAGATCATCATTTAATTTTACATACTCTTTGTCAGGGGTTCATAGGAAACTTTTTGTCTTGTTTTTAACAGCCATCTACAAGACTCCAATTATTTTTAAATATCAGTAAATATGTGATAAACTTCTTTATAGCGAACGCATATAAATGATTAATAATGTTTTGTTTAGTGCATCTCATTTTAAAATAATCATTACTTTATTTAACTTAATGCATACTGTTTAAAATAATTAATTTGAAGGTTCAAATTTTTCAAATAGCCACAATTTTTAAAAAATGTTTTTCATAAATCTTTACATAATCTTTACCCGCTCCATGGCTCACGGATGACATCGGGGCAATGATGGCCAAGCGTGATCGTGCGCGTATTTGACTACGAGATGACCCTAGTTCAGCTCATTACACTGCATATGTAACACTGCGCAATCAGTGCAATAAGTTATGTCGAAATGCAAAACGCAGTCATATACATACCACCATTAACTCTTGCCCGCCATCTAAAATATGGAAGTATCTAAAATCCTTGGGAATTGGTGCATCTCAAACAGAATCTATTGTTGATGTGGATGTTGATGCGTTAAACGCTCATTTTAGTCTTTCTCCGGTAACAATAGATCCCATTATAAAGCAAAAAACTCTGTACATGCTGAACAGCTCACCCTTGTTGGCTACTGATCCGTTGGACTTGGGTCGTATTACAGCTGATCAGGTGGTAAAACTGGTCAAGTCCATCAAATCAAATGCCATTGGCAATGATGATATAAACCTGGACATGATCAAACCGATTATTGATCTCTCTTCTCCGATCATAGCCCATATATTTAACTGCTCCCTAACACCAGGTTTCTTTCCGGGTGCCTGGAAGAGAGCTCATGTGATCCCTCCTCCTAAAAAAACTAAACCCACCTCCCTATCTGATTTCCGGCCCATTTCAACTTTACCTCTATTGTCGAAAATCTTAGAGCATTATGTACACCAGAGATTGACGGAGCACCTTTCACGTAACAACTTATCCAATGTCTTTAGATCAGGCTTTCGATTGGGGCATAGCACTGTGTCGGCCTTGGTGAAGGATATTGATGATATTCGCCTCAATATAGAAAACAAAAACTGACTTTCCTTGTTCTTCTGGAATTCAGTAGTGCCTTCAACACGGTTGACTTTGCAATTTTGCTGAGTTTGCTCTCGAAGGAGTCCTCTCGCCAATATTATTTTCTATCTTTATTAACGGTATCACCTCCTCTCTTAAGTCATCATACCATCTATATGCTAATGACCTACAGCTTTATACTGCGGCAAAGATTGAAGACTTAACGCAGGCCGTGGATGATGTTAACAATGACTTAAAATCAATTGCATGCTGGGCCAGAAATTTTGGACTCTTGGTCAATACCTCAAAATCTCAGGCTATTGTTATTGGCCGTCCCCATTTTATTTCAAAATTGTTTACAAAATATTTTTTTCGTTTGAACCGCTAAATGGTTGAGATTCTAGATGAATACAAGTAGGTATATGTTTGTATGTATTTGTTCAAATGTTTATTATATTGTTTATTGAGTTTTTAATTTACATATATTTTGATTAGGATTTTGTTTTTTATTACGTTGAATAAAACAATATTTTATGATTGTACACACCTGCCAACCCAAATTACCGAAATCCTACTAGATACTCTAAGGTTGATTGGAAGAGATCCCTGACTGGGATAAGTCCGCCTTTGTACAATTTATTTTTAATTTTATAAATTATCCTGTACCATGTTTTTGTGCAATAAAGTGTTTACAATACAATACTTTTTCACTATCGTGAATCATGCGTCGCTGATGCGCGGCTAGTATGGAGCGATTGTTCAAGGTTATTTGTGTAGGGGTAGCGCATTAATATAAAATGAAAATAAAATCAATTTCATCAAATCAATATCATTTCGCTTCTTTTTACTATAACATATTTAAAAGAAATACAACAAAGTAATTTTGATTGTATTAGTGACTTCGACATCTTTTGTAACAATATCAATGTTATTTTGGTCGCTAGCCTTTTCCACGTGAACTTGAAACCACTTCGTTTGACTTCTGTGGGACTTGTGTTACAGAAATAAACAACTTGCAGAAACCTTAATAAAGATGACGTTTAGTATTGTTCCGATAGTGTTGGTACCTAGCAACTCCGATAAAGGTGAACGCTCGCATTTAAATACTTTGTCAAGTTTACTATGCAAAATATTTTTGTTGAAACTGTTGTAAATAGTCATTATAGAATTTTGTTATAACATGAAAAGTCATTTAAGTTGGGGAAAAAATGTTTATATCTCTTTAGTAACAGTATCTACATTATTATACAAGTAGTTTTCACACTTTTCATAATGTTCAAGCTGTTCGGATCGACCTCTTCCGCTCTCCTTCAAGCCTGGTACTTTAACTTTCTACTTTGTCTTACGTTCGTTTTGTTTGTTTCGTTCAAGTCTAACCAACGTTAGCGTGCGTATTTTTAACTTCTTATCTTTATTTAAACTTACTTACAAACATACATAAACCTCGTTATTAACTACGAAGTGTTATCGTGCTAGAATTAATCTTGGAATACTTTGTAATTGTCAACGACTGCTACGACTAATGGTTTTTTATTTAGTAGAGATAGCATTATATTTATAGTAAATTAATTCAACGACTAATTGGAATAAATCAGTCCATCGGTTGATGCTTGCTGCGGCTCGAGGATCGCTGCGTAATAATTACTTCCAGCGTCATTTACGTAAATTTTACCTGACGAAAATTTTAATTTGAGTTATAATAAAATTAATGAGATCATTGATACTTTTGTTTTTGTAAAACGTTTTATTAAATTTTAGAGTCGTGACTTCTGCAAAATGTATGAACCTATCTCTACTTCAGTTATCATTTAAACTACTAAGTTAAAACAAAAACAATATATATTCTCGATGTTTTTTTATCAAGGTTGTTCGACGTAAGGTCACCGGCGCGTTGGTACTGGGCTAGCATAATGGTGAAAGGGATCGTCTGACCTCGCAGAGTTGTATGAGCTACACTTGTTCTGTTCGTATGTTGAACTGTGAATTGTGCGCGGTCTGCAGTTAGTTTTGTTAAGCAATACTTTGGTTTATGTGATGATTTATTTAAATGTAGTTTTAATTCAGGTTTGAAACGTGGCACTATTCTTCTTGATTGACATATGGTACTAAAATACATTCGAATAATAAATTGTACCGGATACCAATCAAAGCGTGATATATTGATTGATCAGATAGGTACCTCTATACATTTGAGAAATTTATTGTATGTCGGGAAAAGTTCCGCCGACCGTCTACTTGAATTGTAAATACCTAGCAGCTCTATAATATGAATTAAGGAGTGTGCTACAGCGATCTGTATGGTCATATTGCTTATTCATTAGTTTTTGACAACGGTACCATTTCATCAACCGTTATTTATTAAAATTCTAATAATGATTTCGTAGCGAGTTTGGCTCCTGAAACTTTGGTAGGATAAAGAAATGTAAAGTACATACTAATTGTTGAGTAGAGTTCTAGAGTTACAATTTATGACTGCAAATCTCTCAACCGTGGCTGACTTCATAAGGTTTGTTCTAACTTTTAGTAAAAGGAGGCTGTGCCCTTCTTCTATCAATCATGATTCATTTTTGTATCAGATGACATCATCGAAGTATTTAATCTGATTTGTCGAAAATCTCCTTTAGGACACGTCGGAAATATCGTTTTATTAAAATCATTGAGGAAGGTTTTTTAAAAAAATGTATTGTTGGTCCGCATAAATCAAGCTTTGCCGACGCAGACGCTCATATCTCGACATCCGGTGGGTGGTTCCCCCCCGTTTTGTATAATTTTCAGTTGGGATTCCATATCGCGAAATTATTTCCATATCGATTTATGAATCAAAATATATTGTTCCCTTGTGGCCGGCGAGGGATTTTACCTTTATATCGAGCGAGATGGTTCGTCGTTGGCGACAGTGAGATCCTTAATTGAATCAGTCTGCAAAGGATAGCGATGTTTTCAGAGTGGCGGATTTTAATGAGCACCCGGGCTGCAGAAATAAGTCGGTGCAATCTTGAGACGGTCGTTGCGGGACGCGGGGCGCGGCCGCGTGGCTGCTCCCTGCCGGCTGCACGCTGCACCAAGGTCACGCCGCACGCATGCGCCCTGCCACCTGCACTCGAGCTTCCTATCTTTCCGCACCTCCCCTTGCATTAATCCGACTACCTCTTTGTTACTCGTTATCTATCTAGGAGGTCCGGGAGGCTTAAGAAGCCACTCTCTACTTTTACTCGAGTTTCTTTTCCAAAGATTTCACCTCCGTTCTACCCGACCGCCCATTGCTAGGTTATAATGAGCGCGGCTCGGAACGACACGTGCCGCCTTGTTATGTTTAGGAACGTAGGAAGCTCGCTCTCATAAACATGACTACTCGTGAACAAATCCAATTATGAACATTAAACCTGATGACGCTGGAACCGATCGCCGCAATCTAAACATGGCCCAGTTTCTTCTCCAGGGTCGATTGTTTCTAATTAACGCGCTTATGACAATATACTCGTTGCGAGATTGCTCCTTCTAACCGGACATAATGCAATGGGTATTTTTAGGTCGCGTAAATGAAACAACGTCTTTACGACTATGCGAAACAGATTTGTATTCTCATCGCGTATCGGTCTCGGCGGTCTGCTGTTTATCGGTGACAGTGTTGTTTTTTTATGTCCGCGCCGTGGCTTTTGACTACGTCTCATTAGAAAGCCCGGAGCAGAAGTCGCCTACCAGTTAGCATGTTTGTGCGATGCAACGTTCCGTTCACCTTATACGTCCGCGGGAGGTTCAGTGGCCGGCGCGGGCGTTATCGGCGTGCTAATGCAGTTTCAACACCTCGGTCGCTTGGACCTCTTCGAATTCAGCGAGCGTTCTGCGAGGCGACCTCGTTTTCCACGACGCACATTCGAGGCGTGCAGCGTTATGTAAAGACGGCGGTGGCGGTGCAGTGGCGAGCGTTGCGCTCGACCGCGTGCGCGCCCCCCGCGCACCGTTCGCGCTGTCTCGGAGGTCGCTCCCTCCTCCGCCCTCTACGAGCCGGATAGCCGGCCTGGCCGCTCAGTCGTCGAGCGGACAGCGTCGACGTAGCTCGGCTCGCGGTCTATCCAGTAGGCGTGCGTCCGTCGCGAGATGCGGACCTGACGTCCGTAATTCAGTCGGTCCTCGGAGTGTTCGCAGTGATCGTTGGCCTCGCTCGCGGCCGCGATAAGGGGAAGTCTGTAGAAAATAGCGGACGTTATCACTGCGAGGCTGCGGAGACGAGATAGCGCGAGGTCGCCGGCACCTGAGGTGCGCCGCTCCCCACGTGCCGTGCCGGCACCAGCGTGCCGCCGGACTCGCCGACAACCCTTTCTCGACAAGCTCACTGATGGTATACTCTAGAAAAGTAACCTACGTTAACAATGCATTCGGTCTTTACGAAATACAATTATTAAGGATGGTTAACATAAGAATCTTGTAGTTACGTCAACAATCCTGATAACTTACTTAGCAACAAAGTAATCGACGCATTGCTAGATAGAAATATCGTGAGTGTCCTCGGTCCGACGTGTCGTCAGGTTCGTTTATATTTTTGTCTTTCACTGTTATACTTATCATTAATTGTCGATTCAAGTTTGATATATGAGGCTTACGACCGTCTACCTTTGTGATGTCTGCTATAAACTCGATTGGCGCTGAATGAGATGCTCTGGAATTTATTTTGAATGCTCAAGAAAAACAAAACTTCCGTTCAGATTTTCATTCATTGTTGATTCATTTTGATTTTTAGTTTTGTGAAATAATTATCTACTATTTACCTACGTAATAATTTTAATCAGCAAGTCGGCTATGGTTGTTAAATATTTTATCGTTTCCATATCAATAGTAGTTTTGTACAAGATTTCTGCTGTATGTAATTTTACATGTTCTCGACATTGTTTTTAACAATAAACGAACAGAGAATTCACTTTCACTGTCGGCAGTATAAAGACATCTTTAGTCATTTTGACAGCCTGGTTGTTAGCGCTATTAAATCATATTAATTGCAAGCGTTACATTACTAACTACTATTGCGCAATTAACTTTCCTAAATTCAAAATGTTATATTGACCAGTTATCATTTATACTACAGGCGGCAAAATGCTGACGTATCTTGAGCTCATGTTACCCTGGTGCGTTTGGTTGGCTATTTTCTTTGTTCTCTTAAAGAATTTATTCTATGTATCTTATGTATCTTTTTGCACATCATTATTTATTATTTCGTAAACGTTAGTTGTTTATTTTAACTTTCGTTTTTCTGACCGCATCAACGGTACAAAACAAATTTATAATGTACATAAATATATGTACTTCTAACTACGGTGGTGCCTATTATATCCTAAAGTTTCGTCTACCCTCCGTTTCACATAATAAGTATGCAGCGTATATTTACTATATGCTCTCTTAAGTAGATTTCCTTTATCCATAATTCCAAAAATCATATCATATCCGGTGCTTAATCAGGCTGTTATAGGTAACAAGAAAGTATTTGCACATTCCAGTTTCCGGGCTTTAAGGATTTGGGTTGGTTCTCATACAAAGAAATAACATAGATTGCCTTGGTCGCAATATTGGCAGACCTTTTTCCTGCCTCGTAAAATCTAACAAGCCAAGGGTTACCAAGAAACCCTTGTATCAAAGGTCCAATTTCGGTACTCCTTATTTCCTGACTATTTTACTTCATACATGTTTTTATCATGCGATAAGTAGGTCAATTTAGTAGGTAATTTAGCTTTTGTATGTTATTAAAGTTTACCGTGCGATCATTACTTATTTATTTTAAAATTGGACGACTTTTCCATCCGATGAAACACCATCCTCATCAATGACGTAATTTTTTTATACTGACAGTTGCTTTTTTGTAGACGGTGTAGCAATCGGCGGAGGTCGTCTGAATGACTATCATCTGCAACCTTTTCTTTACATTTTAGATGGAAAATTTGTTTATTTTTGTGAGTATTTCTTCATAAAACATGGCTTATGATGTTCATTTCCATTATTATAAAAGTATAAGTAATGAATATCTAGCAATTCCTTTAAAATGAATCAATATTTCTATAAAAAATATCTATCGCTCTGAACAAATCGTAATTTTATCATGTCAAATGCATTCAGCATCATTTTTGCGCATACAACACTTAGCTACCTAATTTCATTTTGGATCGTATTGGGGTTTCCAGTACTGACAAACCGTATTAGTCTTCCTAGCCTGTCCTGTATTCCTATTAATATTTTATATTCATTTTTCACCTGCGTAATTCCTGATGATGATTATCCCTTTGAAATATTTTTTTCTTCTTTCCTCTTTTATTTTGTCAATAATCAGTCATGTCTATTATATATAAAAAACGTGATTACAATAAAAGTAGAACCAAAGGCTACATTTTAAAGAAATATCTCTTGTAGCCTATCTATGCTATAGTGATTGCCATCCACGAGGGTTCGCCCCCACTACTCTTATTTTTCTATGGCCGCATGTTTAGTAGATTCAGAGCTTATAGATCACATGCATAATAATAGCATAGGGGACAGGCTGTGAATTTCGAGTTATTGTTTTTATTATTTGGAAGATAATTTGGGTAATATTTATTGTCTTGTTCATTTCCGCAAAAATGACATCAAAATTTAAAAATTGTCAGTTCAAGACAACATTAAATTTTCAAACAATTGTTTTACGAAAACTACGGTATCTTGTGTCGCTGTCCAACCGTGGTTGGACACAGCAACTACCGCTTCGGCTTGTTAGATAGAATTGTTTGAAATGGCTGAAGATTGTAATTTTTGCTGAAATAATTAAATTTAAAAAAAATTAATTTAAATTAATTAAACTGGTGGTATGTTTGCTGTGTATAATAATAATAAATCCCCAGACAATAACACCAACTGTATGACCCCAAAGTAAGCGGAGGAGTGTGTTATGGATGACCATACAGCGAACAGGGGGAACCCAGAATAAACATACATAAATAAATATCAACAACCATGACCCGAGAACAAACATCTATGATCATCACACAATCATCACATCGGCCAGGCTCGAACCTGGGACCTTCGGCGTGTGAGACAGGTATACTAACCACTACGCTACTCGGTCGTCAGTTACAATTAAAGTTATATACAATTTAAATTTCTCTTTTTTCTCATACGCTTTTGGCTTGATTGTATAAACGCTCGGTTTGTTAAGTATAATTTAAGCATATGTGAGTGGGTCGTGTGTTGTATAATGGAAAAACGTACATGTCGTGTACTTCGCCTGTAGTTACCTATACAACGAGTGGATGTGTAGCCGTCTTTATAATGTTTATCTGGATTTATTAAGTGTGCATTGCCTTTTTTAAGTGACATTGTGAATATTTTTTGGGCAATTTTTGTTAAGAACCTGCCTTTTGTTCGTGACTTTCTCTCTTTGTCAACGGCTCATCACCCTCCCACAAAATGTAACATTTTCTCAATCGATTTTCAATCTAAAGTTAAGCACCAAGTAGAGGCAATTTCTTTTTTGTTAAGCCTTTACGAGCATTTTGATCAAATCCTTTTAGAAGGTTTAGAAAACTATGGATAACAAACCTTATTTCATTTTTATTTAGATATTTTATGAATGTGCTGTTAGAAGAGATTTGTTTCATTTATAATATTATTTTAACTTATCATTCTGATAGTTTAAGTGATGCGTTCATTTATTTTCACGAGCATACATATTGTTATGTCTTGGTTCAAATAAGATAGATTGTTTGTTTTTTACTGTTATAATAAAGTTAGATAACAATTTTATTTATCTTCTATAGGCGTGGCTTCGTTAGTTGCGCCGTCGTTTTTGTTTGATTGCAGCCAAGTAGTTTTACATATTGAAATGCAAATGCAAAATGCAGCAGAAAAGCTTGACGCTATTGATCTAGATTGTTTTGAGTTGGTTAATGTTGTTGTACAGGGGGCCATTGTTATTGCTCGCTACTACTCGCTTGTAGCTATAACTATGCTGTTGCGGCTTAGGCACGTGTAGCTCTATCGCTCTGACTAACCGATAACTTAACTAACATCGTTGTTGCTATCGACAACGCTGCACCTGTGTCGTAATACATTATTTTTTTATGAACTCTCAGATTGCGTCTTGGCTCTTGTTCAGGAGGTATGTGCGTCACCTCCCAACGAATAAAATTATTCACATATTAGCTGAGCGAGCGAATTTCGTCCGGAATAAATTTTAAATCGTAAATCTTTAGCAAAATTGCTCCCTTCATCATTTTGATGGCTGCCGCTCGTGGGTATTGAATATCTTTCTGTTGTTTAAATTACGAGTTAACTAAACATAAGAGGTAACATAAACAAACAATCGTTTCTCTCGGTCTTTGTGTCAGATTCCACAATGTCTGCCAATTCGACCCGCTAAGATACCAAGGCAACATGAGTCGCGAGTAGATGTCCGCTGGAGTAACTGTCAATTACAGGGTCGCGGGGCGCGGAGAGGGAATGCACGTGCCAGTGAGCGTTGTACTAGACTCCTTACTCACTTGTTGAACGTTCAAACGCGATTGTAGGGTCGCACATCGTTCGTTCACACTCTTATCGATATTTCTATCTCACTCCCTCATGTAGATTCGCGATAATATGTTATTCCGACGATTTATAAAATGTTTGTTGTTTTATAAACCAACATTTTCCTATCAATACCGCAATTATTTTTTTTTCTTTTCATTGACACCCTGCTAAACTTCTACTTCATCTATTGTATTTTGAATGAGAGAGGGGTTTCTTGGAACTTTTGTAAAAGTTATTGTGCAAAACATTTACGCAAAGTGCTCTTTTGCGTCACGCCTTGTGCATTGTTTAAATTAGAACTAACTTTTGCAATGATATGAATTTCAAAGAAAAAAATGTACAATAGAAAGTATAAAGTGTTAACGTCGAGAAAGGGTTGTGTATTGATTTAAAAATGTTACAAATAGGTCGTGTCGTAATTCGAAAACAAGATTCGGAACTCTGGACATTGAAAGTTACCTTTAACTGAATTTGAATAATTAAAACATTATTGACATACTAAGGTGTATATAAAAATTTTAACATGCAAGTACAGTGATAGTAAACGAATTTATATTAGTGCTCAAAGTACGACTACAATGTGGACAAGAAAGAATTGTATTAAGCATTTGTGAGGTCCCATCATAGAATGGGTATACTTATGGAATCTACCGACGTGAATCTGGGCATCTCCAGGCACCGGCGCCTCCCAGTTCAGCCTGAGTACTTCGGCGCGATGGGCACGCCCGGCGAAGGGTTTTTTTCCGACGCGATCCACACCATCGCCATAAATACTAGGGAGACAGAATTCGGGAGTATCGTCGAACCAATCCCGATAACCTTTAAAGCGTTTAAGCAGTTTCAAGCGAACAGTCATCACTTGAACGCATACGGGTTTCCCTCGCAGCCCACTAGCTCCGTGCCTCCAGTGCCCCGTCTGCCGGCGTTCGAACGACCCTCCACTTCGAGCGTCATCCAGAGACCTCTCAAGTCTAAGCTGGACTTTGTGGAAAATGAAAATGTCACGAGGCCGCCGCCTAAAAAAAAGTGGATAAAGGCGTATTTAGGTAAGTTTCTGATTAAAACATTCAAGTAGAACTACATATTATAATTTTATCCATCTTAATGTCGCTGCAGTTTAGATTAGTTTGACGCAAATAGTCTGTGTGTAACACCCGACCTTGCCTATGACCTCGGTTTGGTTTTTGCATTACCAAATTCAAGAGCATGACAGTCATTTTATTACGTTACGTAGTTTGGGTAACGACAATCCGGTAATAAAATAACAATATCTTTCATATTCTTTATATGCAATAAATCTACTTTTTCTGACAAGGTAAAGGGAAAAGAATTCGTTTGATGTTTTGGTAGGCGGTCTATCTGTCAATACAGCAGTCAAGCTTGCCAATCGGTAATAAGAAGTTATACTGTACATAACACTTCTAAGCAAGGGAATCCGATTTTATCGATTTGGGATTTTAATGTAAATTTGAGAACTCTCCATCCTTTATTGCATATTCAGGCAAATAGCTTTATGGTCTGTTTTAAATAATTTCCGTTTACAATCACATCCGCATTGATTCATGGCCAGCCGGCTGAGCCAGTAGTTCCGACCGATCTTGAGAGAGCAGGACGGAAGATTGCAATCAATGAGCGAGTGATACCTATATCAATAAAGAAAGGACTTTCTGTACCGAAATGTAACTTTTGACCTTAAAGCTGTGTATTTGACTTCGCGTCGTCTTATTTCTTCACTGATTTGGCCAAAAATAGAATGTGTTGTGTGAGTTACTACGAATTTTATAAAAAATACTTTCTACAGTACTCCTTGTTGAAAAAATACATAATTTTAAATAATCATATAAACTATTTAACGTCTGTAAATCGTTTTATCCTAAAATCGGAGGTTTATCATAAATGTTTTACAAGGCTGACATAGTACATAAGAGGCATGAAATGTTGAAGTTGTGCAGAAGGGGAGAGTACACTCGGGCGAAATATGACATAACTTCCCCGTGAAGGAATGGTATCTTCTCCTTGAGTAAACGTAAGTTACTTGAGTAGTTTAGGTTATTTGGATTTGTCATTTCAAACTTTTTTATTGCGAAACTTCTAGCCTATGTTCATTATGTGCCCTAAATTTTGCTCGTAAAACAAGAAGCACGTCCTTTTTTGACCCTAGGCGTACGCTGAAAATTTCTTGCTGTGAGCTTCTGTCAAATAATTTACTTGTAGCCCCCCCTCTAAAAACTGATGAAGCTTACAAGCATTGTAAGCTTTACAAAATAATATATTCTCAGCTAAAAAGCGTTCTACGTAAACCTTTACCTAGGTCTCTGATATTTCTTCTGTTATTTTGTTACTAAATTCTATTTCGAAGATTCATTTTAATATTTCGATTTGCAAATTGCAACATAGTTTCGTAGCGTTTTGAAAATCAAGGTAAACATTATAACTATGTCACGTAATATCGATAAATTCGTTGCTAAGCAAAATATATTGCGCATATTTCAGGTCACTTGTTCATAAATTAAATTGCGATGAGTGAAATACGCTAAACTTTGCTACATCGATGATCCCGCTAGTAAAAAAAAATATATAGATGGGTAAATCGATTGGTTGCGTAACATTAAATTACTTAATAGTTTAATAATTGAATTATAATAAAAATAGGCTTACTTATTGAATGCAATAATACGAAAAGTGTTGAAGGTGCTTTTGTTTAATGAGGCTATTGCGGGCAAATTTAGCAAGTTTTCTCAAGAAATTCATAACGATTCAATATGATTAGATTTTGCGCGTAATTTTCTCAATAATGTGTCAGTAAAACGTTTACGGCCACACTTAGAACGTCAAATAAGTAAGTCAACTAATTATATTTTATGCTTGGTAAATTTGTATTTCTATATTTGCTAAGCAAAATCCTTAATTAAGAGAGCTTTAACTAACCATTTAAGCTATTCAATAAATGATCCAAATTACCTTTTTCAAATTGTGTACTTCAAACGCTGATTTCTAGATTATATAGAAACTTAACATACACTTATTAATTTAAGATTTTGTTTATTATCTATTCTAGATACTCACAGTCTTCTTATTTACGCGATAACTTTCAATCTCGCTGTGTGTACACACTTTTTGGGTTTATATCTAGTTTTAATAATAATCTTGTTTTAATTAAGTTTAACATATGATTGTAACCTGTTGTGTGTGCCATAATAATAAATAAATAACAGAGTACCTATTTATAAGTTAGAGATAAGCATGATATCATTGATATAGCTAAGCCACTAGCTTCCCGTTGTGAGGCTGTCGTATACCCGTCACGACGTACGTTGGTCTGCCTTATAAATATGCATTTAATATCAAACCCATGACATGAGCCCGGAGCGTGAACGTAGCATGTTGGGGTAGGCATTACGAATGAGTATTTTCTAGTAACACTTCCTTGTAAAATACCTATACATATATAGCTAAACAATAGCATGTTTTTAGAGCGGTGATTTGTCCGCATGTGCTGCGTTTTGTCATGATGTGGTTGACAATATTCGTTGTTAAAGAAACATTTTGAATTGTTCCTTTATCATGTTCATTTATCGTAATGACAAATGTTTCAGCGCCTAGTTGATTTTCACTATATAAGACATTTCGAATAATGCAGTCTTCCTTATATATTTTTTTTCCAAATCCGTTTAGTATTGCTACAGGTTGGTAGGTACATGTTTAACATAAAAAAATCGGTTCTGGTATATTAGTATGGAGGGCAGTTGCGTTGCAATTAGGGTTAAAATATAAATTGTCAGTAAATTCTATACGACGCGATTACCTTGCAAACAACTACTGTGGTGTAGTGCTTTGTATCTAACTGTGCCGTAAGAATGCTGGATCTAAAAAAAAATAATAGCTTGCTAGAGCGCCATCCAACAAAATGGGCCCACTACTTTTTTGAACTATTGCATCTTAGCTTGCGATTACAGAAAAAAAAGTAGCGTAAAAAGTAGTAAACCTATCGATTAACTTAAGTAATATCGATTGTTTTTCTCTCCAAGTTGTGACAATATGGTTTAAAATGAGGCGTAAATAAGTGGGTTATTATTAATTTGATTCCATTTACAGCCTGGCAAAATATTTATTTATCTTCTAAACGAGATATCATTATCAGTGATCTCATTAGGACAACATGACATCCGAGGTGACCAAGATACGTGTTGACACGTGTCCGGAAGATTATACAAATTATTTTATTTACCGGTGTAGGCAGTTGGTTCTTGCAATTCATTAGTGTTGTTGAATGACATTGGTGGGTAGTTAGTTGTGCGTGGTTGACAGAAGGTAAAGGTATCACAAATGTGGTTTGTTCCACATTGGCTGAGGTAAGCCTTAGTACATAGAACACGATTATACTAACATTATGTAAATTATAAGTAAGTAAACATAATGTAAATTCAAAGTCTCACACACCGTGTGTCACTTAAAGTAAGCGAAGTTTTTCTTAGCAATAAAGAAGCCCATTTCTCTGGTATCTCCAGGGATAAGTGAAACCCATCATGACCCTAAAACTTTACCAAGATCCTCAATAGATTATATCTCAACGAAATAAGATAACTTGTCGTATCGTCCTGTTAAGCGCCTTCGGACAAAAAACGAAGAAAATACACAGCTTGTAAGATTGAAAATATTTCAAGTATGTTTTGTAGGTTCGTTTACTCAACATGATTCAATTGAAACCCCGGGTTGTTGCTATTGGTAGTGACAGGGCTATTTCAGTTTACACGTGGGTACTTTATTATATCATAGCCGTATATTGTAAGTCTGTTATACCCCAAACGAGCCCTTGCGAAAGACTTTATGAACACTAAAATTGTTTTATGTAATGTGTGTCGCACGCACGCACACACACATACACACACACACACACACACGTACACACGTTCCCTCCTGGTCTTGTAATTCAATATAGGATCCTCGTAGTCGTTGTGTAATACTAATTGTGGTTGTGGTTTAATACGATTATGTACCAGCAAGACTAGATATAATGTTTTTATTACATTTTGTGTAGGGATATATTGTCTTTGTTTTACGTCTGTCTGTAAAGGGATTCGAGAATTTAGCGCTAGAGCAATTCGTTTTTGTAGTGTGGCTTGGGGAAAAACGCGTTGTGTTTACGAAATGAAAATGTTTACAAAAAATGTGTTTTTAGAAGTCATATTTAAATCACATATTGATTGACCTTATGTAACACAATTATCATGAACGAGACGCAGGCCGGCAGGCGGCTATGTATATGAATAGCTCCATAATTGGAGCTTGAAAATCGGCTTCGTTTCTTAGATATTTTATTACGTTTTTCCTTGATTGTACTGTAGAAAATCTAGAAGCATTTTCTATCGCGTTATAGTAACAACATACGCTTGTAAGTATTGAATCAAATAATTACGTTGAACAGCTTTTCAACTATCGTCAGCATTCAATTGCCCAGATTTTATATTACGTTTTAAGTTAATTGCATGTGTTAATGAGCATTTGTTTTATTTTTATCACCACAAAACAGCAGTCACGTTATGATGTTTCACTACGTCTAATCTTATCATACATTTTGTTTCACACAAGAAAGATTAGCCGGTCCGGGCGAATGGTTGGCGACGCCACGCGTGTTACATACACATAAACGTGTCAAACGATTCTCATCTCTACGATAGAAGACGTAGATGCCTTTTTGTAATTCTTGACAAGTAACGCTAGTAGCTATGGATGCATGTTCGTCGGGTTTCTAGAACTTCATTGCGGATACTACGGCTGTTTAATAGGCTATTTGATGCGTAGGTAGCTATTGCCTTTGTTACATAATATTTTATTTTATTTATTTAGTTTTGCACATTAATACAATATTCTAATAAAAGAAAGAACGCTACTACTAACATTGTTTTGTTTCGTTTAGTTATCGAATTTATACTTTGTTATTGTAGTTTTGATTATAATACATAGGTACTTATGCATTGATTTTATCGTATATGAACATAAATAAAAAGATAGGGTTAATGACATATTAATGATAAAAACATTCAAACGCCATTACTTACGCCACGTCGCAAATTGTTTAGTGAAGCGGTATTATTAAGACGGAACCGCGCCAAGAAACGCAATATCTTACTGTACCGCTGCGGTACTAGGCTGTCAGGACTTGCAAAGAGCCGAATGCAGTTCAATGCTACTACGGGTTAGGTAGTAGTTTCGGCTTTCGCTCCAAGGCAGGCTTCATAGCGGGGCAGCCGGTGGGATCCGCGCCGCGTGACACGCGATCACGTGCTAGTGGTCGGTCTGTCAACTCCTCCTCTACCCGACCGCGGTCCCCCACCCCACGCTTATCACTTACATCCACACTGGCTGCGCTCTTCACCTATTAAACCAGTTGCCCTTCTGTTTGCTTTAATTTTATTCTAAGTTAATATAATTTAGCAACGATTTTGATTTTTCGTTATTGTTTTTGTCTATTAATTAAACCTTTGTGAAGTGTGGAAAAAATCACAAAACTGAGAAAAAAAACAAGAAACTAAAAATAATTTCATAATGACGCATGTATTCTATTTATTATTATTAATACTATGCTCACGTTACTATTGAAACGTACCTTCCTTACTATAAAAACTTGCTATTTTCTTCACTGCTGTTAAAACCCAAGCCTTGTTTGTTCCTCCTCTTTCAGCTAATAATGCGTCTGTCTGTCTTTATGCGAAACAATATGCGCAATGTTACCAGGGGGTAATGAGCGTAAAGCAGGTTTCTAGTGTTTGGTTCTTGAATAACTTTTGTTTTTGACACACATCGTCGTGTACAGCAGAAATACTGTTTCTTTTTTGTTATATTGGTGTAAGTAAAACCATTTAAGTATTATTACTCTTGTATACGTAGACGACATTAGGTATATAAAAAATATAATTTCAGAAATCAAAGTAAGAAGAATAAAAAGCGTAAAAAATTGTTGCTTCCAACATTAGCAAAATTAATGGTAAATAAATAAAAGCTCATTATATAGGAATTACGAAGAGGCCAGCTTTGAAGTGGGCGGGTGACGCACGGATGACCTAGCTAAAGGCTTGCGTAACCACCCTGGCGGGGGGCTGTCACCCCGGTACCGACTGCGCCTGACACCCAATAAGCCAGACCCACTGTGAAAAGAGAAATATACCACTTATTTTTTTTGTATTTGTATATTGTAGAAATTAGAGTGTTATATACCTATCTGGTGGTTATTAAGCTCATGACCGCGTTCAAAGTTGTTAGGTTGAATGAATTTCGTAACAGGCGCTGTCCAGATACTTCATCCATTTTTAGAGGTGACTTTTTTCTTAAAATATTTTTTAAACAAAAACAAGTTGCATCGAAACATATTCCTTCATCACACATTAACATTAAAAGTTCATAAAATAAGGGAGCTCTGATACATAAGCTGAGCACAACATCTTACGCCAAAAAAGTATAACTACTGATATTTTTGTTTAAACTTTAAACGAAGTTTAGACATGTTAATTCGCTATACAATACAATAGCAGTCAACATTACATTTTCTAGAATTATAATTGCGCCCTGTCCGTCCTAAAATTCAAATGTTCAGTTTGACTTCGTTCTTATCTAAATTTCTGCTTAAGTATTAATAACATAAACATAATATTATATACTGACCTAGGTCCATTCGAATGTAATTCAGAGATTCTACATTTGTGTATAGCGTCATGTTCCATAAATAAATAAATCCCCAGACAAACCCGAAAACTGTATTGCCCCAAAGTAAGCAGCGAACTGGGGGAACCCAGAATAAGCGTACATGTATACAGGGTGACTTGTAATTCGACGTATTCCTCTTGTTACAAAAAATGAAATAAATAAAAAACTAGTGGGGTTTTTAGCGGGATTTTTTAACAAAACCAACAGTATTGAATATCGCGATAACGAGCCTACTTGGTATCAGGGATATTATAGTTAATTTTCTTGGAAATTTGTTGTATTATCACATCTCAAGAGGAAGACGTTGAATTCCAAGTCACCCTGTATAAATACAGTGTGTCCCTTGATAAACAATTTTTTATCAAATTAACAAAAAAATTAAACAATATTAAAAAAAAATTCTTCTTCTTTTTGTCGATAATTTATGATCTAATTTCACCCCCTTTTGGGGTTGCACTTTATCCAGGGACACACGATAAAAACCATGACCCGAGAACAAACAGTTGTGTTCATAACGCAAGTGAATGCCCCAACCAGGACTCGAACCAGGTACGGCACCTACCTACTACGGCACTCGGCCGACCAGTATGGTTTATTAACTATTCAAACGTGAAATAAAATGTGAAATTCGCGGCATGTCGTGAGCCACGCTACCTTCTTTACAAAAATACGCTTCAGTGAAATTACAGGAAAACAAGGCCACTTTTGGCAAATTTAAGGCTAATGTTGAAAACGCTATCATAGTTGTAAGGTTGTAAAGTTCTGTTGTTATTCCGAGTTTTGTCGCTTATTGCAAAGTCGCGAGTAGAGTCTTACTGGATTGAGATGAAATATGTATAAAGATATAATCCGACTCAAACATTACACAACGAAATTTTTGTGTGTTTTTTATTTATTAATTTAATATTAGATTACCTTTCGAATAAAAACTCTTGTTCGGGATTGAATATGTTGTCTTCAATGAACATAGTGTTAAAAATACGGTAATCCACTGGAAAATTGCTTGTAAACCTTGATCGCTGTAACCTCTTTATCATGAAAAGGCAGAGTCAGCGAGAAATTGTGTACATCATTTTCTTTACCTCCTCTATAATTGAGTTTCAAAATATGTTGCCATATTCCTTGTCTTCCTATATCATGAAGGGATGACCTAAATTTTAAAAATTCTGCTTTCCAGGTCCAAACTTTAATGAGTGAAATTTTATTGCTTCTGATAATTTGTCAAAATTTGAACTTTGTTCGGTACAAATTCGGTCATTGTATAGTTTTTACACTGAGTGACAGCCACAAAGTCAATTCTAGTCTATTCATCGAAACGTGCGAACATAGAAAAAAAGTAGTGAGGCGTGTCTTTATGTGTCACTATACCTATGCCAAAAAACAGATGTTTCCTTTTTATTATAATAGAACAATGTAAACTCAAGTTGCCTGGATCTAGGTTGTCAATTTGTAATAATAATAAGAATAAGTTTATTAAGTTTATAAATTATAGTTGTTTGATGGAATATATGTATGTATTTCGAATACAACCTAAGCGAGTCTCGCAAAGAACCTATTATTTTATTTTATTTTACCTAGAAGCTAACGAGATACCAGGATATTATTCGTCTGAGGAGATGATAGTTCATTGAACCTTGTTATCTAACTTTCACATTTTTGCTTCTCCTTCTAACATATTACTAATATATTATAGATAGAAATAAATAAAATCTAGTCTCTACTTGCGTTGCTTAGCTTGATTATGTAGAACGTTTAGCCCAGCCTCGTGCGTAATGTGTATTTGAATAGATAAAGTAATCTTTATGGAAAATTATTGAAGTTACCTAGCTATGTTTTCAAGTCATAAAAAAAATTATATATCACGTAATTTACTTATAAACGACTGATAAACTAATTCCTATCAATATAGGTCATCTAAAATTGAACTTGACTTGAAAGAGATATAATTTATGTTAATTTTCGTATTTTGGATTCGGAGTTACTGACCCTATGTGTGACAGTGTCTTGCGTCCTACACGTTTGCCTTTTGGCTTGAAAGTAGTTTTCAGTTCAAAGTTGCGTTGTCTAAAAGCATCATAATGGATATGCATCGGTATTATCAGGGTGAACTTTGAAAACACACCCTATAATCAAAATCACTCTATAAATAAGTAACAGAAGGAAATCGATTAAAAGACCTTCTTTCAAATTAATAATGGTACATATTCATAAGAAATTGTGTAGTTTGTTTAAATACCAGCTGACGTCGTCGAGCCGCCGCCGTCGCTAGTCCCTTGTTTGTAATCGACTTTTTTGCAGTCAGGCCATTAGTGAGTAAAACCAACTGGTTTTTAATGTTCGAAACACCTCAGCTGATTTTCGGCGTGGTAACGTCAAGCTCAATAGCACAAGCACGCGCCTAACCACATGTGCTGACGTCATACCAATGTCAAACCCCGCCTATCATGCTAGCTCGCTCACTAATCAGCGTTACATATATAGCTATCTCGCTCAACATTGCAGCGTGACTGATTCAGCTACTGCAGTCTAAAATGTACTCTATGAATAGCACCTTAAAGTGTATTTCACGCTACGGCGAACTACTATCAAAACTACTCGTGCAGCACGTTGCGGCTGTTCCGGTACGATGGTTTCATTTCACGGTTGTTTAAGCTCCAGTTATCTTATGCTCGCCTGGTAGTTTACCGCCACGGATTGCAGCCGTCGACGAACGGTTGACACGGGTTTGACAAGCGCGGTGCTGCTGAAAGATAATCGGGCGGATGTTTAGATGTTATGGATATTGTGTAATGAGCGGTTGTTGTTTACAGAAGAGGAGCCGAAGTCACCAGTGTCGGTGCGGGCGGTGGTGGGATCGCGAGTGAACGGCGTAGTGGAGGCGCCGCCCGCGCCGTTAACCGAGCCGCTGCCGGTGGCCGTGCCGCCGCCCGCGCCCCTGCTCGACTTCTCACAAGAACATTCCAGGCTACAGACGACCAGCAACAGCCACGGGTACGATGCTCTCCTAGTACCCGCGCTGTTTCAAACAGCTGGGTTATTTCGCGAAAGAATTCCGCTCGAAATGGGCTTGCAGAACTTGTTTTCGTAAGCAGTGTATAAATATGTATTTTACGAAGTATATTATTTAAGATGGATAGGATAAGGTTCAAAGTTTATTTCGGTTTTGTATTTTTAAAGGATGCCATTTTCTTCTAAGTAGAGGCAATGTATTCCTTAATAAATGTCACTAAACACTCATCACTTAGGTCAGTGTTTTCCTTTCCATTAGTTTTATAAACAGTGAGTTACTTTGTCACTTGTCACCACTGCAAGCGTGTCAACCGCACGAATGTGTAATTACTTGTTTTGCAATGTGAGTTAATCGACCTTCGGATTTATGCGCACCCAGTGAATATAAATTTTATTTATGTGCAGTCGGGAAACTCGGCAAAAGGCTAAGGCGAGAATCACTTGCGCGTTGTTTGATCTTCTAGGCGCTCATGCGGAGCGCTAAGCGGCGACAACACTGCAGGGGATTCCAATACAAATCTGAGCCTGTCGAAGTTCCCCGACTGTACATATAATAGCGTCAATAATAAAAAATTATTTGTTTTCTGATACTAATAAATAATTTTAAACATGGTGAATATTATTATGTAATAAAAACCACACCTGGTGTTGTCAATGCCTGTCAGCTGTCCACTTTATAAGTAGATTCTGTATCGTTATGTTTTGAAACTAAGAAGGTACTATAATTTACTATAAAATATTTTTTCGTTGAATAAATGATATTAAATAAGACATTATATGCTTTACTTTAATGATTTTTGCTTAATGTTAATAATTGAAAATAGTCGTGTTTTCGCAACGGCGTTACCTGTGTTTCAACCTGGAATGAGATTATTACCCTTGGCAAGAAGACCACAAATGAAAATGATCTGCTTAACATCCTAATTTGATTAAGCTATTGCGTAGCACATAAGCGTTAATCTGGTCTGACAAAATAAAATAATAGTTCCACAGGTACAAAACCCAACCATTTTTATTTACTGGCATAGTTTTAAAAAAAACTTTTTACTTTTCAATAACAAAATCTATGTTTGTTATACGATTTCCACAGTAAAGTTATTTAACGTTCAGTATTTATTGACTATTTAATATAAATTTCTGTCTTTTATTCAACGCTGTTGGACCCTTGTTTTCGTGCCTGTGTCGTTGGCGGATGGTTGGATTTTTGTAGTTTTAGATTTTTGGGCGTTTTATGATTTTTTTAGTCTTCATTTTCATAATGGCGCTTCGCCGGGAGCTACCTCACCACGAATTTCGTCCGCTCGGCTTGCGCAGATCACAGGATATCATAACAAGTTTGTAAGAAAATTACTAAGAAATCGGGCTTATTAATTAACTTTTCAACATGATGGCTAGCCGAATAGCTGAACGAATCCATTCAACCAAACAGCTAGCTGTTTAGTTGGATATCCAATTCAACCATCCGCTTGCGACACACGCATCATTCATTGGAGAGGGTATTTTGATATTTGATTGCCATATGAATTTATAGTAGATTGAAGGTTTTTCTCTTTGTACCGACAAACAATGCGCTTGAAAATGTGCATTGAACTCATCTTTTAGAGTTTATAAATGTTCGAAACCAAAAGGAAAGAAAACTTTAAAATTTAACTATGAATTTAACAGTAAAACAGTTCTCGCAATGCCCATAGAACAAAATCAGAGTTCATAGAATAAAAAATAAAGTAAAAGACGAAAACTGCAAGTAGAAAACAACTTACATTAAATGCCAAACTTTTCTTAATGACCACTTTAATTAATGAAATTGATAGTAACACTATTAAAATTTATTCTCTTCTCCACTAATAAACCAAACCTTTTTCGCTCAACAGTAGCAACGGGCAAATACCTTCTCCGCCATCAGTCAGCAGCACGGGAAGCGGAAGCAGCGGGAGTGGTAGCGGAAGCGGAAGTATTCCTCGAGCGGGAACCAGGGAAGTTCACAATAAATTGGAGAAGAACAGGAGAGCTCATCTAAAGGAATGCTTTGAGATCCTGAAGAGGCAGTTACCGGCCACGGCGGATGACAAGAAAACATCAAATCTCTCTATTTTAGGATCGGCAATTAGGTATATTCAGGTATGCGAATAAAATGTGAAATGACTATTATGTATATTCTTTTGAACACTTACATCAATTACTGTTCCAAATAAGGAACTTGTGTTATCACCATGAATTAAGAAAATAATTTTCTTTTATAACACTACACTATCAGTACCTAAATCACTTAGAACTCCAGGTAAAAAGCATCCAGGAAATTCCATTTGTTTGGTTGGAGTAGTAGCTATATTCATTAAGATCTTTCATTAACTGGCCAATAAACTAAAAGTCATGCACGTTAGACTAAAAAAGTAAAAAATGTAGCTTTATAATTATAATGAAAAATTATTAATAATTACCTACAACATAACAAAAAGCCATATACCATAAAAATTATCATTCGCAAAATATTTTGACATAAAACTTAAATAATGAACCTTAATAAGATATTTATTAAACAGAGATTTATTTGGTGATAAAATCGAGAACCAGGTTTAGAAATTAATATAATAAAATAGCTTTTTGCTAACAGTGTTTTTAAAGGGCGATGGTCCTTTACATAAAACATAAACATATAAGTGTACATGTTATATGTTAACTATCTCGCATAGTCATCGGAGCTTATTTCATAATATAAAATTTAAATGTATCCGTATAGATATGCAACAGCTTAAACACATTGAATTACATGTCTGAATCACTGTGATTTGTCCTGATTACATAATTTGTACAACTAGATGCGATTAGTTAGTGGACACTACAAGTAGATTTCTGCAGTCTTGGTATGTGACAAGATGTGAGTGGGAGTATCTAATTGTATGGAGATGTTAATTTTTAAATGAAACTAGAAAATAAATGGAAATATGTATTGTAAAAAGTATTGAGATGGATAATATGAGAAAAAAAAAGTAGTAACAGTAACAAATATGATGATGATACGGCACATGCAAAGAAAAACGTACGAGTTTCGTTGTAGTTGTAGTTGAGTGATTCTTTTTTTCGGTTTGTTTTCGATATGTATCGAAATGTTTTCTCGTTATTGAACATGAAAAGTGTACTGTGCAATTTGTACCAGGCTGACAGAATATATTAAGAGCTCTATCTTTGTAGCTACACGATATTCGCAGCTCATGACATGAACTGTCACATTGTTGCTGCGTTCCGTTTGCCGATTACAGCGCTCACAGCGCTCATATACCCGTTCCGTTTGCCCGTGAGCGCGCTCACAGCAATATCGATACGTCATCAATGACGTCATAAACGCCGCCATCTTACCGCTCACAGTGCCAACGCTACGGAGCATGGTCGCTGTGAACGGCCTGTCAAAACTGACACATGACGTAACTTTGTTGATGTTTTTATTAGTCGATTAAAGATTTTAAAAGCTTGCTTATTAATTTTCTTTCGTAATAATGTACAAAAATGGCTCCTGCTTCATTCAGGGTCAAAGATCTTAATGAAATTATAACTTTGGACTTAATCGACGAACAATCAGAATGTTAGCGCGCTATTTACCGTTCCGATTGCAATATCACTAATAACACTTTTAGCGCGCTCAAACGAATCGGAACGGTTTTGAGCACTTTTAGCGCTGTGAGCGCTGTAATCGGCAAACGGAACGCAGCATGTGACTCGTGAATTTCGTAAAGAGCGCGTCAACGACCAGAGGTCACGTCAGATACCGTTTTGTTTCGTAATTCTATTAGCAACAATTTTATTATGGCTTCACTACCCGTTCGCCTATTGTTAAAAACTTTCGAGTAGATTAACCTACCTAGACATCAAAATATTGTAAAGTTTCTTCTGAATAACGAACGAACAAATAATGCTTCGACACTTTGAATATGAGCTAACGACCGTAGATTATGATGATTTCTTCTATTTAAAAGTGTATTGTTTAAATTTACCGGACCTTCAAAATATTGATTTCTTTTGTATACCTAGTTCGTTTAACAAAAGATCGTACTGTGGGGAATCCGTGTAAATTATTTATTCAGGATAAAAAGTTAGGTCGTTATCTTGATTATTGTGGGTGATTATGATTTATAGAGCGTTTACTTTTATTTTATTAATGTTTACAAGATGAGCACAAAATTAAATTGCTTTTAAAGTAATATAATACAAACTAAAATATATTTGTCCTTTATTTCACCACGTTGTCCGGCTAAGACTTTCTTTGACCTGAAGGCTACTCTTGAAAACAATTTCGATGGATCGGCAATAAAATTTTGACATTTTGTAGGTGTACTCTTGAAGGCGAGGCTAGCACCAATTGATGAATCATTATTGTACGGCCGTGTTACGGAACTTATTGAGATTAAAACTGGCATTGGCTAACCCAAACACGCCAAATCGCTACTCTTTAGTTTGTTTTGACAGCTGTCGGTTTTGGTAATACAGAAAGTTCGTTGTCTTTTTTGATTGTTGACTTCACTCGCAAGGATGCAATTAGAAAACAATGTTAATTTAAATTCTATGTTTACAATTTTTTTTTTCAAAATTAACAGTCACGTGACTTTTAATATTGTCTTTGAACTTGGAATGGTTTCGATTTACAATATTTAAAATAGTTACAAGAGTAATAAAGTCTCCCAGACCACTACATAATTCATTTAACTTCTTTTGTTTCTAATTTCCTAGTACTTTGTTCACAGGTGTTACGTCGCAAGGAGCGCGAATGCGAGCACGAGATGGAAAGGCTCGCCCGCGAGAAAATCGCAGCACAGCAGAGGCTCGCCGCACTAAAGAGAGAAGTCTCTACTAGGGCGCATGTACGGCCCCGAAGTGTGGGTACGTTCAAACTCCTCATATCTTATGCGCGCCTAGTAACTTTGGTCGAGATTATTTAATATTTGGCACTGGTTTAGAGCGATTAGCGCTCTTTTTGTTTGCATGCCTTTTTTTAATCCTCTTCGTTTTAGAGTAAATATTGCTTATAGAATTAGACTTTCCCAACTTTCGACCTTATTTGTATATGAAGAAGGCTTACTACATTTTCAATCACAATTTGCTAGCTGTCTAATGTAAATAAGTTTTATTTGGTGTATTTATTGTGTAGTTTTTATTTTCTAGATGGTGTTTCTGACGATAAAGATAGAGAAGATGTCAACGGACAAGTTTTAGGAATTCCAATTAGTGTAAGTATTAGAAATGATATCAACAGCAGACATCAAAAGCGAACAAATACGCACTATTTTTTTTTACACGTTACCTATTTTTTTATACATGGCACTCAGGATCTACGGTAGAAAATGATAAAGACCAACCCTTTTGAACCAAATGAAGTCATTATTATATAAATACATCCAGCACAATCGAGTTTTTAATAAAAAGAACACAAGTGTTATAACTGGACAATCATACACCGTCAAAGAAATGTGTATGCATTTTGAAATATAACATCACTTATGTAAGAGAAACTATTAAAATTCAAAATAGTGCCTTAAATTTTTTCAGATTACGTCCTCACCCCCACTCTTAGAGCCGTCTGTTTCTCCGCCTAGGACCTTGAACTTAAGCACCAAGCTGCGAACGTTGCCTATACAGATAACTCCAACTTCTTCTCAGGTATGCCGCCCTGGTACCTATTTGTTTTAAATTAGCCTTTATTGCAACTCTTAAACGACTCGACTGTGGATGAATTAACTCGACATTATAGGATGAATCGAGAAAAAAAAATAAATGCTTCCTTAAAAATGATGATTTGCAACAAAATTTTTGTATTAATTTTAATTTTAACGTAAATATTGTTTTCTTTGAAAAGTTGTATCAGTGCTTGCATATAAAAATATTTTCATAAATTGCACCAGCAGTGATTTCGTTAGTTATAGATACAAAATTGTACTATGCGTTTGAAATGACAATAGGACCGACTTAGCGCCATATTGTGACGTCATAGCTGTCAATTCGCTCCGATTCGGTAGCGTGAGCAAAAAAGAATTTTTTTAAATAGAATTTATTTAAGCAAGCAATTGCTTTTAGCGTCAAACTCTCAATTTGGCTTTCTAACTTTTGACGTTTTTGTCATGCAATTGGATTTAAATAAGAATAAGGTGGCAACCTCAAAATTTTAAAACCGTGAGAGTTGAAAATGTTATTTTGGACATAGTTTTTTGGTGGTTTGTGCCTTATTAACTCATAACAGTTCTTTTTTGAGTACAGTTTTATTTTTAAAAATTTCTTTTTGATACAATACTTTAATAAATAAAGTAAAATAAATCATTATTTTTATGCAAGAATATTTTCTTTGCAGACCATAATTTTCAAGTGAAATTTGACAAATAGAGGTCATTGTCGTTCCTTTTCTCATTTGAATCGCATAATAGTAATCAATGTGCGTAAGGATTTGCGGTTTTCAAATCTACATGATAATTCATCGAACATTATTGACAGGAAAGAGCTGAATATTGAAATTCGATTCAAGACCTCAGTAATACGGATAATTTTTGCTCGAACTTCTTCTAAGTACTAAATGAAATAAGGTAATAAACCCCGTTTTTCAAGTTCCTCAGGGAAAATGCTCCCTTAGTAGTGGTAGCTTAAAAACTTATTTTGTTATGGTGCCAACGTTGGGTAACAAGTTAAACCTCTTTAAACTTACTTTCCAAGTATTCGGTTCTGGTCCTTCTCCGTCATTAATAAAGTTGATTTTTCGTTATGTTTTCTTAGACGCATGTTAAAAACTTCGCCGACGTCGCCGCTGGCGTTGGAAACTCCTCAGTGTTTCTGGTGTCCTAGTAATTCGATATAAATAACATTGACCTCGATTGCGTCAGTACACGTGTTGCTTTTTTAATCATTGTTTAATTTTATTTGGGTTAGTTAATCAATTGTTAGGAGTGACCATTGAATATTGAAGTATGTGATTTGTTGCATAACTCATCGTGCGTACGTTCCATGCTGTCCTGCTCTGACTTCTGACAAAAAAGTCTTCGGGAACAACTGTTAAAGTCCTTGATCGATTTTGCTAGCAGATTTTTTTCAAACAATATCCTTATCCTTTGTGAGACATATTTCTACAAAGTTCTATAATTGACGTTGACCATGAGGTTCCTATTTATTTATGAGTCATGCATGATGTCCATTGATTGGTAGGTTAAAGTGATTAAATAACTAAATATTTTTCTCTTATTCCCTTCTCTATGGTTATTACTCGTCATCAAATTGAAATTTTCTAATGTACCTGTTTCCAACCAATTCCATTACAAATTGTAAGTATAATAAAATCAAAACTAAAACTAGCATTTATGTAGCACTCTTATATCTTCACACAAATGTGTGTATTTCTTTAACAATATTGTTACGGAACATAAAGTGCTAAAGAACCTAAAATTGCATTGGGTCATATTGAAATCGTATCCAACGAGCTTTAATAATTTTACAAATTAGTTTTGTTCTGGAGTTACATTAAAAACTCTAAAGGTAATTTATTTATTTTGGGAAAATCCCTATAGTTATTACTACATTCCAGAACCAAATAAAGAATAACCGTTGTAGTTTGGATATGATAAGGCGCATTGTAAAGATGGCTCTAAGGACGAGGAGCAGCACTAGATCTTGGTTCTGTGTTATAAAACTTGATTAGTCTTTGGTGCTGCTTTTATGTTTTATTGTATGTAAAACTCATAGTGTTTCTTTCTTTTGTAATTATAATATATTATTACCTATCAGAGCGTCATAGTCATTGCACGACTAAGCTCTTCAAACACAGATTTAAAAAAAAGGCGTATTGTACCTAATAATTTTGTGAAATGAACTTCATACTTAAGCATTCTAACCTTGTTAACGTCTATGCACAATTTCATTTAATAATTTGATTAGGAAGGCGTCAAAGCGTTGCAAACATAAACATTCACTTTCACATTTATAAGAATCGTCAGGGCTTATATTAGTTGTTAAAATATAATAATAAAAAAGTAATATTGGCAACAAATCCGGAACTGCTTATTAAATACTTTTAAAAAAATTATTATTTTAATATTTAAATTTTAACAATTATACTTGAGTTGTACACTTTTTAAAGTATATTTAATGATTCCTTGTTGTAAATAACCCTCCTCGAAGTCCTATTATTTTTAGTCTTATTATTTTAATAGAAAAAATAAGAAAGATGAAAATAATGTTGATTTCCAGGTGGTGCGGACGTCGTACGGGTCAAGACAGAATACTTTAACTCTCACCACTTTAACACCGGCGGAAACACCTAATCAGGTAGAAAAATTAAAAGTTACACACTTATTGATAAACAAGTAACTACTTAGGCACATTATTATTTGAGGCTAGAATTCTTAAATCACAACATTTTACTATAGAGTAACGCGCGTCACTGCGCAAATGCAAAAAATTTAAGTATCTCAATTCTAAAGTAATGAAACTCATGACAATTTCTCGGAGAACTCTATCTTTTGACATTTCTTACTTAAACCTTATTCTCAACTAAGAAATAAATAAATTTGTATAAATCTTAGCCGATTCACCTTGTACTAAAAGCAAAGTGTGGTCATTGAAGCTTCTAAGCATTAATATAGATTTTACAAAGAATGATTTACTTTAAAGCTCTGGAGTATGGGAAGAAATATGCAAAAATGCAAACTTTCTTGATAGTTTTTTAATTATATTAGCTCTTCTGACAAGTTGAAAAGCCATTCAAAGCTGTACCTTATTGATATATAATTCTTGGATACTCGTGTGCGGTGTAATGAGGGATCACTTTTATCATCTGGGGACGTTGTTGATTTTCTAACTGCGTTTTAAGACATATTTTGTAACAGCAATAAGTGCATAAGTTTATTCTTTTAGTTTGCAGTTTTGAAATCTAAGCTCTCTAACTTAGGCGATAATAATAATCAAACAATGCTGCCAAATGCTAGGTCTAAGTTTATTCGCTACTTAAAATGTATCTTCTTAATGGTAAATAATACTGACGTGAATGTGTGTTATATTGCACTAACATTTTAATGGTTTTCATATAAAGTTTTAATTAAAGTGATAAAATTATTATCGCAAGCGTAAGCAGTTGCATCATGAGAAATTGTTAATTGGCATTGTTATTCATTAATATTGCCTGGTTATATCAGTTTATTTATCAAGTCAATACTGGTTAAATCCTCTGTTTCGATCGAGTGTTTTCCTGTTTACTATAGATTCAGTATCAGGCATATCAGCCAAAACAATGCTAAACAAATTCATCGATCTTAAAAGGCAAAAGTGTTCGATCACAAATGAAAACTTGATAAGTATACAGGTTCATACAAATATGAAACTTTAAACTGTCTACAGTCGTTAACAATTTGTAAGGGAATGACATTTTGGTTCATAACAACCTATGTTATTGCCGATACAAGTCCACGTTCATGATTATAAATTGAAATTAAGTATTAATTAAAATTATTTTTTCGGAATATACGATAATTTCATTATTTTTGAGAGAACTAGACGTGTAATTTATACAATTATTGGACGTGTTTACTGTTGAATGTACCGAATGACAAAGTGTCCAAATGCTCATTTGGGCACTCTTTTCGTCACTCGTTTTCTGAACGTGATTGTGTATCTAGTTTTAGTATGTGATGATGACACAATTAAATAACGGAAAACTATTCCTTTAAGCTATAAGCCTTTCCTATTTATACAGCTTTGGTGTCAAAAAAACACCGGTATCTTTTTTTGACTTTGGAATAGAAAAAAATAAGTCCCAAGTCGGATTCGCACCCTTAGGGTTCTGTAACATCGTAAGGTATCTTAATTTTTAATTGAATAACATTTTCAAGTTTGCACTATACGAAAATTTCAATTGTCTGTTCGTTTTTATGGCCAGTTCCTCTTCAGGATGGTCTTTTCGAACCGGTGGTAGAGCCAGGTTTTATTTGACGTTAATAAAAATATAAAATTATATATTTAAATAATAAAAATTTGAATTTTAAATTTGTTTATCGGCTGACAAACGGGAGATCATACGAACAGTGGAGCCTTAATAGTAATTTTCTACATTTTGTAACAAATCCATAAAACCATCTATGGCTCCTAATTCATCTAGGTATGTTTCTTGTTACAGAATGGCCAACCCATAGAAAATGGCGTGACGAACACTTTGGGGACGCTGGTTCATCCCGCGCAGATACATTTGTCACAGGTGAGGATTTCGTGTTCATTCGAAAAATAATAATGTCTGCCATTTTTGTTGAAATAATGGTGACTTTTTGTACCGAAATTGTCAGCTATACAAATGTAGAGTAGGTATGTAGAGTTAAATTTCTTTATTTATTTTCTCTACATTGTTTTTTTTTGAGAATATTGTTCGAAAACATAGTTGAAACACATTTGCCCTTTTTCCGAACGGTAAAAAAAGTCAACCGGTATAAAATAAATGGTGTAGCAGTTTTTTCGATTCTTCAAAACGACAATTTTTATTGTTTCTAATCCTAAAACTTCCTAGCAGTTTACAAATAGTAACATATTTTGTGGCTACTCGTTCTTGCCACTATTGTAATACATAACGCCGTATAGTCACTACTCTAGTGGAACGCTAAAAAGAAAGTTTACCTTTAAGGCCGGGGAAATTTGCTTTTTATATTTGCCATACAAAATTAGACAGTTGTTTTATAGTAGGTATATTTAAATTGCGGCAAAAGCTTATATTAAACATTGCCTTTCCAATCCCCAAACACTCATCGCATTATCGCGAGTTATTCCGCGTTTAGCCACAGCCCGTGGTACTCGAGCGTTCTTTGATCACGGTCTTTTTGTAAAATTCTTTAGACTATATCTGTAACGAGCGGCACGTTTTTCATTAATATTTCGATTCAAAATGCCTTAACCAGCTTTTTGCTACTATTATCGACTCTATATCACGTCCATAAAGGGTATAACTTTTTTACGGCTTGTGTCACATTTTTTTTACAGAATTTCAGGGTGTATTGACTTTTTTCTTTAGTCTCGTTCAATTTGCCGAACAGCAGATCTAAGTTGAAATAGCCTGTATTGAGATAGGGAATATTGTTATAATAAGTGTATACAGACCCCCATCCTCACCATTTGAAGTATTTGAGAGCACTATGGATGAGGTATTACATAGAGTAAATAACAAAAACAAAGAAATAATTATTTGTGGCGATTTTAATATTGATTTATTAGTAGAGACATCAATAAGTAAACGATTCTTGAATCTTTTTAATTGTTACAACCTAAAAAATCTCTTCTTAGAGCCTACGCGAATCACAGCGACCTCAGCCACATGTCTTGATAACATTTTTACAAATTTAATGCCATGTACAAAGTCAGTAATTAATAAACTACAATCAGATCATAGTGGGCAGTTGGCCACTTTTGATATTGGGCTAAAAAAGACTTTAAAAAGAGAAATTACCTTTATACCCTTGAATGAGAGACGGCTTGAAACATTTAGGAAAAATGTATTTGAAAAAACATTTAAATTAGATTACTGTGCAGATCCTATTACTCAATATAACTCTATTCATAATATAATTAGAAATGAATATGACTCTGTTTTTAAAAAAAAGAAAATATGTATAAATAATAATTTATTTAGGTTTAGTGACTGGGCAACAGTGGGAATATGCAGAAGTAGAAATAGATTATATGAATTGTACAGTGAAAGAACTTATAATCATAATAAGACATTTTATGAATATGTTAAAAAGTATTCAAAATTATTTAAACGAGTTTGCAGTGTAGCTAAATCTAATTACATTAATAATAAAATTAAATATAGTACTAACATTTCCAAAACTGCATGGAATATAATTAATCAGGAAACTGGGAAAGCAAAAGAACCACACACCAAATATAATTTAAAAATTAATGATAAAGTGTTGTCAACTGACAAAGAAGTTGCTGAAGCATTTGAAAATTTTTTTACTGCCATCCCTGTGTCGACTACTTCGAGTATTAATTCATGTTCCACTCTTGCACAGTCACTGCTAACGGAAAATGTAAATTCATGCAATATTGATTTTATTTTTAAACATGTTACTGTTCCACAAGTTTTAAATGCATTTAAAAGCATTAAAGTAAAAAATACTGCCGATTTAGATGGGATTTCTGTTAAAATTATTGAATCTGTCATTGATGGTATAGCCCCGTACTTAGCCAGTATATTTAATGACTGTGTTGATAATGGTGTTTTTCCTGATTTAATGAAATTGAGTAAGGTCATTCCAATATTCAAAGCAGGTAGTATGTCTGACCCTAATAATTTTAGACCTATATCTATACTACCAACGCTCAGTAAGATTTTTGAAAAATTAATTTTAAATCAATTACTTTCTCATTTTTACGGTAATAGTTTAATGAATTTTAAGCAGTTTGGTTTCACGCGGGGTCGCTCAACAACCGATGCCGGTGTTGAGCTCATAAAACACGTATTCAGCGCCTGGGAGGAGTCGTGTGATGCTATTGGTGTCTTTTGTGACTTGTCCAAGGCGTTCGACTGTGTGGATCATACTACTCTACTCATGAAACTGCACCATTACGGCATTAAAAACCGAGCGCTTGCCTTGATTAAATCATATATTTCTAATAGAAAACAGAAAGTTGCAATAAATGGAGAAAAATCATCAGGATCGGCAGTGACAATGGGTGTGCCCCAGGGCTCAGTTCTTGGTCCTTTCCTATTTTTAGTTTATATTAATGATCTGCCATCGGTCGTTAAGAATCAATGCGAGGTCATATTGTTTGCTGACGATACTTCCTTCTTGTTTAAAATCAAAAGACAAGAAATTGACTATCGAGCGGTGAACAAATGCATCTCCAACACAGAGCAGTGGTTCTCAGCTAATAATTTGCTCCTCAATGAAAAAAAAACGAAATGTGTTAAATTTACATTGCCAAATGTCAAACAGGTAAACACAAACATTGTAGTTAAGAGCCAGGAACTGACTCCTGTAAACTCAACTGTATTTCTGGGCATAACCTTAGACGCCAAACTGCAGTGGGGACCGCATGTTGATGGTTTAGCGAAAAGGCTTGGCTCTGCTGCATATGCTGTTAAAAAAATTAGACAAATTTCAAATGAAACAACTGCTCGATTAGTCTATTTTGGTTACTTCCACAGCCTCATGACATATGGTATTCTGCTGTGGGGGAGTGCTGCCGACATCGATGCTATATTTATTCTGCAGAAAAGGGCTGTTCGCGCAATCTATCAGCTCGGTCCAAGGGTGTCACTTAGAAGTAAATTTAAGGAAATAAATATTCTTACCTTCCATTCACAATATATTTTAGAAAATTTAGTGTATGTTAAAAAGAACATAACCTTGTTCAAAAGAAAAAAAGATCTGCACAATGTTAACACAAGAGGAAGAAATATGCTGGCAGCTCATAATAGCAGGCTTCATAAAGTCACTAACTCATTCATGGGTCAATGTATACGCTTTTATAATAAGGTTCCTGAGGATATCCAGGGTCTTCCTACTGACAAATTCAAAGAAACTATAAAGGAGAAGTTGTGTGCTAGAGCATATTATAAACTATCCGATTATTTGGATGATAAAAGCCCTTGGGTATAATCCCCTCATTAACAGGATTGTACTAGTATTTGTAACAAAGCATGTGTAATGTGTCTGTTTGTGCGATGAGTTCTTCGTCCCGATGAATATCTAAAGCGTCATTGTCACTAAAGTACGTCTTCTTATGGTAGCGTCGGGTGACGGGTCGTTCACTTCCCTCTAATATGGTTGAGGAGGGCGATGGCTGGATCCCGCGTTAACTCGTGAACGGGTGCCGTTTGAGGGTGTTCGTCGTTTGGATACTTGGGGGGAGGGAGACTTGCCGAGCTAACAGATGCAGAAAAGAATAATTTTGTATAGACATAAAGAGACTCTGTAAATTTATTTTGAAAAAAAATATACCCGTGAAGTTTCTTGCCAGTTCTTCTTCACGAAGGTTTTTTTTGAACTGGTGGTAGAATCATGTTTTATTTGACGTCAATAAGAACAAGTAATTGTCAATGTTGAGAAATAAATATTTCATTTCATTTCATTTCATTTCATTTCATTTCATTTCAATTTCATTTCATTTCATTTCATTTCATTTCATTTTCATTTCATGTAATATTACATACAAAATACGAAAAGTGCAATAATTGGGACCAGTACTGATTCTACTTATCTTTACTTCAGATAATAATTCATTAATCTGAACGATTAAATAGTCACAATTGTTCATGCGATTGTGCCCTCAGTCCATCACTCTTATATTATGTCCACTAAGTTATTCACTTTTTGACAGTTTGAACTAGTAATTGCAGCATCTCAACATTACTAGCTTTTCGATTCGATTATTGACAATTGTGGTGCGGTTTCTATGCCTCTGTATTATTACTATATTCAAACCTTGCCTATTTGCTAACTTTAAATTCAATTAGACGACCGAGTAAGCGGTTAGTAACCCTGCGTCATACGCCACAGGTCCCAGGTTCGAGTCCTGGGCGGGGCATTCATTTGTGTGATTTACATAAATGTTTGTTCCCGGGTCATGGTTGTTGATATTTATATGTGTATGTTTATTCTGGGTTCCCCCCCAGTTCGCTGTATGGTCATCCATAGCACAAGCTCTGCTTACTTTGGAGCCATACAGTTGGTGTGATTGTCTGGGGATTATTTATTATTGTTATTATTAATTTTGCAGGTACCGAAAATTAAAGAAAATATAAAGTTGTTAGTCATATCAGTTAAAAACTTTTAAATTTCTGTTTTTCCTGTAATGATTTAATAATTTACAAAATGATAATTTTCCATTTATACATCTGCAGCGAATACATTCGATCCTAACACTAAGGAAAATAGAATGTTACTAAATTTGATATGCATAACAATTTGATTGTTATATATTTTTTTTAAAACTGTAACATTTAAAAGGTGTCATAATGTCTATAAGACGTCGTAACTAGGATAAGGTCCTTTTCTTATTTATTTTAATGCGCACTATAAAGTTTACTTTTACGCTGTCTGGAACCGTTATATTCTGAAATAGCCGATGTCAAAAATTTATTACATCATAGCAAGTTTTTACATTATATTTTAATATAGTTCGGTATAAGTATACCAATTGTAACATATAAATCACCACGGATAGCTAAAGTGTAATTTATTTCTAAAACCTTTCTAATTTTCGTATGTGATTGAGGAACGCTACAAGAATTCTGCAATTTTAAAATATTTATATGTTGTGTATTTTCAGGTTGTCGGAAGTGCTGGCTTAGTGGTAACGCCTACTTTACAACTACTTTCAACAAGCAGCGGGTTAAGAGTCGTGCAGACACCAGTACATACTAATGGTAATTGCATAATAGTCTAATATAACACATAAGGTAGTAGGTAGTAGGTAAGTAATGTAAACTCTCTCAAATTACTCTCGATATATTCGGTAATCCGGCAAGATTAAAACGAAAAGCAATGCCTAGTCTAACTTCGGTCAGTGGTACCACTAAGTGAGATTAGCTGACTTCACAATAGTTACAGATTCCATAATATTCATAAACCTTATCGAAAATAAAACGGCATGTTAAAAATATATCATACTCATGGTATGTTATGAAAATATTTTCTGAGCATACCTTGCGCAAATATGGAACTTAAACGTGAACTTACAATGTATTTAAAAGATATTATTCAATGTTTAAAGATGTAGCAATCAACAGGTGCATTAGTAGCGCCAGAGTGTTATTGTGTGCGTCTGAGTCTTCAAGCCATTATATTTTTTTTATGAAGTTTCGAAATACGAAAATATCAAGGAAACATGCATGGCATAGAGTTGAGGCTTTACATGTAAAATTCATACCAGTTGACAGCTGTTCGTCTTAAGCTGGAAAGCGTCTATATTGGAATCTCGGAATATCAAAGTACTGGAATCTCGGAATATCGAAATATCGGAATCTCGGAAAACAAGTTACGACACTACAATTCTGATATTGAGTTAGCCAATAAACATCGGAATCACATATAATTTCTATTTTAGTTTTACAATTAAGCTTTAATGCAATGCGACGCGGTTACAATGGTCAAACTAAAAGTTCTTAGAAAATCAAAAACTGGTTAAACTAGCTAGTTATTCGTTTTATTATATCTTTTCAAAATCATTATCATTCACGTCAATACATCGCTGCATCCGATGGAACCACTGAGAGAAGCACTTTGCTCACTCGTCGTTAGGGGTCTCTTCGACGGCCTTTTGAAACGCAGCCACAGCTTCCGTGGCGTCCATGAAACGTTTTCCTCGAAGTTTTTCTTTTATTTTCGGGGATAAATAAAAATCGCAAGGTGTGAGGTCGAGGCTATACGGCGGGTGACCTAGTAATTCCACGTTTGACGTCACCAAATAGTCGATCGTTCGCCTGGCGGTGTGCGACGAGGCGTTGTCTTGGTGAAGGAGGGTCCTACTGCGAGGTCATTTTTCCCGAACTTTTTCCAAGACAAGTGGCAAACAATTGTTAGTGTACCACTGATGTACAATTGCTAGTGTACACAATTGAAACTGTTTTTCGATCCTCTAAAACAATTGTTGCGAAATGACCTGCCCTTCCGAAGAACGAGGCCACCATCTTTTTTCCCATGCTTCGACCTCTCTTCACCTTTCTTGGCAACTCCTCGGAAACAAACTCCCACTGAGCAGACTCTCTTTTGGTTTCGGGATCATAACAGTAAATCCAGCTTTCGTCACCCGTAAGTATGTCGAACATAGCGTTTGAGTTTCCGATCAACAGCCAATCAACAAGACGGAGTTTTTGGCCCTCGGTCAAATTGTGAGGTATCCACCGGGCACAAAGCTTCCTGACCGCTAAATGTTAATGGAGAATTTTCTGCACTTGACTCACACCTATGCCTGAGCTTGTCCGAATCTGCTGATAGGTCACTCTTTTGTCAGTCTCTATCATACACCGCACAACACAGACGTTATCTTCAGTCTTCGCCGTAGAAGGCCGTCCCTCACGCAGATAATCGGTGAGATTAGTGCGACCTCGTTGAAACTCATTAAACCAGTTGAAAACAGTGGAACGAGATTTTTGTGCCAATCTTAGTCTATCATACATAACTTGCTTGTTGACTACAATGACATCGAAAGTCATAAAAAATAATTGAGAGAAGAGTTTCTCGCGTTAATTTCATGCTGACGTGCAATTTGCCGCCAAGTCGTAAGCCAAATGACCAATGAATGAAATACATACTCAATAATATTGGCAAAGAGTTTTATTTAAAAATTATTTAAAAAAATTAAAATAATTTTTTATCGTATTGTTTACAAGTGGTCAGTTCCAAGAACTTTCAGTTTGACCCTCGTATAATGTGGACGACGGTCGCGCACGCTGTGCCAGCCATTTCATAGACCACCAGAGTTTCCTATGAGAATAAAAGCCTATAGTAAACAGTAACAAAGTAATTGAGTAAAACCTAATAATTCATAGGTGGGTCCAAAGGTCTTTTGTTGACTCGACATAAAAAATCTATATAATAATAATAATAATATTAGGTCTTTACCTATGAAATTGCCGTTTTTCACGAAATAAATGAAGCGTAATTTTTTTATATATTTTTTATTTCTATTAATCAAAATAATTACCCATGCAATCAATGCATCTTTGCCAACGCATTGGTAGCTTATTGATGCCTTTCTTGAAGAAATCAGCTGGACGGGAGGCAACAAATTCTTCAAAGGCATTTTGTACTGCCTCTCGGGTATTGAATTTTTTTCCCGCCAAGAAGTTATCCAAATTCTGGAAAAAGTAGAAGTCTGTAGGCGCAAGGTCTGGTGAGTACGGCGGATGACGGAGAACTTCCAACCCCAACTCTTGTAGCTTGGAGACCGTCTGCTGTGCAGTATGAGGTCGCGCGTTGTCGTGCAGGAGCAGTGGAGCCGAACGATTGACCAAAGCTGGTTGGAGACGTGCGAGCTTCTCCATCATTGTGTTCAGTTCTTCACAGTACACATCTGCAGTAATGCTTGTCCCGTTTGGCAAGAAGCTGTGATGAATTACACCCGCGTTAGACCACCAAACAGTGACCATCACTTTTCTAGGGGTAAGTTTTCGTTTAGGGCATTGTTTGGGTGCTGAACCAGGGTCCAACCAACTTGCTGAGCGCTTACGATTGTCAAACAGGATCCATTTCTCGTCACAAGTAACAATGCGGTTCAGAATACCTTCATTTGTATGCCTGCTGAGCAGTGCAAGGCACGTCTCCACGCGTACTTCGCGCTGGCGGTCATTGAGTTCGTGGGGTACCCATTTGTCAAGCTTTTTTACCTTGCCAATTTGACGCAAATGGACCAATATTGTTTTGATGCTAACGTCGAAAGCTGCTGCTAATTCAGCCGTGGATTGAGTTTCATCAGCTTCCACAATTGCCGTCATTGTCGAACAAAAATTTTCGGACGACCACGGGGTTCATTTTTCAGGTCAAAATTTCCAGAACGGAAGCGGGTAAACCAATAACGGGTGGTGCGTTCGTTTGTAGTGTTCGCTCCGTAAACGTCGTTGATGTTGCGTGCCGCTTGTGACGCTTTGCTGCCACGACGGTACTCATACTCCATAATTACTCGAATTTTAAACTTATCCATGATGACGAAAAATGTTCGAATGCGTTGAAAACAAAACTCTAACTATTAAACAAATGACGATTTTAGAAAAAGAATTCCATGTTTGTCAAATATAATTAATTTGAAATTAGAATTATCAGTCCAAAAAAAATATTTTCATTTGAAATGGCCAGTACGGCAAAACGGCAGTTTCATAGGTAAAGACCTATTATTATAATCCCTAGACAACTGTATGACCCCAAATTAAGTTATGGATGACCATACAACCATGACCGAGAACTAACATCTGTGTTCATCACACAGATGAATCGAACCTGGGACCTCCAGCTTAAGAGACAGGGCCCACTACGCCACTCGGCCATCAATATAGAATAAGGTCTGACATAAGGAAGTCCCTATTCATGTATACATATATCTTTTCAGGCGTGACGACGGCAGACAACTGTAGGTTACATAAAGAGAACGGTATCGTTTCGCCGCCGCATACATCTGCAGGTGCGATTCTAATAAAAACGCTATTTTTTGCACAATTAACTTATACATAAATAAAATTAAATGCACTTTCTTTTATTTCGATAAGTAAAATAGACTTTTACACAAAACACTTAACACACACAACATAACACAATTAGTTCCTCCTAAATAATAGAAGAGTATTAAACTTGGAAACTAACCAACATCACTTAATGCACCTTACCCAATTTGTAAAATTTTTACAGAATTATATTTAAAAAAAATTATATCTGTCGGAAAATTACCACATTTAGCATTTCATAAACTTATAATCTACATAAAACTAGAGAAAATTAGATAACTCAGATTATTTAAATATTATTATTTAAAACCCTTACACAAACACAAGTGACGCATAAAAATGAAATAATATTTGATTTTTTTGTCCTCATTATGGTTTTATTTTTTAAAAGCTATCTCTTATATTGTAAGGACCTTCAATTCCGACTCTGTAGTAAAATAACAATAAAACAAAACACACACACACACACACACTACAGACTAAAAATTTATATTTTTAAAAAGAAAAAAGTTCTTTATCAATGAATGAATCAAAAAGACTTTATTGCCAAACCAGTTACAAAAATTAAAATGCACAAAAATAATCTAAAAAAAGGGAATGTTAATTTGGGCGGCCTTTGTACTAATAGAGTGATCTGTTCCAGGCAAATCTATCTTTCTCTTTGTTTTCACGCCTGAAACACCTTTATTACCCTGATAATTTACGTTTATAATAATGATCGTAATAATCCCTTGTATTCCCTTTCAGATGGAAGTGTGGTGGTATCTCAACTGCCATTGGTTGTGTCCCAACCTTCTCACCTGTTACAACACACCTTTACGCATAAGGTAGTTTGTTTATTACATTTATTGCTGTAGGTATAGCATGTAAATCCGAAATGTGTATGAACAATTTAAAGTCTATAATTATTTTATTGAAATATCAAGCTAATATAGCCAATATTTGGATTCATTCTACTTCCTAATATTATATATACTATCAATATTATAAATGTGAAAGTTTGTTTGTTTAGATGTCTGTTAATATAGCACAAAAACTGGATGAAATTCAGCTATCTATCAAATTAAAATATTAGCTATCTCTTATCCTAAAATTTGAAAAACTCAAGAAAAGTCATCTTTTTTCCAGCGAAGTCGTAGGCAATATCTAGTGTCTCAATATTTGGATTGTTATTAAAACCTTGCAGTATAAAAAAAAGTTTCAACACTTAGAACGTTCTGTTTTACATTATTATTCATTTTTCTATCTGTCTTACAAAGATTTGTAACTTTGTACTAATTTCTAAATTTCAGATGGTAGAAACTCAAATGGTGAAAAGTGGCGTTTCACCGATAACAGTAAGCGCCCAATACCTGTCTGCAGCCGCCATTGTAAAACCTGTGGTTGTGATGTCTTCGCCTCCCGCCTCAAACAATACGTGATCTTATGATAACCTGGGCGAATTGACAATGTTTGTGTGTCCCTACGGAACATAGGATTGTTGCTACGTTATCGCTGTGCACGGTTTTACCTGTGACGATTGCTCCCTGGGCACTGCTGTGGGCTTATAATCGCCTAATACTTTTGAAGATTGGACTTAATGAAAATGGTTAATTTTTTTAGGAAGAGGGGTGTCGTTCGTTCTGTTATTATCCTTTGATTACTGTGTGACAAAGTAAAGGTTGTCGGCGTCAAAGTACTTTAAAAACTAAGATAGTAAAAGTATTTTGTAAGCAGTTTTTGAAAGCATTTTTCTTCAAGATTTTGTTATGAAGAGATACAAAAACTCTGCCAAAGTATTTAAGATAATATCTGCGATTTGAAATCTTACTGAGAAATTCGCCGTCGGTCTAATTTATAAGTTAAAATTTAAACAGCATTCCCTATATCGACGGACGAATGAATACCAAGCCTCGCACTTTGCTGAAAAAGAAACGATTGAGAGAGACAGCCAGTGTGTGTCGTGTGCGCCTTATGTTAAAATCGTGTTAAATGTATTTATGCAATACTAAACTTTATCTTAGTGGTCAGTAATATCAAAGACAGTGATAATCAAGTGACTTTGTGATGTGAACTAAAAATATGTATAAACCGGCCAAAATCATAAAAAAAAACCTTACGGGTGTAAAAAAAAACAAGTCATATTTTTCTACCTAAAAAGTTTTGGAAATTGTACATTGTGATGGCAAACAATAAAGGAAACAAGCTCATTATTTAATTTCTATTTATTTTTTAGAATCAGATTAATATAGGGAACAAAAAAATTTTGTGTATAAAATACAATCAGTGCAAGACAAAAAAATTATAGGAAAGTGACCTGCAATATCAGTCAACTTAGCAAATTAAGTTAGTATATGAACCTCAATATAAGTATAAAAAAATCAAGTGTAATTATAATATATTATTTCAAACTAAAATAGAAATATATGATTCTGAAAGGAATCTTTTTGAAAACTTTGTATACATGAGAAAAAGTACGTGTTTTGAACTAACAAAATGTGAAAAAGGAAGTTGTAACTGTTTATTTTTTCTAATATAATCTGTGATTTGCAGTTAGTACTGGGATGTCTGTACAAAATGTCTTTTAGGTGTTGTCAATTTCTAACAGTTGTCAATAATGGTAACTTAGCTGTTATATACGTGGCTTATTTATTATTGGATGTATTTCGATAGAGTAGGAACATCTTATGTGATAAATAAATATAAGCTGGCAACGAGCACTGGGAGATCAGACCTTGATTTTCTAATTTTTTAAAGTCTCGAAGATATTAAATTAATTTTTTTATCCAAATTCTTAACAGGTTGCTTACCATACTAAAACCTGATCATGTATTCAGAAGTGGAATGAATGCCCTGTGTTCCTATTTGCGGAAAAGCTATAATTTTAGTACTTTGCTGATTACTTTTGAATAATTTGTTTTTTATCTGATCCCCGGTGCTGGCACAGGCCGAAGGCCGTCCTCACTTAGTGCCTACATTATACCTGGTTTAAAAACGTTAATCTTACTTTCACTCGGTCAAGCTAAAGATTAAAATTATCTTAATGTATAAATTAGGTACATTTTTTTTTATCAAACTCACCTGATTTATCTTTTTTTAAATATTGTTATTTGGGCAGCGATAGACTGATCTTTTGGGACTGCTATCTTTTTTCGATTGGTGTATAATTTTTATTTATTATTCAAAATTATACCTTTTTGCTCACTTATAAGTAAAATGACATTTCGCTCACTCGGTAAAGTGAATTTTTGGCTTGGCTGCATTGAAACCTTAATATAATATTTGTATGGCAAGTAATAAATAAATGAGGTAGCTTTCTTTTCAGCAGTTGTTAAGTTTGGTTGTAATCTTGTTGATTCGATGTTGAAAGCGTTACTCAGCTAAATGTACCGTCTCTTTCGCTCTTATTGTAGCATGTTGTATTGGAAAGAGACGACATGACCTTAAGCAATATTGTGCCAACAGCTGACGTTGTTAAATTGTTAGTCTCACTCAACACTTAAAATTTGTATACGTGTACTAATCTGAAATTGTATATTTGTTTCAACATATTTATTGATATTTGAAGTTTACATTGATTCACTTACGGCCGCACTCAGAGACGTCGAATGGTTACTTAAGCTATCCTATATATGTATTTATCTATACGGCATCAAAGTCTGAATTTGCTAAGCAGATACCGCTTGAGGTCTCTTGAGTGCCACCGTTAGAGCATATGTTCCTAGTACATTTCAATATAAAATGGGAATAAAAATAGTTGTATGATTGTAGACTGTTTAATTTAACTTGACGCCACAACTGTTTTCTAGTACATAAATCAACTAACTAAGTACAAGATTGTAAAGTGTTCTTACGTAAAAAATGAGGGAACTTAATTCTCGTATTCGTGGACTAAAACCTATGAAACGTGCTGACACACCTCAGACTTATCTCAGGTAAATGTCAAATAAACAGCGACTTTATTTTATACCACACAGTGATGAAAATGTCATTAAAAACTTTTGACAAGATTAGTATTATATTCATATGTTGTAGGAATATGATCTCTATGAAGTTTAAAATAAATTTGCATGTTATTTGACAATTTAGCTGAGATATGTTTGAGGTAGCGCTAAGTAACGCGTTATAGATTTCAGCCTTGATGACATCCAGTTGAGCTATGTTTAACAAACTAAACTTAATTTAAATGTTAGTCTATGAATTCGATTTGTTCTGAATTGATTTTAAGTGTTGGTTAACTTCTTTTCAACTTAATATGCTAAATAAAAATACTGGAAACGTACCTAATTTGTTTTGTAATTAATGAAAATTATTTGTTTCAAAAAAATATCAGGAAATACTGTTCAATCTAAGGTTAATGCATAGAGCTTTCTCGAATAATGTAAATAACAAAACTAGTTACATATTATGAAAAAGAACTGTTCTGGTTTTACGAAACGAACGAAATGTAACTATAAACCATAAATATATATAATAAAAATATATAATAAAAATATATAATAAAAACACGGACTGTCACGCGCTTTAAAACAATATTAAGAAAATACAGTATTTTGTTGAATATGCTTTTGAAGTGAAACAATTGTGTCACTTTGCCTATAATAGGTAAAAACATAAAAAAATATGTAAAAAATAATAATATAAGAGAGAGAGTTTTATTTTATTTGTAATATTGAGAAGCAAAAATGCTCATGTAAATATGACGTAATGTATAAAGTTGTAATATGTTAGAAATACACACAAGTGACTACATACTGAATACTGCTTTTTATTTATTTTATCCTTTAATATATTTTATCGCTAAGAAATTTAATGTTGAGTAGATTCATCACTGTTTGTGGCATTAATATTAATTTGATTCAGTATTTTTAGACGAAATTATAATGGGTCGCTTTGCGCAATATTTTCATCAACATTTATGATGAAGCTCTCCACGCGATAGTTGCAGCTTTTACGGAGTGATGATCAAAAACACATGCGTGTGACCACTTCGGAGGCTGATGTGGCGTTGTTTCACCGGGATAAAACTGAATTTTCGCAGCCTTTTATAAACCTAGATGTAACACGGATCCACCACCATACACCATACAACAGTGGAATTGCTACGGGCGAACCAACTCCAAAGAAGCATTTTAATCGGCCAATTAAGTGATGGCTCAAACTTTTCAGTTTCAAGTGGGATACTCCATATTAACTTCAAAAAAAGAAAACGATTATTATTATTCAATCATGATATACCAGAACGGATAATACCAGAATCTGAAAATTCTGAAAATTCATTATGTTCAATTTTAATTTATCTTTTACTAGATACAATTCCGAAATATGAAATGCATCGTTTTTCAAAATCACGATGAAAATGACAAAAAAAACCACTTAAAGTAGGTACTCGACTTATTGAAATCTTCATCATATACAAGGCCACTCGGAGAGTTTTGCGAAAAATCTTTGGATCTGCGTCGGGAACATTTTCGTGCAATTATTTTTTACGACTCCCAAGTCCAAATTGAAACCCGATGAACCGTTTAAGTGACTTAAACTAGCTTTTATGAACCAAGCGCCTGCTAAAGCAACTGTGTACTGCTGGTATAACGATTTTAAGTGCGGTCGCTTGAATTTGAAGGATGAAGTAAGAAGGTAGTGGTCGTTCTTTGCCTGCTGTTACGGAAAAAAACGTGCTACGTACATGTTAAATATTTGTTTCAATAAAACTGGTTGAATCAAATTTTACGAGGAGATTCAGAACAATCTGCAGATTGGTTCGGGAAGTGTTCAATATATTCATATTCTGATTTCTTAATATTTTTTTGCGCTCAAACACAAGACAATTAAGAAATCTTAAGCTTTCACCCTCCAGTAAACCAGTACCCCCTATACGTGTGTATAAACGTGCACCCCCTTACGAGCCTGTTTACAAATGTATTTTAATTTATAATTATTATTTTATTATTTATTATTGCTTGACATAAAGATACTTCACACCGCATTTCACGGCCTAGAATGTTGTGTCAGACAAATTCACTGTTCTATGAAACGTCCAAGGTTGGGCTATCCAAGGCGTACGGTTGGCAAATCAATATCAATAATAAATTAATACCAGTATAATTAATCCATAAAACCAAGTATAAGTTATGTCCAAAGGCACGAATGCCGCTTACCGTCAGACTAATCGCGTGCTCATTTAGCGGTGTAGCCAAAGTGAAAGTGGAAGTTTGGTGACTCAAAGTTTAAGTTTAATCGGATCTAACCTAAAGCGTATCCAGCCCAAGGCTGTCGAGATTTTTCTCTCAGACTGCCACAGATTATTACTACAGTGACTTCGTAACAGATGAATCTGTACAAATACTGTACAAAAATTGGCGTTCCCGCCTTTTTTGCTAAACCTACTATCTCCGTTCACCGATGACTGCATGCAAGAAAAAATTTAAACGCGAACGCGTTACTTCAATCTGCTTTGCCTGGTCGTGGTTCCTCGCACAGGTTTGGTGGAAATTCAGCCTTAGATTCAGATGTTTCTGCAACTTAATCTATATGTACCTTTTGTTAGTAAAGTTATCCATATCCTTGTCTTTGACTCAGTGGACGACGGTGCGTAAGTTTAAAATAGCTATTTATCTAGTGTCTGTAAACCCTTTATCAGATAATATATTCGCTATGGTTACTTACTGGCTTCCAAAATTATTGATACGGGTCCCTCATGCCTTAAGGTAATAGCTATAACTCAGCTGCTTAATGATTTGTCTAGTAATTACGTAGTAATAGGTCATTAAACTTAGAAAAGTCTCTATCACGGCGTTCAATATTTAGATTACTGCTTGGTAGGTTTAGGATTCCGTAGATAATAAGTGAGTTCATGGGATCCTAGTAGATTATACATCCGCTGTCTGTCGCTCTGCCTATCAACAGGCTGTACGACGAATCGTATTAGGTAGACTATACTATTTCCATTTCTTTATTTTCTCGATGACAGTTCTAATTTGATATAATGTAGTGTTGTGACCAAATAAATAATGATAACAATCGCATATATTTATTATATTTTGAACAAAGACAAATACAACAAAACCTTCAAATATATTTTTTCAAGATGGGAACACTCAATGGCCCACCGCCATTTTGTGTTTGTTTTAATCTGTCACTCGCAACAAGACGGTCGTGCTAGTCACTACATTTCTGTTCGCTGAGTTTTTTCACATTATCCATACTTTACGTTGTGTATTTTGTGTTCCTCCGTGTTGATTGCTGCCCAACTGTCAAATATCAGAATGCCGAAAGGAACTGTTCTGAAAAGGCAGGCGAGAGAACTAGTGATCAAGGTTCGTAATTAATTTGAAGCAGAGTATCAAAATGGTGGTCCGTTATTACCACTGTCGCAAGTGCGAGTGCGTGTTGCGGCCGCATTAGGAATTAGTGGACCTACTGTTTCAAAAATTACTACTGAAGCTAACGGTACAAGCGGCATGCAGGAAAATAAGCTTCGTACGCCGAAGAAAAAACGCCAATCACGTCGTGTGACATCGGTTGACAACTTCAACGCTGATGCTATTCGCCGTCATATATATGACAATTACTTGCGCAAAGAAATTCCAACACGTAGAAAACTTGTTGTTTCTTCACCTGAGTGTGGTTTGTTCCACGGCCAAAAATCGTCATTAAGCTTAGTTTTGAAAGAAATTGGATTTTCTTATAAAAAATCGGACAAACGTAAAATATTGATGGAGCGTCACGACGTTGCTATGGGTAGCTGCGAATTTTTGAGCAAAGCCAAAAAGATATCAGATTGGTCAAATGTTATTTTCACTGACGAGACTTGGTTAAATGCAAACCACACAGTATCTAAGATCTGGACTGACGACACCGCCGCTTCCACTAGTTCAGTGCCAATGGGAAAAGGTGAACGCCTTATCATATGCCATGCAGGGTCTACGAAAGGATTCGTGTCAGATGCTTTACTGGCCTTTAAATCCAAGAAAACAGTGGACTACCACGAAGAAATGAACGCGGAGATTTACGAAGGATGGTTTAAAGAAATGGTGCAATCTCTTGAAGAACCGTCCACAATTATTATGGACAACGCTACATATCACTCCAGACAAATTGATAAAATGCCAACGAAGGCCAATAAAAAACAAGAGATAATGACTGGCTCCAAAGTCATGGTGAAAATGTGGATAGCACTTTATTAAAAGTACAATTTGTGAATATTTTAAAATGGAAAAAAGCCTCCCTAAAAGATATGTTATCGAAGAAATAGCTGCCGAATGTGGTCATTGGGTTCTTGGACTTCCTCGTATCGTTGCCAGTACAATGCTATAAAACTAATATGGGCACAAATCAAAGGACACGCCGCTCGAAACAATACCCATCCCCCTTTTACGGCAAACAAGATGTTAGATTTATTAAAAAATGCATGTGCGGAAGTAACTGCCGAAAACTGGGAAAAAAGTGTGAGAAGAACCCAAAACATTATAGCGTCGGAAATTCACGTGGCATTCGATAATATACAAGTACAGAAACCTATAATAAATGTTGGGGAGAGCTCATCGGGTGACAGAGACGATTCATCAGATTTTGATTAAAATAAATAAATAAAGATTACCTGTGTTATAATTATTTCGTTTCATTGTCGAGTACCTACCTATACCTACTTATTTTACAACAGCTTCGAAAATTTTAAAGAAGTTCGCATTATCAATCAAGAATTAATAAGTGTAACATCTTGTAATGAAATATAATATTAGTTAATAAATTTGTACAAAAGTATCCGGCAGTAGCTTAGTTTCTTACATTTTGTAAAAAAATATCGGGTCTGTTATCGTGTTACGTTTATCGATATAGCTCCATCCCTATTAGTTTCTCCGACTCTGGTATTATATAACCTTGTACGTGTGTAAACGTCATATTTTTATAAAATAATGCATACATATTGTAAAAAAAACTCTCGCACAAGTTTTCACAGGAGCTGTCATCGAGAAAATAAAGAAATGTAAAAAGGATAGTAGTAACAATTTTCCAAGGTGTGTGTCTATAAAAACAAAAGAACACTAAAATTTATTCTAGTGCGGTGGTATGGAACTTTTCGGCAGGTTCGAGTCGTACTTGGCCGATTTTTTAAAATAACTTTCATTCGAGACGTTTTATCATACTTCATTAGATATAAGATTTGTAGGTTATTAATAAATATAAAACGCACCCTGGATTTTTAAATGTTCTCAGTTGTACTTAATTTGTAAAGTTACAGACCGTTCACACATAGTCTCCGTATTTACAGTACCCGTTTTAACGGGTCATTACTGGATACGATGTTCACACACAAGGTCGCAGCGAAAGCACGCGTACTTTATGAATGCAAAATAGACAATGCGTGCGTGTACAAACTTGTTTGTATAGCTGCACCGCCCGCCCGCCCCCTCATTCTACACGCAATTTATATCCAGTTAAGTTGTACGGATACGTGACTGATACGTATTCCGTTCATCCAGTATTCGATGAAAAAACAGAATATTTATTAGTTCTAAGGGTTATTATTGTTCGTTAAGTTATATATTAATAAGGGCGCGTACACATAGAACGTCCGATTTTACAGGATCCTTTTTAACTGATCCGTCGCTACTGGTGGTAATATTCACACAGCATTTTCAGGACCGATTTCAACAGATTTGATTCCTCGACACTGCGCCAGGCTTGGCACGGGGGTGCGGTGTTCTGCACACACAGCAGTCGGATCTGTTGAAATCGGTCCTGAAAATGCTGTGTGAATATTACCACCAGTAGCGACGGATCAGTTAAAAAGGATCCTGTAAAATCGGACGTTCTATGTGTACGCGCCCTAATTTAACAGGCCGACATTTTTTACTGTATACTAAATACTGTGCCATATGTGAAGTCACTCATACAACTCCATACGCCATCAATAAAAAAAACGTCTCCGATAAAATGGAACAGTAAAACGGAGATCACGTGTGAACGGGCTGTTATGTATCCTCGGATGAATCTTTGATTAGGTTTAGATAACACTGTGGGCAATGGACCTAGAATTGTGAAATCATAGGTAAATGAACAGAGAGAACCTCTATTTATTTTGCAACGCACAAACGTCTGTACATCAAGGAAACTAAGTATACTTAATTTTTGCATAGGATGATTGCGAAAAAATTGCGTATAACAAGAAATTACAAAATTCTAGCTATTGTAGGTTCAGAAGTTTTATGATGATTGTGTGATTTCCGTAGGATAAAACAACTTTGAACCCTACTGTAAGCCTTATAGAGTTGAAATTTTGCAATGTCATTTCAGACTTGTAGCTCTCATAGTTCGGCGATTTCGTGAAGCGTGAGTAAGGATTTTTCTTTTGTTCAGGTCATGGTCATTAAATTACATGAATGTTCCTATAAAACCTTTTCAAGTCGTAGAATATAATATCACAGGCTCGCACACGCACTTAACGGACAGACTGCCAACACGTCTACTCTCGCCAGTGGCTCTCGTATAACTAACGTGGTGCGCTCGAGACAGTGGTTGTCTGTGTGAGTGAATGAGTGAATGATCTAATGAACGCATACACTACATCCCTTCCTTATCACAATTTTTATTTATTTAACTAATGATAAATGCATGTAACAAATTCAAAGAAATACTAATTCTTTAACAAATTTTTATTTACTTATAATTTCCTTTATTATTTTTTCACACACTAATTAAACAATCAGCAAAACTGAATCAGCAAATAAACGACACTAAATCACGCCTTATTGCTCTTCTGGACCTCCTTCAACTTCTCCATTTTCTTTTTCCGGTACTACAGTCTTCCATTCCCCTTCTACCTTTTTTAAGTGAACGATATTTCTTCGATAGGATTGTCCCGTTTCATCGTTTCTTACAATACAATCTCCTGCATTGGTACTTTCCACAGTATGCTGGGTCGAGTTGAAATTCGGTGCCAATTTATTAGTTTTGTCCATATTTTTCACATAAACTTTTTCACCCTCGTTTATTTCCGACTCAACAGCTCTTCGCTTTCTGTCTCCATACTCTTTTCCTAGCTCTTTCTTGAACCTGTCTCTATCTCTCACATCCAAATCATTCATTTTCTCACTTGCATTCTCTAATGCGGGAATTTTGTCCCTGTTTTGTCTTTGGAAAAACAGTTCTGATGGTGTTCGACCAGTTACTGAGTGAGGTGTACTATTGTACATCATTAAGTACTCGTATAAGCATTCTCTCATATCTTTCTGTTCTATTCGACCGATTCGCAATCTCTTTAAAATATCCCTATTCTGCCTTTCGACCTCCCCGTTCATTTGAGGCCAATATGGGACTGTATTGTAAAGACGAATATTGCTTTCTCTGCAATATCCACGAAATTCTTCACTTACAAACTGTTTCCCGTTATCGGCCGTTATAGAAACGGGGTAACCAAGTCTGCTAAAGATTTCTTTTAGTATCTTTATTATCTGAGAGCTTGAGATTGATTTGGTCACTTTCACTTCTTTGTATCTGCTATAATAGTCAATGACAACCAGTAGGTATTCATTACTTGGAAGGGGTCCTAAAAGATCCATCGCCACATCTATCCATGGCCCCAAAGGCAGTTCTCGCCTCTTCATAGGAACTGGCGGATTAGGTAAAGCTACCAACATACATCCTTTGCACGATTTTACAAAATTTTCTGCATCTTTGTCGATGCGCGGCCACCAGACCTTCGACCTTAAACGGCCCTTCATTTCTATAATGCCCGGAAGGCCTTCATGCGCAGCATCTAAAACACTTCTACGAAGACGGTATGGTATTATAATTTTATTTCCCCGTAATAAAATATTCTCAAAGAAACACAACTCATTCTCAAATATTTTATAACTTCTCACGGAGTCGTCCCAGTTATTCTGATAGAGTCCTTTCCTAACACCGCAAATTTCCTTATCAGTCTCAGATGCACTAATAATGTCTCTCATTGGTATTGCCTGTGGTCGCGCAAAACTAACCACCTGACACACATGTGTGTCTTCGTCACCCGAAGAATCATTTGTCAATTTGCACAGTCGTGACAAAGGATCGGCGATGTTCTTTTTTCCTGGCTTGTACATTATTCGATATTTATAGGATTGTAGGCGCAACACCCAACGCTCTATACGTGCGCATGGTTTGGACTTCTTTCCAAAAAGGACCTCAAGTGGCTTGTGGTCTGTAACAAGGTCGAAATCCTTGCCGAAAAGAAAGATGTTGAAATGTTCAACCCCCCAAACTAAAGCCAAAGCCTCTTTCTCGGTTTGGCTGTATCTTCGTTCACAATCTGTAAGGGTTCGATTTCCATATGCAATTATACGTGGACCGCTTGCATCAATTTGAATGAGGATAGCCCCTAATCCCACCGGGCTTGCGTCAGCTATCACCTGAGTTTTATCATGGACATCATAATACCCCAAGGATTGTATTTCTGTTAGCCTTTGCTTCAAATTATCAAAAGAATCTTGTTGTTCCTTTAACCAGAATTTCTTAATTGTTGCATTTTTACCCAATTTTTTCCTGAGCAATTCTTTCAAAGGTTCCGATGTTGTAGCCAAATTAGGAATCCACTTGTTTATATAGTTAAGAAGGCCTAGAAAACTTTGAAGTTCCTCAATGGTCCTAGGCACACGGAAATCCATTATACTCTTTACATATTTGTTCAAAGGTTTTATACCTTTAGGTTCAAGATGATGTCCGAGAAAATCTACGCTCTGTGTTTTAAAAATGCACTTTCCTTGATTAAGTAGCACGTTGTTGTCCTTTAGTGTCTTTAGTACTTTCGCCAGCCTGGTATCGTGTTCTTCTTCGTTATTACCGTAAACCAAAATGTCATCGATAAAGTTTATTACTCCATCACATTGAATCAACATTCTCTCCATAATCTTCTGGAACAGTTCCGGTGCACAAGTAATACCAAACATTAACCGTTTATAGCGATATAAACCGTTTGGAGTAATGAAGGTGGTTATATGTCTGGAATTTGGGTGGATCTCTACCTGGTGGAAGGCATTTTTGATGTCAAGTTTGGTAAAGTATTTCGCTTTATTTATCTTAGGAAGCAGTTTATCCATTGTGGGAAGAGGATGATTTTCTCTCATTATTGCATTGTTAGCACATCTCATATCTACACACAGTCTTAATTCTCCATTTTCTTTCAGGATCGGAACTATGGGCGAAACCCATCTTGAAGAACCTTCTACCTCTTCGATTATGTCTTCATTCAGAAGTTCCTTGATTTTGTCATCGACTTTCTTTTCTAAAGGTATAGGCACTCTTCGGCATGGTTGAGAAATGGGCTTCACAGAATCATCAAACGGTATCTCCACGAGGACATCCTTAAATTTTGGAAATGGCGTAATCGAATTTTCAATTTGGTTGATGTCGACACCCATTCGTAATACCCCTAACTTTAGTGCTGACGTTTACCCCAGTAAGTCTCTTGTTCCACCGGCTATTACATAGAAGGTAGTATAATTTTTCCGTCCGTTTGCTTCAATCTCGGATTCAAATGAACCTTTTATTGTTAAAGGAGACTGACTGCCATAAGCTAGAAGAATTTTGTTGGGGTCTCTAATTTGATTTTTTACCTGTACCCCACAATTCTTCAGCTTTTCCCATGTTTTATCTGTTACAAGGTTAGGTTTACAACCTGAGTCAATGAGCATGTCAATTTCCACTCCCCCAACCTTGCATCTGACAGTGCAGTCATTATTTATTTGAAACACATAATCTACCTCTTCATCATCCACCATGTCAACATTATTCGATTTTCCGTCCTTTGATCTCTTCGTATTTTCTGAGTACATGTTGCGGCCAGGGTTTCCAATGTACTTTCTCTTTTGAGGTTTTGCTTCAGAACTTCGAGTTCTACATTGTGATGAAAAATGACCTATCTTTTTGCACGAATGACAGGTTCTGTTCTTCGCTGGACAGTTCGCATCTGTGGATTTATGAAACTTCCCCCCACATCTAGTACAACGTGAACTGTTTTGGGAACTTGCCTTTGCATTGTTATAATTCTGAATTCTTCTATGGCTCTTACCAATTATTTGGTTCACTTCTTGGTTCTTCACTTCATTTCTCTCATTCCCATATACGTCTAGTTGGTGACTTACTAACTCCAAGGTATTAGCTAACGTCATTATCTCATCCAAAGTAGCTTTGTCCCCCATAGTCAAAATCTTCTTACGCAGCTCATTTGATGTGCATTTTTCTGTTATTTGGTCTATTATGAAATTTTCCTGCTTTTCGAATCCACATTTATCTGCTTGGTTACGTAACCTCACTAAAAACTTCTCCATTTTTTCACCGGTTTCCTGTTTCAGTTGTCTGAATAAATGCCGTTCATAAACTTTACTTTGTTTAGGCAAAAAGTATTCATTTAGTTTTTCTAAAGCAATTTCAAATACATCCGCTGTAGTATTCGACGAATCGGTTGGTGCAGGAATAATTGCGTTGGCCCCAGGTAAATTCGAATAAATTTCTTGAAGTCCTGGTCCTCCAAAATGTAACAGAGTCGCTCTTTTCTTTGCAGGGATTTGAATATCGGCGGCTTCGAGGTAAATTAACAACGACCTTTTCCAACGTTCCCAACGAACGCCAACTGCTGAAGTATCACCTTCCACATCGAGTTTATCCGGCCCATGCATAAAATTCGCCATGATGCTCTTTTACTTCCTTTTTATTTTTCTGACGGGGTGACCTGAAAACACCCTATTATGAAACAACTCCATCTAGGTGAAAATATTTTACCATTTTTATCTAACGACAGCCTTTTACAAAATCTGCTACTTAAATAGCAGCATAACATAGCCCACCAGTTCAATGGGAGCTTTAATATAACCTACCAATTTAATGGCAGCGTAACATAACCTACCAATCTAATGGCAGCATAAAATAACCTACCAATTCAATGGCAGCATAGCATAATCTAACAATTTCGACATAACCTATTTAAAAAAACACTTATTAAAATTATCGAAGATCTACACACAACACTAGCACAACTGGTCTCTTCACGTAAGGACCTTGCATATTGAAATTGATAATATCCAATCACGAGGATATAGTGTAGAGTTACTCCCACGTTAGATATAAACAACAACAATTATACGACAAAAATAAAAATAAATAATATAACGGTAAAGCAATTTAGTAACAACTACCACAAAATGATCTTCACAACATAATATTACTAATATTGATTAGGATATTTGAAAATTGTGAACGCATAACATCGTATTTATTTATAAAGTACTTAATTAGGTATTCCTTTATTGATATTCTTAACATTCCTTGTATGATCTATATTTTGTACGCACATTCTAGGGAACATGTAACCGTGGCGCCATGCTTGATTGATAAAGTAAATTATCATTCAATCATAGAAGAAACGTCAAGTGAGTTACTTGGCTATGGTCTATGCAAAGTTGGTAACACTAACAGGTAGCAGGAAACATTGTTTCCTTTTCTTACAGTTGGCAGTATTCTCTAAGGTAACAAATCAGAGCTCTGGAGCTTGTTTTGTTTTGAATTCAAAACAAAAGAACAGCGATAACAGCAAAGATTGGCCGGAAGACTCCGCCATTTTCCGTCCTTCCCGAACGAACACATGACATCGATTAATATGAATCTCGCATAAGTACGCCTACGTATGAATTAAAGTAGTGAAATTGCTGAAATAATTTAAATTTATAGGGAACAGTATTAATTTCAATATTTGCACTTAACATCAACAGTCCCATTTCGGCCATTTAATTACATTATAAACATACATATTATTATCTTGAAGTAACCCGATTGGGAAAAATTACATGACAACTATAAATACAACGCGTATTTATACGTATGTATGTATGTATCAGTGTTTTAGTTGAGCTATTTTTTTTTTTTTTTTTTTTTTTTATAAAAAAAATCAGAATAAACAACTTACCTTTTTGCTCGTCGCCACTTATAAAACCTTTTCAAGTCGTAGAATATAATATCACAGGCTCGCACACGCACTTAACGGACAGACTGCCAACACGTCTACTCTCGCCAGTGGCTCTCGTCTCGTATAACTAACGTGGTGCGCTCGAGACAGTGGTTGTCTGTGTGAGTGAATGAGTGAATGATCTAATGAACGCATACACTACAGTTCCTTTTATGAGAAAACTTGCATTAACTAGGAAAATGGTATCTAAAATGTAATTTACATTATATATTTTGAGCTTTCAAATGTTGAGTTTGAAATAATGGTAAGTTTCATGTTCTTTTTTACTTCAATCACCATCTTCGTAAAAGAGTTTTGATCCTTAAACTGTCTTGATGCGATAAAAATATAGGGTGTTGTTTTATTTTTGACATGGCGTGGCGTGCTCGTTAAAAAAACTCTGATTGCAGTATTTAAAAAAAATAAACGTTGAGCCTAAATTAACATGGCGTGGCGTGTTAAACTTGCTATCCCTAGTATTTAGAGTACTATCTTTCCAGGTGGTGTTACAAAATTCCTGTATATTTATAGATGTACATAGGTTATCTAGATACAAACAGAGTACACAAATCGTATGTATAATTTATTAAAGATAGAATGTATTTATATAGTAAGGGTTCTATTCCGACAAATAAATTAAAAGTACTTGGGTGCCTCAATTTACCTACTCAACAAGGAAAATTTGCAACTTTCCTGAACGGAAATATTAATATAAAGGATCTGATAACATCATACGGAAAATAGATAATAATTTCCTAATATGAACATTCAGAAAACTAAACTACCACAACCGGAGGTAAACAATTACTTTTCGTAACTATGAAATGATAAGTAAAAATTTGTTTGACCAGATAAGTTAGTAATTATTATTATTTTATCGTGACCATGGTTACGGCAGAGATTATGAAATATTGCCTGTCTTTTTCATATGGAAGTTTTGTAGGTAGACTTTATAATTAGATTTATTATTACTCTTCTGTTTTTATCATCTGTTCTAGCTATTTTTATCCTTATACAGGGTGTCTCTGAACGTGATGATAAATCATCGCAGTGCCAGGGTGCAGTGAAATGACAACTGCTAAGGGGAAAAATTCTTATTTTTCAGCTAAATTAGGTTGAAATTATACACCCTATATAGAGTTTAAAGATACTGTGATTACCGAGTAATCCATAACTTGTACCTTGGCTAATTATAACGTTTTCAATGACGATGACAAGATAATGGTAAACGAAATCATACCAAAATAAATCTACTATCATATTGGCTATCACCAAATACAGTATAATTATGAGGTTTTCTTATACGGCAGTCTGTGGGGCGTTTATAGAAAAAAACTGCAAGTTCAATGTTTATATACAAGAACCTCTGAACTGAAATAGCAATGCAACAACGTTTAAAATACAATTTAAAGTGGATTCTTCAACTATCTCCCACAATAAAACATGTCACATCCACTTTGAATATAAATCCTCCTGAAAACACAGATATCGGCCGGAAATCACAGTGCCACAGCGCATTTCCAGATAACTCTGCATATTTATGTGATTTTTGTCTGTAATGCAGGAAATGTAAATCGCAAATAACCAAGGCCTCCTTATCGTATGGTTTACATATTTTTGACGGTACATCCCTTATCAGGAAGTGGGTGTAATGAACTTGTCATCGTGAAAATTCTCGTGTTTACCCTATGACGGGACGATTCGTATATAACGTTGGTGAACATCAAGAGGCGTCACATTTGCTCGAATTTTCTGATCGCCTGTTACTTGTTTTGAGTTTTCAAAATGGCCTCTTTAATTTACCATTTAATGTTGTTAGCTTTTGTGGGTATTTGTAGTTGTCTGCCTCTAGATCCAGATGTAGATGAAGATTATGGGAACAGCATAGATGGAGAGGACGTTATTGATTTGTCACATTTGGGCCCTGAAGCTTTTGGCTTTCCTAAGAATGAAAGTGGTAAGTTTGATTTCATAGATAAATTTAATAATTTATATAGCAAATTATAAGCTAAATTTAAAAATTCGAATATTCTAAAAGCAATTATAGTTAAGAAATTGAACAAACACATTTAATACAAACTGTAATTCTTGTTAATGGCGTATTCCCTTAGAGACAATCGAAATGAAATTGAATCCCGGAAATCTGTTAACAGGAAGCGTTTACCCTTTTATCATAGAAATTAATTAGTAATATTGTTAAACTGAAATTAATTGAATTCAACATTTGCCTTTAATTTTGTTTATTGATTTCTTGGCATCAAAATGTCTTGTTAAATTTGTGAATTGCAATATTGTATTGAGTATTTTTTTTGAAAGGGTTGCATGTTTTTAAAAGTTGTCTACGTATACCAAAGTTAAATATTGAACGTTCCTGAATCCATGAATTCCGGATCCTGTCAAAATTTTGGTATAATTTCAACCTTCTTGGGGTTTTAAATACGAATAGTCCTAATTTAATTGTTTACATCATACAGGCTGATCAGAAAGTTTTGCGAAAAAAGGTTTTTCTGTTTTTTCCGGAGCGAGTTATAATTATTTTGAAATTTGATTATTTAAAAGTAAAAATACACTTGTTCCGAATTAAAATTTCCCTTAAAAATTTTTACCAGTACTATGAAACTATTGTGTCGTAGAAAAATGGATCTGATTTCGAAACATTTTCGTGCAATGATTTTTACAACTTCAACTTGAAAGCTGATGAAACGTTTAATCGTCTTCAATTATCTTTTATGAACAAGACGCCTTCTATAGCAACTTTGTGCTGCTGGCAGAACGAGTTTGAGTGCGGACTCTTAAATTTGAAGAATAGGGAAAAAAAGAAGCGGTCGTCCTTTGATTGCTGTTATGGAAGAAAACGTGCTACAAGTGATACATTTGATTCAACAAAACTGGCGTATCTATTCAGCACAATCTGCAGAATAGATCCGGAAATGTTCAAGATATTTGACACAACTACCTTTTGGGAAGGGATGATTGTTTCGCACTGGGTACCTCACAACCTCACCGATGATCGGAAGCAGGTGCGTGAAATGATTTGATTGAAAAATTCAAAGCAGGTTCTTCCCGCCATGTTTACGACATCATAACAGGTGACGAATCTTGGATTGGCTGCTTCAAAACGAACCAATGCCAACGAAAGTAAAATGATAGAGAGGCGCTGGAAACATTTTGATCGCCAGTTTTTTTCCTTAACGGGGTATTTAATATCAATTCCCTTAAGATAGATATACACGCCAGCGGCATTGAATTGATTTGTGGATGTGTAGTTAGTTCTCATTAGTAAAGGCCGTTATGTGACATAACAATAGTTTTATTTAAAATTAATGTTAATATCCCGAAGTTATTCTAACTTGGTGTGTCTGAGATTTTGAGAACAAGTGGAGACTGGAGAGAAAATATACAGTGATGGAAAACCTTGTGAGTTGGCCTAGCTTGTTACACTGGGTTGTATCAAATCCGAATGCTTTTTACTGAATATTTATGTACCTACTAAAATCAAAGTATTCCTGTCCTCCGTTGTCGTGTTGTTGAGATGGTTATCACTCAAAGCAAATAAGCTAAAACATTGTATAAAATGTATTACCGTACATTTCTAAAATAAATTTAAGTTGATTTTAAGATAAGTTATGTTATAAGGCAAATTGTATAAATAATTTTGCATAATTAAGTGAGTGTCATGTTCAAAATTGAACAAACTCATATATATTAATAATATATTTAAATTTTATTAATAAGTTAGCAAATGAGTTAAAATCGCCTAGCTTTGCTATCTTTGGCATACATCAACTACCTTAAATTTCAATTAGATTATTAAATATCCTATTAGACCTTCCATTGATATTCCCTTAACGAAATTTTCATATCTCTGGGACATCTCAATCCTTAACGGACTACTAATCTACGTAATGGAAGTATCCCTTAGGTTCAATTATTTTTTAACTTATTGCTTTGAAAATTGGGCCAGTGTTTATCATTTTATCTTCAGTGAGAACATAAAATAAAGAAGTTTGACAAGTTGTCGAAACTCGATAAACGATAACATTTGTTTCCATCACTTTGGATGACACTTCGTTTCCCTTTCGTAATGGCATCCTAACGATTTGGAAGGATATTAAGAATGATTAGTTGCGGGTATTATCATGAGGATATTGTATTTCTAAAAAGATACATTTATATGAGGCTAATAGTGTTATATCTACTATCTAGAATTATATCGACATTTTTTTTCTCTTTATTTAATGAGTTTGTTCAATTTTGAACATGACACTTAGTTAATTATACAAAATTATTTACGCAATTTACCTTATAACATAACTTGTCTTAAATCAACTTAAATTTATTTTAGAAATCTACGGTAATACATTTTATACAATGTTTTAGCTTTCCTAGATGCCGGAGAGGCTATATCATATAACATACTCCAATTGCTTTTAAATCTATAGAATGCTCCAGAAACAATTGACTACTCAATGCTTCGGTCCGTACACATTCCATCATTAGGTGAAGCACGTCTTCTTTTCTACCACATTCATCACAGTCTGGTGTTTTGCGTTTTTTCATTAAGTATAGAAAATCATTAGATGGAATGTGTCCCGATTGGAGTGTAAAGGCTGCTACTAATGCCATTCTACTCTTTCTACTTCTTTCTAAGGATATCGGGGGAGGTTGTTTTGAATTGTTTTATACCAAATACCAAACTGTAAGGATTTTTCATTAAAGTATTCTTTCCAATTCAAGTAAGATTATCTTTTGATTGTATGAACATATCTACATTTGAAGTCGAAACTATTTATTTCACTACTTAATAGAAGAACCTAAGCATCGATTAGGGGCTAAGCAAATACGGGATTTTTCGCATAGTTAAAGGTCAGTGCCACAGAGCATTCAAGCAAATCAACGTCATTCTATGGATTATTTGATATACAAAATATTTTTCATGATTTAAGGATCTACCTCGACCTAATTCGAGTAGCACAGCGTTTATTGTAATAACTTAGAAAAGTTTTATTAAAATAAGTATCACCGCCGTGGTAACGTAAACTTTTAAAAACACAGCTCAACGACGGATTTAAAATGAAAAAATTATGTTATTAAAATCAATATAAAACTACTAGTTTCACTTTTATTAAATTTAAAATAATGGATTCATGTGATTGTAATGAAAAGATTTAAATTATTAATATTCATAATTTTTTCTTGCCTTTGAACTCTATGGATTATAGATCTTGTAACATCAGCATTGGGTCTTGTAACATCAGCATTGAGTGATCAACTCAATTTTGAATATTTACAATATTCACTAGTAATTTAAGTCTTTTCACTATCATGCCTAAATAGATAAGCGATTTTGCGTGTCTTTTCAAATAGTTCCGTATTCCGTAGCCTCTTTGCTTTCATCTGCTTTTCATATTGACAGGAATCAAATTCCAGCAACAAGCATATGATATTTCAAGATTATATACATAAGTTGAACTATTATATATTATGTACGAAGTTATGCAACTTGCCAATAATAAGCTTCGTAGGCGTTAATTAGTCCGTTTATGTTGCAGCGAAGTCTTGGGTTCCAAAAAATGTTTTATTATTTGTTTGATTTTGAACTCTTTGTAGATGTTTTGTAGATTGAAAATCTATGGAAAAAATTTGACATTTTGTGGTAGGTTGATGAGCTGTTGACTGTACGTATGTTCGTTGATGGTAAAATAAAGATAAATATGTTTGAAATATTCAAAAACATTTGGGAATTATGTGTTTTTAAGTAAGATTTTATTCTAAAATGAATTATGAATGCATGAATTTAAGAGTAAAATAGACTGTAGGTTTTACAAATCTATTAAAATAATTTAAACTATTGATTTTGCTATTTTCAAGTTCAAAATTACCTTGTCATGTGGTTATTAAAATCATACATTAATGTTTATTACTGAATAAGAAGTAATAAAATGTTTTCCCTAATTAATTTCCCTAATTTAATGTATAGGCGAAGCCGTAGCAGCATGGACGGATTCATCCCTGGACAATCCTGAAGAGCGAGGGGAATACGCTGAGGGTGACATCCTGATGCCGCAGGTGACGAGGAACGGAATCCGGGACCAGTCCGCGCGGTGGCCTAACGGCATCATCCCTTATGTCATTGAGGGGTATTACAGTAAGTTAAATTAGTTGGTAATATTTGTTTGTTGGTTGAGGTTTTTATAAGGGTTGCTGTAAATATTTATTTATTTGAGGCTCATCTTAGATACTACGTACAATCAATGCTTTCTTGATATACTTTAGTGGTAGTAAAGTTGCTTTTGTTAAGACCTCGCCTGGGGCGGTACAGTCCTTATTATTCTGACCGCCATCATAATCATGTTTACCTAGTAATATTCCGGTACAGTGTAACGGCGGCAATTTCAACTAAAGCCTACGGTCTGCAAAGCATCTTTAGGCGAGACAATAATCACAATCACAATTAATAAACAAAACACTTTCGATTAATGATGCCCATGGGCGCGGAAGCTACTCACCACCAGGTAGTCGCGTGCTTGTTTGCCGTGTTTGTTTTGAAAAAATGAACGCTGCAGTGTATTTAGGACTATACGAGTTCTAAAGCCAAATACCAAATGTACAGGCACAAGACAAAACAACAGTATTTGAAATGGAGAAAGAAAATAAATCAAATAAAAGACATCTGCAGTTTTATATCTATCAAACTCAGTTTCTTGAAGCCACGATGGGTGAACTAAGGATACTAAATCAAATAAACATTGTTATGGGTAAAGTACAACAAGGTACTTATATTGAAATTTTAAAATTTTTTTAAAACGAAATATTGCAAAACACATCTTAACGCTAGAACAAATAAAAATTTGTACAAAACCTAAAATTACTTAAAAGTTGTTACGCAAGACCTACAAAAAATTCGAATGTTTGCAAGGAATGGGCTCCTTAACCCCTTGTAAAGGTATTTAATACCACTTAGACTTAGCAAGGTATTTAACTATATATTCAAGTAACATCTCAGAGGTATAAACCACAACTACATGATCTCCCAGTAACTTACAGCCTATCTTGTTCATTTTGACGCAATCTAAATACGTACAAATTAATCCATTTGCACAGAAATATGCTTGTTACAGTTCCCTAGAACCCTGCAGTTAAATATATTAATATATTATACACTGTATGCTGAGAAATGCTGATACAATCTCTATAAAGTTTGCTTAAATTTATCATATAACTAGTAACTAGTCTATTATTCTAATTCACATCCTATAACTGTTAGAGGATGCGAATTAGAATAACTAATCAAAACAGAATCCGAAAGATAAGTGAAAGGCTCCTGAGCCACGGACCTCAAAAATGTTGTTCCTAATCGCCGTTTTACTTGTTATGTCACTACACGAATTTATACGGACACGACATATTTTGTTTTGCTCGCAAGCCCATGTTCTGTATCGTTCTGTCTCTGTTATGTCAGTAATGTATCTACTAAGTACTGACAAGCCTTTTTTCAGGTACGATATGTAAGAACATCTCCTGTTTCCACTGTTTTACTTCAAGGCCGGTTTACAATGATCACGTAGCTTACGCCAGTGTTACTGGCTTCCCTTCCTGGACTTGCTCGGCCAGTAATAACCGGCAAACTATTGGAGCGACTACACGTTCACGAAAATGAGTCTCTTGCTTGAAAAAACTCCAAGAATGAATTATTGTGCGCACGAGCGGCCTCTGGCGCGAAAATAAACTGTCCTTCATTCCGATTCGCTGGATATTGGACGCTGTACTGACTTCAAACTGTTTTGATTAATTGGCCTTTAATCAAAGATACTGACTGTCCCTAACCGAAGAATCACTAAGGCTAATTATCATACTTTATTCATAGTGAAGTTGCCTAGTAGATACAAAAATGTTATCCAAAATCTTAGCTATCCTAACAACAAAAATAAAAAATATTATCTTTGATTTGCCTTTAAGCACAATGTAACGTTATGACATGGCTAAATTAGGAAGTTATTCCATTGGGTAATTCTCTTCTGACTTCTTAATTTGCGTGGGTTGTGAAGTTGAGAAAAGTTACGAAGCAGATAGGATCAATTTGGAAAGGACTTGGAGTAAGATAATGTCTAATTTTTTGGAAGTGATTCTTGTTGATACAGAAAGTTTGATAAAGATTTGTTTTTAAACAATCAATATTAATTTGATCAGACATTTTTGAGTGCGGCCATATGTTTGCGTAAATCTTGTATACAGGGTCTATGAATGGATAACCCGTTAACTGCACTTGGTCCGGATGTGAGACTGTAAGAAAATCGCATCTTCTTGCCAGGGTTGTCAACCATATGAAAATAGCGTAGACTTTTATACTTTTTTTTATAAATTTCGCAACTTGTTTCATTCATTCCGTTGCCATTTCATCAAATATAGGTTGTTTATTTTTGTGTAACTATTTTAGTATTATACTTCTGAAGACGTGTATGTATTATTTAATTTGAATTTGAACACGTAATAACAATTTAGGGTGTTATTTTTTTATTTATATTTTTTATTATTTATTCCTTTCCTGAAATTGGAAAATGTCATCGTTTTATATCATTGATTTTGATAATTTTACTCAATAAGAATAGGTAGATAGTAATTTAATCTTACTTTATAGATGATAAAATAACAACTACAAAAGACCATAAACATACTGGAATAAGTTTATTTTGTTCAGAGACGCCTGGGCACTACCATCCTCTTTATTTTAATTGCTATAATAACCTATTTTTAAAAGCTTTTATTATCACAGTTGTGATAAACGCACATGTTATACGATATATGTAGCAGCCAAAACGTAAACTTAATCAAGGTCCATACAATTTGCACGAGTCACAGTAGGCGAGCAGAAATATTGTGAATTCAAAGAAATGCAGGGAAAAGTTCCAAAACAAACACACACCCATAGCAACAACAATAAACGACAAAGAATTCAAATTGTCAAACAAATAAAATGTTGTGATAAAAAGAACAAAAAAAGTTGATGGATAAAGAACATTTTTTTAATAATAATCCAGCAAGAAAAAATTTTTTTCACTACTGCAAAATAGTTATGCGTTATATGCATTATAAATAAAAATTATGCACTTATTAAGACATAATTTTTATCGATATCAAGAAATAAAGTAAAATATTATATACCTGTTAATTAAATGCACTGAAATTCGTTTTATTATGTTAAGGCAGATAAGAACAAACTGTGGAGATGAATGCTATATATTTGTGGGAAAAATTATATACTGGCAATACAGTAACCCAGTAACACTACAAATAATATCCGGGGTGGTGTAAAGTTTTCTGTTATTGAATTATAAGAGCGGCAACATAGCATCAAATAATATAATGCACTAGCTGGCAACGTCTGTTGTCGCCTGATACCTACGGATAAAACTTGCAATGAAATATCAAATGATTTTGTAAACAGTGCCATCTTAAGTATTTTTACGTATTATTTTTACTAAATTTAAATGACTTGTAAATCTAATACAACGAACGCCATCTCTCTATCTTAAAAACAACTATTTTTCAAGTCACAAAATTTTGTTAGACATGGTTAGTCTATAGTTAGTTATTTACTAGTCTCTGATAAAACAAACTATATTTTGTTTTGGAGCCAATCAGTTGCTGTGTTTGTATGGAGATAATTTATTTATTATAATACTTTGGTATAGTTATAGGACCTTGCGCCCAAATGAGTTTAACCATCATATTTCATTATTTGAATCGAATTGACATTTTCGTGGCATGTGAGGTAGGAAGATATTTTTTTACTAGTAACTGAAGTTTACCGTAAGCAGTACAAAACTTGTTTTTCCACAAATAATACTAAATAAAAAACCAAACTCTTCTTATCCTAGGTAGGACCATTCTGTGGATCAGAATATAATGTAGATGAATGTTATCTCATTAATCTTATTTCTACAGTCTTGGCGCTTAAAGGTCCAATAAGGTCACAAGGACACAAGTCATGCTTCTTTTTGTTTTAATGCCACCTTAGTAACACCCTCTCGGGAGGGAGGTGGAAGATGCGTCATGCATACCGCCGCAGGCAACCGACTTCCGCGACGCTGATGTGGGACTCACCAAAGTGGCACCTACCCACTAAAAACCACCTTGCCGGCTGTAGCATGGGAATGCTGTCAGCCTTCATCGGAGCGACACCCAGTAGGGAGGTGGGCGCGCAAGCGGGGACCCGCTAGAGGGTAGCGATGGGTAACTCAGGAGTGATAGGTAAAAAAGATATGTATCACTCCGTTTGAATCAGTCACTCTTTATATCCGTTCATATCCAAATGTATCACTGTATCTTTACAACTCACTCTCTTACGCACGCGTCGTATGATTATCTCGCTCGCACAATGCTAGGAAAAGAAGTCTCACAGCACGCTACAAATAGTTTTCGAAATACATAGTTTCAGAACCCGTTATTGGGTACCGATAAATAGTTTCGTTTCGATACCGCAAAATGGCGCCATCACTAAGAAACAGCTGCCGATTAAACCAAACCAATCAGTAATCTTTCATTTCATCATATTTTTATATCTCTCTTTGATATATTTGATCGAGTTGAGCAGAGTAAACCTACTGAGTAGCGAGAGTGACGTGCGAGCATGAGCAACTGCTACATTTGTGATAAAGATACAAAAGAAAGAGTGATACATATCACAGTGATCGAAAGACTCTCACTCTTTTCTTTTCAGTGATACATTTTGCCCATGACTGCTAGAGGGTCACCCGCTGAGAATAAAAATCACTTAAGGTGCAAATGTCATTTGGAGCAAAATATTCATGAATTTACGTGTGAATTTAGGATACAATTTAATATTAAGAATAGTCCAAGATTTACCTCTTAGTGTTCTGTTACCCAAGAAAGTGTTCTGCCACTTTTAAAAAACTTCCTGGGTAAACCAAATTGCTGTAAGGTCTTTATAACTGACTGAAGATTATTTCAATGGAAACTCAACCTTGTTGTTTTATGACGTGCAAATGAACTGCACCCGTAGAGTGATAGACCACATTTTTGGCCGACTGTACATTTTCACCCGAGACTATACGCACCTATACGTGTTAAAATATCAATACATGTCAATGTTGCAGATTCGGAACAGCGCGACAACATAATGAAGGCGATCGCGGACTACCACCGGCTGACCTGCCTGCGCTTCGTGCCGTACAACGGTCAGAAGGACTACATCACTATCCAGAGCAAGAATACCGGCTGCTGGTCCAGTGTGGGCAAAATCGGTAAGTGATGAACAAAATATATAACCTTGAGCAATGCCAGATATTAACGAAGAATACTTAAGAATAAAATTACCACTATTACGAATGATAGTTGTTATACAGACTAGGTTAACATTATATTTTCTAGAAGCCAAATTTGTCTGTAAAATATTGTAATAAGTGTTTTGCCAAGGAACTCATATCTTGTCCCCGTTGCTTGATTTAACTCAGTCTCAATTCGACTGGCGATTCGCGAAAGGAACCGAGGCGATTCGACACGTCACGAGTATGAACAAACTTTATTCCATCTTGCTCGCGCATGTTGTTGGTTCATTTTGTCTCTTTCTCACTTTCAATAATTTAAAGGTTCAACAGTGTAATATACTTAAGTGTTTGTGAGTGCCAGATCTGTAGCTCAAGTACGTCACCTATCTACTGCTTTTTTATGTAACCAAGGGATGAGACCAATGTGCGTAATTTGTAAGTTCTTGCAAATTATTAAATGAATTGAGAATCCAACACAGCTTGTGATGCAATTTAAAAATTGTTATCTGAAATATCAAAATCAATGTACCAAAACACGTTTCTCTAACCAGGTGGTCGTCAAGAGGTGAACCTTCAGGCCCCCGGCTGCGTCACAAAGAAAGGCACTGTCTTGCACGAGCTGCTCCATGCCATCGGGTTCATGCACGAGCAGAGCAGACCCGACCGGGACGACTACGTCACTATCATATATAGGAATATTAAATCTGGTGAGTCTGAGATAAAAAGGAGTTTTCCTAAATGGTCATTTAAAATTTTAAACAGAGTAACAAGGAAGACAAAATATTTACCAGTAATTAATCAGCCACACCCAGGAAAGGGTCAGCAATGGCGGTAATAAGATTGTTTGGTAAAATCTTGTGTGGGACTTGCTCCACGCCATTCGCTTCATACATAAACAGAGCAAATTCGACAGAGGTGTCTATGTCACTATCATGTAGAATAGTCTTAAATCTGGTAATATGGAGCGATTAGAGTAACTACGAGGCAAAGTAATGGTCACTATACGCCCAGTCACATCAGGAAAAGCAAGCGGTACGAGTCTCTTTTGTAAAGATCTCGCCTGGAGAGGAAGTACTATCCCTTTCTATTTTAACCTCCATAAAATTTTGTTTATGGCTTTTCCGGTTAAAAGAGTAGTTAAGAAACGGAAGTGAAATGACACGCACAAATGCAATTTTTTAATGATGTCAAAAATTCAACCTTCGGGGCGATGCAGTTATAACCTGTCATGCAATAACACCTCTCCCCAGTCGTTATATTCTCCGGCAATAAAGGATGTTCATGAGCTTGGATACCTCTTACCATATAGTGATCGGGCATTCGATGCCATACGTGTGAGTAAATTGTATGACGGATAACATTATAAATTAAAAGAGCAAACAAAATAATTTTTATTAGATGCGTTAATGTATTATTCTATAGTTTTCTGAAATATAACGAAGAGAAATGAGAGCCGTTAGGTAGGTACCTACTTTCCAAAAAGGTGTTATTCTATTCATTACAAACCTCCTTAGTGTAATTGATTAAGGTTGGGTGAGGTTGCAAAAATACTATAATTTATCACGAAACCCATTTCACTTCAGAAAATAATATTAAAATATAGAATATCCACGTAATTCATATAACATTTTAGATTTTATACGTTTTAATTTGTATATTTTTGTTTGACTTGCATTGCCATTGTATTTAATTCTTCATCTTATGATGTATTATTTTTGTTGGTGGCAAGGTGGAACAGTTCGGAAGCGCTAGGTATCCCTGTCCACTCTCGGATGTCCCCCTAAGTCAGGACTTCTTTCTCCTTCCAGCTCTACGCTTCCTTTAATGCCAGCATTTATTAACCTGACTAAATTATCACAGTACTAAGTGAATTTTATTCTCAGTGCTTGTATTATTTAGCCTAGTTGTTGATTGAAAGGGAAGCGTTTGTCTAGTTCGCTGGATTGATCTCTTATTTCACGTGCCGTATTTTTGATTGCCTTTGGATTTGTTTTAATAATATTTGCATAATTTTCAGGAGCCGAAAATAACTTTAGAAAAGCGGACGCCAAGAGCACTGACTACTTTAGCGTCGCGTACGACTACAACAGTGTAATGCACTATTCCGAACGCGCATTTTCAAAAAATCAGGAGAAAACCATTGAGCCTAAGGTACGTTGTTATGAACATAAATTAATATATAACTGCCCTTTGCTCGCGGCTTTGCTAACTTTTCCAGTGATTATTGGAATTATTATTATTATTACTTTTGATTATTGGAATGGTAAAAATGACCTTTGTAAAAATCTGTTTTTTATTTTTAGCCCCCCCTCTGCATAAAAACGAGGGACGTTATAAAAATTTTAATATCTTCCACACAAACAGACCGATTTTGATGCCTTTTTTTATGTTTGGAAGCCGATTCAATGACTAAATCCAATAAGTAAAATCGGTGCAGCTGTTGTAAAATAATGCGTTTAAAAGAGTGTGCCGGGGCTTGTTTGATTGCATTTCAAATAACTTTTGTCTGTCTATAAATACTATACAGCGAACTAAGGTAACTCAGAGTGAACATTAATATATAAATACTAAACACTCATGATTTGAACACGAACAGCTGTCTTCATCACACAAACATTTGTAGTTACCAAGATTCGAACTCCTTTGGTCCACCAGGCAAACTACACTCTATGGTCCTATGGATTGGTGGAGTGCAGGGGTCGGCAACCTTTTGAGTCAGAAGAGTAAAAAATTACAATTTACAACCTTTTTAAGATTTTAAAGAGCCACAAATATGTTTCAAAAATAAATAGTACTTGCATAACCACAGTTTTTAATTTAAAAAAAAATCTATTTGTTTATAAGAAAAATATCTATTTATTCATATATAAATAGTGTTTTTACACAATAAATTAGATAAGATATACAGTAATACCCAGGTTTACTCGGCCCCGTAAAAGGCGGATTCACTATAACGCGGTTTTTTAATTTTCGTGCAAAATTGCCCTGGTTTACGCGAGTGCACTTTGGATTGGAAGAATTTGTAGCGAGCGACGGTGAAGCCCTCAACACCTGTTGAAGATCCAGTTCTGTTATCAAGTGATGTTCTAGAAGCGTTGTCGAAAATTTATTCTGGTTTGAACGTGTTAGAAAGTATGGACCGTGATGTGGATCGTGTTTTTTATTTTAACCAAAAATAATACGTCACCTATTCTTTTTTAATATTTAATTTTAAAAGCGACTCGGATGTACTTTCCTGAGTAAAATGTTAATAATTTTCTAATAAAAGTGGTTTGATTTTGGACTTGACATTTTATTAAAACAGACCCCGTTATAAGCAAAATTCACTTTACGCGATTTTCTCTGGACCGCATCTCTCGCGTAAAACGGGGCATTACTGTATATGGTATATGATAATCACTTATTATTTAAGTCAAAAATTAGAACAAGTAAACATTTACGGACTAATGACAGTGACGACGCGTGTTTGGGGAGGGGTGCGGTAAAAACGAGTTCAAGTGGCTGAGAGATAGGTGCCAAATCCTCGTTAAATGATTCACAACGATTTTAAAATGTTTTTTATTTATAAAATACACAATATTTGCGTATGGAACTAAAGAGCCGCAGCTTCATATCCAAAGAGCCGCATGTGGGTCGCGAGGTAAAGGTTGCCGTCCCCTGGTGTAGTGGTAAGTAGCTTTGCCTCATACGCCGAAGGTCCCAGGTTCGAGTCCTGGCCGGGGCATGCATTTGTGTGATGAACACAGATGTTTGTTCGCGGGTCATGGTTGTTTGTATTTATATATGTATGTTTATTCTGGGATCATCCAGAATAATGATCGACGAACATCCAGTTCGCTGTATGGTCATCCATAACACAAGCTCTGCTTACTTTGGGGCCATACAGTTGGTGTGTTTCTCTGGGGATTTATTTATTATTATTATAAATCAATGACATAATCGATCACGTGATCACATCACAAAAGTTCTTAAGGCTAAGTAATAAACTGAATACTAGCCGTAGATCCGTTCTAAGCATTCGACAGGCCGTCTCGTCAGAATAAGGTAATCGGTATTTAGGATCTTCTATTTTATTTTCGTTAAATTGTATCTTTGTGAGTTTGTGTATGTAAGTTTTAGGATGTAATAAGCGCAGAAATGGCGCTTAGTTATAGATCAATTTGCAAAGGAACATAACTTGTTTGTGATATAAATCTGTATTGAAGGAATGTTTTAAGCTACATGGTCTGGTAGTTTTTGTGTATTCGTATTCATGTTGTGAAGTCATATTGTTTGGATGTTCTACAGTACTTATAACAAAGGTGGTGGATCCATTTTGAGATTTTCAGAGCACAGGTTAAAATTCTCCTTGCACTGAAAAATATGATTATGGGTTAATATAATTACTAATCGACGAAGCCAACTAGACGACTTTGAAACGGACGTCGTCATTTATTTCCGATACGGAAAAGCAGCAGTTTTTTTTATCAAGGTACAAATTTGATGCCAAAATTATTTTAATAGTAGTTTTGTTTATTAGTGAAGATGAAGCCGTATTCCACCCGTTCGTCGAAATGGCTTGGTAGCACTACTAGCACTTCAAAATATACTAATTTAAAAAACTCAACAGGTGCCTGGGGTTACGCTTGGTCAGCGCGATGGTCTCAGTCGAGGGGATGTCAAGAAACTGAACAATATGTACAACTGTAAGAAAGAGTGAGTATATTACAATATTTTTAGTAAAAACTAACGTTTATTCGCTGCTGAATGAATGATGTAAATGAGAAGTTTATAACTCAGCGCCTGCTGAGTTAGTTGTTTCAGGGAACAGAAGCAAAATATAAACTATGATATCTTGATTTTTTTACTATTTTCATGCATAGCAAAATGCCGCCCTGTGACTAAAGTGGCATCCGCATCCAAGGACTTCATTAGTTCTAGGCGTTTTCTTCATTAATATTGGGTCAGATTCTATTGCAACAGCCTTTGTTTCAGTATTGCCCCGTTTCTTCCCTTTCAATGATTTTGACCCCCTCCACTTTTTATCTGATCCGGGCTCCTTCTTTCATGTGGTATATACAGGGCCGGATTTACAGGTCTGGAGCCCCTGGGGCAACAAAGAAGTGGAGACCCCTAGTTGTTTCCGAATGAAATTTAAAAAATCAAGTATTGTGAAACAATTTCAAATTATTGGAATTAACATAATATAGACATAGTCAAACACAAAAACTATCCGAAATTTAATTATAGCGTTTATTTTATTTTCGTTAAAATAAACTGAGTCGCAATATTTTCTGCGAGCTGTTGACAAAATATGTTATAGAAAGTTATTCTATTCAATTCTATTTTATTCTATTAAAATATGTTATTCATTTATCGAATTGGTAATACATGCATTGCACCTTGCTTGTTTCACGAGGCGTTTTATCAAATTCTGAAATGTATGCACGGTGCTTATGGTCATTATATGATTCCAGGGAATAAACCTGTAAGTAGAATTTTCTGGAAAACGTGAGTATCATTTGTTGATTGAGAGTTGTTTATGATTTAAAAAAGAATAAGTTTGGTTTGGATTTGGTGCAATATGTTTGTGGGTTTGAATTTGGACGGTGTGTTTAAGTATTTATTAAACAATAAGGATTAAAGATCCATTTATAGTAAAAGTCTGTTTAAAAGAAACTTAATAAAAGAAACAGTGCTTAAAACTTAAAAAAAAGTCAAGTAGCCATCAGGTAGCGATATTTTCAAAAACGGACTTAGAACTAATTAAAATTAATTATTCACTGTGAGTGTGTTGTTTTTTGTGTTTTTATTTTCTGATCATTTTGTGTCGTGTTCACACGTGGGAATGGATGTTATTTCTATATAACTTTTTATTGGACACTCTTTGATTAAGTACAATTTGTTACGAACAAATCCACGACTCGGAGGTCGTCTCGACTGCAAAGAGCACTAGACTCGAGAAGCTGCACGTACGCATGGTACACTACACAAATACGAAAAATTTATTTCCGATAGTCATAATCACGAATTTCATAATTCCGAATTTTTCTTCTTCGAAACTTCAAAATTCCGAACGTTTATAATTACGAAAATTAATATGCCGAACCATAAATCGTCCGAATTATTAATAGTCCGCAATATCATAAATACGAATCCCGAATATCAAAATTCCGAATAATATTAGTTGAAATAACAAACGCCTTGTAAAACTGCATGAGCACATCAATATATACGTTCGAGCATTCAAGTAGTCAGCTGGAAATAAGAAAGTTTATTTAATAATTTTTTGTACCGAGTTATTTCTTTAGTATGTAGTTTATGTACTGAAATGCAAATCCGTTTTTGGCGCTTCGTCGGCCGCAGCCGCAGTACGCTCGCTGCGCTCGCTCGGATTGCGCTGCATTATCTACACACAGACTAACTGCTCCTCCTCGCTTCGCTCGTCGTCGCCCCTAATTTGTACAATTTCAAAATGTGCCTTATTAATTTTAATTTCTGTCACAGGAGATTTAGATAATAATTTTTAATATATACCCGTTTTAGGTACAAAATCTGAAACGTAGCATTGGATTTTCGGAAAATTAAAATTCGGAATACCATATTTCGGACTAGTAACACAGCGGGTTTTTAATTCTTCGTACTAATGAAAGTCGGAAAATTTTAATTTAGGGCTTAGTGAATATTCCCTTTGAAAATAAGCCCTTACAGAACTGTTTTACGAGTAAAGTCTTCGAAATCTTATTGCAATTGAGATTGTCTTATAGATGTCCTTTGGAGCGCGTAGGTATAGATGGTTCTACTCATCTTTGCGCGCGGTCATCTTGTTTTAGTGTGCGTGTACCATCAGTACTTTTGGTCACGCACACACAGTCACTGTATATATACAAGCGTAATGCACACCGAGAGCAGCGCGCACAAAGGTCTTGAACCCAGCCTAAGATGCGGTTTTATTTGTCGCAAAAATCGTGTATCGCAGGTTTTGCTGCGACTTTACGGTGCGTTTCCATGACAAATACGATTTGTGCTAATTACTATAAAGCCCAAAATTGCAATAACATTAGAAAGAAGTATTAACGCGTATTACTTTATAATTTTTTTTTGATAAAATGTTATAAATATTGAGTATAAGAGACTTCTTTATAATGTTTGTCACTTGTTTTTCTTGTGTTTATTTTTCTGTACTTAGATTTCGTGTCTACTACTTACTCTTATTTGTGGGATAATTTTGTTTTTCTGTACACTGAAATGAATTTATTTTTATTTCTTTCAGAGAACCTCAATTTGGATGGCTGGGAGAAGTATTTCAGAGTATATTTGGTAACTAATTAGGTGTTGATAAAAATTAAGATACAGTTCCAAGTTGAGTTATAAAGTACATCACATACACTTGTAACAATTTTCTGTAAACAGGAAGTTTATATATTATGTAAATTTTCTGTGACAAGTAGTAGGTGAAAATGTTTTGTCCTCTTTTTTTAATATTACTTTTAATGTAGTTGTAGTGTACTTTTCGTATTTATTAACTTGATGATATTTTTATAATTATCTATGTTTTTCTTTTAACATATTGATAAGCAACATTATTGTTATAAAATAGATTTACATGATAAATAAATTGTCTTGTAATGTCATTTATAATATTAGAATTTCTAAAGATCTGATATAGATAAGAATAATACATGTATTTATATATTAATATATATGTTTTTGATCTTGTATGAGCTAGTCGCTAAAATAAGACGGACTTTGTATTATTTTAAGAGTTTTCAAGAATAAATAGTTTTGACAATATTTTGTTTTGTTTAACACGTTCTGTAAGTTTTGTACTTAGGTAATCTGTATACCCATACAGCTTATTGATTTTCCATTTCTCTAAACATGGTACTAGCTAAGCCTACATATCATAACGTGACGCCACATCTGTGGGGTCCCTGGGGCGTCTTGATCAAGCCTGGCACGAGAGGCTGTCTCACGATAAGTAGTAATATACAGGGACGTTATGGATGTTAATTGTATCGGCTCGGCTGGGCAAAAACAAGAACCTGTCATAACATGTCTCAATTAAACTCCGCCTCTATCCGAAATTATACAAATGTATGTTTCACAGATTGCCAGTTCTGAATAGCTTTATTGAACAGCTCGACGTTTGCCAAAAAGTTTATTTTACAATATTATTAAACGGCCAACAAACAGAAATATGTTCTTACATTATGAACTCGGTGAAATTTTATTATAACTAAAAAATATATGAAACTATAATTTAATGAATTTACGGGATTCTTACCACGATTTTCGATTTTTATTTCGCGCGTCCGATATTTCGAAGCTGTTGCATGCACCATGATCGCGGACTGAAAATAGCCGCGATAGTTTAAAACAGTTAAATATACGAAAGCCTCAAGCAATGACTAGTTTAAGAACACCTCTATAATTTAAAAACACCAAAAAAAATTTATTTCAATCCATTTGTGTTATCTTTGCGTCTTGACAAAAACTACTAAATAAGAAATTGTCTGTCAATTGGTATTCATTAGGCAATTGGTCAGCATTCAATTGTTTATTAATTCAAGGCACATCGACAGTTTACATCATATGCACATCCATTGTTTCTAGCGCACGCGTTTCTAGTGTACATCAGGTGTTTCTTAATCCCGATTGGACCTCTTAATACAATCCCAGTTCGGTCTACATCAGTAATTGTTATGGGCCACAAACCGAGGCCATTTTGAGAATTCAGATTTTCCATTCCAGCAGTCATGGATGTAGGCATAGATTTGGGCTCAGATTCTTGACTGAATAGAGTTGACGGCGGCACCGGTGACCTAAGAGACAATGATGTAGTTAAATCATCACCATCCTCGCTGTTTTTAGTTGATGACGGCGGTGGCACCGATGATGATGTGGAAGGAATGTTTTCAGCTGAATCAGAATTAAAGTCACTTTCATTCAATAAATATTTTGTATAGGTTTCTTGATCATCACTATTTATATATTTATAAAAAGATCCACGTAGATTTTCTTGTACCTGCTTTCTTTTGATAGCTCGTTTCCTTTTTAAACTACCTGACTCAACTTTTCTACCGGCATCACGATCACGCGAACTCATTTCGTCAATCTTGTTTTGTTTTGCACAAACACTCAGAAATAACTTTTAAGTAGGTGTCACACAGTTTTTTACACTTTTCCAGCGCACTCAATACTTGAAACACTACAAGAACGTAATATTAAATATAATTGAAAGATATGTACGGTACAGCAACGATTTTGTAACTCATACTGCAAGCAAAATAATTCCAAGGTGACTAAAGTTGACGAACGAAATGAAACAAGGGAATCCCTCTAGCGACGGGAATTTTCTGTGCGATAGACGAGCAGAACATTATGTCCCGACTCCCGAGTCACAGACTATAGAATACTACACTAGTCCCGAGTGCTATGCGTTTAGAAAACCGATCTTCAAGTGTTTTGAGGCGCGATATTCAAGTACCGTACTACAAAATTAATTTACAATTTTGATTTGAATGAATGACTTTATTTTAATTTACCGTTATGTTATAACCGTAATTAATAATTAAGAATCAAAATCAAAAGTTTTAAATTAAAATTAAATATAGTTAAAAGAAATCTCTATTTTTTTTAAATTTAGGCCCCAGGCGATTGCCCTGTTCGTCACCCCCTAAAGCTGCCGCTGTACCCACCTCCCTCTCCGAGAAGGGTGCCTAAAAGATTTGCTCGGGCATAATTGCCTACATGTGATGCCTCCTATGCTTAAACCACATGAGTAGATAAACAGAACAGAGGCAAAGCTCCATACAACCACACGAACCGGTTGCACTACTACAAGAACGCAGGGCATGTGTGCGTGACCACTGGCCGCTTGTCACGTACGCGGCGACACAGGTCAAAAGACATTGTCAAAAGGCACAGCCAGTTGACAATCTCAGGGTCATTGCGACGCACGTTGTTTGTTTTGTTAGTTGCAAATTTGATTATTTTAATGTAAAAACGTTGTATTTTTATTAATAATGGTTGTTTATTGTTCTGTGTATATGAATAATTCTAGGAAAAATAAAATTGAATTGCTCGAGCCAAAGTTTTACAAATATTTCGATCTTGAAATAAATATTGTCTATATTGGCAATGAAATACTTAAGCGTATTAAAGATTGTAAATTTGATATGCCATGTGAGTGTTTCCCGTTAGATTACTTGAAAAAACTGTATGTTAAATTCAGAATTTACCACACCATCGAAAGAAACAATAAATTATTGAAAATCAAAAATTATAAAAGAAAATTATTAGAGTAAGTAATTTGTAAAGTATATCATATTTGTATTTGTAAAAGTATATCATACTGAATAATGAAACTGTTTAACAAATGTTTTGTTTAATTTGTCTTAACCTATTGTGACAACCCTACCAAAATAGGTAACAATTTTTCACGTTCTTAAGAAGCTTTGTCTCGTTTATCTACTCATGTGCTTAAACTATGCATAATAGGGTTACCGACATCTCTATTTTTTTTACAAAATAAATGTGTAACATCCTCGTCTTGATCGTGACCTTCAGGTACCAAGGCACTATAAAAATCTAGACTTATAATCGTGCATAAAATTTTACCTTGACGTGTTTTTTGTATTTTGCGGGGGAAAATTGAACGCAGCGTACTTGAAGTGTATATTTAGATATATTATATTATATAAGCAGGTAGATTTATAATAATGAAGAGCCATTGTGTATTTTGTATGAGGGACTTTACTCAATCATATAAAGAGACGGATGTCTTGCGTAGTGGTTAGTAGCCCTGCTTTATACGATAGAGGTTGCAGGTTCGAGTCCTGGTCGGGGCATTCATTTGTGAGCTGAACAAAGATGTTTGTTCTTGGGTAATGGTTGTATATATTTATATGAGTATGGTTATTCTGGGTTACCCCCACTTCGTTGTATTGTCATCCATAACAAACGGTATATTCTCTTTCTTCTGTTCCTTATGGAAAAGGTAGACCAAATATTTAGAGTAAGTTCACCCATATTGTACGAGCGGTCTATACAAGTTTCGTAGAACGTCTATTTTCCATGAAAAACAATACTGTCGTCTTGCCGCTAAGTTTCTGTCATACGTCATTTTCTAATAATTTAAGCAGCTAGCCAGCTAGCCATTAGCTTGTATAGGAGTCACAACCAATATAATACGTTTTTCTACTTATGATAGTGGCAGATACACGATGGATAAAAACTTCAGACGTGATAATATTTAGTCGACGTCAATCTACTAATCTCCGTCTCTATTCCGGACCACTAAACGTAAAATTACTTTCTGGTTAAACCAAAAAGACGTAGATACCTTAGACCTTATTTATCCAAGTCTCCAGGTCTTAACGTAGAGTGATGACCTCATCGATGAACACGTAATGTAGTCGTTTATATCTGCCATCAGGGGAATTGATTGATGTTTCGAGTGGAAATTTCGGGACCATAATTATTAAGTTACGGTCCTTATTTCATTATTATTCTTTCATTTAGAATAGAGAATAAAAATAAACTAAACTGAATCTAATACCAAATTTTTATTACTTTTTCTAGGCTACATTTTAAAAACACTTCGCATAAAATAGTACCAGGCCGTCGAGCAGTGGTCGTTGGTGTGTCGCTGGATCCGTACATTCACTTGCTGGTCGGTTTGTTTCTCATCTCAGTTTCAAGTAGACACTTCATGTACTGATAAGCCCTTTCGCATTTACACGCTTCCTCTGAAATAAGAAAAAAGGGCAAATCGTACATGTCAAAGTCTCCTAAAAAAATTATGACTGAAAGGATATATTAAATCAATCAAACATTTCGAAAAAAAAACTATTCTAAATCTTGTTAGGACCCACGATAAATCATTTACAGGTATAGATCATTTCAAATACCTTATCTTTGCATGGTCAAATGCTATAATAGGAAGGAAGTATAAAGAAGTATAAAAAAGAAGATTTTTTTTGACCCTGATGATCCCGCGATATTCGCTGATGGTTTTTCTTACGAAATACCGCAGCTGGAGCTCCCAATATTAAAAAAATAATAGGCGTGTGAGGATGATATTATCTTTTACCACATCCTTTAATGCTAGAGAAAAACTCACGTCTATCAGTACAGCCTTCAGCGATCTTCTGTATGTCCTCGTGATCCCTCATTCCATCAAAGACCGCAGCTGTCTTCGCGGCGTTGTACGCGCCCTCCGCGGACGCCACGCCGGACTTCTCGAGGACGCAGCGAAGGAAACACTGATATAGGATAACAATGATTAATATTTAAATATTGAGAGTCTTCAAGTGAATAGACTACTAATATAGTAAGCAAATCTTTTTTATGAATATGGAGTATGGACATCGAATAGACAAACTACCTTTTTTCTTTTGTTTCGACTTTTCGAAAATTCCAATGACCAAGCAAATTTTGTTCCATTCTCGCTCTGACCAAGGCTTCAATGAGCAATGCACCAAATCTAAATATAAATCGGAACTTCAATGTAGGATTTAAGATGCCACTATGTTCCAAACCATTTCAGACACACAGATTTAGTTATTGCACTTTAAAGTTAATACATATTTCTTTTTGCGTCCGAATCAAACCCCAGTTTAGATAATTAATGTAAAGAAGGGGTCAAATCTTTAGTCCATTCTTCACGGCCAGACAACAAAAAGAATGTTCAATTCAAAAGTAGGCTAAATCTTTAAAAATGAAGTTGTATGTTGGCCTATTATGTCATATACAATGATAGAGTATACTCATACTTATGAACACACCAGTACACGGAAGGAAGATAGCTCTTCCATAGGTGTTGAGCTATTGCGCATATTGTTCAACGATGGTACAATATTTTTGGCAATTTTGTTGAACTGCTACTCACTTTTGGCGTTCTGTCGGTTTCATCTGGAAAACTGCCGCTGTCATTGAGAGCTATTAGGTATCCTGGAAAACAAAATGTATGCTGAGTTTTTCTTTTACGATCTTTGTCAAAATAAAAATGATCGTCAATTTTTCTCAAATTGGTCTATGAAATTCAGTTCTGAAAGTTTAAGTTGATCTTGTAATTCATAGATGATACATTGCCAACCTAAGCTATAGTTGAAATTGTTTTTGTTTTATTCGTTTTTCTAATTATTAATTAACTTTAAATTTGTCATAATACCCCTTAAAAACTAGGTACTAGAATATAGTACTGCCCCAGACTTCATGTGGGTTGTAAGTTTATTGATACTCTCGTTTATCTTCCATCTCACCTGCTGAAAGCGATGATGAAGACGAGAGTGTTATAACGTATACGCCTGTCCAAGATGTGCCTGTCTCCATTTGAACAGTCGAGGACTATATGATTTAGGAAAAATAGACGCTGCCCCGGCCACTTATTCCACACTTGGCGGTGTGAAACAGAAAGGAGCTGTCAAATCGTTTGGTTCGACTTTTGGATGAATTAACCATACATGGTTTTGGCTTTTTATTTCATAATGTATTTGGATCTGGTTTGAAATGTAACAAAGATAGAGTTTTACGTTTTTTTTAATTTTATAATTTACAAGATAAAATAATATAATTGTTAACTAAGTTATATTTTGTTTAGTTATTCATAGTTTATTTTTTTCTGATTTTTTTTACAGCCTACTTAACCAAATTGGTGTATGTATGGTTTAGTAAAGATAAAAAAAGAATGGGTGGTATCCCTGCCGGTTTTTCCTCATCCAACGTTGGAATGGTAAGGGCTATCACATAAAATAAGACAATCAGTTAGCAGAACCCTCGCAAAGGTAACTATATTACATGATAGTACCGTTTTGGAGTTGCAATCAAATTTAAAAAAAGATACAATTTTTTTTTAAATTTTTTTGAACCATATGTTGTCCAATTTAATGCCCGAAGCTGAGTTCGGTTGTTTCGGTGATAATCAAACAAACATTCCGGAAAGTGAGGGTAAGGTTGACCACAAGTTTAATGCGTTTAGATGAGTACGAAATGCGTTATTTACTTAAAAGCCTAAAGCTTGTCTTAAAATAATATTTAAAAAAACATTTTGTGTATTTTCTTTAAATATTTATTTAGTTTTATTTAGTTATAACGGGTAAGAGATAAAAAGTAATTTTTAACATGTCTGATTTGACAATTAAATGACAAAACGGTACTGAGGGACGCTACCCACAGTACGAGCCGGCGCATTCGGGTCAGCAAAATTTGTTGAAGGATAAAGCCGGCCTCATAGTTCATTCGGGGTATATGCAAGTCGGCACAACGGCTCATTTAGCCAAAAACCCAAACGGCTTTGGCAGGGGGGCATTTTTCTAGAACGTTCATCTACACATATTCGACTTTGCCGCACGGCAAGAAATAAATAAACCCCCAGAAATGCACACCAACTGTATAGCCCAAACTAAGCAGATCTTGTGTTATGGATGACCATACCGCGAACTGGGGGGGAACCCAGCAGAAACATACACGTATAAATATAAACGACCGAGAACAAACATTTGTGTTTGGCACACAAAGCCTCGACCAGGACTCGAACATTGAACCACCAGCGTATGAGGCAGTGCTACTACCATGGACGCCTATCGGCCATCAATGCCGAATAATGACGGTCTCAATATGTGTCGCTAAAACAACTACGGTGAATCCGATGTACGATGCATAATAATAATAATAATAGGAGTATTAGGAGCGCCTGTGCTTTAGAACTAACAGTTTTTGGAATACCCTTCAGATACACTTACTCATTTCAATCCGAAATGTTTCATTGCATTCCATGAGTAAAGCTTCGAAATTCACTGCGTCGACGGCCGCTTCCTTAGTAGATGTACCATCACCATCACTAATAACATGGCCAATAGAAAAAAATATCACCAACACTGTGGCAGAAAGCACCTGCTTCCACATGGTCGATGAAATTAAAATACGAACTGCCTTGACAATGTCGTTACCGTATCAGTTTGTACCCTTTTATATACATAATTCGATGGTCAGTACAGGAAGTTAGGTGTGGCAAACCTTTTTGCACTTGAAGAGCGCATAATTTCACATGATGCTTTTCTATTTTAGCTTTGATTTAATTATAATCGAACAATATAGAATGAAATTCGGTATAAACCTGTCATTAGCTTGATTTAAATTGAAAAGTACGAAATAGTTAAATCGCAATATGCTAAACTTAAGCACCATGGGCGTCACGATCACAAAACATTTGAATACATTCTGCCAAAAAATTATTTATGACCTTCAAATTAAAATTTATTTGTAAACATATTAAAATATTCAAAGCACGTTTGTCTAAACGGTTATTACTATTTAAAATGATACTATTAAGATCACGTACTGCTTAGCTCAGTATTAATTTTAATATAAGATAGAAATGTGGTATTATAGGAAATGTTGTATCTGTGAATCGATACGTACTGACATTCATGGTGCTACTGCATACATTTAATTGTTTACATACGAACTGCGCCAGCAAAAATACTACAGCAATTAATGAGTCAAGAAAACATTCGACAACGACGTTAAGTGTACTAGATGGAGAAAAGACTAATTGTTATTAGTAATCCAGATAACTACATTGTAGCTATAGTATTTAAACATTTGAAAATTGAAGATAAAGCTTGCTTATTATTAATATTGGTATTATTATTTCGATGTTCCTGAACCGGTACAGAAACTATTGAGGCAGTTAAATAAGACCGCAATTATGTATTAGCTGACTATATAACATTAAAAACCATTAAAGAAGAAAAAACATATTTTAAATTATCTTAAAAGACGAACTCTTAATTTACAACTCTTTAAACTCAAAATTATCGTAGCTTCCTTAATTTTGTATTCAAAATCGCTAACAGTATATAACTGAAAATGCTTTAAATGTCAGTCACGTGGAAGGGAAACTAAAATGGAACTGTTGCGAGCCCCTGATTTCATAATGAGAAAACAGTCATTCTATACTCGTATAAAGTGGTGTTGGATAAATGTTTGAGAATTATTCTTTATTTATATATTTAGTTTTTAGCGTTGCAATTGCGGTAATGATAATTTATAAACGTCAGGTAGTTTTTACAGACACTTTAATTATAAGGAATTATAAATAAAAGCATAGCCGCCAAAAATACTCTATATTATATATTATTTATGTACTTTCTTGGGCATTATCTCGAAAATCCCAGGATTTTTTAAACCATTCGGTACCGCGTCTTTGGCGAACGAACCCAAATGAAGGAGTTATTTTCTGCAAAAAGCTACCTGTATATAATTTTCAATATACAATATAAAAACATTTACAATATACAATATAAAAACATTTACAATATACTTTTTATTCAATGGTATAAGAGTTACCTATATACACAATTTCACTTGCAGCTAGAGATGGGCAGTGGGTAACCCCTTCCACCCATTTGGGTAATTACCGGGTTGTATGGGTAAAAATCGGGTTTTATAATAAATAAAAATGATCGCATGGTTCTTTAAAATGCACACAAAAGAAGTCAAGAAGAAGATCTAGTAAGGTTTTAGAGTATAACTGCAAATGAGGTTTATTATACTGACTTTTTTGGATCGCTATTGATTCTAATTAGTGAATTTCACTATTTAAATAAAGAATTTTGTTTGAATTTCGAGGAAGGAAATAAACTGTTAATTAGCATTTCTATAAAACTTTGTCATAACATTTTTACAAAATCATTATAATTTCTGCATCAAAACTGTAAAAAATTACACTGATATGAAGCGACGACGTTATTGAACCCGAGAACAGATGATGAGAGCTATTGGAATCTTGGAAGCTGGCTCTAGGCAAAGTGCTGTGGTTATTGCTCTTGACGCTACACTGAGCGCTATAAGCCGCCTCTGGATACGTTATTCCATCACGGGAATCGTTGCCGAGCAACATGGAGGACGATCTCGCATAGAGAACCGCTACATCCAAAATGCTGCTCGACGGGGTACTTTAGGGATCTGTTCTCTCTGCAACGTTATTCTTGCTGCACATTAACGACCTGCTAACCCCAGTCATTATTGGTTACGCTGATGACAGCACCGTTGTAGAGAGATACATGTCCAATGCGCGAGCGAGTCCTCAAGAAATCCGGGCTTTGAGAGAGTCCATTTGGATTTGGCCTTAAAGAACTGTGTCCGATTGGGGCGAGTCCAACTAGGTAAAATTTTACCCGTCGACAACACAGGCGTATTCTCCGCGAAAAAGAGCAGTTTCGACCTAACGCCCACTTTCCAAAATGTTTCTGTACCCTTAACCGACCACCTAGGGCTCCTGGACGTAACTATTTCGTCCCAACTAAACTTCGGGCAACAAATTGTGTCCATGGCTCAAACTGCTTCAAAGAAGTTGGGAATCATCTCGAAGGTCCGACGGTACTTCAGCCCTGAACCGCTACTTTATTTGTATACAGCTCAAGTTCGATCTTGTATGGAGTACTGTAGCCACCTTTGGGATGGTTCTGCAAAGTACCAACTAGAAGCGATGGACGCAGTTGACCGAAGAGCCCGAAAAATTATTAACAACTTTGACCTCACCACCAAAAAACTGCAAAGCCTCGACCGTTGTCGGAAAGTTGCCAGTTTAGCAGTCTTCTACAGATTACATTTTGGAGAGTGCGCGAATGCTCTTTTTGATCAGGTTGAACCCACACCCTTCTTGCATCGGACGCAGATACTAGACGCAGACAGACCTTCCATCCCTTCATGGTAGATATCCCAACAAGTCGAACCAAAAGCTTTGATAGTTCCTTTTTGGTGCGGGTCGCCAAGGTGTGGAATGAACTGCCTGCGTCTGTTTTTCCAGAAAACTATAGTCCTAGTTCTTTCAAGCGTCGATGAATAGGTATCACGTGGATAGACGTGTAACACCTTCGTCTTCATCGTCACTTTCCATCAGGTGAGATAGAAGATAAACGTCTAATCCTTTTTCAATAAAAAAAAAACCATGACAGCCTTGATGTTGGTTACGAGGCTCCACAGCTCTTCAAGCTTGTTAATAAGCGATCAAACCATCCGAAATCACTTACGTGAAATGGGTCTGCGCTCCCGAAGGCCGCTTAGAGTCCTATTATGAGGTAATATTGGGAGGAAGAACTCTGGCGTTGGGTGTTTGCGAAACAATTATTATAAAAATATTATACAATTATAAATAATTATATACATGCACAGATTTATGTTGAGAGGATGATTTCAGACGTAGTCAACCATTTGCGACGCCGCTGGTTAGGTAATTCGTTTCAAATACTGCACGACATAATGCAAGTCAACACTCAGTTGGGGTCGTATCAAGCACTCTTGCTGAAGACGGTGTTAACATTCTGCCGTGGCCTGCTCAATCACCAGACCTCAACCCAATTGAGCATGCATGGGATGTGCTCCAAAGAAGAGCTCTGCCGAGTATGGATGTCGTGCACACCCCACAACAACTTTTTGACTGTTTAGAAAGCACGTGGGCGGGACTGATATTAAGAGCACCAAATCGCTGGGATTGTGTATTTTTTTTTTTTGCAAAACAGCAAAATTTCTTATTTTTTACTAAATTCAGGGGGTATGTTTTTAATCAGAACATAGGAGTTACAGTAAAAAGTAGTTCTGGTAGACTGGATTTGGTAAATATTTATTGGATGATATATTTTGCAAAAAAAAAAAAAACCTGATGCCTAGACATTTTTGATGTCTATGTATACCAACTAAATTGAATATCTCAAATAATAGCTAGGTAATTTCAAGAAAAATATATTCTGTCGAATTTTTTTCTCATCGAGTTTGGCGTGCATTTGTTTTATGCTTCGAACAGTTATATATATTACTAGCTGTTGCACGCGGTTGCACCCGCGTTATTCTAAATTTCGTGGGAATATCGGGATGAAAAGTATCCTATGTGTTATTCCAGACTATAAACTATCAATGTGCCAAATTTCATATTGATCCATCCAATAGATTTTACGTGAAAGAGTAACAAACATCCATCCATACAAACTTTCGCGTTTATAATATTAGTAGGAAGTAGGATTTAAGAATGTTACTTAATAAAAAGCAAGTATTACTAAAGCTCCAAAACTTGCTGGTAAACATTTTTTTTTATTTATCCCTCCTTAATCTACTTTGGTGTACAGTGTCGTTACATTATTATTACGATAAGGTGTATTCTTTCATAAAATACAGCGTAATACGTTCAAAACAGGTTGCAAAACATATTTGAAAGCAATATATTTTCACCCACTACTTTAGGAGAATACCTGGGTGGAAATGGGTTAAAATGCCCGTGCTTACCTGTCTCTACTTGCAACGCACTGAAATTTAACTATACGTCGTATAGTTGAAATAAAAAAGTGATTATGAGACGAAAATCAGCGTGTTATTGTTCCCATAGCCAGTTTTATAAACATTTTTAGTGTTTTTATGAGTCTGCTCCTAATTATTTTTAATATACATTATTATAAATTTATGGCAAAATGTTATTAATAAAGGAGGGAGATTGACTGGTTCCTTTTAGGTCTTTAATCATAGATGAATTGCCATTTTGTACGAAATAAAGATTTTTGTATCTTTTGTATTTCTATTAGCCGAAGTATCATCACCCATGGAATACTTTCTAAATACAAAAGACACACGATCCATTATTTCTGTTATTTATCGGACTAAGTCTTTACGCACGTCATCACAGATCTATTAGACTCCTAGAGGTGGCCGGTTGAGTAAATAACAGCCAATCTTCGTACGAAATGATCTTTGGTCATTTTTTTCGAATATAAAGACTGCTAACTCGCTAGTGAACAAAACGTTCGAAAATACCTAGTATCTTTTTAATACTATAATATTATTTAAATATCTAGTATCTTTTTAATACTATAATATTATTTAAATATCTAGTATCTTTTTAATACTATAATATTATTTAAATATCTAGTATCTTTTTAATACTATAATATTATTTAAATATCTAGTATCTTTTTAAAACTATAATATTATTTAAGTACCTAGTATCTTTTTAATACTACAATATTACTTAAATATCTAGTTAGTATTGCTTTGTCAGATAAATCTACATCGATATCCCTTACGCCAACACTAATCCACAATTTATTTAGAAAGGTCTGCGTGATAGCAGACTTTCTATAGAAAAAAAATCTTGTGCACTTCTGCCGTGTATTTTTAAAATAAATAAGGGGGGTTTCAAGGACCTGAAATGTACCAGCTTTTACAATAAGTGGCGCTAATTGAAACTCGAATGTCGCTCGTATGTCCGTTTAGACCATTGACATAAAAACAAATGGACGGCCGGTCTAATACAAAATTGACGTAAAAGAGTCCCTAGTTAATCACTTGAACTGGAAATCGTGTATCAATGCATTACCACTGATTATTTCTTGCCACAATTGTATACCTTATGTAGCTGCAACTAGGAAGTTGAATCACCTTATGCAGCTTCGACTACTTTGAGCGTTCATATTTTGGCAGTTTTCACCAAGCAATATATTTTAGTTTAGACGTGTTGTCGGGCGGTAGATCAAGTCAAGACTGGTATGGTATTCACACCATTTTTGTATTTTCATTCCATTTCTGCCCGGACGCTTTTGAACGCAGACCCGAAGTACATTTGTTCGTAAGTCAATGGTTTAGACAGATTATTGTTCGTAACCATACCTGCGTCTTGTAAGCTTGACAGTCTACATTAACACAGCAGCATCTGTTTGCATCAAAAGGAATTCCATCAGATTTTTTATTTAAATCCCCTGATTGGCATTACCATGTCAACTACGTTTTTCGATATAATTTGTGAGCTTGAGCACAAAGCTTTTTTAACTTTTTTAATTCTAACAATCACACCGCATTATCTAGCCCAAATTAAGTATCTTTAAGAACTTGTATTATGGATACTAGATAACGGATAAATAAACTTATGAAATATATATACACACATAGATATATTTTTATATATAAATATTAGAAACAAACATACATACACATCCATGTCTAGAAATATAATAAAATATCTGCCCCTACCATTATTCGAACCCAGGACCTCTGGCATGGAAGGCAAGGCTACTTACCTCCACATCAAACAGGCCGTCACACCATAGCTTGTGTGAGAATTTCTATTAAATGTTCCATATAATAAAAAATTACATAATAATAATTTTACTATTCTTATAACCTACAATCCTTACAATAAATAACTTATACATTATCATTTGTTTTAACTTTGTCATAACCGGCAAACGTCCACGCTCTCCACCTTACGGTATCCGTGCCCACACCCTATTTATTAATTATATTATTATTGATTGATTGCCGAATATGTTGCGTTGCCGACAGAAGGCTTAAGTTGGAAATGCTCTTGTTTCAGTATTTCCGAGTACACAGTATGTACCTTTCCTTTATTGTAACACAACCCACAAAAAGGAAGGACTGTAGTGCCCCAGAAGAGATTTTAGCATTGGAAACCTTACTCACAATGTTTATATATCATAAATGCAAAAGTGAATCACTCTGTTTATTTACTATGCTTTTATACGCGCTTGAATTAGATACAACCGATCAACGTGAGTCGAGTGAAGCTGAGGGCTGCACTTAGTTGTTGAACATTTTGAAATATTGTTTTGAATTTTACCTAAGATCGACGGCGTGGGATGCTTATGGCTGAGAGAAACAAAGTTGTTTCAAGTGGTCATTTTTTTTTTCAAATGAATGTGGTATACGCCGATAGAAATTGTTAGTGGACTAACTGGCTAACTCCAAGTTATATTGTTAACTTAGTACCGCGCAAGTTGGCCTTAATGTGTAATCATTAATAAATAAAATAATCAAAATAATCATTTCATTTCAGGTTATAATCATGAACTACTTATATAGCAGAGGCTTGAAAATTGTTGGTACAAACAACTAAATGGTAGGTGTACTCTGTATCAAGCAGCCAGGGATTGAAGTATTTCAAAATATGCTGACAATTAAGATTTCCTTGGAGTGACATTATTTATTTCATCTACACTGTATAACCATCTTGAAAGGATATTAATATTGTATAAAGTGTCTCAGGATAAATTATTCTTAAAAGGCATCTTCGACAACATGGAAGATCATACAAGATTTTTCATGCACTTGTTTTCAAAACACGTAGAAACGATTTATTTTATGAATCATGAAAGGAGATTAGTTTATTCTTTCATAATCTATTTTATTAGCCTTATATCAACTGTTTTTGTAAAAATAAAATTACTATATTTCTACTTCTTTTGAGAAAACATATAAACGAGTTTTGCCTGCGACTTCATTCAGCGATCAAATTTCGGGTTAATAATAAACATCAGTTATTTGTAAAAAACATATTGAGTTACAAATCTACAAATGTTTATTTTTTAAATATAAGAACGAAAAGTTCTAATTGTCTTGTAGGAGATATATATGTGATTCCAAAACCCTCTTTATTCAACAGAAAGAGGCGTCTAAACAAGATAATAAGCGACATTGTGATAATTTTCGCATAATGTTTTTTCAATGTGGATAACGTTAGCGTTAATTCAACAAATTGTGCCATTACCAAATAGGCCTTCGGTTATGTCAATGTCAATGAAATTAAAATACGATTTGTGTTTTCCTGCCAATTATGATTTTTCCATTGGATGTAAATAAGTGCGATTTATTATTGTCCACTTAGTATAGGGTATAATGCATGTAGGTATTTGCAGGTATATACTATTTTCATTTCTTTATTTTCTCGATGACAGTTCTAATTTGATATAATGTAGTGTTGTGACCAAATAAGTAATGATATCGATTGCATATATTTATTATATATTTTGAACAAAGACAAATACAACAAAAACATTCAAATATATTTTTTCAAGGTGGGAACACTCAATGGCCCACCGCCATTTTGTGTTTGTTTTAATCTGTCACTCGCAACAAGACGGTCGTGCTAGTCACTACATTTTTGTTTGCTGAGTTTTTTCACATTATCCATACGTTATGTTGTGTATTTTGTGTTCCTCCGTGTTGATTGCTGCCCAGCTGTGAAATATCAGAATGCCGAAAGGATCTGTTCTGAAAAGGCAGGCGAGAGAACTGGTGATCAAGCTTCGTATTTACTTTGAAGCGGAGTATCAAAATGGTGGCCCGCTTTTACCACTGTCGCAAGTGCGAGAGCGTGTTGCGGCCGCATTAGGAATTAGTGGACCTACTGTTTCAAAAATTACTAGCGCAGCTTACGGTACAAGCGGCATGCAGGAAAATAAGCTTCGTACGTCGAAGAAAAAACGACAACTTCAACGCTGATGCTATTCGCCGTCATACATATGACTATTACTTGCGCAAAGAAATTCCAACACTAAAAAAACTTGTTGTTTCTTTACGTGAATGTAGTTTGTTCCATGGCCAAAAATCGTCATTAAGCTTAGTTTTAAATGAAATTGGATTTTCTAATAAAAAATCAGTAAAAGATAAAATATTGATGGAGCGTCACGACGTTACTATGGCTCGCTGCGAATTTTTGAGCAAAGCCAAAAAATATATCAGATTGTTCAAATGTTATTTTCACTGACGAGACTTGGTTAAATGCAAACCACACAGTATCTAAGAACTGGACTGACGACACCGCCGCTTCCACTAGTTCAGTGCCAATAGGAAAAGGTGAACGCCTTATCATATGCCATGCAGGGTCTACGAAAGGATTCGTGTCAGATGATTTACAGGCCTTGAAAACCAAGAAAACAGTGGACTACCACGAAGAAATGAACGCGGAGATTTACGAAGGATGGTTTAAAGAAATGGTGCAATCTCTGGAAGAACCGTCCATAATTATTATGGACAACGCTAAATATCAATCCAGACAAATTGATACAATGCCGACGCAGGCCAATAAAAAACAAGATATAATTGACTGGCTCCAACATCAGGGCGAAAATGTGGATAGTACTTTATTAAAAGTACAATTAGTGAATATTTTGAAATCGAAAAAAAGCCTCCCCAAAAGATATGTTATCGACGAAACAGCTGCCGAATGTGGTCATTGGGTTCTTCGACTTCCGCCGTATCATTGCCAGTACAATGCTATAGAACTAATATGGGCACAAATCAAAGAACACGCCGCTCGAAACAATACCCATCCCCCTTTTACGGCAAACAAGATGTTAGATTTATTAAAAAATGCATGTGCGGAAGTAACTGCCGAAAATTGTGAAAAAATTGTGAGAAGAACCCAAAACATTATAGCGTCGGATTGGGAAATTTATGTGGCATTCGATAATATACAAGTACAGGAACTTATAATGTTGGGGAGAGCTCATCGAGTGACAGTGATGATTCATCAGATTTTGATTCAAATAAATAAATAAAGAGTACCTGTGTTATATTATTTCGTTTCATTGTCAAGTACCTACCTATACCTACTTATTTTACAACAGCTTCGAAAATTTTAAAGAAGTTGGCATTATCAATCAAGAATTAGTACGTATAACATCTTGTAATGAAATATAATATTAGTTAATACATTTGTACAAGAGTATCCGGCAGAAGCTTAGTTTCTTACATTATGTAGAAAAATATCGGGTCTGTTATCGTGTTACGTTTATCGATATAGCTCCATCCCTATCAGTTTCTCCGACTCTGGTATTATATAACCGCACAAGGTTGTAAACGACACATTTTTTAAATTAAATAATGCATACATAATGTAAAAAAAAACGCTCGCACAAGTTTTCACAGGAGCTGTCATTGAGAAAATAAAGAAATGGAAATAGTATAAGTGATGTTTGTATGTATTAAATAAAATATGTACAGATTACTATTTATTTCGTTTCAAAGTTAATAAGTTGGGGCATACCATTGTTTTGTTATTTTTTTTGGATTCGTATATAAATTATACAGAAACCTAATTTTTTTTAAATTTTCTTGTCATGTTTTTGTAAACCATGCCTCACGATACGAATGTCTAGCTATGCGCCTATGATGTTAGGTGGATACCAAGCAAAACAATAATGCATTTAGTTAGTCGATGCGATGATAAAATAAATTTCGCCCTGCATTGAGATATTGAAAACAAACAAAAAAACAGACAAAACTAACAATAATAGACTACAATATTACAACAACAACTAACTATCTAAATGGTGAATGACTTTACAGTAAAATATTATATAATTGAATACGTAACTAATAAAAATTGCTAAACTATAGTAAGATTAATTTAAGTGCGATTTAACAGTTACTGTTTAGGGTTGAGGTGTCTACAAAAGAGTTTTTAAAAAATCGATTAATAGGAATGAAATAGTTTCGATTACTCAATTCTAATTAAAGGTATAGATTTTATGATAAGAGAAATAGATGATAACCGATGCATTAAAGCATAGAATTAACGATCATTTCAACTTGCCAAACAAATATTTCAACTATTTTGATAGAGTTTAAGCTTTGTTCAACGCCATCTAGTTTCGAATGAAATATCTTTAAAAAAAAAAAGAAACGTAAAGCCCTCACTAGGTCTTCTGTCTGACTAAAAATATATAAAAATACTAAACGTTGAAATATGTATTAATAATATTTATTCACTTTTTGGATTATTTTCTTTGTTAATATACGATAATTCTTGTCTAAATGAATGCCGTAAAAGAAACTTTCTAAACGGACATAAAAATCAATTGGATAAATATGCACTTAGTTATTCCCTTGTATAGCGACGATTTCTGAATTTAAATCGATTTGTCTCTACCTCAGTAACGATTATAAAGTAGCAACACTACATTCAATCAACAATTTTACTGATTGATTGTAGGACGTAAATGCTTTACGTCACTGTTTTATGTTTGGTAAAATTTTTTGCAAAGTTACGTTACGTTCTATGACCAGCTGTCAAATCGCACTTCTTAAATTAATCTAACTATAAACTAAGAACGAATGACTTAAAAAATGTACATCTTCACAATGTCTCATAAATGTAAACAAAGAACTGTCATTGTTAAGATGACTGGTCAATGGTTGGCAAATTTTTTCGAAGTTAGTAAGTAATATTTCCTAATAAAATTAAAATAATATAAAAAAAAATCCAGCAAAAACGACAAAAATCTATGATTATATATTGTAGGAACTTGTGATCCAGTGGCACTCGTTGGTCGTTTAGTTATGCTACTTTCGGCATATTCGACATATTACCCGAGGGATTAATATGTGTGAAATATTACCAAAAACATGTTTACGTTATTTATTTAAATGTACTTGTATTGTAGTAATCTTTGTTTGTTTCTTTCTTTAATATTAACATACTGTTGGATCAAGAATCCCATAGTAACTCTCATAAAATATTGCCTATTGTGTTATTTACAAGCTTATAGTGTTCTGTTTTCACAGATGTCTCTAACACGCCCGTAGTATTTGTTTTTTTCTTCTTCAATTAAACTTTATAACGTTAATTAATTTTGCATAAAAGCGGAAATTTTTAATTGGCACATGTTTGTTTATAGATTTATATTAATTTTATGGAGCTGTAAATCTTCCTACAAAGGTAAAATAAAATAAATAAAATAATAATTAAAACACCACTGTTTACATTTTATATCTTCCTTCGCGCGTTTTGGCTTGTAAACAGCTTTTTTATTTCGCTCCGTCTCAATAATCAATAACTTTGGTTTTTCTAAACTCATATTGTTGAAATTTGTAATTATAGTTACGTTAGAGTATTATCTATTCTAATATCCTTTCAAATATAGTGACAAGTTACTAGTGACAGTGTTAAAACAAAATACATTTCGAAAATAAGAATAACCGTCCCTGTGCCAGTGACTCGTTGACAAAAACGCGTAAGCGACGCGTATACCGCGGCGCTTAAGCCCTTTTGTTCGCGACCTTTCTTTCGTGACCTTCGCTCGCTACCGGCCGTTGCATGCTGCGTCGCGCCTTCGCTTGGATGCAATAATTCAAATAACTACTAATTAACAACTAATTAAAATGGCACCGAATAACGGTAAATGTGCGAGTTGTTCTAACCCTATAGCTAACAAAGAATTTGTGACTTGTGCAGTGTGTAAGAAAAAGATCGACATTGGCTGTGCAAAAATTACATCAAATCGCTTCTACAGCTATTACTCAGCCGGTTCAGACCGAAAAAATAGCTGGCATTGCTCTTTGGAATGTACTAATAAAGGGTCAAAATCTAATGCTGTAATTAAAACACCGCAACTCCCGCCAAACCTCAACTCCTGTGCCATTGCTGCTCAATCAAACACAAGCCCGGATGTTGACGAAAATTCATTCAATTCCATCGAGAATTCCAACATAACAACAAGGTCTAAACGCAGTCAAATCTCCCAGTTAGCCAACGCTTTTAACGAATTATCAACTTCACCGGATTCAAAAACTGCGACAGATCGTACTTTTCTCATTACTGAGGAGCACTTAAGAAATATTGTGTATGAAGAACTGCATAAAACCATTAAACAACATGTGACGGCTGAACTTAAAAGCATCACGGAGCAGTTTAGTGGTGTTAAGGTATCCATGGACTTCTTTAATACACAGTTTGAAGACATGAAGAATAAATTGGATGAAAAGAATGCCATAATAAATGACCTGCAGGAAGACAATAATAAATTAAAAAGTACAGTACAAGAATTATCAAATCGTCTTAACCTGGTCGAGCAAAACTTAAGAGAGACAAACATTGAGATCAACGGTATTACAGAACATAAAGAAGAAAACTTAAATAACACTATCTCCCAATTGGTGAAAGTAATTGGAGAACCGATAGCTCCTGAGGATATAGTTCACGTGACACGAGTAGCGAAACTTGTCAAGGATAATAATAGACCACGCACCGTAGTAGCTAAACTACGAACATCGCGCCATCGTGATGCTGTTCTCGCGGCCACCGCAAAATTTAACAAGAGCAATCAGCAAGATAAACTTAATACTAAGCATCTTGGTCTGGGTGGAGCTCGTAGTCCCGTGTTTGTGGCTGAACATTTGTCCCCTACGAATAAAGCTCTGCATGCGGCGACACGTTTGAAGGCAAAGGAGTTAAAATATAAGTTTATTTGGATACGCAACGGTCGCATCTTTGTACGCAAAGATGAATTCAATGAGTCTAAATTAATTAGAAATATGGACAGTTTGAGTTTACTCATTTAAGTTTTCGTTTAATCAAAAATGATGTGGCATATTATACCTAAAAATTCGATTTTATGTACTATCAAAATGTCCGTGGTATTCGTACCAAAACACAAGATGTCCTTAAAAATATTCTTTGCAATGATTATAAAATAATAGTTTTTACAGAGACTTGGTTAAACGATAGTATTTTGGACAGCGAATTTATTGATACGCGTTATTTAGTTTATCGTAGAGATCGATGTTGTACCAAGGAAACTAAGGTTGATGGCGGTGGTGTGATGATAGCTGTGTCTCGTGATATACCTTCTAGTCGTGCTAAAGAATGGGAATGTTTTTGTGAAGACATTTGGGTAAACGTTAAACTTAAGGTAAATGGGAAAAGTCAAACTATTTCAATATGTGCTGTTTACTTGCCGCCACCAGCTAAACTAGAGCATCAACAGAAGTTTCTAGATAATGTTGATATAATTTTAAACCAAAGTGATAATGTCATAATACTAGGTGATTTTAATTTAAGCTTTATTGATTGGCATCGCAGTGGCACACGTCTATTGGCAACTAACTATAACAAAAGTCTCGGCTATTCACTTATTGATTTTATGTCACTGAATGATCTACATCAGATTAACAGTATTACTAATTCTAACAATAAGATTTTAGATCTTGTCATCACTAATATTAGCGGCACATCTGTATCTACAAGCTTAAATTCGATTAGTAAATTAGACCATTACCATCCTAGTATACTTGTATCAATACCGACAAATAATAATTCAACACCAAATTATGGTTCAGTAAATAGCCGCAGTGATTATAATTTTTATAAAGCCGATTATAATAGTATTAACTTGTACCTGAAAAACATTAATTGGACTGATTTGTTACATAATTGTAGTGATGTTAACTGTATGGTATCGTCTTTTTATAGTGTTCTTAAACAAGTGATTAGCGAATTGGTTCCTAAACGCAGGTCTAAATTACAGAAATATCCAGTCTGGTTCACCAAAAACTTGATTAAGTTGATTAAAGAAAAATATAAGCTTCGTAAACGGTTCAATAAATACCAAAATCCACGTGACAAATTCGAATACGACTTACTACGAGAACGGTGCCATAAACTATATGATACATGTTATAGCACATACACTCAATCAATGGAAACCAATATCAAAAGGAATCCTAAATTGTTTTGGAGCTACATTAAAACTAAGCGAAAGAATTTAGCTTCTATTCCTGATTCTATGAAAATGAACGACGAAGTTGTTTCAAATAAGTCACAAATCGCGGATCTTTTCGCTAAACAGTTTTCTGTGGTTTATTCTTCTACCAGTATTTCAAATATCAATACCACCCATCACTTACCTGATCAATCTCACAGTATAACTACTTCAGTAAAGTTTTTAGAATCTGATATTCATAAGCAGATAAAAAGACTAGACGCACAAAAAGGATCCGGTCCTGATAATATACCTCCACTTTTTATTAAACATTGTAGATCTGCTCTTACGTTACCCTTAAAGATAATTTACAATTACTCATTAAAAACAGGTCAATTTCCGGACGAGTGGAAGAAAGCGAGAATTGTACCAATTTACAAGAAGGGTGATGTATGCGACGTGGCAAATTATAGACCAATATCTATCTTATCGTGCTTTGCTAAACTATTCGAGTCACTTATCTACCCTATTGTTTACCGTCAAGTTAATATTTCCTTGTCTGATTTCCAACATGGCTTTAGAAGTGGTCGATCTGTGGATAGTAATCTGGTTTCCTTTGTATCTGAAATAGCTGCAAAGCTTGACGCAGGAGCACAGGTCGATGCAATTTATACTGATATGTCTAGTGCATTCGACAAAGTCAATCATGTCATTCTGCTTTCTAAGCTAAAGGCATATGGTATTTGGGATAACTTATTACAATGGTTCAGTTCATATCTTAGCAATAGACCGCAATCAGTTGTCGTCAATGGATCTCAATCACAAGTTTATTATGCTAGATCAGGTGTTCCGCAAGGCTCCCATTTAGGCCCTATATTATTTTTAATTTTTATCAATGACATAGTTACCCACATAAAGCACAGTAAAATCCTTCTTTTTGCCGATGATTTTAAGATATATAAATGCATAAACAGTTCCGAAGACGTTTTAGCTCTCCAAAATGATTTAAAAAGTATGGCAGAATGGTGCTTACATAGTATGGTCCTCAATCCAAAAAAATTTTTCCAAATATCATTTACAAAAAAAATTAATCCCATAGTTTATTCATACCAAATAGATGGTGAATCACTGACTACAGTCCATGAAATCCGTGATTTGGGAGTAACTATCGACAGCAAACTTAAATTCACAGCACATGTAGATAAAATTGTTAAAAAATCAACAAAAATGCTGGGTTTCATAAAACGAAATACTCGTGACTGTAAACATCCAAATACAAAAATTATTCTTTATAATTGTCTTGTCCGTTCTCGTCTTGAATTTGCATCAGTTGCTTGGAGTCCAGTGTACAATGAGCCATCGCAGCGGTTGGAAAGCGTACAACGTGCATTCACAAGACACCTTGCCTTTGTCTCACCCGGCATCTCTTATAGATGTCCCTACAATCACAGACTTAAATATTTCAAAATATTGACTTTACGAAATCGCCGTACTATAGCTGACCTATCTTTTCTGCATAAATTACTAAGTGGAAACATTTCTTGTCCATCTGTACTCGACCTAATAAGTCTTTCCGTCCCATACAATTATCCTAGGCATCGCATCACCAAACTGTTTAGCATTTCTCCGTGTCGCACTAATCTGGGTTTCCACTATCCTACTGCTAGGATGTCATCTTACTATAACTCTATGTGCGTTAATGAACCAAATCTGGATATATTCAATGATTCTTTAAGCACTTTTAGAAATAAACTTCGGAAACTGTTACCATCTAATTAGACTTATTTTTTGTTTTTTGCAACCTATTTTTAAACATATTATGTATGGATTGGTTATTGTAACGGAAGTTGAATTTAAGTTGAAGTTATGTTATTATTTATTTTATAAATTAATGCTTTTTATTATATAGTATAAAAAACTATAAAAGCTGTGTATACCTATAATAGGCGTATATATATATATATATAAGATTTAAAAAAATGTAAAGTACTTATAAGGGATTTTGTATATATGCTGTTGGTGTACCTAATAAACAAATAAACAAATAAATATATATCATTTCAGCACCAATGAAGATTGTGAGGTGAAATAATTCATATGTTGCAATTTCTTTAGCCCAAAGCTTTGCTTCCAGAATATGCTAGGCGCAATAAAACAAGTTGGCGTAGTTAATTTAATTTTTTTAAATTTTATTCTAAGGTTCATACAGATTATGTTTTCTTTTAAAGCTATTTTTAACTTTACTACATTTAAAATACCAAGTACAGAGAATCACATTAACTTAGTTTCTAAAATAAAGAATTTTAGATTGTTTTACAAAAATACAAGTTGGTAAAAATACTACGTTCTAAATACACAATAATACTTAGTGTGTGAATTTACCAAGTAAAACTTCTGATTGATAATGCAAATAGGTAAAGTGGTCTTCTGAAAAAAAATTAAATTGTTAAAGAGACGTCAATATTGATATTATAACCTAAAACCCGCAAATGACATGCCGGAGTGACATTGTAGGTAGCCTAGCTTTAGGTCTATTAGATAACATGACCTCAGTATTTTTATCAATAAGAATATATGACATGTGGGGACAAAACTCAATTCATAAGTTTAACATTTTTTGATAACCATTTTTATAAAAAAAGCGTTATCTTAATGAAAAAAAGATGTATGACAACTTGCCCCCAAGTACGTGCCTAAATTATTTTAAATAAATGCCAAAACCTAGTTCTGGGTGACATTTTCCATCCTTTTTCAGTTTTAACGATTTTCTACATAAACAACTCAATTAACATGCTTTCGTTACTTGTCTAATTAAAACAAGATACTAATATCAAAAACAAGAAAATACTTCTGAAACTATTAACGGCACTTAGCGCTTCAAATAACGCTTGAAATAACCCGCCCACTGTTATCCCTTAGTTTGGAGCTAGATAATAACTTAACAGTGAGTGTGAGAGTGATAAAAACTCAAAAACCATGATGACTACGATGTTTTTGTGATGGCCTCATAAGAAAGGCCTCATACGGATGAGGAGATTCGCAATCGAACCAGAGTGATGTGGCAATGGGCAGGGCACATAGCTCGAAGAAGAGATGGCCGTTGGGGTAGTATGATGCTCGAGCGGCATCCACGTCCCGGAAGATGCAGTGTGGGTAGACCCCCCACAAGATGGACCGATGCTGAAAATCGCCGGAACGCAACGGATGCGGTCTGCACAATATCTTATGCGGGCGGGTTCTTCCCTATCGGCCGGTGTGGAGCTCCTTGGGGGTGGATTTTGTCCTGCAGTGGACGTCTTTCGGTTGAACGAACGATATATTTATAAGAACGATAGAAATAAATTATAGAAAATGAGGTTTCATAGATGTTTGATGGGAAAAAATTATAGTTTCTCATTCATAAAAGTAATTTTGCAGTATTAAAATACCTAACGCAAAAATATTCTCCTACGTGGATGACACTACCGCAGTCTTCTACGGTAAGTCTTGGAGTGAACTTAAGTCAATTGCTTAGAATGGCTTGTCTTTAATTGCTCACTGGCTAAAACATAACCTATAAATTATACTACATAACATTAAATGCTGCAAAAACCAATTATATCTGTCACACCCAACCCAATGAAGATTACCAACTAATCTATTTTTTGGGTTGATTACATAAATGTTATTTTGTATATAATATTTGTGACTGCCCCATTACAACCAAAGTCATGCGATGGCTAGATCCCGGGTTAACTCGTGAACGGGTGCCGTTTATAGATGAAAGGACTCGAGGTTTTAAAGCTCTTTGAAAGGAACTCGACTCAAGTCATACGGTTAACAACTCAATGAGTCTTTGAACCCTGAACCCCTGAAGTGTCATTTGAGTCCAAGTCTGGGACTCGAGGCCTATTTTAAGACGAGGCCATTTTGAAATGACTCCAAATTTTAAACGACTCAGTCTCAACGAAAAGGTTCGAACCTTTTAATACGACTCGGTTCGCGGGAGTCTTGAACAGAAGTAGTGAGAGCATGGTTATGGCTGACACGTTCGTGAGGCTTGGTATATCGTTGAGGATAACCTGGAGGAAATTAAAATCAGTTGAAGCCAGGTTGAATCACGAAATATACCTTGAAATCTTAAAAACTGCCCTTCTTGCAAAATACAGTAGTGAGCAGTACCTATGGCACGTATAAATAAACCACATCCAATTCATGCATTATCTCAAGAAGTGAGATATATGTTATTACTATGGGTAACTATGGTTGGACCCCGCGTTTACTCGAGAACGGGTGCCGTTCGAGAGTGTTCGTCGTTTGTATACTTGGGGGGAGGGAGACTTGCCGAGCTAACACATGCTGATAAGAATAAATTTGTATCTATAGACATAAAGAGACACTGTAAATTTATTTTGAAAAAATATGTGCCCGTGAAGTTTCTTGCCAAATCTTCTTCAAGAAGGATTTTCCAAACTGGTCACGTTTTATTTGACGTCAATAAGAACAAGTAATTGTCAATGTTGAGAAATAAATATTTGGATTTGAATTTGAATGCACACCAAATATTTAGAAGTAATATTGGATCACAGGTTTTTCTGGTATCCACCTTGATTCAATGCCCAGTAAAATCAGGAAATAAATCTGGATTTTTAAAATTTCAAGTTACGGACATTATCACGCACCGATACGACTTTACTGAATAAAATACATTATGTTGCTCTTGTACAATCGGTTATAACTTAATGCTTACCTGTATGGGGTGGAGCAGCCAAAACTTAATTTCTAGACGTCGAAGGAGCGCAAAGAGTTATGTAGGTAATTTAAACAGTTAGGTTTCCAACTGAAAAGCTTTTTGAAATAAGCAAACTGCTTTCTGTCAGAAAGCTTTATATAATTATAAGTGTCCTTAGAAAACATAAACTTTTACCCTGTGATAAAGACAAAATAAATAAAAGAAGTAAATTTCATGTAGCTCAACCTCCCAAAATTAAAACTACATTTGCGAGTATGCAATTTCAAAATCGGTCCGCAATGTTTTATAATAAAATCAGTAAAATATTAAATATTTATCCAACAATCATGAATGCAAAAAGGTGATTACCGAATGGATCAGTAAATTAAATTATGAGGAATCTGAAAAATTATTACTTAAATAAAGAAAATGACCATAGCCAAACTAAGTTTTAAATTTGGATGCAACACACATAAATACCTACAACACAAATACACATACAAACACACACAAATTCACGCATAAACACATAATCACTCACACACATTACACATTCATTTAAAAAATTGTATTCCCTATGCCATGTTTAATACTTATTTTTTAATTATTTTTTTATTTTGTGAACGTATATTGAAAAGGCAACATTTACCAAGTCGAATATAAAATTAATGTTGCAAAATTTATCGTCTAGGAGTAATTCAAATAAAAATTTAACAATAAATTCAAATTTATGTAACGCCTTGTTCTTATTTTTTTTTATCTATTGTTATGGAAGAGTGTTCTAGTATAGGCCTGAAAGTCTAAAAGAAGATTCCAAGCATCCAAATTGTATAACTTAAAACTTGGCACTGAAATAAATATTATTATTTTTATAATTGTTAGTACTTTAAGTTAGGAAAACATCAAATGTGTGCAGGAAATAAATCTTATCAAACAAACATCTAAATAAACACATTACTTTGACATGGCTGCAGGGTGACAATGTACTAGTCGATATTTCGCAGGCGTATTGCATAATAAGTTTTTATTTCAATCAGCTAGCTGAATTGTTGAACACTTTTTGCTTTTCAGTAATCTTTAATTTTCAAATCGCAGGACTACTTTATATTTAACTATTTTACAAATTGGCTAGCAGATTTTCTAAGTGGTATCATTTTACAAAACAGCTAGCTAACAGTTTGTTTTACAACCAACTTACTAAAGACACAATATGATACCTTATTTATGTCTCATGTGTAATTTCCAAACAACACTTATTAATGAAATATAAGTCAACGAACTATCTCCTATGGGTGAGTACCCATGGCCATTATGAATTTTGAGAGTATACCTAAGTGGTTGTAGACACGGATTCTTCCGACGCATTGGAACGTTCAAAAACAAAAGATAGTTTCTTTTTGTCTATGTAACTAAACTATTGAATAAAACTTCTCGGTATATTTATAGTGCTTTATTTGGCCAAAAACTCACGGAATGCGTGTCAGATAAAGTGATATCATAAACTTATTCAAATAAATCAATTTCGTTCATAACTAAACGAAGGTCCCTTTCCAACAACATCTGCATTTTGTATCTGTTCTTCTCTATCTTTCATATCCTTCTGTCCTTGTTCCTCGTACCGTTCTCCATTACTCTGCAGTTGACTGTTGATATCTTCGCCAGTCCTATTGCCTCTCTCTCCGTAATCCTGGTTATTGTTGTTAGAGTTACTGTAATGTTCTCTGTCATTTTCTTCTCTGTTTTCTAGTTTTTCCTTGTTGGCCTCGTAGTCTTTTTGTCCTTGGTCATAGTTGTTCTGTTGCTGGGTTTTTTGGTATTCCTTCTCGTTTTCGTAGTTTTGTTGATTTTTCTCTATGTTTTTTTCTCTGGAATCATAACGGAATATTATTATGTAAATGAAATAAAAAGTTATAGACGGCCTCAGATTGTAAAATTTTCATGCATTATTCACCCGAGGTCCCGAATAGAGATGGATGAACATTTGTGTGGCATACATAGGTTTATTTGTTGTTTTGTTTTATTTTTACTGCACGTATGTTTATGCTGGAATATGATATCTCAGTTCTTTATATGATCCTAAGTATAAAATAGTACATTTTGCTACCGAAAAAAGTATATATCTACATCAATTATGTAGTCCTAATGATTTTCAGATTATAACCACCAATAACTTGTTTTCAAATCAAAGACAATGCAAAAATACACATCGTAAATGTCTGATATGAGGAGTCCTCGCGGGATATTATTACCTACTACTATAACCGATATCATGAGTATAACATATTTTGAAAGTCAACATTTACCTCTCCCTGTCCTCTTCATATTGCGCTTCATTCTTCTCTCTTTCTCCTTCCCAGTACTCCATCTCATTCTTTCCCCTATCCTGGTACTCCTCGTTATTAGAGTCAGCGTTGTAGTTGGGGGTTTCTATCTCCATTTTGTCTGGCGAGCGAGGAAGTCTCCAGGCGGAGGTAGTCACCGCTGTCAGAGGAAGAGCGATAGCTGAGATGAGATTTAGCAGCATTGGTTATTTGTATATTTCGTGTATGATCTATTTTTAAGTTTTTTAGTATCAGCTTGAAGTATTAAATTAAATTAATTAACAATGTAGTTTGTCCTAAATGTGAGAACTTTACTTGTCAACGTTTTATTGAGTTTTGTTTAATATTCATGATTTTTTTTTATATTTACTATCGCTTGTCCTAAATAACATATTTTCTCTAAAGAAAGAGTTCGAAATGTGAATAATTTTATTGATTTTATTGTTAATAATAATAATACCTATATAATACCTATATAGTTCAGTTTGGAAAACGATATATACTGGTCAAGCAACATTGTTACGTACCTTGGGAACTTGTTATGTAAAAATAAAAAAAAACTATTAATAATAAAAAGCAAATCAAAATTACAAGCTAAATTCACCTTAAGGTACCTACTTCTACAATAGTCAAAATAAGAAACTAACATATGAACACAAGCAACATTTTTCTTCACTGTCCAGTCTCAAACAAAAGTTTTTCATAGTTAGTTTCTGAGACGTGTTTCATTTTATACAGTGAAAAATAGTTGTAGCAAAAAAATAGTTACCAAAGACAGCAAACAGGAAGATACACCACAACTTTGTAGAAACCATCTTAACGTTTTGTAATGTCGCTGAACAGTTGTCATTTATATACACATCGCTGCAATCTACAAACCTTTTTAGTTGTAAGTAATTAATATAATTGCAGGATTTACAAACTAAAAGTATGATAGCAAACACGCCACCTGACTCAAAATCATTCTTTCCTTATGTACGTAGATACATAAATACATCATAAATAGCACTTTTAGCTTTTTTGTTTGTATTTAAAAATATCTAAATATTCAGAAAGCTTGCATTTTTTATATTACAATTTCTTCTAATTATATTCCTCTTGCGTATGATATAACTGATGTAAGATATACCTAACTACCTCTAAATATAAATATAATAAATTGTTATTCCTTAAATTGTTTATAGTCGTGACACAGACCAAGATAGTAAAAAATTTTTTTTTTGGCCCTTTTTTAGATTTTGTTCCAGAACCACCATCTGAAAATTTTTGAAATACTTAATACTCACACTCACACATTTAATAAAAAACGAATAAATTTAATAATAAAAATGTAAATATAGACAAACTTGGAAACTTAATAGGCAAAGCGATGACGGTAGATATTAGACATAAACGTACACTGATAAAATCCGGCACCTGCGGATCGGCAGCATTTGTTGACCGGCAAGAAATGAAATATTTATTTCTGAACATTGACAATTATTGATGTCAAATAAAGCGTGACTCTACCACCAGTTCGGAAAATCCTTCGTGAAGAAGAACTGGCAAGAAACTTCACGGGTATCTTTTTTCAAAATAAATTTACAGAACATCTCTATATCTCTATACGAAATTATTTTTATCCAATTGTGTTAGCTCGGCAAGTCTCCCTCCCCCAAGTATCCAAACGACGAACGTCCACAAACGGCGTCCGTTCACGAGTTAACGCGGGATCCAGCCATCGCCCTCCTCAACCATATTAGAGGGAAGTGAGCGACTCATCACCCGACGCTACCATAAGGAGGCCAGCCTGAACCAGCTACTACACATATGCGGCAAGCGCCGAATGGGTAGCCCATTCTGATTTTGCTCAGGTTGGTTTTTTGTATCATCTCTTCAAAATCCGAACGGCAATTGCCGGGCGGAAGTAATCCCGAACGTTTATCTACACATATCCCACTTTGGCAGCGTCGATTGATGCCAGTCCAAATATATGTGTAGCACTTCTAATAATAAATAAATAATAATAAATCCCCAGACAACACATCAACTGTGCGGCCCCAAAGTAAGCAGAGCTTGTGTTATGGATGACCATACAGCGAATGGGGGGGGGGAACCCCGGATAAACATACATATATAAATATAAATAAATATTTCTAACAATCACACCACATTATCTAGCCCAAATTTAGTATGATTAAGAACTCGTGTTATGGATACTAGATAACGGATAAATAAACTTAAGACATATAATAGGTCTTTACCTATGAAACTGCCGTTTTGCCGTACTGGCCATTTCAAATGAAAATATTTTTTTTTTTGACTGATAATTCTAATTTCAAATTAATTTTATTTCACAAACATGGAATTCTTTTTCTAAAATCGTCATTTGTTTAATAGTTAGTGTTTGGTTTTCAACGCATTCGAACATTTTTCGTCATCATGGATAAGTTAAAAATTCGAGTAATTATGGAGTATGAGTACCGTCGTGGCAGCAAAGCGGCACAAGCGGCACGCAACATCAACGACGTTTACGGAGCGAACACTACAAACGAACGCACCACCCGTTATTGGTTTACCCGCTTCCGTTCTGGAAATTTTGACCTGAAAAATGAACCCCGTGGTCGTCCAAAAACTTTGGTCGACAATGACGAATTAAAGGCAATTGTGGAAGCTGATGAAACTCAATCCACGGCTGAATTAGCAGCAGCTTTCGACGTTAGCATCAAAACAATATTGGTCCATTTGCGTTAAATTGGCAAGGTAAAAAAGCTTGACAAATGGGTACCCCACGAACTCAATGACCGCCAGCGCGAAGTACGCGTGGAGACGTGCCTTGCACTGCTCAGCAGGCATACAAATGAAGGAATTCTGAACCGCATTGTTACTTGTGACGAGAAATGGATCCTGTTTGACAATCGTAAGCGCTCAACAAGTTGGTTGGACCCTGGTTCAGCACCCAAACAATGACCTAAACGAAAACTTACCCCTAGAAAAGTGATGGTCACTGTTTGGTGGTCTAACGCGGGTGTAATTCATCACAGCTTCTTGCCAAACGGGACAAGCATTACTGCAGATGTGTACTGTGAAGAACTGAACACAATGACGGAGAAGCTCGCTCGTCTCCAACCAGCTTTGGTCAATTGTTCGGCTCCACTGCTCCTGCACGACAACGCGCGACCTCATACTGCACAGCAGACGGTCTCCAAGCTACAAGAGTTGGGGTTGGAAGTTCTCCGTCATCCGCCGTACTCACCAGACCTTGGGCCTACAGACTTCTACTGTTTCCAGAATTTGGATAACTTCTTGGCGGGAAAAAAATTCAATACCCGAGAGGCAGTACAAAATGCCTTTGAAGAATTTGTTGCCTCCCGTCCAGCTGATTTGTTCAAGAAAGGCATCAATAAGCTACCAATGCGTTGGCAAAGATGCATTGATTGCATGGGTGATTATTTTGATTAATAGAAATAAAAAATATATAAAAAAATTACGCTTCATTTATTTCGTGAAAAACGGCAATTTCATAGGTAAAGACCTAATATAAAGACACATAGATTTTTTTTATATATAAATATTAGAAATAAACTTAAATAAACATACATACACATCCATGATTAGAGAGCAAATATAATATAATATCTGCTCCTACCAGGATTCGAACCTCTGGCATGGAAGGCAAGGCTACTTACCTCCACACCAAACCGGGCGTCAAACAGGATAGGAAGGAAATATCAACAACCATGACCCGCGAACAAACATTTATGTTCATCACACAAATGAATGCCCCAGCCAGGACTCGAACCTGGGACCTCCGGCGTATTAGGCAGGGCTACTAACCACTACGCCACTCGGTCGTCATTCTAATGTACTAGGTTTCACGAGCGTTCCTTGAGTTCCGCTCAAAGGGAACGAACCGCCATTGCAATAACTGGAACAAAGGCCATTTACCTGAAGCCTACGGTCGCCAACGCATCATTTGTTGAAATAACAAACCCAGTTACTATTAGTTAATAAAACAGCAACGACTAACGATAATTAGGATCGCGGGCTAGTTTGCCGGCTATGATTGAACTATAATGTATCTCTACATACTTGTAGAAACTTCTTTATAATAACCTCTGTAAGGTCTAATTTTGAATTAGGTCTTATTTAATTGACTACGCATCCGCTACATTTATAATCTGTGCTGATACTGCGTGGGAATATTGGGTGTCTGTCGTACGACTCTATCACAATATTTGGATAATCAAGAAGGTTATTTATCGAGTGTCTGGTTTGTAGTTTCATTGGTCACGAGTATTCTGGTGAAGCTTAATTAAACACGTGTTTTTCTGTACCAATTATTTGAATTCAGGGCAGTTTTTGTGAGGTCGTTTTATGTGTTACTTTTATCGAAATTAAGTAATTTTTTTATAGTACTATACGCAGGTTTAATAAACATAAATTAGGTAAGACAGTTATTATGCTAAAATAGGCAAAATGTATCATCTGCCCCATTTAAAATGTAATTCAGGCGCAGTGATTTAGATTTCTTTCTTTCTTTTTTTTTCAACAACTCCCAAAGGTCCCACGAAAAAAGATTTTTTTTTAATTTGCAAACAATACACTTATGTGAGAGAGCTGCACTAGACCAGTGGTTAATAAAGTGCTATCTTCTTGATCTATAAACTCGCTTTTAACTTTGTGGAAATCTTCGGTACCACTCTATTAGATTATTTGGATAGTAAATTGTTATTTAACGAGCGTCTGATTGTAAATTCGCTGTTTACAATTATGCTACTGTGGCTACATTAACCACGGTTTGAGCCGTTCCAATTGATCCAGTGACCAGTTTCAATTTAAGGAGTTTTTGTGAGGTGCATTCAGAATCTCAAGCAGATTAAGGTACATTAAAGGTTATTCTGCGAAAATAGGCAAACTTACACTTTGTCCTAATTAATATGTAATTGAAAAGCTAATCAGTTTTATTTTCTTTTATCTATGCCCTTCTTTTAAATATAAAGTTTTATGTGATACCCGAGGAAAGAAATTCAGTGGAGCAGTAGCGCTGGTGTCAGTACCTCAGGGTCAAAGGTACCGCTTAGTTTTTTAAGCTTAGGTAAATTAAGCTGACTACTCTAAATGTGAAAGAAAACCAGACGAGAAAACTGTATCTAAGGAATTATTTCGAAGGCATGCAAAACGTCTCCCAACCCCCAGTAGCCAAGTGTGGTGGACTGTGAATTGCCTGAAAAGTTTTTTCTGTTGGTTGGTGTCCGCGCAGCGAGATTATTTAGACTGAATAGTCCAGGGAATTTTAGTCCTGAGTTAGACTTTATTCATTATTTGGAGAACCAACAGCTTTGTTACACAGGAATGTACAATCGTGGAGAGCCAATTAAAGGTCCTCACGTTTAAAAATATCTTAGAAAAACTATGTTTAAAATTCATCTTAAATAAGTAGGTAATTATACAATTAAAAAAACAAAAACATTACAGAAATTAATTTAGTATGGTACTAATTATCTGTATCGAAAAATAATCTGCTTATCCGCCGCCTTGCCACAGGAACGCTGGTACAAAAGAGGTCAAGATCTGTGCGCTTGCACAGTTTATTGAAATTGTTGCTTACTCGCCATGCGTATGAGTTCTGCCTAATAATTGGTTGATACCATAGGAACGTTTATAAGTGAGTATAATCGAGTGCTTTTTTGTGGGACATTCAGTTTTAGTTCGGAAAAAAGGTTTGGACACTTGACATGGCCTGACATTATTTGCAGAACACATGTGAGTTCTGCTATTTCGCGCCTTTTGGAAAGTGTTAGAAGATGACATTTCTTGCATATATTTAAATAGTTTTCAGATAAGTATGGGATTCGTAGACGATAGCACAAGTATTTAATAAATTTGGATTGGAGTCGTTCAATTCTTGAGATATACTTATGGTAACGGGGATTCCAAATAGTTGAGTTCATTCCAGGCCCTCAATAAGCTTTTTGTTTCAGTACTTTACGCAAAAAATGACTATACCTTAATTTTTATAACATTTTATAATAATTACTAAAAAGAAAGTCAGAACCAAATTATGTAAATAAATATATAAAAGACATAAAAGCAAATCAAGGAATACTTAACTGCGTGCATCTTTACCGACACAGACAGGGTTCTCGAACCATAGGTTAATCATTATGCAAAAAGAAATACTTGAGGTAATCTTTATGATTTAAAATAGATGACAAAGATATTCAGTTGAATAAATTACTTTTAAAAATGTCGAAATTATAACATATTAAATAATATCACTAAAAATATATTTATGTCAGTTTTATAGTCAAATATTTTATTTTTGTGCTTTTTATTTGCTTGGGTTTATGTGCGAAATTATTTTCTTTGATCGGCAACCCTCAATAAAAAAAAACATTCGCTCTGTTTTTGTGCAACAAGGGAATGCAGCCTGCTTACTAATGAGATAGCAAACTAACACAATCAATAATTAATTAGTAGTTAATTGTTTATTTTTCCTATTTTTCCCTATTAAATGAAGTAAAAAATATTTTTAGATTAAAGAATTTGTGGTGCAATACAGTATAGTTATTATAAGTTTATTCTACTGGTGGCTATTTTAACACTAAACAATAAAATAACTAATTAGTATTTAGCTCAAGTGATTATAAAATATGGTATTAACCTTATTGATTATTATAATAAAAATAATTATAACTATATATTTTACTGAAACATAAGTGGCCGACGACATGAACATTTTGAACTCAACCCTTTGGGAAGCATACTCAAGGTTGCTTCTGAGAAATACACAGATTAGTATTTTAAACGTTTTCGCGCGCTTGAAATCTCCCGACATCCGCAAAGTAAAACCAAGAGCTTTAGATGCTTTAGCAGCGATGGATTCTATGTGTTCGTCAAAAATTAGCTTAGAATCATGGATAATCCTTAGATCTTTGCTTTGCAACATTGCTTTTGTGGAGTAAGTGGCCCCTTAGAGTGTAAGATGTCTGAATTGGTAGTTTTTTCGAAGTAAACGTTGCCACTGAACATTTTGTTCTCGTCATTATTGGCTATGTTTTGTATTTTTTTTAATGTTTTGTTTAATACAAATAATTACAAAACATAGAGAACTTAGTTGTCAAAATACACATGAAGCATTTTCGGATTTTGCATATTCTCACGACTTCTTCGTATAAAGTACTATTCTATTAAACTCTATTTAAGTTATCATTGATTATGTAAACATATATGTGCATAAACAGTACACATAATAATTTTTTTAATTACTGAAATAAAATAACCATGTGTCATATTATTACATAAATCTTTATTATATTTTCCATACGTAAAAAATTCAAAGTAATAATAGTAATAACGGCTGTCGGCGATACATTCATTGGAGAATTGTGTTTTTACTCAATGGGAGCTCACTTCAACATGCAATTAAAACATTTAGAAGGTAACATCTGTGTACACCAACTGGCACAAACGCAATTTATTTTCATGACCCAAATACAATTTATCACACATATTCATGAGTTTCTAATACCTGCAAGTATCGCTGTCGTTTCGCATTAAGTTTGCTTATCTAAGCCTATTCCGTTACGGTTACTTAGTTGTTTCCGTTACAATTTAACTGAATTTTAAGTTAACTAACAAATGTGAGAAGTGAAACATGCGAGTGAAACGTACTGAGAAAATGTCGTGCAAAATACTTACAATTCTAGTTGCGTTTGAGATTTTTAACGGAGGTGTTTGTCAAGGTAACCTCAAATATGTTTACTTTTTTAAATATTAGCATTATAGTAAAAGAATCAATAATAATTTCTTTATTTACCTTTACAATTCACGACATATAAAGAAACTAGAGTTATAGTTTCTACACATATAAGGAAAAATATAAGCAGTAAATTTAAAATAAACTTGGGTAAAATGTGCAAGAACTGGCAGTAATACTTAACTAAATCGCGAATGATAACACAATGCACAAAACGAGTTCCAACCGGCCACGAGATCACTTACCGAACATCTTGTTAATTTGAAATAATCGATATTGTTTACCTACAGAGAGTAACTTTGCGTGGGCAATCTATCACCTACACTGGCGACTAGTTAAATTATAATTAGCTTCAGTGTCTGTCTAAACTCAATGTTAGATTCTGAAATTAGATTCTAAGATAATTCTGTTTTTAAGATTTGTCGGCGCTTGGATTAGTAAGTGTTATTTTGAGTGAAATAAGTTTAGCTTACTAAAAATAAAGAACGTCTATTAATGTATTTGGATTTAAAAGTGAAAGAGTATAAAAATCTAATTTAACTTTTGTTATCCAAATGCTAGAATCTGAAAATTAATTGACTTTAGAAAATGTTTCTGATTTAATTGAATTTGGTTTTGGACGAGTTTTGACAATGACGATATAAAAATAAGTATTTTATGTATTTTCTATACAAATATTATTTTGAGCTATATCATCATTTATTTATTTAATGAGTTTTTAGGAAACTTACAGCTAGGTACATTTTTTATATTCTTTCATAACAACACGTGTAAAACAAGTATTGAAGCTGATGGCTAATTAAAAGATTCCACTTATAGGAAATAGTTTATACTTATAGTTCATGTCAGTAACTTTTCACATACACTGAAATTTTCATTGACGTTAAAGTAATTGCTTATGTAAAAGTAAGGACTTAAGTAATTTTTATTTTATAGTCAAGAAATTGGGTGTAGTATGAAATATCGCCATTCCATCAACTTACCTGTAGCTTAAATACAGTTATAGAAGTTGCAAAATTTTTTGAATTTCAAAGTATATGCTTGCCTCCTTTCAATGGCTAGGATTTAGTTCGAGAAGATTTAAAATTTAATGGATTTCAGAAGCGAATCGCAAACCTTGTTTACGTCTTCTGTTATGTATGTTTAACATAAATTGAGTGATGGTAAGTGGCATTCACACTCATGGACATCATTGGTCTTAGATGTTTTATGTTTTAATATTGAATATAATTATAAAATTGACAAATGAAGCGTTGCCGACCGGCACTGGCTGTTCTTTCCCTGTAATCGAATCGTGACCACGTTAGCGTGATTGCTCTGGTGCTCACATTAGAAAGGAGCGAGATCTTAACAAAAGATAATCTATTTCCACATGCCTATCTACTCTTCTCCTCAAATATTAGTTCGATTTATCATCGTACCAAAATAATAAATACATTTATAACATAATTTTGTATCCTTTTACAGAAACCAACGAGAATGACGGTGAATTTGGAGTAAAACAACCGACTTATGAATATTTACAGGTATTTCGAAACGTTCCAACTTTGTTCGAATTTTTGGTTAATTCCTTGCAAGAAAGACCCGAAATTCTTGAAAAAGACGACATCACAGTATTTAGTCAAGATAGTAAGGTAATCAGCAAAAGAAGTATTGATAAAAGGGATATTAATGAGAAGTCAATTCCTCATACTGAACTTGAAACTCCTGAGCATAATAAAAAGCAAGAAAGAAAAAGAAAACTACCAAATAAATACGGCACTAGAATTAAAAAAGATTTAAGAGTTATTGATGGTGAAGAATTTATTGATAATAATTATTTTAAGAGAGATGGAAATTTTCTCTCTTTAACAGGAATGAATCTTAGACTCTCTTCTAATGAGGTTGAAGAAAATGCACTAAAAGTTGAACAAATGCTGGAAGATTATAACAGAAGCAAACGACATTAATTTTGGATCTTTAGATCTGTTTGTGGTTTTGTTGTTATTTGATTATTTAATAAAGTTTAAGTTCATAAATTTTGTCTGATTTTAGATTAATTTTAGAAATGGACGACGAGATCAGGCTTTTAAAATCAATGCAAATTAAACTTTTGCTAAAACGTTATACGAGATGTAAAATAATTTAAAGACCCGTAAGAGTTTTTAACTCGAGTATTTATTTCATTCATTACTTCAATTTGAACAATAAAATTAATTTGGTTGAGGATAAATTCAAAAACAAAATCAGACTCATCCCGCTTTGAGAAAATTCTTACTTATTTTTTAAATGAGGAAATGAGGTATATTTCTTTCTTTATTTATTGACGCCGTTGCTAAGTAACCTATCGGAGTGTGAATTTTAACGCATAATTATGTGTTGTCAGGAATACAAAGGACTTAAGATTCCTTACTTCAACAACATAGTACCGTTGCATAACAATACGAAGATAAGAAAACTAGTGCGCAATATTAAGGTTATTTTTGAACTAGATTCCAGAGGAACAATTTATATAAGCACTATGCAAGGGGTTCACTAAGAGGAAATATCAAAGTTATATTTTTATTTTATTTTATTTCTTTGGGAAACTTACAGCAGCAAACATATTTAAGATAACATAAAACATAGAAAGCCAATTTACAGATTTCCACTTATAAATACTTAAATATATTACATCTTGTCCTTATATCCAAATTCAAAGTTAAATTCAAGCCAAGTTAATTTTTAAGAGTCACTGAAGTATTTCTTATTAGACTGATTTTTAAACTTTAAAAAATTAAAGTTTAAACAAAACAGGTCAAAATCATTGTTGTTTGGTGTTAAACTAAAATGGTTAAGTGTTTGTGGAGGTCTGATACAGAAGGAGTTCTTACGATAATTTGTTTTTACAAGCAGTACGTGAAAGAGTGGAGTTTGCAAAATATTAGAGTTACTTTTGTTAAGATATCGACTGAGGTGGTACTACCGTTTTTACCGCAGTAAGCTACCACGTTTTCGCGATCGTGGTCCCGATAAAGTGAACAAACAACCAATGCAATCACGAGAACAAAAGCAATCCTAATTCCTAAGTTGGCAACGCATCATCATTAATCAATAAAGCACCAACTGCAATATGATTATTTATTGTAATTGTTTGCGCGGGCAATGGACACGGATGTGGGTTTCCATCGGGAGCACCGCGTTTTTGGTCGCCAGCTACAGGAACAGGACTCACACTAGATATTCCACTCTAGTTGTCAAACGTCAGACCTTACAACACAAGCATCAGAGTGGAATACTTAGTAATTTATGTATAAACAACCTTAGCAACTCGCCGAGGTTTTAAAGTTAAAACTGCTTAAGTAAGCATTACACTAGAAATTTTGTACGCACTGCACGACGCAGCGCACGCACAACGCAGCAAATGTAACAAAGCAAATTTTGCAAAGTTAGGGTAAATTTGTTATTTCTCTACATTATCGACATTTCTTTATCTAAGATATTTATCATATTCATATAAAATATGAATATGATAATTCTCGGGTTCTTCTCAGGTTCATAAAGTTTATTAGTTTCTTATGCCCTAACGGCTAAGCAGAATAAAATTAAATTTGAGTCTTAATGTGCCCATATTCCAGGCTATAAGGGTAATCACAAAGGCTCCTTTTATCCACAAAATTTTGAGAGGTCCGACTGAAGAAACCTTATATAAAAATAAGAATAGCTTTAGTTTACACAAAATAAAATATCTTCTGTAAACCTAAATTGTAGTTAAAATGATGTCAAGCATTCCTTTATACTTGTCATTAACATCTTAAGGTCTTTTGAAGTCACATTCTACGCAAATAATCCTTCATAGAAGATGGATAGGATCAAATTGATATAACACCTGAAAGGTGACATAATCATCTTTTACAGTACTTACCTATTTCGTATATATTTTAAGGTTTTTATTTTGCATAGTTCTGAATGCTTAATCAGATTCAATTTTGTATAGTTTTCATCATTTCAGATACGACGCTTCTGTGGAACACCGTTTTGCACTCGGTCAAAGATATTAATGATGTGATGATATTAGTACTAATACAAACATAGAAAACATACAAACATATAGAAACAACGCAAATATTATCCTCTGACCAAAGCGTGATATTGATTACCATTGATCCCCAAGTATTAAAAAAATCCCTTCTTAATTGGATGTTCAGAAAGGACAAACTCTATTCAATTGATACATGCATAAAGTTTGTCTATATGATGTAGAAATATCGATAAAGAGAAGTTGATAAAGAAATATCGACATCGACAATTTTCATCGCCACATAATATCACTAAACTTAAATCAACTACACACATAAAAAAAAGTTTGAGATCACTAGCTAAAGATGGATTCTTTTATTTTACTTTTTAAAAGAATGTTGCTTACGTAACATCTTTCATAAAAAAATACACCATTTCGAAATCAAAAAAATTAATTATTTTTTTTTAACAAAAATTGAATTTAAAAGTCCTAATGCAATTTCGATTAATAAATAATTGAAACAAAAAGAGAATTTAACTAAATATTATCAACATTTATTATGAAAATGTTTTTATTTAGTACAAGATAACTCCTCCCCTGGCTCGAACACATGCGGCAATCCTTCTGAGCATGCTCAGAATTAAGGTATCCAGCATTTCTTGCGGTAACCTGTCCCATTCTTGAATAACGGCTTCTATGATCTCTAGCACTGTCTGGGAAGGCGGCTAACGGTTCCAAACAGCTCGCTGGACAGCGTCCCACGTGTGCTCTATCGGGTTTAAGTCAGGAAAGCTGGCAGGCCAGTCTAACCTGGTAATGTCGTATTCACACAGAGCGGCGTTGATTCGTTGAGCTTGATGTGCTAGTGCATTATCGTCAACCAATACGAATCGAGGGCCATGGATTATTCTAAATGACCAGACAATTCCATCAATAGTAACGGTTTGGTACAAAGCTGCAGTCATCCAGCCACGATACGGGATCAACGGCGTTCTAGCACCAATCATTATACCGCCCCAAAAGGATACCTACTTCCCGCCTTGTTGAACGGTTCCGGTGGCAGTTCTTTACCTTTCAGCGTTCCCACGTCTTCTCCAGACACGGAGACGTCGGTTGTCCGGATGAGTGCAAATTCTGGACTCGTCAACGAAGAGACAATTCCACCATATGTTTTCCTCGTCGTCTTCTTTATTTTGGCGTAGTATATCCCACTGAAATCTGCGTCGCTGTCGTCGCTGTGAGTTCAGGGGTGCTCGCCAGGATCGTCTCGCTCGTAATCCAATCTAGCAATTGTAAGCAATTCGTGATGGTCTGAGTGCTGATTTCTAGTGCAGTAGCAGCCAGCAATTCAGCTTTTATTTTAGTCGTATTGATGGTTGGGTCTCGGGCAGTCAGCAATCTGACGTTACGCTTCTGAGCAGCAGTAAGAACAGTTGGCCGACCACTGCGAGGTCGATCAGCAAAGTTATCCACGCCGCAATACCTCCGTAACGTGTTCACGACGTGAATGAGCGTAAACAAGGATTTAATATCTTTTTATACAGAAAAACAATTGATATTTTAAAATCTTTTGTTATATTAGAAGTTATATTAGCATGTTAGAAGAAAAAAAGAACGTTTTATTTTAATGTAACAAAAAAGATTTCGTTTTTTTAAAGTGATCCTAAAGTTTTTTTGATGTGTGTATAAGACGTAGGATGACAATGTTGAAGTAAGCCTATATGTTATTCTAGGGCATGGCATACAGCCGGTATACCTACCAAGTTTCAATAAAATCACAGAAACTTTCACACGTGTGAAAGTTGTGACAAAAACGGAAAGGTTTTTATCACATTCATCCAGTACGAATATTTTACGAGTTCAAATGTTTATAATTATTGTTGGTAATTATATTTTTTCACGTATAGTCGACTTAGCGAACGATTTTTTGATTTATTTGATGTGTAAACCGTTACTTTAAGGCCTTATATAAATATACACGTAATAATAATATTTTGTACATCTATTGAAAACTATGAATAGGTCCAAAGCATATTTTATGATTTACTTTTTGTTTGATAACCCGTTAATCAGCTGTTTCAAAAAAGAGGTATGCTGTTTTGTAATTACCGTTAAAACTGGTCAATATGTCTATTACCATATTTAAAATATGGTGTTGTCAAAGTAACTTAAAACCAAATATCAGTCCAAACCAAGTATCAGAAGACTTAAGGCTGATTTTTCAATGCTCAGATAACTTGTATCGAACTTAATATAATATAAATGTTCTATTAATGTGAAAATGAAAGTGATTAAAGAAAATACACCATAATTTACGATCTCTTTGAAACTAATATTGCAAAAGTTTACAATTTAATATTTTCAACATTGAACTTAGACCCACTCTCAACCACCATTCGCCTGCTCAGCTACCAAAGGTGTTATGAAAGTGAAACATCGATTAAAAGGTTCAATGTGTTCATTTTATCTTTTATTTTTCGAAAATGAAGCTATTTAATTAGTAATATATTTTCAGTAGTTATGTTAAAGGCAAGCCACTGGTATCACAGAACAATTACAGAAAAGACATTTACAAACGCAAATGTCGTCGGGCGGGAGCTTGGCAACGGTTCATTAACCAATTACGCCCAAAGGATCATCATATCTGGAAGCTACGAAAATGTAAACAATGTAGATATGATGAAGGATTGATCAAAATATCATTTGTTCCCTTTTATTCGGGTCGGATCCGCATAGTACTGTGGGGATATGGGGGGCGTTGTTGTGGGATTTAAAGACTTTTGTTAGATATTGATTTGGTATTTATTTCATAACTATATAAACAAATCGACCGAACACGGGAACGGTCCGTAAAACGACTGACATTGTTTTCTTTTTATGTCAGGGAATGTGGTATTTGTTTAATTCAAATTCGAATCTTAATTTCACAATACTTATATAATTCAAAAGCATTCCTAGCTAGCCTGCCTAAGCCTTAGATGGGTAGTCCTAATACAAAATCAACTTAAGACGGCCGACACTATCAGCTAGCTTCACAGGGGTTCTTTCCAAATATATTTAATATATAACAAGTCATAAAGAGTGAAATGCCCACTTCGAAACTACTCTCCGCGAAAACCATTAAAAAATTCGGAGGGCGTCTTGTATAACCAAAATAGAATCTTTTAATAAAATCAAATCACAAACACATCGTTTTAAATAAATATTTTTGAAAGAGGACTTTACTTATGTATACCGGCGCCTCCACCATGTGGTGTTATGGGGGGCGTTGTTGTGGGATTTAAAGACTTTTGTTAGATATAGATTTGGTATTTATTTTATAACTTATATAAACAAATCGACCGAACACGGGAACGGTCCGTAAAACGGCTGACATTCTTTTCTTCCTATGTCAAGGAATGTGGTATTTGGTTAATTCAAATTCGAATCTTACTTTGGTTTTAAGTCGCCATAATCGGCGGCGGCGACACAAAGAGGCCGGACGCCACGATTTAATGAAATGAACCGTTTCATCTTTTTAAGTATTATAAAATAATGTTCTTTGCTCAGTGTGAAAATCAATAATTTTAATTAATTTCATTTCATATTTGGAAACTTGACTCAATACCTTCAGGACTTAATTACGAATGGGTAATATCATATTACGAACTTTGAATTGCCTGTACCTATTGAGGATAGATCCTTTGAAGGTTGAAGCAATAAAACAGCGTAGTTTAAGAAACAGGATTGCTCGGTTCCCCTGGGGTGTGGAGCCCTAAAACTATGTTATAGGCGCTAAAGTTAAGGGTTTAATGAAAGAAATTGATGCAGTTGATCAAATAGAAGGGAATTTCTGAATTGGAAATAATCAGGATTAACAAAATTGGAGGAAATTTCAAAAATTAAAAATAAATCTACGGATGGAGTTAAGGAATTTAATAAGAACACATAACCTATTTCACGCGGTCTCACTTGTGCCGTTCCTGATTTTTTGTGTAAATTTCTGGATAAAAAGTTTATGCTCTATAGTTTCAGTTTAGATTTTAGATATTGAAAGGCTTGTTGTTCAGATAATTGAAAAATTCACATAAGTACTTATGTCTACTCTCGCACATTGTCCTATGTAATAAAAGCAATAAGATTATCGAATACCAGATGTATTAATAAATATTTTCAAATTCAAAATTCGAATTCAAATATTTATTTCTTAACATTGACAATTACTTGTTCTTATTGACGTCAAATAAAGCATGATTCTACCACCAGTTCGGAAATACCTTCGTAGAGAATTTAAGCTTCAGGTTTTTGCCAATGATCAAGTTGCGTAAATATTTTTGCAATGAGACCATTAACTTACTTGAGTATCTGATTATTGACCTACGCTGATTGGTTTCAGTAAAGTAAAAAATTCGAAAAATCTCTCTTCTCATACAAAAATACTGAGAAGTCATTAAAAAACTTAACAAAAATATGAAATTTTCGACGACTTATTATATGAATAGTAGGTTTTAGCTTTTTCTCAAAGCGGCCTCTAGTGGTAGCCCTGACTAATGCGCCTTGTCTGTGTGTTTGTTAATCCAGTTGGGGACAGTCATTCCTGTATGCTTAATGCGAGTGTCATACTAAAATTCTATTAACGGCACGAACGCGTAAATCGTGTTTACGTCAAACGCTTCGACTATCGTACTCATGCGAGTGTGAGTTACTAATACATACAACCATTCGTTTCGCGTTAACTCACCGTGGAAGTGACGAATGGTGAACGAACGAAATGAACAACCGAACGAACGGTGTTAACCGGCCAAAAGAAATTGACATTCGTATTTTGTGTTCATAATAGAAGCGACTGCCTATTGAAATAATGGTGATTATACAACAAAGTTATAGTCTGTTTTTTAATCTGTGAGACTAAACTAACATTACATGGGCTGCCAGTTTTTTGCAATTCTTGAATAGCGATGTGCCTCCACCGTAAATTGCCGTTAATAAAATCAAGTAGTATCGTTTTTTAATAATAAGTTATCCTGGTGTAGGTAGTTATTTAAAACGAAATAATACAATAGTTATAAGGTATAGATACATATATAATGTAAAACATACATTCATAATAATAAAACGGCGTCCAGTGTTGTTTCTGTTAATTTTAGGGTTACCGTATTCAAAATCACACACTAACTACCGTATTATCGTAACTATTTTTAAAATTGTAATTGTTTGTATGATGTCAAGTTCCAATAATTGCCGTATTTTTTAAAAGTTCTGCCTTTTGTAAGAGAAAATGGTTTATATATATCCGTTTTACAACGACGTAAGCTCTCCTCAGCTTTCGGCACAAAAACCTGACGGCTTCCTTAGGAAGCCTATATCTTCTCTTAAATTCAGCCTCTGGAAGGTCTCTTAGCGGATTGCTCGAGTTACGTGCTCTTGCACGGCCAATGTACGTTAAATTACGCTCATCTTGTGCTCTCGCGGTCTCAAACATCCTCCAAGCGAAATACATACCAGATGCCATTGTAATTTTTATTCACAAAATGAAATCATTTTGTTATTTCACCACTCTCACGACGCTCTCACCACAAAATCTTAAGTGACAACTTTACGCGCTCGCAAGTGACGGCGTTTCTTATTCAAGCTGTCTAAACTGTCAAAATTGTAACTTACACTCGCATTATACATGCAAACGTAATCGAAGTGCTCGAAATGATCCTCACTTTCGAGCGGCACTCGATTGTCACTATCAACGACGTAAATTTTAAAACTCACACTCACAAAGTTTAGTTCTCACAAATGACGCTAGGTGGCGCTTACCCAGCGCCATACTAATTTGTGTAAACGTTAACGCGCTCGATCAGTAAAAAAAACTCGCACTAAGCATACTGTATGCCACGCAGATGATTATTATCTATACTATATTATTGCAAAGAAGGATTTATTGATTATTGTTTGCTTAATGTTTGTTTAATCAATAACGTCTGAGACTAATGAACCCGAAATCCCCACGGGATCAGATGTTGCGTGGGTAATATCGCCTCTAGTGTTGAATTAATTATTGTCTAGGCAAAACAGACAAATTATATAAGGAATGAATGCTGAGTCATATCAGCAAGACACGAAAACAAGACAATATTGTGACGTCAATTTAATAGATCACATTTCACATCTGTCAGTTGATACAAAGTAAATCGGAATATTGCCTTCTTTTGCCATTATTAAATTAATATTTATTTTTAAATGAAAAAAGTTAAATAATTGTGCAATTTTAACTTTAAAACAATTAATAATACAGCTTGCTCTTCGTTACACGGTTACATTGTATGAAATGTCAAATGTGATCTACTAAATTGGCCCTACAATAAGGACCGTATGAGGACACCTCAATTAGGCTTTTTGAGATCACACGAAAAGGTGATTACAGTGGGGCTGATACGCACCTAAAACTCGCTGTATAGGCATAAGCGTATTACAAAACCAAACAGCATTTCAAATTTAGTGAAGTGTGCATTTACCAATACAAATACCTACTATATTAATGCAAAATACTACATATAACTAGAACTATTATCTTGATATATGTATTTGTGATTCGAAAGTCATTGATAAGATAAAATAGGAACTCTGTAGTTTTTAAAGTAATTTACATAGATATGACCAATATTTATTATTAACTGCACTTACTGCATATTTAAGACACACGCGTTCCGCCGTCGATACATAACGTAGATATGGCATTCACAATATTACTCATTTTTCTACAATTTTCAACTATCTTCAGTTTCTCAAACAATTTAATTCAAATAAATAATATAGAAACTGCGGACAGAACTACTTACAATGTCAATAATCAAATCGATATATTAAAAAAGATTCTAATCGAGAACCTAATAGCGACCAGTGACAGTCTAAAAGTGATTTCAGATTTAGAATACGACGATGACTACGAAGGTTCTTACCGGAAGCGGCAAATAAATGAAAAAAGGTCCAAAATGCTTTCTGAGACCGAACCTCTTTTGTTACTTAAACGACTGACTGAAAATAAAGAAACAGATGCGGCTTCCTTGAAAGGTTCTAAGTTTAAGCGGCAGGCGCCATCCTTGCCAGGAGGCGGAGGAGGCGAGACGCAAGTAATTATGGGCACTTTCCAAGCTGTGACTAGACCAGTGAATCTTGGCGCTCTAGGTGGACTAATCGGAGGAGGTTCACAATCAACCACGATCGAGGAGCAGAAAATTAGTGAAAGTAATGAGGGAACGCAGATTGAAGGGCAAACGTAGTTAAACATTTTTATATCAAGGTGTAGCGGCTATACATTGTTAGTAAAGTCAGCAAAACCCCAGACTGGACTGCCGGTGTTCTAGGCAGTCAGTCGTCTGCGCAACACCGCCTCGCTAGGTCAACTTGTATTACATAAGATAAGGACTTATTATACTGACTTATGTAACTACGTTTAAGTGTTTGAAAATAATAGACTGAGTGAATTTAAAAGGTTTCTGGTTTTATTGCGTCACCACCTCCAAATTGGTGACCCCGACGTGATCAAGAAGACGACTCACGGTGACGCGCGAACCTAGCGAGAGTGCATATTGTTTATTAATAAATAAAAAGTGAATATTAAAGCGTCGCGCCTGCAGCTACCGACATGGAGTCGGAAATGATCAAATTCCTGCGCAACATGTCCCTAGAGTTAAAGGAACTCCGCGGGGAGATAGAAGAGATCCGGTCGCGAGGAGGGAGCTACGGACGACCGCAGGACAGAAGCTATGACGGAGGTCGGCGGAGATCGCGACCCAGGAGCAGGACAGCGTCACGACATCGGGAAGAACTAGTTGCAGTACAGTCAGCGACGGTGAGCGACTGCGCTGCGGGCAATCACCGATTATGCGTCCGAGAACAGAAAACCGGCTTAGTGTACCTGGTCGATACCGGGGCTAACGTGTCAGTGATTCCAGTGAATAAAGTGCCGGACAAAAGAAAGGCAAGCGAATGCCCGTATAAACTGTATGCTGCGAACAATACGGAAATAAAAACTTATGGTGTAATATCGTTAGAAATTAATCTTGGTTTACGCCGTAGTTTTAGATGGAATTTTATTATAGCTGACGTAAAACAACCCATAATTGGGGCAGACTTTTTAAAGGCACACGAATTAGTAGTTGATTTATACAATAGACGGTTGTTGGACGGCCGCACTAAATTAGATACGCAAGGTATATTAGTTTTGTATAACGAGCCCGCGATAACGAGTATTCAAAATGACAACCCATATCGCGAGCTTCTAGAACAATACTCAGAAATAACGAAACCAATTTCTTTTAAGGAGCCCAGTAAACACGGTATCGTACATTATATAGAGACTACTGGCCCCCCGGTTTTTGCTAAAGTAAGACCATTACCGCCGCAAAGATATAAAATCGCTAGGGACGAGTTTAGGTTAATGCAAGAATTAGGTATTTGCAGGCCATCAAAGAGTCCATGGGCAAGCCCGTTGCATGTAGTACCAAAGAAGGACGGCCAGATCAGGCCTTGCGGAGACTATCGTGCACTCAACGCGATCACGAAGCCAGACCGCTACCCGATTCCGAGAATTCAGGACTTCACATATGGATTGGCAGGTAAGTGTGTTTTTTCCCGGTTAGATATTAACAGAGCGTTCCATAATATTAGCATTGCACCGGAAGACGTAGAGAAAACCGCCATTATAACGCCGTTTGGTCTTTTCGAATTTCCAAGAATGACATTCGGCTTGCGGAATGCGGCCCAAACGTTCCAGAGATTCATGAATAATAGCGTGCTGCAGGGAATCGAAACCTGCACCCTTGGGGATGAGGGTAAGAGTACAAATAACAAAGTGCGTGAGAGCTCTAATTTATTTTCCTACATTGATGACGTCATCGTAGCTAGTACGAATCATGACGTACATAGAGAGCACCTTAAACAGGTCTTTGCCAGGTTTCAAGAGTTCGGCATAACCATTAATCTGGCGAAGTGTAGTCTCGGTAAGTGTAATATAGAGTTTTTAGGTTACGAAGTGAGCGCGGAAGGTGTCAAACCCATGAAGAGCAAGGTGGAAGCTATCAAAGAATTCCCCAGACCTGAAACAATCGAGCAGCTCCGCCGTTTTTTAGGTATGGTTAACTTTTACAGGAATCACTTAGAGCGTGCGGCAGATCAACAGGCCGACTTGAACATCTTCCTGCATGGCGCCAAAAAGAAGGATAAATCAAAGATTAAATGGACGGATAAGTCGATAGCCGCCTTCGAGCAATGTAAGTTAGCTTTAGAAAACGCGGTGACCTTGTCACATCCGGGAGACGAAGGTGCGCTGTATTTAATGTGTGACGCGTCAAACTCGTGCGTCGGCGCAGTCCTCCAACATAAGGTTAAAGGAATCTGGAAGCCGCTGGGGTATTTTTCCAAAAGATTTAAAATCATGTAGTCATGTTTTCGTACGAAATGATTTAGTGCAAAGGCCATTGATGCCTAGTTATAGTGGACCGTATCTTGTGATAAGTAGATCACCAAAGAGTATGACCATTGAAATAGGGGGCCGTCGAACAACCGTTTCCATAGATAGAGTGAAACCCGCTTACTGCTTATATGAAGCAGATCCCAATGATGGAAATAGAAATTCTATGTTCTCAAATAGTAAAAATTTTTTTAATGATGTTCCACAGGTGCAAAAATCGCTACCGCCTAAACCTTTAACCACGCGCAGTGGCCGCGCAGTTAAGCAGCCGGTGCGATTTGCTGATGTTGGTTGAAATAAAATAGATGAGTTCACATAGTTATTAATCATACATTATTCTAATTGCAAAAGAATTTAACGTAGTAACTCGTATATAACATTTTGTTCAATCCAAAAATGGGTAAATCGTATAGTAAAGAACAAGAAATAATCATAGCACAAAATGGTGCAAATAACGCCAGTACTAATGAAATAATAACGCACGTTAAGCTTTTCGGAGCAATTGTATTTGCAGTATTCATAATGATGGTATTAATTTTCGTGTACTATTGCATTCAAAAATGTCGTAAAAACACTCGAAGCTGGATGGATAACAGAGTAAGAGCCATGTGGAAAGCAGCTAGTGACGCAAGCGGCACGGTATAAGCCGATACAGGTCGGCCGATGTGGGAGTTTTTTTTTTTGGCTATTGTCGCGAGAGGAGGCAAGGTGAGTCCTAAGGGACGTTTTTTTTATATTGCAGACCGGCCTCTCGGGCAATATACCCTTAATATTTTAATGATTATTATTAGGTCAAGTACCTACATCAAGTCGGCCCTTGAAAAATAGGTATCCGCAAAAATTTTTTTATTGTTGTATAAGTGATTTTTTTAAATTACGTGTAATTAATTTTGTACCCATTTCAAACAACTTATAAATAATTATTGTTGCTAATTTCTTATTTCAAATTTTTGTAAAATAATTCAATTACAGGTACATTGTGTATGAAACATCGCCTTAACATATTTTGTTACGAAGCATCGCCTTAACATATTTTGTTCTATAAATAGATTGTAAGAAACAAAAGAGCATTGAGCTTTGGAATGCGATATCAGACCTAGTAACCCGTAATGTAAACACAGATTCAGCAATCATGTCGAATCGACGTCATCTGGTACACTTCTGTAATAAGTTTAGTGTAAGGTAATATTATGGAGTCATATTTTTAAAAACTGGTAAAAATTTTTTTTGTTTTGTTTTTGTTCTCTCCAAGGTATAATTAAAATGCAATAGCACTTACGAGATACAGGATGTTTGTTTGTTGAATTGTATAAATTTTTTTTGGTAAAGTTAGTTTTATAAAAATTTTTTTAAAAAAGAAGGGGTGTGATGTAGCGGCTATACATTGTTAGTAAAGTCAGCAAAACCCCAGACTGGACTGCCGGTGTTCTAGGCAGTCAGTCGTCTGCGCAACACCGCCTCGCTAGGTCAACTTGTATTACATAAGATAAGGACTTATTATACTGACTTATGTAACTACGTTTAAGTGTTTGAAAATAATAGACTGAGTGAATTTAAAAGGTTTCTGGTTTTATTGCGTCACCACCTCCAAAAAGGTTTTAAAAATGTGAATTTGGATAATGCTATACTTCTATGTTTAAATGATGTTATAATATTTCAAACTTATTACAAGTTAATATAACAAATCTTGCATATGAATATTAAAATCCTACCTCTGATAGTAGGTATATGAAAAATTATTTTAATCGCACAAGAAAAGCAAAATCAATTTTAAATAAAGAAAAAACCAAGAGTTGTGTACACGAATGCTATTTTTGACTTAGCAATGTGACAATCCATTTGAGAAACGGTTGTAGGCAATTTCGAAAATTAAAAATTAAATCTGTGGATGGAATTCAGCATTTCGTTCCTGACTATTTGTGTAAATTTCTGGATAAAAACTTTCAGTTGTTCTGAATAAATATTTCGTTTAAGACATAAATAAATTTTGAAAGCAAAGTAGAGCAAAGAAAAATTCGAATGTTTAAACGGTTAAAACAAAAAAAAAAAAACAGATTTATGCTGTGTCACCTACGCTGGGTGATATGCTACAAAAGTTATAATTATATCATTTATCAAAAATGATAAAAATAAATACAGTGATCCAATTGGTCGGTTTTTGTCTCACACCCCAGTTTCCTCGCTCAGATTTAGAACCTTATTATCGCTTTGTTAAACATACGTTTTTTATTTCGCATTTAGTATATTTAAGTGATATATACCTAAACTTTTGTTTTGATTACCATTTACCCAGTAACTTTTAAGAAAAATAAGACTGGCTAAAAGCCTGTTTTAATAATCCAGAGTGTTGAATAATAAAATATACTTTGTCAGTAAAAACATATTGAAGTTACCCCTGAAATATACTTATTAAGAAAGTATATGTTTTTGCAAATCCAAAGGAGTCCTTTCTTTGGATCCTTATAAGAGCTTTTATGTGTATTTAAAGGATCTGCTTTGGTCCATCAAAACGTGTTGCTCGGCTAATATTTATACGGCATACTTAAACATATCTGAGCTACTCAGCTAAATGGTCAAACAAAAAGCGACTCGTTTAATACTGTATAGTATACATATTCTGATAAAATGTGAGGTATTTTTACTGTTCAGAAAAAGAAGGGCATCTGGGCACAGACCACAATTATGAACAACGTTCCTTCAACACACCGTATTCATTTATCTATTGAACCAACAAAGCGAACACCAACTTAATAATAAGGTATAGGCATATTACAAAAATCTAAAGTAATCAGTTACCAGCGCAAATAGCATGACATAAAAACAATAACTTAACATATCTACTTATATTCCTAAATTAATCATTACATAATTATTCATTACTTTGGTCTCAAACTATTAAAAATATTTTACGTTTATCAAAATTCGAATAAATTAAATGTCCAAAAGAGATTCTTTTTTATTTTAGAAATAATAAAATCTTGAAAAATTAATACTAGTTAATTTATGTAGAGCCTAGTGTCTGCTTAACATTAAACCTGAAAGCCTGCGAAAAAAAACAGTAAACTGTAGGATTTGTTATATAGTGTAGTTGGGAAAGTTGCCTAAAACTGTGTTCCGAATAGTAAAAAGGTCACCCGGTATCGTATTTAAATGAAGTCGCCTTTCATTTGACCATAAAAGCTTTGATAAGTCTCAGTGCGTTTTTTAGGTTTCAGCCTTAGATTGCTTGCCTTACTTACGGCTAGCTGTAAAATGGAAAAGAACATTGACGAAGTTTTATTTTCATAAAATAAATTAAAAAATTAAGTGGCAGTAGTGTCCTTTTGTTAAGATCTCGGCTGAGGCGGTACTATTCTATTGACCATCGCAATATCCATGTATACACGGTAGTGTTGAGGTAAAAAGGGAAGGAATGCGCAGTGACATTACATGAGCAAAGGCCATTTGGGGGGGGCGGAAACGAATTAGTTCAATATTGTTACCAGTATTACAACGAAAATTAAGAAATAAATCACCCAGCTGGCAATACTGCGAGTAATTCGAAAACTATAGAGAATAATTTATGAAAACCTAAGGCTTTAAATTGTTGTCAATTTTTTGTTTTCGTATTTCCAAAAGATAACTCAGATTAAAAGAAAATCTCTAACTGATCTGTTAGTACGATTTACACAAAGAGAATTGGTTTTAAAAATTCTTCCCACATTAGTAAGATGCAGTCAACAGCTCATTAATCTACCAAGAGGTGTCAATTTCCTCAATTGATTTTGAACTCTATCATGACGAGCGTTAGCTTGAAAACTGATTGATAATATTTTATACTTTTTGGTAGGTTTATGAGATGTTGAATGTACATTATGTAGAAGATACATAAACTATATATTGTCCCGAAGTTAAGAACTACGCGGATGAAACTGTGGTACACTTCAAGTGTAAAGTAAAGTAACGGACAAGTGCTAGTGGCTCAGAAAGAGCCACCTACACAAGTCTACATGTTTTGACGAAGGTAGGCGGTGGAATATAAGTCTACTTGAATACTTTTCAACATATTATATTTATATTAGATTAGTTCAAACTTAAATTAAATTTTCAAATTAGAATAGTTATTTTTCTTTTTATTTATGTTTTGAAAGTAAAATAACTACTTTTTTATTTTACTATTATATATAAACTATATATTAATATAATAAAAAACTTTTTTGATATAATAATAATAATAAATCCCCAGACAATCACACCTTCTGTATGGCCCCAAAGTAAGCAGAGCATGTTATTTCACAAACTAGTTATGTCGTAGGGTGGAATTTTGTAATGCCACCTGGAGGGAAAGTACTCTAAATAATAGAGATAGTAAATTTTACTCCAAAGAAACATTCCTTTATTTTTGAAAAGAATTAAAACCGCATTCAAGGATTTTAGAAAGTTCGCTTGCTTCACCCGGTAATCGAACCGACTTAAACTAAATAGATACCTCACGATGTTTTTCTTAACCATTCGAGGAATCAGCTTCTTACATTTTATAAAGCCAATTGATACATTTGACAGTAACTAGAATCGAACCAGTGACAAACTTAGATATGTAATGAAATAATAGACGCATAGAATTATTGTAAGCATTGATAGATAGAAGCACAGTCTTTATTTTAAGCACTGTTTACTTTTCTTTGAAAAGCTACGGACACATTATTACAAAACAGTATACTCATCTAAAATATTGTAAAAACGTTTTACGTATACTATTATTGTTACATTGTAATCCTTATTCTCATCAATTCTTATACAAGTATTTCCTGATACTTAGAAGTTAATTAGGTCTGTCTAAGAAAATCGAAACTTTAATTAGTTGTTATGTTTCAGAAAGACCGGATAGTTCGAAGAGTGATCGAGTGCCTAGTACTGAGCTAGTCTTTCTAGAAATACTTATTCTTAATTGCGTTTTGATCCTGTATGTATTTGTTTATTTGATTACTTGTAATGGATTCGATTTGGAACTGCTGAGGTGATTTAGTGTTGATATTTCGCTCAACATGAAGAGCTAGATGTTAACTAAACACGCAGACAAAATTTGTCTATACTCTTTTAAGTGGCATTTTCAGTTAGACCAGATTTTCCCATGTTGTAATAAAGGCTTGAGCCACACACGAACCGTGGGTATCATACAGCGGTTCAGCTGTCCGAGTTACACGAGCGATCAATTTGAAATTGGAATATCGGATCAAAATGTAGTATCCGGTTATTAGACTGAACATCTAATAGTTGCCTTGTAATAGGTCCTTGTTTTACGATACAATAGCAAAGGTTTGATTCTCTGGTAAAATATTACTTAAATGGTTGATTTTCAATAGACTTCTAAGGGTAAATATGAGCAGAAGGCTTTTATTTAATATTTTACACAAACTCCTGATCGAAATTATTTTCAGAACAAAATGTAATATGTACTCATACTTTTTTCAGGAAATCAATTAATTGCGAAGCCACTTACAAAGAGATTTCTAAGAACTCGCTCGTGAAAATAATCCCTAATCCCTACCGAACATCTATGTTCGTACGAGTGGTGTTAATCGCACTATCTATTTTACGATACAAAAGAAAGTGACATCTTGTAGATAATTCAAATGCAATAATTTGTTGGTAAAACATTATTGCCCTTACTATATATCTATGTTTATAACACAAGTGCTAGTATCCCAACAAATACAAATTTTTACCATTTTAAAAAGACATTGCGGTAACTGTCCGTTTTAATTTACCAAGCAGCTTAAGAAACATGCGCTTGCTACTGTGGCTATATAGTTAAAATAATTAAATCGAAACTATCAATACAATGTACGAAAATATAGATTGAACACCAAATACTTTAGTGAGCAAGATACCGTGGGCATGGTAATACAACACTCTTTATTTTGAAACCTCTTTTTATGATCTCTACGGAAGGAAGTGGTTCTCTGTTTCAGACGACAGAAGCTTTTTTGTGTCTATTGTTTATAATGATTTCTGACGACGTCCTCATTATGAGGGTATGTCTGTCTAAACTTTAGCCAAAATCAAGTTAATGGTAAGCAGCTTTTATGTCTTTTGTATAGAATGAACATCTGTATTTCTTATAAATATCAAATTATGGCATGTGTCGAAAAGTAGCCTCTGATTTCTACATACAATTTGAATGACTTTCGTTTTGCTGTAGGTAGTGACTAGACACAATAGAATTGGCTGAATTCCAAAATGGAAACTGTAACCTTGTACTAAAGTTTTGCAAACTTTCAGAATCAAAAACTGAACGTCTGTGAGGTTAAAAAAAAGATAAGTTTTGTTTCATGGTTTTATTTCCTAATTTGTTCCTAAATTTGACAGCTTAACCTCAATTTCAAGATTTGACATAAGAAAATATACTTTATTGACTTGGTATCAAGCAAATGAATAGAAAATACAAATTAAACTATAGCAGATATTTATATCAATGCGGTGGCTTCTAGAAATAAAGACCTTAAAAACTTGGTAAATTAGATAACTTTGGCTGACTTATACTTAAGGGCTTCAATGTTAATGCGGACGTGCCTACATTTAATAAACGAGTAGTTGCCAAATATCTCTCGTCTTGAACCTATTATTAATTCATTATAGGTGACCAAGGTTAAGATAAAGGTTACTAAAAGGTACTGTCCCTAAATTAATCAATTAATCAGATACCTTAGGGTATCTCACCTAAATGTATTTAAAGGTATTGATTATAAAGTTACCCAAGCTTTAGGGGCAACTTAAGTTTAGGTTGACATATTGTTAACCATTTAATAATGCATATAAAGGACCAAGAATACCAAAAGTTATTAAATGTGCATACAAGGATACTTTTTGCCTCCTAACTAAAACTAGAAATTGAGAAAAATGACCTAGGAACCTGGAGTAACAAGTAATGATTACCAAGTTGGCTTTTTCATATGGCTCGCAATCTACCTATATTAAATACATGTACCTTGTTATCTTTGAATGTTCTTTTGTTGTGATTTTTCTTTACAGGCCGCTTGTTAGAATAGTAATATTAAAGAAACAAATCATCTTTTGCAAATAAAAAAGTCCGTTAACTGTATTATCACAATTTTTATTCTTCATAATAGTAATAATAATAATGAATCTCCGGACAAACACACCAACTGTATGGAACACCCCAAAGTAAGCAGAGCTTGTGTTATGGATGACCATACAACGAACTGGGGGGGAGGGAACCCAGAATAAACATGCATATATAAATATCAACAACCATGACCCGAGTTATCGATGTAAATCCAGAGAAAAGCTCTGCGATGCGCTTCGATCACAAACGCCGTCGTCCCTACGACCCCCACATCCGAATGCTAGGTACGCCCATCCCGTGGGCACAAACCACCAAGTACCTAGGCGTAACGCTCGATCGTACGCTTTCATTCCGTCCTCACATACTTCGAGTTACCAAACTTGCCCGCCTGTACATGGGCCGCCTTAACAGTATGTTAGGCCGGCACAGTAAAATGTCTCTCAGGAACAAGCGAACGCTTTTTAAGGTTTGCGTGAGACCAGTCATGACGTACGCCTCCCCAATCTTTGCACATGCTAAACCCTCCGATATGTATAAACTACAGGTAGTCCAGAATTTCTTCTGCCGCCGGGCCACGGATGCTCCGTGGTACGTGCGAAATGCAAACCTGTACAGAGATCTCGAACTGCCTACTATACAACAACACCTTAGGACGCTCTCCACCGCTTTTTTCAAGCGATCCGAAGAGCACCCTAACCCCCTTATACGAGAGTCAGTAGCTTATACTGCTCCGTCCATGCCGTCGAGGTACAAAGTCCGTAGACCGAGAAATGCAGTCTCGGATCCCCCCGATCAACTTTCGGCTAATCTGGACCAGCTTAAGGCTGCCTAGGCCGTATAATCACCAATATATAAATGTCATTTGCACCTTAAGTGATTAAGTATTCTCAGCGGGTGACCCGCTAGCGGGTCCCTGCTTGCGCGCCCACCTCCCTACCCGGGTGTCGCTCCGATGAAGGCTGACAGCATTCCCAAGCTACAGCCATTTAGGTGGTTTTTAGTGGGTAGGTGCCACTTTGGTGAGTCCCACATCACGCCGCAGACGGCTGCGGTGGTATTCATGACGAATCTTCCACCTCCCTCCCAAGATAGGGTGCTTCGGCAGCAAAAAAAAAAAAAAATGACCCGAGAACAAACGAAGATGACGCGCCCCGGCCAGGACGCGAACCTGGGACCTCCGGCATATGAGGCAGGGCTACTGACCACTACGCCACTCGGTCATCAATCTATAGTGATTGCGCTAGATTCTAAGTTTGCTACAAAAAAAAAGAAAAATGAGTGTTACTTTATTCCTCATAATTATTTATTTTACTCCAGCAAAATTTTTTACACGGTATACATTTAAAACTCGCTAAAATTTAATGCAAAACAGGCTTATTCCTTTTATTCACCAATCGTCAACAGATGGCGTTGCAAAATTGGTTTTTGCTTTTTTTCTTTGCTGAAAATGCAATTTGGCCTAAACTGATTAGGCCAAGTACTGGTAACAAACAATTTGGTGGAATAGGCCATTTAGTTTGAAACTCTTTTTTTCAAGTTTCTGAAAACTTATTCTACATTGCTTGTTTTTTTTTAATCATTGAATACTATTCACAATTATTCACAATAGCGTAGATAGCGGGCGATGTAAGTATACCAAATGAAAGATTCTCGTGTTTGTTGTGGTGTTTAACATTTTACTTAAAATAATTTTATGTCAGACAGTTGACAGTGAGTGTTGGGCCCGGAACGAAAAGAACTCAAGACGCGAAACAAGAAAAGAAACAAGGAATATGAATAAGTTAACTTGTAGTTAATAAATCCTTAATTAATTTTTAGGTTAGGATACTAAAAAAAAAGTTATTTCTGAGAAAACTGATTTATTTTTTAATTTTATCAAATTAGAAAATAAGACAAGACATTATTTCTACATCAAAGGGGTTTGAAGACTTTAGCAAAATTTCAGAATGACTTTGGTTTTTTCAAAATCGCTGTCTGTTTTAACCGATATTATACCAACTCTCTAAAGAACACAGATGTTTGTTTTCGGGTCGTTCAAATGTTCGTTTATTTTGGGTTGCCCTTTTTCGCTGTTTGGCCATCTATAACACTGTACCCGTACACAGTACCGCAAGGAGATTTTAACAAAGAGACTGTACTACCCCTAAAAGGGTTGAGTTCAAAAAGTTTCTTGTCGTCGGCCACTTATGTTTCTATAAAATATACAGTTATAATTATTTTTATTATAATAATCAATAAGGTTAATACCATATTTTATAATCACTTAAGCTAAATACTAATTCGTTTTTTTTATTTTTTAGTGTTAAAATAGCTATAATTAGAGTAAACTTATAATAACTATATGGTATTGCACCACAAATTCTTTAATCTAAAAATATTTGTTACTTTGTTTAATAGGGAAAAATAGGAAAAATAAACAATTAACTACTAATTAATTATTTATTGTGTTAGTTTGCTATCTCATTAGTAAGCAGGCTGCATTCGCTTGTTGCACAAAAACAGAGCGAATGTTTTTTTTATTGAGGGTTGCCGATCAAAGAAAATAATTTCGCACATAAACCTAAGCAAATAAAAAGCACAAAAATAAAATATTGACTATAAAGCTGACATAAATATATTTTAGCGATATTATTTAATATATTATGATTTCGACACTTTTTAAAGTAATTTATTCAACTGAATATATATGTCATCTATTTTAAATCATAAAGATTACCTCAAGTATTTCTTTTTGCATAATGTTTAACCTTTGGTTCGAGAACCTTGTCTCTATCGGTAAAGATGCACGCGTTACGTATTCCTTGATTTGCTTCTATGTCTTTTATATATTTCTATACATAATTTGGTTCTGACTTTCATTTTAGTAATTATTATAAAATGTTATAAAAATTAAGGTATATTCATTTTTTGCGTAAAGTCCTGAAATCAAAAGCTTATTGAGGGCCTGGAATGAACTCCACTATTTAAACATTTAAGACAAAATATTAGCATTGTGAATACAACAACTGTCTACAAACTTTCGATGAAAATTGAAAGCCACCATATGGCGAAGGCTACAGCTGATAATCAAACCCTGATCTGACATAAAGGCTATTGAATATCAGCAATTTGCTCTCTAAGCAAATATCCTCATTGGGTTTTGAAATTTGTATAGCTACAGGACACATTTGCAAAGGCGTAATTTAACTTTCGCCTTTTAAATCATATTTTCGTTAGGATAAATTTTGATGATTCTTTACAATTACGTAATATTTTATTATTACTAAATGAAATAAAATTACTCCTTAAGCAATAATTCTAAAATTTTATTAGATGGTTAACAGAAGAAATATTAAAATTTTCGTGTTGAGGTGGTATAAGTGACTCTTAGGCTGTTTATTCTTTGAATTATTATCATGCAAATTCAAATAAAGTCTTTCTTTTATCGGGAAATTTTTTTATTTTCACTATATCAGGATATTCGTGTTAATACATTTTTGATAAGTATAAAAGAATATGTTTTTATCAAGCAATTATTAGATTTGACATAAAATGTTATGTTATGTTAATTTTTACTTTAAACTTAAGCTTTAGCCAACGCTATTCGTGGAGTAAAGGAAGAAACTGAACATGAATCCAAACAATCATTAACGACATTGCCAGCTGTATAAAAAAACTGTTATTTTTAGCCTCAATCATAAACAGCTTATAAACACATTTTAATATAGATATATTTTAGGTAACAACAATGACACTGCAGAAAATCTGACAGATATTTTTAGAGGTTTTACTTAGGTCTTATTTCCACTGATGGTAAATGAATTTTCAAATCATTTACTAAGCACAAACGGAGCTATCGGAAACCTATTGTAAAGTCTACGAGACGAGCAGGTTCCGACCTTTAGACGGTTGTTTATTTGACTGCCAATTCGAACTGTGGATGACCGTAATACGCAAATGAAACGTTTTTCGCACATAATTTAAACATTACACACAAAATATGTCAATAGGATAATAAAAGAAAACCTTGTAAGAAACATGTTTTTTCTTTACTGTTAACCATTTTGTTTGTGACAAAAAGTTTTTTTTTTTTGGGTAAAAACATAAAAGTTCTTTTTATAAAAAGCAAAGCCTAAATCTGGATTTTAAATAGAGAATCAAACGAATTAACTGTGTAATATATATTGCTATCGGCTGATTATTTTAGCACAAATCCTGTGAATAGGTTTGCCTTTTTAATCTATTTAAACTTTTAAACACTAGGAGTAAATTTGGGCCTCATTGGTAGAAAAGTATTTCAGCTAGTTCCTTTTTGGTTATGTTTAGATTTTTCTAATATCTTTTATCAATTAAAATTTTTGGATTTGATATTGGTTATTCGACAATTAATAGAACAATAAAGGGGACCAGTTAATTTTATCTGATAAATTTAGTTGAGCATTCTGCGTAGCTTAAGTTGTAATTGGAAAGGAAGTAAAGGTATCCAACAAACATTTAATTATTACGAATAACATAAATGAAAAGAAACACGACGGATAAATTTGATTGTTTCACAAAATCAACTCTCAAAAAAATCTGCCAGCTCTATAATTTGATATTCATTTTCTGTTTTTTTTCACTGATCCCCAACATTAAAAGAGATCTTAACAAAAACACATTTCTATTAAAGTGTTTACAAAGATATTAACAGGCGCGCAGCGATCGACAGGAGTTCTCTGTTCAAAGCTCAGTTTCCGATTCGCGAGCTTGCAACAACCACGTGTCGCTTATGCTAGCTTGGTACTCATGAACGATATTTTGCGGGTTCAGGAAAATTAAAAAGCGGGAAAACATGGTGGTTTTCAAATAAAATTTTTGAATGTTTCCAGGATTATCTATGGGTGAGTTGGAAAAGTTTTGTTTTAACAACTTGTAAAACAGTAAGGAGTTGTAGAGTTCTTCCTAGATACATCCACGCTTGAACTTAAAAATAAGTTCTTTTGACGTTAACGAAAATTTTTGATCTAGTCATGCTCTATACGAACATCTTTTTAAGCAAATGTTAATTTTGAAACCAGAGATAATTGGTAGTATGAGAAAAAAGATTCTTCTCCTCAAATTGCATAAAAGTAATAATGACAAAATAAAGTTTTTTAGGCTACACAATGAACAAAAGTTTTGATTTAACATAAGCATGTTAACATATAAGCTCCAGTTTTAAACTAAAACCCGTTGCTACGAATTTTTTAGTTTAAGCTTTATTAATTTTCAATAAATATATAACTATGTAAACTATAATTAAAAGTGAAATAAATAAAATCAGTGTTAAAACATAGAGTCCGCCTAAAACCAATTTTATGAGACTCATCAAATAATTAAAAGAAAAAATATTATTTTCTTGTCATATCAGACGAAGGGCAGGCAAAACCTAGGTTAAGCATTACATTAAACATTTTTAGTGCAACATTACAAGTATTACCTTTTAATGAATGGTGGTGGAAACGTTGTGGGGTAGGTTTTGCGTCGGAGCTTATTGACCTTCATTGGCTAAAAATTGCTCCTCATTTCGAGTTTTTAAGACAACAAACGCGTAAGAATTTCTAATGGAGTTTGATGTCGAAGTAATGGATTAGCAGATTCGGTCTCTGATCTCTACCCGATGAAATATGCTATAGATTGGAAAATCAATATCTGACTTCAAAACGACTTGTATCAATTCCATTAATTTTTGTAAGACTTAAAGGAGGCAGCACTTAGTAGTCGAATTGCCTATAACGTTTGTAAAAATAAGTCATAAGAATGTCTTACTTACAATAAATAAAGAATAAAATTGGTAGTTTTGTAGAAAAATCCTTCTAGTTCAGTAATATTTTAACTCCTATTTCATGGTTTTAAATTGAGGTATGACTATTTCACGTTTCACGCGTTTTTATTTATTTTATGTCGTAAAAATCGTATGCCGAATCCAGACATTAAAAGGATGTGTTTCGTTTATTTCAGTCTTTTCAATAATACCCTATTGTTACAGCAGCATAAAAAAAAGCAGAAATATTAGTCCTCCCGCTGACTAAGTAATTTTTGACAATTTTCTTTTTATTCGTTTATTAGAATTTTGCTTGATTACAATGTTTGGGCCAGTTCTCCAAAACATGATTAGATAATAGGAGTGAATTTACAAAATGGTCTACGGAAATTTGGCGTTATCAAAAAACTTTCAGCTGGTTGGATTTGATAGTACTATGCAAATATTTTTGTATATGGCAAATAAAACACAGAGCAATTTAATATTTTGTAATGGTAATACATAAATACGAAATTTGTTACCATGTTAACGTTCCAAAAGGGTAGAAAAACGTACCTTTGTTGAAACCTTTATTAAAATAAATTTACTGCACTACCTCTAAACACATGTGTACACATATTAGTGTATGCCCTGACATTTTATTCTACTAGGTTTAATATTCAGTTATTTTTTCATCTAGTAATAATTTGTCTTCGAAATATCCTTTTATCGCTCAGCTATTTCACGGTTCTGGGTAACTATAAAGTATTAAAACTATTCGTCAGAATTCAATGTTTTATTAAAACCTGAAACTTAGTCATAGACGCCTGGGCCCAGGTTTATGCAAAGTTGACAAGATGAAAGTTTCTTAAGCTGGTAACCATTAGTAATACCGCTTATCAGATGGTGGAGTTGTATAAGGCCATATATAAAACACACATATATAAGAATAAGAATAAAATTTATTTCTGGAAAACTTACATCTAGGAATACACAATAAGAACTTACAAATTTATTACTACGATAAACTACATAAATATCAATTATAATAGGTGTCTAAAAATTTACAATAGTTACTATAATTATGATAAGTCATCATATCGGTTTATCATGATCTAGGGCAGTGGTTCTCAAACTTTTTAAATGACGGAACCCTTTTGGGAAGCAAAATACTTGATGGAACCCTACAATAAAACAATTGTTTTTATAAGTGTATTTTTTATTAATCAGCATAATAAAAGTACAATGTAACAGTTACTAATTATTATTTACTTCACCACTTGGCTAGGACAATAATAGAAAACATTAAAAAAGAAAAAATCTAACTAGTGGGAGGTATGAAACTGTTTTTTATTTTTCATCAATTGGTTGATATCAGGTTTGATGGAAGAAAGTTGGAGTCTCATATCAGCTTCGGCGTCCAGTCTATTGCGATATTTTGTTTTCGTGGCTGCGTAGGTAGAGAATCCTGTTTCGCACAAATATGTAGTTGGGAACGGGAGAAGAATATCCAGAGCCATTTGGCCAAGCATTGCATATTCATCTTGGATTCTGCACCAAATATCATTGAGAGGCGTCGTTTTGAACAGTGACTCCATACTTGTGTCTGATGACATTTGTAAAAGAGATTCATATATCTCGTTTGACATGTTTTCAGGCTTTTCCAAGTTGGGTAAAAAAGGATTATGAATCCATGAATTCACTTTAATTTTTGTATTGTGTTCTTCGGGAAAATACTTTTCAAAAGATGCGCGCATCGAACTGAGAATTGGACCAATTCTTCAAACACATCATCTTCAGACATTTCTGAGTCGTTTTCGCTAACAAACTCACTGAGTAACGTAAAGCTTTCTATTTCTTTCATATCAATGCAAATGATCCAAAAATCTAATTTTCTTTTAAAAGCAGTTATTTTATTATAGGCCTGAAACACTGTTGTCTGTTTACCTTGCAACGATAAATTCAATTCGTTAAGTTTTTGAAAGATATCCGCCATAAAAGACAATCGGAACAACCAAGTTTTATCATACAAACAATCCTTCAAATTAAAAGAAGTATCTGCTGAAAGAAACATTTGTAACTCGGCTCTAAGTTCAAATAACCTTGTTAAAGTTTTACCCCGAGACAGCCATCGCACTTCTGTATGGAGCAGCAGTGTTTTATGTTTGCTGCCATAATCTTCACACAATAATGAGAACAATCGGGATTGTAGTGGTCGTGATTTGATAAAATTCATTATTTTTACCGCTTCATCCATAACTAATTGTAGATTTGACGGCATTTGCTTCATCGCAAGTGCTTGTCTATGCAGAATACAATGACTGGAACTACAATTAGGCGCTTTATTTTTCATTCGTGACACTGCTCCTGCTGTTTTACCTGTCATCGCCTTGGCCCCATCTGTACAAATGTCAATGCAATTGTTCCAACTGAGGTTATTTTCTTCAAAAAATATATTTATTTTATTAAAAATTTCTTCCCCGGTAGTGTTTGTAAGCAGCGATGAACACATAAGCATGTCTTCTTCAAAAGAACTTTTATATGGATATCTCACAATAACCAGCAGGATAGCCAAACCAGCGACATCAGTCGACTCGTCCATTTGCAAGGCGAATCGTGTATTTTGTAGACGTGTAACTAGTTCTTGTTTGACGTAGCTTGGCAGCTCATGGATTCGTCGTGAAACAGTATCGTTTGATAGCGGAACAGTAGAAAGATGCTTTGCAGATTTTTCATCGAGCATACATTTTGTTATGTCTAATACACATGGTTTTATTAATTTCTCAGCGATAGTATGCGCTTCACCTGCTTGTGCAATGCGATAGCTAACTAAATATGATGCCTCCGTGGCCTTCTCGTTGATAGTTTGTGTTACATGCATCATATTTTTTTGACTTTCTAATAACTGATCTTTTTTGCGAACAAAAAATTCTTTATTCTTGTCTTTAGACTCGGGGTGTACAGTTTCTAAATGTCGGCGCAATTTGGCAGGTGCCATGGAACTATTAGGAAGCAGTTTACTACAGAGCATGCAGAGACGTGAGCCGTTAGAATCAACAAATCCGAAACTGATATAAGATTCATCATACTTCCTTCTTTTCGTCTTTGAAACCGTCGAGCTTGACGTCGTGGCATCATCTTCTGGATCGGTGATTGCTATATTCTTCGCGCGCACTGCTTTTGAACATTCAGCGTCATTAGAAGATGTTGTTGCAACACGTTTAACACCTTTAAGCCAACGTTCCATTCTTTTTTATTTATAATGTTACACGTCAGGATAGTGGGGTTTAAATAATGCACAATCGTTACTGCGTATAAGAGACTAAATTTAGTACCTACAGTGAAGAAATGTATAAAACTGAGACAACAGACTACAGCAGGCAGTACAACAATGAACACTAGTTTCTCGCTAGCGAGCTTGTAAGTAGGTAGTAACGTATCGCTCCGAACGCTAATCGTCAACTGACGACGGGCGACGCGGGATCGCCGCTTTTTTACTTAGTCCTAGACTCGATCTCAAATATTCTCGAAAATACTCGAGTCGGCACCTTTGATAAACAAAAAGCAAAAATAAAAACAGAAATTTAAAAATTGCGTTGTTAACAATATCAACTTTATCCTTTGAAGTTATGAAATGAAATGAAATGAAATGAAATATTTATTTCTCAACATTGACAATTACTTGTTCTTATTGACGTCAAATAAAACATGATTCTACCACCAGTTCGAAAAAAACCTACGTGAAGAAGAACTGGCAAGAAACTTCACGGGTATATTTTTTTTCAAAATAAATTTACAGAGTCTCTTTATGTCTATACAAAATTATTCTTTTCTGCATCTGTTAGCTCGGCGAGTCTCCCTCCCCCAAGTATCCAAACGACGAACACCCTCAAACGGCTTAGAGTCGAAAGTCGCTTGTTGACAACTATAGCGTCTAATTCAGAGGCGGCTTTTATCAAAACATAATATAAAAATATTTTTTATTTAATTTTAACAATAAAAATTGTGTACGTACATATTTGGGTAAAACTATGACACATTATAAGCTTTGTTGTCACGTGGAGGAGGGTACGCGCATTCCACAGACCGGCAAACTTAGAGCGAACGGGTTGTACAAGTATAAAATTGTTGATACCAAACTTATAAGATATTGTACCAGCTATTGTAACACATGTTTCTACAAATACAAATAAATAATTAAATAACGTTCATAGCGTTTTGTCTCCGCGCGGCCGCCGAGTCCGCGCAGCCGCGGAGCGACCAGAGAGAGGTATTTGATTTTTTTTTCTAAATTCGTGCGGAACCCCGACAGAGGTATCACGGAACCCTAGGGTTCCGCAGAACACACTTAGAGTATAGCTGATCTAGGGTAACAATAACTAGGCAAATACCTAAACTAAGTAATTACGAATTACCTGTTTTTTAGGTACAAATTATTAAATTAAGTACAGTATGCTAAATAAATATTAATTCAAAATCTAGTGAGTACATTAACAATTAAATGTGCAAAGTAAATATTACATAAAATGTGTTTCATAATTCTCGTCACATTATAAACATTAGAAAATAATAATAATAATACTAATACGACACGAAAAAATAAAATAAAAATACAACAAAAAATTAATTAACATTTTGGAGACATTAATTATCTTATTTTAATACTATTAATAACTTCTCTGTATCTTCGTAGGACATACTCAAAAGTGATGCTCGGATTATTCGTTTAGTGTTGTTGTAGGTCAGAGGATATATGCCAAGATTGGTGTTTAATCTTTTATATAGCAGTGGTCCTAGGAAAATGTAAAATCTGGAAGAAAATGCCGTTTTTGTGCTTTGTGGACAAACAATGTCAAGCCGTTAGCTTTTGTTAGCTGTTTGTGTGCTATAGTTAAGGGTGCTATGGAGTTTTAAAGTTGTGCTCATTATAAATAACTGCCTGACTGTCATTACTTTACACTCTTTATAGAGAAGTTCAGTGGAGTAAAGGAAAGGTCGGAAATGGAAAACTTTCAAAATTGCTCTTTGGGCTCTTTCAACGTTAAGGAGAAGAGTTTTAGCTGCTCCGCCCCATGACGTAATACAGTAATTTAGTATCGACTGAAACAATGCAAAGTATACCTGCCTCATAAGTTTAGAGTGTCCTATGCTGCGCAATTTTTTAAAAACAAATATTAACTTGCGTATTCTGTTGCTAACCGCATCTATGTGTAGTCTAAAAGACAGAGTTTCGTCTATAATAACACCTAGGTACTTTATTGTTTTAGTAGCAGTAATGTGAGGACATGAACACGAATGATTGATTTGATCAATACAATAGTGCGCGTATAGGTTAGGGTTTTCTGAAATTGATTTTCGCATAGAAAACTGGATGAAATAAGTTTTATCTGAATTTAGAATGAGTAAGTGTTGCTGTAGCCACTTGTTTACTACATTGAAGCCTCGTTGTGCAAGCTCATATAATTCTGTATCTGAGTTTGCAGAGAACAAAAGAGCGGTGTCATCAGCAAAAGATATGATTTTACCACCGTTTATTTTCAGGTTACACAGTTCGTTAATGTATATTAAGAATAGTGTGGGACCCAAAACACTTCCTTGAGGAATTCCATATTCAGTGTTTACTAGGTCAGAACTTAAGATATTTCCTATTTTTACACATTGCGAACGATCGTGTAGGTAATTTGCAAAAAGTTTGTGTTGGGTTCCCCTTATACCTAAATTTTCAAGTTTATTTAAATTGAATCTATGTACAAGTTATGTGTATGTTTGTTATTGTTGTTACAATTTATTTTCAATTGCTTTTATATTTTTTGCCTCCAAATTAAGTAATATTGTATAGTCTGGGTATTTTGCTAATTGTTGTATCCCAAAATTTTCGTTACAAAGCTTGTGTGAATGTTATGTACGCCGTTATTGTGATGCATATCAGAACATTGTAGATATAAGTGAACTGTGTACTCTTAATATGTATCATGTGGCAGTACTTTAAGTAAATAAATAAGTAAATAAATAAATGTTTGTTTGGATTATTTGACTTATTGGAACTTTTCATACAGCTGTGATATTTTCAATATTTATAAAATTTTTCCAAAACAAAACTTATTAAAAATTAAGGACGTAAAAGTTGTGATCTTCCATATTTTACATTTTTTTGTTTCATAGATCTAATGTTTATGTCGCTTTTCATATACAAATACAGAAAAATATAACCTATTTTGTAACATACATTTCGTTATGCTAATTTTAGTGCGACTCGCATTCTCCTTTCTAAATTTCGGAGAATTTTTTTCATTTATTAGTTAGCACAGTTTTCTTTATTAAATCACCGTATAGAAACGGGGGTGCGCTAAGATTCAAGCCGCTTTGAATTGAGGCCGAGTCACCAATCTAGGAGGCACTGCCCATAACAAATGTTCAACAAATTCGCTACATTTTCTCGTTCGTCGTCGAATACATTTTTTCTCGAATGAACGGCTGGATATAAATGTATATCTTTTTGTGATATGCTCTTTGACCACTTAGCTTTTTCTGATTTGCATCGCTGAAATAAACAAAAAATGTGAAAAATTTGTAACGCAAAAAAATTCATCAACGCAGCTTTTTTGCGTAGCGTGGTGGGTAGTACCTACCTCTGCCGGAGGTCCCAGATTCGAGTCCTGGTCAGGTCATTCATTTGTGTGATGATTACAGATGATAGTTTTCGGATCGTAATAGTTTCTATTTACATATGAATGTTTATCCTGGGTTTCCAACCCTTTTGTTCAACAAATATAAATAAAACAAGCCTTGCTCACTTAGGGGTCATACAGGTGGTGTGTTTGTCTGGGGATTTGTTATTATTTTTCGTGCGTCACGTTTTCTCAGCGTTGTGCTGGTATTATTATTATTATTATTATTATTTTTATTGGCACTCAAGCTCAAGATAAATCTGTTTTTAGGTTCACCTTCATCGTCCTTTTACGATCACGTCTTCAAACCGTTGGTTAGCGGTTGCCACATGAAACATAAATATCGATACTGTAATTGAAGTTTTCATAAGCAATATTAATTTCATCGAAGATGATAGCTCGATGATAGATTGCTAAAACGAATTGATGATAAAAAGTTTGTCTACTTTGGGTGTTTCGACAGTATGCATTACGCAATTAATTTGCGGTTCCAACATTTGGTTAGTACGAGTATTTTTGAACGAATGTTACTTTTGTTGATGCTATGCAAGAGCTAAAATTATTTTCGCAATTAATTTTGCACCACGTTTTGGTATCTTCAGGAACACAAGTGAGTAAAGGTAACGGTCACCTTGACGAGCATCTAGACATCGCCTATCATGTAAAGATACCAAAATGTCAAGTTAAAATGTAATAATATAATTTAATGCAATGAAATCCAGTTCAAGTGTGTTATGTGTTGAGTGTGAATCGAGAAACGAGAAATTAGAAAGTAGCAGCACGGTCTCACATACCTACTAGAGCCCTAGAGTTCGAACGTTGGTGGGAACAAATATTTTTGAGGTTCATATACACAAATGTTTGATCACGAGTAATTGTTTACTTTCCATATTCTTTGGTTCCCGACGCTTTATACAGGGACACTGGTAATTCGATCCTGGTAATTAAGGGGGTTAAAAAAAAGAGCTTATTGGCGCTAGATTTTGCTAAGAAACACCCAAGTAGGGAATTACTATGTTCTGAGGTATTGTATTGTATGGTTTTTAAAAATAAAGCAAAAAAGCTAATGTTTTGTTTTTCAATTAATGTAATTGTTTTGCCCTTTTTTTGGTAGCCAAAATTTCAGCTCTTTTTTTTAACTTGTCATAGCACGATGGCAATGCGAGCACGCTGTGTACCTGATGGCAAGAGGCATCCGTGCCCATGGACATCATTGATCGTAGATGTTATTGATAAATTATATTGTTATTTATTGGTTATAGATTAATGATGCATTGCAGACTGTAGGGTTAAGTTAGAATAGCTTTTGCTTCAGTAATCATATGTCTGTTCCTTCCCCTTATCCGCAACCATTGCTCAGTATTGAAAGTTTCACAACATTTGGCTATCTCAAAGAAGAGTTATAAAATCTTGAAAACATGGAATAAAAAAATAAAAAACATTGGAAACTTAACATTGTACGAACTTAAGCTGTTAACAATTCGGAATACCGTTTACAGTTAGATGGTAACAGTTTATTTGCATTAGGGAAAACAGAAAAACAAACCTAACCTAACCTATTTTTTTGTTTCGGGGCGGGGAAATACATTACGCATACCACCCGGGCGCAGGGGGCACCCGAATGGTTATGTGGGAATCCCGTATAGGCTAATGAGACCCACGGTATACCCACTAAAAACCCCACTCTATCTTCTTTCTCGCCGCTTTGTGACAGGGTTACGGGAAAGCTTTCGCACACATCCGCGACTCCGCCAGCGGCAGCGACCCACAAGCGGCTCCATCGCGAAAGCCCGAAGGCCCTCCACGATGGGCGCACCAGATGGTAAGGTGCGCCTCCCTCCTCGGCCTCCACCAGTACTGTAGCCGACTCCCCCTGAGTCAGCTACTAGGAGGCCATGGATACCAGATAACTGGTGGCAGATCAGGTCTGTGGTTCTGCCACCGACCACACCTCGGCCGCAGAGGATAGGGCAAGCGGCGCACCGCAATACCGACATGCCTCTTCCTCTGCGGCCCCACCAGTGTCGTTTCGACGGAACGGCCCCGCCAGCTCGCGGGGGGTAGGGCGAGTGGCGCACCGTAATGTATGAATTCTAGGTTTCTATTTTAGTCATGAAAGTGAGGTACATATTATCAATATAATGTTTCTTTTTGTTTGTATGTTAATGCTTACAGCCAATTAGCTGCGTTTTCTAGTACTTAGTTAATTGAAAAAAAACAACAGCTTTTTATGCTAGTGAAACATCGATGACGGTCGTAGACAAGTTCTGACGGAGCAATTGCAGCCTTAAACCTCTTCAAATCTCGCTACACAGCTGTTATGTGTGTAACAGTGTCATCCACAACGCGCCTTGTTTGTTTTTCTGTACACTTCGATTTATAGACTAGAAAAGAAGTGCCCTTAGTGCAAGGCCACAAAGTCCGGTGAAATTTAAAAGGCTAATAGGGCCATAAATAAACTGCCCATTTCGAACAAGAAAAAACTAGAAAAGTAGAGGAAAGTACAGGTGGGTAAAAATGCTCTTACGCATACCCCGCCGCCATTGCGGGGATACGTGGGTCTCGCTCCGAGCCTACCAGAGCCACTACCCACTAAAAACCACCTGTATGACTCTGGCAATCTATTGCCTCAGAGCCTTCATCTGAAGTGACGGCCAGTTGGAGAAAAGGCCGCGTGGGGTAGCAGTCCGGTGGTTAGCAACCATCTTACTTAAACGCGGGCTTATGGTCATCAAGAGAAAGACTGTTTTGATATGAAAATAATGTCTCTCGCGCTTCTTAAGATGATGCATCATTTGAGCGAGGTATATAAACGCGGGCTTTTAATCTAATCCTCACTGATATTGGCGGAAAGGTAACTGAGGAGTGGGCCTATTATAATTTTCTATTATGTAATTTTATTTGAAATTCAACGCTGTCTTTAAATTGTTTGCGTCAATTATTCTAATTATAACAACAATTTGCAGAGATGTCTTTGCATATAAATCAAACAAATGATTTAAATAATTATAATTATATTTGTTTTCAACAGACACCTGTTTTGTTTTCGTAAACAATAACAACTTTTGGCTCATAACTATCTAATCTAACATGAAAGCCCTTTGTTTGTTTAGAAAATATTAAGTTCACAAAAATTTAATCAACTGATGAACTTGGTTTTAATAGAGACAAATATATTTTTTAACAATTAGGAATCTGATCCAACTCCTGTTGAAATAATAATTATAGTAAATCCCCAGGCAAATACACCAACTGTATGGTCCCAAAGTAACCAGAGCTTGAGTTGTGGATGACCATACAGCGAACTGGGGGGGGGGACCGAGAATAAACATACATACATAAATATCTAGAAGCATGACCCGAGAACAAACATTTATGTTTATTTCACAAATTAATGCCCCGGCCAGGACTCGAACTTGGGACCTCCGGCATGCGAGAGAGGGCTACTAGCCACTGCGCTACTCGGTCATCAATAATTTTGACATATTATTTTTTCTAATAGTTTAGTTTGATTATGATGAGTTATGATGTCAACTGCTTCAAAGACATACTTTTTTCTGCTTTTTTCCATTAGTTATTGCTACAATATTTTTCTTATAGTTATTATGTGTCCTATCTCGCAGTAGTGTAGAGAAATGTTTGTCGATGGACAGATAGATACAATTTTACGAAATGCGGCTTTCCAACTGTTCACCTCTTTTCATATAGTCGTATTAGTAATTGCCACACTTCATAAATGTGTCACTACATTGGCTCACACGAAGTAAAATTGTCATTTTTTTCATTCCGGTATATGGTGCCTTTGAGAAAGTTGTTCAGAATTTGCAAAAAAGTCTCCCGATATATAAATACAAGTATTAGATATCAGCGAAGATTCCAAGATTCCGCGACATCTCCTCGAGCACAGAAACGATTTTTGATGAGTTTTTAATATACGAGAGTTAAATATAAATATTTTATTTATGAACAAGAACATTGACAAATTAACAACAGAAAAATAAAAAGCATAGAAAGAAACATAATTAAGGATAGAATACAAAGCCTTAATTATAATGCGCCACAGGGCCTCATAATCTAAACGTCGAAAGCCTTCTAAAATATAACTTTAACCAAAATGTCGGTATTTTCTATGATGAACACACTCTCATTAATACCTCTTATTTTATTACATCCGGAATTTATATTAGTAAGGAAAAATAACTGTTCGGCAGAATTTTAACTGCAAAATCTCAAAATCAAATCGTAACATTACATAATAATCACTGAGCATAACAATAAGATTTATTATGACAAGAATTTTGATCATTTGAATTTATAAATCTCTTGTTTAGAAAATTTTAATATTGAACGCGAATATTTTTTTATAAAGTTCGTAAATTAAATATTTAAATTTACTTTAGTTGATAATAACCTAAGTTATAATTCAATACTTAATGACATAATGTTTATGCGAGAAAACTTTATGATCTTGAGGAATACATAATGAGCGAATAGAGAAATTTGATAATGCTCATTACTTACAATCCATTGTGGTCTAACACTTGTATTTAAAATTTGTAAGCATTAAAAATGTGAGTAGATAAGATTTAAAAAAAAATTTAAACTTTAGATCATTCATGTTCTACAGTTAAATAGTCTAACTGATGATTATAAATCAATCAATTGCCAGAATGGTTACTGCATTGTATATTTTAAATTTGAAAAAAGAAGACTCTTATTTAATTGACAATTGTCAATGCTCAGATAACTTTAGCAGCAGAATAACTTTGCGATTTTAGATTTTATAATAACAGTAGAATAATTTGACATAATTTCTATGTCTTGTTAAGTGTCAAAATTATTCTTCAGATAATAGTTATCAGACGATAGAAAAATGAGCCCTACATAGAATAAAAGTCTTAGGCGGTTTAATTATAAGGACCCTCAAATATTTGAATATCTATCTCATTTATAAAAAAAGCTTAAGAAATGCCTTTCATGTTAGATGAGTATATTTTTTTTTAGGTTTCGAAAGCAGTTGGCGCGGAAAGTAGATGTCGTGTTTTGAATAATGTATAAGACATTTGTTGGTATATATCTCTGCTCTAGTAGTAACGAAGAAAATTAAAGTCTTTATTAAACAATTTGTGTATTGAAAAATTTAAGATAAGGGAAATAAAGCATTTTAAAAATTATGACAATTATCGGTAATAAGGTCCATCTGTAATAATCAGATGATTCGATACTGGTACGACAGCTAGCTGGTTTGGTGTTACCATAGTGCAACTAACAAATAACAATATTATGTAGGTACTTTCCATTATATCTGTGAGAAAGCAAAGTATTCAGCTGGATAACCCACGTTTACAGGGAATATCGAAGGTTGCGCACCCAAATAGAAAACACGTGTTCTAAGATATCTATAAAAAGTGAGGGTAGGCGATATATGTTCTCCGCATAGCAAAGAGTAAATATTTGTTTTACGCCCTGAAATGGAGACGTTTGGTTTTATTCTTGTTGTGAAGCTTCTAAAGATAAATGTCAAATCCTCTTGTCAGGGATCCACGCCGCTGGTAATTTTTTTAAGGTTGTGCTAGTATATTTGGGCTGGATATTACACACGACCAGCTCACGTCATGTACAACAATTTTTTTTTTGCACAAAAGTAACAAATCAACAAAGTCAATTGAACTTTTCAATTGAAATGTTATGGTTAAAATATAATTAGTATTCCACATTCAATTTATAGGAAAAAACTGTAATAAGTTATAACGTATTAACATTTGATAACAAATAATTGTTAAATATATTTTAGGGACAAGATCGTCCGTGGTGTATGAACTGGTTCAGGTCTTTGCCGCAGTATTATTTATATTCCTCACAAATCTTAGTAACTAATCTGACCATGATTGCTATTTGGAAGGTGAAAATATCTTAAAATGCACTAAAAAGGCACCGGTTGCCTTCTTCAAGTCTTAGATGCACTAACTTAATCAACTTCCCGATATTTGTGTTGGTAACAGAATCTAATCTCTTTTTGATCCCTTGTTCGGGCGCCAGGTGTGACGTAGGCTAACACAGAAAAGACACACAAAAATGCCAACAGATCTAATTTATTAAATATAGTAAACAATGAGGCCTGTCAACAATCTTCACAAACATAAATACATAATAATAATAAATATTTTTTTAAATAAATATTTCTAACAATCACACAACATTATCTAGCCCAAATTAAGTAGGTATCATTAAACAACTTGTGTTATGGATACTAGATAACGGATAAATAAACTTAAGAAATATATAAACACACATAGATATTTTTTTTAATATATAAATATTAGAAATAAACCTAAATAAACGTAAATACACATCCATGACTAGAAAGCAAATGTAATAATATATCTGCCCCTACCAGGATTCGAACTCGGGACCTCTGGCATGGAAGGCAAGGCTACCTCCACACCAAACAGGCCGTCAAAGGATAACATAAGGATAGGAACATAAACCAAATACGAAAATATGACTATATACTTATTAAATATTACTCAGAAAATAACTCATATAATTCAACTCACTATAAGGGCTTCGAAATTAAAGGTATGCAAAAAGATTTTTAAATTTTTCACTTGATTACTGCACAAGGAAAGAAACATATTTAGAATTAAGAGAAGAAATATATTTAACGCAGATAAATTTGTGAGCAATTATCATTTAAACATCTTATCCACGTGAAAGATCAAAATAGAATAAATAATAAAAACGCCGCTGTCGTAGCAAGTAAGCGTATTAACCAATGTACATCGTTAGATACAATGTGTCCACTTTAGTAAAGCCAAGTCACAAGATTTTGGTACACGCGGAGTTCAAGGGAAATTTGAATCCAATGATATAGCCCTTCTTAGCAGCTCTGGCATCTACGCGAATGCAATCTGCTGCACGATCAAAGATTAATATTTAACAGACTAGTGACTCAAAGTGTTGTATTTTTCGAAATTGTTAAATTTTTTATTAAAATAATAAGTTTTAGTGCTAACTACAATTAACCGTCCTCCAATTGTTATGTATCAATTGGGTTCATGAATATCGTTAATCTGAGATCACGAGCAAAATTTTATTTTCTATTACACGAAAGTATTTTGTTTTTAAGTAACACGTATCCTGATAATGTTAGAAAGTCACTTAAATCATGTTGAAATTTGAGAGGATCGGACAAAAAGGACATCGAGGATAAAGAATAAATGTAGGTCTGTGCTATAGGTGAAAAATTTTTCTTCATAGGATTTATTGAGTTGCAAGATGTCAAAAACTAAATAATTTTGATAAACTTTTAAAATAACAATAAATTTAGGGAAAACCCTGGTTCCAAGTGTTAACCTGCATACAAAAAACGAATCTCCTTCCTCCATCCAGTCGTAAAGTTTTTCAGGGATACATTGATTGGTCTCTGTCTTTAACTGAAAAGATTTACAGGGCCATTAAAATGAACATATTGTTGAACGTTTCCAATTTTCTCAAAATATTCACGTGGTGTGGGAGAAAGTGCGTTCTACATTACCAGTTTAACAAACATTTTAATCACAAATTTTACTCTTTATGAAGCGCTGCGTGAATCATTATTTTCAAACGTTGATACCTGACGTATCGAAATGAAATTAACATTTTCTGTGAGGCTTTATCAGGGAAAATTTATATTGGCATTGGAAAACGTTCCTTTTTAGCAACAAAACTTTTATGATAAATACGCACATAAGAATAGAACAGTGAAGTGTAGTCAGCAAAGTCAACACAAATGATTTTTTTGGTATGCTGTTGACTTGGACGGCATCATTTTAAACTTTCTATAAAATCCTTAAAACTCTGAAAGAAGGCATTACAATGCTTAAACGTAACTTGATAAGATACATTATTGTGCGCATTTTCTTATAAGTTCGTATTTATGTGATTCCACGAACGTTTTTCTAAACAGCACTGTGTTTTTAACAATTCGTTATTGTGTAATTGTTCACGTGAGGAGAAGCGAGTTGATAGTAGACCAACTGCTGCGCGGTGGCGACTGAAGATGCATTACGGTACAATTGACTTGATACTCATTTATATATTTATCAAATTTATTTTCAAAACACTACAAGCACTATTAAGACTTTATGATTGAGGAGGGCGATAACTGGATCCCGCGTTATTTTGGTTAAAACTGCCACAAACTGCCATTTTGGTTTATTTTGTTGACATAACATAGAACTAACAGCGTAGGTTACGATAATATTTCTTCGAAAATTAGTAGCTAATTAGTGTAGGTCGTAATATAGCACCAATTCTAAGTTATATCATCAACTTATGCCTACAGGAGGGGATCTTTCCAGACAGATTAAAGCTGCCAATAGTTGTCCCAATTTTTTCAAAGTTGTCAAAATTGAAAAGCTTATTTATGATAAACTCAACAACTTCATTGAGAGTAGTAACTTACTGTCCAAAAACCAATACGGATTTCGTAAAAATAATTCTATAAACATGGCAGTTTACGAATTCCTTGAAAAGGTTATAACTAATATACAGAAAAGGAACCCAACTTTAGCCTTATTCATGGACATAACTAAAGCTTTTGATTCCGTGCATCATAAAACTTTATATCACAAGCTTGAATCTTATGGTATTCGAGGCAATACTCTCGATTTTATAAGATCATATGTAAGTAATATAAGCCAAATAACCCACATCAACAGATTGAACCCTGAAACCGGCTTTAATGCCACTTATGCATCAAATGAAAGATGTGTAGGTATTGGCATTCCACAGAGCAGTGTGCTTGGGCCACTATTATTTATTATTTATATAAATGACCTCCCTAATGTGACTAACCATTATATGACAATGTTTGCGGACGATAGTACAGTTCTATTTACTTATGAAAATAATCAAAATATAGAAGTTGACATAAATAATACATTAACATCATTAATAAACTGGTTGAGATTAAATAATTTGACAATTAATTTGACTAAGACATATTATAATAACTGTAAACAAAGGAATAACTATCCATTAAACATTAACATAAACCATCTTAGTAATACGGTGAGAGAAGTTGATTCTACAAAATTTTTAGGTTTGACAATAGATAATAAGTTGACATGGAAAAAGCATATTACAATCTTAACCAAAAAAGTTAACCAGTTCTCATTTGCACTATATAAGTTAAAAAATGTTGCCAATATTAAGACCTTATTAACATCATATCATGGATATGTTGGATCAATATTAAGATATGGGATTATGTTTTGGGGCAACACCACAGATAAACACTCAGTTTTCAGGGCTCAAAAGAGATGTCTTAGGTCTATGTTTGGACTCAAGCAAGAAGAATCTTGTAAACCGTACTTCCGTAAATACAAAATCTTAACATTACCGGCTATGTACATTAGCGAAATCGCACTTTTTGTAAAGAGTAACCCACATTACTTCAAGAAAAATTCTATAGGCAACGTACAATTACGCGCAAAACCCTTCTTCAAAGGATTAGCATTAAAAGCATGGCCCCTATTGTCTATAAGAAACTACCGTGAGCTATTAGGGCAATACCAGACAACACACAGTTTAAATCTGAGCTCAGTGGTTTTCTTGCTGAATAAGCATATTTTGATATAAAAGATTTTTTTGATGACCCATAATTAAAATTGATATTAAATTTTTATTCTCTTTTCATTCTAAATAATGACATTGTATTACATTTGAAATTCATAATAAGTTGACTGTTATGTAATTAATTTGCCTATTTATTTGACATTAATGATCTCATTTTTTGACATAATTTATACATTGTTATTATCGTTATTGTCTTTTATTCCTAATTTTTTATTTTATTATTATTATTGTTATTCTTATTCATTAATGAAATTGTAATACATTTCATTTTTTATAACTATTATAATTCATATGCCATTAAGGCGAATCATGACTGTCCTCGCCTGTAAAATCTAGCATAGTTTCAAGTACACTTTTCTTACTTTAGGAATTGTCCTTCAATTTCACGATTAATTATATTAACAAATAACACATTTTCAACCGGATTGTACCATGTTTAGTTATATTTTTACATTGTAACTTTACAGACAAGTCACCGTGAGCACGGTTTCTGGAGAGGCACACAGAGATTGAGTTAAAATGTAAAAATACTAAATACTAATAAAACAGTTTGACCTTTCTGAGTCATAGGTAGTTTCAATATACGACGTCCTAAGCCGAGCTCCGTGCCCTCTCGGGTACCCTTAGGAGTTTTGTATGTAGTAGTTTAAGTTCCGGTTAAGCGCCTTCAGCGCCTTCAACCAAAATAAACCAAACAAACATAAAACTGCCTTTGTAAAAGTATATACACTGGGAATTCCTCTCCTTTATCTGGCTTTGACTGGCACATAAACACGTAAACGAAGTTATAGCGGTTACTGTAAGAACTGTATTACTGCCTCACTGAGATTTTAACATAGGAAACTTTACTACCACAAAATCCGTTGATGACTGATAAAACTTACTTTGTTATGAACTGTCTAAGTAATAACAAATTAACTTAATAAATACATGAGTCAGTTAAATTTAAAACACGATGTCACTTTCCTCACTTTAATTATTCTATTACGAAGAAACTAAATGAAGAAAGTGACTGACAGTTCCAGTTTTATAGGCAATTTATCACACATTTTACTCAGAATGAAGTGCTACGCTAAACATTATTTTCAAACGTGGTACAGGGTTCCTAAAATATTAGTTTCCTTTTCTGTCGCGCCTTGTTGATACAAGAGTCATATGGCATTTACAATGTACACTACCGCAACAAAACATTTAAGATAAGCTTTTAAGATTAGAACATTAAAGTGTAAAAAGCGTTTTATTACCTTAGTTAGCTCAGACGAATTTTATGCTACCCTGTTGACCTGCCCGGAATAAAATTAGTCTTTCTATGAAAACCTTTTTATATTCTGAAAGATCTGAGAGAATTAAGATTTCTACCAATTTATTTGCAAAAATATACGAAATCTTTAAAATATTAATTACGTGAGTGGGTTGAAATCCCACATTATAGCAAGAAAATATGTTTTAACCCATTTAGACCGATAACTAGTTTTTTAAAATAAAATATATGCTTTTTTTATAAAAACTCACTAAGAGGTAAGTACAAACTCTGAAAAAAATATTGAACAAAATATCCAATGAGAGGGGTAGCAAAGGGGGCGCGTACCATAGATGGTACAGTAGGACTATAAGTATGCAAAAAATACTAGATTATCACTAAAGAGTTTATTTTGCATTTTCTTGTGATAAGTAGTAAAACATTCTACGTGGACCCCAATATTGCAATTGACACATCTTGTAAAACATTGTTTGTGACATTGTCCACACCTAGTTCTATTTTCTTGCTTAGTGACACAGTATTCTTTGCCATCATATCGCGAATCTGATGTGATTGCCGATGGTCGACTAGGTCCTGGTTTTTTACGTTGTTTACTATTTTCAATTATTGTATTGGCAATACGACGTTGCACTCAGCAAGTCCATGCGTCCGCCATTATGTCTGTACAACAACCAAGCATATGGACAGACATATCAACACAGAGCAAAATCAGAGGCATGTACCATTTTTTTCCACGAATGCTAGTTCCCAGTGACGATATGTTTTGGTCCGATAGATCCACGCCCCCCATACTTTTACTATACAGCTGAATGAGATGAGGCTGGGAAACAGTTATCTCCTTTTTTTGTTGCTGTGAATAGCGTTCGGTTGTATGTACAGGATCAACACCAACTGCATTAGAGCACACCGACGCGATGCTGTTATCATGCCACTTGCAAATAATTACACCATCAGATACGCGATAATCATAAAACCCTCTCTCTCTTTTTCTTTTATTTCCTTATTGCCCAATAAAGGACATTCACCCGTCCTGTTCTCTCTGATAATCTCAGTTATACGAAACCCTCTTTCGGTTAGTTCATGGACCAAAGGTACACCAGTAAAAAAGTTATCAACAAACAGATGGTAGTTATTTCCATAGCCCAACTGCTTTAACTCAAAACTACACTTGCACCTAGACCAAGCTGAGAGTATCGCTCAATAGTAAATGTAGACGCTCCTTGATATGGTTAAAACCATGTGATGTAACCACATGACGTAGCACCAACCCACAGTTTGTATCCATATCTTATAGGCTTTTCTCTTATGAACTGTTTGCAGCCGTGGCAACCAAAATACGAGACCATAGCCCCTATCAATGCTATGATTTTCTTTATGCGGACAGTGTTCCAGGAACTTAGTAGCTAAAAATTAAAGTAAAGGGCGCACTTTTGCAAATTTATCCAATGTATCTAAATTGAGATTATCAGTGACATGAATATTGGAGTAAATTAGGGCAAATCTATCTAGGGCCGTAGAAATCAAACCATTCTTCGTATCCGGTGCATTCTCCCAATACAATCTTCTCCTGCTCACTTGACAGGTAGCAACTGGCTAACAAAATCCCAACAAAACATTTTATCTCTTCTATCTTGACGCCAGCGGGAAGAAGTTTTCGTTCTAAATATCTATTTGTTTCAGTCTTCAGTAACTCAAACACTTCTTCAGAAAAGAACAAAGAAAACCATTCTAGCGGATTTCTTTCAATATGAACATGATACATAGGTTGCCAAGTGTTAGGTCTAGGTTCTTTGTCTCGCTTTCTCCAATTATACTTCATGACGCGTTTTTGCAACGGTTCCTGAGTTTGACTGGGGTCTTCTGTCTCATCCAAAGAAGTACAAGTAACTTCGGAGGCAAATTATTTATGTCTACGACATCTTCTTCACCCAAATCTTCATCTGTGTTTTCGTCATTAGCAGTATCTGGTTGAAGTAAAAAAACATCAAGATCTTGCCCCTGGCGGTAAGAATCCTCATCTTCCTCAAGAACCGTAGCAATATCGTGAGGCGTTAATGGCCTAGATTCTAGGCCCTAGAACAATAAAAAACAAATAAACAAATAAGTATATTATATATTTTGTTAACATATAAACCTACTGTACCATATACGGTACACCTATTTGAGGATTGAAAATATCTATCAATAATAATTTTTGGCAAACTAATTCATGGTAATAACAAATATTGTACTCCAAACTTTATGAAAAATCCGATAAATTATTCACTTTATAATACAAAATGCTTAATTAACTTCTTGAAGACATTTTGAATGATTTCTTCCAATTCTGCTAGGGAAAATCACTAAACAAGCCACAATTACTTTCTCGTAACCTATTTGTAATATTACTAACGTAACATTGATACTCTGAGCTCATTATAACCATTGAACAAAATATTAAAGTACCCACATGTAAATCACAATAATTTACCAAGCTACCGTACCATATACGGTACGGTAGGTATACATGGGTAGCATCCTTATCTGCATTGCAATGTACAATATCATGTATTTCATTAAAGCATTTCACTTTTGTCTTTGATATACCGTTTGTATTTTTGGTTTTAAAATTTACATACCTATTAATTAAAACAAAAAACGATCAAATTATACGCAATAGGTCATTTTTTTCTGATTTTATGTATTATCTTTGCTAACATGAAAACTTTAAAAAGTGTCTTACATTGTTTAGGATTTTTGGTATAATAATTGATAGCTGAGATATAAATTAGTCAACTTTTAAAAAAATAGTTAAAAGATATATATATATAAATTACAAAAACTTGTGCTACGGCCGACTCGAAAGCTTTTAAGTTTCATAGCGTTGAACTAGGTCAGTATTTACTTATGAATAAAAGTTTAGTTTGCAACAGATTCACATAATAAGTTTGGGTTTCAATCGTTTTTTTTGGAATGATAACAATTTTATTTTTACGAGTTACGTTACATAATTTTGATGATGCCGATCCAGTATTACTCGTGTTTACTAGGTTAAAAGATTTGTTTTACTATCATCATTAAAGAATAAGTATGTTTTTTTCTTTACTGAATAAAACATTCCATTTACAGACCTCAGTACATTTTTATCGCTTTAGGCTAAGCCGAAATTCCCCTTCTAGGAATCAGTTAATGTCAATTTCAGTTAATTAAAGCGATGAAAATCAGTATCCCACGCAATCTATACACAAAGAACGAGGCATTTAACCGCAGTATTTAGAGGGTAGATACTTGTACGTCGTACCGAGTGATTACACCATCAGATACGTGGGTCCACACTTGTGACATAACGACGGACTGGACTACGTGACACGCTACAAAACATGTTGCGCTAAATGTGGACGGTCTAGGTTGTGCTGATACGGTCACAAACCATCTACGATGATTTCAATGACAATTAATGGACGTGAAACAAAACAAATTGAAACAACGACGTTGTTTATAATTATATGTTCGTTTGAAATGCGGCTTTCCTGTCATCCGTTACAACTGTGAGTGTTTGTGAACGTGAACTTCTTGTTGCTCTAAGGTCACTTCGATGAACAGAATGATGAAATTGTGGGGAGTTCCTTCGTAGATGGCACTAACTAATAAAAAAAGAACAATACATAACAACTAATAGACAAAACAAGCGCTGCGTAAGAAGTTGCGCTCTATATTTTGATAATGTTGTCAGGCAAATAAAAACTGCTGTTTATATCCGAAATAAATTACTATTCGTCTCTCAGCTTCAAAATACATAAGCTCTCTACATATATTCTAATGGCAAAAGAAACTTCATTTGAGCGTGAAAAGGATGCAATGATACACACAAATACCTATTAGAATCAGACATGACAGAATCAGACATAATATTGCATACGTTTGAATAAAATTATAAAGTCTGCCAATATAATACTCGTATTAAACATAATAAATCCCTTAAATTATTTTGCTCCTTGTTACGGCAAATATTTGTATTATATTTGGACGTCATTTATTCGACTTTCTCGAAAGTGTATTGATTTAAAAATCCTTTAGCAAGCCACGTAATTTTTATAAGAATCAACATTGTTAAAAGGCTTCTGGAGAATGTATTATTGAATTAAACTTGAATGAAAGTAAATGGCAATTTCAATATTCCTTGTAATGTAAGTTGCCAAGTTAACATTATGGATTTTTACCCAGCAATATTAAGAAATGTTCTATTGTTTGTCATCGTAAAATCAAATTCAAATTTTAATATTTATTCTTCAATGTTAACCATTTTTGGCACAAATTCGGAATCGAATCTGAATCTGAATCAGAAATCTTCGTTAAGAAGAACTGGCAAGAAACTTTGCGGCAGTAAATTTTTCAATATAAATTTACAATGGCTCTCATGTCTATACAGATTAATTCTTATCTGCATCTCTTAGCTCAGCGGGACTCCGTCCCCGTCAAATATCAAAAAGACAAAAAACAATTTGTTAGTAGGAAGACCTTGGTAGAAGTAAACAAGAAGCGTTCATACATTGACCCATGAATGAGCCTAATATTTTGAGCTGCTTGCTTATTTCTACATTGTGCAGACCTCTTTTTTTTGTGATCATCAAATTTTTTGTGAGGAAAATGTAAGAATATTGATTTCTTTGAAATTATGTCGATGTTGGCATCCCTGGCCTGAGCTTATAGACGGCTTGTAGCTTACGCAGCTACAGCGCGCTACGATCGTTAACGTTAGTAAGTCGCTTTTATGGAAATGTTAAATTAATTAATGAATTAAATTAATTCTTGGCAGGCCTGTAGAAACCCATAAAAGGCACAAGTGCCGACATGACATCTTTACGACACACGAACTAGTCATATTCGACTGTAAAAATTGTAAAAAATATATATTGTTGTACATCTGTTTTGTGTTGAGTTGCGTTCTCTTGCTATTATAAAATGTTTACGTTCAAGTTGATTTGTTTTGTAGTTTTTCCTTAACGAATAAAATATTAGCATATAATAACATAATTTGTAGTATAAAACAGATCTGTAAGAAGTCTGCAGTCAAATGAGTAGATATAAAATTTGACTTCTATACAATACGCGTAACACAAGCCAGTCCCATCGTAATTTTTTATTCGAATTAATAGTGGTCAAGTGAGTTGGATATATTGAGAGACTCGTTGAAATACTTTAACATCATATACTGTGTGGCCGGAAGCAAATAGTGATATTATACAACCACTTTTAATCGCAAATACAGTAAACATTTGGGTCTACCACAATTTCCCTCACTCTCGCAGCCATTAAAACGCTTTTTTACGCTACATTTAGTAGTTTGGTAGTAGAGTTTCTTTGTACAGATCTTATATGGGGCGGTACTTCAGTCCTTCCCTTTTTTGACCGCCGTAATGATCACATTTACGTGGTTGTGTTCCGGCCAAAGGGAAGGAACCGCTAGTGCAGTAACTGGAACAAAGGCAATTACAACTGAAGTTCGTCAACGCATCATATGTCGAGATAATAATCACGACCACTATTAGTAGGACTTACGATGTCCATGGATGCGGATACCGCTTATCATTGAGCGGGTCGCGTGCTCCTTTTCTGGCTACGAATATAGTAAAAAAAATATATAGTAAAAACACATATAGTAAAAAAAAACGTGTAAAAGTAAAGTATCGTTTCTCATTTGTTTTGATGTTACTCAGATAAATGTACGTTTATTCGGCAGGCAACAATATCGTCTATCGTTTGTATGTAACAAGACATTGGTGAAAATTAAAGAAAGGTCACAGAAATAAATCTAAAGATAATGCAAAATGTGCAAGTCATTCCACTTATTTTCATGAACTAAGTTACAATTCATCACAAAAGTTTTAGCTGTATTGACATTTCTCTAGGAGTTATTGATGTGACAAAGCGTATGCGAAAGCACAAATAGTAATAGGAATGAAAAATAAAATTTTATTACTATTTATATAACAACTTTTAATATTTACGGTAGTGGTAAGCAAGCTAAAGCTTTCTGGCTCACATGGGTTAACAAAACGTGTACAGCTTTTTTATACAGCTTTATACAGTTTATACAGCTTTGACTTTTTTGTAGAAACTTTGTAAAGAAAACGTGATTGTTTTCGAATCAAGTACTAAACTTCTTAGATTTTAAATTAAACATGTTTGTAAATAACAAAATAATGAGATTACGGACAATATTTATATTCTTCGCAAATGTTAAGAACAATTCGTTCAGTCATTTAAAACCCATGAATATTACCATTTCCCTGTTGGTTAGGGAATATTTAATTTGTGTTACAAATAACTTGTGTTTATTAGCAGTTCAGGATTGCAAGGGGTCATATTCTTGCAAGTCACTTGGTCGACTATTGCCAGTAACTACACTGTAAAAACTGCGGTAAAATGCGTTGGTTTTTTTGATAGATTGCCTGGGATGCCAAATTATGTGGGCAGTTTAATCTTCTACACAATATTTTTTTAATTTTAAATACTATAAGTAGGTATAATAGTAGTTGGTAATTACTGTAACTAAGATAGCAGATTAAAAGGTCAAGATCATGATCTTGACTTGTCCTTCCTAAACTCAATTAGGTACAGGCACACAAACTAAATGGAGTAGTTTTTGTCAAGCTTCATTAAAGTTTAAGGTTCATTAAGTCTTGTCTTTTTTTTGGTAATAATTGTGGTAACAATTAGAACTAAAGGAACCTCTATTTTGGCAGTACTTTAGGCGCTGTGTCCATCAAAACCGTGCGAGGATAGTTGGCGCTGTGGCGGCTGAAGAATCGACACACAGGAATTATTATTTTATATTGACAACAACAGAATGAGTATTTATTCCCTAGATAAGCATACCGACTGTTTGGCCCCAAAGTAAGCAGAGCTTGCGTTATGGATGACCATACAGTGAACTGGGGGAACCATAAATACAAACGACCATGAGAACAAACATCGGTGTTAATCAAACAAATGAATACTCCAACCAGACTTGAACCTCCGGCGTATGAGGCAGGGCTTCAACCACTAACGCTTTTAATTCTAGACTTTTCTAATTAGGGTCCTGAAAATTCGTATTGAAGGGACGGTCCAGCTTCTTCGCACAGCTTTGGATGATGCATAGCTTTAGTGCCATAGGCGACTTAAACAGTTTCATTGTATCAAATAGGTATACAAAACGTTTTCGAGTTTTTACAGTTGACACTTTAGAATATTTCTCCAAGTGAGCGCCATATATATAATGTTCAAACGAATTTTTTTCATAATAACATTACCTACACTCGTATATTGGGCGAGTTAAAAGAAATATTCTTGATCTTAAAGTGTTTTTGTATGGGTACAATTGATGACAGAACCTTTTAACTTTTGCGGATGAAATGTAAAAGTAGTTATTAAAAAATATTCCGTTTGAAACGAAGGTTGATTAAATACTTGAATTTATGTAATAAATAAGGTTATATTTGTCTTGTTATGATTTGAATTCGATTAATAAAAGCCCGCTAACAAAGGCCCGTATTCTATGTTACCAAAGATGTACAATGTTTCTGATCATCAATGTTGGAGACTTAAGGCGGGTAAAATATGGTATTTTTTATCGACAAATCACTATCCCAATTTTCTCTCCTCCCTACCGCAATGAAATGACAGCCATTTTATTTTTTTTTACCTCGAAGCCCGGGTGCCTGTACTGATATAGTCATTGCTATCCGTGTAGGCGTCCTAGGAATCCTAAAGATGTCTCATTTGAAAGCTAATAATGAAGACAATCAACTGATGATAAATAAATAATTTATTCAATCTCTTTTTCATATAGGAACAAAACAAGATTACAAATACAAAAGTTATTTCTTTTTATAATCTTTTACATTTTTCACTTTAAAAAAAAAACAAACTTGTCAAGCTTAATTTTTTATTGTTTTCTGATAGTACAGGGTATTTACTTAAAAATAAATCTAAAATCTTAAGTCCTTAGTAGAATAGTTTAGAAGTAAAGCAGAGAAATGAAACAAAATATTTTGGAAATAGCTGCCGTTTCATTATGGTAGGGAGGAAAGAAAATTGGGATAGTGATCTGACGATAAAAAATACCATCTTTTACCTCCCTAAAGTCTCCGACATTGATGATCAGACACTGTATATATAATATTTGTATAATTTAAATAAACGAACCAGACCTACTTGATGAGCACCGGAGCTCAAAGAATCTGCTCAATTGTAATAATCTCTTGAATTTCGCAAATCAATGTTTTGTAAAATAGCAACGTGCTTCTAAAATAGCGGCTTCCATTGTAGGAAATATAAATCAGATTCAAATTCAAAAATTCAAACTTTGCAATGTTCTCAACACTGACAATTACTTGTTCTTATTGACATCAAGCTAAACTTATAGGCATAAATATTTAAGACTGTTCATGAATCCATAAAAGTTCATTTCAAATTTATAAATAGTAACAATCAAAATCATTGTAGAATAAAGTCAGCAATAGAAAGAATTGTATAATAATGTATGTCTAACGAATATATAAAGTAAATAAATAGTCGAACCTCGTCAATTTATGTCTGGCATTATAACACTTAACCCATTTACTGCTGGCACAGAAAAGTGCGAAATTACACGCACGCCGCCAATGACATCTAACATATAGACAAGTCATACCGTCAAAAATAATACCGTATAAACGGCGGCATCGTAACTATAGATATCTACACGATATATAGAGTAATATAATTTGTGGGAGAAGGAAAGAATAATACGTTCACTTGTTGTAAGAAAGAGATACCTATGTACTTCGTGACGTTGCTTCGCACTAATTGGTCGCGAGCGTACGTGACGTAGTACGTAAATTGTCGAAACTATATAGCGTTGTCTCTTTTACTCCCACATACAAAATCATATTACATCTCGCTCTTCGACTTTATTGAAACGAATAGCAAATAGTAAAATAATATAATAAATAAGATAGTTATAAAAAATAGTACTTACGCTTGAAAAGAAACGTTTATTCTATCTTTAACGGTAACAGTGTAATTAGTACACTGTCTAAACATACAAGAAGGCATTGTACGGTATTAAAAACACAGAATAGGGAATAAGTTTTGTTTGATGTTTAGCCGTGACACTGGGTTGCACAAGACTGAGTCAAACAGCTGGCAACTGCCTTGCATTTGCGTTGCCATTTTTGAGAGCGGATAACCTGTCTATTTGTAATATGTCATTGCACGCCGCCATACATTCGAAAACGGGACGCCCATCGACGGTTTTTTTGTTCCCCTCCACGGAGAGGGCAGTTTGACGGGTGAGTTTCGATACTCTATCGATGTGTGGCTTGAAAGAAAGCGTCGAGTCTAAGGTGACGCCTAAGTATTTAGTACTGCGCTTCCAGGGGACGGGAATGCTTAACATTCGAACTTGGGGATCGTCAATGGAACGATGGCGTTTGGGGTCGAAGCGAATCGCAAAACTGGATTGTCTGGATTCACATCGATGCGCCGTTATTGAAATCATACACCGAGGGCGTTTACGGCCTTTTGGAGTCTGGTGACGAGCTGCGGACACTGTGACCTTTGGTGTAAAGGGCGTTGTCGTCAGCAAAGAGGGCTTTCAAGTTCGACACCTTTCGGTGGGATGGGAATGTCATTGGTGTACACGGTGTACAACAGAGGGGTGAGAACTGAGCCTTGAGGGACTCCGGCCTTTATGGGACGAGGTGCGGAAAGCGTGCCTTCATGTTTAAATCGAAACGTACGGTCTTTGAGAAACAATGCGATCATCCTGACTAGACGATCCAGTAAGCCTATTTTGTAGAGTTTATGAACGAGACCGCCAGACTTTATCGAAAGCCACGTCGTTATCGTTTGGCTACGTCAAAGAAGACTGCGACCGCTGTATGACACCGCGGATAGAAGCCGTTGAATATGCACTCGACTATACGATGAATAGGTTTACATTTAGAGAATTTATTCGAAATACTTCGGTGGCACGGGCTTTGCTACCGGGAAACCCCGATTGCGCAGCGGCGGGAAGTGGAGGGAGTGAGCGGCGACGTTAACGCACCTGGGTGGAACTGAGCAATTAGCCGCTGCGTGGCCGTAAAACTGGCAACGGTGCATTGCCCAGGGTGTCCGCGACGGTTGGGACGCTCGACGGAGATATTCGAGAGTCCGCAGATTATGCGAGCCTCTCTGAAGATCTCCGTTGAGTTGGGAATATTGGACAGGATGACTAACGCAAATAAGAAACGTCTACCGTGGTTGGAATGCATCTTGTGCACGGCTTCAGCCGGAAAGCCCTGGGACTTAAGGTCCTCGAGGATTTCATCGTTCGCGAGCTCAAACGGGACGCCCCGTAATACTGCGCGGATCTTACGCTCCTCCGAGAAGGCGTAGGTATGGTACGCGATTTGCTTTACCGAGAGTAACCTAGAAAGCGCGCGGAAGTCGTCGATAGTCATGACTGTATGTCGTGTACTGTCGTATGGGTACTAAATTTTATGTAATAAATTTTGTGCTCTTTGCACAAGTTAGAAATCGCGGTCCATCGTGCTTTTTCGCGGAGGAAGACGGGAGGAAGGAGTTGGGCCTTAACCGAGACGGGAACGCGGCTTCGACGGAACCGACGGGGACGCAGTCACTTGGAGTGACATAAGCGGGGCGGGGTCGGGTGTTAAGACACCGCGGTGGGATCGGGTGTTGAAGAGACCGCGATTTTCTTTGAACGCTTCTTGGAGTGTTTGGCGTCTAGCTGAAATGGGGGTTCTGGAGAGCCGGTTAAAGTTGCGGCAACCGACGAAGCTTCGGACGTGGAGTCTGAATCGCTCCCGGGAGCGGTACGTTTCCTACGCGATGACATGTCCGACACACAGTCCATGTCGGGAGTTGGTGGCCTGAGGGGCCGGGTTTTACGACGCAAAGTTTGCGACGCAAAGTTTGCGACGCTTTGCGAAGTATCCATGATGGGGAGGGAAATGCCTAAGTTCCTGACAACCTAGCAACCCTAGCGGCTAACCTCCCTATCAGCGGTAGGGGGGCTGGGGAAAATAACTTAAAACTAACCGTAGTTCACCGAAGGCCGCTACCTAGAAACCTAAAAAGGGTACGCAGGTAAAGATTTGACCGCGTTAGGGTCAACCTTTATCGACAAAAAGGACAAATGTACACGGAAAGACACAAATATGATACAGATAAGTATGAAAAAAGATGAGTAAATAAATAAAATAGTAGAAAGAAATAATATATAAAATAAAAAGGACTGGATTAGTACAAATTCAGTTGTCACCGTTAGATATCCTTTGTACTGAAACCAGTATACTTTACGCTGGGTACACACAGCACTCAGCACAAGCACAACACAGCACAGCACTTTGAAGATGAAGAGACTTAGTCGCAAAGAAAAAAATCACTTCGATAGCGGTCGTAGGGAGTAAGAAAACCCAGCTGAGCGAAACTAAACTGAGCGCCACTGAGTATCGGGAACGGACCGATCAATTGGAGTGGTCTTGGAACGTCCGTACCGGGCGGCGATCGGAGTGAGAAAGGAATCCAGCTATTCGTTATAGTTTTCTTGGCTGCCCATGGGCGTCCTCAGCGTAAGCCTTTAGATTTCGTAAAAAAAGTTTGATTTTATACACAAGACAATCACTTAATTTTTTTTAAACAGTTGATCTGTGTTCCCTAAGGTTTGGCAAACACAATTTAATTAGTTAAAACTGAAATAGAGATCTTTTGCGAAAGTGAGTTACACGCTTAATTAAAGTGTACCAAATAGATGCATCAACTTAAACACGATTCATGTACTTAAATATACAATACACCACAAAAAATCGTAATTTTAAACTTTTTCAAAAAGTAAGAGGTCACTAACCTTCGTTTTTTAAGTAAACTTCGGTTTTTTTTGTATAGATTTGAATGATTTCAATAACACGTTTTAGAAAATATCAAATTGTATGGCGTGTAAATAATCCATACTAATATTATAAATCCGAAAGCGTGTTTGTTGGTTTGTTTGTCCTTCTTTCAGGTCACACCGGAGCGAAGTCATGATATAATTTTTGTCTGTGGAGATAGTTAGGAGGCTGAAGAGTATCATAGGCATTTTATCGTGAAAATAGGGAATTTTTATTTATCTGCTTTATTCAGAGGTTTTATCTTGCAAACATGTCAGCCTGCTTATACCCTAATCTAAATTAACAATTCAAATATAAACTTAAAATTACAAAAGAAATAGATAATGAAAGTTTTAATGAAAGTATTGCCTACATAAAATATGAAGCAAAACCATTTACATTTATTTAGCTTTTGTAATTTTTGTTCTAGCTTTTTATATTTTTTGGAACAATAGCAGTAAAAAGGGTTTAAAGTTTTCGGGATGTGTGTGAAATATGTACTGCAAGCAATTATTTTCGGAACAATGGACAGAAGTTTAAAGGGCAAAGCCGTATTCGCCCTTCTCTTTTAAATGACAAAATTTGTGATGGCACGTATTTTTTTTAGATCTTTGTAGAGTTCAATTGATACAATCAGATGTTATATAGCAGAAAATCATTGCAATTGTTATAGAATGCTCAGATCACGGCGGCACTGGCGTAGCGTGAAACATGTATCGGAGGTGGAAGTAAATTTTTGAGTGTTTTAGATCTTTGTGCAATTGTGGTGCAACACACCACATGGTATGTTGGTCCCACCAACAGAAGGCAGATATTACTAAAAGTCTTGCATCAAGTGTCGCGGAAGTAACGAAGTACTTAATAACCATTTATAGTGTTAACATTTTTATATGATGATTATTATAGAACGTAGCTTATATTTATATGAAAATGTAAGTGTTTCGGCTATAATTTGTGACTATGAGTAAAGGTTGAATACGGTTCATTTCGTAGCACCAAATCTTCTTAGTACTTAAAGATAAATACTAAGTCTGTAAATGCTGTATTCCAGGAACACTAAACCACCCAGCTTAATCCTCACTATATCAATCAGCATCAGAAAGATTTTGCTCTGATAATTGTTTGTTAATTAGACATTTATTTTATTTGCAAATAAAAGCTTTGGGCTTATAATCCAAAAATATTTTCACAATAATAAGCAATGCCAAATAATCAAATGCGTCATTAATAATATTTTTGTTAATAACTTTTATTTATACATGTATATGTCATAATATGTCGTTTTATGAACAAACATAAAACGACATATTATGCATGAATATCGCGTTTCTTTCAATAAATTTTTTTAACCATTTCTTTTGCATCTACAAACAGCTTTGTTTACCTAGTAACTGTGCCTACGTATAATATGCTGGCCAGCTTATTTCACAAAAAAAAAGCGCATTCTCGCTCCGATCGCCACGCGGTGCGGACGTGCAAGACCCAGCTCTTCGTTGATCGGTCCCTTCCCGCCATTCCGCGGCGCTCAGTTTACTGACGTCACAGTCTAGCGTGTTGGCTCCGTGCTACGGTTTCCTAAGTCTTTCTACTCCGTCTGAGTGCTTTCGAAGTGCGATTTTTCTTTGCGACTAAGCCTCTTAGTCTTCAAAGTGCTGTGCTAAGTTGTGTTGTGCTTGTGCTGAGTGCAGTGTTGTGCCCGGCGTAAGTAGTCTGGTTTCAGTGCAAAGGATACTTAACGGTGACAACGAATTTGTACTGAACCAGTCCTTTTTATTTTTATTTATTTCTCTTCTCTATTTTATTTATTTTTCTCCTATTTTCATATTTATTTCTATCATATTTGTGAGTTTTCGTGTGTATTTGTCCTTTCTGTCGGTAAAGGTTGACCCCAACGCGGTCAACTCTTTACCTGCGCACCCTTTTTTAGGTTTCTAGGTAGCGGCCTTCGGCGTACTATTGTTAGTTTTAATTTATTCTCCCCAGCCCCCCTACCGCTGGTAGGGAGGTTTGCCGCTAGGGTTCGCTAGATTTTTATTTAGGAATTCTAGGCATTTGTTATATAAATAGGCGCTAGGTTTGCTAGGGAACCTAGGCATACATTATATATTTATATATTTCATATTATCCCAAGCCCTCCAATGGACCTCGTTAACGCTCTTAGGTCATTCGCCCAGGTGCTCGCCGCGTCCGGCGTCAGCATACCCGATGACATACTAACGCAGGCCTTACAGGCATCTATCGCGTCCCCGGCCCCTCAGGCCTCAACCCCGGCCCCTCAGGCCTCCGACGTCCAGACCCCTCAGGTCTTCAGCTCTCCCGCGTCTCCCGCCTCGTCCGAGATGGACTGCGAATCGGTCGCATCCTCTCACGCGTCGCATCGTAAGCGTACCGCTCCCGGGAGCGACTCCGAACCCGCGTCTGATACGTCGTCAGATGCCGTCACCTTAACCGGCTCTCCTGAGCCCGCGTTTCAACTCGTCGCCAAGCGCTCCAAGAAGCGCTCTAAGAAAGCTTCGGTATCTTCAATACCCGAGCCCTCCCCGGTGTCTTCAACACCAGCCCCCGCGCCGTTAAAATCGCTCGTGGTAACCGCGTCTCCGTCGGTCACATCGAAGCCAGCGACGCGCTGCGCTCCCGTCCCGCCGAAGCCTCAGCTCCCTCCGCCCGTCTTCCTGCGTGAAAAAGCGCGCTGGACCGCGGTTTCAAACTTGTGCAAAGTGCACAAAATTAATTATTTAAAAGCCGCCAACGCTGGCGATACAATCAAGATTCAAATAGCGACCGTCGACGACTTCCGCTCGTTTACCAGGTTACTCGGATTAAACCAAATCGCGTATCACACCTACGCCCTCCCGGAGGAGCGTAAGATCCGAGCAGTACTACGGGGCGTCCCGTTCGAACTCAGCAACGAAGACATCCTCGATGACCTTAAGTCTCAGGGTTTCCCGGTCACAGCAGTGCACAAGATGCACTCCAACCGCGGTAGGCGTTTTCCCTTAGCGTTGGTAATCCTGTCGAATACTCCCAACTCGAGGGAGATCTTTAGAGAGGCTCGCACAATCTGCGGACTCTCAAATATCTCCGTCGAGCGTCCCAACCCCCGTGGTCACCCTGGGCAGTGCCACCGCTGCCAGCTCTATGGCCACGCAGCGGCTAACTGTTCAGCTCCCCCCAGGTGCGTAAAGTGCCTGGATCCTCACTTCACTAAGGAGTGCACTCGCACTCCCGAATCCACTTCCCCCCCTGCCTGTGTGCTGTGCGGCCAGTCCGGCCACACAGCTAACTACAGCGGTTGCCCGCGCGCTCCGCGCTCCACCGCTAAGAGGGCCGCGCCTAAACCGGCGCCGCCGCTCACTCCCGCTCACTTCCCGCCGCTGCGCAACCGGGGTCCCCCGGAAGCAAAGCCCGTTCAGCCGACACCTACTCCGGCTCTGTCTTGGAGGCAGCGTCCGGCCGTTCCGCCTGCACCTTCCCGACCTATCCCAGCTCCCGTAGCTCCCGTAGGGCCGCGTCCTTCTCCGTCTTCCGCACCTCAGTCGTCGTTGGCTGAGGACATGAAGACCGTAATCGACGTTATTCAAAACGTCGATATTAACGAAATTTCCGTGCTCGCACGCAAACTGCGAGCCGCCCGCTCTCCTCAAGAGCGTTTATTTGCTTTAGCCGAGCATCACTCGCTCCTAAGTTCGTTGTAAATTCTTTTATAATTTATAAATTCGTAAATAATAAATTATAATGTCTAGACCCGCGAATCCCGCGTCCAGTCGTATTAAACCCAAGGGCTTATCCCTAGTATCTTTTAACGCTCGTAGCCTTAATACCAACCTTCCCGAGATTAAACTGTTCCTTCAGAACAAAGAACCTGACTTATTCCTTCTCCAGGAGACATGGCTTACTCCAAACCGCTCCAGGGGATTCGCTATACCTAAGTACGCGTTTATTCGTAACGATAGGCCCAACTCTGACGGTTTCGGCGGCACCGCTATATATTACAAAAGAGGCTTCCACTGCTGTCCTCTCCCTACCCCTCCTCTCCTCAACATGGAAGCCACTGTGTGTAGATTGGCTATGACTGGTCATCCGACCATCATCATAGCTTCAATCTACATACCTAGTGGTACCAGACCAATCCGCAGCGACTTTGAGGCCATTCTCGCCCTCGGCCATTCAGTCATTATGTTCGGAGACTTTAACTCCAAACATACTGACTGGACGTGCCTATCGACTAACACCAGCGGTATCGCTCTCCTCGACATCACTAACTCCCTTGACCTAGATGTCATATCCCCCGTCACTCCCACTCACTATCCCAACAACCCGTCCTACTCTCCTGACATCCTCGACTTTGCAATTATCAAGCGTATCAATCTTGACCTAAGGTCTATCGAACCGCTCGATGACCTAGGCTCCGACCATCGCCCCGTTTCCCTCGTGCTAGGACCGCCGAACGATAACGTCTCATCTCCTAAGACCTTTACCAATTGGAAAGGTTTTAAAAATACGTTAGTTTCAGCTTTAGAGGCTCCGAACTCTCCACTCGCGATCTCTCCCGAGCAATTAGATAGCCCGGATAAAATCGATTCATTAGTAAATTCTCTCACTGATGCTATCAACTCAGCCATCAGTGACAACGAAAAGGTTGCTAAGCAAGGCAAACCCACGCTTCCCTTAGCCGTTAGCAATCTTATTAAAGCTAAAAACGCGGCTCTCCGGAGAGCCAAGAAATATCCCACGCCCGCCTATAGAACAGCTGCGAATCAGCTTCAACGTAAAGTTAGGTCTTGCCTCGCGGAACTCCGAGACGCTCAGATGAACGATCTCATGGCGAATATCTCTCCGTCCCACCAAGCGTACTATAGCATGGCCCGAGCCTTACGCGTAGACACCGTCTCTCACGTTCCTCCTCTCACTCGTCCCGATGGCACTACTGCCTTCGAAGTCGAAGAGAAAGCCGAATGCTTCGCCGACAGCATTGCCGCACAATGCTCGCCCAGCACGCAACTCGCGAATCCCACTCACATCAAAGCGGTGGAGGACGAAGTCCTTCGCAGAGACTCTCTCCCCATCACCGCCGACCCTGTCACAGTCTCTAATGACGAAATCTTGCTTCTCATTAGAAATCAAAAGTCCAAAAAGGCTCCGGGTGCGGATGGAATTTCCAACCACGCACTTAAGCACCTACCGCAACAGATGCTTACCTTGTTAGCTATCATTTTCAATGCCTGCTTCGACCATAGCTACTTTCCTAAAGCTTGGAAAGAAGCGACAGTCATAGGCATTCCCAAGCCGGGCAAACCTCTGAACGTCCCGGCTAATCACAGACCCATCAGCCTCCTCAAGGCAATGTCTAAACTTCTCGAGAGAGTCATACTTTCTCGAATGCGGAACCATCTGTTTCCAACGGATGGCGATCCTCTCATTATTCCCCATCAGTTCGGCTTTCGCGCTAAACACTCCTGCCCTCAGCAAGTCCACCGAATCGTCGAGTATATACTTGACGGTTTCTATCCGCGTCGTTATAAAACAGTCGCGGTTTTCTTTGACGTAGCCAAGGCTTTCGATAAAGTCTGGCACAGCGGTCTCGTTTATAAACTCTACAAGATAGGCTTACCGGATCGCCTAGTCAGGATAATAGCGTCGTTTCTCAAAGACCGTACGTTTCGATTTAAACACGAAGGCACGCTTTCTGCACCTCGTCCCATAAAGGCTGGAGTCCCTCAAGGCTCAGTCCTCGCCCCTCTGCTGTACACCGTGTACACCAACGACATTCCCATCCCGCCGAAAGGCGTCGAACTCGCCCTCTTCGCTGACGACACCGCACTCTATACCAAAGGCCACGGTGTTCGGCGCCTTGTAACCAGACTCCAAAAGGCCGTAAACGCCCTTGGTGCATGGTTTCAAGAATGGCGCATCGATGTGAACCCTGAAAAGAGTTCTGCGATGCGCTTCGACCACAAACGCCGTCGTCCCGATGGCGATCCCCACGTTCGAATGTTAGGCATTCCCATCCCCTGGAAGCGCAGTACTAAATACTTAGGCGTCACATTAGATCCGACGCTTTCTTTCAAGCCACACGTTGAAAGAGTTTCGAAACTCGCTCGTCACTATTTAGTCCGCCTAAATAGCATGTTAGGTAGAAAAAGTAAAATGTCCTTCAGAAACAAACGTACACTTTACAAGGTCTGCGTTAGACCCGTCATGACGTATGCCTCGCCAATCTTTGCCCACGCCAAACCCTCCCTCCTGCACAAACTGCAGGTAGTTCAAAACCTCTTTTGCCGCCGGGCCACAGGCGCACCGTGGTACGTGCGTAACGCGGACTTGCATAGAGATCTTGAACTGCCTACAGTACAAAAATATCTCAAAACACTCTCTGAAGCGTTCTTCAAACGCTCCGAAACCCATCCCAATCCTCTAGTTCGTGATTCTGTCTCATATGCTACTCCTGTGTTAGACTCGAAGTTCAAAGTCGCTAGGCCTAGAAATGCGCAAGCGTACTCATCCACCAGACTGTCACGCGATCTCGAGGCCCTTCTGGCCGCAAATTCTAATTCTAACGTAAATTCTAATTCTAACGTAAATCCTAATACTAACGTAAATGCGAGTTAATTCAATTTTATTTTGCAATTTTTTTAATTTTTGTTTTAATTATTGATTTTCATTTTGAGCACCTTCAGTGCTACGTATTCACCTTCAGTGCTTTGAGCACCTTCAGTGCTATGTAATCCCAGCGGGTGACCCCTTCTTGGCCCCGCTAGCGCGGCCTCTTTCTCCAATTGGCCGTCGCTCAGATGAAGGCTGAGTGGCAAAAATGCACGAGCCGACAAGGGGTTTTTAGTGGGTATGGTCCTGGTAGGCGTCGGGACGAGTCCCACATAACTTTGGAATCGCGCCAGAGTATGCGTCAGGGCATTTTTATCCTCCTGCCCTTCCCGGGGAGGGGAACAAATAAAAAAAAAAAAAAAAAATTTCACAAAAAAGAATGCGTTCTTTTTATTCGAATGATTTTCATAGCCGATATCCCCATTAGTGATCTATCGAATATTCTGATAGTAAATGTCAGCTTTGCCCATAGATTTATATTGAAACTCGATGAATGTTGCGTATGAATAATTTTATGTAAAAACATGTTATTGCAAATAAACGATGATATTACGATTTGTTACTTCCTAACATAGACTTCAGTTGTGCCTTGACCACGTAAACTTGGTTATTGTGGCGGAAAATTAGAAAGGAATAAAGCGCTGTCCTAGACAAATGCATCTTTACACGCAGTAGCTGTTTAGTAATCTGTGCCTCTACTATTACCTACGAAAATGTTTTCATGTGTTCGAATCTAAGCAAAAAAGATATAAAACCGTCTGATTTAATAAACATATTTTCTTTTAAGAGGCTACAATGATCCTTTACCTTAATAATTTTCATAATTAACATCATTTACTCGTAATCTATTTATTATATTATATTTTTTTGGATTACTCTAACTGGTGTTGGCAATTTTTGGGAAAATTCTTTAAATCAAGTTTGAACGTCATGACTTTTGATTGATTAATTAGAAACAACCTTAAATTTATTATTTTATATATTTACTAATTTATTGAAGCTCTTACAAAATTTGATACAGGCATACTGTGATTGGGAATTCCTTAAAAATCTAAATAATAACTGATCCATTTCATGATCAAACCTACTTATCTTCGATAAATGTTTTAGATTTTACTGTAACAAACCTTAGATCGGACTCCGTACATAATAAGAAAAAGAAACATTATTTTACGATTAGTGAAGGAAAATTTTGTGCTACCGAAAAATAATTATAACTATAGTTTATCTAAATGGAAGAAAACTATTTGTCATCATGATTTAGTGATTGATGAACATACTTAGATTTTAACCTTCTTTCCCGCATTGACGTCACTTATAACGTTAAATAACAGTTTAAAAATAACCATTAAACCACATATTAAAACTGCTTCAATTAATGTTGTTACTGAAAGTAAAGTTTTACAAATTTCGGTTTCGTATTTACTACATTATTGTGGGACAAGAGAAGCTATAACTTCAGTTTTATATAAATCATAATATTTATTAAAAATATTAATGAAACTAAACCAAGCGTAGTGACGTATACGGCCTTCTTCCTTATGAAGATATGGAAATTAACCACAAGATAGTAGTATATAAAAAAGCTTGAATTAAACTTAACAAATCATGTACTTGTTTGTCATTCTTTACTAAAATGTAAAGAAAATAAATACTTTTTAAAATACCTAGTCATCAACGGTGATGAAATGAGATCATATATGACAAGAACTGGTGACAAAATTCATGTTCGAAGAGTGGTCAGGTACCACAGACTGTGGCGAAATCTGGATTAAACCACAATAAGATGGTGTTTTGTGTTTGGTGGGATTGGAAGGGCATCGGTATTAATGATTTTTGCCGCTGGATAAAACCATCGATTCAAATTTTTACTGCCAAAAGCCAAAGCCAAAGATGTCAAAATAGTAGCCGTAAACGCAAAAGATTATTAGGAGAGTTAAGTAATTTCAGTAAGTACGCGGCGCCTCGACTGTTTAGGCGCTCTTTCTGACCTTTCAGGGGTCAACCATGTGATAATTCTCAGTAAACATGATTACTAAGGCATAAAGCAAAAAGCTTTCATATTATGTCACAAAGTAAATGGTACTTTATTGATATCTTTGTTCCTACACTAACATTTATGGCAGCCATTAGATAGTATGGCAACTTTCCATGGATGTTTTCTCTTTTTAAACTTATTCACTAACGTATCCGTCTAAGATTTATTTAAATATTCTACTTTTAGATACTTATTACCTAGTTAGGTACTCCCATTAAAGAAATTTATAAAACAATAATAGATATAAGGAAGACAACGATTCGTGAAACTGTCCATTGGTGTATAATCGAATTAAATTGTGAAAAATTAGTTCATTTATATGGCATAAAGACACAATTCAACGAACTAATTAAAAAAAATTTATGACACTTATTATTCAGCTTACAAGAAATTATGACTAATCTTTTGTTTCATAATATTGCTGAGGGTCAAGTCTATGTCTTGTATACGTTACATAAGGACTAAGGAGTTCCGGTCATAAATGCATTCAAAGATTGGATTTTCAATTTTACATTGAATACTGATATGAATAACATCAGCTGTAGTGGCCCAGCAAAATTAATAAACATGTGTTCAACAGAAAAATGTTGACTATTCATCTCACTGTAAATTGTATTATAACAATAATTAAATTAATTTATTTAAAATAAATTAAAAAACAAAAGGTAATTAAAATTAAAGAATTAAATAGTGTTACATAATTTTGAAAATGTAGTTCACTATGCCATTCACTTTCTAATTTTATCAAGCTGGTCGTTCTTGCCAGAATCAGTACCTATCTTCTTTTAAATTCTATGAATGCAGCGCCTGACTTAACAAAGACACATTATATGCCTAGCCTTAGAACCAATAAATAGGCGAAAACCGAAAATTATCAAAAGTCTAAAGGAAAATTCAAAATTTATCATCCTATAATATTAGTATTGACAGCGACACACTGTTGCTACGCGATTAAAAAATAATGGAATTACAATAAAGCAGGTTGTACAAAAGATGACCTACTAATAGTCAGTATATCAAATTAAAGGGCAATAAATATAGATTATCATACATTCATTAGTTTGAATGTATAGTCCTTCCTACCTTTGTAAGATATTTTTTTAAATATATCTTTTCCCCGATTTTTTTAGGATTCACTCTAGGTAATGACAGTCAATCAACAAACTGACAGATTGTTGATTGACTGTCAAATCTAATCCGCCAATAAGGTCCATTACTTGTGTAAAAAACTGTATTAATGTATCTGTAAATAGGTACACTGTGTTCCGTTTTTGATATATGTAATTGCCACGTTCTGATGAGTAATGTTACTGGAGTTTTTTGCCTCTAGATCCATCCGGGATCTCCGGGACTCCTAGAGTCCGTTTCGGGTTTGAATGCTAATAAAGATAGGTTATTAGTTAAGTGTAAAAGATTTTTACCTAAGGTTAAATAAAATATTTAGAATTTATAATTGTAGAGTGTGAGGAACACAAATTTTTACGGGTCATGTAAAAGTAGAAGATCGACAAAAAGATCGCTAAGCACGGAAACGATCACGTGGTTATTCTACAACTCGTTAGCCGATGTTGCGATGGCGGCGAACAAAACACTTTCAGAAATAACTTTAATTTCCTAAAACACATATTATATGCACTTGACAAAACCCGCGGGAACGCATTCATCGCTGCTGAAAGCTACGCCATGAGTTCTGTTGAATTTTATTTTGATTATTTAACACTTGGGTAGGCGCGAGACTAGGAAAAGCAGGAAAGTACGAGTATTTACGTGCGTACACACTGCATAGAATTCAAAAAACCACCCGGAACATTTGCCGCCAGCACGCTATTAAAATTACTGACTTTTTGTTCCGCCACGGGCTGTTTAGTAATTTTTCATATACAAACGTTTGAGTATTCAGTATACTTTATGGTAATAAAATATTGTATTTTTTGCTAAATTCTCGAGACTCATTTTCATTTCTCATCACATTCACATTTCATTTCTGATAGACAAAAAAATATTTAGAACCTAAATTTGCCGCCCCTAGACTCTGCCGGCCTAGGCTCCTACTCAGTCCTCTGGTAAATCCGCCACTCACATCATCTTACACACACATTCTAATTTTTTTTTAGATTCTGGTTCGTCTACGTCGTTTAACATTCCTGTAATTAACTATGAAGTCAATCCATAATAAATCCAGAATAATCTATGTTCATGATAATTTATGCTGTCTATTTCAGGTCAAATATAATTAAGCAATCAAAGATTCGGCCGCGCAATCTGCTGAAGCCGCTAAGATATTTGCAAGGGCAGATAAATCATGATAAGCAAAAATAGTCTTTGTATTTCAAGACCCCTCAGATTCTTCATATTTTAAGGGCTTGTTGTATACTTTTATTTCTGTCCACGTTTTCATTAAAGATCTGACTTGATGACATTATATAACGAATTGAATAAGAAAGATAATTTTGTTTACAGGATAGGGACCTTCAAAACTACTCCAGTAAAGTTTCTTCACAGTCCTTTACGGACGAGTTTTTCGAAATGAAGGTTGACTTGGGATCGAAACATGTATCATATGTATATTATATTGATAAATATTGTGATAATTGTTTCACCTAAGTCATTTGACTTAGGTGAAATTAAATTAGAATAAGTTATTTTGATAGACTGTAATATTTAAAATACTGTTGGTGATGTTAGCGATTAAAAAAATTATATTTTGAGCTCTAACAAGTGTTGAAAGCGTAACAATGCGCAATCACTCGGATCAAAGTTATTCTAAATAAAGAAAATTTGAATTGCGGAAAATCGTGATAAATAATAGAAAATTGCCTGAGGTTTTTATTCTGCTTAAAAATATATCAGCTTTTACAGAACAGCCTTAAATTTTTTCTTTCTTTAAAAAATATAACACCTCAGAAAGTTAATCCCTTTAAAATATTTACACACGTGTAACTGACCGTGGATTAACAAAAGGTTGTTACCATGATGTTTTCGAAACTCAACCAGCAATTAATTCTCAAAAAAGCGAACGGGTTGTGTGTTATGATGTCATAAACACTTGAATGTCGATTCCGAACAAAATGCCTTACTGTCACCACTAAGTACACAAACTATTACCCACAATCACAAGTAGGAAATTCAAGCCTAGATCGAAAGTCATAAGGTTGAACATTAACTGGGTTTAGTTAAAAGGTACAAAACGGTTTGAGTTGATGATAATAAATCAATGTTTGCTATTTGACTTTGATGATAATTATCATGTTCCTGTTTATCTAATGGTGATGTGTTTTTAAAGACGATTTTGAATAACATATATGTAGGTATACATTTAAGGGGCACTATACATGTCCTGGCTGGCAAATTAATATCTGCAGCATATGTTGAACGGCAATTCCAGCTCGAACTAATTATTACACATATTCGGCAAGTGCCGATGTGGAAGACCCATCGGGCTTTATACAGCTCATTCGGCTCGTATCACATCTTGCCCGAATCTTCTTTTACATATATTTGGCTTTACCGATTCGCTTTCGTTGATGTTCATACATTTCAAGTACAAATAAAATAAAAATAAAACAAAATAGGTATTTAACACAAACTATCTATCGGACAAGTAAATAGTAAACACAACACAGGAAATAAAATCGAATGAAAAATTTATTAACTGATGAAATTAATTATTATCATGGAAGTAGTAAAGTACATAAGAATTGCTATATTGCGTCATTTGTATGAGAACTGCAGTGCTTTCACTAAAATATGATGAGAATACGCTCCTAAAAGAGAATGCTAAATAGTTGTTTAAGGCACTCCTAATTATAGATTTTGTTTAGCGAATTTATACTTTACTCGTACTTCATCTAAGCCTAGATTTGCTTGGCAAAATCTATAATTACGCTCGCTTAGTAACTATGCAACGGCTCTAACTGCGGCCGTAAGTAAGTAGCGATTTTAATACAAAGGAGATTGACCATTTTTGTATGGACGTTGGACCAAGTGCTGCCCAACATTGAATCATTGTGCATAATGTTCCTTATACTAATACTAGTCTGTAACCCAAAGCAATAGAGAATCTCATCCGAGGAGTATTGAGACAAAATGTATCAATTTTATATGTTTTACATTGACGAAAAATCATTACCAACAGCTTAACTTTAAAATAAAAGACGGTATATTATAAACAATGGATCATAATATTATAACAATACTTTAAGTATAGATAAGGATGGTCATTCAATCAATATCGATTATCTTTACATAGGTTTATAACTTAGTTGATGATCCTCTATGTTACGCCTCATGTAAACATTTAAATACCTAATTAATCATCATCCTTATCGTCGTCTATAATTATTGAATCTAAAGCAGGGCACCTTACAATGTCTTGGTGCCTAGCCCACCCCAAAAACCAAACTAGGCAAACCGATCGTCCTTCGGCCAATAAAACATGAGCAGCAAAAATGTTGGACGGAATCAAGTCCATGATTGTTCTCGTCGATTAAAATATGGCAATGCAACGAGAATGATATTGAAAATCGAGACAGCACTATACAAGACTGCCAATTTCGTATAGAGCTGTCTGCATTTTCAATTCCAAGTTAAGTTGGTCATCAGCTTGCAAAAAAAAACTTGCTTCGAGCGCAACTAGCGAGAGCGGGGCCGGACTCGGGAGGTGGAATAAGTCATATAATAAAATTATTTGTCGTTAACATTACGAAAAATAATGAAATTTTAAAAAGTTAAAGCATCAACAAGCCATAACATAAGTTTTTAGATGCTATAAAACCATGTGGATTTTTTTTGTGGAATTTTGTTTTTTTATTATCTCTTCATGTAAGGAAAACTAAAAGTATGCTCAAGCCTGGGCAGCGTTTGGTCCAGATTGGACAATCTCCTTTGTTGGTACAAAGCGTTAGCTCATAGAATGAAATTTCTATGAAATTTCTGTGTGCAATTAGTAAAACCATTTGCCGAAAATAGTTTGGTTTTCCTTACGCTTCCTGCTTCCTTGGTACTTTTTTATATTCGTAGTGGTCAGATTGGAAAAGTGTGTATTTTTTTGGCCTTTTTTTGGATGGGAATTTTTGAGCACAATTTATTCATTCATTATATTAATAGCGGCTGCAAATGGTTTATAGTATCCTTAATTTCAACACTTAAACTAGATGTCAATAAGATTTTTTAGATGATAGTGATCTCCATAGCATTGCTATGCTACGTACATATGTTCAAATGAGTAAAACAAATGAACATTAAAATAATGCCAACATCAAATTTCAAATCATTTTTACACAAACAATTTCATGGAATAATTTTCTCGCCAAAGTATGCGTTATTTTATGAAGCAGAGGCACTTCATATGACAGTTTCAAGTGTTCACGTAGCTAGGCTCCACTTGGTCGCTTCCCAAAATTTGTGTTTTTTTAAACAAAAGTGGTTAGCCCTAAAGAGCATTGTTTTATTTAAATTACGAACTACATTCTATTGTTCTATTGATTACATATCATACAGAAATTTAATATATAAACTTATTCACTTATTATGTGAGTCCTAAGATGCTGGGCCTAAACGTAGTTCAAATAAAAATTATATCGCAATAATCAAAAAGTTGTTGTCCCTGACAAATATGATGACAAACATTTAAACATGAATTATCATATTACAATCATCAATTTGATACACGACGTTGAGTTCAGATGTAACTGTAACACCCAAAAGAAGTAGATTATTTTTAGTGCTATTTTTAGCAAACAAGAGACATACCTGTCTTATGAACGGATAGAACTAGCCTACCTGGCTATATAATAGCCCAAACATTCTTCTTTCTAAAGCTTTTCGAAAGAAAGGAGTCAGCATTGAAACTAGGGCGAGATTTTCAACCTAGTGAAAGAAAAGCAGAAGATATAAAGCATGCAGTGTCTTAATTACTAACGCTGGAAACCACATCAGTGCAATAAAAAATCCTTGTATGAAAAAGCAACTCTGCCGCAAACGATTAGAAACCAAAAAGTCACGCATTTGATTTCAGTATGATTTAAATCTCCATAGTTTCTTTGGCAAATCTCGGCTGCTGAGAAGGAACTGAACAACAAAATAATTTCTGCATTGAACGAATGTTTACACAAGGTCCATAAATTTACGATAAATGTATTAAATTATTACTATCATAAGTCTCTTTAATTTTCTTCTTTGTGCGTAAATGATACCGTTTTCGTTTTAATATGTTGAATGTAATTTAAACATAGATTCAAAAGCAAAATGTGTAAGATGACAAAATCTTCGATAACAATTGAAAAGGTTTTGCAATTTCAATAGCGAAGTTATGTTCTCGTAACCATAGTTAAATTTTGGTCCTTGTTTTTTACACATGTGATGTGTATTATATCTCGCTACTTAGCAACTTACTTTCAGGCACTAACTATTAAGACCATAAACGATGTTGAGTCCAGCCCATCTCGAAGAATTAATAACTCCTATGAAAGCCTGTTTTTCTAGGAAAGAAATTTACTAAAACCTATTCGATAATAAATTACCTCCTTGATATAGTAATAGGACGAAGGTTAAAAGGGGCAATGCAAACATTATTATTAACATATTTTCCGGGCGTGGCAAGTTTTGCCTTTAATAACTTTACAGGATCGATTTGATGGGTTATCGATAAGCATTATAAGTTTTGTTATTGAATAAATATTGAAGATGTTTTTGAGTATTTTTCACGTATCGGTGACGCAATATAGATACGTTGAAAATAGGTGATTGACCTACAGTATTGTCGACACAAAATTGATGGTAGATAATGTTTCACACTATTGTCAGCAGTGATTTTTCCATGCTGCTTTTTTGACATACTGTAACAGTTTATGTAAAGGTGTTTTGTTATTGTTTGTTTTTGAGGTCAGTTCAAAAGAAAATCTAACAAAACTTTGAGAAGAAAGGAAGAAAATGATTTTGTCTTATTGTGTGCGTGTCTTAAGATCACTACCCCAATTTGCATTGAATGTTGCAAATACATCATACATTGCAAGTACATGAATCTGGGTTTTATATATTGGAAATTGGACATGCGTTTGTCTTTCATCTACCCTCGATGATTAAGACGAGGATGTTACGAGTGGAAATCTCGTTTTATTACACTTAGAAACACAGCCAATACACAGTCTTAATAAGGTACCTAAGTTGCCCATAAATAAATGCAAACTTTCTGTTTCTAGTCAAAATTTCTCAACCACATCGGACGCGCAAAATCTTTATTGCGTCATTGAATTATTGCCTTTTACCCATACTCTTCGTATATTAATACATACATATTATATATTCATACGCACATAGGGGTAATTTTCAATTGATCCCTATGTAGCATAAATAAATCCCTTATATACGGTGTAATTATATCTATGACATTTCCCTGCTCAACGTGGAAATATACAGATTTAAATGGGACAGTAATGGGAGTCGAAATATTCATTGTGACACACAGTTGTGAGGATTTGTTAATTTTTTGTATGCGCACTATGCCCTTTACATTTCACTGGTATTTTTGTGTCTCAGTTATCTTTGCTTGATTTTTGAACACGTACAACCAGAATTATCTTTAACGACAAGTCAATAGAATATATCTTTTTCATCTATTCAAGAACGCATTCTTAAATTTTATTTTGAACTTATTGTCGTCGGTTAGCCTTATGTAATTTTGTTAATTTCTTTTGGTTATAATTATAATTATAAATAGCGAATGTGGAGCATTTTGTAATAAGCTGTTGTGTGGTGAAAACATATTTCAATAGGACCATTTGTACATTCTTAATAGCCATATGTTCGTAAGATTTATTCAAAACACCCAGCTTAAGTGTCACAGTTTATTTATGAGACATACATATTTTATTTCACGTTTAGTTCCTCATTAATCTGCTGCGAGTAGTTTGGAAAATCGTGTAAATTGGAAAACAATTGCATGTTTAGAAAAGCATAGTTTAGTAAATTGTTGGTAACATTACACGTAAAAGACAATAAAAAAAGTTTTTATGTGTCTTACAATAAAAAATATGTTTTTGTATGAACTTGTCAGTTGTGGCTCATTGCCAAACGTCGTGAGTCCTCTTCTTGTTTTTCTTTTCAGTGTTTAGGCCAAATGTATTAACTTTTTGTATTACGTAATATTTTATGTCTTAAAAAGCGAGCCTTGTAAATGTTATTCTTTATAAATACCGAAAGAGCTTTACTTAATATTGTTTTAACTTATCAGCAGTACTCTTCGTGTAAGAATGTTGTGAGTAAACTATAACTTAAAATAATTGACAGCTTTTAGCTTACATCATAGAATTTTAGTGAAAAACGTAGTGTGGTGTAAGAGAAAGTGTTAAATCTAATATGTTTAATATGTGGCCACAATATATTGGAGATTTAATACGTAAGTACTCAAGTCAGTTTTTAATTTTCAAATATAATCTAAGTAAATTATGGCATATTAATGTATAAATACGAGGTAATTTTACTTGGTGGCTTTAAGTGATAAAGAAGGATTGCGGTCTAAGCGGATGTGCCCTTTTCCGAACGGTAAAAAAAGAGACCTGTATAGGTATAATACTTGTATATGGAAAGAGTTTTTTTAACAAGGTGACGTTTGCCTCCCGTATTATTTCGCGGAAAGTGAATTTCTATTACCGTCTTTAAAAGAAATGTTAGAATGATGTGTCTATGCCTGACATAGAATGACTTAAAGTAGTAGAGAAATACTCCCTCCCCTGGAGCTGTATCAAGGAGGGACTCTGTAACTGCGGAGTCCCTCAGTACCTGCACCGGCACGTCGGGGACTAGCTGTCTGGGTGTGCGGTGGAGTACTCTGGTGGAGACCAGTGGTGTCGGCGGGAGATGTCGTGTGGCGTTCCTCAGGGGTCGGTACAAGGCCCACTCCTTTGGAACATCGGCTACGACTGGGTGCTGCGAGGAGCCACAGTGCCGGGTGTCGGAGTAATCTGCTACGTGGACCACACCTTGCTCACTGTCCGAGGCAAAAGACACAGCCATGCTTCCTTGCGCGCCACCGCCGGGTTCGCGGGTGGCGCTCGATATGTCCGAGACCATGTTTTTCCATGGCCAGCGGAAGGCGCCGCCCCGGGACGCCCATGTCATCGTATCCGGAGTCCGCATCGACGTGAGGCCATCGATGCGCTATCTGGGACTCGTCCTGGATAGCCGGTGGAACTTTGGCCCCCACTTCGAGTGCCTTGCTCCTCGGCTGCCGAGGATGGCTGCTGCCGAATCTCGGCGGACCCGAGACGTCAACTCGGCGTCTCTACGCGGGTATCGTGAGATCGATGGCTCTGTATGGTGCCCCTGTATGGGCCGGCAACGCCCTGACTCGCGGCAATATCGCCCACTTGACCAAAGTGGTACGAGGTTAAAAACCTGCGGCTTCCGTCTAGATGCTCGAAGCCGGGTCACGAGAAGCTTGCGCATTCCATTCGCGGCCCGACAGCGTTGGCTGGTGCACTGTGCAGCGCCGGTGATGTCCCGAGAAGGAGGGGCCTCTCTCTAATTGTCCCTCATGAGATGGCGCACAGGAAGCGCACGCCCCATCTTGAAGGACTCATGGGACTGCGGAGGAGGGGGGCCCTCAGCGATGAAAGCTGCCTTCAGGCGTCCCGCGCGACGGTGACGAACGGAAGGGAGGATGCAGCATCTTCCCTTGCCCTCTTCGCCGCCTCCTTCGCGAGCGTTACGGCCTCGCAGAAAGTTCGCACCACCTGCCATGACCTCTCTCTCTGGACCATAGAGCGAAACACGGTCGGGAGCGAGGTATCGGCACCCAATACAGAGACGAGCGCGCTGCACTCCGTATCCCACGTGGGGCATACCTCTAGCGTGTGCTGGGCTGTCTCGTCGAGGCAATCGTCGCAGTGGTGGCACCTGGTCCATTTCTGACTGATCTGAAACAGGTAACTCCCGAAACAACCTTGACTCGAGAGCATCTGAGTCAGGCGGTATGTCAGGACACCGAGTCGCCTACCCAACCACTGCTTGAAGACCGGACGAATTGCCTCGATAGTCCAGAGTCCGGAGCTCCGAAGTGCCAGTCTAGACTCCGACGCTTCGGTAGCCCGTTGGCGCAGCTCAGCTCTGTGCCCTTCCAGTTCCTGCAGTGCAGGCGGGTGACCCCTGGCCCGGAGTGCCTCCACGCGCTACTAGTAAAGCGATACAAGGGCTCACGCTTCCAGGTCCCAGATAATTGTACCCACCAGCATGCAGGATGCCTCACTCGAATTCGTGCGTGACCCAACTAACGATAACTTAAAGAGCTTGGCGTCCTCGTCGAGCAAAACAATCGGTTGTTACGAAGATAGGAATTCCGCAATCAGTGAAGATCTACTTTAAATGGACATAAATATAGGTTGATTAAATGTAAAGTAATCCATACGGTTTGCACTATACTGAGCTATAAAATATTATTTGATGATCGTTATTGCGATAAAATCTTTAATAAAAACAAACTTTGAGTACAGTTTCAGATAACAGTATCAGTTATAGTGCACTGGACACCGTTTACCTTAGCGTAAATCATTTTGTTATCAAGTGACGTGATTATTTACTTTAAAGCCTTGTAATAAATAATTTTTGCAGATTGGTGCAGAGTAAGATATAAAAAGGTTTTTAATTTTTTTAACATTTTTGTAGCAATAAAAATAATTGCATAAATTCAAAATTCCCAGTATCACTTTTTCGATAAGAATGGTTAATTGTGAATTTTATCATAAAAATAGGTCGAAGAAAAGATCATAAATTGTGCGTTAAGAGTTTTTTGTAGTCTTTTTATTAATTACAACAGTATTTTTTGTCAAGTTCAGCAGAAACGCTTTTAAAGACTAAGTTCACCACAAAGTTGACGGTATGATTTGTTTTTTGGTTAACTTTCCTATATTTTTTTAGACTACGCAAAAAATATTTCAATTTGAAATCAAACATTTGAATAATACGTCCAAATTCACACTTGTCACCTTTCCTTGAAAAAATTTAATATTTCTCACACACTATAACCTAATAATGATCGTCGATATTGAGTGTGTGTATTTTCGTTACGAATTGGTTGGCCTTAATTGTATAAAAATACAGTAGAAGCAGCAAGACAAATTCAGATAAAGTCATGAATAGTTGTCTTTATTTAATGAATAAATAATAAATAAATCCCCAGACAAACACACCAACTGTACAGCCCCAAAGTAAGCAGAGCTTGTGTTATGGATGACCATACAGTGAACTGGGGGCGGGGGGGACCAAAATGAACTATAAACATACATATATAAATACAAACAACCATGACTCGAGAACAAACATCTGTGTTCATCACACAAATGAACCTGGGAACTTCGGCGTACCAGGCAGGGCTACCTACCACTAGGTGTAGTGGTTGTAGACTCGGTCGTCAAATTTGCACTTTGTTTGTATTTAAAAAGTTCTAGTTTCTACTACCATTATAATTATTTTTGTTAAGATCTTGCCTGGGGCCAGTCCTTCCTATTTTCACCGCCATAATATTGAACAGCCAGTAAAATAACTGGAATAAAAGCAATCCCACTGAAGCCTTCGGTCGACTACGCATCATTAGTCAATAATGTAATAATTACACTCAATATTGATAAATAAAACAGCTACGACTAATGATGTCCATAGGCACGGATGCCACTTACCATCAGAAGAGTCGCGAGCTCGTTTGCCGGCCGTGACAATAGTAATGAAAGTTTCTTTATTTGTAAGTCACGGAACGAATAAAAAGTAACATATTTTTATAAATATACGGTATGATAGCTCAAGAGATTTTATTTGTGTGTTAACAAATAAAAATTTGCAAATATAGAAAAATAAATTAATTGTGCGAGGCGAGGCGTGTAGCCGGGCTACACTCATCCCTGATGATGGACTCCAGACGAGTCCGAACTAGTCAGACCTATCCGACCGTGTACCGTGAGTAAGCCAAGTTATTAATTACCTATCTAAATAAATTTCTGGTTCAGCATTGGGAGTGCCCTGCAGTAGCCGATATAAGCGATCGTAACATCGCAAGAACACTGATATACCAGGTTTGGTTTCAGATCTTGTTTGTTTGACCGATTCCCCTTGCTAAACACCGAGTTTAGACAGTCAAAAATATTACACTCAATTTAAAAAAAAACTAAAAGACACTGTTTCTCAAGTCGTTTTTTACAACAATAACAAAGTCTGGATGACACCAGGTCCAGTCCGCTGCCAAAAAAACTAGAGATAAAATTCTCATAATTCAAACCTCATAATTCAAAATTCCTCATAATTCAAAATTCCTCATAATTCAAACAACTTACTAAGAGTATCAAAATTTTCTTTATAAGCTTTAACGTAGGATTAAAAATAAGTACTATAACGAACTGTTTTTGGAAAAAGAAAAAAGATAAAAACAACCCTTAAAAGTTATGGTCAATATGGTTTCAATACAGAGATTGTACACCCATCATATGTTGTGGTGACATGTAACATGGTTAGACAAAAGTAATAAAATACTCCGATTAAAATATATTACCTAAACGAAAAAATTTTATTTTACATGTTAAATTTCTGCAAGAAAGATAGAGTACTGCCCAGTTCCTTTAATGGGCATTTATTAATTTTATTCTTGTTTGCGTCTCAACTGTAACTGTAGGTACTTTTTTCAAAATTGTCTTTTCTCAAACATAATGTCAATTGCTACGAAGGAGGATACATTTAGAAGCAAGTTTTATGTAAAATACAAACCATTTAGTCTGTAATGGCTATGAATAAATTTCGTTACCAACCCAGTATGACCATCCAGAATCAAGAAAACACTAAAAGCAATTAGTGTTTTATTACTAAAAAGAAAGTGCTTGCTTCTCTACAGTAAAAAACGGTCCTCTGTTAAAAATTTAATGTTTCTTTGTCTGGAATCTACACCGCATACGTCAAATTGGAGGCGCTGTCTACTGAAACACAGGCTCATAGCCTAGTTCGACAGTAGATTTTATAACATAAATGTTGTATGTATTATAATTTGAGTGAATAGATATTATAAATATAAAAATATTATTTTAATTAGACTAATTTAAGCTGGACGGTAAAATGAAGAGCACTTTGTTTCATACCTATAGTAATGTTGTATGTATGTTAACAGCAGTTACATAACGTTATACAACATTGTGTAACACGATAACATTTTATAACATACGCTACAACATGTCAAAAAATGCTATATGTTATAAACGCTCCCACACTGGTTGAACTCGTTTTATAACCTCGTATAACATTATGTTACAATCAGTTTGGGCTTTGGCAGTTTCCGCTAACGTCCCGCTGAGGCTCTGATAATGTTATACAACAAAAGTTATATTTTGTTTTATCATGCTGTAATCAGTTGTAAAATATTTTCTTAAATTAATTTGTATAATATCATAAACAATTTATAACTTTTGTTGTAATTTGTTAAAAAAAGTTAGACAACAAATGTTAAGCAACAGTCCTTAACGTTATATAACTGCTGTGTGGGAGCACCTTTACAGCCAAAGTGATTAATCAAAATTTTATTCACACTATCTAGCTATTATTGATTGTGTGACTGTGCTGTCGGATACTATAGAATTTCTAGTAATCTTTTAAAAAAACATGAAGCCTCAATAGTTCCTCCTTTAACATACATTTGCAATCTTTCTCTCCACAGGGAATTTTCGAAGAAGAAACGCATTCAAAAAGGCGGTAATCAATCCTATTTACAAAAGCGGTTACAGGAGCGGTGTCAATACCTATAGACCGATGGCTATACTCCCAGCACTCTCCAAAATACTTGAACGGATCATGAATAATATTCAATATAACTAAAACTTAGAAAAAAAAACATCCTTTTATAGCATAAAAAAAGCAATATGGTTTTCGAACTGGCAAATCTACCTTAGACGCAGTTCATGATCTAGTGAATTATGTGGTTACAAATATGGATAAGCGACAACAGGTACTGGGAGTATGTCTAGATCTGGTCAAGGCATTCGTAACAGTTTCTGTCTTGATCTTTGTTCAAAAAATTGAAAAATTGGAAATAAGAAGAATTCCTCTAAGTCTTTGCAAGTTTATCTGAGTTAGCGTACCGAGAGAGTTAACAAAGGTAACGATGTAAGTACCGAGCGCACCCTTACTTACGGTACCCCCCAGGGTAGTGTGCTAGGACCGACGTTATTCTTTGTATACATAAACGACCTGGGTATGCTCACTTTACGAAAAATCAAAGTGATTTCCTTTGTGGACGACACTGTCCTCTTGTTCAGTGCCGATACTTGGACTACGGTGTACGCAGATGCTCAATCAGGCTTTAATTTGGCGGCAAGCTGGCTATAAAATAGCTTCCTAACTTTAAATACGGATAAAACTAGTTGCATTACATTCTCGTTAAAAAATAAGCAACTAAATAAACAAACACAGAATAATATAATAGCTCATTCATACTTCGACCGAACCATATACCTCATCATGTACCTGTCCATGTAGAGTTTTGATCGTGCTTCAACAGTTCCTTTTCGAGCTGTACTCAAGCAACACAAACTACTTAAATATGAGCCATCTTTAACTAGTACTTAAAGAAGGTATAACCCCGTAAATCAACAACGTACTATGCTTCCAACACCGCTTTTTGACCGTGTTGTTAAAAATAAAAAAAAAAATTTAATTCTTTATATTCAACAAAAGAAAAAAAACGTTTATACATAAATACACTAAACATTATATGAACGTATATACACCGAATTATCACTACACTTTAATATGCATATTTACAGGCACACAACACACGCACACACACAGACACACACACACACACACAACACGCATACAAAACACACCCTCAAAGTGGCACACTCAATATAATTGTTTTGGGTCCCTATTGGGATGCATAAATTTAATTGGCATATTATAAGGCCACATAACGTTTTTTGGCATACTGTTTGTTTCGCATAACGTTCATAGAGAATAAATCATAAGGCATACTTTATTTCCCCATAACTTCATTTATAATAATAATATATTAGCATAAAATGTTCATGCACAAATGGTTTTACAATAACGATTACTACTCATAACATATATCAGCATCTCACACTATGGCATAAAGTTTACAAGTCATTCATATAGAATACCATAATTTGCCAAAAATAAATGGACTATAAAATTAATAACCCGTTCAGAAAATTACTGAAAGACATATGACTTCTCCGGCGCTACGGAATGTGCAGCCCCTTCGCCCTTACGTAACAAAGCGCGGGAGCTCGTGCTCGCCTTCGCAGCTTCAGCTTGCTGGTCGCCTTCGGCGACCTACAGCGGGCGAGGGCTGCCCTCTCTCCGAGCCTCCGGGTTCTAGGCCTCTAGGGCGGGACAGAAAAGTACCGCGTGGTTTCGGGGTTGGCCAATTCGGTTCTGCATTATTGTGTTATATATTTTGAGTATAGTAAGATGATTATTTACAATTCATCATCATAATTTCTTAAGTAATGTTGGTAAAATATTATTATTTATTATTTTTGATATATTATTACGTGCAAGTCGCTTTTTGGCAAGACATACACACTGGCTAACCTGCCTCTTATCTCATAATGCCAACTTCACATAATGCCAACTTCTCACAATGACAACTTCTGAAGGGACAGACGTTATGTTTGTTTGAACCGAATTAAACTAAAGTCGCTTTTCGTGAAAAGCTGGAAATGGTACTTAATTTGGTCCTGGTGCTTCGCCGGGTATTGCCGCATCACGCTCGCATCGCTCGCTCGGCTCGCGCGTGTATTAACTACATACAAACCTAACCTAACCCGATTGAACGGGTCAGTCTCATTTCGTAGTCTGTCTCTTCAGAAGTTGTCATTTTGAAAAATTGGCATTATGCGAAGTTGGCATTATGGGATGAGACTCTAACCTGCGCTCGACGTCGCACGTAATATTATTTATTGTTACTTTCAAGACTCAACATAAAGTAGGTACATATGATCTTTACTTGATAAATTAGTCACCAAAAGTTTTTTTAAATACTTTACATTTATGACTTTAGAAGTTATGGATACTTTCATTATGCGTTTTGTATTTTATGATAATTTATCTTTAGACGTATAACATTTATGTCCTTTACATTAATGCTGTATAAAATTATGATAAAGAAAATTAGAGTAAGTGAAACTTATGGCAATGAAACCTTCTGCGTGTATAATATTCTGCTTATCTCAATTTATGCAAAAAAACTTTACGCTGAAATTGTTATGCCAAACTACATTATGATAAAAAACTTTTGCGATCGAAAGGGCTCCCATTGTTTTTCGCTTAGATTTAAGCTAATTTTAGTGCGTATCATTTGCAGGACAAAATTATGTGCGATCTAAAATTTAAATTATTTTCGTAAGCTTTTTATTTTCGCTGTATTACGATAGCTGGGTCCGTTATTTTTATATGTGTATTATATTTGGTAAATAGAAAATTCTAATTTTTTTTAGACTATCAAAGAATCTCGATTCTAGAGAATTACCGACATTAAACATTTTACGAAATTTACCAATCGAAATGCTGCCAGTGCTTGTCAGTGGTAAAGATGAAAATTTCTATCTACAGACCTTGCTACCGCGAATTCGATTTCGAGGTATAAATTAATTCAATGAAAACTGTCTTCCAGGTTTCGAAGTACATGACGAAGCCATTGCATAAATTACTCGAATTTAGAACAGTCCATACGGAGTCTTTAAAATAAAAGCCAATTTCTTCATCCCACTTTAATTAATTTTAATAGTTCGTAAAGTGTTGTCAAAAGTTTACTGACTCAATAACCGTATTCTGTGTTGTTACTGTGGTATAAAACTTAATAGCTGAGTAAATTACTAATGTTGTTAATGTTAATAGAAATTAATCTAAAGTGAAAGAAAAATTATTATAACCTTACATTCGTTTATTCACCACAGAAATTAATATTTTATTAGTTTAAACTTTGTAACGTTTAAAACTTTAGGGCTCAAAACATAAACCCGCTTAACGGTTTCTGTAAACAAATTTATGAATCATTCTTAATGGCCCAAACTTGGAATCGAGTAATTTGTTACTGTGGTGAAACGTGCTGAGCTGCAAAATTTTCGGAGTAATTTCAAAAAGTATATAAATCACAATAACCGTACGCGTTGTTCATTTGAAAAAACTGAGATTCACACGAAAATATTTATGATACCGAGGGAATGGTGTCATAAATATCATTTTTAACATTCGTTTCACGGTCGCATTTGATTCACGCAAAGAATAGCAGCGCGGATGTTTTAAAGAAATCTCGTAACAAACACGACTCTGACTAGAGAATTCTACTAACGCAGCGCAATGCCTCCAAAAATATGAAAATTATTATTGTACCCATTTTTTGCGGGTTTTCAGGCAAATCGTCAGGCAACTTAGGAATAGTGTTGAAGTCCTGGAAAATATATGCAATTCTGGACTTATTTAGGAAATGTGTAGAATATTGTGACAATTTTTTTAAAAATAAAATGCATATTCTTTGTGAAATGCATACATTTCATGGAAATCGTATGAGAATTCCGTGATTATGCTAGCAAATATATAAAAGTAAATAGAAAAATCATTGAACTGAGAATTAGAACTTTCTGACATAATCAGGTTACTGATGAAACGACAAATATCAACTATTAATTCATATTTTAAGGCCCCTCTAGCACACAGAATAAAGTACGTGTTCGTTCTTTCAAGCGTCGAGTGAATAGGTATCTCGTGGATAGACGTGTAACACCTTCGTCTTCATCGTCACTTTCCATCAGGTGAGATAGAAGACAAACGTCTAACCCTTTTTCAATAAAAAAAAGTGTAATTCATAATAAGTTCACAGTTTTGATAAGTGATTTGATATGTGATTCTATATCAGAGTGTAAAAGTAATATCTTTTTCTTAACTGACAAAAAAAAAAAATGAGGAGCTTAGTCAATTCACCTGCATTGTCATTGCTAATGTAAGGAAAAACTCCAAATAAAATACCTGTGATACTCAGTTAAAGATATTTCTATTTTAATTACTTTAAGGATACTACCACCAGTTCGGAAAATACCCTCGTGGAGAAGAACTTGCAAGAAACTCCACGGGTATATTATTATTCTTAAGAAAATGATTGAGAACAAATACAATGCTTGATCAAATCATTAGCTAACAAAATATCAGTGGGTACCGCTAAACACAATTATATTTCAGATCTACTTACATTCTTAAGATGTCCAATGAATGCACTCACAAAGTAAAGTATATTTTCCAGGAACGACTAGCTCGAACAGAAGCCAAAACTAGACTGCCTCATGGCCCCGAATTCAAATTAGTTGACCCTTTTTGCCACGCCCAGTGTTCCCAAGTTTTAAGTACCCAAAATGACCAATAACTTGTTAAATACTTCAAAACTCAATTTAAAAATTACCCCATTAAAAAGAACCCTACACTAAATTAATTTGTACATATTTTTTAGTCCCATTCTTATTTTATGGTTGCTGGACCCTGGACTGCGAAAGTGTACCACGGGACTCCTCAACGTGGAACAGAGTAAAAATGTGTAATTTAAAAGAATTATTTCAATTTCGCTCATTTGGGTTCGGTTTGAAACTTTTCAACGGCTCTTAGTAAGCCCCTCGTCTTTGGGCTTATTTGGTTCATATTGACTATTCCAACATAATACACTCATTGGTGTATGTGGTGTGTCTTCTGATGATGAAGTCAAGAGGTGCAACCGGAACTGCTAACTGGCTTGTAGTATAAAATCCTCAAGTTTGAGTTTATTTTGACAAATTAAATCTAGTATCAAGACAATTTCAAATCCCCATTTGAAAAATATCTAGGGTGTATTCCTAAAAAGTGTGAAATAATATAATTTTATATTAAATAAAATTGACGTGCTAAAACAAGTTTTAAAATATTTCTCAATTTCTTTAATTTTTATTATATTATTTGAGTTGTAGCTCACTCATGCCAAGTGTAATAACAGCTCGTAATATATACAAGTATTTTCATGGACACGTTTTGTTAATCCAAACCCAATTAGAACGGAGCTCAACTTTGAATTGAGGGGTTTTGGCACACAGATAATAACATATTTTGAATGTCATATATCGGTCATCTGATATATATTCTTTGACCCGAATGTTCTCTGAAGATGAGTTTTGTGTTCCAAATTTCAGATTTATCATTTATTCACTTGATCAACAGGTAATTTTCTAATTCAAATATGAAAGAATAATTTTCACTAGATTTAGCCTCAGGTTTTTATCACGTAATTAAAGTGGAGCATTTACTACTAGACTCCTAGCAACTATCATATAGACATGACCTTAATGTATTAAGGCCACTCATATCAAACATTTTTAAAATTAAATATAATAAAATCTACGTTTTATGAAAATATACTTCCATGTTATTTAATAATCGAAAGGAAATAAATTTGTGTGCTCGTAAAAGTGTCTTACGGGTTATAGTTTCCAATGATGCAGCGACATCAAACTTGATAGCTGAGCAAATTGCAGTGTTTCCAGGGACTTCCTCTTATGGCAAATACAATGTTATTCAAGATTTTCTTACTATGGATCAGAAACTAAGTTAACTATTAATTTAATAAGGCAGGAACGCTAGTCACGTACCAACAAAATAAAATAGTTGAAAAATACGTTTAGGCACTTAGGGGAGCGCCCTAGTAAACATGGCTCTCTGTCATTTTCTAAATAATATTACTTAGTGGTTGCGTTTTTGGTAATTGAGTAATTTGTCACAGAACCATATTTGATAGTTTTTATAAAAGTAGTAACTTCTAAAGTTTTAGAAGACGTGTGAATTCGACAATTCTATCCCATGGTGGATATCTAAATTTATGCAACAGCTAAAGTAAACATTTTGTATACAAGACAGTTTGGTGACAGATTCAATAAACTTTTTCTTAATACAATACCGCGACCCTGGTGGCCTGTTTTATCAAGCCTGGGAAATGGTACACATATAAATCCAATTGGTTTAATGTTAAGTTTGTGTACGTGCACAAACGAGTTTACCAGTATCTTGAAGAAAATGGATACGGATAACTACACCACGTCTATATTAGACTTCTTTTGTCTTATATTTAGCTAAGCTAAGAGGTATTTAAATAATCAAAACGTATTTGCTCATCATCAGGGTGTTCTTTTCAAAAAATTCATATCATAATTTGCTTCTTGTAGTGTTATTTGAGCACACTTTAAGTCCATGCACCATTGAATTTTTGTGTAAGCTTTCCTATGAAAAGTCAATTTTGAATTTCACGTGTGTTTTATAAGATCCAGACATACAACAAACAAACAATATTATTTACAGTTGTAATAATTTGATTATTACAAATTGTTTTAAGTACTGATTTTTATGTCAACCCAGAGCCCAGGATAGCGATTTGCAGAACAGGTATATATGATTGATATATACCTGATAGAGACTGATTTTTGCAGTCAAATTGTTTTTGACCAGTTATGAGTTTTTACTGTAACATATACAAAGGTCTTATTTTAACATTGACTTTAGGTCTGCGTTCAAAAGCGTCCAGACAAAAATGGAATGAAAATGCAATAATGGTGTGAATATCTAACCAGTCTTGATTTGATCGGGCACCCTACAACACGGCCAAAATTACATATTGCTTGGTGAAAGTGTCAAAATTTGAATGCTCGAAGTACTCGAAGCCGCTTTTAATGTCAGATTCATACAAAATAAACATAAGGTGACAAATTGTGGCAAGCAATAACTAGCTGTAATTTTTTTTTGTTCTCCTCCACGGGAAGGGGAGGAGCATAAAAAATGCTCGGGCGCATACACTGGCACGCGCGATCTAGGTTATGTGGGACTCGTTCCGACGCCTACCAGAACCCTGCCCACTAAAAAAACCCCCTGTCGGCTCGTGCAATTTTTGCCACTCAGCCTTTATCTGAGCGACGGCCAATTGGAGAAAGAGGCCGCGCTAGCGGGGCCCAAAACGGGTCACCCGTTGGGATTTACATAGCACTGAATATGCTTAAAGCACTGAAGTTGAATGCATAGCACTGAAGGTGCTCAAAATGAAAAAATGAAAATTGAATTGATTCGAATTTACGTTAGAATTAGAAGTTGCGGCCTGAAGGGCTTCAAGATCTAATGTTAATTGCGTGGGTTCGCCAGAGTGCGCGTTTCTCGGTCTAGCGACTTTGAATTTCGAATCTAAGACAGGAGCAGTATATGAGACTGAATCTCGAACTAGAGGATTGGGATGGGTTTCGGCGCGTTTGAAGAACGATTCTGAGAGTGTTTTTAGGTGCTGTTTTACTGTAGGTAGTTCAAGATCTCTGTGCAGGTCCGCGTTGCGCACGTACCAAGGTGCGTTTGTGGCCCTGCGGCAGAAGAAATTTTGAACTACCTGCAGTTTGTGCAGGACGGAGGGCTGGGCGTGGGCAAAGATTGACGAGGCATATGTCATGACGGGTCTAACGCAGACCTTTTAAAGCGTACGTTTGTTTCTGAAAGACATTTTACTTTTTCTACATAACATACTACATAGGCGGCTTAATTAAAAATGGGCAAGTTTCGTTACTCTATCGACGTGTGGCTTGAAAGAAAGCGTCTGGTCTAAGGTGACGCCTAAGTATTTAATACTGCGCTTCCAGGGGATGGGAATACCTAACATTCGAATGTGGGGATCGTTGTAGCGATTACGGAGTTTGTGGTCGAATTGAATAGCAGAACTCTTTTCTGCTATTCAGATGCTATAGTAAGCATCTGCTGAGGCAGGTGCTTAAGTGCGTGGTCGGAAATTCCATCCGCACCCCGAGCCTTTTTGGATTTTTTACTTGTAATGAGAAGCAAGATTTCATCATTAGACACTGTGACGGGGTCAGCGGTGATGGGGAGAGAGTCTCTGCGGAGAACTTCGTCCTCCACCGCTTGGATATGGGAGGGATCCGCGGGTTGCGTGCTGGGCGAGCATTGTGAAGCAACGCTGTCAGCGAAGCATTCGGCTTTCTCTTCAATTTCGAAGGCAGTAGTGCCATCGGGAAGAGTAAGAGGAGGAACGTGAGAGGCGGCGTCTACGCGTAAGGCTCGGGCCATACTGTAGTACGCTTGGTGGGACGGGGAGATATTCTCCATGAGATCGTTAAACTGAGCGTCTCGGAGTTTCGCGAGGCAAGACCTAACTTTACGTTGAAGCTGATTCGCAGCTGTTCTGTATGCGGACGTGGGATATTTCTTGGCTCTCCAGAGAGCCGCGTTCTTGGCTTTAATGAGATTGCTAACGGCTAGGGGAAGCGTGGGTTTGCCTTGCTTAGCAACCTTTTCGTTATCGCTGATGGCTGAGTTGATAGCATCAGTGAGAGTTTTGACTAATGAATCTATTTTATCCGGGCTATTTAATTGGTCGGGCGAAATCGCGAGCGGAGAGTTCGGGGCCTCTAAGGCTGAAACTAACGTATTTTTAAAGCCTTTCCAGTTGGTAAAGGTCTTAGGAGAAGTGACGTTATCGATGGGCGGTCCTAGCACGAGGGAGACGGGGCGGTGGTCAGAACCTAGGTCATCGAGCGGTTCGATAGACCTGAGATCGAGGTTGATTCGCTTGACAATTGCAAAGTCGAGGATATCAGAAGAGTAGTTCGGGTTGTTGGGATAGTGAGTGGGAGTGATAGGAGAGATGACGTCAAAGTCGAGTGAGTAAGTGATGTCGAGGAGAGCGATCCCGCTGGTGTTAGTTGATAGGCACGTCCAGTCAGTATGTTTGGAGTTCCGTCTCCTAACATAATGACTGAATGGCCCAGGGCGAGAATGGCCTCAAAGTCGCTGCGGGTTGGTCTGGATCCACTAGGTATGTAGATTGAAGCTATGATGATGGTCGGATGATTAGTCATAGCCAATCTACACACAGTGGCTTCCATGTTGAGGAGGAGGGGTAGCAATGAGAGGACAGCAATGGAAAACTCTTTTGTAATAAACAGCAGTGCCGCCGAAACCGTCGGAGTTGGGCCTGTCGTTACGAGTCAACGCGTACTTGGGAATAGAGAATCCCCTGGAGCGGTTATGAGTGAGCCACGTCTCTTGAAGAAGCAATAAGTCTGGCTCGTTGTTCTGAAGGTACAGTTTGAGCTCAGGAAGTAGAGAGTAGTAATGCTAGAGTAGTAGAGGAAGTAGAGCTCAGTAGGCGTCGGCTGCTCGGGCTTTGCTTCCGGGAAACCCGGTTGCGCAGCAGTGGGAAGTTAGCGGGAGTGAGCGGCGGCGCCGGTTTAGGCGCAGCCCTCTTATCTGAGGAGCGCAGAGCGCGCGGGCAATTCCTGTAGTTAGCTGTGTGGCTGGACTAGCCGCACAGCACACAGGCAGAGGGGGGAAGTGGATTCGGGAGTGCGAGTGCACTCCTTTGTAATGTGTGGGTCCAGGCACTTAACGCACCTGGGGGGAGCTGAGCAGTTAGCCGCTGCGTGGCCATAGAGCTGGCATTGGTGGCACTGCCCAGGGTGGCCGCGGGGGTTGGGACGCTCCACCGAGATATTCGAGACTCCGCAGATTGTGCGAGCCTCTCTGAAGATCTCCCTCGAGTTGGAAGTGTTGGTGAGGATAACTAAAGCTAGTGGAAAACGCCTAACGCAGTTTGAGTGCATCTTGTGCACTGCTTCAGCCGGAAAGCCCTGAGACTTAAGGTCCTCTAGAATGTCATCGTTACTGAGTTCGAACGGAATGCCCCGTAACACCGCGCGGACCTTGCGCTCCTCCCGGAGGGCGTAGATGTGGTACGCGATTTGTTTAATTGAAAGTAACCTTATGAATGCGCGGAAGTCGTCGATGGTCGCGACCTGGATTTTAATTAAATCGCCTGCGTTGGTTGCTTTGACATATTTAATTTTTTGCTCTTTGCAAAGATTTCATACCGTGGTCCATCGCGCTTTTTCGCGAAGAAAGACGGGTGGAGGAAGCTGAGGTTTAGGTGGGACGGGAGCGCAGCGCGTTGCGGGCTTGGACAGAGCCAACGTAGTCGCGGTCACTTGTAGTGACATTAACGGCGCGGGGGTGGGTGTTGAAGACACCTGAGTGGGCTCTGGTGTTGAAGACACCGAGACTTTCTTTGAGCGCTTCTTAGAGCGTTTGGCGAATAACTGAAACGCGGGCTCAGGAGAGCCGGTTAAGGTGTTGGTATCTGATGACGCATCGGACGCGGGCTCGGAGTCGCTCCCGGGAGCGGTACGCTTGCGACGCGTCGCGCGAGAGGATGTGACCGATTCACAGTTTATCTCGGACGGGACGGGAGACGCGGGAGAGCTAAAGACCTGAGGGGTCTGGACGTTGGAGGCCTGAGGGGCCGGGGACGCGATAGTTGCCTGTAAGGCCCGCGTTATTACGTCATCTGAAATGGGGACGCCGGACGCAACGAGCGCGTGAGCGAACGACCTAGCAAAGTTTACCAAGCTTTGCTGGTCCATTGGAGCGCTTGGGACTACAATATATAATAAATAAATATATAATAATGCCTAGGTTCCCTAACAAACCTAGCACCTAAACCTCCCTACCCGCGGTAGGGAGGTTTAGGTGTAGCACGACGCGAAGTGGTGCCCCTGATTCGAACAGCACTGTACCGTCACCCTGGGAAAGGCCCAAGTGCAATGAGATCCAGTCATCCGGTTTCTCCTTAGCCTGAAGGGCCTTGGAAGCGCACCGGGGCAACGCTATCAGGCTTAGCTGTCACTGTTAAGTATCCACCTGATCAAACGCGAGTCTACTACGGAGTGTGTTGTCAATAAATTGACAACAAAAACCGGCCGCAGACCTGACGAGGTTGGGTTGCACTGAAAGTGCGGGATTGACTACGTTACGACCGGCCGGAGCCGGCCGCAGAGCGAGTCTCTAACTAACGTAACAAGCGCCCAGCGTCAAGTACGTAGCCAGAAAAACAGCCCGAGCCTTGCGAACTACTATCGAATTTAATCGACCGTGGTAAGCTCAGCTCTGTTGCTGCGAGACGGACTTAGTTGCAGCCGATCAAAACCGGCCGCAGCGTAAGTCCTACAGAGGCTCATCTCAAGTCGTCGAGGACGAAGCGAGATATCGTACGAATCTCAGCGTCTGAGTATTGCTACGAGTTGTCGTCATGAGACGACAATCGTGACTCAACAGTTGGTGCGACCGCGAACACGTCCGAGCGGGGCCGGATGCAGAACGGATTTGAGAGCGGCGTTTGAGTATTGCTACGAGAGAAGTCGTGAGACAACAATCGTGACTCGGCAGCCGGGAGCGACCTTCAACACGTCCGAACGAGGCCGGACGCAGATCGGGTCTGTGAACTAGCTGTAATGCAATGATACCGATTAAATTTACAAGTGATAATTCATAATTTTGTGTGGTTAACTCGGGACACTTTTAGACCCACCGTCCTTTTGCGTTTATGTCAATGTATTTTACGGTAATTTTTACAAGCGCATGTTTCTGTAAATAAGAGGTCCCGGTTTGAATGTAAACGCATAATTTTTGGTCTCGTGGGAATATCGGGATAAAATGTAGCTTAGGTTAGGAAGGATGTTACCCTTGATGGTTGCTAAGTCTTTTTCAGATCGATTTCCGAGTTCAAGAGTTCATCGATTTTTAAAAAATTTTTCGTAGCCGGCAAACGAGCGCATGACCCACCTGATGGCAAGTGGCATCCGTGCTCATAGACATCGTCAATCGTAGATGTTATTGATTAATTATATCGTAATTTATTTTTTTTTACCGTTGGCTAACTATGAAATAACTTTTGTTCCAGTAAGTTAAACTAGCTTTTTTCCCCCTTTTCCGGAAAACAACCACGTAAATGTTTTGTTTTTTGGCATTCAAAACAGTATGGACTTATTACCGCCCCAGAAGAAATCCAAAAAATTTGGGTTTCACGGGCTTTGTGGCATGGTGCGAGTCTTGTTGAAACGTCCAATGGTTTCTACCGAACCGCTTGCGTGCCCAAGGTAACACAGCATCATTTAAAATCTTTTCACGATAGATTTGCTGGTTTATCTTTGCACCCTGTTCTATGAAAACGAGAGGTGAACGTCCCGTAGCAGTTACCGCGGCCCAAACCATCACTGATGCTGGTGCTTGCGTTGGTCTAAATTGTCGTTTGATTTACACTTTAACCATACGCGATCGTTTTGTTTGTTCACATATTGCTGAACCGTAAACATTTTTTCATCTGGAAATACCAAATTTTCAAGCTCACTACGAACGTGCAAATGATTTAACTCCTTAGCTCTTTCTAGGCGAACTGCCTTTTGTGCAAGTGTCAAGTTTGCACGTTTTGTATTTCGTAGGGCTTCAGTTGTAGTTTATTTTTTAATATGCGCCCCATGCTCGCAGATACATTAGGACTTTTCGCCAATTTAACTGAGCTTTGTCCTGGATTTCGTTCAATTCTAGCCTTTACCTTTCGAACCATTTCTGATGATGTTGCTGTTGTAGGATGTCCACCTCCATGGTGTTTGTTGATGCTACCCGTATGATTGTAACGCGTGATGGTCCGATACACAAACATTTTGTTTAGGTGTAAATGTCGTAGCTCATTAACAATGGCTGGATGCGATTTTCCAGCCGCATACAAAGCAATCACACAGTTGCGTTTGAATTCCATCTGGATAACTTTTTTAACAGCGACGAAAAACAATAAGTTTCTGTAAGTTTATAAACTGTATTGTTTACGACTTAAGACTTACGACTGTGAAAAATGGGCGTCATATTACAGTTTGGTTGCTATAGCAACTAAAATTTGGTAACACTTCGGATACCGACCCCTGTATATGTATTATAATAATAAAAATAATAATCACCAGACAAACACACCAACAGTTTGGCCCCAATGATAAATATTATCATCCATGACCCGAGAACAAACATTAGGAGCCTGGGCTTATAAGGCAAGGCAACCCGCTATGCCACTCGTCCTTATTATGGTAACCTAACTTGCTTTCTTACAAAATCATTAAGTATTTATTTTATGTAATGTTAATTTATTTACCCTTTATTGTAGGTACGTCACCAAAGAAATATAGTTGTAAAATTTCATGATTATAATTTCATATAAATACGGCGGTCTGAAGAGCGATCTGTTCCAGACTACCATAGTTTGTGAAGGAGATTCAAAAATTTTAATTATTAAATGTTTAATAGGCCTTGTTACTTACACTTCGTCTTCAATTTCATAAAATTGGAACAATTCTTCACACGTCTCCTAGGAATTTCAGGGCTAAAACTTTTATAAGAAGGCACCAATACAAAGAAATGAAAAGAGATGAGATCGAGGCACAACGTTACGGGCTACGGGCTGTTTATTTTGCTGCCTGTGCGAGTGTTTCTCTCTGGGTTCATTATTTTTAAACATGTGCCCCTATTTGCCTATATATTTAGCGGGTTTTATAGGGTTTACTGTAAACTAAATAAAACAGTGTTGTTTGAATCATATTAAAAAATTATAACACCTGTTGGTGTCCTATCTATAAGCACTTACATTTTTATACCTAGCGACATTTTTTAAGTTCGGAAAGATCACAATGCTATGTAATATTTTCACTTTTTACGTACCATCAAAACGGTACGAACGGTTCTGTGTTGATTCTTGTTATAATAGTTACATCAGAAAAATGAGGTTGATCAAATGCCTAATCCAGTCGTCTGGTTGACTCAGAACAAAAATTTATTTGACTTTTTTATAATCTAAGTTAATTTCAAGACATCTCTGTGCATTGATTTATTTCGTGTATTTTTTAAAGGTTTTTAAGAATTTGTTTTCATCCTGAGATAATAATCTTAAGTGGCATAAATATCACAACCAGCTTTAAATAAGTTCAGTAAAAATATTGAAATCGATCTTTAATTGAGATTGAATAGAAATTGTAAATTACATTTTTTACTATATTCGTATTGTCATATGGAGAAATTTCGGATTTCACGGTCTGCGTACTAGAAGCCTTCTTTCAGTAGTCATGCTCGTATATCAAATTATTGAGACGTGATGTTTCATACGCTGCCCACTGGCTAGGGTGAGTTAAAGATGAAATCGGAAATCAAGCTTTATATTTACATCTTAAGAGCTGTTTTTGGCTGGTTAAGTTAGATTGATTAGGTATTGAAATAGAAAATGTGTGAATTCGTAATAGATTTTTTATTACAGTAGATGATTTGATAACTTGATCCAATAGTAGTTTATGCAAGAGAAGAAGTTACAAGAAGCTTTAAAGATTTTGTTACGGTAACCTACAAGGAATCAGTGCGAGGAAGTAAGGCGTTGTTTTGTAAAACGTCCTCCAATTAAAATACTTTCCGAAACATAAATTATGTGATCCTATTGGTCGTATTTTCCTTGCGTAACTTGGAGCTTTCTCGCACATGTACATACACAGTATAAGGGTGTTACCACACCAATCGATCGACGTCGACTGTTCCATTCTACCATCGATCGACGTCGACCGATAGGTGTGGTAACACCCTAATACTTAAATCAGTCTGTGCGAAGGTAACAATAGATTATATCGAGATTCAATTCAGTGGTAGTAGAATGTCTTTTGTTAAGATGTCGCCTGGGGCGGTACAACAGTCCTTCTTATTTTGACCGCCAAATTGAATTGTGTACAGGTTTATTATAGAAGAAAAGAAAGAAAGAAAACATATTTATTTACTCACAACACATATACACACATACACATGTGCAAACAGAAACAAATAACAATGAATTGTATACATAAAAACTATTAACTTTTGCAGTAAGTAAATAGGCTATTTGGCTCAGCTTAATGTTGTTGCACGGATGTCCAACAACGCTGATGATCTGCCAATGCCTGTGGTTACTTGTTTACGCTGACGTTTATCTTATTTCACAATACGCAAAGAACAAAAGTTAAAAATAAAACATAAATAACAATATAAAATTACATTCTATAATATTTTACATTCATGCGTCGTCACCTTTTGGATTTTTGTATTCCTCAAAAATGGTGTTCATCTTTAATTGGGTGAGAGAATGTTCTCCAACGGAAATAAAAATAAAAATTGAATTTTCACTTCGATCATTAGCAATACATTTCGCGTAAAATGCGTTAAGTAAAATGCATAATGGTAAAACAGTTTTGAAAGGACTTCTCTTAATTACAGCAATTCCTAAGTAAACAATTAATACTTAAGACTTACCTAACTGTCTTTGCATTTTTTGTCAATGTCTGAAATATTTTTACTACTTGTAAATAAAACACAAACGAAACATGGTACTTGTAACTCATTAAACTTTTCAGGCGGCACGCACTGGTGCGTCTATAACTTTTCAGTTCTTAAAAGTTTAATTTGTACGCCGTGAAATAAAAATGGAGTACAATTCGACATCAAGAGCAAACTCGTAAACATAGCAGATGTATATTTTTGAAAACGTTTAACTGTTTTGTCAAATATTTATTTATTTTAAAAAAATTTTTTTTATATGTAAATGTTGGCCCAATTACTTCATTTGGGTAAATGTGCCAATCATTTAGAAAATACCTTGTCTAGCGTTGGGCGAAAGAAAGCTGTTATGAAATAATAAGTACGAAAGAATTATTAAATATAAAAATGATTATTTTCAAATATTTTGCAAAAAACATTTTTTTTATTGAAAAAGGATGAGACTTTTGTCTTCTATCTCACCTGATGGAAAGTGACGATGAAGACGAAGGTGTTACACGTCTATCCACGAGATACCTATTCACTCGACGCTTGAATGAACTGGGACTATAGTTTTCTGGAAAAACAGCCGCAGGCAGTTCATTCCACACCTTGGCGACCCGCATCAAAAAGGAACTATCGAAGCGTTTGGTTCGACTTCTTGGGATATTAATACTGGGGATCCTACACTAGAGTGAACTGGAAAGCTTTAGGAGTCAAAGTTTAGCGAACTTTAGCGAAAGATGCTCAGCTGTCAAATTCCATATTAAAAAATTTGGATTGCCCTGTTAATTTTTTGACAAGGCATTAAATACAATTTCTGTTTCGCCATGCTCTAACAAATGTCAAATTCTCTTAATCGGATGTTAAGTTTGATTGCTCGTCTATTGGTACTTTAAAATACTGACAAACGATTTGTGTCTGTCGAACTCTATCAAAATGTACAGGGCGTAATGGCGGCGTTGGTTTCATTTTCCAAAAATAATGATAATTTTTTTAAGTTTATGTGATTAGGACAATACCTTTTTAAGGACATCTTAGAATTTCCTCTTCTTTTAAATCTCATCTGTATTTTAAAGAATGTGACAATATTGATTTTTCATTTTTTATTATAGATTTAGCGCCAAAGGAAGATGAAATTGCAATTTGAGGCCCGCATATTATAAATTTTTTTTGAGTTTAGAAAAGCTTGCAGATTATGATAATGTAGTCTGCCGAAATGTGAGTTGGTACTTTATATGTTTTTCGAGATTAATTCGATTGTAAAAATGGTTTGCACCACTTTAATTTATATTTTCAGTTTAGTGAAAATATTTTTTACAATAGCAGTTTTTTGTTACGATTAAAGTTACTTATGGTTAGTCGAATGAAAAAGAATAGTTGTATCGGCTATGAAGAATATAAAATAGACAAATTAGTATTTTACTGCGTGAACTATTTGAGAAAATCTTAGGATCTCTTGATTCAGTTTCTTAAAGAATCGAGTAAAGGTCGGAGTGTAGGATCGGATCATCGTATACAATTATATGTATATAAAAAAAAATTATGTTATCTGTAAAACAATTTATTCAATCAATCTTCTTTCTCAATCGATCTATCTAAGGAGATGGGGCTTAAAAATGGATCAAGAACTGCGGGCAACGTCCAAAATCATAATCTCCAATCTTGCTTGGCTATAAGAACGCGGTACTCAGATTTTGGCATCCAGCTCCCGGTCTATTGCCTAATTTTACGTCATAATGAACAATTATTGACCAATTCATTGTTCTACAGATAGGCATCCAACAAACGTGTGATCGAAAAGAAAATAATGGTTTTTAAAATAATTTCTACGATGTTTGATTTGCTTATCGCCTGCTACGTGTCCTCCGCGGAACATACAATATTAAAAGACGTTAAGTATACGCCTGACTAGGCAAAGCTTGGTGACAGTAAGTGTAACAATCACAAGAATTTTATTATTGTTTTAACGTTACAAATTTTTGAGAAAAGGTTTTTTCTTTAAACCTAAGGTAAAATAAACCATCTTAGCTGTGTGCTTAGTCGATCGATTGCAGTTTATTTAAGTATAAATTATAATTGAGTATGCATTGTGCCCCTTAAACTAAAAAAATTTATGTCAAATAATATGGCACATCAGGATACAAAAAAGTTGTCACAAAAAAGTCACTTTCATGGTTTAAACTTTGTTTTTTGCAAAAACATCACATTATTTAAGCAATTTTTTCAAACAATTCATATTTTCTCGGAAATATGCCTCATATTTTATCAAGCTTTCGAAAATCGAAAAAAAAAAAGATCCTTGTGCTAACTCAAAAAACAAGCTTGCTGGGAACTAATAAAGTTGACTTCAACATTTCATAAAGTTTATAGTAAAAATGTAAACTTTAATTTGTAAATAAAAACAAATTTTTTTCTTCTTGGTTGTCAATAACTTTTGATTTAATTAAACCCCCTTTACGGATTGTACTCTTCACACTATACGTATTATAAAATTCTCAACTGTAATGTGAGCTATAACGAAAAGATTCAGAACGGCAAAGCAACAAATATTAGTATAATCTATTATTAGAAAATGGACATTATCACTAGATTATTTAAAGTTTTCAAATTGATTTTGGATCTAAGCGTCTTACTTATGTAGCTATAATACCGCCCTAAACACCAGATTTCTCGACTCAAAATTCTGCTGAGGATATTCATTTGTCCAATTCTAGTTCAGGACTTGTTATTGTTTTCTTACCAACTTCATTCATTCCACAGGTCTGGAAAACACCAAAGACGGGCCCCAGGTCCCCGTGACCCGGACCGTGCGGCCCACATCGGCCCAACATGTGACCCACTGTGTGGTCGGCGGCGCACACGCTTTCATTCTTAGGGTTAGTAAGACATACCTACTGTATTTGAAGATTTAGTAAACTTGTTTAAATGTTCGAAGATGTTTGTTTTTACTTTTTACTACTTTTATGCACATTATGTTGTTTTTTAAAAATATTTTAAAATACATTCAAGTAGGTACGTCCTTTCCTGTTACTTAGTTACGTTGATAGGCTAAAATAATTTAAATTTTTAAATCATTAACATGCTAATTACTTTATCTGCAATTTTACTCTTGAAAAATTCAAAAAGACTGTGAACCAGAAAAAACTATCCAAGCGTTAATTAAAAAGGTTTTATATCAAAATGCATCTTTTACTCTCTAACCGGCGGCGCGGTATTGGCATGTCTTGTGCCATCTGTAATTAAGATAGTGGGCCCCGAGGCTGCTTGTATTTTTAGTTTTAACAAGCTTTGGAATGTTATTCGATACTATTGGGATAGGTCAGTGTATGTTATCTATTTAATATCGATTACAAGTTGTTAATCTTATCAGCTTTGGAGTTGGTTTGGTCAATTTGTTTTGATTGGGTACCTATATTTGTGGGTTATATCTAATATATTCTTATTTTATTAGTTATTTTACTTTTTATTTGAAATAGATTAAAAATATGTATATGTAGGTTATATTAAATTATAAAATGATTGGTATAAGTCGAGAATATTTTGTCAGAACCTTTTTTAACCCCCGACGCGTATATAGGATGTTATACGTTTAACGCGTGTATCTGTGGGTGTGTCTGTGGCCTCCAATCTCCAAGACAAAAGGATGGATTTTGTTTGAAAGCTTAATAAATAAGGTTTGTTCTTAGCTATTTTATATGAATATCGGTTCAGTGGCTCAAAATTTGTAAATAAATAATAATTAATAATTAAATCCCCAGACCAACACACCAACTGTATGACCCCAAAGTAAGCAGAGCTTGTTTTATGGATACAGCGAACTGGGGACAACCCAGAATAAACATACATATATAAATATTAAAAACCGAGACCCGAGAACAAACATGTATGTATCTTTATTACACAAAATTAAACCTGGGACCTGTAAGTTTATTTTAAAAAAATATACCCTTTAAGTTTTTTCCTAACGAAGTCATGCTTTATTTGACGTCAACGTAATTGTCAAGTAATTGTCAATGTTGAGAAATAAATATTTCATTTCATTTCACAAATAGGTATTGACTCGAATGGGTATAGGACCCGAATTTGCTGCCCGAACATGTATAGCTCAATATAGAAATACACTGTGTTTCTTTAGTTATAGCGGCTGACATTTTTACTTGATTTACTTATTTCTAGTAGAAACGAATCATTGTGTCAAGTAATTGGTCACGTTGTAGACAAATTTACCTTCCAGAAGTGTCCGAAAACTCACTTTTTCATAATTGGTGAAATTCATTATAGTTAGGAAAATTTATGCGAGAATGAATATATTAATTAGTTATATAATTGTTTAGGACGCACCGTATTCTTTTTTATTGTTTGGATTATATTTGCATGGCTATTGTCGTGAATGTAGTATGACGGATTTTGTGGAGTTACTGTTGAAATCGTTCGCACTTTGCAAAATAATTATTATTAAGAATATACATACTATTGTACGAAATTGTGGAGCGAGTATTTTGACGAAAGGTCGTTGAACGCGGGGATCTGGTATAGAACCATACAACCAGTCTTGAACAGATCCCCTTGGTTTGAAGGAAGCAACATGTGCAGGCGAGACGTAGTTACTGCATTCTGGCTTCGCTGCGGACACATTCCCCTAAACAATTTTGCATTTCTAATGCGTAAGACGGCTTCTCCAAATTGCGCTGAGTGTGATGTGTTTGAAGATGTGTACCATATTATGATGGAGTGTGTCCGGAACGAGCCGGAAAGACACGAATTCTTTATTAAGATTGGTTTTAATGGTGAAGTGGGTATATGTAACAGTATATTAGCTCGTCCTACCTCTGAATCCGCAAAATTACTCTATAAACTAGTTATGATTTGTTTAAAACGTAGGTTAAGTTAGGTTAATTTATTCTTATTGATTGTATTTTGTAAGAACTATGAGGGTGAAGTCTTCTAAACTAGAAGAAACCCTCAATAATAAATAAAGAATTAAAAAAAAAAAAAAAAAAAAAGAATATACTAGTCGGCCTAGCATATAACGTAAAAAAGTGCGAACTACTTATCTTTCGTGCAAAAGGTAAACTACCACTACATGTACCTGATATAATTATCAAAAAAGTAACAATTAAGAGAGTAAATAAATTTAAATACCTAGGACATGTAATTACTGAAAACTTGGATGACGATGATGACATCGAGAGGGAACGTAGAGCTCTAAGCAGTGCGCACAAACATGTTGGCTCGAAGGTTTGCACGGTGTACAGATAAAGTGAAAATAGCTCTATTTAGAGCTTACTGTCAAACTTTGTACACGTGCAACCTCTGGGAAACATTCACGAAAAAAGCGTATGGAGCTCTACGTGTCCAATATAATAATGCTTCAGAGTGCTGTTGGGACTACCGCAATTTTGCAGCGCATCGAGTATGTTCGCTGAAGCAAGGGTCGATGACTTTTATGGCATCTTATGGTCTGAAATAAACGATTATTATTATTATTATTATATTTGGGTCAAGGGATCATTCCTTATATTTGGTAAATCTACCACTGCCTCAGGGTTGAAGGCAAATTATTTTTCATTTATCACTTTAGGATTTTTCATAAATATTTTTTTATTCAAATCAAAACATAGAAAGAAAAATACAGAAACCCCAATGAAACAAAGGTATCTTAAATCAATTTACTTTGCCAGAACAATGTAAAGGAAAACTCACGTCATTTTAAGTGGCATTATTTTAATATAATAAGCACTGTCATGAACATTATCAAGGAACAGTACAGCTGCTGATTTCAGATGTTTTTTATTTTCCTATAATGAGGAGTTTTCCTCAATGAAAATAAGAAAAAATATATGGTTCCAATGACTTTGATAGCTGGCGTTTGCGTATGTTTTAGAAAAATAAAACTTTTGCCAGGCAGTTGTTTTATTAATTAATCTTTTGTTTTTTTTTTACTATTTTAATAAATCAAAGTGGATATTACTGCATAAAATTGAAAGTAAAATACATAGATCCCTTAGATTATAAAGATAAATATAGTTTATCTGGTAAAATCTAAGTCATGCGCGACCGCCATCTCTTTATTATGATAAAACGGAAATTAAAATACTAACAAGAAAATTGCCTATTTAAATACTTCAGTTCACTTCTACCTACTTATGTTTTTTCAGATATCCCGTTTCGTCGGCTTGGCGCCGCTGAAGTTCGAGACCCGCAGTACCGGGTTTACAGTCACGTTGTCCAGTCCCATGTGTATATATAGTTATATTCTAGTCACTGTTTTAGGTAAGCAGTTGCAATATAATTTTGAAATAAAGAACTAGGAAGAAAAACATGCGCAAATATGATCACATATCCAACTTTCGCAAACAACTTGGTTGGCTGCCTATTAGGCAACGCAGGCACGTTAGGATACTTTGTACACTCTTTTCAGTCCTCAATGATCCTCACGCTCCGGATTTATCTCTTTTTCTTTTGTTATCCAGGCTACACGTTTATGGGATACTCTACCGGTGGAGTTAAGGAAAGCTTCCAGTAAACTCTCTTTTAAGCAGCTAATTAGAGCTAATTTTTTAAAGTCACTTAGGGAATCATGAAAAATAATATATGTGTATTTATGATTAATGTGATAAGTTATAATATAATGTCTGTTTACTTATCTATTTTATTATATATATATATATATATATATATATATATATATATTATATTAAATATATTATATATATATTATTATATTAAAAGTCAATCTTATAGTATATAAGTATGTACGCATATGTATTTTGTAGGCACCCCTTATTTTGAAAACCTCTCCATTGCTGCGGTAGACTGGGAGAGAATGCCAAATGGCATTAAGTCCGCCGTTTGAACAATAAAAATAATTTTATTTTGTGCAATAAAGTTTTAAATAAATAAAAAACATAACAGCTGGAAAGCTCTAGCCCAAATAGCTGATTGAGAATCCCGGTATTCCCACTTTTTTATATTAAAATCCCTGGTCAATAACTCTTTGAACCGCAAGTTAGCTAAGGCTGTGTTATGAATTATCATAGATTTTAGTTGATTGTACGGCTCAAAGAAGGCTAAACTATTTATAAATTTTCTATTTTATGGGTATAATTATTTTTGTTAATTTTGGCGTCCTGGAGACCAAAAGCGTGGGTCTATTTGATATTTCTAATGAGGTCTAATATCAATCGATTTGGTTAAATATTGCAAGTGTTATTTTTACTTTGTTTGAATTTGGTTCATGTATATAATATGATCACATATAACGTAGTTGGTTTCTTTTGTATAAATTTTTTTTATTTTCTGCAAATGGAAACTCAAAAACGAAGCTTTTCTATCTATTCAACAAAAATATGATCGTTTTAACAGAATTTGAATTAAGAAAATCTTGTTTGAAAGGGATGGCTCTTAAAAGAGCCGCCTATATCTGTAAACCTGGGTATAATGATGTACATTTATAGGGCTTGTGTTGCTCGACTTCAGTACTGCTTTTAATTCAGTGGACTTTGATATTCTCGTAGCCATATTAAAATCTATTAATATTTCCTCTTCTGCAGTTGCTTGGTTTAATTCCTATCTTCGGGGTCGTTTCCAACGGGTCCGCCTTAATGAGTCTTACTCTAACTGGTGTGATCTAGTTGCTGGCGTGCCTCAGGGTGGCGTTCTCTCTCCTTTACTTTTCTCTGTTTTTATTAACTCCATAACCAAAGTTTTGTCATGTAATTTCAATCTTTATGCTGATGACTTGAAAATTTACCGACACTTTACTGTCTCCGAAGCTAGCTCTGCCATCGCTGAGATCAATATTGAACTCAAACGTATAAGTGACTGGGCCAAATCTTACGGGCTACAGGTAAATCCATGCAAGTCTCAAGCAATGAATTTAGGCAGTCGATACGTGCGCGGTTGCCTTGATCTTTCTAATCTACTTCCTGTGACCCTGGATAATATACCCATTGCTTTCACAGAGTCAGCAAAGTATTTAGGTGCACTCTTCGATGCAAATCTCGCATGGCATGCTAACATCTGTGAAATCAGCCGTAAAGCGCACTATTTATTGAATAAATTAAAGGTCCTCCAGACTTTTCTGCCCTTACAAACCAAGATCTCTTTGGCACAAACACTGATTATACTTATCATCGACTACGCTAAAGTATCTTACCTGGATGTCACTGAAGAGCTTCTGGATAAATTGGAACGCCTACTACATGTTTCAGAATACCGCAAAAAGCTTCAGTGGCTCCCCATCTGAACTAAATCAAAACTGATTTCTATTCCTACTCGTTCACTGTTCATGCTGTCAGATTGTGGAATTCTTTACCTTACCATATACGCGAGTTAAAATCACTGCCTATCTTCAAAAAAAGAGTTAAAGAATACTATTTGTCTCAAACCTAAGACTTAAAATATTTTAATCATTTTATTTCTTACTTGTTAATCACTTGTTTACCTTCCTTGATAATCACTGATGTCCAACAATTTAAGTCTGTATTTCAGTATCAACGAAAATGTTTATCTATTCATTGATATTTTGTTTGTATTAATATTATTTAATATACGTATGTTTATATATGTTTGAATTAATTTATTTTTTTAATATTGTTATAGTTGTAATAATTTTACTAGTAATTCGCACTATGTTTGTTAATATTAGTATGCAGTACGCACTAAATTTGTTAATTTGTCACACTTATCAGCCTCAGGCTAGCTGGAAGAAATTTCTCTTAGAAATAAGCTGTGCCTTTGTACATTATCTTTCATTTATTTTAGTTGATTTTTTATATTTTCTAATGTGTACAATTGTGAAATAAATAAATAAGGTTTTCGGTAATGTGCTTTAGATGTCTCCAATCCAATCATACTTAATCGTTACAATACATTTTTATACAAAGAAAAACTTCAAAATTGTAGAACATTTTTTTTATTCCAACGATTTTATAAATGGCTTATGTTTTAATGAGCAGTCCTAATATAAGGACGAGTAGAACTTCGTCAAGTTAGCTAAGGCATTCGTGAATTCCGTTTCGCATAACCTTTTGAAAGTTTGAAAGTAAAGAACCTCTTATACTTTAAAGATGTATTTAAAAAAATATGCTTGGCAATACGCGATATTTGACAAAAGATAACCACTTTCAATCACTCTCGCTCATGCTCGCATACATTCAGTAAATTATTAATAACACAAAATCACAACTTTTTCAGTCATAAGATAATATTGTCTTATATTCAAGATATAGAATAACTTGAAAATCATTGTTTCCCCCCAATCCCTTGGATTTTTGTTAAATTTCATATGAAAACTGTTGTTTGAGTTCTTGAATAATTTTCTATAAATGTTTTGAGTATTCTAAACCGTAATGACAGTCAGACAAACGTGTACTTCGGTAATAGTGGGAAATAAAAAAGCTGGCGTGTACAAGTACCTTAAGCGCTCAATATATGTTTTCTTGGTGTATACTTAAGGTGTATACTTAATAATTTTCAAAGAGAAATTAGTAAAATTAACGAATAATCAAATTTAATTGATGTTGATGTTCATAGCTGGACGAACTATAATTGCTAATGGGAAAGTATTTTTAGGGTTTATTTAAAATTATTCGGCAAAGGTTTAAATAGATTTCCTACCAGCATAAATAGAATACATATAGAACAGTATTCGTAGACAAACTATGGGCTCAGATTTCTAACAAGTTACTAAGTTACAGATTAATCACTCCTTACTAAAAATGCCACACCCGCCATTTAACTACCTACTCTCTGTAAGGGCTGACGACTGCATGCAAAAATGAACGTTTGTAGGCACGGTTTATTATTGCCGCGCAAAAGCCCATGACCGCGTGGCCATAAGTGACCGTAGAGAGTAAGTAAGATGACCTCTGTGGATGTTATATTTATTGCGGGGAAAAATATCTGAATCAATCAAGTAAAGCTTATTTTTTTAATTTATATAATTTCCAAACGTAAAATTGTGCAGCACGGTTTTTTCTCGGCGGTCGGCAGATAATTAGCGCACGCTAGTACATCCAGTGACTGCTGTTGGAAGCATAATTTCTATGACGATAAGAGCAATAAATATACTGTCCATGCTTTGAGGCATATTCTTGACTTTAATATTTAATTTATTAAAAAATAAATAATTTCCGAAACATATTTTAATATTAAAATGCATGTTACTCAGAGGGACGAGAGGTGCGGCCCTCAGGGGGTGTTTTGTCCCCACTTGTATTAAATGCGTATATTGTGTACTTAACTCTAATTCGAAAAATAAACATAATTTTATTTGTAATATTTATTAATCTCAATTCCAGTAATCTGCACAATCTTCGGCCTCGTAGCAGAGATCAACGTAGGTGTGGACTTGTCGGTGCGCATGTCCTCGCGCATGTCCCAGGTCGTGTCCACGTGTGACGTGCTGGTGGTGGTGGCGACGGCTGGCGCGGGAGTATACGGTGCGCCGAGGCGGATGAGGAATATGCTTAAGTTTATGCATAACGTTGCTTCGGTGAGTAATAATAACAATAATATTTCCCAAGACAATCACACCAACTGAATGGAACTAAAGAAAGGAAAGCTTGTGTTATAGATGATTACAGAGCGAACGGGGGAATCCCAGGATAAACACATATATATAAAAAGAAAGTGTTAATGTTCATCACACGAATATAAGACAGGGCTACTATCTCTCACACGCCATGAGGCTGTTAATAATATCTTTATTGTGTATTACCTACGCATTGTTCTCGAAGTCACTTCATGAACAACCGCGATTAAGAGAAGGTTTGTGTGCATAGTGATTAGCAGCCCTGCCATCGCGACGCCAGCGACCCCAAGTTTGATTCCTTATCGGGACATTCATTTGTGTGATGAAAACAGAGGTTTGTTCTCGGGTCATGGTTTTAAATTTTTATATACGTTTGTTAGTATATAGTCAGTTCGTTGTATATTTATCCATAACAAAAGCTCTGCTCACTTTGGGGCCATACAATTGGTTTTTTTTTGTCAGGGGATTATTATTATTAATGTCCAACTCCTTCATATTAAAACTTATCTGTACCAAGGTACATTTGATTAAACAGTAGTTGGTTAAGTATGAAATAGTTTAGCGAATTTTCTTTAGCTTGAAATTGCATGCATTAGTTTGCATAACATAGTTTTTTTAAGTACTGTTCTCAAGTTTGAGAGCCTAAAAGATGTTCAGGATAAACAATCTTGAAGTATTATGGATGGAAAAAAATGTTAAATATGGTATTTTTTCGAGCTTGTCCATGTACTTCAATGACATAATTCATATTCAGTTGCCGTTGTAGACTAAATGCCTAGGTGGTCACATATGTTCAGGTAGAAATAATCTTTTTAAAATATCGTAACTTATTTCCTGTATATTACAAGTTTGATAAAGTTTGATAAGTAACTTGTTTATCGTTGAAACTAAGCTAGTTTTAATCTATATGAACCATATATACAACTGTATAAGAGTTTCAGATCAGATTTTCTGTTGTTATAACCACGTTTACGCGGTGGGTTCCAGATAAAGGGAAAGAACAGCGAGCGTAATTTATTGTAATTTATTAGCGAACAAAGCCAATTCCATCTTAGGCCTTCGTAAGGCAACGCATCATTAATCAATATATAACAATACAACTAATCCATAACATCTATGATTCATCTCAATATACGACGTCCCAAGCCGAGGTCAATGCCCTTTAGGGTGCCCTTAGGCGTATCGTATGTAGGAGTAGTTTAAGTTCCAGCTAAGCGCCGTCAGCGCTAGGCTACAAAGTCCGGTGAAATTTAAAAGGCCCGCGTAGGGCCACAAATAAACTGTCCAGAACTAAAAAAAAAAAAAAAAACTATATTGTCTACGGGCACGTATGCCTCTTATCACCCGGTGGATCGTACTCGTTTGCAGGCTATGACAATGTTTAAAAAAGGTGCAAACGGTTATAAGATTAACTTTGTAAGAAATATTCAAAAAAGTTAATAAGTTGTGATGTTGGTTGGGTTCTTAATTAAATAGGGCAGTAAAGTTTTTAAAAATAAAGAAAAGTAGTAAAGCTTTTTCTTCGAATGGGGTTAGCTCAGGAACAATACTTTTTATGTATGTACAGTATTCCTTTCTATTTGGATCACAAAGCGCATACAAAAATATTATCATGCTAAGCGTAGAACCCAAAACAAACTTACTATCGCATCAATAATATTAGGTCTTTACCTATGAAATTGCAGTTTTTCACGAAATAAATGAAGCGTAATTTTTTTATATATTTTTTATTTCTATTAATCAAAATAATCACCCATGCAATCAATGCATCTTTGCCAACGCATTGGTAGCTTATTGATGCCTTTCTTGAAGAAATCAGCTGGACGGGAGGCAACAAATTCTTTAAAGGCATTTTGTACTGCCTCTCGGGTATTGAATTTTTTTCCCGCCAAGAAGTTCTCCAAATTCTGGAAAAAGTAGAAGTCTGTAGGCGCAAGGTCTGGTGAGTACGGCGGATGACGGAGAACTTCCAACCCCAACTCTGGTAGCTTGGAGACCGTCTGTTGTGCAGTATGAGGTCGCGCGTTGTCGTGCAGGAGCAGTGGAGCCGAACGATTGACCAACGCTGGTTGGAGACGTGCGAGCTTCTCCATCATTGTGTTCAGTTCTTCACAGTACACATCTGCAGTAATGCTTGTCTCGTTTGGCAAGAAGCTGTGATGAATTACACCCGCGTTAGACCACCAAACAGTGACCATCACTTTTCTAGGGGTAAGTTTTCGTTTAGGGCATTGTTTGGGTGCTGAACCAGGGTCCGACCAACTTGCTGAGCGCTTACGATTGTCAAACAGGATCCATTTATCGTCACAAGTAACAATGCGGTTCAGAATTCCTTCATTTGTATGCCTGCTGAGCAGTGCAAGGCACGTCTCCACGCGTACTTCGCGCTGGCGGTCATTGAGTTCGTGGGGTACCCATTTGTCAAGCTTTTTTACCTTGCCAATTTGACGCAAATGGACCAATATTGTTTTGATGCTAACGTCGAAAGCTGCTGCTAATTCAGCCGTGGATTGAGTTTCATCAGCTTCCACAATTGCCTTTAATTCGTCATTGTCGACCAAAGTTTTCGGACGACCACGGGGTTCATTTTTCAGGTCAAAATTTCCAGAACGGAAGTGGGTAAACCAATAACGGGTGGTGCGTTCGTTTGTAGTGTTCGCTCCGTAAACGTCGTTGATGTTGCGTGCCGCTTGTGCCGCTTTGCTGCCACGACGGTACACATACTCCATAATTACTCGAATTTTTAACTTATCCATGATGACGAAAAATGTTCGAATGCGTTGAAAACAAAACACTAACTGTTAAACAAATGACGATTTTAGAAAAAGAATTCCATGTTTGTCAAATAAAATTAATTTGAAATTAGAATTATCAGTCAAAAAAAAAAAATATTTTCATTTGAAATGGCCAGTACGGCAAAACGGCAGTTTCATAGGTAAAGACCTATTATAAGTTACTATTTTATTTCTAGACGCTGCGTTAAACTCAACGTGAAATTTAAATTTTTCAATAAAAAAGTAATCTTGATAATCTGCCAAAATCAAAAAATAATAGAATAAAATTTTATTGAACTATTACAGAAAGTTAAACAAACAGTGTAATTATCTGTTTGTTCTCAGTTTTCAGTGAAATTTACCCCTAGATGAATTTCAAAGCAATTTAAAAATTGTTTTACTAGGTACTCGGTTTCATCGTTTCTTGGAATCCAATTAGGACCCTTCAAAGTAAGACGGATGTGGTATTAAATTGAATTAAAAGTAATATAAAGTTTAGTATACGTTTTACAATAGCTTTATTCGCTTAGCAGAATTATATTCTATTATAAACACGAAAGCTTACACTTCAAATAATTTAGTAATCTAATTTTGTATTTTATCAGCAAATCGTTATTCTGAAATTAAAAGACGTGTCCTTTAAAAATATTTTAAATTATGACCTGTTTACATTATAAAGTAAAATCTGTCGATCTCGTTCACGTAGTGACTGAACCATTTGCCAAGTTAGTTAGCTTCTTACCTATCCTCCGCTATTTTACTTAAATCAGAGTATGGCCTCCAGGGGCCTCTTAAGGAAGCGTCGGGTGGCGGGTCCCTCACTTTTCTCAATAACGGTTGCTTGTTGTTTGCTAACGGGAGACTTGCCGAGCTAACAGATGCAGCTAAGAATAATTTTGTATACACAAAAAGAGATATTGTACATTTATTTTGAAAAAAATATACCTGTGAAGTTTCTTGCTCGTTCTTTTTCACGAAGGTTTCTCCGAACTGGTGGTAGAGTCACGCTTTATTTTACGTCAATAAGAACAAGTAATTTTCAATGTTGAGAAATAGATATTTGAATGTAGCCAAAAAAAGTAAATAAATACTTTGTAATCCAAATAAGTAAGTAAAATTTTTATAAAGATAAAAGAGCTTTGTAATTATTATTGTTTACTAGGTAAATTTTACCTGAAACAGATATAAACTAACTAACTTTCATGTTAATGATATTAGAAGAAATTATTTATAATGGTTGCATGGAATCAAAAACCCATTCGTATTTTCATACCGTAGTTTTTTTATGTTTGTTCGTATAAAAGCAAACAGTTTTCTACGACTCGAGACGATTTTGAAAAAGCCTGTTCAATTTATCACTGACCTTATCGACACCCTTGTCATTGATTGATAGATCGGAATGACCTTAAATTCGACTACGTCTTGAGGTGTTCTCAATTCAAACGGTTGGTGGCAGACTGCTATCGCACGATCGTCACACTGCTCCCACAACCATGAATGGAGTGAGCAGCAGCGTAAATGACTGCAATCAGATCGAATTTTAGTGATGTTCACCAAAATCCATCCTCGTGTCTCACCGATGTTTTTCCAAACGTGTAAAGCTGGATTTTATACATTTACGAGACACTAAAGGAAAAAGCAGCATTTTTTGTTCACTTTTTAAAACGAAAAAGAAAGTAGCATAAACAATATATCCATTTTTATTGTATTTTCAATCAAGCCTTAATGAGGAAATAAAATAAATATTTTCTGTTACTTTAAGGCCTCTTTTTACAATTCGCAGAAAACTTTTACCTGTAGAATAATTTTAAAAATTACTATGGATGTCAAAGTTATTATCCAGATAAAAAAATTTTGACGATTGACAAATTAGCCCTAAGTGATACTTGTTATCCATTAATATAGTAAAACTAGCTAAAGCTGGCAAACAATCATTGAATTACTTTGTATATACTGGTATATATGTTCAGAATTTTAGGATGCTTAAGGGCTCAACGTTGAGGTAACTTTTATCAATAGAATACATTTTAGTTCTTGACATAATTTTTTATAGAAGGCATTGCCAAGTGTGAATGATACTATTCTGATTAAAGTTATCTGAGCATTGAACAATCAGTCTTTAGTTAAGCTAATAAGACTCTTTGTATCAGCATAATGCAAGATAATAAAGATTTAATTGCTGGCTACGTAACAGCCATTCAAAAGTGATTACTTTGAATACTCTTGGATACGAAACCTTCTGAATTAATTTATCCAAATTTTAACTTTTAACTCCTTTTTTTTCAGGTAGATACTAGCATAGGAGCGCAGTACTCTGTGGTGACGGAACGCAAGCTGTGTGCGGTGCTGCTGTCCATACTCATCTTCTTTTCTGTTCTCCTGGTAGATGACTTCTGCTTCTATGCCATGCAGGCTAGGAAATTGGGTAGACATTGTGAGTATATTAACATATTTTATTATATTACTTTTCCTATTAAAAAGTTGAAGAAACGCAATTTATTCAATCACATTAAATTGAAAAGTAAATTAGTAACCAGAAATAGTTAATGTTAAAATCTATTTGAAATTATTACCGACCATATTTATTGCAGACAATATTATTCCAAATTGATATCCATTATTAGAATGCGCCACAGATATAGGATTTCTTTTTGTTGAGTCAAAAAAATTCCCGAATATTCATATCGCATGTCCTGGGCCTGGGTTTTCTTGCGTATTCTATGCGAATGTTGGTAGTCCAGGTTCAAGGTCGCCATTTAGCTTAGGTATAGTTAATCAAATATTCATTAATTACACAAGTGAATTTTGTGTTGCAATAAGTTCAACTTTATATATAACTACATGAACCAGCAGCCTTTGTTATACAAATTTTTTTGAATTTTTTCATGTTAATTTTATATAGTTGTGCATAGCAATTGTTACAAAAGGTTTAGATTGTTGTTGTGTTTTCTTTTAGCAGTCACATGACTTATTATGGAATATTTCTTAAGTATTTGCAGGGAAATGTGGCGAAATTGTTTGACTTTTCATTTCTTACGTATACTAATAAGTTTTTTTTTAAATAAAACAGTACGTAGGTGATACCTCTGTATCCCTGTTTTGCCTCTACTACTTGTATTCTTAATAAAGGGAAGGGTGCAATCACTGAAAGTACATTAGCAGGAAGCGTTAGCTGGTTATGTGAAATTGAAGTTTACTAATACAAATTAGGTCTCTGAAAAGTTAGTAGAGAATCAGAAAACCTACACTAGAAAACTCATTTAAAATGTACATTTAACAGTTAGAAATGGGAACAAATATCTTGTATACCAGAATATGATTTGACTCCCAAAACATTTAAGTCATTTTATGGCAAAGTACACCAAAAAAAAAATATCGTGCACCAAAAAATGAATGTATAAAATAGTATATATGCGTCGAAAATAATGTGTATTAAGTAATGAGTATAATTAATAAAATAACGTTTGAACTTTAAAATGTAACCGATGATCAAATTTAGTAAATGTTTACCAAATTTTGTACAGGCAATTTACGCGCTAACGTTCCCCAGAATAAATCGCGATGTATGTAAGTTTAAAAGTATAGACATACGATGTACATTAATTGGAAAGTTCACTGTAGCGACTTTAGGTTCGTTAGGTTTGTATGTAGTTAATACACGCACGAGCCGAGCGAGCAAAGCGAGCATGGTGCGGGAGCACCCGGCGAAGCGCCAGGACCAGATTAAGTACTATTTCCAACTTTTCAAGAAAAGGGAGTTTGGTTCGAAATAAAAAGAACATGATCATCGAAATCGAAACATCGTATTTCTATACTTTTGAACCTATTTTTCTGTTCACAATATAGGCAAACTTTACTTTTTTTTAAGATATATTTTATATATATATAAATATATATATTTTATTTGTCTAACAAACCATCAAAATTAGATAACATTTCAAATTAATTTGGTGTACATTTTCTTCCAAAGATATACTAAATGTGAGAAAACAGTATGATTTTTTATATCAGTTTACTTGCTTTATTTATGTAGTAACTTTATTTGACTAACGTAATTTACCGTATATGGGCAACGTTATAGTATAAAATAGGATGACAAATTTTGGTGCACATTTACTAATTTTGGGCAAAAAATTGAATTTTTTGGACTTAGCTTTTTACTACATTTGGCGAGCAGTTAAACATAAGCCGTTAGAAATATATAATATTTATATAGAATTTTTAAATTTGGAAGGTAAAATCGAGAGAATGGTTTCTTGCAAGTGCAAGTTTGCAATAATATGTTTAAAAATACAATTATGAAACAATATTGAAACAATATATAGTTATTATTAAAAAAGTGTTTACTGATATTCTACAGCAAACAATAAACTAATTTAAATGATCATGATCGAGAAATATCGCATGTTTCAGTCGGAACCTGTAATTAAATAATTAACCTATAATTTGGAAACCAATTTTTCCTCTACATAATATGTAAATTTTTTTCTTTTAATTGGTTTGTTATATTAAGTAAGCGTAAAAAGCTATATATTTACCGTTACAGGAGTTTAAGGTTATGATGACTAAAAATATTTTTATCACAAAGATTTTAAATATGTTTAATTAGAATTCCAGTGTAGCTACATCTTTCAATTACTTCCTTATTAAAAATAAACACCTGCGATTTATGATGTCAAAGGGCACCAATTCCAGTTAACATAAGGTGGAACGCGTGTTTTTGTTGAAGCAAAGCGTGCGTAGCAAAGTTTAAGAAAAGAGAATAGGGAAGGTATTTAGTTTGGTTTCATTTCATTTTGTAAATACTTCCAGCACCATAATAACAAATTATGAATTACTATTATCAGGAATATTTGATTAGCTTCCAAACAAACGGCACTCAATTACCTGAACAACCTTCTGGTTATTTAATAACACTTATCTATACGTCATTCCGTCTTATATCAAACAAAAAACGCTCTTCTGCCTTTTTTATGTTTCAACGTTACTTTTACTTTAAGAAAAAGAATAAATATTTTATTTCATCAAAGGAAAAAAAACAGTTCTGCAAAACAAAGTCTTCTTTTTCTTCATCTTAATCATCATCTTCATCGTACACCTGAAAATACGGCTTTTAAAGGGAAGAGGTAGACTAAGAGAAAAAAACCCATCTTCATCATACACCTGAAAATACGGCTTTTGAAGGGAAGAGGTAGACTGAGAGAAAAAAAACCCATCTTCATCATACACCTGAAAATACGGCTTTTGAAGGGAAGAGGTAGACTGAGAGAAAAAAAACCCATCTTCATCATACACCTGAAAATACGGCTTTTGATGGGAAGAGGAAGACTGACAGAAAAAAAACCCATCTTCATCATACACCTGAAAATACGGCTTTTAAAGGGAAGAGGTAGACTGAGAGAAAAAAAACCCATCTTCATCATAGACCTGAAAATACGGCTTTTGAAGGGAACAGGTAGACTGAGAGAAAAAAAACCCATCTTCATCATACACCTGAAAATACGGCTTTTGAAGGGAAGAGGTAGACTGAGAGGAAAAGAAACCGGCGGAAAAAACTTCTCGGCACTCTTTACTCAAAATTTTTATATACATGAAATAGTTGGTATATAATTTGATACTTAATCCATATTCTCGCCAATTCCAGGGGAAGTAGTAACGAACTACCTCGGTTTCTACCTCCTTTGGTACGTGGTGATGATCCTTGAGCTCCAATTCGCGTTTACTGCTATTTCGGTGAGGACGCGGTTCCAAGCGGTGAACGAAGCACTCGCTCTCACTGCCAGCCAGATATCAGTCCCTTGTAAGTATGAGTTTATTTGATTTTATTTCTTTGAAACCAAGAAGGAGACTAATCTTTAAATCTTAATAAGGTTTCAGGCTTCACTGAGCATTTTTTAAATTAATTACTAGATGGAGTTATATTTTCATATATAGCAAATTAAACTTAACTGGGCAGATTTTTTAAAGAGTTCTCAATGTATGTGTTTTTACACAATTAGCTGTCATGTATGTATTTCTTTCAAGTCGTCGTCAAATTGTTTATCTTTGATATTTTAGTAATCAAAAAATATACCTGTGTAATTTCATGCCACTTCTTCTTCACAAAGGCTTTTCCGAAACGGTGGTAGAGGCTAGCTGTATTTGACGTCAATAAGAACAAGCAATTGTCAATGTTGAGAAATTTGAGCAATGTTGAACCCATTTCCATTTCTATGTTCATTGTCTTTGCCTCTTATTAATTCTACTTTCTGTACAAAATAATATTCTTACTTTATATTTATTTAAAATAATAAAACAGATGTAAATGTAAAATTTCAGTAGCAAAAAACAAAGAGCCAGCTGCGATGAACATATACGCGATTCGCGTGACCTCACCCGAGATGCGGTCCGCGAACGTCAGTCTACTGGTGGACACCGCGCCCTCGAGGGATCAGCCAGTTATTATTAGGAATTCAGGTAAAAAAATACTTTAGTATTAGGCCAGATTATAATTCTGACAAGAAAATAGCTATTGGCCTATTCAAAATAAATATTTGTAGCCTGAATCTAAAACTAGCATTATGTGTTTTAGGATTTAGTAAACTCCCAATGAACGGGCTATTTTTTCGATCTAACCCCGTTGATGGTATATAAAGGCATATTGTACATATGCATTTTTACATTTTTATGGTTGAAAAAAAATCGTGTGGACTCACATAGACAAGAACTTATTTTGTATTTCTTTGTATTTACTTTAAAACTTTTTTTCTACCCATAACACTTATTAAAAGCTGATTTAAAAGAAGACTTTCAAAATATTTTCAATTTATTATTTATATAAATTTAAATTTCATTTTTAAACTTGCAATGCAATCCTGTATTGTTTATGCTGATAAATTATTATAGATTGAAAGATTATCGTCAGTTTTTGAGATTATACCGCCAATGTCTATAAGCATTCCTTTGTGCTCTAAATTAAAGATCAACCTGAATGAGCGTGGATTTTTCGATTTATTTATATATTTACTAGTTCGTATAATAGCCATAAGTCACCACATTAAACGAATCACGCACACTAATTTCATTCAATATAATTTTATCACTATCTAATCAAGGATATAGCTATTACTAAAATATTCTACCCATAGAATTAATAATTATGTCATTTTCCATTGTTTTGTAATATTTGATCAATATCATTTCCAGTAAGCGGGGAGCCCCGCCTCATAGTCCCTCCATGCGAGGCAATCCGTCGGCTCGCCTGCCTCCACGGCACTTTGTGCGACGTGGTCGACAGGATAGATGGAAGCTATGGCCTTCCATTGGTGGTGGTGCTGATATCTACATTGCTGCATTTGATCGTGACACCGTATTTCTTGATCATGGAAATCAGTGAGTTTAACAATTGTTGAAAACAGTGAGGAAAGCCATGAAGTTCAGTACGTGCTCGGATAACGCTTGATTGATAACCCCAATGAAGTTGCTGGGAGTGATTGAGTGCATATGGGCAGAGACATGGGTTGGGACAATTGGCTTGCTATGTGCTCACTCTCACAATTTAACCGATGGACTATCATTGTCTTCTTAATATGCTCACTTAGGAGCGCTACCCAAGTATTCGGTCGACAGTATTTGTCAAGCCTTAAGCTACTTCTGCTTATATTGTCTTTTATTTGATTAGTGCCGATCCAGTCCATTTGGGCTAATATTAATCGTCAAAACAAACTGGCATGATTGGGGCGCAATTCTTTTTGTACATTCATCGACACATATAAGATTTTGCCGCCACGCTGTGCCGATTAATCTGGCCCCAACAAGTGGAAAGCGTCTTTTTGAAATGATTCTTAGTTACTCTTGTTATACAGTTACTATGCTATGCAATCCAAAGTTATATCTTAATTAAACTGCATATACAACATGAACACGCAAAAACAGTCAACTACAATCCAGTTACCCTACAGAAACCAAAAGCTTTTTCAATAAAAGTTACTTTAAATTACTCGTATATGCATAAGTTGACGGACACATCTCTTGTAGCAAATGTTTTTTCTGATTTCTCTTGAAAACTGTAGAACTCCTTTATTTTTTCCACAGTAATCTCGTCACACCGCATACACTTCCTCGTGCTGCAGTTCCTGTGGTGTGCCACGCACATCCTCAGGATGTTCGTGGTGGTCGAACCCTGCCATTATACTATTATTGAGGTAAGGTGTTTTAAACAATAGCTGAGTAAGTTATTATAATACATATTATTTCCGCAATAGAAATATATTATAATAAAGGAGCAAGCGCTTTCATACTGGTCTATACATTATAAGTAATACTGCATTAAGAAAATAGAAACAATATGTTTTGATAAAAGTTCTCAATTTATAAAAACCTTTCTTTTTACTTTGGATTGCATTCTTAGGTATTCTAAAATGACATCTTAATGTTAATTGATGATAAATTCATATTTTAAACCCGTGAGTTATAAATGGATTAATTGTTAATCTTTGTTGACATATACTAAAAACATTTATTAAAGTTGTAATGCTTAGCCATGGCTTTCCCTTGAAAATATAATATACATCGGAGTTTATTAAACAGTACAAACTGTAGAATAAATCTGTCAGTAGATCGAATAAGCGTCTCTTGGACCGTTCTTTTCATCATCGCTTTCCATCAGTGGATATGGGAGACAAACGCCTGTCTGTTCCTGTGAAAAAATAAGTATCAAATCTGCCATCCTTAACTTGTTAACTTAACGCCTAATATACAAGAGCATATTGCAGTATGATTGGAGTATCTTAAATTTAATCTCACCCAACTTTAAATATGGTTTAGGAGGGTGATAACTGGATTCCGCGTTAACTCTTGAACGGGTGCCGTTTGAGGGTGTCCATCGTTTGAATAGTTGGGGGGAGGGATACTTGCCGATCTAACAGATGCAGATAAGAATCATTTTGTAAATGAAATGAAATGAAATATTTATTTCTCAACATTGACAATTACTTGTTCTTATTGACGTCAAATAAAACATGATTCTACCACCAGTTCGAAAAAAACCTTCGTGAAGAAGAACTGGCAAGAAACTTCACGGGTATATTTTTTTTCAAAATAAATTTACAGAGTCTCTTTATGTCTATACAAAATTATTCTTTTCTGCATCTGTTAGCTCGGCAAGTTTCCCTCCCCCCAAGTATCCAAACGACGAACACCGATCCAGCCATCACCCTCCTCAACCATATTAGAGGGAAGTGAGCGACCCGTCACCCGACGCTACCATAAGAAGACGTACTTTAGTGACAATGACGCTTTAGATATTCATCGGGACGAAGAACTCATCGCACAAACAGACACATTACACATGCTTTGTTACAAATACTAGTACAATCCTGTTAATGAGGGGATTATACCCAAGGGCTTTTATCATCCAAATAATCGGATAGTTTATAATATGCTCTAGCACACAACTTCTCCTTTATAGTTTCTTTGAATTTGTCAATAGGAAGACCTTGGATATCCTCAGGAACCTTATTATAAAAGCGTATACATTGACCCATGAATGAGTTAGTGACTTTATGAAGCCTACTATTATGACCTGCCAGCATATTTCTTCCTCTTGTGTTAACATTGTGCAGATCTTTTTTTCTTTTGAACAAGGTTATGTTCTTTTTAACATACATTAAATTTTCTAAAATATATTGTGAATGGAAGGTAAGAATATTTATTTCCTTAAATTTACTTCTAAGTGACACCCTTGGACCGAGCTGACAGATTGCGCGAACAGCCCTTTTCTGCAGAATAAATATAGCATCGATGTCGGCAGCACTCCCCCACAACACAATACCATATGTCATGAGGCTGTGGAAGTAACCGAAATTGACCAATCGAGCAGTTGTTTCATTTCAAATTTGTCTAATTTTTTTAACAGCATATACACATGTATAGATAAACAATAAATAGAAAGAGACACTGTGAATTTATTTTGAAAAAATATCCCAATGACGTTGTTGCGAGTTCTTCTTCACGAAGGTTTTTTTAGAACTGGTGCTAGAGGTGCAAGACAATGTTGAGAAAAAAATATTTGAATTAAAAAAAAAAAAACTTTTTATAATCCACAGGGCAAACGCACAGAGAACATAGTTTGCCGAATAATGACATCTATACCTTCAACGGGAGCGCTGCCGTCGCGGCTGGAGTTGTTCTCGAGACAGCTGATGCTGCATTCTGTGACCTACGCGCCACTCGGCATATGCACGCTGGACCGACCGCTTGTAGCTTCGGTTGGTACGACTTGGATATGTTGCAATTATTAGTTATGAAAGGTAGGAACGCCGGAGTTCCAATTAAAAGTAGGCATTACGGCATTCAAATTGCCTTACCGACCAGTGGGCCAGCCTAACGCGTCGTACCCATTCCTACTGAGTTCCTTGCTGGTTCAGTAGATGGTCTTTCCGAACCATGGGTAGTTTCAATACACGACGTCTTAAGCTGAGGTTCATGCCCTCTCGGGTGTCCTTAGGCGTGTCGTATGTAGGAGTAGTTTAATTTCCGGCTAAGTTCCTCAGTGCTAGGCCACAAAGCCCGGTGAAATTTAAGATGTCAATATCATGAATAATGCAATAGACACCCAACTAGCACATTAGTGATAATTACAGCTAAATATATAACTCAAAGGTCTTAATTTTTAGTTAATACCACCTACAGGGTTAAAGTCGTGGATCTTACCACTGCTGTACCACTCTTAGCCACATAGGAGTGTCCATTGCTCCTTCAAGTGATCTATAATATCTAATTATACCTCTTATAGATCTTATAGTTACAAAATAGTAGCAATATAATCACCAATTGCGTAAACGTTGCCGAAAGGAAGCAAAATCAACTCTATAACCGCTAGACTATCTAGAAGGGCGGTAAAAAGTACCTTTATGCATCTACAGGTTCGCATGAAGACCTAATACTGCTTTTGTTGTACGCAGTCCATTAAAAAAAATAGTTTATTTAAAATTTGAGAATTTAGAGCAAGTGAAGTATAATATAGAAAAACTAACTAGGGGACATGCCTTTGTATAGCTGGAACATTTTATGTGTGTTAACTGATATTTTTAAATATAAATCAATATTATAATGAGATTTTCATTATAAAATTGATTTATAATAATTATAAATTTTCACAAATCTATAGATATTTTCCAAACATTTGATTTAATTTTTAAGCTATATTTTGGAATGTAAAATCAAATATTCACATTCCAACTCATTATTCCAAACACATACACTCTTCTATGTTTGCCGGGACAGGCTCTCAATACTCAATTCTTGTTACTTTTTGTATTTATATTATTTACACGTTTTGTGTAAAGAAAAACTTGTTTTAAATTATTCAAGTTTAAATGTTGGTATGCCAACAAGGATATGAGACAAGGATAATATCAAGTTAATTCGCAAAATTGACTAGACTTTCTAGACTCACACTTGTCACCAGCATAAGAAGAAATTTGTATCAAACTAGGTCGCTAGTTTGCTTGAAATAAGATCTCAAAATGTTCAATACACAATACTTTGAATAGTCTTGAGTATCGTATTAATAAAGCCATTTAGAAAGCTAACTTGGTACTTGTTTTTTTTTGCAGATCCTCGGCGCAGTTACAACATATTTAGTCATTCTAATACAGTTTCAGAGATACGACAACTAGCCATATATAAATAAAAAATATATATTCATAAATATGCTCAGACAGTTATGAGATGACCAATGTCAATATGTATGTATTGTAAAAATAAAACAGTATATTTGAATGGTGAAACTTAATAGTATTTTAAGTAGGAAATTAATATTTTTATACGATGAAGTGTTGGGACCTAGTCAATTTGATATACGTAAAGTTATTATTTAATTTATTAAAAAAATTATAATAATTTTTCGTAGTTTTTTTTGCTAAGATCTAAATTCACTAAATACTTGCATTATGTCCAAGTTCTTTACTTAATATAACAAACATATATACAGGATGTGAAAAGTACCCCTGATACTATAACAGGTAAAATGGTTGCTAAAACTGAACAACTTTTCTCAAGAGTTAAAGTCCAAAATACATAAGAAAGGATTACAAACGCAATGCTGCAAAATTAGCTTTTCATGGAAAATCATAGTGTCGATGATTCAATTAGTAAAATGCTAGCTCAGATAGAGATACTATCGATCTTAGTGCCTGCTAAACGTAAAAATAAGTTTTACAACCATAAATATGTTACTCCAAAGATTAAAGAAAACAACCGCACGCAAAAAAAAATATTTTGAAAGTAATTCTACCAACCCACAGCTGTCCGCAGGCGTGGTGGGTCGTGAAAACGCCCGAAACTATCCCCCTCTGCAATGGGCGGAGACGGATGATCCCGAAGTGCAATTATATGGCTATTATTAGTGTCTGTTTCTAAAAATTCAATATGAATACTGTGTAGATAGCTTAGCTGTGACGTAACATAAGCACGCACAATTAGTTGTATTGTTTTTGTTTCTTTTATATCGTGGTCAAGTTTTATACCTTCTGTTCCACGTATGGAGCACCTATGAAAAAAAAAGTGATTGAAAAATTTAAAAAAGAAATTGAAAAAAATATTGAAAAAGTTTTTATTGATTGACATGGAAATCAGACATAGCAAGCTATAAGATATAAGCACTATAAGCCATAGTGCGTATAAGAACAAATGTGTAGAAAAAATTTGTAAAACCGAAAGGATATGTTAGGGGGCAGCTTTTTGGGATATAGACCGCTAAAACTATGCCAACTTCTTGCAGACGCAGTACCTTGCAGTGGAAACTTAATGAAATTGATTTGTGTGCATTTTTCTTCGCAAAGATTGGCTAAACAAATGATAGGTGGTTCAATCTGTTCTAAAATTGTTTTGAGAACAACCTGCGCACATGTTCGTGGACATATTTTCATAACATATGTTAAAAAAGAGTATGTCACGAAGGAGAGAGTGAGAGAAAAGCTAACAATACTGCGAGTGCTTACATAAACTCTTTGCTGAAATATTGCAGAGACCTTAAGCAAGTCTATTTTTTTGTAGACAACTCCAATGCACAAAATAAAAATACTATTATTTTTTCGGCACTGGTAAAATTAGAAAATGATCCTTCATATACATCATCGAAAATATTATCATCGAATACTTAGAGCCAGGACACATATAAGACTGCAGACCAAGTGCATGCCAGCATAACAAATAAACTGAATTGTAATTTTGAAGTGTGCAACTTCCAAGATTTTGTGGATAAAATAAAAGAATCAAAAAAAAAATACTGATAATCCGGTGTTGTTTTGTTGAAAATGTTTATTATTGAAAATTATAGTAAGGTAAAATATCCTTATGGCCTCAACATGCAAAGATTTAAGATTGTAGAATTCAAGATAGGTCATCTTTCGCTTTTTGCAAAAGTGAGATATGATGAAACTACTTTTACAGAAATTTAATTTTTAAAAAGAAAGATGAAGATCATATGAATCAATTTTTACAAGAAAACAAAATTCTTTTGGATGAGTTGCCAAAGCAAATACAACCTAGAGGTATTTGTAAAGCAAAGAGGATAGAACTTCTTAAATTGTGTGAAACAATGCCACAATCGCGTCGAAAGTATTATGAAGATTGAAGATGAAGATTGTTAGTGATGTGTCAGATTTGTCTATTGAAAGAGAGATAAATTTTAAATTTATTTTGTTATTTTTCAATAAATATTATATTATTTTGATAACTTGTTACTACTGACACGTCGCGTTGAACTGTAAAAGTATAGTTGAACGCGATAAAATTCGGTCTCAAAGTGTTTTATTTATTGTCATGAATCGTGAAAACTTAGTAAAGTATAGCATACAAGATGCATTCTCCGCTTTTTAGGTACAGTCGGTCGCATAAGTCACTTAACAGATTTAAAAGTGCAAAACAACTGAACACCCAACAAACTATAAGTCTTTGTCGTTACAAGGGCGCAAAATAAACTTAACTTACAAACGTTCATAATAAGCATAACACAACTGATTCATAAGTTGGTAAAAGCTTTCATTCCAAAAGTCGAACTTTTGATTCTGTTAAACGACTTATGCGGCCGACTGTACACCAAAAAATTTACTATCATACCTCACTTTTTAATTTTTTCCTGAGAGTTCCCAAAAACCGTCATTTAAATCAATACAATAAAGACTGTATTGCTGGTAAACCTAAAAAAATTGATATACCAACAGCACACTCTACTAGAAGTATATTATTTATTAAGCATATTATTTATTAAGCTTTTTTCCATTTCATGTTGTGGCAATGAATCGTTGCTCTCTTTTTCTACGATACAATATATTGGCGTTGCCATTTCGCCGCATGTACCGCCGCATATGCTTCGAACAATTGAAATGCACATAAATATAACACTTATATTTAAAGAACTATAGGTAGTTAAATACCTACGCACATAAATTCACACTAGTGCTGATCTGTCATTTCAGACACTTTTACTGATGGAAAACATTTCACATGGATATTATCAAGACCCAATACCTAGTCATCAACACATTTGTATTAAAAATGACTTTAATTTCTTTTACAAAGATATACATGAATTTTTACATTTTTTGTTACTGTCAATTTGAAACTATTTACAAATGATTTATATAAGCTATGTAACTTCTAATATTATATATTCATAATAATAAAATGTTGTGGGGCCACCAAAGTAACCTGAGCTTTTGTTATGGATGACCATATAGCTAACTGGGTGGGATCCCACAAGTAACAAACATATAAAAATGCCAACACCTTTGACCCGAAAATAAACATCTGTTCGTCACACAAATGTATGCCCCGACCGGACTCGAACCTGGGACCTGGCACAATTTTTTTAATTTAAACAACTTTATTCAAAATACTAGTTTTTTATTTATTGAATTTTTTGTAGTTAATTCGGGATTTTTTGAACAAAACCAAAAATATTGAATATCTCGATAACGAGCCTCCGTGGTATTAGGGACATTATTAATTTTGTTGGAAATTAGTTGTATTATTACATCCCAAGAGCCGGACTCGTACCGACTAAAAACCTGCGGCTTCCGTCTGGACGCACGGAGTCGGGTCACGAGGAGCTTGCACTTTCGTTCGCGGCCCGACAGCGTTAGCCAGCGCTCTGTGCAGTCCAAAAACTCCATCCCTTGGTTTAACTCGCAAGGTCTTTCCTAGAAATATTGTAACTAAATAAATAAATTTGACACGACTGAAATTATAAATTTATTTTTTTATAATTATAAAAATTTTTTAATTAAAATTTAATATTATTTATTATACATTTTTTTTATTGAAAAAGAAAAAAGCTTCAACGTGTGGGAGGTAGGTACCTATGTGTCCCCGCGAGGCTGAGCTTAAACTTCATGTAGTCATAATTTAGTATTTATATATGTTTAACGACGAAAATACAGAAACTACCAAGAACATAAACAAACCAAACAAAAAGCCAACCAGACACAATAATGTACTTATTTCAAAGGAGAAGTGCGAATAGAGTCCAATTTTTAAGATTTCAATTTTGTAACTATTTATAATTCGCAATCTTATGTTTTAAAATAGAGGGCATACATACAAAGATATGGTATGCCCCAAGATGCTTACTTATCTTCTAAGGCTCTTACTTCCACCAAGTTAAATCTATATATTTCTAAGGCGTAATCATTTCATTCGAGGTCTATCATCATGTCGCTCTTGCATTGGTCTTTTCAGTGACTAGAAAACTTAGTTATGTGTATTGCATATTATATGTGTATATAAATTGTTGACCCTGCTCTGCAACTTATTTCTTTATGTTTAGTTAAATGCATTTATCCTCTCCATTTCCAGAAAAGCTGTGAGTTGCAATTCTTCTTCTACACACACGACAGCCTGAATAATATCATTGCAAGGTTGCCGTTAAGGGTGATGTTGTAGTCCACGACCCTGGCCTTCTGCAAGTTGGCAAACTTTACGTGTACTTTCGAAATATTTGCAGGGAAAGTAGGTTTCCGCACATTATTTTCCTTCTTTGGTAGACCAGACAGCTTAAGTTAATAGTATTCATTTGTACAATTGGCTGCAACCAGGGATCGAACCCGATTTTATGATCGGGAAGCCAGCATTGTGCCACCGACGCTCTCGATGAACTTATCTTCTGCATAATCAGACATTTATAACTAATTTCAGATACTGATAAAAATGCAATAAGTATATTAAAAATATTAAAATCGGGCCACTTTAGAATACTCAAATATGAATTTTAGCGATAAGAATCCACCAATATTCCAACTTAATCTACAAAATCGTGAACTTATACACACCTGGTGGATTTTGCAAGTCGGGACAGAATTAAACCACAGCGCAAATTATTCATACATAAGGCTTAACTGAAGCTTAGAATAATTTAGGAATGCAACTGCAATTTGCTTACCGTACATACAGAAGCAGAAACGGCGTTCTGTGAAATGGGGCAAGTAGTACAGTAAGTAAGCAGTGGTTCAATATAATATACCCACGAGTAATAGCTTTAATAAACTGCCACCGTACATTGAATTACATGCAGAGAAAATGTTCACAATGAGAGCTACCGTTTTTGTGCTCAGCAGTTGGCACCACTCTCGAGTGGCCTTCAGGGCCCTCCTGAAGCATAGGTGCTAATATTTGTTATAAAGGGCCTGAACACAAAGTTTACATTGAAATCCTATTTAATACCTTAAAACAGTACAGTAAAACTATCGAGCACGCCGCAGTGATGGCAAGTCCTGTTTTTTTTGGGGAAAATGATACTTCCCGGAGGAGAAAGGAGAGAGTCGAAAGATAAAACTGTTTTAAAAGAGTGACATTAATTAAACCGTTACGCATCTTTGCCAGTTAGTCTCACGTATTGCAAAATATTCACAACATTATTCTGATTCGAATTAAGTGAAATTTTACTTTTTGGAGACCTAATACTACACTAGCCCCCCTTGTAGCGGGTTTAAAGGAGTTGCTGTCATTGTGATATCTAAATTTATTCTAAGGTGTTTTTAATTACAAACCAAATTTTTTTGCAGTGTCAGAATTATTTCTTCTTATTAATATTTAATTTGCTTAAAATGACTTACCGATTATCGGTAGTTTTCAATATAATTAAAGGATGGTAATTATACTTACTGGAAGCAGTGCCACAAGAAATAAATAGTTTATTAATTTCTCTGCCAAAAAAACATTTTGTTATACTCATAGCGATTCTTATGCTGCTGAAACTAACTTTCACATTAGATATTCGTTCGAGTTCAGCCTGAAAGCTGGCTCGAGATTGTTTTGTGATTATATTATTCCATGTGCTGAGTGAAAAGGTTTATAGCTTTAAGTTATGACCACGTTTAAAACGAGTAACGAGTAAAGTTTAACATTTTGCTTAATCTGTTGATTGAGGGAAGTAAGTAGTTATAAATATTTTTTGTTCTTGTATTTTCACACATTATTTTAATACATATTTCAGAAAAGGTGATCTTATTGGTTAAGTAATAAAATACTTGGCATGTGAATGTGGAATGTGAATTTTTCTCATCGTTGCATAGGTATATAAAGGCTTTACAAATGTTTTAGCATAAAGGTCATATTATCGGGGCCAACCCCTTGAACTGTGCCCTGCGTTCATCAATCCACCGTAGACATTTCACGGATTAGATGTCTGCTTCATACAACATAGGTTCCTTGTCCGAATCCTGATTGAGACAAGTATTTATTTACACTTTATTTTACGAGAAATTTCGAAAAATCTTCAAACCATCTTCTCTATTGAAATCGGGTGTTTTTTTATTTCTATTGCTTCTCTGAGCAGAGTTTTTTTTTGATAAAAGTTTTACAGAGTCAAACCTCAAATAACGGTTGGCCTTGTGCATGGAATGTTACCAGACTGCAGAATTAATTTGTTTTCTGTTTTTGATATCATCTATGTATTGTTGACATTGAGCTGATACATTCTGATTAGTTTTGCTAATGTAGGAACGACTTCGGTCGCAGTAAATATTGTAAACACCTTGATCTTGTGAAGGGATTTTACTGGACGACGATTTGGACAAATTTTTGTGATTGGTTTGTATATTGTTTTTATTGAGAAGCGCCTGAGATTTTTTCTAAACTTGTGACTATCTATACTCTTTACATAAGGTAGAAAGGCTTGTCTACGTTCGACTGTATGAGGCTAGTTACGCGGCCATAATCCGACGTGTCAGCATATTTCCACGATGACTGACAAACAAAAGTTTCTTATTACTATTTCTATCAATAACATGTTTTATTATTTTATAATTTAGTCTTGTACAAGCCACTTAGTTGTTAACATTAAACTTTCTTTTGTAATAAATAAATTTCTTTTTTAAAAGCCCTTCCCAGACGGCCTGAACATAACTGGCGCAGTCGGTAGGATCGTGGCATTTTCAGGTATTAGCCGAATAAAACTTTCCGCGTACTATCAAAAGTGAACGTTATCTATGGTTTCTAACCGCGATCCGAACAAGAATCTACGCAGGTGTTGGAGAAGATACATTTCGGGAATCCAGAATAAAGGAGACCTGAGGCTGACGAGACCCGGCAGGAGAAGCAAAGGAATTTCCGGTAAGCACTTTCACTTTCGAGTTCCCGTGCCCTACTTCCTGTCGTTATTTAGTGTATTTTGTTCATAAATGTGTGTTTTGGTCTATACGCTAATATCGCTATATAGTCTACGCAAAGTTATAGGTATATTTATAAAGTGTAATATAATAAAATCTATAAAATGGCGTTATCCGATTGCGGATCTAATTTTAAGATAGTGGCGGATTTGATGCGTCGATACGATGGCAATCCGAAGACTTTGAACTATTATATAAGAGAAGTAGATAGTATTATAGATTTAATGACCTCTCACGACGCGAAGCACCCAGCATTAGTGTGTTTGATTAAAAGTCGTTTAAGCGGACCTGCTATTGATAGAATCACCTATGAAGAATGCCTCGATAATTGGGTATCAATTAAAACTGCTTTGCGTAGGAGGCTAGGCGAACCCCGCAACGAAATCCAGCTAATGCAGGAGCTAACGCGCATGCGTAAGAATAAAAACGAAGATGCGGAAGCGTTCGGTAAACGTATTCGAGAAATGTTAGACACGTTACACTCTGTTGGAGGTCACTCTGATGAGAACTATTACGAAAGCATGGCTATAGAGCAATACGTAAATCAGTTAGAATTTAATGTTTCCATCGGTGTTAGAATTGCAAACCCAGATACACTAGAAGTGGCTATAGTAGCGGCACGCCAGGAGGAAGCTAGGCTTGCATATAATCGCAACTTAATAAACAATAATATACCCGCTACGTCACATGTAAGACCGAAGGAATCACAGAAACCTTTTAATAACTTTAACCCTAATTTTAGACCCGCATTGGCCATGATGCCACAGCAACCTATGCAACTACCTTTACAGCAGCAAATGGTAAGTACTTCTTTCCAGAATAATTCGTTACCTGAACCAAGACATCCATGGGTGAACCCTTCACTACCTTGGCAGCGAAACCCGGGTAACTCCAGAAACTCAGGTAACTTCAGGAACAGTGGAAACTTCCGTGCACAACAAAATATTCCACGCCAGCATAATCCACCGCAGAAGGTGTCCGATGTCACGATGCGATCGGTAAACAAACCCGCAACGCAGCCGTTTGCATTCCAAGAACTATTATACGCCAAATGAGCAGTTTTTACCAAATAATAATCAGTCATATTTTTACAGTGAACCGGAGTACTACAGTGCAGTGAATAGTAATAATTACGAGCAGTTTCCGTTGGACAATGCAGAGCATTAACGAGGTAAGTGATAGTAATCTGGATTTTTCATTGACCGAGAACAACGAAGGCCAAACCTAGTAAAGCTTAATAATACCCACGATAAAGATCACCTACCCTATGTCGAAATAAAATAATTTAACGGTAAATTTCTAATTGATACGGTCGGTCCTCTCGCTCAATGATATCTCCCAAAGTATTTGAAAATTTTGTGGAATTTGAACCCTTTGAAGTCAAAACTGCACATGCCATTACTCGACACAACCACGTAGTATAATTTACCTTTACCACCTATTTTCAACACTAACATTATTCACAAATTTCTGATATTTGAGTTTGACCCAAAATATAAAGGTTTAATAGGTTTAGATTAATTGAAACTTTGTCTAGTAACAGTAAAACATAAAACCCTACACACATCTACTGCCAAAATACCTATTTGTTTCGATTATCCCGTCAGAAAAATTAGTGTTTACAGACAAACTTTACAGACGGACAATACTTACACGATGAATTTTATTGGAATAATGACTTAAAAACGCCTTCAGCGATAGTTTCAGTAAAAATGGTTTATTTAAAACCTCTATTATTAACTTTAGTGATAAAAAGAAAGTAATTTGTAACAAAGCCTAAATTAATTTAGAGCCCTATAACTTAAACTGATGTCAGCGAGGACGCTGCAGCAAGCTGCGGGACGCGCTTCGCTCTTAAGGACGGAGGAAGGACGGATTCCCACGATCACTGACAAACAAAAGTTTCTTATTACTATTTCTATCAATTACATGTTTTATTATTTTATAATTTAGTCTTGTACAAGCCACTTAGTTGTTAACATTAAACTTTCATTTGTTATAAATAAATTTCTTTTTTAAAAGCCCTTCCCCGACGGCCTGAACATAACTGGCTTCACGCGGTTTCTGCTTCGGCGACGAGGTGGTTGGAGGAAGCGTTTGGAGTTCTCACGGAGCACCTTGACAACATGCTTGAGTTCATCATCAATGTGCGGGGGGTCGCAGATTTCTTGTGCTCTCTGAAACAAAGAGGAGCCTTCGGGAGATAATTGGCTCGGATGGTGGTGGGGTATTCCATTTAGGTAGGTCGGCGTGGGTAGGTTTCCTATATGCAGTGTGTCTGAGAATACCATTTATATTCTGTTCAATCAGAACATCAAGGAGAGCTAACTTATTATCCTTCTCTAAATCCATTGTAACTGTATTTTAATGTTAAGGGAATTTAGATGGTTTGAAAATGCAGTAACTTTATGTTGAGGTAAAAAAGTGTAAATGACATCAACATTCCTCTTGTAGATCTTCAGCAGAACAAGTGCCATCCGGAGGGTAGGCTCCTTAGTCTTCCATGTAGAAGTCAGCAACTACAAGGGACACTGGGGAACCCAATTAAGAAAGTGTTGTGTAATTATTTATTTATTGTTTTAAAAGTGTAAACGAATAGGAGAGAAGAGAACTGAAGAGCTGACAAGAGTCTCAGTTGTTTTCTTTTTTCTTAGTTTTCTTAACGCTTACAAAAATACTATTAAAATATATAAAAGAAGCTGAGCGTGTATGCCTACTTCTCTGTTACTGTCATCAGCTGCTTGCGTTGACCATACGTATTAGATGCATACGTATTAGATACATACGTATTAGATGCATACGTATTAGATGCATACGTATTAGATGCATACGTATTAGATACATATGTTTATCCTACTTGGTAATGTTTGATGTTTTTTTATTTCCTGAGTATTTGAAAACGTAAACTTACACTATGTATTATAAAATTAAATAACTAATAATAATGAACGTTGATTAAATTTGCTCCAACAAAAGTTTGTTGACAGCTATCAATTTTGATTTTTTAATTGGTAAATACTTACCGTAAACAATAATGTGGCCTTAATCTCAAAGTGAATAACAACATATAGCAAAACTAATGCAGCTGCAAACTAAAAATAAAACTCATTAAAATGATTGTAATATTTGACCTCTGCAATGTTTGATCAAACATTCGGTTTTTATATGTGATCGAAGACCTAAGTACTAAGATTCGAATTTGAATAAAATAAATACCACATTCCCTGACATTAAAAGAAAACAATGTCAGTCATTTTACGGACAGTTCCGGTGTCCGGTCGATGCGTATAAATAAATGATGAAATGAATTAATAAATATCAAATGAATTTCTATTAAACAATCTTTTTATTATTACAGCTAGTTCCACTACGCCCCTTCACCTTTTACACGGCACCACAGACAACACGCCGTAGAAAACAAATACAGTAATTAAAATCTGTTACATAGCAACAGTGAATAAATTTATTTTGTCGCGAAATTCAAATCAGTTGGGTTAGTTTTTGAATTCGTCGCGTCCAGGCAGACAGACAGGCAAGCAGACGCGGCCAATAACCTTTTGTTTACAATATTTAGTGATGTAGTGATTGACGATTGCGTATTGCAACAAAAATATAGGAGAAAAAATTTAATAAAATATATTAATAACAAGGAATTCCTGGCAGTTAGGTAAAATTATGATACATAATATTTTTCTAATCGATGTTTTATGATCTGACAATGCATTACACATTTCTTAGCAGAACGCTTTTCCTTTTTCCTTTCTGCTGATCTTTCATAGGTATTGAGCGTCAGTGTCATTATTATAGCGCGAAAGACCTGGACATTATAATTAGTACTGGTAAAAAATGGCAAGCAAATATCCGCTCTCTTTTCGCGAACTCCCCGACTTTTACTGAAATAAGATGCCGAACAAAGTATCGACAAGTTTTACTGTAATCTATTCGAACGCCATTAATGGGTATGAGTTGCAGGTGGGTGAAGTTTAATGGGTTCATTTGGGGTCTTCAGATGAAACAGAAGCTACCATCAAATGTGAACAAATACAAATACAAAATGTATTAAGTAAAACATCAATTACAACGTTGATCGTCACCCTTATTAACTACGGAGACCTGTATTAGGGGTGACCATTCCTCCTTTTTGGTTTACAAAATTTGCCTAATAAATGCGCGTACAAAGGCAATAAACAAAATCGAAAAGGATAAATAACAACAAAGACGAAAAATTGCAAACAGTATTATATTAGTGTAGGGTACATTGCAATATTCTACTTTTTTCTGTTTGGCGTTCTTAAGGTGGACAACAACACAAGAAATGATATTTTTTGTGTTGGGTAAATTAACAATACATTAAATCTGATTCATAAGCTTACAGCGTTTAATATTGTTTTATTTGATTTAAAGGTACATTTTAGTTGGTGAATTATATTCCCATGTAACTTACCTTTAACAATTTTATTTCATTTATATATGATTATTATTATTAAAAGAGATTTTCAAGTAGGTGATTTTAGTATATTATCATTATATTATTTTAGAAAATAACTCAATATTAATTTATTACGTATAATTTGGGTATGTATTATGTGATGGTTAGGTTACGTTTTTTACTCTTACTATAGAATGTTCTGTTTGATCGTAGTCAAGTGTTTTCAACCATTTTGATACAGTAATTTTAAATTTTTTTAACGTCATGGAGTATATTTTAATTGTTCTATTTATAGAATTATAGATTATATGAACGAGGACGTAATAAGAGTGTCTGCGAAATAAATGGTGTTTCAGTACCTTAACTGTCAGTATTTTTAAACAAAACACAAAACCAACTAGGTACTCTGCATAGTTAATGCAGAATGTAATAGCGAATGTAGCTTATTACAGTGCAGAACTTAGTTTCTATGAGAACGATTTATAAATTAGCGGCATTCAACTTAGTCGAATCAAAACTATGAAAGTTAACTTGAAATGTGTTATACTTTTACGTACTGATTACCATATTGAGTTTATTTTTACGAGGTCTGACGTACCAGGTCTGAAATTCTGACCTCACACAGTGCGATAAGAAAATATACAGAAGTATTTTCCTCAAATATTAAAATTTTTGGTCTAAACAAATCCAACAAAGGACGAGCGGTGTGGAATATCACATTGTCTACGAGTATGCAGGCAATAAAACATCATTGCCTGCCGTAACATCCTGTGGCTATTTGGTCCGTATATCGATGTGTCTTGGGACATATTCTCCAAAACAATTTAAGTTGTAAAATTCTTACGGAAAATCCTAGGGATGTTTGATGCCGATGTTTTATATAGAATTTTATACACAAATATTTATACTTCATTAATTTAATAATATTTGAAAAACAAGACGATCGTTGTTGGCATGAAAATGAGAAACTCAGCTTGCACGTTTAAAGACGTAAAACGTCGTTTTTCTGGCATCTTTATAAAATGTGAATTCGGCAGTTGAGTATTTTATGCGTCGCAACGGTTTATGTTACGACCAGTTCTGTTCGTGGTGGTACATAACACATTACGAGTTAAGAGAAAATTTGCACATCAAAATTTTTATATGTGGAAAGAGAATGTCGCCTGTTATGAAGCCTTTTTATAGGATAATAAGGAATTTAGGTAAATTTATATCTAGTAGTTACGTGTAACAACATAGTAATATGTATAATAAGGAAAGAGTTGTTTGTTCACTTATTTGCTTTTTTCTGTTTATATAAATATATAAACAAAAATAAAATCAATTTTTCAATACCAGCTACTGTTTTTCTATTTTCATAGCCGGCAAAAGAACAACTCCTCTGATGGATATTATTAAGCGTGGGAATTTTATTTATTAATAGTAATTGTGGCTTTTGTGTGGAACAACGAAACTGACCATAGACTTCAGTGGACATAGCCTTTTTGCCAGTAATTTAACTGGCTGTTCCTTCCCTTTCACCGGAAAGCAACCACGTAGACGTGATTATTGTGGCCGTCAAAGTAAAAGCACTGGCCCATACGAAATCTTTACAAACAACCTCTATTACCAATCATTTAGAAATTCCCTTGGGCCAGCAGCTGAGCAGTATTCTTATGTTTTTTACATGAAATACAAGTGCCTATCCGAGAAATGGTTGACTTTCAAAATAAACTGAATCAAACTTGGCTACCTAGCGGAACCTGCATGCGTGTGGTTGGCCCTTGTTTTTCACGGGATTTCAATAATTCACTACTGTTACGGAACACTTACGTTCCTGAATATCTTGTTCAGTTTAAATAACATATACAGGGTGTTTGGTGCAGGGTTAGCCAAACCCTATGGGTGTGTAGGTGGTACTAATTGTAAAATACAAATTGAAGTAAAAGACCCTAACTGTTATAATTTTTTTTCAATGATTTTTTTTTGTATTTTTTTAAATTTTTCCGAAATCTTACCTTTCCAACCGTACAACTTTTTTTGGAACATGTTTTTGCTACGAATTTTTATGTAAATTTGGTCTCAGATGTACCCTTCGTCTGTCAAAGACGTTATTGGTTCAAAATAACGAGCAAAAAAATTTTACAGGCCCTAAAGTTAAAAAAATAAAAAACATTAGTTAAAAAAGGCAACTTTATATCTTTAAAAAAAAAAAACCATTAACGATCGAAGAGTTCAAGTACTTGTAAAAAATTCTTTAGTCATCCCTCTTTACATCGGTATACTACATGTAGCAAAAAAATGTATGAATTTGTCAAAAATACAAATTTAAGGGAAAACGGAGTAAAAACACAGAAGTAAATGTTTACATTTTTATTCTTTAAAACTACAAATTTTGTTCAAATACCCCTCCCCTACTTCTAATACACGCTCGATATCTTCGCCGAATTTCAACAGTAGTAGTACGGAGCGTCATCTCGACTTTCATTTTTGCAAATGCTGCGTCAATTCTTTCAATTAATTGTTGTTTTGTTTGTATTTCAACTTCATATACAAGTTTTTTTGCACGTCCCCATATACAGTAGTCAAAAGGGGGTCAAATCTGGGGATCGTGGGGGCCATGAGATGGGGCCAAGTCGTCCAATCCACGCATTGGGGAACGAGTTATCTAGGAACTCTCGAACTGTTAGCCAATAGTGTGCCGGACAACCATCATTTTGAAATACTATCGGTCGATCTTCTCGATATATCGGCACATTGCTCATCAGTTCTGGGAGATCATTTTCTAAAAATTCTAAATAATTGTCCCCGTCAAGAGTGTCTGGTAAGTAGTGAGGTCCAATCAGATGTTTGCCAATTATACCCGCCCAGACATTGACAGAAAATCGTGTTTGATGCGATGCCTGCCTTGTAACACGGGGATTTTGTCCTTTTTTTGCCCAGTGGTGTAAATTGTGTTGATTGAAAATCCTTTCACGTGTGAATTTCGACTCATCCGTCCATAGAATTCCTCCTCCTTCCGTCCTCTATGTCCGTATTAAGTATAAAACGACAGAATTGCATTCGTCGCGCGTTATCACCTTGCACTAAACCTAAAACAAGAAAGAAAAAATCGTTAAAAAAATCTTAACGATTATGTAACAGTGCAGTTTCGACTGTAATGAGGCACCCATGAGATAAAACAAAAAAATACAAGTGCAATACCAATAATCTTTCTAACTAAATTTATCAGTTCAATTCCAGTCCAAGGATACTCCACCTTGAGCCACAGACTCGCTTGAGTGTGTAAATTCACATCAGACGATCACGGTCGACAGTGGTCAAATACCTGACTGTCAACCATCAAAAAAAATTATTCACCTCAAACGTCTTGTCTAATTAAACTAAAACAAAGATAAGCGACATTAAATTAGGCACTTCAAAGTAATTTACCTTGCACCGGAGTGTAGTGGAAAGGATGCCTTCCATCTGCATTGACGACAGACCATACTTTCCATATGGAAACACCCAGATCTCTGGCGACTTTTCTAGTACTGGTAGTGGGGTCATCATTGAACGCTTGGAGTATGGCTTTGTCTATAGCAACTGGATGCTGTGTTGCGCTGACTCGTGGTTCTCGAAAGGTTAAGTTTCCTGTTTCACGAAGTCATCGAAATGTACTTGAAAAAGTGTTATGATGTGGTACACGTCTGTTGGGATGCAACTCTCTCTACAGTCTTTGAGCTGCGCGTATATTGCCATCGCATCGACCATACGCATAAATAATATCAGCGTATTCTTCATTGGAGAATTCCGCCATTTTGTGACAAAAACAACGGTAGCAAAAACTTAACAACAAACAGCAAAACAACAAAACGTAACAAATAACAAAAATATTAATGAAAGCTAAGATACGTCTCACAGTAATCATAGTCAAACCACGACTAAAGACAAACATCTAAACATACTGTAGCTTAAAGCGATTCCACTTCACAGGAAGGATTGAAGGTCTGGTATTCGATGATAGAAAGAGATAGAAATATGCAACACAATGAACATAGCGAAACAAAAGCTTTTTACCTGCTTTTGACATGTATGCCTAGCACTAATTACAATAACTATTGAATTGCTGTTTTCTTGCAATGCAGTGTTTACTAGTTTAACGTTTCTACGAATATTCCTATTAAATAATTAACTAATTTGGAGGTAAATTATTCTAAATTATTTGTCATTTGAACGAAATTTGTAAAGTAATAAATTAAAAATGTAAACATTTACTTTTGTGTTTTTACTCCGTTTTCCCTTAAAGTGGTATTTTTGACAAATTCATAAATTTTTTTGCTACATGTAGTATACCGATGTAAAGAGGGATGACTAAAGAATTTTTTACAAGTACTTGAACTCCTCGATCGTTAATGGTTTTTTTTTTAAAAGATATAAAGTTGACTTTTGTAACGAATGTTTTTTATTTTTTTAACTTTAAGAGCCTGTAAAAAAATTTTTGCTCGTTATTTTGAACAAATAACGTCTTTGACAGACGAAGGGTACATCTGAGACCAAATTCACATAAAAAATTGTATTAAAAACATGTTCCAAAAGAAGTTGTACGGTTGGAAAGGTAAGATTTCGGAAAAACTTAAAAAAATACAAAAAAGATTATTGAAAAAAAATTATAACAGTTAGGGTCTTTTACTTCAATTTGTATTTTACAATTAGTACCGCCTACACACCCATAGGGTTTGGCTAACCCTGCACCAAACACCCTGTATAATAGGTATATAAGTATACATTAAATTCTTAGAAAACAAAGTTCTTTACGAAAAGTTGTACTTTAAGTAGTGCTATGTTTTTTAATCATTGGATTTAATTCAAACGATCATTTATGTCTTATAAAAATAATTTAAAATCTTACAAAGTAATTACAATCATCAATACCTAAATTGACCAATCAAAGCGAAGTTTTGTAGTCGGGAGCTGTCAAAAGGAAACTCTTAAATTACATGACTGTCTAATTCAGCAGACACACGGAACACGTTTGATTGCTTATTGCCCTAACTACTTTAATATACAGGACGGAATTTTGCACAGACGGTTAGTGGGAAAGTACTCTATATACTGTAGATGGCAATATATCATATTTTTAAAAAGAGGAATAACTGCATTTAAAGATTTTTGAAAAGTAGCTTGCCACCCCCGGAAATCGAAGTGATTGAAATCAAAACTCCTATGACTTATTTTAATGATTATCTTTGACGTTATCTATTTACTAAAATTACGAAAAATTGCAATTATCTTTACACGTGTTTGTAATGCAGGCAAATAAGTAAATTGTATTTGTGCAAATAAGCAACTTTTGTTAAAACAAAAACATACCTCATAATGTATTAATTAAGTCATAGAATTGAAACCAACTCTGCGCAGTAAATGAGCACGCTCTTGGACACAACCGCGCAGTAAACTTGGCCTGCTCCAGTGTTCCACAACCAGGATTTTGGCTAATTGGGCTTCCACAATTAGCGGCATTCGACTTAAGTTGCATTGATGCTGAGCAAGTTTCACTTGAAATAGCTAATAATTTGTTAAGTTCAGTTTAGATACACTACTGTCACATACCGGGGATGAAATGCTAATTGGAATTAGAACTTTGGTTTTATGTATTTGCATTACACACACGTTTAGTTAAACGTGTGACAGGAAGCATCATCTTGTTGAAAGGTGTAGGCATTACGATATTTTCAGAATGTTTTGGTACTCTACTGCATTAACAGTTCCTTCTAAAAAAGGTAGACGATTCAGATCTTGTGCTGACATGCAGCCCCGTATCATTACCGATCCAGGATACTTCACTTTGCTTTTGATACAGTCGGTATGGAATGCTTAATCTTTATTTCTGCCAACTTTTTTACGTACTGCTTTTCTAAGATATTTTTGACCACATTTTGTCATTCAGACATAATTTATTGTTTATACTCGTATATTGCTCATATATACGAGTAAAATTATTATTAGTAAAATTATTAAGTAAAACGCAAGCTCGGTAAATTAGGAACAAAACAGGGCAAAGCCAAATTTGATTAAGAATAATTTAAACGGGTGTGTTTAACGTGCGTTTAAGCATTCATAATTTAGTTTCGAATTTAAGCACTACCAGGTTTAAATCTTCCAACTGCGTGATAAAATCAAGACCCACAGATCGGAATATTTTAACTACAAACCTGTCTGGACTAGAGTTGAAACCCAAGAGAGCATCCTCAACCAAATTTTCTAAATTCAAGTTTCATTATCTTTGTCCCCATTTTTCCAATATCTCTTGACCAATGGTGGCACAGACTACATAAAACCGCGATCATGACAACTTCTAATTGAACACATACACCTTTACATAATACCAGCTTAATATAACTAAATACCAATTATAGACTTATATATGATAACAAATTATATGAATCAAACGGAAAGGATCTTACTCCAAAATAGTTAATTGAACAGAAAAGCGTATTGTGAAAAAAAATAAAGGCCGGAACAGCGTAACAGTATTTGCCCGTGTCGCCTACATCACATAGAGATGACGTAGCATTTTAATGATAAAGGATAATCACAACACTTCCACTCTATGAAATTAATAACATTATTTTAGTATATTTTAAAAGTGAATTATTTACGACGGGTAAAACGACATCCATATATTAGTACTGTCTTGAATGTCAAGTATCTTACGTTCCCGTAGTGAACGAAGACTAAGTTGATAAGTTACCATGTACTATAGAATGTAATATAGAACTTTAGTCCGATGAAGTATGAAGTTCGGATCTTGTCTGTATGTATAATACTGTTTTACTTTGTAAAGTGATTTTATTTGGGCACTTTTTCACTATTTTTCACAACCTGAAAGGTTAACATGTAAGAATATCCAGGAAGACAGAATCCCTGTCATTTAGAACACTGTGTATTGGAATATTGTTACCGTTGATATTTTGTTTTATAATACCTTCTATTTTATAACTATAACTATTTTGTATCTATTGGGTACTGTACCAAGCCGTAGCCCAGCTACAGGGGCTCGACAGCTTAACTAAGCTTTTTTATAATGGCACATGTACCTCGTTACCTTGAAAACCATCATCTAAATACTTTTGAAGTAAATAGTAATGCATTCCTCTGTCGTGTGTTCGAATATTGCACTCGTTTCGACACTCTAAAGACCTCTGACACCACGTGATGCCTCTTCTCCTCTCTTGTCTTCTCTTCTCTTTATTTCACTTCGGTTCTCTTGTCTCCTCTCCTATTCATTGACACTATTCATAAATAATTACCTACAGTCATTGTAGAACAATAAATTAATAATTACACAAAACTTTTTTAATTGGTTCCCCTGTAGTTGCTGACATCTCAATACAAAACTGAGAAGCGTGCCCTCCACATGGCACCTGTTTTGCCGAAGATCTACAATAGGAATGTTGACATCACTAACACTATTTAACACCTCAACATAAAGTTACTACATTTCCAAACCATACACCATCAACTCATTAAATCATCCTGAAACTACAAGATATCTATTACTTTACTGTAATATTCTCTTTTTTTAAAAAGAGAAAGAGAATTTAAAGAAGACATAAATAGATTATAACATTAGTTTAACAAATTAAGAAAAAATCTATTTAAAATATTTTACGACAATTTGTCGAAGAATATATCTGTGTCAAGAAAATTTCGTTTACGTTAAAAAGTTTACAAGCTCGCTTGTTAAACGATGCACCATAAAGTGTTTTACTACGCAGTATATACACATCAAAAAAGTCTAAGCAACACACATTATTTAAAATTTATTAATCAATTATTATAACTTTTCTTACCCAGTAGGTAATACTAAAGTAAACTTTTTTCTAGATGCTCTGTTCTAGATGACATACTGGCTGGTTGTAAAAAAAAATTATCATTTGTTTTTTCACAAAATTCAAAGCGAATGCATGTTTTCGAAATTTAATGCGTTTTCTTTGTGTGGCGTGAGTGTTAGAAATCATTTATTATTATAAATTTTTATAAATTGAGAATTTTTTTTATTGTAAGACATTGTTTACGACCTGGAGCAACGTCATTTGACTTCACACGAAATGCTAAGAGCCGTAGGGATGTTGGAAGTGGGAAGCAATCAATCTGAGGTATCACGATATTTTGGTGTCAACAGAAGCGTTATTTGCCGTCTTTATCAGCGTTATACTAACACGGGAGATCCTGCCGAGCAGCACGCAGGCCGCGGAAAGAGTACACCATTCGGCAAAACCGATACATTCAACTGACCACATGACATCAAGACGGGCCGATGTTAACCGCCCGAGAGATAGGTTCAAGGTTACAAAACACAAGTGGTGTTGTTGTTAGCACCCAAACCGTGCGAAGTCGACTGCATGAGTACGGCCTATATGCACATCGACCAATTAGGTGCCCACCTTTACGTCACGGGAATCGCGCTCGTCGAAATGAATTGTGTAGAGAACACATAACATGGACCCAGGAGTAATGGGATAAAAGTTTATTTTGCGATCAATCTCGATTTGGGTTTAGGCCTGATACTAGAAGGGTAAGAGTGTACAGTCCTCCTAAAAATACTGAGAGGTTGAGGTGCGTTCAAGAAGATCATCCATACAACGGTTCAACGGTTATGGTATGGGCAGGTATTATGAAGAACAGACGAACTCAGCTCGTTTTTGTAAATGGAAACATGAACGCTGCAAATTACGTTGAGGCTGTTCTAAGACCTTATGTCCGTCCATTTGCACAAACCCTTGGCTTCAATTTTACGTTGATGCATGATAATGCGCGTTCGCATACAGCTTTGTACACCAGGGAGTATATGACAGGGAAAACATCCGGGTATTGCCTTGGCCTGCACAATCGCCAGACCTCAAGCCAAAGACGCTCAATGCTCCAGAGACGTGTTTTCAGAGGACTTGGACGGAGTGACAACATCCCGACTACTGATGGACTTACTAAAATTTCATTGGCAGCAATTGCCGCAGGATAACAAACAGTCTCATCGATTCTATGAATAATCGGTGTCTGCAAGTTATCTACAACAGAGGCGGCCAATTATTTGTATTCGGTTATCCAATTTCTTTTACAATAAATTAATTCTGTTTAACAATTTCATTAAGTTTAGTTGCTTAGGCATCTTAGTTTGTACTACGCATGATTATTGTTACAATTGCATTGCATTGCATGATTATTGAAAAAACAATAGATTTTTTACTTTGCAAAGACACTAAAGAATAATATTATCCATGACAACGCCTGGATAATAAATTGTATTAGTAACTTTTTAAATTTTATGTTTATAGAGGGTTTAATCGTAATTTTTTGGAAAACTGATCAGTTTACATTTATTTTATCCAAGTTGAAAAGTAATTTATTTACTGTACAATAAGTTTTGAAACTGAGTAAATCACGTTGTAACAATTCACAGTCCCTAATATCGCGTATAACTCTGTAAATCTTGGTGTAAATTAGCCAGCTGGAATTTTAGGTGTTTTGTGACGTCATTTATGAATAATGTGAATAACAAGGGCTGTTTTCTGGGTTGACTTCTAGACTTCTACTTCAGAGAAAAGCGCACCGGTGCATATCATATTTTGACCTACGTTCCTTTGCTCCAAGATGTGCGCAGTGATGCGGTGCACCTGTTGGTGACGGGACCCAAAGCCAAACTATTCGTCCGGTATCAGGTGCTTAGAGTGGAATACCTCTCAAAAGGATCTTTTCGTATAATTTGCCTATCGCACTAAGTAAACTATTAGGACGGTTGAAGTTGACTTCTTTAGGGTCCTTGTGACTAGGTTTCAAAAAGGTTTCCTGCACTGCGTGTGAATCTCAAGTGATCCCTGAGAGATTGGCAATGATTTTTAGATTAAAAATTTTCTTGCCTTCCTAGGAATGATCTAGTGTTACTAACACTAAAGCTGTTATTCCAGGACCTTAAAACCCAGGGGTTCCCTGTACACTGTGTCCACCGCATATATGGCAAAGATTGGTACCCTGGGTTTTAAGGTCCTGAAATAACAGTGCTCAGTGTCGAGCTCTTTTGGAACGCCTCTAAGGACGACTTATAATAGGCGCTCCTCCTCGAGCGCGTACTCCGTTCTCCATCAAGTACCTTGTGTGGTGTTCACAGGAAATCTGCGAAACGATGATGCACCCAAGCATGTCGTCAAATTGCTTGGATAAAACGCCAAACGCTTCCTCCAACCACCTCGTCGCCACCGCAGAAACCTCATACAGTAAAACGTAGACCTGCTTTCCTACCTTATGTAAATGTGTAACTGAAAAGATTGGAAAAATTCTTAAGTGCACCCCAATAAAATCGTCGTCTAGCATAGCATTACCCCGTCTTCAGTGTCAACGGAAAAACAGCGTTGCAACCGTTCTTAAGTTGGAACATAGGCTGAGTTGGCACCCTTTGGCACACACAATGCAGACAAACCAACCGTGCGTTACGCGCAATTTATTTATCACTATATGTTTTTGATCTAAGCTATTCTGTGTGTTTCTATTATTCCTATTGCCCGTTTCTGTGACATTTTTGTTTTGCTAATGTGTGTTCTAATAAATATTTTCTTTTCTTTTTTATAAGATCCCGGTGTTTACAAAAATGATTGCGACTGTTAATAAACACATAGATGATATCAAAAACATAACAACAACGAAGTCTGCAGTCTGTGAACATTCCATGGACCAGCCCAACCAATAGTTGAGTTTGTAAAAGTCTATAAAAAAAAACTCTTCCTTCCTACAATGATCAGAAAAGCCATTGAAATTAAGAAACACCCCAATTACAATAGAGAAGATGGTGGAAGATTTTTCCCATGCTTTGATACCCTTATTTGTCCAATACGGGATTCGGACAAGGGACCTCTTTTGTATGAGGCAGCTCTCTAATTACTACATTGATGAATGCAAAGCACCCTATTATGCTAAATTATTTGAGCACCCTTTACATACCTATGCCACGATGAGAAAACAAGGTAAGGAATTTGACCTATGCTATATAGATCGCTTTTTAATTTTTTTTTCAACTACCGTTTACTGAAATATATATTTAAATTTAATGTGAAAATACAAGAATAAAAAATATTCGTAACTATCTACTTTCTCCCAGTCACAAATAAAGCAAAATATTAAACTGTTCTCGTTACTCGTTTTAAATGTAGTCATAACTTTAAGCTATAAACTTTTTCACTCAGCACATGGAACAATATAATCACAAAACAATCTCGAGCCAGCTTTCAGACCGAACTGTAACGAATATCTAATGTGAAAGTTAGTTTCAGCAGCAAAAGAATCGTTATGAGTATAACAAAATTTTTATTTGTCAGAGAAATTAATAAACAATTTTATGTGCCACTGCTACCAGGAAATCAAAAAATGTGATTAGCCAGCTTTTAATTATGTTGAAAACTGCCCAAAATAGGCAAGTCAGTTTAAACAAACTAAATAATAGTAGGAAGAAATAAAATAATCACGTTGAATAATTCTGACACTTCAAACAAGTTTGGTTTGTAATTATGAAACCTTAGAATAAATTTCAGATATCACAATGAGTGCAACTCTTTTTGAATCGCTACTAGAGACGCTAGTGTAGTGTTAGGTCTCCGAAATGCATATTTCTAATTAGAATAGTTTTGTGAATTTTTTGTGATACCTGACACTAACTATGCCAAATTGGAGTTATGGTTTAATGTGTGACACAGAAAAAAACAGAACTGCTCAGCATTGCGGCTTGCTCGATATTTTTACTTTACTCGAATCTTTTAAGGTTTTGAATAGGATTTAAATGGTAACTTTCTTTCAAGGTTCGTTATCACAAATTTATACAGCTATGCTTCATGGCTTTACTCGACAGTGACACAAACTGCTGAGCTCAAAAACGGTAGCCACCGTAGTGAACATTTCTCTCTGCGTGTAATTCCAAATCCAGTTTATGAAACTTATTAAGTTTGTTATATTTAACTATTAATTACACATTGTTTACTTACTGTAATACTTCCCCTATTTCTACAAAACACCGTTTCTGCTTCTGTACGTACGGTAAGCAAGTTGCAGTTGCATTTCTAAATTATTCTAAGCTTCAGATAAGCCTTATGTATGAATAATTTTGTTCTGTGTAATTAGGTTTACTATTAAGTAGATATAGTCGAAAGATTGGTGAATCGTCGCCTACATTTATTTTAGAAACTTTTAAAAGTCACGTCGAGTAGATATCAAACAAGAATCAAGTCTATATGGCCTTTTTATCAGAACTATTTTCTAAAGCTTTTTTGCTGAAATAACGTTCCATTAGTAGAACAATTCTGATCATGCAGATAATATAAGGTCATCATGGCTTTTGAGTTTATAATTTAAATACATTCAGTCCTTTAAGATATATTTGTTAGTCTAAATAAGAAAAATAAATAATTCTGAAGAAAATATAAGCTTGGTTACACACCATGTTAATTGAAACACTCGTTTCATTTCTTTACAAGGAGTACTCGTGACGCACGAATAAAAAAACGAAACGAATGACCGTTGGTTTGACATATGCTATGTGACATACTGCTGTGATGCCAAAATAAAAATGAAAAATCCAACATCTTTTTCACATATTTTTTTATTGATAACTCCATAAAATTGTAAATTGTGTTTCAATATTCGTGTGAAATAATCAAAAAAAGTATTAAGCATTTTTTAAAGAATTTTTGATAATTCCAAAACAATAATCATAAAAATGTGAAGACGCCGTAATCACAGTACATTCAATTAATTTTTTTTTTGTTTCACAGATATTATATTTTTGTAGTTTTTTTCATACAAATACAGAATTTTTTTTTAATGCATTTTTTAACAAACATTTCGTTTTGTTCACCACCTAGCCCACAACTTCCTTCCTCCTTTGTTTCTTTTACCTGCGTTCTTACTGTTACAACTAATATAACTTTCAGCTAAATCTCATTTGAAAATTGTTGCAATCGATCGTGCGTGTCATTTTTAATACAGATTTTTACCTAAAAGCGTCTTTTAGTTCAAGTTAAATATAAAATGGAGCCATCACGTGGTGTCAGAAGTCTTTAGTGTCGAAATGAGTGCAATATTCGAACACGAGGTAGAGGAATGCATTACTATTCACATCAAAAGTTTTTCGATGTCAGTCCGGGTCTCCGCGGTAACTACGTATCTGTGCCATAACAAAATCACTTAGTTAAGCCACCAAGCCGCCTGCGCTAAGGCTTGGTACAGTAGTACCCGATAGATACGTGAGAAAAAATAGTATACTAATAATAGTATAGTAAGGTAATATAAAACAAAATATCAACGGTAACAATATTCCAATTTACAGAGTTCAAAATTCTGTCGTTATTTTGAACAAATAACGTCTTTGACAGACGAAGGGTACATCTGAGACCAAATTCACATAAAAAATTGTATTAAAAACATGTTCCAAAAAAAGTTGTACGGTTGGAAAGGTAAGATTTCGGAAAAACTTAAAAAAATACAAAATAGATCATTGAAAAAAAATTATAACAGTTAGGGTCTTTTACTTCAATTTGTATTTTACAATTAGTACCGCCTACACACCCATAGGGTTTGGCTAACCCTGCACCAAACACCCTGTATAATAGGTATATAAGTATAAATTAAATTCTTAGAAAACAAAGTTCTTTACGAAAAGTTGTACTTTAAGTAGTGCTATGTTTTTTAATCATTGGATTTAATTCAAACGATCATTTATGTCTTATAAAAATAATTTAAAATCTTACAAAGTAATTACAATCATCAATACCTAAATTGACCAATCGAAGCGAAGTTTTGTAGTCGGGAGCTGTCAAAAGGAAACTCTTAAATTACATGACTGTCTAATTCAGCAGACACACGGAACACGTTTGATTGCTTATTGCCCTAACTACTTTAATATACAGGACGGAATTTTGCACAGACGGTTAGTGGGAAAGTACTCTATATACTGTAGATGGCAATATATCATATTTTTAAAAAGATGAATAACTGCATTTAAAGATTTTTGAAAAGTAGCTTGCCACCCCCGGAAATCGAAGTGATTGAAATCAAAACTCCTATGACTTATTTTAATGATTATCTTTGACGTTATCTATTTACTAAAATTACGAAAAATTGCAATTATCTTTACACGTGTTTGTAATGCAGGCAAATAAGTAAATTGTATTTGTGCAAATAAGCAACTTTTGTTAAAACAAAAACATACCTCATAATGTATTAATTAAGTCATAGAATTGAAACCAACTCTGCGCAGTAAATGAGCACGCTCTTGGACACAACCGCGCAGTAAACTTGGCCTGCTCCAGTGTTCCACAACCAGGATTTTGGCTAATTGGGCTTCCACAATTAGCGGCATTCGACTTAAGTTGCATTGATGCTGAGCAAGTTTCACTTGAAATAGCTAATAATTTGTTAAGTTCAGTTTAGATACACTACTGTCACATACCGGGGATGAAATGCTAATTGGAATTAGAACTTTGGTTTTATGTATTTGCATTACACACACGTTTAGTTAAACGTGTGACAGGAAGCATCATCTTGTTGAAAGGTGTAGGCATTACGATATTTTCAGAATGTTTTGGTACTCTACTGCATTAACAGTTCCTTCTAAAAAAGGTAGACGATTCAGATCTTGTGCTGACATGCAGCCCCGTATCATTACCGATCCAGGATACTTCACTTTGCTTTTGATACAGTCGGTATGGAATGCTTAATCTTTATTTCTGCCAACTTTTTTACGTACTGCTTTTCTAAGATATTTTTGACCACATTTTGTCATTCAGACATAATTTATTGTTTTTACTCGTATATTGCTCTTATATACGAGTAAAATTATTAAGTAAAACGCAAGCTCGGTAAATTAGGAACGAAACAGGGCAAAGCCAAATTTGATTAAGAATAATGTAAACGGGTGTGTTTAACCTGCGTTTAAGCATTCATAATTTAGTTTCGAATTTAAGCACTACCAGGTTTAAATCTTCCAACTGCGTGATAAAATCAAGACCCTCAGATCGGAATATTTTAACAACAAACCTGTCTGGACTAGAGTTGAAACCCAAGAGAGCATCCTCAACCAAATTTTCAAGTTTCATTATCTTTGTCCCCATATTTCCAATATCCCTTGACCAATGGTGGCACAGACTACATAAAACCGCGATCATGACAACTTTTAATTGAACACTAATACTTTACATAATACCATCTTTTAAATTAACTAAATACCAATTATAGACTTATATATGATAACAAATTATGTGAATCAAACGGAAAGGATCTTACTCCAGAATAGTTAATTGAACAGAAAAGCGTATTGTGAAAAAAAATAAAGGCTGGAACAGCGTATCAGTACTTGCCCGTGTCGCCTACATCACATAGAGATGACGTAGCATTTTAATGATAAAGGATAATCGGTTCAGTTATTGCGTACTTAATCAATTTCAACAAACAAACACTTCCACTCTATGAAATTAATAACATTATTTTAGTATATTTTAATAGTGAATTATTTACGACGGTAAAACGACATCCATATATATATTAGTACTGTCTTGAATGTCAAGTATCTTACGTTCCCGTAGTGAACGAAGACTAAGTTGATAAGTTACCATGTACTATCAAGTTGTAGAACTTTAGTCTGATGAAGTATGAAGTTCGGATCTTGTCTGTATGTATAATACTGTTTTACTTTGTTAAGTGATTTTTCACTATTTTTCACAACCTGAAAGGTTAACATGTAAGAATATCCAGGAAGACAGAATCCCTGTCATTTAGAACACTGTGTATTGGAATATTGTTACCGTTGATATTTTGTTTTATAATACCTTCTATTTTATAACTATAACTATTTTGTATCTATTGGGCACTGTACCAAGCCGTAGCCCAGCTACAGGGGGCTCGACAGCTTAACTAAGCTTTTTTATAATGGCACATGTACCTCGTTACCTTGAAAACCGTCATCTAAATACTTTTGAAGTAAATAGTAATGCATTCCTCTATCGTGTGTTCGAGTATTGCACTCGTTTCGACTCTAAAGACCTCTGACACCACGTGATGCCACTTCTCCTCTCTTGTCTTCTCTTCTCTTTATTTCACTTTGGTTCTCTTGTCTCCTCTCCTATTCATTGACACTATTCATAAATAATTATCTACAGGCATTGTGGAACAATAAATTAATAAATACACAAAACTGTCTTAATTGGTTCCCCTGTAGTTGCTGACATCTCCATACAAAACTGAGAAGCGTGCCCTCCACATGGCACTTGTTTTGCCAAAGATCTACAAGAGGAATGTTGACATCACTTACACTATTTAACACCTCAACATAAAGTTACTACGTTTCCAAACCATCTAAGTTCCCTTAACACTAAAATGCAGTTTTCAATGAAATTCGGCTTAGGACGTCGTATATTGACGCTACACATGGAAGGGTCATTTACTGCCAAAGAACCAGCAAAAAACTCAGTAAGAATGCGTACGCCGCGTTAGCCTGGCCCACCGGTGGGTTAGGCGATTATAATGCCGTGTTGCCCTATATCTAACTGGGACACCGGCGTTCCTTGTTGTAATAGCTTCACGGAGGTCTGTAACGAGCCGCCGCAAACACATAGTCAGCTGACTTATGGGGAGTCTTTTCGAAGTGACGTCTAGATGCCAACTTCATGAACGTGGCTGTAGTGGGCAGTTCAAGATCTTTATGAAGATCTAAATTGCAGATATAGGGCGCGGCCCCAACGCATTTGCGTAAGAACCTATTTTGAATAATCTGCAAGTGATTGAGATTCGATTTGCTGGCGTGAGCGAAAACCACACTGGCATATGTCATAATAGGGTGGATGCTAGTTTTGTAAAGTGTAGGCTTATTCCTAAGCGACATTTGACTCTACTTGCAGATTAGAGTGCAGCCTACCCATGACGAAGGCGGCTCGGTCACACACATTTTACAGACATATCTCACCATTCACGCCCACACACATACTTTCACCATCAACTCATTAAATCATCCTGAAACTACAAGATGTCTATTACTTTGCTGTAATATTCTCTTTTTTTAAAAAGAGAAAGAGAATTTAAAGAAGACATAAATAGATTATAACATTAGTTTAACAAATTAAGAAAAAATCTATTTAAATCATTTTTTGACAATTTGTCAAAGAATATATCTGTGTCAAGAAATTTTTCGTTTACGTTAAAAAGTTTACAAGCTCGCTTGATAAAATATGCACCATAAAGTGTTTTACTACGCAGTATATACACATCAAAAAAGTCTAAGCAACACACATTATTTAAATTTATTAATCAATTATTATATCTTTTCTTACCAAGTAGGTAATACTAAAGTAAACTTTTTTCTAGATGTTCTGTTCTAGATGACATACTGACATACTGGCTGGTTGTAAAAAAAAATTTTGACTATCATTTGTTTTTTCACAAAACTTAAAGCGAATGCAAGTTTTCGAAATTTAATGCGTTTTCTTTGTGTGGCGTGAGTGTTAGAAATCATTTATTATTATAAATTTTTATAAATTGAGAATTTTTTTTATTGTAAGACATTGTTTACGACCTGGAGCAACGTCATTTGACTTCACACGAAATGCTAAGAGCCGTAGGGATGTTGGAAGTGGGAAGCAATCAATCTGAGGTATCACGATATTTTGGTGTCAACAGAAGCGTTATTTGCCGTCTTTATCAGCGTTACACTAACACGGGAGATCCTGCGGAGCAGCACCCAGGCCGCGGAAGGAGTACAATCATTCGGCAAAACCGGTACATTCAACTGACCATATGACGTCAAGACGGGCCGATGTTAACCACCCGAGAGGTAGGTTCAAGGTTACAAAACACAAGCCTACACACCTACAAACACAAAACACAACAATGAGTACGGCCTACATGCACGACGACCAATTAGGTGCCCACCTCTACGTCACGGGAATCGCGCTCGACGAAATGAATTGTGTAGAGAACACATAACATGGACCCAGGAGCAATAGGATAAAAGTTTATTTTGCGATTAATCTCGATTTGGGTTTAGGCTTGATACTAGAAGGGTAAGAGTGTACAGTCGTCCTAAAAATACTGAGAGGATGAGGTGCTCAAGAAGTTCATCCATACAACGGTTCGACAGTTATGGTATGGGCGGGTATTATGAAGAACAGACGAACTCAGCTCGTTTTTGTAAATGGAAACATGAACGCTGCAAATTACGTTGAGGCTGTTCTAAGACCTTATGTCCGTCCATTTGCACAAACCCTTGGCTTCAATTTTACGTTGATGCATGATAATGCGCGTTCGCATACAGCTTTGTACACCAGGGAGTATTTGACAGGGAAAACATCCGGGTATTGCCTTGGCCTGCACAATCGCCAGACCTCAAGGCAAAGACGCTCAATGCTCCAGAGACGTGTTTTCAGAGGACTTGGACGGAGTGACAACATCCCGACTACTGATGGACTTACTAAAATTTCATTGGCAGCAATTGCCGCATGATAACAAACAGTCTCATCGATTCTATGAATAATCGGTGTCTGCAAGTTTTCTACAACAGAGGCGGCCAATTATTTGTATTCGGTTATCCAATTTCTTTTACAATATATTAATTCTGTTTAACAATTTCATTAAGTTTTGTTGCATAGGCATCTTAGTTTGTACTACCCATGATTATTGTTACAATTGCATTGCATTGCATGATTATTGAAAAAACAATAGATTTTTACTTTGAAAAGACACTAAAGAATAATATAAATAATAAAATACTAACTATTTAATGTAAAAAAACATTGTAAAATTCAAATTTGTATGCATACGTTGCTTAGACTTTTTTGATGTGTGTATTAAACAAATGTTTAGTAAGACATTGACGTTCACGCCTGCGAGGTATTCTAAAAAAGATACATTAATATAGTTATTTATAATTTTGTTTAATAGGACGGAATCAACATAATCACGGCAGCATTCAAATGATTGAAACTTGTGACGAATCAGTGATTCGGTGTAGTCAACGTAATTAAAACCAGTTCTGAAGTTCAAAGATTTTACAAATTTTCGTTGTATTCTTTCTAAGCGGTTAATATGACATTTCAAACCGGGATTCCATACCGCACACGCAAACTCAAGATGACTTCTAACAAACCTGTTGTAAAGTATTTTGTAAGTAAGTGGGTTCTTAAATGGTTTACCTACTTGTCCTTAAAATTAGTCCTAATGGCTTGTACGATTTAGATGTAATGGAGTCCACGTGAGGTTAAAGATCAATTTATTATCCATGACAACGCCTGGATAATAAATTGTATTAGTAACTTTTTAAATTTTATGTTTATAGAGGGTTTAATCGTAATTTTTTGGAAAACTGATCAGTTTACATTTATCCAAGTTGAAAAGTAATTTATTTTCTGTACAATAAGTTTTGAAACTGAGTAAATCACGTTGTAACAATTCACAGTCCCTAATATCGCGTATAACTCTGTAAATCTTGGTGTCATCGGCGTAAATTAGCCAGCTGGAATTTTAGGTGTTTTGTGACGTCATTTATGAATAATGTGAATAACAAGGGCTGTTTTCTGGGTTGACTTCTAGACTTCTACTTCAGAGAAAAGCGCACCGGTGCATATCATATTTTGACCTACGTTCCTTTGCTCCAAGATGTGCGCAGTGATGCGGTGCACCTGTTGGTGACGGGACCCAAAGCCAAACTATTCGTCCGGTATCAGGTGCTTAGAGTGGAATACCTCTCAAAAGGATCTTTTCGTATAATTTGCCTATCGCACTAAGTAAACTATTAGGACGGTTGAAGTTGGCTTCTTTAGGGTCCTTGTGACTAGGTTTCAAAAAGGTTTCCTGCACTGCATGTGAATCTCAATTGTGATCCCTGAGAGATTGGCAATGATTTTTTGATTAAAAATTTTCTTGCCTTCCTAGGAATTATCTAGTGTTACTAACACTAAAGCTGTTATTCCAGGACCTTAAAACCCAGGGGTTCCCTGTACACTGTGTCCACCGCATATATGGCAAAGATTGGTACCCTGGGTTTTAAGGTCCTGAAATAACAGCTCAGTGTCGAGCTCTTTTGGAACGCCTCTAAGGACGACTTATAATAGGCGCTCCTCCTCGAGCGCGTACTCCGTTCTCCATCAAGTACCTTGTGTGGTGTTCACAGGAAATCTGCGAAACGATGATACACTCAAGCATGTCGTCAAATTGCTTGGATAAAACGCCAAACGCTTCCTCCAACCACCTCGTCGCCACCGCAGAAACCTCATACAGTAAAACGTAGACCTGCTGAAAAGATTGGAAAAATTCTTAAGTGCACCCCAATAAAAACTATATATAAATCGCTTACAAAAATTTCTCCAAATCGTCGTCTAGCATAGCATTACCCCGTCTTCAGTGTCAACGGAAGAACAGCGTTGAAACCGTTCTTAAGTTGGAACATAGGCTGAGTTGGCACCCTTTGGCACACACAATGCAGACAAACCAACTGTGCGTTACGCGCAATTTATTTATCACTATATGTTTTTGATCTAAGCTATTCTGTGTGTTTCTATTATTCCTATTGCCCGTTTCTGTGACATTTTTGTTTTGCTAATGTGTGTTCTAATAAATATTTTCTTTTCTTTTTTATAAGATCCCGGTGTTTACAAAAATGATTGCGACTGCGGGCCAAACTACACGGAATGTGTCAACCTACGTTAATAAACACATAGATGGTATCAAAAACATAACAACAACGAAGTCTGCAGTCTGTGAACATTCCATGGACCAGCCCAACCAATAGTTGAGTTTGTAAAAGTCTATAAAAAAAAACTCTTCCTTCCTACAATGATCAGAAAAGCCATTGAAATTAAGAAACACCCCAATTACAATAGAGAAGATGGTGGAAGATTTTTCCCATGCTTTGATACCCTTATTTGTCCAATACGGGATTCGGACAAGGGACCTCTTTTGTATGAGGCAGCTCTCTAATTACTACATTGATGAATGCAAAGCACCCTATTATGCTAAATTATTTGAGCACCCTTTACATACCTATGCTACGATGAGAAAACAAGGTAAGGAATGTGACCTATGCTATATAGATCGCTTTTTAATTTTTTTTTCAACTACCGTTTACTGAAATATATATTTAAATTTAATGTGAAAATACAAGAATAAAAAATATTCGTAACTATCTACTATCTCCCAGTCACAAATAAAGCAAAATATTAAACTGTTCTCGTTACTCGTTTTAAATGTAGTCATAACTTTAAGCTATAAACTTTTTCACTCAGCACATGGAACAATATAATCACAAAACAATCTCGAGCCAGCTTTCAGACCGAACTGTAACGAATATCTAATGTGAAAGTTAGTTTCAGCAGCAAAAGAATCGTTATGAGTATAACAAAATTTTTATTTGTCAGAGAAATTAATAAACAATTTTATGTGCCACTGCTACCAGGAAATCAAAAAATGTGATTAGCCAGCTTTTAATTATGTTGAAAACTGCCCAAAATAGGCAAGTCAGTTTAAACAAACTAAATAATAGTAGGAAGAAATAAAATAATCACGTTGAATAATTCTGACACTTCAAACAAGGTTGGTTTGTAATTATGAAACCTTAGAATAAATTTCAGATATCACAATGAGTGCAACTCTTTTTGAATCGCTACTAGAGACGCTAGTGTAGTGTTAGGTCTCCGAAATGCATATTTCTAATTAGAATAGTTTTGTGAACTTTTTGTGATACCTGACACTAACTATGCCAAATTGGAGTTATGGTTTAATGTGTGACACAGAAAAAAACAGAACTGCTCAGCATTGCGGCTTGCTCGATATTTTTACTTTACTCTTTTAAGGTTTTGAATAGGATTTAAATGGTAACTTTCTTTCAAGGTTCGTTATCACAAATTTATACAGCTATGCTTCATGGCTTTACTCGACAGTGACACAAACTGCTGAGCTCAAAAACGGTAGCCACCGTAGTGAACATTTCTCTCTGCGTGTAATTCCAAATCCAGTTTATGAAACTTATTAAGTTTGTTATATTTAACTATTAATTACACATTGTTTACTTACTGTAATACTTCCCCTATTTCTACAAAACACCGTTTCTGCTTCTGTACGTACGGTAAGCAAGTTGCAGTTGCATTTCTAAATTATTCTAAGCTTCAGATAAGCCTTATGTATGAATAATTTTGTTCTGTGTAATTAGGTTTACTATTAAGTAGATATAGTCGAAAGATTGGTGAATCGTCGCCTACATTTATTTTAGAAACTTTTAAAAGTCACGTCGAGTAGATATCAAACAAGAATCAAGTCTATATGGCCTTTTTATCAGAACTATTTTCTAAAGCTTTTTTGCTGAAATAACGTTCCATTAGTAGAACAATTCTGATCATGCAGATAATATAAGGTCATCATGGCTTTTGAGTTTATAATTTAAATACATTCAGTCCTTTAAGATATATTTGTTAGTCTAAATAAGAAAAATAAATAATTCTGAAGAAAATATAAGCTTGGTTACACACCATGTTAATTGAAACACTCATTTCATTTCTTTACAAGGAGTACTCGTGACGCACGAATAAAAAAACGAAACGAATGACCGTTGGTTTGACATATGCTATGTGACATACTGCTGTGATGCCAAAATAAAAATGAAAAATCCAACATCTTTTTCACATATTTTTTTATTGATAACTCCATAAAATTGTAAATTGTGTTTCAATATTCGTGTGAAATAATCAAAAAAAGTATTAAGCATTTTTTAAAGAATTCTTGATAATTCCAAAACAATAATCATAAAAATGTGAAGACGCCGTAATCACAGTACATTCAATTAATTTTTTTTTTGTTTCACAGATATTATATTTTTGTAGTTTTTTTCATACAAATACAGAATTTTTTTAAATGCATTTTTTAACAAACATTTCGTTTTGTTCACCACCTAGCCCACAACTTCCTTCCTCCTTTGTTTCTTTTACCTGCGTTCTTACTGTTACAACTAATATAACTTTCAGCTAAATCTCATTTGAAAATTGTTGCAATCGATCGTGCGTGTCATTTTCAATACAGATTTTTACCTAAAAGCGTCTTTTAGTTCAAGTTAGATATAAAATGGAGCCATCACGTGGTGTCAGAAGTCTTTAGTGTCGAAATGAGTGCAATATTCGAACACGAGGTAGAGGAATGCATTACTATTCACATCAAAAGTTTTTCGATGTCAGTCCGGGTCTCCGCGGTAACTACGTATCTGTGCCATAACAAAATCACTTAGTTAAGCCGCCAAGCCGCCTGCGCTAAGGCTTGGTACAGTAGTACCCGATAGATACGTGAGAAAAAATAGTATACTAATAATAGTATAGTAAGGTAATATAAAACAAAATATCAACGGTAACAATATTCCAATTTACAGAGTTCAAAATTCTGTCTTCTTGGATATTCTTACAGATTTACCTCTCAGGTTTTGAAAAATAATGAAAAGATTCCCGAATAATATCACTTGACAAAGTAAAACAGTATTTTACATAGATACAAGATCCGAACTTCATAGATCACACTTAAGTTCTACAAACTCATAGTACATCGTGGGGTTTATTAACTTAGTCTTCGTTCACTACAGGACGTAAGTTAGTTGACATTCAAGACAAAACCTACTGCATGGATAACACTTTAATTATCTTCAATAACCCACTTTTATGTTATACTCAAATAACGTTATTAATTTTACAGATTGGAAGTATTTGTTTGTTGAAATTGATCAATTATGCAATGACCGACCCGATTATACTTTATAATTAAAATGCTACGTCATCTGTAAGTGTTATAGGCGATATGGGCTAGTACTTCTATAACGCTGTTCTTAAAATGTGGACTTTTGTTTTATTTGGATAAAGTTCAGTTGACTGTCATGAATCCTAATTTGTAATTTTTTACGCCATTGCTTATATACGTATTTTCCTTAAGTTATTTTCATTGGTATTTCGTTATATTAAGATGGTATTATGTACAGTATTGTTCTTTAATTTAGGTGAGATGGAAGACAAACGCCTGCTAATTATTAATTTAAAAAAAAGTTGCCATTTCATTATGCAATCGGTGGATTTAAACCTGTATTGGTACTTATTCGAAATATATACATGATTAAACTAAGTGGAGTAATTATTAATCACTACTATTATCGTTCATAAACCCGTTTAAATCATAAATTTGGATTTGTTCCTAATTAACTAAGCTTGTTTTTTTACTAAATAGTTGATTTTAGTTCCCAAGTCTTTATTCACATGCTTTGTCTTTCTTGAATGTTGGTTTAGTATTGCTGAGATAAGTGCAAGACCCTCAGGCAGAACCTATAAAACAGACGATATTGACGGTTCTGGCCTTAAAAAACCCTAGCGATGTCCCCTCTTTGACATATTCCTTTTTCTTGAGCATATTTTTCATCTGATAGAGTTGAGCAATATACCAGTTAAAAAAAACTGGAAAAACTAGTTGTGTTAAAATATTGCAACTACAGAAAACCATCGTTAAAATTGCAATTAGCATTTTATCTCCGGTATGTGACAGAAACGTACCTAGACAGAACTTAATAAATTAGTAACCGGTACATTTCAAGTGAAGCTTGCTGCACCCATGCAACTTAACTCGAACGCCACTAATTTATGAAGCTTGTGCAAGTAAACAAAGCCCTGGTTGTGAAACACTGCAGTAGGCCAAGTTTACTGCGCGGTTGTGTCCAAGAGAGTGCTCATTTACCAAGGAGAGTTGGATTCAATTCAATGTTTTGCGAATGCATAATATTTCGTTTAAACATAGAATGTTGTAATTACTTAAGATAATTTAAGTATGAATGTTTAAAAGTGTTACATTAAGCAGAGTCTGGACGATGAAATTTGGTGTTCTACTAATCGTTAAATTGGTCGATATAATAACCACAATTACTATAAATAAATAAACTACCAACGATTTATGATGTCTATCAGGTGGTTTGCGTGCTCTTTTGGCGGCTATGAAAATAGATAAAGAATAGCCTATTTCAATTTATCCCTGTTTATCGATGAATTTAAGCAAAAATAGCAAATAAGTGTACAAACAAGTCGATCTTCTTTGTTATTATTATAATTACTTATAACGTTTTACAATAAGAAAGGCTTCATAATATGCGACATTCTCTTGCTAAATATAAAAATTATAATGTTACATAAGATGTTCTCTAAACTCGTAATGTGTTATGTACCGTCACGAACAGAACTGGTCGTAACTTAAACCGTTGCGCCGCATAAAATACTCAACTGCCGAATTTACATTTTATAGAGATGCCAGTAAAACGATGTTTTACGTCTTTACATGCAATATTTTAAGACCTAGGTAAGACACTTTCATGTACTCAACGATAGTTTTTTTTCAAATATTATTTATTTCTTTATTTATTTAGTTCGCTATTACATAGTCCACAGCTCTTAGATAAATGTAAACATAATATTATTTTGGACTGACAGCCAATTAAGGACCAACAATTTCATAGATAAAACATATATTAAGCTTAAGAAAAGGGAGAGATGTATCACCAAGTTACAAAATCAACATCATAGATAAATATCAAAACAACACTTAATTATGCAACAAAAAAGTAAGATATAATTATTATTAAAATTGAAAAACTAATTGAATTTCTTTTTGTGTTTCTCTTTTTTTTTGTGCCAAATTACATTAAAATGTTACTCGTTTTTTTTAGGCTTGTGTGATTTGTGTATATGGTGTGTGTGTGTGTGTGTGTTTGTGTATGTATGTGTGTGTGTATGGATGTTGAAGATGGTATGTGTTTATAAGTTGTTTATCTTGTCATTAGTATTTTTATTATGTTATGTCTAAACTTCTCTTTGCTGTCATGGAACAGATCCAAATCTAAATTATGTGAAAAGTTCTTATTATAGGTGTTTTGTATTCTATTGATTATAGAGTTTTCTGTTTTATTATACTTATAAAGTATAAACATCGGCAGAAAACATCCTGAGGATTTTCCGTAAGAATTTTACAACTTAAATTATTTTGGAGAATATGTCCCAAGACATATCGATATACGGACCAAATAGCCACAGGATGTTACGGCAGGCAATAATGTTTTATTGCCTGCATACTCGTAGACAATGTGATATTCCACACCGCTCGTCCTTTGTTTTGACCCAAAAAGTTAATATTTGAGGAAAATACTTCTGTATATTTTCGTATCGCACAGTGTGAGGTAAGAATTTCACACCTGGTACGGCTTGGTAAAAATAAACCTAATATAACTAGTTACCAGTACGTAAATGTATACCACATTTCAAGTTAACTTGCATTGTTTAAACTCGACCAAATTGAATGCCGCTAATTTATAAATCTTGTTCAAACAAAGTTCTGCACTGTAATAAGCTAAGTTTGCATGTTAACTGCACAGGAAGTGCTCATTTGCTATGCAGAGTAGTTGGTTGTGTTATTTGTTTACAGATACTGACAGCAAAGATACTTTAGGCACTGGAACTAGACACTGTTGAAAACACCTATTACGGCTTTATTCATACTTGACGGTGGCTTCTGTCATCGTCTGAGGTCCCAGTTTAATTGGAGTGATCTAATAAACAATTTGGAATTGGGAACTCGGATTATGATCACTCTTCTGAATTTTATGTCAACTCCAGGTACAGTCAGAAGATAAATAAATAGTGTAATCGTCCTCTGTTTTGCGGGGAGCCTTTTAGACGCGTGTACTGACCCTACTGTGTAATAGCGTAGGTGTGTGTTTGATCCAGTCACAGATCTGTTGATACAAATTTTTATTAGAAAAAAGCATTGCCTTTTTCACTGTAAAGGTGGTCAACTATGATAAGTAGTTTGTTCAAACATCGGTTAATAAATATAAACACTGTCTGTTCAAAAGAAAAGGTGAATTTTGAATATTTTTGAAAAGTATTCATTTATCCATCAATATACATTTTGTTCCCTTCAAAGTAATCCCCCTCAGATATAATGCACTTATGCCAGCGCTTCTTCCAATCCTCGAAGCACTTCTGAAATGCGCTTTTCGGTATGGCCATCAGCTCGTTCTTCGATTTTGATTTTATCTCATCATTTGTGGCAAAACGCTTTCCTTTTATTGGTCTCTTCAGTGTTGGGAATAGGAAACAGTCGCAGGGAGCCAAACCTGGTGAATACGGTGGTTGAGGCATGATAACGGTGTAGTTTTTAGCCAAAAAATTACGAACAAGCATTGATGTGTAAGCTGTTGCATCATCATGATGCAGAATCCATGGTTTGTTTTGACATAATTCCGATCGTTTGAGCCGTATTACTTTACGCAAACTTTACATAACTTCCTTTTATTATTCCTTATCAACCGTACGACCTATTGGCAAGATTTCATGATGCATCACGCCATTGTAATCGAAGAAAACAGTGAGCAAAACCTTCACGTTTGATCGAACTTGGCGTGCTTTTTTCGGTCTTGGCTCATCTGGCCACTTCCATTGGGATGATTGGGCCTTGGTTTCGACGTCATAACCATATACCCACGTTTCGTTACCAGTTATGACCCTTTTGAGCAAACCTGTATCGTCGCTGACGTCATTAACAACTCCTGCGCGATACTAATGCGACGTTGCTTTTGCTCAAAATTTAGCGATTTCGGAACAAACTTCGCTGTCACACGTTTCATTCCCAAAACATTCGAAAATATTGCTAGGCATGAGCCGATTGATATGCCAACATCCTCTGCAACTTCCCTAATAGTGATTCAACGATTTTCTAATACATATTTTTTCACTGTCTTGATGTTTTCTTCGCTTGTTGACGTGGTTGCAAGTCTACGACGTTCATCGTCATCAACATCTTCTCGGCCTTCTGCAAAGCGCTTGTACCACTTATTAACATTTTTTTGAGACAAAGTGGACTCGCCGAATGCCACAGTCAATATTTCAAGTGCCTTGGATCCATTTTCTTTGATCCATTTTTTTCAAAAGTCTAAAATCGAAGAACACACAAACACGTGGTTGACCTTTTCAGTTGTCAACAACAAACTACTAATCCAAATTGGCTAATAATGGCGACTTATGATAAACATAAATTCCCCTTTTCTTTTGAACAGAACTTCGTACAGAAGCGACTTTCTACATTATCTAAGTATATTCTATTTTTCTTCCATACGCAAATCATTGAAATCTTACCGTGTGCTTTAGAGAGATGGAAAATAACTCTTTGACGAATTTTTACTGCTCAAAATCCTGTATGAAATAAGCAGCACTCAGCATAAATAAACGTAGAATTTTAATATAAAAGCGCTTTTGAAAGTACAGCTGCGTTGAAGCTCAAAGCGTAAGCTGCTTTTGCAAATATCATATTTTATATCATTTCAATAGTGTCGTCTGTTGTGATTAAAGCGTATCTAATTATTGCAAATGCTGCATGACGCCATTTTCAGAGCGTATAAAAGAAACATGAAATGAAATATAAAACGTAGTAAAATCGAAAAATCTAATTAAATAGACTACAATATGAATAAACAAGTTACTACTGAAAGTTTTGTACATACCTGACATAGGCTTGCACATTAGAACCATTCTTGTAAAACAGTTTTTCACCGAATGACGGCCGAGTGGCGTAGTGAGCAGTGCCCCTGACTTATAAGCCGGAGGTTCATTGTTGTGAAGAACATAAAAACAAATCGCTTACGAAAATTTCTCCAAATCGAAATTTCAGTCTCAACAGAAGAACAGCATTAAGCTGGAACATAAGCGAGTTGGCACCCTTTGGCACACACAATGCAAACTAATAAACCGTGTGCTACGCGCACTTTTTTGATCTGAGCTATTTTGTGATTTTTTTCCCGTTTTCGTGACATTTTTGTTTTGCTAATGTGTCTTTTTATAAATGTTTTCTATTCTTTTCTTTTTTATATGATCCAAGTGTTCACAAAAATGATTGCGACTGTGGGCCTAACTATACGGAATGTGTTAACCCACGTAAAAGAACACATAGATGGTATCAAAACAGAACAACAACGAAGTTTGCAGTCTGTGAACATTTCATGGACGAGACCAACCATTATTTATAACCTTGTTATAAAACTCTTCCTACCTACATTGGTCAGAGAAGCTATGGAAATTAAGGAACACCCCAATTACAATAGAGAAAATGGTTAGAAGATTTGTTTTATGCTTTGATACCCTTTATTTATCCCAATCAAGACTCGGTCAAGAGACCTCTTTTATATGAGGCAGTCTTCTAATTAGGAGATCGATGAATACAGAGCACAATTCAAGGGGCGTAGTTAGCAGTGCCCCTGACTTATACGCTGGAGATGCACAGGTCATTCATTTTTGTTTTGTTAACACAGATGTTTGCTGTCATGTCATGGTTTTTCTATTTAAATATGTATGTTTATTCTGGGTTCCCCCCAGTACGCTTTATCACCCATAATACTAGCTCTGCTTACTTTGGGGCCATGCAGTAGGTGTGTGTCTGTGAATTTATTTATTTTTTTAATGAATGAATTGATTTGTTGATTACGTGGTACTAAAATAAAAATAATATTATAAAGGTGACTCCGTCCATAAACAAAGTTTTGTCTTGTATAACTTACGTCCCGGTGGTGAACGAAGACTAAGTTGATAACGTTACGATGTACTATCGAGTTTGTAGAACTTTATTCTGATGTATTAAGTTATGATCAGTCTTGTCTTTATGTATAATACAGTAAGATGACTAACTGTTTTCTTTGCGAAGCGATTTTATTGGGAAACTTTGTAGAAATTTGAATTTAAATTAGAACCTGAAAATGTATCACGTAAGAATATGCTATCATTTATTTAGAATTGCAACCGTTGATATTTTGATTTATAATACCTTCTATTTCATATTAATAATACTTTTACTCGCGTATCTCTCAGATGCTTTACCCCTGACAACATGTAAAATCCATGTTTGTCGGTTTAAAAGTTAAAACGTCAAAGTGTGACAAACAAACTCATTTTCACGTTTATAATATTAGTTAAGAAATTATTGTGATAACATAATTTCTTTACAAATTTATACTTTATGTTCATAACTCAAAATATTATCGAAATTCAAAATGTTTTATTTCATCATACGTAGAAAGTGTTTTTGTCTTGTTGAAAGTCTTTTTTTCGTGTTCATCGAGGTTGCGTAAATACACCTTAAATTCGGTTTTCAAAGGTACTAAATAGGTAGATCGAACCGTCTCAGAACTCTTTTGTCAAAAATGTTCAATTTAACTACGACATGAAAGAAACAAACACAAGACAGCTAATAATTGTGCGTGTTAATGTCCTTTTTCAGCCTTTTTAGATACGAAAACAGAAACAACCTATGCAGAACTCAATCCTATGTCCTGCTGTCATGAAAATAATCTTTGATTTTGTAATAAGCATTTTGTCATAAATTTTCCTTAATAGTTTCCATGAATTTGTCGAAGGACAAGAATACTGATTTCGCAGTTTTATTATAACAACGTAATGACGTTCCGATTAATGATTTGCTGCTTTTGGGACACGGAGACTTAAGTTAGTTCCTGTTTTTTAAAATCTTTTTTAGTTTTAAATTATGAACAAGACGCATTCTAAACCCTGTCCCGCTCGTAAAACGTGCTTAAGTGCAATTGCTTAAATTTGAACGATGAAGAAAGAAGTGGTCGTCCTTTGACTGCTGCTACGGAAGAAAACGTGCTACAAATGAAAAATATGATTCAACAAAACCCGCAAATCACATACAAAGGAAGTTTAGCACATTCTGCAGATTGGATTGGGAAGTGTTCATGATATGCTACACAACCACCTTTGCGTGAGGATTATTGTTTTGCGCTGGATACCCCACAACCACACCGATGCTAAGAAGCAGGCGCGCGTGGAATGGTTCCATGATATGATTGATAAATTCAAAGCAAGTTCTTCCCGCCGTGACCAATCAGGTGACCAAATAACAGTTGACCAATCTTGGATTTATTAATATAATCCAAAAGCAAAGCGGTAGTCATCAGTTTGGTTGATTCAAATAGAGCCAAGAGCTGGAATAATTTTGATCGCCAGTTTTTTTCTTTTTCACGGGTTATTCAAATTCAAATTGAAATATTTATTCCCCAACATTGACAATTACTTAATTTAATTGACGTTAAATAAAGAATGACTCTAACACCAGTTCGGAAAACCTTTGTGAAGAAGAACTGGCAAGAAACTTTACGAGTATAACTTTTTCAAAATAAATTTACAATGTCTCTTTATGTCCCTCCCCCAACTACCAAAACGACGAACACCCTCAAATGGCACCTGTTCACGAGGTGACGCAGGATCCAGCTGTCGCCCTTCTCAAAGATATTAGGGGAAGTGAGCGCCCGTCACCCTATTATTTAGTATCAATTCCCTTGCTGCTGCGAGCAACAAGCGACCAAACACGGGACTCCAAGGTATTTTCCTACACCATGACAACGCACCCGCGCACTCTACGATCAAGACGAGGGGCTTCCTAAGCACCACATCGTTTAAACTTTTGGATCATCCGAGGTACATTTCTGATTTGTCACCATTTGACTTTTTCTTGTTTCCTAAAACTAAAAACTAGCTCAAGGGGGTACAGTTTTCATCGCCAGGTAATGAGCTTATTGCGTTCGAGTAGGCCGTTCAGGAAGTACCTGTTGCAGACTGGAAAATGTGCTTTGACAATTGGTTCAGACGCATGAAACAATATAGTATATAGACGCTGGTAGAGAGTTCTTTGAAAAGTATAAAAAATATACAATATAAATATATAACCTATGGAACATTTTTATTTTTATCTCAAAACTTTCTTAGTGTCCCACGTATGTACAAATATTTATCAAATAACGGTCTGCAACTGTCAAGGAAATGTGCTTGGCTTATGGATCGTACGCATTTATTTTGCACTACAAATACTTTGTCTGCGTCAACTGAGTTACCCCATAGCCTAAGACCGATCTAATGATAAAAGATACATTTCCGTGGTACGGAAGTTTAGCCGGCGATAAGGAGAGGATAACTTGTATTATTCTTCTAGGAAGATGCTTTTAACGTGATCTTTCCAATTACAATATTTGTCTACGATAAATTCAAGAAACTTAGCCGAACCAACTATATCTAATTTTATGTCATTTAATTTTAAGCCAAGCTTTGGAATTTTAGAATTGTATGACTGTAGAACTATGATAAGCAACTGTTTTCAAAAATGAATTCGTTTTTAAATTTATACATTTAGTACATTATTTATCTGTTATGTAATATGAATTAAACATAACAGAGGCAAGGTATCGTAAGTACATCTGTGTGCAAAGGACGTGTATCTTGTACGTGGTCAGGAATAAGAATTTGAATCTTTCAATCACTAATAGCGACTAAGTTCTTATCAGTTTCACTTATAATTTTGTTAAGCGATCCCACTGACATAATTTTGTAATCGTTATAGCAATGTTCACAAAAATTCCTTTTCTGAAAATGTATTTATAATAGTGATATATACGAATCCCAAAGTCAAACTTAATTATAACTTAACATTATAAAAGATACAGATATTAGCTACACTGAAGAAGTATTGAACTTTAATAAGTAATTTGCGTATTACTTTAGCGAAGGTATGTTCAATTTAAGAATGTGCTGTTATCTGTTGCAATAATCTTCTTAATAAAGAACAAACAATCGTTATAGAACAAGAAATAATTATGAATTTGAAATAATATGGATCCCGAGTCATCAAGGTATAACCGGTAACGTAAGGGTGGATAGTGAAGCCAAAAATGCCACAAACGATAATGTGATAAACTCATCCATCTACTCAAATATTTCTGATGTAAAAAAACACATTAAATTTAAAGTTAAATTCTCTGGGATTCTGATTGGAAGGCTGATAATACAAGTAAACTACACAATGTAAGAGATTCTGTTTTTGATAAATCCCCATTGTTATTTCGCTCTAGACGAGACCAAGTGATAATCACAAGACTGCGCATTGGTCATACTAATACCACTCACATCCACTTAATCACTAAAGGTGTCAAAACCAAATGCAAATGTGGGATGGATTTATCTGTATCGCACATTTTAACGGAATGTCGAGCTTATGATAATGAGAAAAACTTATGTAATCTACCTAATACTTTAAAATATTGTTTAAGCCAAGATGAATGTCACAATACTCTTAAATTTATAAAAATGATTAACTTGTACAACTTTATTTAATTGTTTACTGTGGTCGCTAATGACCTTGTTGTTAAAAAGCGACCGTAAATAAATAAATAAAAAAAATCGTTATAGAACTTTTTTAAATATTAGGTCGTTACCTATGAAATTGCCGTTTTTCACGAAATAAATGAAGCGTAATTTTTTTATATATTTTTTATTTCTATTAATCAAAATAATCACCTATGCAATCAATGCATCTTTGCTAACGCATTGGTAGCTTATTGATGCCTTTCTTGAAGAAATCAGCTGGACGGGAGGCAACAAATTCTTCAAAGGCATTTTGTACTGCCTCTCGGGTATTGAATTTTTTTCCCGCCAAGAAGTTATCCAAATTCTGGAAAAAGTAGAAGTCTGTAGGCGCAAGGTCTGGTGAGTACGGCGGATGACGGAGAACTTCCAACCCCAACTCTTGTAGCTTGGAGACCATCTGTTGTGCAGTATGAGGTCGCGCGTTGTCGTGCAGGAGCAGTGGAGCCGAACGATTGACCAAAGCTGGTTGGAGACGTGCGAGCTTCTCCATCATTGTGTTCAGTTCTTCACAGTACACATCTGCAGTAATGCTTGTCCCGTTTGGCAAGAAACTGTGATGAATTACACCCGCGTTAGACCACCAAACAGTGACCATCACTTTTCTAGGGGTAAGTTTTCGTTTAGGGCATTGTTTGGGTGCTGAACCAGGGTCCAACCAACTTGCTGAGCGCTTACGATTGTCAAACAGGATCCATTTCTCGTCACAAGTAACAATGCGGTTCAGAATTCCTTCATTTGTATGCCTGCTGAGCAGTGCAAGGCACGTCTCCACGCGTACTTCGCGCTGGCGGTCATTGAGTTCGTGGGGTACCCATTTGTCAAGCTTTTTTACCTTGTTTTGATGCTAACGTCGAAAGCTGCTGCTAATTCAGCCGTGGATTGAGTTTCATCAGCTTCCACAATTGCCTTTAATTCGTCATTGTCGACCAAAGTTTTCGGACGACCACGGGGTTCATTTTTCAGGTCAAAATTTCCAGAACGGAAGCGGGTAAACCAATAACGGGTGATGCGTTCGTTTGTAGTGTTCGCTCCGTAAACGTCGTTGATGTTGTGTGCCGCTTGTGCCGCTTTGCTGCCACGACGGTACTGATACTCCATAATTACTCGAATTTTTAACTTATCCATGATGATGAAAAATGTTCGAATGCGTTGAAAACAAAACACTAACTATTAAACAAATGACGATTTTAGAAAAAGAATTCCATGTTTGTCAAATAAAATTAATTTGAAATTAGAATTATCAGTCAAAAAAAAAATATTTTCATTTGAAATGGCCAGTACGGCAAAACGGCATTTTCATAGGTAAAGACCTATTATTAGAACGTTCAATAAAAGTTAAATCTAGGTCTTGTAAGTAGTGGTCGAGGTAGGTAGTGCTATTGCCGAGATTTAGTGACCGTTATTTTGACAAGGATATGCCTTCTGAATCCTGTAATATGGCAAACAGCACCGTGCGGGACCAGCTTATACTGGAAATGAGTTGATTAATACTTCGTGAGAGTCACAGTATATTAAACATTTCAACTTTATTTTATACATCGACAGTCAGAAAAAATTTCCTGAGAATGCCGGGCATGTCCATATTTATATTATCATTCGAGTTCATTGACCTAAATGGCAGTAACTACGCCGATCACTGCTGTCGGCGTAGTTACTGCCGTTTTAGGTAGTCTGTCTGTCTAAACGCATAAGCTCAAAAACTATCGAACGTATTTTCATATTGTTTTGACCAGAACACGGAGTAATTCATGAGGAAGGTTTTTATTGAATAGTTCTTTAACTTTTTGTGTTACCTACACGCGGTCCAAACTGCTTGGATCATGTAATTATAAGAACAAAACTTTCCTCTACAACTACAGTGATTAACTCTACCATTACAGACCATTCTGCAACCTTCCTCTTTTTGGACAAAACTCCGAAATGTCATAACAATAGACAAAATATTATAAATAAAATCAATTTTAAAAGCCTAAATAATTTAATTTCTTCTATGGACTTATCTGTTATTTACAAAATTACCGACCCCGATGAAGCCACAGACCAACTCATTTCATTAATAAAATCAGCTATTGTAAAAAGCTCTACTTCTATAACCATCTCAAGAAATAAACGTGTTATTAAGCCATGGATTACGCCTGGCCTCTTACGTTGTATACGTAATAGAGACAAGATGCATCAAGAGCTAAAAAATGAACCTAACAACTTTATTTTGAAAACTACTTACCTCAGATATCGCAACTTCTGTAATAGGATTATAAAAAAAGTAAAGCGGCAACATGATAAGGATTTATTTGTCAAAGCTGGAAATAACCCAAAAAAGATTTGGGATAGTATAAAGAAAGTAACGAACACCCTGAAGTCTGGAAAGCCTCCAGTAGAGTTGCTTAATCTTTGTACATCTCCAACCGAATCTGTAAATAAGGTAAATGAGTTTTTTGCAACTATAGGGAAAACATTGGCCGATAAACTAATAGCACATAAAGACCAAACCGATCTGTCGTTCAGGTCGGCTAATACAACTCCGAAGTCCTTTGCTCTATTTCCTACGGATCGCGAGGAAGTAAAATCAATTATAAACTTACTCAAGTCAGAGGCGGCGACTGGGTGGGATAACATACCTGCTCGCGTATTGCAGTATCACTCTGACGCCTTTGCGGGGCCTCTTGCTCATATTTTCAATAACTGTTTTTGGCTGGGCATCTTTCCCCATTCTTTCAAAAAAGCTTTAGTACACCCTATCTTTAAATCTGGAAATAGGAACCAAATCGATAATTACAGGCCCATTACAATACTGTCATCTCTGTCTAAAATCTTGGAGCGCCTTATAAACTTGAGACTGTCTAATTATTTAGAAAATAACAACCTTCTCTCACCAACTCAGTTCGGTTTTAGGCGTAATAAGTCGACTTCTGACGCAGTGCTTAAACTATGTACTAATATAGTGGAGAATCTAAATAATTCCACGAAGGTGTTATCTATTTTCCTGGACCTCCAAAAAGCATTCGATACGGTTCCTATTCCGAGACTCCTAAACAAGCTTGAAGACCTCGGTATCAGAGGTGTCCAGCTGAAACTTTTTGCCTCATACCTATTAGACAGGTCCCAGCAGGTAAAGATAGGGGACAACTTAAGTGATGAACTTCCCGTGAAATTCGGTATTCCCCAGGGGAGTATCCTTGGCCCCACACTCTTCCTGGTGTTCATCAACGATCTTTCGAAAACTTCTCTACAACGTGGACAAATAATCTCTTACGCTGACGATACTGTTCTCACGTTTACTGGTGAATCGTGGAAAGCAGTGGAACAATATGCTCAAAAGGGACTCAATACTGTTATGATGTGGTTAAATAGTAACACCCTAACTCTCAACACCGCTAAAACCAACTACGTAACTTTTTCCATACGCAACAGCAGCCAACCTAAACATGACCTTTCAATAATAGCCCACTCTTGCCCAAATCCCGGACCGGACAGTTGCAATTTCTGCCCACCAATATTACCGGTAAAGAACATTAAATACTTAGGAGTTATCTTCGATAACCATCTTAACTTCAAACTACACGTAAATTCTTTAGCATCCAAAGTGCGAAAACTGATATATTTATTTAAATCTCTCCGACATCTGACATCCCGTAAAATAATTATGACCACATATTATGCTCTATGCCAATCTATTGTTTCATATTGTATCTCTTCTTGGGGTGGGATACCTAAATCAAACCTTCTCGCACTGGAAAGAGCACAAAGGGCTCTCTTAAAAGTAAGCACCTTTAAACCACGTACTTTCCCAACCATACAACTCTATACAGAATTAAAGGTACTTACTGTTCGACAACTCTTTATTTTAAGCTGTATATTAACGGTTCATGCACGCATTCCTTATATAGAAAATACGACAAGACGAAATTACATCATAACCACACCACCTTCACCTAAATTTGAATTCACTAAACACTTTTTTTACTACCTAGCATCTCACCTATACAACTCTACCAACAAAACACTATCACAACACAATCTACCACACTCACTCTGTAAAAAGCGAATTATAACATGGCTTGTAGGAAAATCATATATTGAAACTGAAAAACTTTTAACTCCTTTTATTTAAAATTTTGAATTTTAACTGATAATTATTGATATAGAATGGAAATTGATGAAGGATAAAACTATTCTAAAGTATGAAATGCTGTCATCTAGAATGTAATTATGGCAAACTATGTGTTATTGTAAAAAGTATGTATTATGACCTCTATATTATAAATTAATAGATAAGGCTTTCTTTTCTGGGGAGAGGGGACTGGGCCCTTAGCACAGACTATTGTATAGTTTAGTAATGGGCTCCAGTAACATGAGTGTACAATGTGTGTTTATAGCCTTAAGTAATAATTAGACTAAGAACCTGTTGTAAAATTATCCTTTCTGTGGTATAATAATAAACTGTTAATAATTTAATTAATTAATTTAACTTTTTGTGTAAATTGGCCGAAATATGATGATGATTGCTGAGTATATCGGAAAAATTTCAGCCGACTGGGAGCTTAATATAAGTAAAATACTGCCTTATCTCTTCGAGATATAACAAACCAATGTATTGCGGAAATATTCCTCTATTATTTATAGATATTTTCATGAATGTGATATCTTTCTTTTAATGTGGTAATTGAAAAGCTTTTTAGACGGTTACGATATTATACGATACGACAGGTACTATAATTACCTTAAGCATGTCATGTTCATTATAATTACCCTTTACACCATACAATATAAAAATATATAAGCCGAGCGATTACACACCGTGAGGGTTTAATTGATTTTAATGATTATTTGTTTTCTACGACGTGTTGTCTCTGGTGCCGTAATAATGTACTAAGGTTATCACAGTTAGATCACATACAAAAATTGGAAGTTTGGTTGAAGAATTGAGTAGTCAAATATGCTAATAACTTTGACAAGTTTTATTGTAGTTTGTGTTATGGAAGGTTGCAGTTGCATTGTTTTGTACCTAGTTCACTTTAGATAAAGGTCACAAAGGTCGTTTAGTTAGATAGGTAAGTATTTACGTATTTTTATTTTAAAATGGTTTTTGTTGAACATGCTTTTATTTGGGTGAATTTTATCAAAGGTCCATTATTATTAGTGTTTTATTTTAATAATATGTACGAGTAGTGTAGTGATTCTTTGCTTTTTCAAATACTTGCAGGATGCGAAACAAAAAACATTATAAAACTCCAAGTACGATAAACAAAGGTAAACTGCTCAACGCAACAACCGATGCGACACTCGACAAGAAATAGGCATATAATATTTGTCCTGCTACCCCTGCGAAGCTGGGCGTGTCGCTAGTACAAATATACTTACATAAAACTTCTGGCAATCAAAAGTACACAACTTCGTTTTAGAAGTTTACAAGACATTATTCCAAAGAATTGTAAAGTAATTTTTTAAGAACCTGTTCGTACGCCCCAATAGCCCCCACAACATTTCACAGAAACTCTTAAGTACAATGTTCTAACTCCATCAGCGGAAAAGTTATGTGAGTCAAAACGTATTTGTTATATCTACTATCCTACTAAAAACTTTGAACATGTCAAGTGGACTTTAAATTTTATCAATGCTCAAGCAATTTCAACTCTATATCGTTACAGTTAGGTCGTGTTACGCATTTATGATATCATTCATCAAAATAGTAATACTCCGTTTAAGACGGTAAAGGTCGAACAACGGAAATTAGAGAATAAATAATGTATATATATATATGATAAAGCTCTTTAAGCTATGCAGATACGATGCAATATGGTGTGGGAGAACGTTTCGGGTTTTCACTTCAGTCAGATTTTCCCAGCTTCAGTCGTTTCCAACGGTTTGTCCCGAAAGGACACGTCGTTGGTTTCGCGAAATTCTCTCGTTCGTTTTTTAAATCGTGTTTTCGTACACGTACCACCCCGTTGACGGTAAGCCAGATTTTGTTCTAAAATTCATACACGTTCGTTAAATATTCAAATGTTGAGGTTTAACTTTTTTATGGGGGAAGTTTTCGAGTTAATCTCGCCGAAGGAAGGTTTATTTAAAAAGTTAAAGTTTTAGCGGTCATTTGAGTGGGCTCTGGGGGGTGTTTTAAACTATCTGGGGAGGCTTTAAGGATTGGATTTGCATTTGAAACGATAAATTTGAGTCTCAGCTGTTGTTTGAGATGCCGCCCCGTTGCCGCTATTCTTGGTTTCGATTAAATCTTTAGAACTATTTTTGTAAGCGCGGCTTTGTTTTAAAGTCTGTTATCGTATTGTCTGTCGTTAATGCTGTTTTGATTCTGACAAAGAGATAATTATACAGATTTAGCTAAATAAGAGTTTCGTTTATTTTACTTCATGTCATATGATTTAGATGATTTTTGGCACTTATTATATAAGAAAATATGATAGTATCTGCGTTAAAAGATAATTTTTGATACCCACTTACCATTATGTATTATTATTTTTTTCATTTGATCACGTTGGTTTAGTAAGTTATAAAAATTATGAAGTAATTTAGTATAATGACCAAATTTCATAAATAAATAGAACATGTTTATTATTTACTGTATTAAAAGAATAAAATTAAAGAAAATTCACCTTTCTGGACCCAGTTCCAATTGCAGAGGCAATGACTCTACCTTATCACGTAAATTATTATAAATGATGAGCCACTCTCAGTTGATTCGAGGACATCCTCATTTTACGACGCCTGAGTAATCGCATCCATTCTTAGAATCAGTTTTAAAGACAAGTCTACTTGTTGACTGTAGTTTAAGATAGTTTATATTGTACTATATAAATATTTCTCTAAGCTAATACTTATAAAAGCATATGCTCTCCTAATTGTGCATTAATATACAAATTTACCCATGGTAAACAAGCAATAGCATAAAAAACCTATTAAATGTTTTTCGTTTAATTTGTCAGTTTGGTTTTTTATGCATTTAAACTTAAACGATCTTTGTGGTATTGTGCAGAAGGTACATCAATAGAATTTCAAATATTTCACATGTACAGGGTGCTAATCAAACTACGCGCATAACGCTAGGCGGGTTGAGTATGGCTTTATTTGAAAAAAAAGTGCGTTCAATCCAATCGCAATAAATATAAAAATAGTATGTGTTTATTGTAATTGGGAATACAGAGAAAAGAGACTACGCCTCAAAATCTTAACGAAAATTGAATTCATGGAATCGAAGCCCCGCCACGAACACCAAACATCTTAAGGCTCCACTTGAAAATACAAAAGGGACGAAAAAGTCAATACAGGGCCTTTATTCCGCAACTCAACACCAGGGTAAGTGAGTTATTGATCGCAGTTAATAATAGCAGAGTTATTTAAATAAGGTCATGCATATGATAGATATGATTGTAACCCGTTGTGTACCATAATAATAATAAATAAAAAAAAAATAAATAAATCCCCACACAAACACACCAACTGTGGCCCCAAAGTAAACAGAGCTTATGTTATGGATGACCATACAGCGAACTGGGGGGACTACCCAGAATAAACAAACATATATAAATACAATGCACCATGACCCGAGAACAACATCTGTGTTCATCACACAAAAAGTATGACAACAATGATTTTTTTTTTGACAAAAACACTTATATTTACTAGCGCCATTGCTAAATTAACAAACTCTAAAAGTACTTAACCAATTTTAATAACTATTTGACCATAATAGACCTACTTTATTCAGGAGCAACATAGGCTATTCTGTCCCAAAATTCCCAGGGGGAAAAGAGCTACGGTTGAACCGCGTAAAACCGCGCGGATAAACTTTTGAGACAAGTATTGTATGTAAAATTTTCTAATTATTGTATTACTCACTTATTTTTTTTTAATTTACTATTATAATTATAAATATTTTTGGTCGAGCGGTGTACTGAAAAGTAGCCTTGTAGCGTAGTTTCAATAAAACACAAAATTCTCTCCTGTGTTTATTTTTCGGTAAAATTTAAAATATACAAAGATGCCTGTAAATACAAACAGAAAAATATAAACAAAATTGAAATAAAAAATAGTCACACAAAATAGAACAGAAATATTAATACAATTAAATTTGCTCTGAAAAGAAAAAATAACAATAAAATAAATTTTAATGAATGAGAATCCTTACCAACAATTTTGGCTACGCACACTCGTGAACGTAAAAAATAAATATAGGTTTCTTAAAAAGAACTTTGATTATCGATAATAAAATATCTTAACTATATAATTTTGAATGATAAACTCGGAAAAAATAATAAATAAATAGATTCAAGTTGCTTTGATGGATAATATTTCGTGACTGACTTGCCAAATCAAAACATTGCCGTTCTCCGACACTACGTAATTCCTAGTTTAAAATTACGTCGGGAACGATAAAAAAATAAAATTTACTGACAAAAAGAGGTCGAAATAGACAACCGTCACAATACCCCGGGGGCCGGGAAAAAAAAAATCTGAAAGATTTTTTTTAGTAAAATTTCAAATTCAAACCAAATCAAAATAAACCGTATATACATATCGAATTTTAATATTTAATCTGCTAAATGAAAGAACAATCAAAAAAAATAATAATTAAAAGCAAAATGAAAATTAATATTAACATCCTATAGAAGAATTTTTTTTTGAAAAAAAAACATCCTGTATATATGAAAAAATAATATTGATATATTGCATATCAACAAGTTATTTAATAGAAAAAGAAAACAAAACAGACGAGAGAGAGAAAAAAAAAATCCTAAATAATTATCTTAAATTACATGGTTCATGAATGATAAAATTTTAAACATGTTCCTGGAATATACAATGTTAATATACATCGTTCAACTCCATCAACGTACATTATAATTACAACATACATTCTCTTTCATACTAGTCTTATTCCAACTACTGGAAATAAAACATCATGCAGTTAGAGTTGCTTATGAGGAATCGTATCCTAAATAAGTCAACTCAACAGAGTTGAACGCAACGGCAAAAGGCTTTAATAGTTGCCATCCGCTGAAAATATTAATAGCTTATGGCTTCTTTAACGTGTCGCTAACTCCCGCACGGTGATTACTATATACAAGTTTCAGTTAAAGACTGAAATAAATATGCCGGAAAGAAAAGAAAATCATAGCCAGTCGTGAAACATTGACTTTTAAATAAAATCCAAGGGTCTTTTGTGAAGTAATTAAAATATTTATGTAATAAACATATGAAAATAATTCTCACGGGAAAGTGATTCAAGCGTATAAATAATACACATAGGTATGGTTTAGTTTAACGAGTTACCATAATAAACGCTCGTGCAGAAGGCTTAATTTTACAAGTTGCAAACCGCTTGAAAAAAATTGAGAAAAAGAAAAAAAATTGATAACATTTAACAAATTATACTATAAAGTATAATACAGATATTGAAAATAAGAGTTTACACTCCTAGAATTGCAAATATTAAATAAATTACACAATAAGTTAACCTAATACTACGATGATGATAATTAATTATAAGTTTTGACCAACGTCAATGTTAATGGTATAGCCAAACGATAATGAGGTGCATAGAAAAAAAATAAGACAAAAAGAATCGGCTTATGCTCGCCGTGAGATAATTAGCTTTTCTCTCTCTCAAAAAAAAATGTTAAAGTGAAATAAATTTGTTAATAGTCGTTATGCAGAAAAGAGCCTTAAAAATATACGTATTTTCAAGTGATGAAAATGAATAGAAAATGTTATTTAAATAGTGAAATTACTGGGTTATAGAATGTTGTGTCTTCAGAAAATTTCTTCAAGGATATTATAACGAAAGAAACTAAAGAAACTTAAATGTCTGAATAATTTAGCAGTATTTTGATATATTATAGTAGATATATTATAGTAGATACATATATAAATATATTATAGTGAATGTTAATGATTGAAAATGGTAACAAATAAAGTTTTATGCCTGACCTCAATAATAATTATAAAAAAATTATTTTTAATGTTGCAATTCTTCTGTTCCTTTTGTTCCTTCTGTTCCTTCTGTTGCAATTTCTCCTCTCATCTCAATAAGCTACGTTTGAATATTCGGGCGCCAGTATGTAGCGTAGTTTCAATAAAACACAAAATTCTCTCCTGTGTTTATTTTTCGGTAAAATTTAAAATATACAAAGATGCCTGTAAATACAAACAGAAAAATATAAACAAAATTGAAATAAAAAATAGTCACACAAAATAGAACAGAAATATTAATACAATTAAATTTGCTCTGAAAAGAAAAAATAACAATAAAATAAATTTTAATGAATGAGAATCCTTACCAACAATTTTGGCTACGCACACTCGTGAACGTAAAAAATAAATATAGGTTTCTTAAAAAGAACTTTGATTATCGATAATAAAATATCTTAACTATATAATTTTGAATGATAAACTCGGAAAAAATAATAAATAAATAGATTCAAGTTGCTTTGATGGATAATATTTCGTGACTGACTTGCCAAATCAAAACATTGCCGTTCTCCGACACTACGTAATTCCTAGTTTAAAATTACGTCGGGAACGATAAAAAAATAAAATTTACTGACAAAAAGAGGTCGAAATAGACAACCGTCACAGCCTCGCCTCATATGCCAGAGGTCTTAAGTTCGCGTCCTGTTCAAATGTAAAATTTATGTGATGTACAAAGGTATTTGTCCTTGGGTCATGGTTGTTAATATTTATAAATGTATTTTAATTCTAGTTTCCCCCAGTATCATGGTATAAAACTTAAAATAAACATTTCAAGATGTCTTAAATCAGCATTCAAGTCAAAGCGTATCTATTACAATTATTAATATAATGGACACATCAAACAATTTATAATATGTCAAAAAATATATATATATAGATAATTTTAACCTAAATAGTAACCAATATACTTATAGACTATGAACTAAATTTAAAATAAATAATTACACAAAAATATAAAAGAATACTAGATCTTTGCTCCTCGGCTTTTTATTTGACTTAAGAATTTGTATGGCTTATTTAGCGTATACTTTGCATGGCAAACGTTGTCGTCGGACACCTAAACTAATCTGAAATAAATTTGTTATCTGATGCATATTTTTGAGTACAATTTGTACGAATTGTTAAAAGAGCAAAATGTTATACTTGCTAGGCAATATTTGACGGCGTTTAGGCGGAAGCCATTTAATTAACAATAACATTTTCAATCAATCGGGCAACATGCCCAAACCAGATACGTGTCACTTGACGAGTAGTGCCGCGATGTTGTTTTCTCTGAGGCTTTAAAGCTTAAACATGTTTGTTCATTTCTGCTTTAGATAGATAGCCCGTTGGATAGATATTTGGTTGAGATTAGTTGTTTGTACATAATTTAGTTTAACAACAGAATTTCATTATTTAATAGACAAATCCACTTGAATAGTCTTTTTTTGAAATCTTGGTTCCATATAGGATGCTTCCAATTATTTTTGAGACTATGGGCCTGGGTGCTCATTAAGTCTTGAGTGAAATTCCTAAGCGATGGGTGAGTGAAACCCTTGGCCTTTAGGCTGCAACGTATTTTTACACAACGTTTATAGCAGTTTGCGGTTATCTTCCGTTGGTTTCCATTTAAAACCTAATAAAATGACGTGTTTTCGTAACGTGCTGACACAACCTTTATAATCAATTTCTTGTTAACATTTTGCGTGTAGTATTTTCATAGTCGGAATTTTTTTATTTGTAATGTGAAAGTTGTGTATCGTTTTCCGGATTACTTGTTGATTAAAATCATCTATTATAATCGTAGGCTTCCGATTTGGTTTCTTTTAAGGTGATTTAAAGGTTGGTTCCTGTTCTGAAGAATGACATTTGCTTTCTGATAGTACAATGATATCCTGGTTGATACAGTAACTAACTGAGTAGGAGTCACAATACTGCTCGGATTGCTATTGCATTCATTTACGAAATATTTTATACAAATTATACTAAACGTCTTTGGCTTGGAAAGCTTGGAAAGTCAAAGGCTTACTTCGACCATGTTTCAACAACGGAACCAATTTTAATTAACGACTTTACAATAAAACCACTGAACGATAAACATTATAAACCCTAAGAATAAACCACAAATAAAATCAATTTATTCATTTATTAACTAAAACCAAATAGTCAGATCTCACAATAATTAGCAATGTATAAACATTTTTTTATTTATATAATTATTATTTATTTGACATTCACCATTGACTTTTGATTGTCAATATATTTTATTCTTCAAAATGTAACAAACCTCTTTTTTCCGACCGTACAAGGAAATTTAAACTTCAAGTTTGGAATTCCTGCAAATATACAAATACTACTACAAATGCAAAAACGTCTCGAACGTAATTGACCTGTACGAGTATTAATGTTTTACTAGTATAAACTGTTTTGAAGCAATTAAATACAACGACAGCGAGTAAGAGGTGGCATCGGTTTCCTCTATACGTTTCTAAATGTTCTAAATGTAAAAAAATAAAAATTTATTTCCAGAGGTGTAGATCCAGCAATCAAACCACAAGTCCTTTCACGGAGTCATAAAAAGACAAGAACAAAAACAAACGAAGCAGAATCCCTTACTTAGGTACATATAAATAGGGCACCAATGGAGAATTTATACCTCAGCGTGATATTAAGTGCCTCTATAAAATTTTATCGAGTATTCTGCTGCCAACACTGTCCTTATACTCCGTTAGTTTTCTGTTTTCTGAGTTAGCAAGGCTAGACGGTTTTGTACTTAATAGTTTTTAATATTTTCAAAATCTTCTCAGGAAAAAGAATAGAAAAATATAATATAATCTTGAAAGTTTTTATGGCGTTATTGCGAAAACGGTTCAGATTCCAGAAACAATGAAATATACCTATGCATTTTCACTCCCTTATGTAATATTTTAAACTTTTTAAGTTAAACGAAAACAAACCTTCCATTACTGTAAGTACGTGCTGTATTTAATAGCTTCGTAGTCTCTGTAAAAGGGACGTTTAAAAAATAATAGCTATTTACTTACATGATGGTATTATAACGTTTTCAGTATTGTTATCAATACGAAATATCAAAGCTTTTATCGGGTTTCATTTTAAGTGTAGTTTTATACTTCTGTACAAATAAAGAAACATTTTGATGCAGTTTCACTTGAAACGGTAGCGTCATAGTGGGCGTATTTAATGCGAATACGAGTCAATACTAATGGTTTTATATAACCTAATATATTGGATTTACGATAAATTTCAACATACTCTCTCAATACAAACTGTAAATCCGTAGTTCTGTAATAAGCACAGGCAATAAAATGAACCTGTATTATTAATGAAAAGTATATTTTTAAATTGCAAAAAAACAATTTCTTTGTTCTTGGGTATATGCTTACAATTATTTAATTGAATACAATGTGCAATTAAAAGCAAGGAGCGGGCTGCATACGACTGAATGGCATTGATATTTTTGAGAGACGCCAATGTATCTCAGTAGAAGTCTTTCGGAAAACAGAAAATATACTTTTTATCAAACGTTGGTTTTCAATACTATATCTTAGTTTACATATAGGTGCTGAGAAAAAACAGGGGGCTAATGAGCTCGAATCGTACCCTTAATATTATAGTAGTCGTAGCCGAGTGGCTAAAATGAATTTTAAACGAAAGTTTAACTTAATTTTTTTTTCTTTTTTCATATTTATACTTACAATCCAATCTTAAACAGTTATTGTTAAAGACATTTAAAATTCCATTGAGAATGCATAGATAGGACACTGACATTACCAGAGATGGATGAAAAATAGCCGGTAAGGTATCAATCGATTTTGTATTAAATATCTTCTCAAACCAGTACTGACAACTATCATTAGTTAGTAACTTTGACACCTAATCTGTAAATTACGATACATAATTGAAAACAGCCGTAAGAAATCGAGAATCGCTGGTTTGATTCATGGTTAATAATAGACCAAATAAAAAAAAACTTGTCTAACTCTGCACAAAAACTCATCTCATCTGAAGATAGTATTTTGAAGGTTCTAACGGTTGTTACAGAAATTGTAATAAAACTATATAGATGTATAGTTATTTTATATTGTATAACTATATTTTATACACCATAAAATAAACTGTTGTTTGCAGAAAGAATCATTTATTTATAAATATTACTTTATTGGACATAATCCTTACTTTTTTATTGGTAATTTTGGACATGACATTTTCCATCTCGCCTGATGTAAATCGATGATGAAGTTGAGGAAGATTCCAGGACTATACGGTAAAGAATTATTTTGTTATTTTTATTATTAATATTTTTTGCTTTAGTATTTTTTGCTTAGTAAGAATAATTTCTATTATATTAATTTTGTGTTTAAAATTAGGTTTCTTTCTCCCCAAGTAAAATGATTTCAGAGAATGAAATGAAACTGCCAGAAGGCAGACTCAAAGTACCAGGAGTGTATAAATGGGGAGAAAATCCGATAACATAGGGACGCCTATGTACTTTTGCTGCTTATTGTGTTTCAAAACGCCTCTTTCTATACGTCTTATTGTTGCGGGATCTTTTTCAAATACCTAAGTGAGACGATTATTATAACACTGATGTTAAGCCCGTGTGAGTGTGAAACACTGTTTCTGTAATTGAAATTTTAGGCTGTAAAGTTATTTAATAAGGTAAAAAATTAAGAACAATATTGAATCCTAATTTATGCAGATTTTATAGACATAAACTCGAAAGCGTTGTCTCTTTTACTCCCACATACAAAATCATACCACATCTCGCTCTTCGACTTTGTTGAAACGAATAGCCATGTCAATTTTAAAACGTCATTTTAAATAGAAAAATTAAATAAAAAATAAGATAGTTATAAAAAAATAGTACTTACGCATGAAAAAAACGTTTATTCTATCTTTAACAGTAACAGTGTAATTAGTACTCTATCTAAACACACAAGAAGGCATTGTACGGTACTAAAAACACAGAATAGGGAATAAGGATAAGTCATGACACTGGGTTGCACAAGACTGAGTCAAAAGGCCGGCAAATGCCCTGCATTTGCGTTCCCATTTTTGAGAGCGGATAAAATGTTTATATGTAATCACTGACTACGAACGTGTCCGGGCGAGTCGAACCACTCTTGAGCTCACGCACACATATTTACCTTGTTTGTACACATGGTCGTTTGGTTACTACAAGTAAAGCAGACATCGCTTCGTGAGTAAACAGTACTCGTGTACAATTGACAAACATTCACCTCCGAATGGCCACTATCCTTCTGTAGTATAAACGTTTATATGTATTCTGTGACTGTACTGTGTCAGGTTTATTCCCACATTCTTAATGCGCGGTTTACATGTATTAAGTAGTTAAGTTGGTAACTAAATTTTGACAAAATTTTAAGTTACTGCATGTCACTTGTGAGTCCAAACGGATTAAGTAGTTAAGTTCATAAGTTCAATGAAGATGAGCAGTGATGAATCTCAAGGAATTCGTCAATCCTGTAAATATATGGTAAATGTGATTCTGGACAAATTCAGAGAAGAATTTTATTCGGAAATTAAAATCTTTACAAGAATATGTTTTTTTCTAAATTTTTATTCTACAAGCGTATCTGTTTTAAATATTGTTCAACAAATTTAAAAAAAAAAAGAGTAGATACGAAATAAACACGAGCTCTTGCCGCCACCAGCTTTGTCAACTTATGCACTTAACTAAAAAATCACGTCCAAACGTGTTAATTGAGAAGCCCCGCCCACCCAATTATACGAAAAATAGAACGAATCCTAATCTACTTAATCACTTGCGTACTAAATTTTAAGTTACCACTTGTCACTTAACTGACTGTTAAAATTTATTTTAAAATTTTGAAATTTAGTTACCAACTTAACCACTTAACGCGTGTAAACCGGCTATAACAGTAATTTAAGCTTGTTCTAGTATCGATTGGAAGCAAATTGGAAACCTACGTTTCGTGTTTCCAAAGAGTCTCTGCTGGAGCGATTCAACAAACCTCCGATGTTCCAACTACGATTGTCAAACTTAGTGTAAGTGTAGCAAGTCGTATATTACGAGTGATATACTCGTATATAAGAATTTGTAAAACTTTATTGATGATACGCCAATATAAATCAAAAGTGCCTAGGGATCAAGAAAATTTTTTGCAAAAAAACCAATACTTTTTTCTTTAGTTCCTATGTTTAAATTCAAAACTATATTTCTTGAAAATTAAGGAAATTGGCTGTTGACCAACAGCTTTTGACACAATCTACGTCTCAGGTAAGCGGTAGAAGCAATGAATTAGTTCTAATCATATAACAATGCCTAGTTACATTGAATGTTAACCCCGAATACTAAATAGTTACAAACATTTTCTTATCGTTTCATTTCAAACTTGGTTTAATTTTTCAGTTAGAATAATTAAAGTTTTGGTTATAAGAACCACATAAATTTAAATATCATGAGAATCAGGGCAATGTTGAGATTTATAAGAAATCAGTGTATTCTCTCTACAAATCCAACACAAGAACTCAATGTTACGCAACAAGATACCATGTCAACCATGTAGGTAAATATTCCATTTACACCTGCCTGTTAAGAGGAGTTAGATCTGAGAGAAACGATTTATCTATTAGAGGATCTGAGATAGGAAGTTGGCATTGTGCCCGGGACTCAAGCTGTAGCGTGACTAAACGGGAGCTGTCTGCGGACCCAGTTTATTGTAAAGTTGATAAAGTTTTCACATTTCTTGGTGAATCGGAAACTCAGTATTTTAGGTCGCATTATGGAGTAGTAAATAAACATTTTGCAGTTTCTTTATAGTTGGTTTAAGTTAAGTGGGAAAGTGTCTTGAGTTTAAAAAAAAACATTATAATCACATGTCACAGTGCTGATTTTTGTTTGCAACAATTTTTCGCTTAATACTTAGCTTAGCAGGCGCGCTATAAAATTACGTATTTTTGCAAAATCTGTGGTGTCAAGTAATATAATCTAGATTGTGGTGGTAATCAAGCAGTTTGCACATGTTCTTGAAGTATCAAACAATCTAGTCACTTTTATATTGTTTACAATTGTAACACATTATGTTGATACTCTGGTATATATATGTGCGTGGCGGTAAAATAAATAAATAAAATATATTCCATAAATCTAGAGAATATATTGTTTGATTTAGATTTATTTACTTGCTGTATGATAATTAATATATTACAGTTATAATTTAATAAGTGTAAAAATATATGGTAGGTCCCTGTATATGTTGATTAGAAAATAAACATTGTTGAGGGGAAAAATTTGAATCCAAAATAAAGTTATTGTTTCCTCAAAAAACAATTAATAGTTTCCGCATTGATAATTACTTTTAATAGATACACAGTTTGTGAACTAACTAAAGGCAATCCTTTTAACCAGGCCGCGTATAAGCTGGAATGTATCCCAAGTAATTGTAACTTTGAGCAGGTACTTGAATCATTATGAACAATTGTAAGATTGTCCTTGAATGGCATTTAAATGTTAAAAACCTAGATGAAGGTTAGTGGGGCCAAACCAAGGCTCGAATTTTTAACAGGGCTTTTTTTTATTAAAAAATATTATCATGAGGCATTTTGAAAGGTTGGTATCCTTTGAAAACTTAAAAATCTAAATGTCAGATCATTTGGTCTGGATTAAAAGTCAACCAGGTGCTCTTAAAATCATTTTCAAAAAAATCTAAATATATTCTTGTTGGGAGCGTAATTTAGGCACTTAGTAGTGAATAATCCCAAAAAGCTAGTTTGGTAGGAAATCGTACCTGCCCGGTCATCGAAACTAATTTCATGATTGCGAGTAAACAACGCTAGAGTGAGCGTATATCAACTGCTCCACGCAAATGCTTAGTAATTTTTGAGAAAAAAGATCTACAAGAAAAACTTACGCTTATACATACTTAACGTATATATGTTATAATAAAAGTTAATTATGCAATGAAAAAATGTGCCTTAATTTGTATGTAAAATATGAAGAAACTTTTTACTGACCCCTAATAAGAAAAATTCAGTATCAACTGCCCAATGCGACAGGGACTTATGAAGTTTTGCTGCTTTAAACTTACAATTAGTTAGACTAAGAACTGCTATATAAATCACTGATTAAAATTCAATTTTATTCAATTATAAATGGAATTATTCAGTTAAATTTTTACAATCAACCATATGTAAATAAAATCCAAATGAAAAAAGAAAGTTAATCGACAGAATATAACATTTACGAGTCATTATTACATAAGTTAATTAATTCAAATCAGTAGTTAGGAAAATAATCTGACATAAAAACAATAAAATGTCCAAAATGATCATCAAAATTCTTTCCATGGCGTGAATGGAGAATCTGAAAAGAATTTTTGAAATTAAATTACAGATCGAAGCTAAATTTGATAGAGATTTTCAATATTCAATGAACAAAAATCTTTCATCGTGCACGATCAACACGTTTCAGGAACCAGACGTTTCAATTATTTATATTTGAGTGATTTTGTTTTCGCATTTCATTTGCTTTTTATATTTAAATAATAAACTAGATTATTCGTAAAAAAGTTGAATAATGAAGTATGAAAAATCGGTATTTTAAAAACATTGTTGAAAGGTGACTGTAGGGGATGTTAAGATACATATCTAGTAGTAAACAGGTGCAATAGATGTACTATACTAGTCCCAAAGACTCGTGGCAGACGCGGTCATAAAACTTGTAAATAGGACAGCGCACATCATTATCTCGCTCGCACTTACACTGTTTATGGGTGACGTCACAACGATTTAGAGATGCGCTTTGTTTGGTTTAGAGTGTATGTCGATAGTATTAGGTTTTTAGTGAAGCATTTAATGTAAAGAAAATATATGTATTATTTTACGTTTATTCGTGTAACAAATTAAAATACAAAAACTGAACAACAAACATATTTAGGTAACCAAAATAAACATTATATTAGAAAGTTCAGAACATTGTTTACTATAACACGACTTTGATGTTCAATATTCCCCTGAATACTGGATATTATGTTATTTGTAACAAACGTCTCCATCTCGAAAGAAATTATCAGTAGAAATGATTGTAAGTATGCAACTTGATGTTATATACGAAAAAAATTACGCTACATTACAGGGTCACCAATTAGACTAAGCAATTGCTAAATACCTTTAATATAATTACAAAATTATCGCTAACTACCTACCGTAAATATAATTACGAATTTATTGCTAATTACCTTCAAAATATAATATTTAACAGTATAACAATTATTAGTTATGATCATTAGTTAGTGATTATAAAATTTGTCGACAGTATTTTTTTTTCACTTTAACAAAAGTGATTTATTACCTTGTCTGCCGGCTTTTAAAGAAAATTTACATCGGGAGTACATTGTAGAGAAACCAAACTGAACACATACGTAAAAGTGTTCTTAATTGTGTGACTATGACTCGTTTTTTTTTTTTTGTTCCCCTCCGCGGGAAGGGCAGGAGGATAAAATACCCTGACGCATACTCTGGCGCGATTCCAAAGTTATGTGGGACTCGTCCCGACGCCTACCAGGACCATACCCACTAAAAACCCCCTGTCGGCTCGTGCATTTTTGCCACGCCAGCCTTCATCTGAGCGACGGCCAATTGGAGAAAGAGGCCGCGCTAGCGGGGCCCAGAAGGGGACACCCGCTGGGATTACATAGCACTGAAGGTGCTCAAAGCACTGAAGGTTAATACATAGCACTGAAGGTGCTCAAAATGAAAATCAATAATTAAAACAAAAATGAAAAATTGCAAAATAAAATTGAATTGATTTACGTTAGAATTAGAATTTACGTTAGAATTAGAATTTGCGGCCAGAAGGGCTTCGAGATCGGCGGACAGTCTGGTGGATGAGTACGCTTGCGCATTCCTAGGCCTAGCGACTTTGAACTTCGAATCTAAGACAGGAGTAGTATATGAGACTGAATCACGAACTAGAGGATTGGGATGGGTTTCGGAGCGTTTGAAGAACGCTTCAGAGAGTGTTTTGAGATGTTGTTGTACTGTAGGCAGTTCAAGATCTCTATGCAAGTCCGCGTTACGCACGTACCACGGTGCGTTTGTGGCCCTGCGGCAAAAGAGGTTTTGAACTACCTGCAGTTTGTGCAGGAGGGAGGGTTTGGCGTGGGCAAAGATTGGCGAGGCATACGTCATGACGGGTCTAACGCAGACCTTGTAAAGTGTACGTTTGTTTCTGAAAGACATTTTACTTTTTCTACCTAACATGCTATTTAGGCGGCCTAAGTAGTGACGAGCGAGTTTCGAAACTCTTTCGACGTGTGGCTTGAAAGAAAGCGTCGGATCTAATGTGACGCCTAAGTATTTAGTACTGCGCTTCCAGGGGATGGGAATGCCTAGCATTCGAACGTGGGGATCGCCATCGGGACGACGGCGTTTGTGGTCGAAGCGCATCGCAGAACTCTTTTCAGGGTTCACATCGATGCGCCATTTTTGAAACCATACACCAAGGGCGTTTACGGCCTTTTGGAGTCTGGTTACAAGGTGCCGAACACTGTGGCCTTTGGTATAGAGTGCGGTGTCGTCGGCAAAGAGGGCGAGTTCGACGCCTTTCGGTGGGATGGGAATGTCGTTGGTGTACACGGTGTACAGCAGAGGGGCGAGGACTGAGCCTTGAGGGACTCCAGCCTTTATGGGACGAGGCGCAGAAAGCGTGGCTTCGTGTTTAAATCGAAACGTACGGTCTTTGAGAAACGACGCTACTAACCTGACTAGGCGATCCGGTAAGCCTATCTTGTAAAGTTTATAGACGAGACCGCTGTGCCAGACTTTATCGAAAGCCTTGGCTACGTCAAAGAAAACCGCGACTGTTTTATAACGACGCGGATAGAAACCGTCAAGTATATACTCGACGATTCGATGGACTTGCTGAGGGCAGGAGTGTTTAGCGCGAAAGCCGAACTGATGGGGAATGATGAGAGGATCGCCATTCGTTGGAAACAGATGGTTCCGCATTCGAGAGAGTATGACTCTCTTTAGAGAAGTTAAGACATTGCCTTGAGGAGGCTGATGGGTCTGTGATTAGCCGGGACGTTCAGAGGTTTGCCCGGCTTGGGAATGCCTATGACTGTCGCTTCTTTCCAAGCTTTTGGAAAGTAGCTATGGTCGAAGCAGGCATTGAAAATGATAGCTAACAAGGTAAGCATCTGGTGAGGTAGGTGCTTAAGTGCGTGGTTGGAAATTCCATCTGCACCCGGAGCCTTTTTGGACTTTTGATTTCTAATGAGAAGCAAGATTTCGTCATTAGAGACTGTGACAGGGTCGGTGGTGATGGGGAGAGAGTCTCTGCGAAGGACTTCGTCCTTCACCGCCTGGATGTGTGAGGGATCAGCAGGTTGCGTGCTGGGCGAGCATTGTGCGGCAATGCTGTCGGCGAAGCATTCGGCTTTCTCTTCGACTTCAAAGGCAGTAGTGCCGTCGGGACGAGTGAGAGGAGGAACGTGAGAGGCGGTGTCTACGCGTAAGGCTCGGGCCATGCTTTAGTACGCTTGGTGGGACGGAGAGATATTCGCCATGAGATCGTTCATCTGAGCGTCTCGGAGTTCCGCGAGGCAAGACCTAACTTTACGTTGAAGCTGATTCGCAGCTGTTCTATAGGCGGGCCTGGGATATTTCTTGGCTCTCCGGACAGCCGCTTTCTTAGCTTTAATAAGATTGCTAACGGCTAAGGGAAGCGTGGGTTTGCCTTGCTTAGCAACCTTTTCGTTGTAACTGATGGCTGAGTTGATAGCATCAGTGAGAGAATTTGCTAATGAATCAATTTTATCCGGGCTATCTAATTGTTCGGGAGAGATCGCGAGTGGAGAGTTCGGAGCCTCTAAGGCTGAAATTAACGTATTTTTAAAGCCTTTCCAGTTCGTAAAGGTCTTAGGAGATGAGACGTTATCGTTCGGCGGTCCTAGCAGGAGGGAGACAGGGCGATGGTCGATGCCTAGGTCATCGAGCGGTTCGATAGACCTTAGATCAAGATTGATTCGCTTGATAATTGCAAAGTCGAGGATGTCAGGAGAGTAGGTCGGGTTGTTGGGATAGTGAGTGGGAGTGATGGGGGATATGACGTCTAAGTCAAGGGAGTTAGTGATGTCGAGGAGAGCGATACCGCTGGTGTTAGTCGATAGGCACGTCCAGTCAGTATGTTTGGAGTTAAAGTCTCCGAACATAATGACTGAATGGCCGAGGGCGAGAATGGCCTCAAAGTCGCTGCGGATTGGTTTGGTACCACTAGGTATGTAGATTGAAGCTATGATAATGGTCGGATGACCAGTCATAGCCAATCTACACACAGTGGCTTCCATGTTGAGGAGAGGAGGGGTAGGGAGAGGACAGCAATGGAAACCTCTTTTGTAATATATAGCGGTGCCGCCGAAACCGTCGGAGTTGGGCCTATCGTTACGAATAAACGCGTACTTAGGTATAGCGAATCCCCTGGAGCGGTTTGGAGTAAGCCATGTCTCCTGGAGAAGGAATAAGTCAGGTTCTTTGTTCTGAAGGAACAGTTTAATCTCGGGAAGGTTGGTGTTAAGGCTACGAGCGTTAAAAGATACTAGGGATAAGCCCTTGGGTTTAAAACGACTGGACGCGGGATTCGCGGGTCTAGACATTATAATTTACTTATTTACGATTTTATACAAAAATAAAAAAAAATAAAAAAAATTTACAACGAACTTAGGAGCGAGTAATGCTCGGCTAACGCGAATAAACGCTCTTGAGGAGAGCGGGCGGCTCGCAGTTTGCGTGCGAGAACAGAAATTTCCGTAATGTCGACGTTTTGAATGACGTCGAACACGGGTTTCATGTCCTCAGCCAGTGACGACTGAGGTGAAGATGACAAAGCAGGACGCGGCCCTACGGAAGCTACGGGAGCTGGGATGGGTCGGGAAGGTGTAGGCGGGACAGTCGGACGCTGCCTCCAGGACAGAGCCGGAGTAGGCGTCGGCTGAACGGGCTGTGCTTCCGGGGGACCCCGGTTGCGCAGCGGCGGGAAGTTAGCGGGAGTGAGCGGCGGCGCCGGTTTAGGCGCGACCCTCTTGGTGGTGGAGCGCGGAGCGCGCGGGCAGCCCCTGTAGTTAGCTGTGTGACCAGATTGGCCGCACAGCACACAGGCAGGGGGGGAAGTGGATTCGGGAGTGCGAGTGCACTCCTTCGTAAAATGTGGATCCAGGCACTTAACGCACCTGGGGGGAGCTGAGCAGTTAGCCGCTGCGTGGCCGTAGAGCTGGCAGCGGTGGCACTGCCCAGGGTGACCGCGGGGGTTGGGACGCTCAACAGAGATATTTGAGAGTCCGCAAATTGTGCGAGCCTCTCTAAAGATCTCCCTCGAGTTGGGAGTATTCGACAAGATAACTAAAGCTAACGGAAAGCGCCTACCGCGATTAGAGTGCATCTTGTGCACTGCTTCGGCCGGGAAACCCTGGGACTTAAGGTCCTCGAGGATTTCTTCATTCGCGAGCTCGAACGGGACGCCCCATAGTACTGCGCGGATCTTACGCTCCTCCGGGAGGGCGTAGGTGTGATACGCGAAACTACTATGCCTCGCAGATATTCCAGACATTTATACTCCAGATATCAACATGAATACACAAGCACGTATTGAAACGCACGTAAGTTTGGAAGTCAAGAACAATAAGCAAATATTCATTGAGATTATTACATAAATATTTATTTTTATTTTTATTATCAATCACAAGCTTTTTATTTTATTGATATCTTATTCAGAATATATGAAAATAAATATGCATTAAAGGATGGTTGATTTTAATCTACCTTATACTTATTTTTTTATTACAGCAAACTACCCAGTGTTCCATTTTACAATAAATAATATTTACAGCATAAAATAGAAATAACAACGTTTCCAGCACTGCAAACGGTACCCTAAAAGCTTCCATAATCCTTTCAGCAGCACCTTTTATCTTTTTATGCGTTATTGTCCGGGTGTATGTGGGAAAAAGCATACGGTTCCCATAAATATGAGGAGTTCTCATGTGTGCTAGTGAGTGCTTTCTGCTTACTGTGTGATATGCGATGATCATGCACTTTGATGCTGGAATAGCAAATTTTTCATAAAATCTGGTTCAAACAAGTCCTAACAAAGTACATCACAATTAAAAGAAAGAAAAATAAAGAAAGAAGGACATTTATTTCATTGCCACGGAACAAGAAAAATAGAAAATTCAGTTGTCATGTCATATCTCCGCAGCCATGAAATAGGTGCTGCCTCAGCAATCGCTGTAGATCTGGTAGATCTACAACACTGGTTATTATTATTATAATTCGGCGTGTTATGTAATTTTGACGTATATATACCGTTTTTGCTGAAAGAATTAGGTGTACTTCTTGATGACAGATATTTATTAAAAACATTGACATGTAAGTTCAACCGAAAAGAACAACCTATACGGTTGACTGTGAATCAAATTAAAAAGCTTAGTAGCTTTTATCTGTGAGCTTTAACTCACAAAAGATATTATAAAAAACTGATCTCGAAATGGTTATTGAAATAGAATTAGATTTATTTTTATTATGCTTTTAATTTCATCTATCGAAATTGTAACCAAATCTACTAAGCATTTTATATGACTTTTTAATATAGACAGAAACAAAGAAATATATATCTTATGTAGGAATATTTAAAATGGTCCGCGAGCGCTAGATTTAGAAGATTCAAAAATATTAGACTTTTTGGATTTTCCAATACAGTTTGCAGACCTTTTACTTTAGGTTATATACACAATTTTGTATCATCACAGTTACTTGCTTAGGTAGGAAATAAGCTATTAATTGTATTGTTATAATACATCATACGTACGTCATAATAGCGACGTTGATGATGAATTGATGTTCTTGAGCATGTTGTGACATTTCAAGAATCCTATTTAACCTTGCCTGGCCCGTGTTTAACACCTCCTATTAAATAAAAGTAAAATACTATCACAATTTCAAAACGTATGTTACATGTTTCAGATCATCGATATTTATTATACAGCCAAATTCATCGATGGCTTTGTTATTTGTGTTTATTATTGTGATAGATTAGGAAGGATATGACACAAAATGAAATAATAAGCTCCTACATATGTACCTACCAAAACGTAAGACAGTTTAAAATTTTTTTTAGTCATGACCCGGAAATAATCTAGAGCTACCTTGCGAAAACAGTAAACTATGCTTCGTTTTTTAAAGTGTTGTTTTATTTAAAAAATCCAATATTATGTCTCCTTAGTAAACGACCCAGCCGACTCATTATTAGAACAAAAAAATAATATCGTGATACAATATCGAATAAAACTTCCTTGCTTTAATTTCTTCTTTAAGTTGTTTTTACATTTTAGGTCTTTATTGGCTGCTTCTTTTAAAGGCTTCTTTTAGTTTTACCAAATAGTAATACGTTAAGTTATATTTGGAAAACACATTATATCACTGTTTATGTAGTTTGTAGAACTTGTGTATTGAATAAAAAGCAGTTACATGATATCGGTACATCTTTCTCCGAGTTTCTTTTAAGAATGATGATATATGTTTCCAGTTAGGTACGCAAGAAGTCCTCTCTTCGTGAAATATGATTTCAAAATGGCGGAGGTTACCGTTTTTTTGAAGAAGACGTCACATGGTATACTCGTAATTTTGAAATGTATGCTGCTTTGGGGAAAAATATGAATGAATAGTATAGATTTTTTGGAATTTGACGATGACTACTTCCTTCAAGTAATAATTTTTTTACTGATAATTCAATAACAAGATTTATATTTTGGAAAGGGCCGTAACTTTTTTAAAGTTACTTAAAATTTTTACGTTATCGGATTATTTTTCGAAATAAACAATACATTTGTTGTATCTTGACCATAGTTAAATTAAAGTAGGCACTGTATCGCAGATTCTTAAATTTAACAGCGACTGCAAAGTTACTAAGCCCAAGTCTACGCCACAGAGTAACACTGTCCATTCGCAGCTACGGCAAACGTTCTATGAATTGTAAATCATTCTTTCAAATGCCGACAGGTTCATATTTGCCAACTGTCTAACAAGCAAATTAATTAATAATGAAATTGCTCCTGTTACAGGAAATTAAATTGGTTCGTTTGAATATTGAGGTCATCTCAATAAGGTAGGTCCGATCGATGCAGACATGTGTCTGTTATGGGCGCTACCAACACATTTGGCCTGGCATGACTCGGCATTACTGGATGAACGTTCAGAAACTTGCTGTTCGGGTTTTGGTGATATAAGCCGACTTGTACGGACAGGCACTTGCCAAATATGTGTAGTAGCTGGCTTGGTCCGGCATTGCCGTTCAGGAAATACTGCTGAGTCGAACACGTACGTAGCGGCAGTTAAGCTTTTGGCGGGAGATTATGTATACGGGACAGTATGTATTTGAAATGAACTAATAAACATAAAAGTGTTTTTGTAATTCCTACATTATATAATTAAGGAATTTTTAAAATCTAAAATGTCATACAGACTGAAAAGGAAGACTTCAAATCAAAACATATCATTCTTCGATCAAAAATCTTTACTTCGTTAAAAAAGGTGAGTTCATGTTACGATCTTTGATTATACATTTGGTAACACTTCGAAGTTTAAAACGAACGTCACCTTGATAACATTAATCTGAATTATGTATGACTGTCAATGTTCAAACACGGAAAAAAAAGCTTTATTTGTTTCAAACAGATTTTTTAACAGTAAATTTAAACTTACGTAGGTTATATAGTATTTAAATATTAAATCATTCTATCGCATGATAACAAAGAGGTATATGGGAATAAAATAAATTACTAACCAACATGACATTGTATCATAGATAGATCATCTCATATGATTGAAATGAATGATTTGATATATTCTTTAAAGACCACTTTCATAATTTTTATCATAATCGACCTTACTCTAGCATATAAGATTTATATCAAATTCTGAATTCAAATGACCTAATTAGCGAAACGATGACAAGACAGGCAACAGACATAGTGTTTTTGTCTATTTATTTATCTATGCAGTCTCCAGGTAAACTGTATGAAACCGTGCCGTATGTTTTCACATTAATTTTCAATGTAGTTGCCAATGTATAGTCATTTCTGATTTCGAACTGGCAGATAACTGGAAGATTTGCGACCCGCAGACTTGATAACTCTAAGCTTCTATATTCAGCGTCAAGACGCTTATATCAGATTATATCTTGATATTATCTCGATAAAATGAGTTTGAGAGAGATGTTTAAATTAACCATATTTAAATTTAAATAATAACTATTACAGAAGCGGTTCGGGGTAAAATAAGTCATTACATTATTTTGTGTATTATATTAACAAAAATATAAACTAAATGGTCAAAGGGCACCTTTACTAAGCATTCGTTTTTGAAAAAATTAAAATGTGCAAATGTGTAGTTTGCTGCTTAAAATATTAACCGTACTTCAAATAGTTTTCGTAGCAAAATAAAGTTTATAATATTGTCGAACATGTCTAGTCCTTTAAAGATTCTATGGCAATAACACAAATGCAAAGTTGATTGAAATGTAAACATAAAATTTCGTATTGGAACTGTTTTCATTACACTACCCCTTAGTTGGACAATTCATGGTAATGTTGTCAGACAAGTTTACGCCAACGCTCGATGCGATGGAAACTATTTCACCTAAGTGTTATTGCTACTACAAGCCAAACTTGCGAAGTCAAATTGGTTTAATTTTTTTTATTGATTTTGTGTTACAATCTTGAAAATATATTTTAGGTAATTGTTACAAAAGGAAATGTCTCTGAGGTGTGATAGTATATTATTTTTGTACCTACTCGTGTGTTACACTGCTTGTATTATTTTATGTTTAGTTCTAATAAACAAGTCAGAGCGTTGATACGTGTGTTTCACTTAATAAGGATCCCGATCTCCTCACCTCGATAGGAATCAACATTTTAACTACATAGGTAAATTTTATACATATTGTATGAGTTATGTCTAACGAAAATTGCTACATTTATTATTGTATCTTCATTTCACCATATTAAGCAATTACGAAAGTAATATCAGATCATTTTTATGACCACACTCGGTTATATCTAAATTTAGGGCTTGTTAAAAAGTTGATAGATAATATGTACTTTTACGGCACATCGGTATACAATAAATATTCTCGATTTCATATCACATCACCCAGTAAATTCAGTTATTAAGTAAATTAATTGAGGGCTGATATCCATGCATGGAATTTCAGCGTTTGATTTAAAATTACTGTACATTCATTTTTAAATTGTAACAACTTTGCATTTAGGGGAGTTTTGGGATACTTAGTTAATTAAATATTATTTAAATCCGTTTAGTGAAATAAAAGTGGTAATAGAGTTTCTCGTATTAAGATCACTTCTGGGATCGGCGGTACTACAGTCCTTCCTAATAGAAGAAGTTCCTTAATGAAGTTGTGTTGCGTTAAAGGCCAAGAAACAGCCAGTGCGGTTTTTGGAACATAAGCAATCCCTACCGAAGCCCGCCATCGGCAACGCATCATTAGTTGATATAATAATCACACTCAAAAGCTTTGAATAAAACACCTAAGACTTCTTGGGTGCGGGTGCCACTTACTATGTGGCAATGAATGTGGAAGAAATACAAAAGTTGTTTATTGTTCAACTTTTGTCCAGATAATTTTTATAATAGATTTAAAATGGCTGAAATATTGAAGGAAAACAGTTTCTTTATAAAAATCAAGAGGGCGGCTATCGCAGCAGTCAAATTTGGTCGCAACCTTAAATTTATACTTTCACCAAAAGCTTTTTTTCGTGGATATCCCCTAACTCAACTGGGCTATGAGAATACATTTTCGAAAGAAAGTTGTAGGTCATTAAAATGTTACATAAAATTTACATTTCTTTGAGGACGCAAATTTATTTTTGGGACATGTAAGGGGGGTCAGTAGAAGCTTAGCCCCAAGTTTGTGGGGTTGCTACACTTCTCCCGCGGCCGCCATCTTGAAAAAGGGGTGAGAACGCTTTTTTCGTTATATCTGCTAAAGTATTATTCGTACAAAAAATTTGTAAAAACATCATTCGTCACTTTGTCTACAATTTTGTTCATGTACCTTTTTATCGTAAAATAAAAAAAGTTATAAGCAAAAAGTGCAAAAATTTCTCGACCGAGTGGTGTAGTGGTAAGTAGATAGATAGATAAAAACTTTATTTGCCAAAAATGGTAACACATTATTTTTTTCAATTCACTTTTACAGAAAATATATGGACTAAGGACACAATTTAAATGTTGTATATAGTCAAAAGTGACACATTAAAAACATATATATATATATTTCATAATATAAACATTTTAACACATTAAAACAAAAATAGAATTAATGGTAAAAATGAGACAATAGAATGGTTTACATTAAAAGAACCGAAATCCTACAATTCAAATTACAGTGAAATTCGGAAGTGCTATGCTACCAAAAGGCAAAAAGGCTATAGCTCAGCTCTAAGTCGCTTGTAGCGAAACGCTGATTTTCAGTATGTTTGTTTTATATTTTGAGTTATATTTTCATGTTTCAAGTAGCCTTGCCTTATACCCGAAGGTCCCAGATTCGAGTCCTGGCCGGGCCATTGATTTATGTGATGAACACAGATGTTTGTTCTCGGGTCATAGTTGTTTGTATTTATATATTCTGGGTTGCCCCCCAGTTCGCTGTAACACATAAACACAAGCTCTGGTTACTTTGGGGCCATAAAGTTGGTGTGTTTGTCTGGGGAAAAAAAATGAAAATTTCAGCACTCCAATCTCGCAATTTTATTAAACTGAAAATAATATCCACAATTTTCAATACGTCTAGACGTGGCAAAATATGTAGCACAACTAAAATAATAAAATGAGGAAGAAGGAAAAGCTGAACCTTCGAAGGTTACATATAATAATTATAGTCGTAGCAGGCAGATGTTCATTTGTCCTCAAACGGTAACTCGGACCTTTTCTACCTGCTTAAATTCTCGAAAATGTACACTCCTCTTAAAAATTATTGTAAGAAACAATAATTTTTTAAGTTTTATAGAAAAACAGTCAATAATGAAAAAGTAAATTATAGGGACGTAACAAAAATATTTTGAAAATAGGTGTAAAAAAATAACATAAGATGAAGTTACGGTAAGTACGGTACGTAAGGAACAAAATTGTAGACATAACAATTTGCTACAAATTACGTTTTGACAAATTTTTTGTACGATTAATACTTTAGCAGATATAGCGAAAAAAGCGTTTTCACCCCTTTTTTCAACATGGCGCCCGCGGGACAAGGGTGGCAACCCCACAAACTTGGGGTTAAGCTTCTACTGACCCCCCTACATGTCCCAAAAATAAAATTGCGTCCTCAAGGAAATGTCAATTTAGGCCTATAAATTGTAACATTTCAATGGAGTGTTGCTTTATAAAACATTTGTATCCACACTTTATTTTGCTTTTGAATATTGACATCTTAAAATTTTAAGGAATAAAAATTCAAAACAGAAAGTGCATAAATATTTTTTGTATTTCAATAGCTAGCAGTAATCACTTTTTTAACACTTTTAAATTAATTATTAATATATGAAAAGCCTTAGAAAGTATTAAATATGCAAATTTTGTTATTCATTACGCAAAGCTCAAATTATGGCTTTATTGCTGTTCAAAGTTTTAAGATGCGGGGCTCTCCCCATAGACTTTTACCAAAGTATAATTTGTAGTCTATTTCTGCCAAGCAAACAAATGCGACGAGACAAATTGTTCAAGTTATTCCTTTCATTAATCACCCTGTACAGTTAACAATAATTTACCTTGTTGTGGCTTGTACCAGAAACAAATGCATTCATTTGTTGCTGGCCTGCGTGCAAATTTGTACTGTGTGTACAAAGGTACTGCATAGGTTCACAACTCCAAAAACTAATTTCATAAAATTTACGTGAGACATTTTTATTAGGTATTTAATAACGCGGCTTACTCACGGTACACGGTCGGATAGGTCCGACTAGTTTCGGACTCGTCTGGAGTCCATCTTCAGGGGGTGAGTATAGTCGCGGCTACACGCCTCGCCTCGCACTGCGCGCTGCCGCACGCAGCTCGCGCTGGGTGGGCGCAGGAGTGGCCGCTGCGGGCGGCGCGGAGGTGGATGGCAGCGCTGGCGCCGGGGTGGGGGGTGCCGTAGGCAAAAACAGGGTGCAGGCCGAGCTAATGATGTCCGTGGAGAGAGCTGTGTCAGTACTGGCGTGTCCTTGCTGTCCTAGGATTGGCTTTCACGTGGGGGCTAGGGCCCAACCAACATCGCGATTAAAAGTGTCACGCCTGTTAATATTGATCGCTTCGTGTATTTTGCGCCGAACGAGGCTTTTCTCCTGAACTAATAGCCGAGCTTTATCAAAGCGGATGTAATGCGACGGACCAGCGTGTAACATGTGTTCTACGACTGCAGATGTCTTCTCATCCAACTTCTTTACGCTGCGGATATATTCAGAGAGCCTCGTGCTGATGTTTCTGCGTGTCTCTCCAACGTAGCTTTTACCACAATTTCGCATACTCCTGGCCTACCTAGGGGGTCCTTATCTTTTGGTGACCGAAGGAGATGCCGTATTTTTGTTAAGAGACGATAGAACGTCTTGATATCGTACTTACGGCTAAGTATGCGCCCAATCGTTTTTTTTTGTTCACCTCCGCGGGAAGGGCAGGAGGATAAAAATGCTCTGGCGCGATTCCAAAGTTATCTGGGACTCGTCCCGACGCCTACCAGAACCATACCCACTAAAAAACCCCCTGTCGGCTCGTGCATTTTTGCCACTCAGCCGTCATCTGAGCGACGGCCAATTGGAGAAAGAGGCCGCGCTAGCGGGGCCCTTAAGGGGTCACCTGCTGGGATTTACATAGCACTGAAGGTGCTCAAAAATGAAAATAAATAATAAAAACATTAAAAATTGAAAACTAAAATTGCATTAATTCGGGTTTACGTTAGAATTAGAATTTACATTAGAATTAGAATTTGCGGCCTGAAGGGCCTCGAGATCTAAAGTTAATTGCGTACGTTCGCTTGTGTGCGCGTTTGTCGGTCTAGCGACTTTGTATACCGAATCTAAGACAGGAGCAGTATATGAGACTGAATCTCGAACTAGTGGATTGGGATGGGATTCGGCGCGTTTGAAGAACGATTCTGAGAGTGTTTTTCGGTGCTGTTGTACTGTAGGTAGTTCAAGATCTCTGTGCAGGTCCGCGTTGCGCACGTACCAAGGTGCGTTTGTGGCCCTGCAGCAGAAGAGGTTTTGAACTACCTGCAGTTTGTGCAGGACGGAGGGTTTGGCGTGGGCAAAGACTGGTGAGGCATATGGAGACTGGTGGTGAGGATATGACATGACTGGTCTAACGCAGACCTTATAAAGCGTACGTTTTTTTCTGAAGGACATTTTACTTTTACTACCTAACATACTGTAAAGCCGGCCTAGGTAAAAACGTGCGAGTTTCGTTACTCTATCGACGTGAGGGTTGAAAGAAAGCGTCTGGTCTAAGGTGACGCCTAAATATTTAGTACTGAGCTTCCAGGGGATGGGAGTGCCTTGCATTCTCACTCGAAGATTGTCGGCGATACGACTGCGTCTGTAGTCGAAGTAAACCGCAGAGCTCTTCTCTGGGTTCACATCGATACGCCATTTTTGAAACCAAGCACCGAGGGCGTTTACAGCCTTTTGGAGTCTGGTGACGAGACCCGGGACTCTGCGGCCTTTGGTGTGAAGTGCAGTGTCGTCGGCAAAAAGAGCGAGTTCGACGCGTTTCGACGGGATGGGGATATCGTTAGTGTACACGGTGTACAATAGAGGGGCGAGGACTGAGCCTTGAGGGACTCCAGCCTTTATGTGACAGGGCGCGGAAATCTTGCCTTCGTGTTTATAACGAAACGTATGGTCTTTAAGAAACGACGCGATTAATCTAACTAGTCGATCCGGTAAGCCTATTTTGTAGAGTTTATAAACGAGGCCGCTGTGCCAGACTTTATCGAAAGCCTTGGCTATGTCAAAGAAAACTGCGACCGTTTTAAAACGCCGCGGGTAGAAACCTTCGAGTATGTAATCGACGATTCGATGGACTTGCTGAGGGCAGGAGTGCTTAGCGCGAAAGCCGAACTGGTGGGGAATTATGAGAGGATCGCCATCCGTTGGAAACAGATGGTTCTGCATTCGAGAGAGTATGACTCTCTCGAGAAGTTTAGACATTGCCTTGAGGAGGCTGATGGGTCTGTGATTAGCCGGGATATTAAGAGGTTTACCCAGCTTGGGTATGCCTATGACTGTCGCTTCTTTCCAAGCTTTTGGAAAGTAGCTAAGGTCGAAGCAGGCATTGAAAATGATAGCTAACAAGGTAAGCACCTGTTGAGGCAGGTACTTAAGTGCGTGGTTGGAAATACCATCCGCACCCGGAGCCTTTCTGGACTTTTGAGTTTTGATGAGAAGCGAGATTTCATCATTAGAGACTGTGACGGGGTCGGCGGTGATGGGGACGGAGTCTCTACGGAGAACTTCGTCCTCCACCGCTTTGATGTGAGTGGGATTCGCGGGTTGCGTGCTGGGCGAGCATTGAGACGCAACGCTGTCTGCGAAGCATTCGGCTTTCTCTTCGTCTTCAAAGGCGATAGAGCCATCGGGACGAGTGAGAGGAGGGACGTGAGAGGCGGCGTCTACGCGTAAGGCTCGGGCCATACTATAATACGCTTGGTGGGACGGAGAGATATTCGCCATGAGATCGTTCATCTGGGCGTCTCGGAGTTCCGCGAGGCGAGATCTAACTTTGCGTTGTAGCTGATTCGCAGCTGCTCTGTAGGCGGGCGTGGGATATTTCTTGGCTCTCCGGAGAGCCGCGTTCTTAGCTTTAATAAGATTGCTAATGGCTAAGGGAAGCGTGGGTTTGCCTTTCTTAGCAACCTTTTCGTTTGCACTGATGGCTGAGTTGATAGCATCAGTGAGGGAATTTACTAACGAATCTATTTTAACCGGGCTATCTAGTTGATCGGGCGAGATCGCGAGCGGAGAATTTGGGGCCTCTAAGGCAGAAACTAACATATTTTTAAAATCTTTCCAGTTGGTAAAGGTCTTAGGAAAAGTGACGTAAACGTTAGGCGGTCCTAGCACGAGGGAGACGGGGCGGTGGTCAGAACCTAGGTCATCGAGTGGTTCGATAGACCTGAGGTCGAGGTTGATATGCTTGACGATTGCAAAGTCGAGGATGTCAGCAGAGTGGTTCGGGTTGTCGGGATAGTGAGTGGGAGTGATGGGGGAGACGACGTCTAAGTCGAGTGAGTTGGTGATGTCAAGGAGAGCGTTACCGCTTTGGTTGGTTGATAGGCACGTCCAGTCAGTATGTTTGGAGTTAAAGTCTCCGAACATAATGACTGAACGGCCGAGAGCGAGAATGGTCTCAAAGTCGCTGCGGATAGATTTGGTGCCAGAAGGTATGTAGACTGAAGCTATGATGATGGTCGGATGACCAGTCATAGCCAATCTACATACAGTGGCTTCCATGTTGAGGAGAGGAGGGGTAGGGAGAGGACAGCAATGGAATCCTCTTTTGTAGTAGATAGCAGTGCCGCCGAAACCGTCGCAGTTAGTAAACGCAAGTGTAAACGCGTACTTAGGAATAGCGAATCCCCTGGAGCGATTAGGAGTGAGCCTTGTCTCCTGGAGAAGTAAAAGGTCTGGGTCGTTGTTATGAAGGAACAGTTTGAGCTCGGGAAGGTTGTTGCTAAGGCTGCGAACGTTAAAAGATACTAGGGATAAGCCCTTGGGTTTAATACGACTGGACGCGGGATTCGCGGGTCTAGACATTATAATTTACTTATTTACGAATTTATACAAAAATAAAAAATTTATTATGAACTTAAAAGCGAGTGATGCTCGGCTAACGCAAATAAACGCTCTTGAGGAGAGCGGGCGGCTCGCAGTTTGCGTGCGAGTATGGAAATTTCGTTGATGTCTACGTTTTGGATGACGTCGAACACGGTCTTCATGTCCTCAGCCAACGACGACTGAGGTGCAGATGACGGAGCGGGACGCGGCCCTACGGAAGCTACGGGAGCTGGGATGGGTCGGGAAGGTGCAGGCGGGACGGCCGGACGCTACATCCAAGACAGAGCCGGAGTAGGCTGAATGGGCTTTGCTTCCGGGGGACCCCGGTTGCGCAGCGGCGGGAAGTTAGCGGGAGTGAGCGGCGGCGCCGGTACAGGTGCGACCCTCTTGGCGGTGGAGCGCGGAGCGCGCGGGCAACCACTGTAGTTAGCTGTGTGGCCGGACTGGCCGCACAGCACACAGGCAGGGGGGGAAGTGGATTCGGGAGTGCGAGTGCACTCCTTAGTGATATGAGGATCCAGGCACTTAACGCACCTGGGGGGAGCTGAACAGTTAGCCGCTGCGTGGCCATATAGCTGGCAGCGGTGGCACTGCCCAGGGTGACCGCGGGGGTTGGGACGCTCGACGGAGATGTATACATCGTCGACTTAACGCCACCAATGTCGCGGTTTTACCGGTGTTGTATTCAGCGCTTTTTCTTCAAACGCCTCCATGAATATATTAGCCACAACAGGCGCTATAGGTGAACCCATAGCCACACCGTCCAGCTGCAGATAGTAACCACCCCGCCAGACAAAGTAGCCACTGGTTAGACAAAACTCAATCAACTCCATATACTCAGTGGGTAAGTCGTTTTTAATTAGCAGAATTTGTATTATATTAATAGTGTCCGCCACTGGCACATTGGTGAAGAGAGAGGTAACGTCAAAACTCACCATCAGCTCGTCCTCTCGGAGTATCAAGCCATCTAGCAGCTGTACAAAGTGAGTGGAGTCCCTCACAAAGCTGGATGTCTTTCTCGTCAGTGGTTGCAAGACATTTGCCATATAACGTGACGCTTTGTAAGTAGGAGAGTCTATCTGGCTCACAATAGGGCGTAGGGGCCAATCGCGTTTGTGTGTCTTCGGAAGCCCATATATTTTAAGTGGCGTTGGATTTAGGGGACGCATCTGTTGTTTAATATTACTTGTTGACAGTTTAGATAAAATTTTATTTAGTTTATTTGTCACACGTAGGGTTGGGTTGTATGGCACTTGTTTATAAAACTCAGGATCGTTTATAAGTTGTAGCCGTGACTACACTCACCCCCTGAAGACGGACTCCAGACGAGTCCGAAACTAGTCAGACCTATACGACCGTGTACCGTGAGTAAGCCGCGTTATTAAATACCTAACTCCAAAAACGTTTTAATAACAATCTTGAAATACTAAAGTGGGAGTTATTTCAGGTAAATGTAGCAGACGACAAGTTCTTAAATTGCAAAAGACAAATTACCCTAGAGTGTAGTTACTTTGACATTTTAATAGGACCTTTAATTAAATATCTACTGGTATTTCAAATCTATCTAATATTGCAAGTTTTTAAAGGCATTTTTCAAAACCCTTTATTAAACCCATATTTTATATAACCCATATTTTATATAATCCATATTTCAGAACTTGCATGTAGACTTTGTTCTACAGCGTTCTCGGTCACTGACTCATGTGCATTCAGCTAGGGTAGTATATTTTGGTTATTTACATCATCCTTCTGTGGATAAAAGACATTAAATAAATGCCGCAGGCGTCGAAACAATCGTCACTCTGCAGAAAAGGGCTACTCGTGGAATACAATAGAATATATAAATAAGGATAAGAAATAAATTACAACTAAGAAAAATAACTATGATAATGATTACTCTATAGAGATCGGAACAACCATAAGTTAGTCCAGAATTATCTCTGGCTAATAGTAACAAATCATTTATCGCTATGTCAATACGTTGTGTATAAACTCAAAATCTGTTCAATCCTTGCCCTTCAGTTTAAAAAAAAACTATCAATAAAACTTTATATCAAAAAGCTTTTTAAAAATCGATTGATTTCTTCACAGGATGTTACGGTTTTTGTACCTGGCAATTAAAATATAGATTCTGTGTAAACAGCGTTGCTCCCGCATGACATCAACAGACACAGCTAGCTGTCTTGTGTGTGTCTCTTTCATGTCGTAGTCAAATTTTAGACCTAAATATCTATTTCATGTAATTAAACATTTTGACAAAAGAGTGTCGAAAGGTCTTTTTTCGTCGGCTTTTTTTTTCTCAAGTCTATCTGCACTACTTCTTAAAAACCAAACTTAATGTGTGTTTAATTCAACAAGTATAACATTTTTACTTATGATATTTTGAAATATGAAATTTGAATTTGATGCTGCTTTAAAGTTTGGGTATCCAGTTTGTGTTAAATAAACTGATTCATGCATACTTTTATAACCAAACAAATAATAACACTACAAAGCCGCGACCTCGAATATTCGCCGGACCTCTTCGAAAAACATAATTGCTACAAAAACCCACATCTATTCAACTTTGCCTTTTCTGTCGAGAAAGTTCCTCTGTGTTAATTATTTAAGAAATGTTCTCCTCTTTATTTGTTTCCAGTCTGAAACTTCGCGGCAAGACGAAGTAGAACCAAAATTTGTATAATCTAACTGAACTGGTCTGAAATTTAACACGGTACTAAAATATTAGTTTAATACTTCTCAGGAGAAGAATTCGTAGAAGGTTCATAAATCACTCAACTTCCACTTAAGATTTTAATAACTTTATTTTTGTCTCACAAAAATTACCTACCTTAACTTTAACCGTCAAAAAAACAGTTGTCAAAAAAACCCGGTACGGAAAATTACATCAAACTTAAATTAACTAAACACTGATACCACATATTTAAGTATGCTTAAATTGTATTTTTTTTGTATGCGAGCAATAAAGTGTTTATAATATCATTAGTATCAAGATTTCATATGCTCCAAAAATAACGAGCAATATCCATCTTTACATTTAAGGTAAACTTAAATTTAAAGGATATTTCCTGAAAATATCCATCATGTAATAAGTACTTACCTGGTACAGACAGGGTGTTTGGATTATGCGTGAGCACGGCCTTGCTAGGACATTCAGCAACATTACGCTTTTCATCGTAATTCTTGTAGTAAAGGAGTATGTGAATAACTTCAAAATTAATATAAAATATTGGAGGTAATTTAAAAAAAAAACATTCTGGTAAATTTAAGCTAAAATTGCAACAAAAAAGTTTTTGTATTAATTTTTTTAACACATAAAGATCTACTGCTCTCTTAAAAACCTAATTTTTTTAAGGGATCCACTACTTAGTCAATTCGGATAAAATTAATAATGACAAACAAAATGCTCCTGTGATACTCAAAATAGTTTCTTTTATTTTTTTTAATGGCAAGTCACTCTTACCTCTAACGGCACTTGAAGTAAACTGTCGTTACCCAACTTAATATGTACAAAAACTTTTCTAAATAATCAATATTAATTCTATATCATATGGGTGAAAATGTATAACAATTTCACGCATATGATAATAAGACTTATAGCTGTTTGATGCAGCACCATTTGAAGTTTCTTTAAAAGCCTAATTATTTTCTTGCGATATTAAAAATCTCATATCTTACAGGGCGGAAAGTAAAATACGACCATTTCAATGTTATTCTTTCTCTGGGTAGGTTTACACATTTTTTATTTAGCAGTATTACGATGAAGCTTTGTAGGTAAAGCTTTTGAAGTATCTCTCCTCATTTTACAAAAGGTAACAGAAATGGAAAATATGAAAAAGCGAGTGAACAGATTACGTACATTTTATAGTAATTTCATTTCTATTGGTTGATGGTCACTAAATTAATTATTGCCCCAATCGCCGATCGCAGATAAGCCAGAGCTATGATTACAAGACGTTATTGCCAACTTACCGTTAGGCCGATATTGGATCAACGGATAGCTCCCGGCTACCAGTCACTTTAACATTTCTCTTAATGTAATCTAAATTAAAATACACACATATAAAATACACACGTGTGTCTAGGGATCAAGTAAATTGTTTGCTAATAAAAAATTATCCAATAAATATTGCCCAAATCTAGTCTACCAGAATGACTTTTGTACTTTAATTTCAATGTTTAAATTAAAAAACTTACCCTTATATGTTTTTAAAATTAAGAAATAATGCTGTCTTTGCAAATTGTGGGATAGTAACTGAAAATAACGGCGTCAATCAAATGGCGAAAATGGGTAAAAATTTGAATTTCATCAATTGCTATTGTATAGATAGATAATAAATTAATATTTTTGCACTATTTACACAAATAAAACAACCGCAGCGATTTGGCAGTTCGTCAAAATCCCTTTGAGGAAAGGATCGTCCATGTCGCTCGGCCACGCTGCCCATGATGCGACAGCGTGTCCAGAGGCGGCTTACAACGCTCAGTGTAGTGAACTGCACTTTGCCTAGAGCCAGCTTCCAAGATTCCGATGGCTCTCATCATCTCTTCTCGGGGTAAATGTCGTCGCTCTATATTAGTGATATTTTTAATGGATCCGATGTAGAAATCATAATGATTTTGTAAAAATGACATGGCACAGTTTTATGGAAATGCTAACTGACAGTTTTGTTTACAGATCTCCTTATAATCGAAATTTAAACAAAATTATTTATTTAAACATTCACAAAAAAACAATATAACAAAAACCTCATTTGCAGAAATACTCTAAAACCTACTTAATCTCTAGACACTTTTAATGTTTTAGTGTCTATTAATAAAAAGAAATAATTACTGTTATGAATACAAACTTCGTAGCTCAAAAACTTAAATACTCGATCACTAACATAAAATATATTTTTGAAACCGCTAAAATTATTACCTAGTCTTATTTATAACAGTTTCTTGCTCACAACTATACAAGTCTAAAAGGTACAAACACTGTAGTCTGCAAGACCTGTTCATTTCGGTATTGCCTGAAAAGATACATTAGTTCAAATGTTTTACCTATTTTAATGACTTACAACTACTTGATAATATTTAACATTATAACTTTATGTAAGCCAAATTTATTCGTACAATGCTTTGATATTTGTTAGTTGCCTTCCACGTCAACATGGCTTCAGCATTTATTTAATTCATGAAAATATTTGATTATTTTATTAAATCACGTAGAATATCCACGATGACTATTGTCGGCGATGCTGGCTCGCGTGTGCTGACGGCCCCTATCACAAGAATTTAACAGTAAGAGTAAACAAATATACAAACGCAGAACACACATATTGAAGCAAATAAAAATTGTAACATTAGTTATAAAGATGCGCTTTTTAATTTCGTGAATATTTTAAAAGTTGAAAAAGGCCTATGGCTTACATCGTTCTTTGATCTGGAGCACCTTGATAATGTAAACTTATAATTTAAACTATTACAGGTTTTACATGCATATAACTTTGGGATACCTAATCGTGTAACTAAACGTTAATTTCTTTGGATTTGTTAATTAAGTGTTCCCTAATTAAATACCTCAAATGTTTGTTGTCTTAAGAAAATAATAGGTTAATAACCTCGCACAAATGAGCTGTGCCTCACTAATCTGCGGTTCATATCCTATAGTGGTTGACACGGATTCATATCAACGAAACCCTTAAATTTTTGATGTCTATTTATTTAAATACTGTTAAACTCGTTTCACTGAAGCATCTTTTTTCGACACAGAATGGTTTTTACTGTTTATCAAATAACATAATAAAAATGAGTGTAATGTTAATTAAAAAATGTACGCCAAACTTTTGAAAGTATCTAATGCAACTATGTTACGAAAAGCTCAAATTACCAAAGGCTGCATTACTGCTCAAAGTTTAAGATACGGCTCTCATCAAAGACCTTTATGTTATTTTTATTTGTAAGCAATTCATGCCAAGCAACCAAAGGTGACCATTCCAATTATAGATCAAGTAATTTCTTTCATGAATCACCCTGTGTAGTGATCCTCAAGGATTTCTTTTTGGATGCTTGTACCTGAAACAGGTACAGTCAATTTTAATATGCTTGGGTACGCCACGCTAAAAACACTCCAAACAGGTGAATGTCTTTGTTGTGCGAAGAGAATGATTAAGTATTAATCTTGAAATAACCGTACAAGGAAAACCCACTTTTAGTACAATTAAAATAAGGGTGATTCCAGGAAAATGTAACCAATGACTAGACGCTAACTTAAACAAGACAAATTACCCAAGAGCTTTGTGCCTGCAATATGCCAGTGGGGTTTTTCAAGTTATTTATTGAGGAAGTTGATTTGGTCTATTAAAAGTCTACTGGTATTTTAACTCTATGTTAAGTTTCAAAACCTTGTAATCAGTTGTATCAATGTAGTTTCTAAAAGAAAGAAGAACACACATTTTAATTTTAAATCGATGGTATTAGAAGGTTTATTTCACCATACATGTGTCCCATTTTAAATTTTTAAAACTTAAATGTTTGCTGAGGCGCAGACTGATTGCTTCTATGCTATTATTTGCAAGCGAAGCGCCTCGCTGCTTAGGCGGGTACGGGCCACCGCAAACAGCATCCTGGACATGTTGGCAAATAGGTGGGATTCCCCATTGTTACGACATTGGATAGGTTTACATGCGAAGGGAAGTAAACCCGGCGCATGTCTAAATTAAATTTTTTTTAATGCCGTACTGCTAAAATTTTAATTACATCAGCAAGTCTGTTAATTATCGTATCTCGGCAGTTCGACAATCGAGTTACTTGAAATGAAATGAAATATTTATTTTTTCTCAACATTGACAATTAGTTGTTCTTATGGACGTCAAATAAAACATGACTCTACCACCAGTTCGGAAAAACCTTCGTGAAGAAGAACTATTTTTTTAAATGTATAAATATATTTGAAGTATATAATAAATAGTACATTACGAGTTAATTCTTGCATTTTTTTTACATTTACTTTACAGAAAGTTTGAGTTTCCTGTCCGTGTTAAAGTATATATAACAAAGTGGCCCACCTGTTCGTGACGTAAGTGCCGATAAATAGTACCTTCAGATTTATTTCTTGCATATTATTTCTCCTTTATTTTAAACATTTTTATTTCTTGTCCCTGTTAAATGAACTGATAAACTTTTAAACTTATGAACACTTTTTACCAAACATAATTGTTTACAACACAAAGAAGCGTATTCAAGGGGTCATATTCAACAGACCTCTTCGAAAAACACAAAAGCTTAGCAAAAACTATTAAACTTCGGCTTTTCTTTCGAGAAAGTTCTTCAGTGTTGTGTATTAAAGAAATTTCCGTCCAATTTATTGGTTTCTAGACTGAAACTTCGCGTCAGGATGAAGTATTATTTCAAAAAATAATATCATTGAAACTGTTCCGGAATTGAATACGGTACTATGAAATTAATATAATATTTCTTTGGAGAAAAATTCGAATAACTTCATTTATTTCATCTATTTTCATAGATGAATGTTATTTAAAATATTATTTAAAAGCTTTTATTATTTTAATGTTTTATTTAAATTACGAACATAATGTATATCTAAGATGCTGCTCGGCTAGCCAAAAAAAATCCAACACGAAAAACTATACGAAGCACCATTGGCAAAACTGCAATTTCCGGAATATTGTGAGGAGGCAAGATCGACCGTATGTTGCCGCATGCGAGTAGGTGTTTAAGACTCAATACCTTGGTCTATATTAATATATCGAGGTGTTATAAAATGGCACTCAAAAGTAGAAACTGGTAGACACATTCTCGCTCCGATCGTCGCCCGGTACGGACGTTCCAAGACCACTCCGATTGATAGGTCCCTTCCCGATATTTTGTGGCGCTCAGTTCACTGACGTCACAGTATAGCGTGTTGGTTCCGTGATACGGTTTTTCTGGGTTTTCCTACTCCCTCCGACCGCTATCGTAGTGATTTTTCTTTGTGACTAAGCCCCTTAGTCTTCAAAGTGCTGTGATGAGTTGTGTTGTTCTTGTGCTGAGTGCAGTGTTGTGCCCAGCGTAAGTAGTCTGGTTTCAGTACAAAGGATACCTAACAGTGACAACGAATTTGTACTGATCCAGTCCTTTTATTTTAATTTTATTTTTTTTTCTTCTATTCTATTTATTTCTCTTCTATCTTCATATTTATTTTTTATCATATCTGTGTGTTTTCATGTGCATTCACCCTCTCGGTCGGTAAAGGTTGACCCTAACGCGGTCACTCTTTACCTGCGCACCCTTTTTTAGGTTTCTAGGTAGCGGCCTTCGGCGAACAACGGTTAGTTTTAAGTTATTTTCCCCAGCCCCCCTACCGCTGGTAGGGAGGTTAGCCGATAGGGTTCGCTAGGTTTATTTGAGGGAACTCTAGGTATCTTTTATTTTCATATTCATATAATTCCCTCCCTAATGGATTTGCAAAGCATTATTAACTTTGCGAAAGCGTTCGCGCAGGCGCTTGCTGCGTCCGGCATCCCCATTCCAGACGAGGTCTTCACGCAGGTCTTATTAGCAATTAACGCGTCCCCGGCCCTTCAGGCCCATACCCCGACCCCTCAGGCCACTATCGTCCAGACCCATCAGGTCTTTAGCTCTCCCGCGTCTTCCGCGCCCTCCGACATGGATTGTGTATCGATTACATCCTCGCGCTCATCTCGTAGGAAGCGTACCGCTCCCGGGAGCGATTCAGAATCCGCCGCTTCCGAAGCTTCGTCGGTCGCCGCCACCTTAACCGGCTCTCCTGAGCCCGCGTTTCAGTTAGTTGCCAAACGCTCTAAGAAGCGTTCGAAGAAAGCCGCGGTGCCTTCAACACCCGCCCCCGCGCCGTTAATGTCACTCGGAGTGACCGCGTCTCCGTCGGACCCATCGAAGCCAGCGTCGCGCTGCGCTCCCGTCCCACCGAAGCCTCAGATCACCTCCGTCCGTCTTCCTCCGCGAAAAAGCGCGCTGGACCGCGGTTTCTAACATGTGCAAGGAGCACAAAATCATTACTTAGAAGCCGCCAACGCTGGCAAATCAATTAAAATTCAGGTTGCGACCATCTACGACTTCCGGTCTTTTAATACACCTACGCCCTCCTGGAGGAGCGCAAGATCCGCACAGTACTACGGGGCGTCCCATTTGAACTCAGCAATGACAACATTCTCGAAGACCTTAAGTCCCAGGGCTTCCCGGCTGAAGCAGTGCACAAGATGCACTCCAACCGCGGTAGGCGTTTTCCACTCGCTTTAGTTATCCTTACCAACATTCCCAACTCGAGGGAGATTTTCAGAGAGGCTCGCACTATCTGCGGACTTTCGAACATCTCCGTCGAGCGTCCCAATCCCCGCGGTCACCCTGGGCAGTGCCACCGCTGCCAGCTCTACGGCCACGCAGCAGCTAACTGCTCAGCTCCCCCCAGGTGCGTTAAGTGCCTGGATCCCCACATTACGAAGGAGTGCACTCGCACTCCCGACTCCACTTCCCCCCCTTCGTAATGTGGCCAGTCCGGCCACACAGCAAACTACAGGGGTTGCCCGCGCGCTCCGCGTACCTCCACTAAGAGGTACGCGCCTAAACCGGCGCCGCAGCTCTCTCCTGCCAACTTCCCACCGCTGCGCAACCGGGGTCCCCCGGAAACAAAGCCCGTGCAGCCGACGCCTACTCCAGCTCTGTCCTGGAGACAGCGTCCGGCCGCTCCACCTGCACCTTCCCGTCCTATCCCAGCTCCCGTAGCTCCCGTAGGCCCGCGTCCCGCTCCGTCGTCTTCACCTCAGTCGTCATTGGCTGAGGACATGAAGACCGTGTTCGACGTCATTCAAAACGTCGACATTAAGGAAATTTCCGTACTCGCACGCAAACTGCGAGCCGCCCGCTCTCCTCAAGAGCGTTTATTTGCGTTAGCCGAGCATCACTTGCTTCTAAGTTCGTCATAAATTTTATTTTTTGTATAAATTCGCAAATAAGCAAATATAATGTCTAGACCCGCAAATCCCGCGTCCGGTCGTATCAAACCCAAGGGCTTATCTCAAGTATCTTTTAACGCTCGTAGTCTCAGTACTAACCTTCCTGAGCTCAAACTGTTCCTTCAGAACAACGAGCCAGACTTATTGCTTCTTCAAGGGACGTGGCTCACTCCAAACCGCACCAGGGGATTCGCTGTTCCCAGTTACGTGTTCATTCGTAACGATAGGCCCGACGGTTACGGCGGCACAGCTATTTATCACAAAAGAGGTTTCCACTGCACTCCTCTCCCTACCCCTCCTCTCCTCAACATGGATGCCACTGTGTGTAGATTGGCTATGACTGGTCATCCGACCGTCATCATAGCTTCAGTCTACATACCTAGTGACATCCATCATACCAGACCTATCCTTAGCGACTTCGAGGCCATTCTCGCCCTCGGCGATTCAGTCATTATGTTCGGAGATTTTAACTCCAAACATACTGACTGGAAGTGCCTATCGACCAACCAAAGCGGTAAACAACTCCTTAAAATCACTCAGCAACTCAACTTAGACGTCATCTCTCCCGTCACTTCCACTCACTATCCCGGCAACCCTAACTACTCTCCTGACTGCTGACCCTCTCGATTTTGCGATCGTCAAACAAATCAACCTCGATCTCAGGTCTATCGAACCGCTCGATGACCTTGGCTCTGATCACCGCCCCGTCTCCCTCGTGCTAGAACCGCCTAACAATCACGTCACTCCTCCTAAGACCTTTACCAACTGGAAAGGTTTTAAAAATACATTAGCTTCAGCCTTAGATGCCCCAAGCTCTCCGCTCGCGATCTCGCCCGACCAATTAGATAGCCCGGACAAAATAGATTCATTAGTCGACTCCCTCACTGATGCTATCAACTCAGCCATCAGTGTTAACGAAAAGGTTGCTAAGGTAAGTATACCCAATCTACCCTTAGCCGTTAGCAATCTTATTAAAGCTAAGAACGCGGCTCTCCGGAGAGCCAAGAAATATCCCACGCCCGCCTATAGATCAGCTGCGAACAAACTAAAACGTAAAGTTAGGTCTTGCCTCGTGGAACTCCGAGACGCTCAGTTTAACGATCTCGTGGAGAATATCTCCCCGTCCCACCAAGCTTACTATAGTATGGCCCGAGCCCTACGCGTAGACGCCGCCTCTCACTTTCCTCCTCTCACTGGTCCCGACGGCACTATTGCCTTTGAAGCCGAAGAGAAAGACGAATGCTTCGCCGACAGCATAGCGGCACAATGTTCGCCCAGCACGCAACCCGCGGATCCCTCCCACATCCAGGCGGTGGAGGACGAAGTTCTCCGTAAAAATCTCTCCCCATCACCGACGACCCCGTCACAGTCTCTAATGATGAAATCTTGCTTGTCAATAGAAGTCCAATGTCCAAAAAGGCTCCGGGTGCGGATGGTATTTCTAACCACGCACTCAAACACCTGCCTCGACAGATTCTTACCTTGTTACCCATCCTCTTCAAGGCCTGCTTCGACCACAGCTACTTTCCAAAAGCTTGGAAAGCAGCGACAGTCGTAGGCATTCCCAAGCCGGGTAAACCTCTAAATATCCCGGCTAATCGCAGACCCATCAGCCTCCTCAAGGCCATGTCTAAACTTCTCGAAAGAGTCATACTCTCTCGAATGCGGAACCATCTGTTTCCAACGGATGGCGATCCCCTCATCATTTCCCACCAGTTCGGCTTCCGCACTAAGCACTTCTGCCCTCAGCAAGTCCATTGAATCGTCGAGTACATACTCGACGGCTTCTATCCGAAACGAAAGAAAACGACCGCAGTTTTCTTTGACGTTGCCAAGGCTTACAACAAAGTCTGGCACAGCGGTCTCATTTATAAACTCTACAAAATAGGCTTACCGGCTCGTCTAGTTAGGATAATCGCGTCGTTTCTCAAAGACCGCACGTTTCGTTTCAAACATGAAGGCACGCTTTCCGCGCCTCATCCATAAAGGCTGGAGTCCCTCAAGGCTCAGTCCTCGCCCCTCTGTTGTACACCGTGTAAACTCACGACATTTCCATTCCGCCGAAAGACTTTGAACTCGCCCTCTTTGCCGACGACACAGCCCTTTACACCAAAGGGTCAGAGTCCCGGGTCTCACCCCCGGACTCCAAAAGGCTGTAGACGCCCTCGGTGCATGGTTTCAAAAATGGCGTATCGATGTGAACCCAGACAAGAGTTCTGCGGTTTATTCGACTGCAAACACCGTAGTGTTGCTGACAACCTGCACGTTCGAATGTTAGGTATTCCCATCCCCTGGAAGCGCACTACCAAATACTTAGGCGTCACCTTAGACCAGACGCTTTCCTTCAAGCAACACGTCGATAGAGTAACTAAACTCGCCCGTTTTTACTAAGGCCGCCTACATAGTATGTTAGGTAGAAAAAGTAAAATGTCGTTCAGAAACAAACGTACGCTTTATAAGGTCTGCGTTACACCAGTCATGACATATGCCTCGCCAGTCTTTGCCCACGCCAAACCCTCCGTCCTGCACAAACTGCATGTAGTTCAAAATCTCTTCTGCCGCAGGGCCACAGAAGCACCGTGGTACGTGCGTAACGCCGACCTGCACAGAGCCGAATTCCATCCCAATCCTCTAGTTCGAGATTCAGTCTCATATACTGCTCCTGTCTTAGAATCGAAATTCAAAATTGCTAGACCGAGAAACGTGCACACGAACGTAGCAACGCAGCTGACGCTAGATCTCTTAGCCCTTCAGGCCGCAACTTCTAATTCTAACGTAAATTCGAATTAATTTAACTTCTTTAATATTTATTTAATTTAACTTTAAATTTTATTTTTCATTTTTAGCTCCTTCAGTGCTATGTAAATCCCAGCGGGTGACCCTTTCTGGGCCCCGCTGGCGCGGTCTCTTTCTCCAAATGGCCGTCGCTCAGATGAAGGCTGAGTGGCAAAAAATTGCACGAGCTGACAGGGGGTTTTTCAGCAGGTAGTGGTTCTGATAGGCGTCGGAACGAGTCCCACATAACCTGGATCACGCGCGCCAGTGTATGTAACAGAGCATTTTTTATCCTCCTACCCTTCACGTGGAGTGGAACAAAAAAAGTTAGTTATTAAGAAAGAAGCTTTTGTTTTATTAAAAACTACAAAATGAAATGAAAGTAAATCACCTTACTTGGGACAAAACGTGTTTAAATAACTTTACTTTACGAATGATTACTTCAAGAAAGTTTTGTATCATTATCATAAAAACAATTTTACATTAAAAAATAAAGCTTAAATTTGAAATGAGACGCTCTATTCTGCAATGGTTTAATTAAGGAAATAATAAGAAAAGAAAACGTTTTTGATTTAAATATGCTTTAAAGACAAAAACACTTGTTTTCGTATTATAATTTCTATTACAAGGCAACAAAATATCCACTTTGCTCCACAGTGTCACAGTTCAGAGCTATGTGGAGAAAAATATCGTAACCGACAAATATTTATAGAGCTGCAAAACTTATTTGAGGCTTTTCTACAAGCTGTAATGGGAGTTCTTGGCCTTATCTGACGTGTATCAAATAAGTATGTGCTCAACTTAGTTTTAATATGAAAGGCACCGTAGATAATTTCACAGTAAACACGTATATTGTAGTCTCTTACTTCATTAATTATAAATCATTAGAAAATCATTGTTTTAATAAGCTAACTTGTGCAATTACGACTGGATCGAGCTGGAGGTTATACCGCGACTTCACGAATGTGCTGAAAAACAACCATCTGAAGTTAAACCTTCAAAACAACATCTTGATTAACGGTCAGTACTCCTTTTGTAACCATTCGACACCTTTAAATCCTAAATATTATCAATGGAAAGTCACTTTACTTGTCAAAACAAACGCAAACAAAAATTAATAAACAAAGCGATCTCATTGAACCATTGAACGAATGAAAAGTTGTCAACCAAAATTGAAACGACAGATTCGAAATATCAATGGAATCTTTTTTATTAATTTTTTATTTCTCTTTAAAGTCTGGCTTGGATATAAAGAAAGTTGAAACAAGCTTCTATCCAAATAGATTTTGTAGATTAGTTAAAATGCCGTTAAAGAGAACTCCTCCGTCGACCCCCAGCCTTTGCGCGCCGACTATCACGCACTCACTTTCTGACCCGAACTTAGCTACGCCTTCTGTAACGGAGAAAGAACAAAGGCATATAACAGATTATATTACTCAACGTAACAAACGCAAGAGAGACGCGCAAGAAGAATCTTTCAACGGATAAATGGATACCTCGAATGTATTAACAATGTTCAATACATTAAAAACTACTATGGAGGAAATCAAGTCTAAAAGTATTAAACTCCAAGAATCCGTCGATTTCACTGCTGCCAAGTATGATGAAATCCTGATCAAGCTGTCTAAATTAGAACATCAAAAGATAGAGGATACAAAGTATATCAAAGTCTTAGAAGAAAAGCTAGACCAATTCGACAAACAATTTAGAAGTACTAGCCTAGAAATTCGCAACATACCAAAGACAAACACGGAAACCAAGTCTGACTTGTTAAAAATAATATCTGACACTTGCGACGTCATAAAGGCTCTTCTTCAAACACATGAGATTAAAGATATTTTCAGAGTTTCCAAGAAGCACCCCAACCAACAGCCGATAATCGTTGATTTTACCTCAGTGGTAACAAAAAAGAGAGTGATAAGTAGCCTTAAAAAGTTCAATAAGAATAACAACACGAAGCTTAACACTGATCATCTGAACATGAAGGTTACTCGGGTCCCAATTTTCATCTCTGAAAATCTAAACAAAAAAAGCAAGAGACTATTTTATCTAGCTCGTGACTTCGCGACTAAACATAAATTTAGATACTGTTGGACATCGAATGGAAAAATATTCTTAAGGAAATCGGAAGGTTCCCCCCATCTCTATGTCAGTGATGAAGATGACCTCAAAAAAATTGAGAAATCCTTATGACTTGCAGTTTGCATCCCGAAATTGTACTTAGTGCTTATAATTATAGTGTTTTACTGTTTAGTTTTAATGTATATTAACGATATTTGTTTCTTTTACACAAACAATTCACATACACATTTGTCTTTTACAAAATTTATACTCACAAACATACTCACTCTTACACTAAATTCGCCTTCATGTTTACACCTCCTACAGATATATAACCTGGTTGAACAAGTAACATTCTGCGCCTGTAAAAGGTTTCTCAGGATATTTTTTTGGATTTGGCTATCCCCGATTAATTATGATCTCGAGTCCCCATCTTACAATCATTCATGACTAATGTTAGCGACGCAACATGAAATGGATTCGGCATAATAGGGACATAGCCATACAAATAATTTTGTAAATAACGCTAGTCCACGCCCTCACTACTTGCGCCCGTCCTCGGATAGGTGGTTATTTTCGAGTGTGACGTAAGCAAGTACTAATAAGATTCTTATAGAAAATTAGGATGTTATAGGAAACTAGGTATAGGTATATTTTGAATTCTATTTTGATAACATTGATTTATGGTTGAATTGATGATGTTTGTGTTTAATTAAGTTCTTAGAGATTTCATTGGTATAATATAAGCATAATATGAGAAGCTTTATGTATGTTTTGGATAGAATTTAGACCTAGGTTATTTGTAAAATACTGATTTGTTCAGATTTGTCATATTTGTAGTAATTTCATGGTTATTTCATATCAGAGTAGGTAGATAATGGCAGATATAAAGTTATTGTATATAGGTTCATATAATACAGTACTCATTTGAAGTAATAAATGACGTAATATGGTTAGATATTTTCTCGTTGAATAACTACGTAATTATATGGTTTATTGTTATGGTTTATTGATATATGTGATACATGTGATGATAATGTGTAAATTGCTTTCTTTTATTGAAATGTAATAATTATTTTCATGGTGTTTTACGTATTTGAAGAGAATAACGAGAAAACCTTTGTTGTTGTATATGTTCCTAATTGGTAGTTATATCTTGTTTGATTATGTTAAAATCTAATTGTAATTAGAATGTTTGCATAATTTGATAATGTAAAATGATAAAATTACGTTTGTAACCGTTTCGCCTTAGGTACAATGTTAGGCTAAGTAAGTAATCTGCCGGCGCAAACGGTATTTTGAGATGGTCTTTGTTCTAGAAAGTTTTTTGTATTTAATTTTATCAAATTGATATTTATGTAAACATATAGGAATCGTTTCGCTCTATTATTTGAATATAATATTGTAATAGTTTTGATTAATAGTTTGAAAGATAATTCGATGTAAAGTTTAGAATCCAAGTAAAACTTAAGTGTAATTAGGTGCAAATTGCACAAACGCGCCAGCCAATCAGAGCGCTGGAATTATTTAGGGCAAAATTTGTATAAAAGGCGCACGCCGAGCTTTGGAAGTCAGTTCGGTGCCTGCAGCGAAGAAAACAACAACTAATAAGAAGAAAGAAACAGTCTAAGAAGAAAAGTTCAGAAGAATCCAACTAGAAGAAAGAAAGTGCTGTTCGGTGAATCCGGAGGCCAGTGAAGACCCAAGAAGACGTAAGCGCTGTTCGGTGTATCCGGAGGCCAGTGAAGAGGTCTGAAGAAAGAAGCTGAACTACAGGAACAATTGCGGTTCATAGGCTTGTTTAAACTTAAGGTTTATTTGTATCCGCAATAAACGTTCATACTTTGAAGACGTGTTGTTTTCACTGCGCTCCAACCTGCACTCGATCAAGTCGGGTGTCACTCCGTGGTTCGTCAGGTCGTGGTGTCTTCGGAGCTTCGAAGGGTACACACTACGGCGGCATCTTCTCCAGCCGGCGCAAAACCCCCGCAACAACTAATATTGACGACTTTGAAAATATATTGCAAGATATAGATCACAACATGCTGCAAGGCCTATGTGTGCGATCCTGAAGATTGCACTAAATATATCAGTAATGTCAACAATTTCAATATTTTTCATATGAACATTCGCAGCATTACTAAAAATATGGATCAAATGCGAGTTCTACTCCAGCGGATTAAAATAAAAAATTATATAATTATTCTCACTGAGTGTTGGCTGAGTAAAGTTAGCAATTTTTCCCAATATAAAAGGTTATGACTGTCATTATTCTAAATCAAATATAAATCAAAACGACGGTGTTGTCCTTTACACAAAAAAAGAACTTAGCTGCTCAATAATGGAACCTAACTTTATTGGTGCCAATTGCCTAATTTGTTCAATAAATCGAGATTTTTCTGTTGTTGCTGTCTACCGATCCCCATCCTTTAAAAATAAAGACAGTTTTACCAACTTCACTGATTCCCTGGACGGCGTCCTGATTTCATTAGCTTCCTTTAAAATAATTGCTCTCGTAGGTGATATTAATATTGATATCAAAGATAACAATACTGATAACTGGGCTGACGACTATCTACTACTTACTGCCTCACACGGACTACTTCCAAAACATCTATTTCCGACCCATGGCAATAACTGCTTAGACCATGTTTTACTAAAAGGTAATGGTTACTCCTTCACCTTAGTAATAGAGTCCGCAGTAACAGATCATAGTCCTACAATTTTGTCATTGTCTTCAAAGATAAATAGAACAAATTCTCTTACTCGATCGATTACTAAGATTGATTTTAAAAGTCTCAAACTTACATTGCAAAGTACCGATTTTGGCCCTGTATATGAATCTGAGAATGTTAATGACGCCAGTAGCAAACTTATAACAATAATAAACCACGCTATTATAAGTAATTCGAAATCGGTCTAAGTTTCAGGGAAAAACAGGATTATAAAACCCTGGATCACACCGGGTTTACTGAGATGTATACGTCACCACGATAAACTGCATAAAACTTACAAAAAATCACCACAAAATGTATGCCTGGAACTGACTTATACTAGATATCGCAACTTTTTCACCACAGTTTTGAAAAAAGTTAAACAAGAATTTGACAGAAACCTTTTAATTAGCGCCAAAAACAACACTAAAAAGACCTGGAAAGCTATAAAAACTATTACCAACATGTCTAAACCCAAAGCCTGCTGTCAACATCTCTTAAATAACACTGACAATCCCACTAAATCTCTCAATGAGCTAAATGACTTTTTTGTAAACATAGGTAGCAAATTGGCCTCAGCAATCCAAAATAAAAATAATCATAATTATAGTGAAAATATGTTTGCCAAACATACTATCTCCCCGGCTAATTCTCTGACTTTGCATGAAGTTTCCGAATCGGAAGTTGAAGTTATTATTAAAAACTTGCGTAGCAACTGTGCTGTTGGTTGGGATGGCATCTCCACTCAGGTAATCCAATTCTGCTACAAATCACTGGTGCGCCCAATAACATTCATTTGTAACTTCTCCATAAGATCTGCGATTTTCCCATTGGCTTTTAAAAAGGCAATAGTCCACCCAGTTTTTAAAAGTGGCAACAAGGAGTCCATTAACAATTATGGACCTATTTCTATTCTAACCTCAATGTCTAAAATATTAGAAAAAATTTTAAACAACTACCTTGTTAAATATCTGGAGTGTCATAATAATAGGTCTTTACCTATGAAACTGCCGTTTTGCCGTACTGGCCATTTCAAATGAAAATATTTTTTTTTGACTGATAATTCTAATTTCAAATTAATTTTATTTGACAAACATGGAATTCTTTTTCTAAAATCTTCATTTGTTTAATAGTTAGTGTTTTGTTTTCAACGCATTCGAACATTTTTCGTCATCATGGATAAGTTGAAAATTCGAGTAATTATGGAGTATGAGTACCGCAACATCAACGACGTTTACGGAGCGAACACTACAAACGAACGCACCACCCGTTATTGGTTTACCCGCTTCCGTTCTCGAAATTTTGACCTGAAAAATGAACCCCGTGGTCGTCCGAAAACTTTGGTCGACAATGACGAATTAAAGGCAATTGTGGAAGCTGATGAAACTCAATCCACGGCTGAATTAGCAGCAGCTTTCGACGTTAGCATCAAAACAATATTGGTCCATTTGCGTCAAATTGGCAAGGTAAAAAAGCTTGACAAATGGGTACCCCACGAACTCAATGACCGCCAGCGCGAAGTACGCGTGGAGACGTGCCTTGCACTGCTCAGCAGGCATACACATGAAGGAATTCTGAACCGCATTGTTACTTGTGACGAGAAATGGATCCTGTTTGACAATCGTAAGCGCTCAGCAAGTTGGTTGGACCCTGGTTCAGCACTCAAACAATGCCCTAAACGAAAACTTACCCCTAGAAAATTGATGTTCACTGTTTGGTGGTCTAACACGGGTGTAATTCATCACAGCTTCTTGCCAAATGGGACAAGCATTACTGCAGATGTGTACTGTGAAGAACTGAACACAATGATGGAGAAGCTCGCACGTCTCCAACCAGCTTTAGTCAATCGTTCGGCTCCACTGCTCCTGCACGACAACGCGCGACCTCATACTGCACAGCAGACGATCTCCAAGCTACAAGAGTTGGGGTTGGAAGTTCTCCGTCATCCGCCGTACTCACTAGACCTTGCGCCTACAGACTTCTACTTTTTCCAGAATTTGGATAACTTCTTGGCGGGAAAAAAATTCAATACCCGAGAGGCAGTACAAAATGCCTTTGAAGAATTTGTTGCCTCCCGTCCAGCTGATTTCTTCAAGAAAGGCATCAATAAGCTACCAATGCGTTGGCAAAGATGCATTGATTGCATGGGTGATTATTTTGATTAATAGAAATAAAAAATATATAAAAAAATTACGCTACATTTATTTCGTGAAAAACGGCAATTTCATAGGTAAAGACCTAATATTTTAGCAAATAATCAGTATGGTTTTCGACACGGAGTCTCAACTGAAGATGCAGTGACTGATTTAGTAGATATAATTACAGAGAAAATAGATTTAAAAAAATGCCTTGGTATCTTCTTGGATCTCAGTAAGGCATTCGATACTGTCTCGGTTCCTATCCTCATTTCCAAACTAGAGCAAACTGGCATTAGGGGTCGGGTACTAGATCTCTTTAGCGATTACTTACAAAATCGTATCCAAATAATCAGAATTGGCTCTTTTTACAGTGATGAGCGAAGACTTTCTTATGGAGTCTCTCAGGGAAGTATTCTAGGCCCCACACTCTTTCTCCTGTACATCAACCAACTTTGTCAGCTGTCCCTTAAGGACTCCAACATCATTGCTTATGCTGATGATACAGTCATTCTGGTTTCTGGGTCAGACTGGGTAAGCGTAAAGCGTAGTGCAGAAGAAGCACTAAACAAGGTTATGATTTGGCTACATTTGAATCTATTAACCCTAAATTTGAATAAAACTACCTTTGTTCCTTTCTCGGTCTCTCTGAGGACGGCAGCCCCTAATAATTTTCACATAATGGCCCATACGTGCTCATTATTGTCATCGGATAAGGTTTGTGATTGTGATTCGATTGCGCGGTTACCAATGGTTAAATATCTGGGTGTACTTTTGGATGAGAGGTTAAACTGGCAATCCCATATTCATGACGAATAAGGAAAACACTTCATGTTTTTAGGGCTCTCAGAAGCTGTGCTGACTTCTCCACAGTGAAATGCGTCTATTATGCACTGTGCTAGTCGATCTTTAGCTACTGCATAGTGGCTTGGGGAGGTGTTAACAAGTCACTGCTGATCAAATAGAGAGGGCCCAGAGAGCGATCCTAAAAGTTATGACTTCGCAACCCAGGCGTTTTCCAACATTTGACCTATACCAGGACACCAAATGCTGACAGTTCGCCAACTATACATACTCAGGGCTATGGTCCGGAAACAGTCTACATTATAACACATGCACTCCGATAATTCATGCTACAACATTTGCAGAGCGTCATTTCCATGTTCTAGGTATTTTTTTATATAATAAACAGAATTCTACGCAACCTGGAAAAACTAAGTAAGTTTCAACTAAAAAAGAAACTCACTTCTTGGTTGTTAACCTTAAGCTACGCGGATACTGAGAAGTTGCTGTCTGTCCCAGGTTTATAGTTCTGCCTACACTACTACACCCACACACATACGTTCACACAAACACACACACAAACACATACGTTCACACAAACACACACACACACACACAATTTTGTTTTTAAATATTTACTTGTTCTTTTTTTTTGTTTTATTAATTTACTTGTTTATTTTTGTTTTTTGTGAATCTAAATTTAACTTTTCTTTTGATCTCCTTATGTCAAGGTATGTTTAGATAAAGAGTCAATTTTTTAATGTGGCGGGAGGGCACTGGCTCCCGAGTCACAGGTCTTCCTATTTCGGGAGTTCAGGGTTTTTTCAAAAATATGTATGCAGAAATTTATGTACCCACCAGATTATTTCCATTTTGTCCTAGATTTAAGTAATTTCTGTAAAATATGCTGACCAATAAACATTATTATTATTATTATTATTATTATATAATGTAAGCACGCAGACAATAATTGTAAACGCAGTGCTTGTACTTGCATTAAAAGTAAGACAATATAATAATAATAAATGTCCGATTAAGCCAGAACTACGTGCAGAAAGACTTAAAGCTCTTTTGTGTTGTCAATTTTTTTTTCTATTACTATCTTTTTCGGCGCGCGGCTCTGAAATATGACATTTTAAAGCAAACTGGATAATATTTATGTGGTCATTGGATTGCCCCGATCGATATAAACAAGGTTTATTGCGCGCCGCGATATCAAAAAAAAAAAACAAGAGACGAACGGAGGTGATACCAAGCCCCATACCCCTTAAAATCGTTTTTCATAACAAATTGTTATTTTCTGAGGTATTTAAAAACAACAATCATTTTCAGCTAAATTACTAGGCAACTAGTAACCCCCGGGAGCTACCTTCGATCCAACATCAACAGAACGGCAGATTGGCAATGCCTTGTAATTATCGCGGTGGCTCATTTGCGATCGACAATTGGAGCAATAATTAATTTAGTGACCAACTACTAATTAACCTAAATAATGTTTTATTAAAAATACCGTGTTGCTGATTAAACATTGTTGAAATGGGCACAAAGTATTAACGTGTGTTTGTAGTTATGATTTGATTTCTCAAAGAATTCTAGCACTTCACATTTCTTTTACATATTATCAAATGAAATATGATACTTCAAATATTTTACCTACAAAAGGTCCATAATAAACCTTAATAAAAAGCCTTTGTTCACCTACCCAGGGTAGGTATAGGTACATGAGTAAAAGTAAAGTGGTCGTTATTATGCTGCGCTGTAAGATGTGAAGTTTTTAATATCGCCCAGAAAAAAATAAGGCTTTCGAAGGTACTTCAAAAGAGGTTACACTGAACAGCTTTTATTATCATGTGGGTGTAATTTTTATGAATGGTATTTCTTTAGGAAAATCTTTGTACAAATTGTAAGTTGGGTAGCCATATAATTTTCTTCTAGAGCAATTAAACTAAAAAGTGACTCATTATTTCCAAAATTTAAAAGATATCATCTGAGTTTCTGTTTGGTATTCTTGCTATCTCTGTATCGCAAAAAAATTGGTTGTTACAAGAGCCTACTATCTGGTTCATGTTTAAAAAATTGCCAGTTAATTCTTAAGTTTTAAGACACATATTTACATGATAGATCATAAGCATAGCAACCCAACAATTTTATAACAGTTCAGCGAGAACGATTTCTAAAATTACCTTCAACATTTCTATGTAGAAAGTAGGCACATATGTACTCTATATATACAAAACATACAATGTAAGCGCAATGTTGAAGAATGTCCCAGCGAAGCCGTGCTCAGGCATAATTCAAACACCATATTTGTACCAGGTTCATATTACAGAACAAAATTTTCACAAAAACTAACCTAAACATTTGTGCAATAAAGATGGGTATTGTTTGATTTTTTTTGGGATTTCGAGATAATTCGAGATAATGATAATATGTGATGTTAACCGTCGGACTGATAGATGGCAGGAATTTAGCGTCTTTTCAGCAGCATTGTACAGGTAGGTATTTCTGAGAAATTTGTTTTTGACATCAATAGTTTTTTGCAAGTTTGTTTAAGATATGCATTAATAAATTGTATTTAGTATAACATTTCGGCCGAGTTCTAAAATAATTTAACAAGGGATGAACAAATGACTTAGGACATTTTTTCTGATGGGAATGTCTTTATACGTTACAGGTTTATGTATCATATCATATATTGTACGGTCTAAGATCATAATAAAAATATAAAGGGTTAAATATGAAGAAATTAATTAAAAATATGATTTTCAGTCAAAATATAAATATGTTACTTTTTAAAAGCACAATTTGACGGCTCGTTAAGACTTAGGAAGAAAACACGTCTTGTTTAATACATATGAGGTGAAAGCTTTTAAATATCAGCAGTTACTGACGGCTCATTTCGCATGCTTTCGGGTTTAGTAAATTTTTAGGAAATATTTCTCGATTTATTTGAAGATTCAATTTACAGGCCGTATTGGTTTGAACATAGATATAAACCGCCTTTTTGTATTTTTTTATATAGTATATAATATATAATATATATATATATATATATATATATATATATAATATATATATATAATAAAGTAATACACTGTTATCAAATAAAGAAAAACAAAGTAGCTGGCATTTTATTTTGTTAAAAATAAGTTTTTTTTTTAATTCTTTTTTTTTTTTTTGAGGGTTTTATCTCGCAGAGATTATGTCACCCTCATAGGAACCACGAACAATTATTAAACAATTCATATAACACGACTTATTTATCTACGCTTTAACGCAATTTTAACTAATTTATACAAAGCTCTGGCTGCATTCGAGGTTGGGGCGGCCAGTATAACATTACACTGACCGATTAAGTGAAGTGATTGGTCACAATTTACAAAACTTACCCTTTCATCCTCGTTCCGGACACATTCCATAATAATGTGAAATACGTCTTCTACAACGTCACACTCACTACAGTTTGGGGATGACACTTTCCCCATTAAAAACGCAAATTGATTTAATGGCATGTGTCCCGAACGAAGTCTGAAGGCTGTAACAATGTCGTTCCTGCCCATGTCATTTCACTTTCCATACATGGTCTGGCTTAAGAGTGATCAACATCTTTCACATAAAATTTTATATTGTCTCGGTAAAACAAGGTACTGGAATGATACTAAGCATTATTTAGTGGAATAATCAAGTTTGATTTTGTAAGCTCAAAATACGTTTAGAATTAAAGACTATTATAAAAGTTAATAATATCTTATTAACTTGTTGCACTACGATTACCTAATCATTAAATTAATAAAAAAATACTATTAATTTTAACAATAACATTATTTTATTCCTAACCTGGGCAGCTGAAAGCCAGGAATGAAATGAAGCATTTAAAGACTTCATTTCACTTTCCATACTAGTCTGGCTTAAGAGTGCCCAACATCTTTCACATAAAATTTTATATTGTCTATGTAAAACAAGGTACTAGAATAATGATACTAAGCATTATTTAGTGGAATAATCAAGTTTGATTTTGTAAGCTCAAAATACGTTTAGAATTAAAGACTATTAAAAAAGTTAAAAATATTTTATTAATTTGTTGCACTACGATTACCTGATCATTAAATTACGAAATAAAAATACTGTTAATTTTAACAATAACATTATTTTATTCCTAACCTGGGCAGCCGAAAGCCAGGAATTAAATGAAGCATTTAAATTGTGTTTTATTCGTAATTTGGTGTAGTACTGAATTTATTTATGAAACAAATATATTAACATATTAACAATAGGGACAAAAACAAATAATGAAATAAGAATTAGAGATAGAATACAACGCCTAAATCACTTTGTACGTAGGGCAAATGGCCAAAGGGTGGCGGAATAGCCGCGTTGGAAAACGCTCGTTGGGATCGCTAAAAATAAACGTTGCGCAAAATATTATATTAATTACTTAGAGAGTTTAACCTGGTGCGACTTATTCAATGAATCTGATACTAATTTAGCTTTTAATGACTTTTTTGACATGTTTTTATTACTATTTAATCAATGCTTTCCAGAACATAAGATAAAAAAAACAAATAGGCTTACAAAACCACGATGGATGTCGAAGGGTTTAAAAATATCTTCGGAAACAAAACGCAAACTTAGATTTAAATATTACAGAACCAAAAAAATACAGGATAAAGAAATTTACTTAAATTATAATAACTTTTTAAACTGTAACATAGCTTTTATGAATCAGTCTTCAAATATTTCAAAAGCTTCATGGAAAGTAATAAAAAGCAATGTCACGGCACAAGAAACCATACCAGTAAGAAATGAGTTAAGAGTTAATAATAAAATATACAACAACCCCCCCGATATATGCAACGCGATGAATGACCACTTTACTACAAGCACAAAGCCCAAAACAAAACTCAGATACGAAATGTAATTAAACCAAACAATTTATTTTATTTATTTATTTATTTATTTATTACAAAACTTATTAAATTTATTAAAAAACAAGGCTACTATGTTTCTATTTCCAACTCATGCTGAAGAAGTTTTGAGTATCATTAGCTCATTAAAAGATACCAACTCAGTAGGTAGCGATGGCGTACCAACAAAAATAATAAAAAAATGTAAAAAAGCAATAGCACCGGTTATTGCACACATCATAAACCTATCGTTCACACAGGGAACTTATCCAGAAAAACTGAAAACGACCGTTATAAAACCAATGTACAAAAAAGGGCCCAGAGACAACCCTGAAAATTACCGTCCTATTGCAAACATAACTAACCTAGCAAAGGTATTTGAAAAATGCATGCAGCTTCGTTTGACAAAATTTTTTGATAAGCATGACATACTTGACCACAGACAATATGGTTTTCAAAAAGGAAAATCAACGGGCCTCGCGGCATTTAATTTAATAACTGAAATTATAAAGTACGTAAACAATAAGAAAAAAATATGCGTTATATTTTTTGACATGACCCGCGCGTTTGACTGCGTGTCGCACTCATTACTCTTAGACAAATGTGAACAGTATGGTATACGAGGCACTGCACAATACTGGATCAAGAGCTACTTAGAAAATAGAATGCAGTACGTAGAAATAAAGGATGTTATTACAAATTCCACACATCAAGGTGAAGTTGAAACATTTTCATCTTCGATAAAATATAATAGGGTAGGCGTGCCCCAAGGTAGCATATTAGGTCCGCTCTTATTTCTTTTATATATTAATGACTTACCACAAATAACAGATTATCACATGACATTATATGCTGATGACATATCAATTTTAATTCCTGAGGATACAAATAAAAATATTAATGACATTATAAATTCTACTGTAGCGGACATAATTCATTGGCTTGGCGTAAATAATTTGACTGTTAATACTAATAAAACAAAATACATCCAATTTTCTAACAAAGGAGCAATGGATATGGACCTAAACGTTACATATGAGAATAAAAAGATTCAAGAAACTGAACTTCATACATTCCTTGGCATAGTATTGGACAAACATTTTACCTGGAATGACCACATAGAAAAAGTGTCCTCAAAAATAAACAGATTCGCTTATGCACTGTGGCGGCTAACAAAAATAACTAATCCAGAAACTGCTCTGAAAGCATATCACGGTTATGTAGCCTCAGTATTGAGATATGGTATTCTTTTGTGGGGAAACTGTGTAAAATTGAATAGGGCCTTCGTAGCACAAAAACAATGTATCAGAGCTATTGCAAATATTAACTCTTGGGAATCATGTAGGCCTTTATTCAAATCTATGAGACTATTGACACTACCTAGTCTGTATTTATATGAAACTTGTTTATTCGTAAAAACAAATCCTAATTGTTTTCAAAGAAAAAAAAATTATGTCAATTTTAATACAAGGTTCCCTGATAGACTATGCCTTCCAAACATAAAAACAGACATATGTAAACGCAGTATTATATCTATGGCTGTAAAAATTTATAATAATTTACCAAATAATTTTAAATGTTTGACGATTAATAAATTTAAATCCGCCTTGAGCCACTTTCTAATCGATAAATGTTTTTATAGTACTGATGAATATTTGAATACTAATTGGAACTCTGTAAAGTATAAAAATATATAAACTATTAAGATTGCATGCTGCACGACAGTATAATATGAGATCCTATTTGATATTAAGAACTTGACCTGTACCGTATTTTTTGCAATAAAGAATTTGAATTTGAATTTGAAAATCAAGGTCAAGAGGTTTCATTCACCATTGTAAATTTTACTTAAGTAATGTGCCCCAGGACAACGTAGTCTCAACACCAACAGACTCAAAATATATTCCTTGCCTATATGTTGATATTCTGCATGCTTCACAGGCTCCACGTCGTCTGTGGCAACCAAGCCAGCTTGAACACTTTTATAATAAACAGCTGTAAATAAAAAAATATTAATAAGAATATATTACAAGAGTGTTACCGGTGAGTCGAGAATAATGTATCATCGCACAGCTGCGTTTGATCAGCGATTAAGCGTGCTAAGTATGTTAGATTCTTCTATTTAAACACAAACAGAGAAAGCTAAATATCAAAGAAATAAAATATATTCAAAGATAAATTAAATAGCAAAACATGTATTTGAACTTTTTCATGTAAAAGTACGCAGTTTATCACAATTTTTTTAAAGCTTTTCCATCGTCCTGTACTGGAGTCAGAGCACAGTTTATAACAATTTCTCATCTGTAAATTTCTAGTTATTTATTATGGCGATTTAGATGAAAAAAGTATCTTCAGAAATGAAGTAATGATACTTTTGAGAAATGAAACATTTGTTTTAATGTTGTACATGTATTAAAATTTTGGTTAGCTGTTTTTAAAATGTTTGTATTTTATCAATGAGAATAAGTTATGGCTGACACAAAGTTGAAGCTAAGTTTTTAATAAAATAGGTATTTATAAAAAAAAGTTTTTGAATTAAAAAGTAAGTAAGTAAGTTTGGTTTTTACTAGCATCAATTTTACATTTATTTTTGTTTTTAGAACGAATTAAAAAAAAAAGATATAAGTTACATGGAAAGGTAGTGGACTCCTGCACTTACCGAAGTGTCCAAAGGAGGCTCCGCTAAATGGCTTCAATTTAAACCATACCCTGAAATATGATTAAGGTGTACTGGTATTTACATGATATAAAGAAAATTATATAAAATGCATGTTAATATATTCGAAAAATAAGTTTTATCATTCGGTTTCTTTTGTAATAATTTTTGTTTATTACTAAAGAAGGAGTACCCAAACTGCAATCGTCAAGATAAATCTGATACAGTCTTTAATCAAACTTCCATTGAAGTGAAATTAACTAAGCATGGAAGTCAAAATAAAACAAAAGCAATCCAATCAACTTACTCTATTTCCAATAAATTCTTATAACATTTTAAATTGAAGAAATAGCAATCTATCTGTTCAGAAATTATCAAAAATTGTAATATGCATTCTCATTTTTTTCAGATTTGAATCAACAATGGCTTTTTTATAAAAAGCACGTGGTAGTTTCCCTTTTGTATCAAAACTATGACTCGGACTAAAAGTATTTTTTAGCCAAAGATCTTACCTAGAATTAAATAAATGTTGAAATCACATACAGTCACGATATCGAACGTGCTATGAAATTCCAAATAGTTGTAAAATTATTTAAATTATGATCCCAATTTTGCACTCACCTAAATTAAAAAGTACGAACATCCTAAACTACTTCAATGTTTTAATCAAACAGAGTGCAAATGCACGTGCAGTAAAATATATGAATCGTAAGTATATACACCCTCTAAATGCATATACTTTCTAGGAGGTCTTTTTATTAAATTTTCTAAAGAACTATTGGAAAACCTCTTTAAAACCAAACTAATCAAAGGACTAAATTTTATTCAACTTCCAGGCCACTCATTCTCCACAACTCTGAGACAATACACCAAATATAAATATAATGCGTTAAAAATGAATATCATATGCATAATAAAACAGTTTTTTTTTTCGAAATGGACAGTTTATTTATGGCCTTTATATAATCTTTGTACTAAAATGTTCCCGACGCAGATCCAATTTTCTATGACACACTATAGTTCCATAATGCTGGTAAAAAAATGAGAGGGTAATATATATTTGGAACAAATATATTTTAAATAATCAAATACATAAAAAAAAATTCTTAAAACTTATTGAGTGCCAAAGTTTTCTATATGAAAGCTTGCTGAAAAGCTTAAGTTGAAAAACTAAATAACAAAAAAGCATTTTTTATCATTTTGGTAAGTGTCGGTCAACAATTGTAGCGTGGTTTTTCAGCCATATAGTGCTCCCCCAACTTCAAGGTGCATGCATATCACACAGAAAGCAGAAAGCACTCACTAGGACACATGAGAACTCCTCATATTTATGGAAACCGTCTGCTTTTCCGCTCATACACAGAACAATAACGCATAAAAAGATAAAAGGCTCCACTGATAGGATTATGAAAGCTTTTAGGGAGCCGTTTGTAGTGTTGGAAAAGTTTTAGTTCTTTGGAAATATTTTTCCATTTTAAAACGGGAACCTTGAGTCTTGGTAGTCATTCAAAATAAGCATTGACATATTATGCTTATTTTAGACCAAAATTTTTCAGCAAAAAATATAAATAAATAGAATAACATATTCATGGTAAAATAAACAAAAAAACTGCAGAATACTGAAAAAGTATTTTAGTGAATATACTTTTAGCTACATTAAAAGTTTGTAGCGAAATTTGAACAGTGAAGCGTATTTTCGGAAAAGGTAAAGGTTAAACCTTATTATAAATAATTTGAGGCAAAGGCTTAAAGGTTAATATGATTTAATCAAAATGACATAAAATATAAAATGTTGATTCGTAGTACGCGTACTTAAGAAGGTTCCGACTTTGGGCTTTGAGGGGTTTGAAACTTATTTGTAATCAGAACACTATGTAATTGTATGTATGTAATTAAAAATTGTTTAAGCTTCTAGTGCTGTTTGGTTATGTCGAGGATGTTGGAGAATTAACCTTTAGTTGTTAAAATGACTTAATTAACATTCATGCTACCAAAGCAGTGACAAACTAATCTTCGACACTATAATTTAATGAATTTACGGGATTCTACCCCGATTTTCGATTTTTATTTCATGCTAAAAATCCCGTAAATTCATTATAGTGAAAATAACCATGATAGTTTAAAACAGTTATTAATTAATTATTATTACGACTGTTCACATTAAGCATACTAAATGGCGTCTACAGCACTTACTGCAAGGCATTTCACAAATCCTGGAGCTTTCCACTGCTGTGTTTCCTCCATTTCATATGCAATCAGTTAGCTTTTTTTTGTATTTTTTTCTATATGTCTATAACTGTTGCTTAAAGTTCAAAAATACTATACTCACTACCGGGTACTGTTAATTTATTCTTAGCTTTTGCTAAGAAACTGGTTATTCGTGAATTACGGTTCCTGGTATGTGATAATTATTCTGCATGACGAAGGGTTTCGATCTATTAAATATTAAAGTGTTATCAAATCCAGCTTCGGTCTGTTATTTAATTCAGTTAATTTTTTTTAGATTCCACATTCATGTTGTAGACAGAAGGTTTACTGAATATTTTTGACAATTATTTATTATTTTCTATTCTAATGCTCTTCATAGTTTTTGGTATCGAAGACAGTTTCTATTTTTTCTTTTTACCCCGCCTTAATAAGGCGGGTTATGTATTCGAGTGTACTATGCGATTCAAATGAGAATAGGAACGTCAATGACCTCTATCTGTCAAATGTGACTTGAAAATTATGGTCTGCAAAGAAAACTTTTTGGCATAAAAATAACGATATCAAATCGAAAAGATTTTTCAAAATAAAGCTATATTACGAGTTAATAAAAAGGTGCAAACCACCAAAAAACGATGTCATAGATAACATTTACAACTCTCATGGTTTTGAAATTTTGAGGCTGCCACCTTAGAATTGTGATTTAAATCCAGTTGAATATATTTGATACTTAATTAATCGTAGGGTGGCAGACAAAAACGTCAAAAAGTTAGAAAGTTAAATTGAGAGTTTGACGCTAGAAGCAATTGCTTGTTTAGATAAATTCTATTAAAAAAAATCTTCTTTTGCTCACCCTAAGCCAACCTCTTCGAATTGACGGCTATAATGTCACAATATGGTGCTAAGTCCGTCCTATTGTTACTTGAAACATATGAATGTACGATTGTATATTATTATTTCTTTAGCACGCTCTACAGGCTTTTGACGTTTGTGCGTTTCACGGATCTCAACACGAGTTGACTTAGATTTGCAGCAGTTGTGAGAGTGAAATAGGATATAGGTATTTCTTTTTCCTGGAACAGAAAAAGCTAAATTACTTAAGCGGTCGGGTTTTTTTATTAGTCAAATTAGGCAGCTTGTTTGTTTAATTTCTTACTCAACTTTTGTAATTAGACATTACAATGATACTCTCCTTGCGTTTGGTTTACAACGTCTGAAATTATTAGTACTACATAGTACTCGTTAACTTTAAAACGTGCATTTCCTTGCATATAAGATATTAAGGGCTGGTTGTTTAAGGCTCAGATAACTTTTATCTGTAATATAATGTATTCTGAAATAGTGAACAAACAGCCCGTAATTGAAGATTAACATAATCGATTGCCGTACTAACTTGACTTATATTAATTAAATTTGTTGAAAATTTGTTTTTAATAAACAGATTGCATTTATGATCTCAACAATTCTAATAACTATTAAAGGTATGTTAAATAATTATCTTAATTGTTTCCATTTTGTATGTTATTATGCATAATTATGTTTAATTACAGTACAAGCCTTGATTACTTTAACAGCACGTGTCGTACCTTTTAAGAAACATTATACTGTTTTTTTGTTACAATTTGAGAATTTTTGTACCAATTTCAGTTTTTAGGGTTTATTACAAACCCTAAACTAACAGAAAATTAATGGGCTTTATATTGCTTCCGTTACTAATGCAATGGCATACGCTGCTAACTCGTCTCACTGTAAATGTGGGGTCAATCGACCCCAACACAAAATTTCATATCTTATTAATAACCGTCTTTTATACAGATAAAGGCTTAATATGTAGATATATACGAATTCATACATTCAATCTAAAAGAGTATTGCTATGAAAAAGATATTAACATACATTTGAAAGATTATTACATGAATATAGAGCCTACTTATATACAACTGTGTGAATTACACCTAGTTTGGACCACACCAGAACACAATCTTTGGAAACACGAAATCTAGGCTTCCAATGAGCTTTCAATCAATACAGAGCTTAAATTACTATTGCACAGATTGTGGGGCTATAAACGTATACTTGTATAGACAGTACAGTCACAAAATACATAAAAGTACTGTCTAAAATAAACTACCTAATTAATTTAAAAAAACGAAATAAGATAAGTACACTGACAATTTAGAGGTCATTCACCTATAATAATGATAAAAATAATAATAAATCCCCAGACAATGCCGCAAAAGTAAGCAGAGCTAGTGTTATGGATTTATGTTTATATATATAAAAATATCAACAACAAATAAATGCCAGGACTGGAACTTGGGACCTCCGGAGTATGAGACATGGCCACTACGCTAGTCGGCCGTCGAACCTCCTGTTAAATTTACTGTATAAGAGTTATATAATGATAAATTACTTAGCTTTTAATAGTAATTACAACAGTTTTGCTTCGTAGTATAGCATTTCATATGAATTTACGTAACTTAGCTTAGAAAAATTATTTATTCCTTCTTTCATTGCAAAAACTTGCCACAAAGTTTCGAACTTCTTGCAATAACTAAGAACTTCAGAATTTCTGGACAGAATTTGAAGTCACGTACTCGAATGAGAAAACGTGATTTCCAGTCGCCATTTGCAATAAATGCAATAGAAACCAATAAACACGGGATCGCATTTGTATGTAAACTTTGATACCAATGATATGATCAAATGTTGATCTGCATTTATTTTTGATTACTTTCAATGTTTATGCGTAATTTAATTTTCCCTTTTAACATTGCCACAGCTAGCGAACCGGTAAGGGGTATTCGTTCCCATGGAAACAACGAATCTTAGGTTATTAATTAAACTAGAATTGCTTGTTAATGTGGTTAAAGTATAAATAAATATTTTAAAAAGAAAACTTATTTACCGAAAGAAATTATATACCCGAGAGTAGAAATTTCAATATTTCCACAGGTAACATAACATGCATAACCAAACTAGCAACATATTTTGTACACAGAAGAACAGGTTACTATGCTTCTATAAGCGCAGGTAGTTTGAATTTTGATAACACTTGTCTTCAGTAAAATTCAGTACAATTGAACCATGTTGAATTTATATGTGAAGATTTTAAGCATTACTGCAATTTTTATTTAATGCGTTTATTCTACTTTTCAGGTAACTTCTATCAAGAACTCCTAGATACAAGGTAAAAATACCTACGTAAACATGATAGATTTGGCATTGTTTTCAATTTTTCAATAAAGTGTTGTTAGAGAACGAATAACTTCTTTGTTTTAAAAACAAAAAGAAAATCTCTTGAGTAGATAATAAAAAATCCTCAGACAAACACATCAACCCTCTATTTGGCCCCAAAGTCAGCTGAGCTTGTGTTATGGATGGCCGTACAGCGAACTGGAGGGGCGCCAGCTCATATACATGACCCGTGAACCAACAACTGTGTTCATCACACAAATGAATGTCCCGAATAGAACTCGAACCCACCAACCCACTACGCCATTTGGCCGTCAAAGCCAGCAAGCTCATTGAACTGAAAATTAATATCCTTATGCATAAAATATTATACAGCTTTATTGACGACCGAGTGGTGTAGTGGTAAGTAGCCCTGCCTCATACGCCGAAGGTCACAGGTTTGAGTCCTGGCCGGGGCATTCATTTGTGTGATGAACACAGATGTTTGTTCTCGGGTCATGGTTGTTTGTATTTGTAGATGAATTTTTATTATGGGTTCCCCCCAGTTCGCTGTATGGTCATTCATAACACAAGCTCTGCTTACTTTGGGGCCATACAGTTGGTGTGTTTGTCAGGGGATTAAAAAAAGTATATATTATACTTCCTTGTTTATTTTCTTTTGTAAGTTACTCTCACATTGACTTATTATAAAAAGCGATTTTGATTACAATCATTTAAAGTCTTAGGTAATATTGTCAAATAGTAATTGATAAATGTAAGGTAATTTTAGAAAAAAAAAATTATTTCTGTGAAGCTTGTGCATTGAATCAAATACATGATATCGGTACATCTTCCTCAGAGTTTCTACCAAGAGTGATGATGTATGTTACCAGTTACACAAGAAGTACTTTCTTCATAAAGTATGGTTTCATTTCATGGTAATGGAATTGGACGCTGATTATAGCTTGAAAAATGAACCTTCAAGCTGTAATTTTTTTTTACTTCAAGGAATTTAATTAGGTATTACGATTGCAATGTTGACATAAAATAAAATGGGTATTTATATAGCAAATTTAAAGGAGTTGCAGTGATTACTATTTTTGTATTTATTATTTTATTAAAATTGTATTAGTATTAAAAGACGGTTACCATTTTGAAATAACATTTTACGGTATCTAATTACTTTTCGAAACAAACAAAACATTTGAAAATAAACCAAAAATATTTTTTTTACCATAGTAGTTAAATTCACTGTTAAAGTAGAAACTTCATTTTTTGAAATTCTAAAATCTAACAATAATGGCGACAATATTAAGCCCTCGTCAGCAACACACAACTAACATTGTACATTCACAGCGGACACTACACCATCTATGAATAGCAAATTTAATAATTCTTTCCATGGCTGACATTTCACTCCGTGTGGCTCTTGTTTATATTTGCTAACCGTCTGACAAGCGAATGAATTAATAATAAAATTGCTCCTGTCATAGGAAATTAAATTGGTTCGTTTGAATATTGAGGTCATCTCAGTAAGGTAGGGCCGATCGATATAGATATGTGTATGTTAGGGCGCTACCAACATATGACGGCCGAGTGGTGAAGTGTAATGTCATACGCTGGAGGTCCCAGGTTCGAGTCCTAGCCGGGGCATTCATTTGTGTGATGAACATAATTGTTTGTTCTCGGGTCATGGCTGTAGATATTTATACGTGTATGTTTATACTGGGTTCCGGCTCAGTTGCTGTATGGTCATGCATAACACAAGCTCTGCTTACTTTGGGGCTGTACAGTTGGTGTGCATTACTGGGGATTATTATTTTATTTAGTAGGTTATTTAGGTAGGGTTCGGAAAAGTTGCCGCCCGTCCAATGACGTCAGAGTTTTGGCGAGATGACTTACCGGGACTTACCGAATATGTGTAGCAGTTGGCTCGCGCCGGCCTTACCGTTCAACAAATACTGACCCGAACGTGCCCGCCCGAACTAGTGTGTAGCGCCCCTTACACTTTAAGAGGACTTTAAGAGGTGTGTTAATCCTAGATATTTTTAGTAATATTTTTGGTAACACTTTAAAGTGTTTAGTGTAGGAAGCGAACGTAATCTTGATAACGAAACAAAAATTAAAAAGCTTATCAAGCTTTCAGATTATTTCAAACAGTAAATTTATTTCCAACATGTTAGCCGAGTGGCGCCAGAGGTAGTAGCCATGTCTCATTCGCCGGAAGTCCCAGGTTCGAGCCCTGGTTGCGGCATAATTTTATGTGGTAAACACAGATGTTTGTTCTCGAGTCTTGCTTGTTTATAGTTATGTATGTTTATTCTGAGTTCCTCCCAGTTCCCTGTAAGATCATCTATAATAAAAGGTCTGTTTACTTTGGGGCTATTTATTTGCTGTGTTGGTCTAGAGGCGAAACTAATTAAGATAGATTTGCTCGCATTAGAGTTATTGAAATATAACTCTAAGCTTATTGTCTTCAGAGTCCTGTGGTAATCTGATCTCGATTATATAAGCCAGGTTTGTAGACAATATAAGCCTCAGTTATAACGAATACAGAAGCTATTCGGGGTAAAATAAGTGGTTACATTATTTTGTACATTGCATGAACAAATATGAGCTGGACGGTCAAAAAATTTAATTTTACCACTGAGTAATTTTCTGATTGAAGTATTTTGAGATCGAAATTCAAATAGTTTCCTTAGCAAAATAAAGTTCATCCAATGGCACTACAGATTTAAATTTAATTAAAATGTAAACATAAAGACTTTTATTGGAACTGCTTTAATTATACTGTACCCTTAGTTGGACATTTCGTGGTACGCAAATGCCCTCTGGCAACAATTGCATCCTAAATGTAATTGCTAATACAAGCCAGATACTGCTCACGAAGTCAGATTGGTTTCAATTTTTTTATTTGGTATATATTACCTGCTTATCTTGAAAATATATTTTAGGTAATTGATATAAAAGGTTTGGAAATTTCGAAAGGCTCGAAAGGTATAAACATTTTGGCTACGTAGGTCATGAAATACTCAGTAAAAAATTACATTATGCTTTTTGTACATTTACTTTAAGATTTGTACTTCGTAATGAGCAAATAAAAGTAATATTTTATCAATTTCGTAGACCCAACTCGGTAAAGCCACTTACTGCACCACGAAATGTAGGGCTTCGTGACAAAAGCAAAAAGGCAATGACGGACTAAGACACATCAGTACATAAATATTTGTATTTTACGTCACATTTAATTAGGATATTTAATTCAAAGCTGTTACATTACCCAGTGGATGTCAGCATTTCAAATACCACCTACGCACTAACTGCAGCATCAATCCCCTACACTCAGTGTAATTGAGCAATTTCTGCATTCAAACCGCGCAATCTACCCGCGTAATTTACAATGAAATACCAGCGTTTGATTTAAAATGAATGCTGCACATTCATTTTGAATTGTAAGAAATGGAATTGGATTATTTCAAATCAATTGAATTACACATTCTGGGCAGTTTTTTGATTTTTTGTTTTTTCAATATTATTTCAAATGGTTAAATTGATATGATGTCAAAAACGAAGTGTAAGTATAAGTGTAATTAAGATGCTGATTTAACTTACTAAAAATTCTAAGTTATATGTACTTTAACAAGCAAATATGGAAAGGCTGTTAATCTTATCAATTTTTGCTTACAAGAAATAGATCCAGTCTCAAACGCACCAAATCAATAATATTGTGAAAAATGGGAATTAATAGTTCAAATACTACAAAGTATTTAAGCTTACGTGTTTTCCAAAACTTTACCTCCAACATCTACTTTAGAAATATTTTAAGATACATAAAAACATTGTCACAAACGAATAACAAACGGAACCCTAAAAGCGGTCAATAACCCTCTTATACTGCTTTTATCTCCTCATGCTATCCTGCCTTTGAGTGTGATGTGTGGAAAGAGGAAAAGCATACGGCATACATACATAACACAGCTCTCTTGTCGTGTGTGCAATTGCTTTCTGTGGTGTGTGATATAAAACAAGGGGATATATTATGGTGTGACGTGGTTCTTAAAGCCATACACAAATTTTTTTAATAAATAGAAGATTGATACGCATTTCGTTAAGTTATAATTCGGGTATGTAACAACAGAATTGAATATCTTATTCGTATTCAGAATTGTTTGCCCTCATTAAAATTTTTTATATCGTGTAGGTATATTTGTAAGAAATAAAAACTAACCGTATACCTCGTTTACAGCGTTGTTTGGTAGTCAACTATAACACCCATAATAAAGTTAAGCTATCCTGTCGGGGCCTTGCAAAATCAAAATGATAATATGAAAACCCTATGTTATTGGTTAAAGAGAAAACTATTGAGAGGAAAGGATGCGTCGATATTATTATCGCATTTCCTCGCAGATTATACTGGCCTGGTACTTCGAGTTTCTTTGAAAAGTTTCTTTATGTAGGTGATTATTTAATTATTTTTTAGTGGAGGTTTAAAAAAATCTGTTGCCACCAACTTGAACTGCCGGGTAACTGGTTTCGGAGGGCAGCGGGATCCGAAACAACGGTGCACCAACCAAGTAGTATGCTAGCCACATGCGAAAGGCAAGAGGCTTCATCGTGCCAGCTGGCAGCTGGTTGGAGAGGACCCGATGACAATCCCCGAGGAGGTTCGGGCGTCCCCGCAGTCTCCAAGCTAGTTCGCCATCGGTGCGTTGTTTATTGCGAGTTGTTTGGTTCTATTAGCAGCGCTTCACTCAACTTCTGCTCTCCTCCTTATTCACTCACACGACAAATATGAAAAGTCATAAGAAGAGTAAGGTTTTACAGCAGTTGCACTTCCTCTCTCTTAAAGTGAGTGTCTCTCTCTCTCACTTTTGGAACATCAGAGGAATGCGCTCAAATCTCAACGATGTCCACCACCACCTTGAGACAGACATTTTTAGACCTCACCTATTTATTCTTCCTAACGGAGACGCAGATCTGTAATCCGTCAGGGTCGGCATACCTTTGTTACCCAGGATACATACTGGAGTCCAATTTCCGCCCTAACACCGGGGTGTGCATGGATGCCAGTGAAAAGATCTGTTGTCAGCGTCTCTGTTACTTGGAAGATCTGGAATTTTCCGTCATGTGGGTTCACATTGATACCGTTGACCAATTGGTCTACGCCAGTATATATCGGTCACATAGCGGAGATCGGGAAATAACGAGGCTCATGGAGTATCTCAGCGATGCAGCAGATAAGTTTCGGCAACGTTTTCCCTCAGCGCAGTTGGTGTTCCTGGGGGATTTTAACACTCACCACGGGCAATGGCTATACACGTATCAGGGCACTGACCACGCTGGAAGAGAGGCTTTTAAGTTTTCCGTGACTCAAGGCCTCTCACCGCTTGTGCACGAGCCCACGCACATCCCCGACGTAGCTGGCCACACTGCATATTGCTTGTACCTTCTGCTGACAACTGATCCTGACAGGTACTCGGTATCCGTAACTACACCTTTAGGGACATACGACCTCTGCGTGGTGAAATCTGTGTCGCAGCATTCGCCACCTGACACCCGCCCAAAAGGCGCTAGGCGAGTATGGCGACACAAGTCAGCAGATTGGGATGAGATGGGGCATTTTTTCGCGTCTTAACCTTGGTGGCAGACTTGTTTTACACCAACCGATCCATCTTGCTGCGCTGATGCTGTATCAAGTGTGATTGGCCAAGCAATGGAGTATTTCATCCTTGACGCTGACCTATCCCATGAAACCAAAGGTCACCCAAGGTTTAATGCTGCTTGCCTCATATCTGAAAAGCTTAAGCAAGAATCGTACAGAGCCTGGGCTGGCGCTCGCAGAAGCAAAACCTGTGAACTCGCATGAACTGGAGAAAAGATAAAATGCTGCCACCAAGTCTTGCAAAATGGTGATCAGAAAAGCTCGCTTTGACCACTTTGGCCACATCGTAGACAAGATAGCGTCATATCCTTCAGGAAGCAAAATTTCTGGTCTCTGGCCAAGTCGGTTGAGTCGAATTTCTGTCGCCCATAGCTGCCACCTCTGAGGAAGCCTGACGGTTCACTGGCCCACATCGCAAAAGAGAAAGCAGATCTTTTTGATAATCTTTTTGCAGATTGTTCACGTCTAAATAGTCAAGGTAAAGTCCCACCTGAGTTACCTCAGTTCGGATCCATAATGGGTACCGTTCATATTCACCAAGAGATCTTCTTGTGTATGCTACTCACTTATTGAGCGAGCCTTGGAAGGTCACGGTGAAGCTATAGCTATATCCCTAATCATTTCCAAGGCTTTTGATAGGGTCTGGCATGATGGTCTCTTGAGTAAGCTTCCAGGAAGTGAAATGAACTGCCTGCGTCTGTTTTTCTAGAAAACTAAAGTCCCAGTTCTTTCTAGCGTCGAGTGAATAGGTATCTCGTGGATAGACGTGTAACACCTTCGTCTTCATCCTCACTTTCCATCAGGTGAGATAGAAAACAAACGTTTTATCATTTTTCAATAAAAAAACGATAATCAATATCATAAAATAATTAAAATAAAATTTAAATCAAATGTAGATAATTAAATAATAAACAACTTAAGTTTCTATCATATTTCTCAGAAAATGACTAGGACATCGGTGAAAAAACAGTTCCCATGTTAAAATCAAGATGACGGCTATTGTACCTGTTGAATTTGGCCGTTATTTTGAATTTACACTCCCAATTTGGTGACAAGGGCCGGTTTAGTAAAATTTAGAATTTGCCCTAGATGTTTTTATGGGTGAAATGCTTACTCGACAAACTTATAAGTATATACAATTTCAAAAGAAATCTGCCTCATTATACATTTTGTATAACATATTTCATTTTTCTTAAGAATACTCAGATCTCAAAATGTTTGTAGAATAATTATTCAAAACAGAAATGGTAGATTAGAAAAGAATACAATAGAATATCATTTATTTGCATCCAAAACACATAAAAATAAGAATAACAAGACACACAAAAAAGTTACACTACATTTTTTTAAATATCTATATTTAACTTAAAACTAAACAAAAAATGTTATTTATATACTATAAATAAAAATGTATGAATGTTATTTGTAATAGTTATAATAGTTGGTAATAGTTAATTTATTACATGGTAAACTTTAATTTCACTACCCTTGCAACAAACAACCGCTTAATAGGTTTACAGCGGTCGGTGAAAGAGAATATTAAAATTTATCGATTATTGTATCCAAAGCAGTTAAGTATGAATTGACACAAAACCAATGGTAAAAATCAAAGGAATATAACATATGTGTTAAGTTAACAATGTGCCAAGGTTAATAAATGAATATAATACAAAGAATGTAACAGTTATGGCTGTAAGGTGGATTACCCAATAGTTTTCCCGATGTGGTGTTTAGGAAGTCCCTCGTCTGGATCGCGGAGTGCGCGGGTGCGTTGTCGTGGTGGAGCAAAAGGCCTCGGATTCCCGTGTTCCGTCGCTTGTTTCTCACAGCAGCCAAAACTTCTGGCAAGCATTTAGTAGGTTCACTGATGCTACATTGGTTTCTTAACGGAATTGATACTAATTTCCCCGTTAAGGAGAAAAAACTGGCAATCAAAATTTTCCAGCGCTTTGCGATCGTCTCACTGTCTTTCTGGATCATATTGATAAATACAAGTTTCGTCACTTGTTATGATATCGTAGACACGTCGGGAACCTGCTTTAAATTTATCAATCACATCATGGGACCATTCTACGTGCGCCTGCTTTTCTGCATTGTTGAAGTTGTGGGGTACCCAGCGCGAAACCATTTTATTTATTTAATAATTTATGTACACACAGAAAAACACAATAATAAAAACGACTAATAAACTAATAAAGTACAAAGGAACAGCTTATTTCTAATAGAAATTTCTACCCGCAGACCTATTACTGGAGAAGTAGTACAGAACAAATTTAGTGTGTACATTTAGATAATGTATATTTAAATAAAATAAAATAAAATAAAATAAAATACAATACATTAAATAGGTAATCATAAAATAAACATAAAGATTAACTTAAACCCATGAACAGAATCTCCTCGTATATGATTCGCCAGTTCTGTTTAATCCATTTTTTCACTTGTTAAGCTATTACAGTCTGCTGTTACGGAAGAAATAATCCTTTAAATTTAAGCGACCGCACTTCAACTCGCTATACTAGCGGTACACAGTGCCTTAGAAGGCGCCTTGTTCATAATAGCTAATTGAAGTCGATTAAATGATTCAACAAGTTTTAAGTTGGACTTAAAATCGTAACAAATCATTGCACGAAATTGTCCCCGACGCACCTGACTATGCTGACCCATACGCATTTTCTATGATACAATATTTTCATAGTGCTGGAAAAAAAGAGGGAAACTTTTTGGAACAATTATATTTTTTAACTTGCATAATCGAATTTTCAAAACATATTACCGATAATCGTCCAAATAAAAACTTTTTTCGCTAAACTTTCTAAGAGGCCTGGTTTACATTAAACGTATACAGTGTGGATACCACTCATGGGCAAAAAATGAAACCACAAGTAATAATAGTCCACAGAAGTATAACTCAATCGAATATTATACGAAAAACCGCAAATTAAACAACTTTCATTTTCAAACAAAATAAATAGCAAAATAAATGCAGTATCAGTATAACACTCTGTTTGACGACGCACCTTAGCCTCAGCAGAAGAGTGGCAACGATGCACACGCATGGCGCGATAGGCAGCACGGCGCCGCCATCTTCGAATGTTGTTTTACGGTTTGCGACGTAATGAGAAAAAATCACTTACTTTCATTTTTTATTTCGTCACGATTTAACTGAACTGAAAATAAACCCAATCATGGCGCACTTTCCTATATTGTAGGACAGGTGCGAGTTGCGCCAAATCTCTCCCGATACATACGTAAAGTTAACACTGCATTCTGGCGACATTCACCATACATTAAAATCATGTATGTATACTCTGCAGCGCTGTAAAAATGCTGTTGTTGTCGCGGCATTTTGTTAAAAAAACACACACATACAAAAGTCAAGTACCTAGTGTCAATGTCACCATAACAAATAAATACTGAATAAATTAAACTACCTAACCTAACCACAGTTTACAATAATCACTGCACAATGCGCGAGCGCGAGTATCAAAAATCTCTGCAGTAGGCACATGCGCAGCGGCCCGGAAGTCTAGCGGTGAACTGACGAGTGACGAAACATAACTTCCCAGTTGGCAAAAAACATAAGTCATAAATAGTGCAAAAGGTGCAATGTCGGTATTGAATACTTATTTACAAGAAAAGGAACTATGATAATCATCAATGCACTAAAATAAGCGTATTTTTGCATTATTAGAGTTTTTATTATTATTGTTATTAACAATTAACAAATTATTTCAAGGAATGGACTATGTACCTATTATAATAAATGTTTATTTTTTGTTTTTACGATTGAAACAGGAGCGATTCGACTCGTCCAGTCTAGGCGTAACACGTAAAAACAATTCATAAGATTTCACTGTCTACTTCTTTATTTATTTTATCTCTAACTACACTTAATAATTTTTAATAAGAACGCTTTTAAGTACCGTTATGATAATTTTAAAAACACTATGTACTAAGTGATTAAAGCAAAAACATTATAAACATAATCTCGGATCATTTTCTCTTTCAACTTATTTATTAACCGATTATTATTCCCTTTACAAAACAGTGGTAACTAACTGATTATAACATGCTATCTTACATACAACTTTAGAAAACAAGTTTGGCGGGTTTTTGTAATTTTTCTCAAAAATATGATTTTGCGCTTAGCATCCTTTTACGGTAGGGCGGCAGAACAGGTGTGTCCACCCTGCACGCGCCCCGCTCACGGGAATTCCCGCGCTCGGCAAATAACGCACTACGTGGCAACGTCGCATTTCTCCAACTAAGTACCTAAATAATGTTAATTCAAGTTCATTGACTCATTGACCTAGTGTAGCAAATCTACAGAGTGTGTCTCTACGAATTTGCTCAAAATTAAAACTCTGGTTTTTGACCTAATTACTGGACCGATTTCTTTCATTTTTTGTATACTGTTAGAAAAGGCGATAACAAGTATGAGGTTTCATTTATTGCCCATAAGTGGTATCCATACTGTATATAACAGAAATCTCCCTGAGTATAGTTTAAAGTAACGATGACGAGAATACAATATTGGTTAATAATCATTAGATCAAAATTATAGAAGAAGCTAGAATTTAAATATATGCAAAGCTTTTAAGAGAATCATGCAACTTTTATTGTTCATTCCGCAAAGCTCAAATTATGGCTGCATTGCTGGTCAAAGTTTTAAGGTACGGGGCTCTCCTCGAGGATTGTTTTATTAAATGTAATTTGTAGGCAATTTCTGCCAAGCAAACAAATGGGGCAAGACAAATTGTTCAAGTTATTTCTCTCATCAATCACCCTGTACAGTGAACAATGAATAACCTTTGTGTTGTTTGCACCAGAAACAGCTATGGTTATTTTTTTCTGGTCTGCGTACAGATTTGTACTGTGTGAATAAAGGTGTGGCGCTCGATTCACAACTCCGAAAACGTTCATAAGCGCTGAACTTCATTGCTGTAGGCAAAGGAAATTTTTCAATAATAACCTTGGTATTGTCACACAAGGAAACCCCACTTTTAGTAAAATCAAAGTAAGAATGCTTCCAGATAAATGTAGGAAACGACAAGTTTTTAACTTGCATAAGACAAATTACCCCAAAGTTTAGTTACTTTGACATGTCAATGTAGCAAGTTAGTGAGTAGATCTATTAAATATCTACTCCTATAGGTAAGCTCAATCTAATATTGCGTGTCTTTAATAGCCATTTTTCAACCCTTTTAATCTTCCGAAAAAGTTTTAAGTTGAAACGAAGCTATTAGAAGGTGTACCGAAGTCATATTTGGTTCAATATTATCCCACCGTAAGTTTTTCCTATTTTATTATATTTATATATTTTATTTGATATATTAAATCGTCAACTAAAATGCCACAATAAGCTACCTTTTTACTCATCTTTAGGTCATACAAGATCTCTATGCTCAACAGATAAGCTTCTCATATATCATTATTTATTTATATATATCGCAAACCTTACCTCTCTTAGAGACTTCTTATCTCTGTGTAATCTCCAACGCTTCAATTTTATAAATGCCATCCAATTTGTTTGAATGTTTCTTTGTCTCTTGTTTCTTCTTTAATTTAACATTCTTTATACTTTTTTTCGTAGCGTTTCTTTGCTACATTTATTTTGGGATTATAAGTAACACCTATAAATATACTGTGAAATCATATAATACATAACATACCGGCGTATGTCCCCAGTTCTGGTAGGAGCGTTCAATTGTTAGATAAACGCAAATGTTTGTTGTCGGGTCATGGTAGTATGCATGTGTATTCCACCCCAGTTAGCTGTCTGCCATAACAAAACTTTGCTTGCTCTGGGGCTGTGATTGTCTGGGGATTTATTTATTATTGATCATATGCATAAATAAGGCGTATTTTTGTTAATAAACAAAGTCCAAATAATAGGTCTTTACCTATGAACCTGCCGTTTTGCCGTACTGGCCATTTCAAATGAAAATATGTTTTTTTTTGACTGATAATTCTAATTTCAAATTAATATTATTTGACAAACATGGAATTCTTTTTCTAAAATCGTCATTTGTTTAATAGTTAGTGTTGTGTTTTCAACGCATTCGAACATTTTTCGTCATCATGGATAAGTAAAAAATTCGAGTAATTATGGAGTATGAGTACCGTCGTGGCAGCAAAGCGGCACAAGCGGCACGCAACATCAACGACGTTTACGGAGCGAACACTACAAACGAACGCACCACCCGTTATTGGTTTACCCGCTTCCGTTCTGGAAATTTTGACCTGAAAAATGAACCCCGTGGTCGTCCGAAAACTTTGGTCGACAATGACGAATTAAAGGCAATTGTGGAAGCTGATGAAACTCAATTACGGCTGAATTAGCAGCAGCTTTCGACGTTAGCATCAAAACAATATTGGTCCATTTGCGTCAAATTGGCAAGGTAAAAAAGCTTGACAAATGGGTACCCCACGAACTCAATGACCGCCAGCGCGAAGTACGCGTGAAGACGTGCCTTGCACTGCTCAGCAGGCATACAAATGAAGGAATTCTGAACCGCATTGTAACTTGTGACGAGAAATGGATCCTGTTTGACAATCGTAAGCGCTCAGCAAGTTGGTTGGACCCTGGTTCAGCACCCAAACAATGCCCTAAACGAAAACTTACCCCTAGAAAAGTGATGGTCACTATTTGGTGGTCTAACGCGGGTGTAATTCATCACAGCTTCTTGCCAAACGGGACAAGCATTACTGTAGATGTGTACTGTGAAGAACTGAACACAATGATGGAGAAGCTCGCACGTCTCCAACCAGCTTTGGTCAATCGTTCGGCTCCACTGCTCCTGCACGACAACGCGCGACCTCATACTGCACAGCAGACGGTCTCCAAGCTACAAGAGTTGGGGTTGGAAGTTCTCCGTCATCCTCCGTACTCACCAGACCTTGCGCCTACAGACTTCTACTTTTTTCAGAATTTAGATAACTTCTTGGCGGGAAAAAAATTTAATACCCGAGAGGCAGTACAAAATGCCTTTGAAGAATTTGTTGCCTCCCGTCCAGCTGATTTCTTCAAGAAAGGCATCAATAAGCTACCAATGCGTTGGCAAAGATGCATTGATTGCATGGGTGATTATTTTGATTAATAGAAATAAAAAATATATAAAAAAATTACGCTTCATTTATTTCGTGAAAAACGGCAATTTCATAGGTAAAGACCTAATATAAAACTGTCTACTTAACTGAAAATCAATGTCATGATGGTTTAGGGTTCTGCATAGACTAATCCATTACACAATGAGTTGATACAGCGTTACCATAGTAAGTTTATGCATTCAATGATTTCAGAATGTCTGTCATTGTCTCCGTATCTAGGAGACAAAAGGGCTCCACCGACAATCGAATTACTTGTGTTCAAATCATCCCGCCATTACTAAATTTGATTAAAATTTTGCCAATATAACTTTGTAAATTATTGTTTTGATGTCGCGCTTCTTCGGGGATTTCAGTGATACATTGTTGTTCATAGTCACCTCCATCGCAAATAAACTACACACTATTTCCAAAGTACAGTCCACACGTACATTAGTTGTTTACTGTGTTTGTTTTCAGTGCCTTTTATACCCTTGATATATCATTTTACAAACACACCAACTGTATGGCCCCAAAGTAAGCACAGCTTGTGTTATGCATGACCATACAGTCTGGGGGGGCCCAGAATAAACATACATATATGAATACAAACATACGTGACCCGAGAACAAACATCTGTGTTCATCACACAAATGAATGCCCCGGCCAGGACTCGAACCTGGAACCTTCGGTGTATGAGGCAAGGTTTTTTTAATTATTTATTACAAAAGACATACACCACTATGACAGAATAATTTTTGACTTAAGAGAAATAGAGTGGTGTAGTGTACTTACCACGACAGCACTCGGTCATATAATAAAGTAGCCCTTGTGTTAGTCCTTTACTCTACAGAAACTTTACCATTCGTTTTTTTTTTTTTGGTTCCCCTCCACCGGAGGGGCAGGAGGATATAAAAAAATGCTCTGACGCATACTCCGCGCGCGCGATCGGAGTTATGTGGGACTCGTCCCGACGCCTACCAGGACCATACCCACTAAAAACCCCCTGTCGGCTCGTGCATTTTTGCCACTCAGCCTTCATCTGAGCGACGGCCAATTGGAGAAAGAGGCCGCGCTAGCGGGGCCCTTAAGGTGCTCAAAATGAAAAGTAAATAATGAAAAACATTAAAAATTGAAAAATAAAATTGCATTAATTCGGATTTACGTTAGAATTTGAATTTACGTTAGAATTAGAATTTGCGGCCTGAAGGGCCTCGAGATCTAAAGTTAATTTCGTGGGTTCGCCAGTGTGCGCGTTTCTCGGTCTAGCGACTTTGAATTTCGAATCTAACACAGTATATGAGACTGAATCTCAAACAAGATGATTGAGATGGGATTCGGCGCGTTTGAAGAATGATTCTGAGAATGTTTTGAGGTGCTGTTGTACTGTACGCAGTTCAAGATCTCTGTGCAGGTCCGCGTTACGCACGTGCCAAGGTGCATTTGTGGCCCTGCGGCAGAAGAGATTTTGAACGACCTGCAGTTTATACAGGACGGAGGGTTTGGCGTGGGCAAAGACTGGCGAAGCATATGACATGACGGGTCTAACGCAGACCTTATAAAGCGTACGTTTATTTCTAAAAGACATTTTATTTTTTCTTCCTATCATACTATATAGGCGGCTTAAGTAGAAACGCGCGAGTTTCGTTACTCTATCGACGTGTGGCTTGAAAGAAAGCGTCTGATCTAAGGTGACGCCTAAGTATTTGATACTGCGCTTCCAGGGGATGGGAATACCTAACATTCGAATGTGGGGATCGTTCTAGCGATTACGACGTTTGTGGTCGAGTTGAATAGCAGAACTCTTTTCTGGGTTGACATCGATACGCCATTTTTGAAACCAAACACCGAGGGCGTTTACGGCCTTTTGGAGTCTGGTGATGTTATACGGGATCGCTTGACCTTTAGTGTAAAGGGCGATATCGTCTGCAAAGAGGGCGAGTTCGACGCCTTTCGGCGGGATGGGGATGTCGTTAGTGTACACAGTGTACAGCAGAGGGGTGAGGACTGAGCCTTGCGGGACTCCAGCCTTTATTCGACGAGGCGCGGAGAGTGTGCCTTCAAGTTTGAATCGAAACGTACGGTCTTTAAGAAACGACGTGATTAATCTGACTAGGCGAACCGGTAAGCCTATTTTGTAGAGTTTAAAAACGAGACCGCTGTGACAGACTTTGTCGAAAGCCTTGGCTACGTCAAAGAAAACCGCGACTGTTTTATTACGACGCGGATAGAATCCTTCGAGTATATACTCGACGATTCGATGGGCTTGCTGAGGGCAGGAGTGCTTAGCGCGAAAGCCGAACTGGTGGGGAATAATGAGAGGGTCGCCATCCGTTGGAAACAGATGGTTCCGCATTCGGGAGAGTATGACTCTTTCGAGAAGTTTAGACATTGCCTTGAGGAGGCTGATGGGTCTGTGATTAGCCGGGACATTCAGAGATTTACCCGGCTTGGGAATGACTATAACTGTCGCTTCCTTCCAGGCTTTTGGAAAGTAGCTATGGTTGAAGTAGGCATTGAAGATAATAGCTAACAAGGTAAGCACCTGCTGGGGCAGGTGCTTAAGTGCGTGGTTGGAAATTCCATCCGCACCCGGAGCCTTTTTGGACTTTTGACTTCTAATGAGAAGCAAGATTTTATCATTAGAGACTGTGACGGGGTCGTCAGTGATGGGGAGAGATTCTCTGCGGAGAACTTCGTCCTCAACCGCCTAGATGTGGGAGGGATCCGCGGGTTGCTTGCTGAGCGAAAATTGTGCCGCTATGCTGTCGCCGAAGCATTCGGCTTTCTCTTCGACTTCAAAGGCAATAGTGCCGTCAGGACGAGTGAGAGGAGGAACGAGAGAGGCGGTGTCTACGCGTAAGGCTCGGGCCATTCGATAATTCGCTTGGTGGGACGGGGAGGTATTCTCCATGAGATCGTTAAACTGAGCGTCACGGAGTTCCGCGAGGTAAGACCTAACTTTACGTTGAAGCTGATTCGCAGCTGTTCTGTATGCTGGCGTGGGATATTTGTTGGCTCTTCGGAGAGCCGCGTTCTTGGCTTTAATGAGATTGCTAACGGCTAGGGCAAACGCGGGTTCGCTTTGCTTAGCAACCTTTTCGTTGTCGCTAATGGCTGAGTTAATAGAATCAGTTAGAGTGTTGACTAATGAATCTTTTTATTCGGGCTATCTAATTGGTCGGGCGAAATCGCGAGCGGAGAGTTCGGGCCTCTAAGGCTGAAACTAACGTATTTTTAAAGCCTTTCCAGTTGGTAAAGGTCTTAGGAGATGTGACGTTATCGTTAGGCGTACCTAGTACGAGGGAGACGGGGCGATGGTCGGAGCCTAGGTCATCGAGCGGTTCGCTGGACCTGAGATCAGATTGATTCGCTTGATAATTGCAAAGTCGAGGATGTCAGGAGAGTAGGTCGGGTTGTTGGGATAGTGAGTGGGAGTGATGGGGGATATGACGTCTAAGTCAAGTGAGTTAGTGATGTTGAAGAGAGCGATACCACTGGTGTTTGTCGATAGGCACGTCCAGTCAGTATGTTTGGAGTTAAAGTCTCCGAACATAATGACTGAATGGCCGAGGGCGAGAATGGCCTCGAAGTCGCTGCGGGTTGGTCTGGAGCCACATGTTTTGTAGACTGAAGCTATGATGATGCTCGGATGACCAGTCATAGCCAATCTACACACAGTGGCTTCCATGTTGAGGAGAGGAGGGGTAGGGAGAGGACAGCAATGGAAACCTCTTTTGTAATATATAGCGGTGCCGCCGTAACCGTCGGTGTTGGGCCTATCGTTGCGAGTAAACGCGTACTTAGGTATAGCGTATCCCCTGGAGTGGTTTGGAGTAAGCCATGTCTCCTGGAGAAGCAATAAGTCAGGTTCTTTGTTCTGAAGGAACAGTTTGAGCTCAGGAAGGTTGGTGCTAAGGCTAGGAGCGTTAAAAGATACTAGGGATAAGCCCTTGGGTTTAATACGACCGAACGCGGGATTTGCGGGTCTAGACATTATAATTTACTTATTTACGAATTTATACAAAATAAAATTTATAACGAACTTAGAAGCGAGTGATGCTCGGCTAACGCAAATTATCGCTCTTGAGGAGAGCGGGCGGCTCGCAGTTTGCGTGCGAGTACGGAAATTTCGTTAATATTGACGTTTTGAATAACGTCGAACACGGTCTTCATGTCCTCAGCCAACGACGACTGAGGTGCAGATGACGGAGCAGGACGCGGCCCTACGGAAGCTACGGGAGCTGGGACGGCCGGACGCTGCCTCCAAGACAGAGCCGGAGTAGGCGTCGGCTGAACGGGCTTTGCTTCCGGGGGATCCCGGTAGCTCAGTGGCGGGAAGTTAGCGGGATTGAGCGGCGGCACTGGTTTAGGCGCGACCCTCTTGGCTGTGGACAGCGGAGCGCGCGGGCAACCCCTGTAGTTAGCTGTGTGGCCGGACTGGCCGCAAAGCACACAGGCAGGGGGGGAAGTGGATTCGGGAGTGCGAGTGCACTCCTTCGTTATATGGGGATCCAGGCACTTAACGCACCTGGGGGGAGCTGAGCAGTTAGCCGCTGCGTGGCCATAGAGCTGGCAGCGGTGGCACTGCCCAGGGTGACCGCGGGGGTTGGGACGCTCGACGGAGATATTCGGGAGTCCGCAAATTGTGCGAGCCTCTCTGAAGATCTCCTTCGAGTTGGGAGTATTGGACAGGATAACTAGAGCTAAAGAAAAACGCCTACCGCGGTTTGAGTGCATCTTGTGCACTGCTTCGGCCGGGAAACCCTGGGACTTAAGGTCCTCGAAGATTTCTTCGTTCGCGAGCTCGAACGGGACGCGCCGTAGTACTGCGCGGATCTTACGCTCCTCCGGGAGGGCGTAGGTGTGATATGCGATTTGTTTTAATGAAAGTAGCCTGGTGAACGCGCGAAAGTCGTCAATGGTCGCGACCTGGATTTTAATTGAATCGCCTGCGTTGGTTGCTTTAACATAGTTGATTTTTTGCTCTTTGCTAAGATTAGATACTACGGACCATCGCGCTTTTTCGCGGAGAAGGACGGGCGGAGGGTGCTGAGGCTTCGGTGGGACGGGAGCGCAGCGCGTCGCTGGCTTCGATCGGACCGACGGAGACGCGGTTACTTCGAGCGATTTTAATGGCGCGGGGGCTGGTGTTGAAGACACCGGGCGGGCTCGGGTATTGAGGATACCGAGGCTTTCTTCGAGCGCTTCTTGGAGCGCTTGACGACTAGTTGAAACGCGGGCTTAGGAGAGCCGGTTAAGGTGACGGCATCTGACGACGTATCAGACGCGGGTTCGGAGCCGCTCCCGGGAGCGGTACGCTTGCGACGCGACGCGTGAGAGGATGCGACCGATTCGCAGTCCATCTCGGACGACGCGGGAGACGCGGGAGAGCTGTAGACCTGAGGGGTCTGGACGTTGGAGGCCTGAGGGGCCGGGGTTGAGGCCTGAGGGGCCGGGGACGCGATAGTTGCCTGTAAGGCCTGCATAATACGTCATCTGGGATGGGGCAACCGGACGCAGCGAGCGCCTGGGCGAACGACCTAAGAATGTTTACAATGCTTTGGTCCATCGGAGGGCTTGGTACTACAATATATGATATATAAATATATAATAATAATTGTGCCCTGGTAAGCACCTGCCACAGCAGGTGCTTACCTTGTTAGCTATCATCTTCAATGCCTGCTTCGACCATAGCTACTTTCCAAAAGCCTGGAAAGAAGCGACAGTCATAGGCATTCCCAAGCCGGGTAAACCTCTGAACATCCCGGCTAATCACAGACCCATCAGCCTCCTCAAGGCAATGTCTAAACTTCTCGAAAGAGTCATACTCTCTCGAATGCGGAACCATCTGTTTCCAACGGATGGCGACCCTCTCATTATTCCCCACCAGTTCGGCTTTCGCGCTAAGCACTCCTGCCCTCAGCAAGTCCATCGAATCGTCGAGTACATTCTCGAAGGATTCTATCCGCATCGTAAAAAATCAATCGCGGTTCTCTTTGACGTAGCCAAGGCATTCGACAAAGTCTGGCACAGCGGTCTCGTTTTTAAACTCTATAAAATAGGCTTACCGGTTCCCCTAGTCAGATTAATCGCGTCGTTTCTTAAAGATCGTACGTTTCGATTCAAACATGAAGGCACGCTCTCCACGCCTCGTCCCATAAAGGCTGGAGTCCCGCAAGGCTCAGTCCTCGCCCCTCTGCTGTACACCGTGTACACTAACGACATCCCCATCCCGCCGAAAGGCGTCGAACTCGCCCTCTTTGCAGACGATACCGCCCTTTACACTAAAGGTCAAAGGATCCCGTATAACATCACCAGACTCCAAAAGGCCGTAAACGCCCTCGGTGTTTGGTTTCAAAAATGGCGTATCGATGTCAACCCAGAAAAGAGTTCTGCCATTCTATTCGACCACAAACGTCGTAATCGCCGCAACGATCCCCACATTCGAATGTTAGGTATTCCCATCCCCTGGAAGCGCAGTATCAAATACTTAGGCGTCACCTTAGATCAGACGCTTTCTTTTAAGCCACACGTCGATAGAGTAACGAAACTCGCGCGTTTCTACTTAAGCCGCTTAAATAGTATGATAGGTAGAAAAAGTAAAATGTCTTTTAGAAATAAACGTACGCTTTATAAGGTCTGCGTTAGACCCGTCATGTCATATGCTTCGCCAGTCTTTGCCCACGCCAATCCCTCCGTCCTGTATAAGCTGCAGGTAGTTCAAAATCTCTTCTGCCGCAGGGCCACAGACGCACCTTGGTATGTGCGCAACGCGGACCTGCACAGAGATCTTGAACTACCTACAGTGCAACAGCACCTCAAAACACTCTCAGAATCGTTCTTCAAACGCGCCGAATCCCATCCCAATCATCTTGTTCGAGATTCAGTCTCATATACTGCTCCTGTGTTAGATTCGAAATTCAAAGTCGCTAGGCCGAGAAACGCGCACACAGGCGAACCTACGCAGTTAACTTTAGCTCTCGAGGCCCTTCAGGCCGCAAATCCTAATTCTAACGTAAATTCTAATTCTAACGTAAATCCGAATTAATGCAATTTTTATTTTTCATTTTTAATGTTTTTATTTTTACTTTTCATTTTTGAGCACCTTCAGTGCTATGTGAATCTCAGCGGGTGACCCCTTAAGGGCCCCGCTGGCGCGGCCTCTTTCTCCAATTGGCCGTCGCTCAGATGAAGGCTGAGTGGCAAAAATGCACGAGCCGACAGGGGGTTTTTTAGTGGGTATGGTTCTGGTAGGCGTCGGGACGAGTCCCACATAACTCCGATCGCGCGCGCGGAGTATGCGTCAGAGCATTTTTTATGTCCTCCTGCCCTTCCCGTGGAGGGGAACCAAAAAAAAAAAAAAAAAAAGACCAATTTTTTTGGTAATTTTTTTCGTGTCTGAATACCACGGGCCCAATTTTTCTACCGCTACTACCCCAAACCCGTGTTTAATTATTAGGTTCGCGTATTTGCAGCGTTTTATCTCCTGAGCAAACTCTGCAGCAGTACCACCCTTAACACTTGAAGCTACCTGTGGTATCCAGATTGGTCAACGTATTTGCTACAACAACAATTTCTCACAAATCTTGTTGCCTAATCTGAGCGCCATTGGAATTTGGAAGGTGAAGTTATCTAAATATGTACCAAGACTAAGATATTGTCAGAACACGTGCTTTGAATTTAACGTCAGTAAAAAAATCGAACAGATTTTTATATGTCAACTTAAGTAAAGGTAAGTTCCAATATTAATGTATCTGCGGAATTGAAGGCTTCTTTGAAATGAAGTAGCGCTCCACAGCTCTCTGGCATCCACCAGGGATACAATCTGCTGCTCGGTCAGCGGGGAAGAAGATTTTAATAACTTACTGACCAGTGACATACAACCCATAGCAGACGAAAGGTCATCGCATATATATGGATATATATTTTCTACTGCATTATGCTTTTGGGAGCCACATGGATCTGTTTTTTACTGGCAGAGGATATTTTTTACCCACACGTTAAAACATAGTTTCAAACAAATAATATAAAACAATGATTAAAATACTTTAAAACACAGAAAAATAACTAGTCTCGTGGTAGTCCCTCGCTCGTTAACGATACAGTAGAAGCCAGAGCGCTCACTATGCACCCACTTACATAGTTTTGTGCGAGTATTTAGCAAGGCACGAACGAGGCAGAAGTTCTACATTATGCGGGGTTTGTATATGCATAAATACCTGACTAAATGGTCGCTTATATAGTAGGATCGTTACAATTATTAGGATCTAGGTTACATTAGAAATTACCTATGCTGTATTGATTAGATTAGAAAGTTAGACACGCGATGTAAACTACATAATGTCGTCACTTGGCGGCAAATATAGTGAAATTTCTCTAAAGCTTGCCGTAAAGATCAATTTAATTAGTATATTCTCTGAAATTTGTTACCCAATATTATTCTAGTGATGAAAACAAATGTATCTTCTGGGGACATGGCTGTTTGTATTTATATACGTATGTTAATTCTGCGTTTCCCCCAGTTCGCTGTATGGTCATCCATTACATAACTTCTACTAACTTGGGGGGCCATGCAGTTGGCGTTTTTGTCTGGGGATATATATGATATGGCGCACCGCCTACGTACTTCACTTATCTACTATAAGAATTTACGATGGAGTAGGATGCGGCTGAAGCACATCTTTTAAGCGTAAGACATCAAACAATGTGAGTTATTTATAAAAATCAATGTCAATTCGTATGTTCGTAGGTTTGTAAGGCAGAGCTCATTAGTGCGAGGCCGTTGAAACATTTCAAACGTATTATTTTCGTATTAACGTATATAGGTATTTTAGGCAGGATTTTCAGAATATACAACGCAAATGTTTAACATATTTAATTTAAATAACCAAATTGGATAAATATTATGTTATTAATAATAAAACTGACTAATTTCAAGTAACAACATTATTATTTCTTAATCTACATATACAGAGAAGGAACATGTAGAAATACTAAATATTGTTAATACTGCTTCATATCTACTCATTTGTGTAAAAATTTAACAATTCCAAAAAATATATATTTCATTATGGAACGAATCGATTTTAAACCGCACTATGCCAAGCTATGTTTTATACATAACAAATTGTATTCTTTTTAAAAATGAAAAGAGTTTTCAACTAAATGACCAGGTAACCAGGAATAGCCGGGAGCTACTCGTTGATCCAATTTCAGCTGAACGGCCGATTGGCAATAATGTCATGTTATCATAGCGCTGACTCATCTGGGATCGGGAATTGGTGCAATAATTATTTTGCATCTAGGATCAATGTAAATGTATACTGTATGGAATCGGGAAACCATTTTCATTAGCAATACCTTTGTATTGATTATACATTGATGAGATGTGCACCAAGTATTTACACGAAGTTTGGTTTCTAGCATTAAAAACATTTCGATATTTTCACAACTATGTTGTTATGTTACCGTTTATAAAAGGTCACCTTAACAAACCTAAATAAAAAAGCCTTTGTGTAACGACCCAGGCAAAGAATACGCGTAGTTGAAGGGTCGTATATTACGTTGCCACGCTGTAAGATGTGAGATTTTTATTAACGCTTAGAAGTTAATAAGGCTCTCGAATGATAAATTTACATAAATTAATATACATGTATTCATCCTCAAGACTAGACTTGCTAAAGCTTAACTTGTATCAAACACTGCACTTTCATAAAACGATAAAATACAGTGTAATTGTTTGTATTTTTATTTGTTATTTGTATTTCATATTACTCTTAAACTAACTATTACTTTAAAGCTATTATTTTTGTCAACTACTCACTTAAGATGTATTGATAAATCATAAGGGGATAATGGTGCTGGTTACATAGTTAATGCCTCCATTGTATTAATGCATTCAATGTATCTGTGTGTAATTGTTTTTTGTCCCAAATAAAAAAAAATAAAAAGATAGCTTTTAATATCATGTGGGTAAATTATAAATGATTATTAGTATGATAGAATTTTAATTGTTTTATTTCCATTAAAATATAAGATCGCAATTTAAGTCAAGTTACTTTTCTTCTAAATAAACGCGGGAAGCATAAAGAAGCCGACGCATTTGTATGCGGATTTTTTGTATTGAAAGTACGAACAAGCCAACTAAACGAATATCAAACGTAAATCAGTAAAATTTTACATTTAATCAGTATTTTTTTAAAGTACAAGATATTTTTTGTAAGTTTTGTAGAGAACATCTTAGTTTTGTTTAGTTTTTCTCTTAATTTAAACAAAATCTTAACTTTTAGTTTCGCATTCGAATCTCTATAGTGTCGTCCTAGTACGCGGGATGCATACGAAAGAAAAACAACGCGCAAGCGATTCTCGCCTACCTACAATAAAACGCAATATGACTGTACAAACTTTTATTATTATTATTACGTATATGTACGCATACAAGTAACAACAACCTACACACATTTGCGTTGTTAAAAATTAACATATAAACGCATTAAAAAATGACCAAATATTCTTTATATATAAGTAACACACACTAGGAAGGATGGCTTACGATGATTCAAACACCCTGTTTAAACTAGGTACACGTTACACTACGAAAGAGTACCTTCAATTGTTGCAATAAAGTTGGGTATTGTTTGATTTTCTTTGGGATTATAGGAGATTATGATAATATGTAATATTTCCCGCCGCATTGAAAAATGGCGGATAGATTTTCGCACATTATTATGATATGTTGCAGATGTAAATAACTATTTTCGTTTACTCACACTGTTACTTTGTAGCATTTAGTTCCCCATGAGGTAACCATTATAACCATAAAAAATATTGTATATCCTCCTCAGGAGAAAAAATTAAAGCATTTTAATGATGTGGGTTGTTTGTTAAATAACATTTAGAATATTCTATATGATTTCTAATGAATAATAAAATTCGGTATTTCAGCACTATGGTGAAAAAAATTTAACCAATGCTGTAGGAATAAGAGGTATAAGAATTATTTAATGACGGACGCATTACAGTAATTTTGTTATGTTGGATATTCTGCTGTCTAAGACCCTAAGAGCTTAGTGAGTTTTATACGTCTTGACCCAAGGACATCTAAGGAGAAAAGTGAATAAAACATTTTTTAAGTAATTAACGGACATAACTCTTAGGTAATTAAAAAAAATATTGTGGGTCAATTTAGCATCTTTTTTCAAAGCTGCACGATTTTTAAATGCATCATATGAAAAACGCCATTGATTCTTGATATTGGTTTTATCGCAGACGAATAGACTGTTTTTGTTAAAATATTCCTTGTAACATATTATTTGAGTACTAAATTAATAGGGTAGTAAGAACTTTGGCTTTTACTAACATCAATTATCTTAGAACTGAAATAAAATAACGGCTAAAAGCCACATGTGACCATTACGTAACAAGCCTAAATAAATAAGAGACCGAATAACGGCTAGACACCTACACTTGCCGAAGGGTCCAAAAGGGGCCGAAGCCAAATGGCACCGCTACAAGCCCTGAAATATAATTATGGTTTACTGGTATTTACGTGACATATGGTTGTAAGGATTTCTTTTGATGTTTTCAAAAAATAAGTTATAATATTATTTTTCATACACTTCGAAACTGTTATTCATAAAGCTATCATTGTTACTGTTTTATAACAATTCCTCTTATAATATTTTTTTGCCTTCAGTACAATCACCACTATGTGAAAGTCATTTTTTAAATTATATATAGTTAATATATAATTCAAAATGTGTTATTTCTATAACATTCCCTATACAACTTGTATTTTAATAAATTGTTTAATACTTACCCAGCAAATGGTTTTGATTTCTGAATTAAGATTCAGGATTCATAATATTTAGTAAAACACTTTTTGAGATCGGGTTTTATCTCGTTTCATTACGTTTTAACATTTAGACTTAATGTTAATTATATCTTTACTTTTGAACAATGTTACTCGTAGCTAATTCAGACAACGTAATAATGTGCATTTTCACTCTTTCAGATTTGGATCAACATTGACTCTCTGTAAGGTAAGTTCAAAAACGCACTATGAACATTATTATCTAAAGCTATCTGAAGTAAGATGCCTATTTTGCACTCACGTACATTAAAGAGTACAAGCACCGCAAACTATATTAATGTTTTAATCAAAGAGAGTGCAAACCCACATGCAATAAAATAAAGTGTCGCCTGCATTACTATATTATGGGTGGGTTGCACCATGAAACTACAAAATATAACTACAAAAAAGCGGTCAAATCTTCGTTTGAGTCAAAAATGGGTTGAACCATTTTAGGAATGGTTGAAATGACCTCACAAACTCACAACTAACGCCATAACCAACCGCTCACATAACCACTCGATTTTGACCGGTTAATGCTATAGTATTGATCAATGTAACTGTAAAAATTCAAACTGTCATAGACGTATAGCGTACAATAACAAATAATAAACTGGTGCAACAAACAATGTTTATTAATCAAGTCACTTAAAAATACTTATAATTCTATTGAAGGCAACGTAGCCAAAAGGCTAGCCGAATTACGACGCTGAATCGCAAAAGAAATTCGTCACAAGTTTCCCTCACCGATCTTGAAATGTAAGGATATTGTTATTGTTTTTTCAAAGGTTAACTAGAACAATTACTGAGCCCGTGACTTCTGACTCATTCTAAATGTCAGTCTACTCAAAACTACTCAGTTGGTTAGAGTTATTCATTGTTCAGAAATTATCTGTCTGAAATGCAATCATACCGTGTAATAATCGCTCTGAGTCGTCAACGGTCGCGATTGGTGCAAAAATTAAAAATTATTGCCTCTAACCGATCGAAATGAAATTGAACTCTGAAGGGCATTAAAAACCTTTACTTTGTTTTGGTGATCAAGCATTCTTGGAAATAATTTGCAGTTTTATTTCAATTGGTAGATTTTGAAGTAGCATTCCATGCAGATAAAATAAAAAAAACATAATTATATGCTTGTGATTTTACTTGTATCATACTCTTGTTATGTGGCTTTACATTTTTCGTTTATTGAAGTTGTGAAGAACGAGGTTATTTTGCTAGTATAATAAAACGAACATTATAATCGGACAAACATAAAATTCATCATTAACGATATAACCTATTAGTAAAAAAAAACAGAAATGAGCACGGATTTGTTTTTTTTTAATTATGTATTAATTTTTTTTGTGCACACTGTAAGCCGCATAAATAAAACTTCATTTCATTTCACCTTGTTATATTCCGTTTACCTGAAAGTGTCAACTGTCGACGGTGTTTACTTAAAAAAAATGAAAACCTTGACATTTAACAGTGTTTTATGTAATCCCAAATTATGCAAAAAGTATTATCATAGCATAGATAAGACATTACATTAACTTAAAGACAATTTTTTCCCGAAAATTGATCTGTATTCCACCATACCTATACGCACGGTCATTCGTAGAATGAAGTCACAAAGTAATTTGCCATAATTGTAGTACTCGGTCGGTAAAAATAAGAGTTGATAATGATTTAATAACGTTATAGATAACTTTTTAAAAGTTTTTTTATCAATACATTGCTGACTATGTCTTGACAAATCTAAGACAGTAGTACCTTGTTCGTGTAAGGTAGACCTTAATAGGTGGTTTTCAAATGTGAAATTAACTGTACCGTAAACTTAAATACAGAAATATATTACAATTCTTAAATACGAATAGTTAGTAGCCATTTCAAACTAAATAAAGCACTACAAATATATTTAAACACAACCGAATAAATAGTATGAATTCGTCCAACGCTAATATGCTTTTAGATCTAACATTAAAAAAAATGTTCCGTTTTTTTTTCATCCTAGAATGAACCCCTGACGTATTATTTTATACATGTTTTATTATTTATGCTTATATTTAAGAGTTTCTTATTAATTATATAATAATAAAGTAAAATATTTTTATTTTCTTTTCAGATGTAAAAAATTCTGTCACTATGTTACTTTAATATAATGCTCTTGACTTGAGACAACTCCTGCATAAAATATATCATATTTGTGCTAGGTTCCAAGGATTTGAAAAATCGATTTGTACTTTGGGTGTTTATTGATTTTAATAAACCTTTCATCTTTACAATAGTTGTAGAGAAATTAAGATTAACAATCATTTTAAATTATGTCAAAAACACAACACTCCCATCCACATAAAGTAACTATCCATTTACCAAATGGAGGGTAAACACTCTGCCGAACGTTATAAAGCATAAATCTTTACCCCTGCCCTCTTAGAAATATTTCACGAAAAAAAGGGTACCTACCGTGGAACACACCAAGTCTAATCATATTTATATTGAGCCCCGAGAAATAAGCTCTTATATATTTTTTTTAATTACCTAAAAACTCTTCAACCTCTCCTTGTTTCAAATTATGTTATTTAGGCTATATAGGTTAGACTAAAATTTTTGATCACAATTAGTTACGTAAGTAATAGTTTATTAGATGTTATCACAATCCATTGTTTGAAGGCTTTAAGAATACGTTTTTATCAAATAAAAAATGGAATTAGACCCATCGTAAATCATTATCGCCTTCTTAAATCGTAATACAGGAGTAAAAAATAACCCATACTAAAAGTACCACTGTATTAAATCCAGTGTTGATGTATACTTAAGTTTATAAAAAGGAAGGAATATTAACTTAAATTTTTATAATATAAATCATTTCAATGCCAACTTATTTCTACAATTTACCATAATTACCATGTGTTCACAGTTTAAGAACCGCGCCGCACTTACCATTTCACCATTTAAAATTTTTTGAATAGTATTATATTAGTTACAAATAGCTTTATATTGTTTCAATTTTATGTTGTATATTTGAAACAAAGATTAGCAACACGTACAATATAAGTTCAAATAAGTATTTTGAAATTCAGATGCCTTTCTTATGGACCTTTTTATGCGACAAAAGAAAAAAAGATCTCGTTTTGAAAGGGTCAAACGAACCTTTTTGACTTGAATAAACTTAAACCAAATCGACGGCGCATAAACCATAGAGAAAATTAAACTTTGAGCTAAGCAATTTCTCGTCGCTGGTATATTTTTAAAATTAATGTAATTTAAAAAATTGTGAACTGGAAACATCTCCACAGTCAATCAAATACATACCCATTTTACAATGGTCTGCTGCGCTGACTAAATACGTTTAATCTTTGATTTTAGTTTAAATAATACTCATTGTGGAAAAGGTTGGTAATCCTTTTCATTAAATACTCAGTATGCCTGAATTTATCTAATGTTAGCTCGTAATTCCTTTTTGAAATCAGTTCCATCTCAGAATGAAATTTCCGATGTAAAATTTTACTTCAGTGCTCAAGTTATAGAGGCGGGTTTTGATTTATATGCTCACATGGTTATGGCAATATTATTTGCAGTATTACTCGTGTAATACAATGTCATCGTATTTAATTATGACCACAGGCTAATGGAAATTTTCATTCTCAAATACTTAGATGCTCTGATTCTTAACGAAATAAGTTTTCCATAAACTAAGCAAGTTGGGTACTTACGTAGAATGATTCCTAAAAATAACAAATTAGTTCTCGAATAGAATATCTATTTATAAGAAATGTAGTCTGTGTAGTATCGTTCTAATGAGAGTTAATGTTTCATTAAATATAATTGAAAAAAAAAAGAAAACAATCTTCAACAATTAAAACTTTTTGAAAAATTTTTAGTCGAATGTAGCATTGAAGTAACAGGAAGTTTTAAACAAATGTAACTATACTTTGGTTCGTCGGTTTCCATTGCACTCACTGCTAGCTATACTCGTAGCAGATAACATCTTCTAATAAAAAAAAAAATAGCTTGGCAGTCAAAAAATACCTTAAACATATGTTAAATTTATATTTATATTTGTTCCATCAGTATTTATTTTTTTAATATGAAAATGGGCATCTGAGATAAACACGCTGGCATTATGCCAGACTCTCATAGGGCGACTAAACGGGTGCCGCATGTAGACCCACTCAACTTTTAAGTTGATAAAGTGTGCATTCCTGGAGGATTATTTATTATAATTTTTGGTTATGTTTATGGTTTAGGGGAGATTCTCCCTTTTCTCATTGCAACCTGGATTTATTGTGGGAACTACCATCCTTCTTTTAATATTTCTTTTACTTTTCACGATTTAAATACAACACTTTTTCAACCAGATTTTATCACGTTTAGTTATATTTTACATTTTAAGTAGACATTTTGGTACATTTACATATCTTGATGGTTATGAAGGCATTTAATCCATTCGATCTCTTTCTCAGTCTGCGAGCGTAGCGTTAGAGGCACTAATGCACAGAAAGAGCCTTTAGCTTATAATAATAATAATCCCCAGACAAACACACCAACTGTATGGCCCCAAAGTAAGCAGAGCTCGTGTTATGGATGACCATACAGCGAACTGGGGGGGAACCCAGAATAAACATAAATATATAAATATCAACAACCATGACCCGAGAACAAACATCTGTGTTCATCACACAAATGCATGCCCCGGCCAGGACTCGAACCTGGGACCTCCGGCGTATGAGACAGGGCTACTGACCACTACGCTACTCGGCCGTCAGCTTAAAGTCATGCAGTTTGTTGGATGTTGAATTTTATGTTTTATAGTATAGGATCCGATGTTAGACAAAGCCTCCAACCATCGTATCAATTAAAATACGGATATTTCATAGTTTAAATGGTTTCTATGAGCATTCAAGGAATAAAGTGTTTCTCCTTTTTTTAAATGTTTTACACAGTCAAACCATTATTTGATGGTTGGGCTTGTTCATGGAATGTTCACAGACTGCAGACTTCGTTATTCTACTGTTTTTGATGAGAGCTATGTGTTCTGTAACGTGGGTTGACACATTCCGTTTAATTTGGCAAACGTAGCAAAAGCCCACAGCCGCAATCGATTTTTTAACACCTGGATCTGGTAAAGGTATGCTTGATTTGCTTAACTGGATGAAGATGCTGACTCAATTTGTGAGCGGTTTGTGTTTTTATTGAGGTGTTCCTAAGATTTTTTCAAATCAGTTACACCCTTTACATAAGGTAGAAAAGCAGGTCTACGTTCGACTGTATGAGTTTGAGGAGGGTTGAGGAAGCGTTTGGCGTTATCACGAAGCACCATAACAACATGTTTGAATTCATCGTCATTGTGCTGGGGGTCGCAGATTTCTTGTGCTCTCTGAAACAAAAAGGAGCCTTCGACAGGTAATTGGGTCGGATGGTGGCGGAGTTCTCATTTATTTATCGGCTTGGGTGGGTTCGAATCCCGATCAATGACATAAGGGAAAGGCTAACTTGTTATCCTGCTCTAATTCCATTGTAAACTGTATTTTAGTGTTGAGGGAATTTAGATGGTTTGGAAATGTTGTTTTACCTCACATTTATGTTGAGGTAAAACAGTGTCGCCAACATATCTCTTGTCGATCTTCAGCAGAACAGGTGTCATGCGGAGGGCTCCTTGCATCGCATAAGTTTTAACCGACCTGTGAATATGTAAAGATGTGTGCAAATTCAACACGATTTATATTTACTTTTGTTTCAAGGACCATTATGACTCTCGTCCGAAGAACGAATGTGTATTCCGCTTTGTGCAAACATGCAAATCCATAAATTGCATCTGTTTCACCCAATTACTCATAAATGGCTAAAAGATGATGCGATAAAATCCACCTGCTAGCAGGAACGCAGCCTATGCCTTTTCAAAAAAATTCGATAGGGTCGATAATTTTTTCAATATACAACACATGAACTCTCACTAAGTAAATAACTTCTTTATTTATTACAGAAAACTTACTAGTCCCAAAAGTACGAAGATAATGGGACTGGCCAAGTTTTCAAGGCCTACTTAATAAGCACTCATGAATTTTCCGTCCGAAAAGTTTTAATAGAAATCTGAAAAATGTACGTTTATTTTTGGGACGTTAAGATTTTTATTAAAAACATCACATAGATTTGTTGTTCAAAAGTTAGTCACAATTCAGTTAAATTCAATTCTTTTCTTTACCTATTAGTAAATATTGCAACTGATTGACTAAGCAACTATTAATTGTTAAAAAAGCAATTGTTTGCAAAAAGCGCTTATAATTCCACTGACCCAAATCTCGTATTAGATTATGTACCTAACTAAAATCTTTGTTTGTCTGCGGTAATTTAAGAAAACATTTATCCCGTCCACAGTCAAGGCATGACAACGCGCACCTGGCAAGCTATTGCAGCACCGAGAACGTGAGAGCGCAGTATTTGTAGAAAAGGTATTTTGGACACACGTCTTGAAAGCAATGTTTTAATTAAATTAATATTTTTATTATACTAATATTTGAAATTCGCAGAAATAGTTATTGTGCAGTACCAACAAGTGATTGCCATAACACACAAAACAATAATAACGTGATAGCGTGCCATGATTTTGAAATGTTGTACATTACATTTTGCATATAACATTGAAGATTTAGGTTTTATTTAATATAAGATTTAAAAAATGATAAAATTCACGTATTTTTTTTTTATATAACTCATGTTTGAACAATTTGGTAAAGTTTTGAACTAGGTAGAACCTGTATCTCGGCCAATGGCCTTCTCCTTTTTACACAAAAGTAACAAATAAAAGAGTATGTAGGTAATAATCTAAATTTTAAAGAAAAGTTTAGCCTATAATTTTATTTTATTACTTATCTTAAATCTTAAGCATGCATGCGTGTGAGGGTAAACGTGTAGTGTAGGTGTGTTTGTGTACTCTACAGTGTGATATTCGGCAGTGCTCCGAGTAAATAAGTTTATTTTCCCTTTTTTCATAAAATAAACAATTTTTAAGTAATTTTACGAGTACTTTTGTTATATTATTCTATTAATTGTTTATTATTACAAATATATTAATAGATTTCAATAATATTTGTAACTATACATAAACCTAAATTATATTTTCTTACGAAGACGGTGGGTTGTATTACAGTGAACAAAATTACCCCAAGATCAGCGTAAAGAAAATTATTTCACATTCTATGTTATAATAAGTATTAAAATTCTACAGAGTTCCTTTATCTTAATTGTTGCTAAGTTGTCAATGTTGCAATTTTTGCAGTATTATTAGGTCTTTACCTATGAAATTGCCGTTTTTCACGAAATAAATGAAGCGTAATTTTTTTATATATTTTTTATTTCTATTAATCAAAATAATCACCCATGCAATCAATGCATCTTTGCCAACGCATTGGTAGCTTATTGATGCCTTTCTTGAAGAAATCAGCTGGACGGGAGGCAACAAATTCTTCAAAGGCATTTTGTACTGCCTCTCGGGTATTGAATTGTTTTCCCGCCAAGAAGTTATCCAAATTCTGGAAAAAGTAGAAGTCTGTAGGCGCAAGGTCTGGTGAGTACGGCGGATGACGGAGAACTTCCAACCCTAACTATTGTAGCTTGGAGACCGTCTGCTGTGCAGTATGAGGTCGCGCGTTGTCGTGCAGGAGCAGTGGAGCCGAACGATTGACCAAAGCTGGTTGGAGACGTGCGAGCTTCTCCATCATTGTGTTCAGTTCTTCACAGTACACATCTGCAGTAATGCTTGTCCCGTTTGGCAAGAAGCTGTGATGAATTACAACCGCGTTAGACCACCAAACAGTGACCATCACTTTTCTAGGGGTAAGTTTTCGTTTAGGGCATTGTTTGGGTGCTGAACCAGGGTCCAACCAAGTTGCTGAGCGCTTACGATTGTCAAACAGGATCCATTTCTCGTCACAAGTAACAATGCGGTTCAGAATTCCTTCATTTGTATGCCTGCTGAGCAGTGCAAGGCACGTCCCACGCGTACTTCGCGCTGGCGGTCATTGAGTTCGTGGGGTACCCATTTGTCAAGCTTTTTTACCTTGCCAATTTGACGCAAATGGACCAATATTGTTTTGATGCTAACGTCGAAAGCTGCTGCTAATTCAGCCGTGGATTGAGTTTCATCAGCTTCCACAATTGCCTTTAATTCGTCATTGTCGACCAAAGTTTTCGGACGACCACGGGGTTCATTTTTCAGGTCAAAATTTCCAGAACGGAAGCGGGTAAACCAATAACGGATGGTGCGTTCGTTTGTAGTGTTCGCTCCGTAAACGTCGTTGATGTTGCGTGCCCCTTGTGCCGCTTTGCTGCCACGACGGTACTCATACTCCATAATTACTCGAATTTTTAACTTATCCATGATGACGAAAAATGTTCGAATGCGTTGAAAACAAAACACTAACTATTAAACAAATGACGATTTTAGAAAAAGAATTCCATGTTTGTCAAATAAAATTAATTTGAAATTAGAATTATCAGTCAAAAAAAAATATTTTCATTTGAAATGGCCAGTACGGCAAAACGGCAGTTTCATAGGTAAAGACCTATTATTTGCCAACATTATTTAAAACTTTATATTTTTCCGTATAATAACGACCGTTTTTGACCAGTTAAGCGTTATTGACGACACTTTTATACCTAAAATCGGTTATAATCTGAGAAACTTTTCTTTGACACCGGGCCTGGGGCAATTTTGACCCACCTTTTTTGAATAGCTTTAATGGTCGGAAAAAAACCGGTAGCGGGCTTTCATAAAATCGTTTACTATTTTATTTTTAAAGTTGCTTGTATTTACACCGATCTCGTTCCCTAATACTTCGGTACATACAAGAGAGATAAACTATATTTTTATTCATGTAACACGGTTTAAAGACTTCAAGTACCTTTAGTAAAGGTAGCTGACATATTCGCGCCATTTTGTAGTGCCTTTACGCAGCGAGGCATTTGACTGCAGAGGGGTTGTACAAATACAACAGTTCACCCCGTTCATTTTCATTCTCGCTCCGATCGCCACGCGGTGCGGACGTGCAAGACCCAGTTCTCCGTTGATCGGTCCCTTCCCGATATTCCGTGGCGCTCAGTCTACTGATGTCACGGTTTAGCGTGTTGGTTCCGTGCTACGGCTTTCAAGGTTTTTCTACTCCCTCTGAGTGCTATCGAAGTGCGATTTTTCTTTGCGACTAAGCCCCTTAGTCTTCAAAGTGCTGTGCTAAGTTGTGTTGTGCTTGTGCTGAGTGCACTGTTGTGCCCAGCGTAAGTAGTCTGGTTTCAGTACAAAGGATACTGAACGGTGACAACGAATATGTACTGAACCAGTCCTTTTATTTTTATTTTATTTCTCTTCTCTATTTTATTTATTTTTCTCCTATTTTCACATTTATTTTTATCATATCTGTGTGTTTTCGTGTGTATTTGTCCTTTCTGCCGGTAAAGGTTGACCCTAACGCGGTCAACTCTTTACCTGTGTACCCTTTTCTTTTTTTTTTTATTCGGTTTCTAGGTAGCGGCCTTCGGCGTACTACTGTTAGTTTTAAGTTATTCTCCCCAGCCCCCCTACCGCTGGTAGGGAGGTTAGCCGCTAGGGTTCGCTAGGTTTTATTTAGGAACTCTAGGCATATATATATTGTTGTCCCTCCCCAACCCCTCCGCAATGGCTTCCCTAAGCTCTGATGAGGTTAGGAAGAAGTTACTTGATAGTACCGGTGCTGAAGGCATGTCTATAAATGCTGATAAGTATCGTTTCTTGGACTCTCTTATCCCGCATATCATGGCGTTAATTCCCTCAATGGCCCCTCAGGCCACCCCAGTCCCCCAGACCCCTCTGGTCTTAGGCCCTCCCGCGTCCCCTTCCTCCAGTGACATGGAGTGCGAAGTAGACGCCCCACCGCGTCGCAAGCGCGCACCCGCGACCGAGTCATCCTGCGACGCCAACCCAACTGGCCCTGAGTCTCCCTCTTTTACGTTTGTTAAGAAACGCTCTAAGAAGCGCTCGAAACAAGCCCCGGCGCCCTCGACGCCTGTCCCTACACCCCCTGCGGCGTTTTCAACGCCAGCTGCCCCGGTGCCTTCAGCACCCGCTCCGGCCCCAACTTCTGTCAAGGCCAAGGTCCCACCACCCGTGTTCCTTCGGGAAAAGGGTAAATGGTCCGAGGTCTCGACTTTGTGCAAAGAGCACAAGATCATTTACACCCGAGCGACCAACTCGGGTGAATCTATTAAAATCACTGTCTCGTCGATAGACGATTTCCGAGCTTTGACTAAGCTCCTCACCGATAAACAATATGCTTATCACACTTATGCTCTGTCAGAAGAGCGTAAGATCAGAGCGGTACTCAGGGGAGTCCCGTTCGAATTATCGAACGAGGCTATCCTGGAGGATCTGCAGTCCCAAGGCTTCCCGGCACTCGCGGTGCATAAAATGCACAGCAAGTACGGGAGGCGTCACCCTCTCGCTTTGGTGGTTCTCGCCAACGTCCCCAAGTCCAGGGAGATCCTGAAAGGGGTTAGCACTATATGCGGCCTCTCTGGGATCTCGATCGAGGCGCCTCATCGCCACGGTCATCCCGGCCAGTGCCATCGGTGCCAGTTGTACGGGCACGCGGCGGCCAACTGCCGCGCACCGCCCAGGTGCGTCAAGTGCCTGGTCCCTCACTTCACTAAGGAGTGCAATCGCACTCCTGAAACTCCCTCTCCTCCCGATTGCGTGCTTTGTGGCCAGTCCGGCCACACCGCAAATTACAGGGGCTGCCCTCGTGCACCCCGTTGTATGCGTTCCAATTCCAAGAGGGCGGCACCCAAACAGGCCCCGCTCCTTTCTCAGGAAAACTTTCCGCCGCTGCGTAGCCGGGTTCCTCCGGCTGCAAAGCCTACACAGTCCAGGCCTGCTCCAGAAAACTGGAGGCTGCGCCCCGCATCGAATCCCATCCCGGCTACTCACCCATACAAACCCACTACTCAATCCTCCGTAGCAGACGATATGCGTATCGTCTGCGACGCTATGAAAAATATCGATGTTATTGAAGTCGCAGTCTTAGCCCGTAAACTTAGGGCTTCACGTACTCCGACAGAGCGTTTGCTAGCTCTGGCGGAGCATAGTTCCCTTCTCAATTCATTATAGGTTCATTTAAATGAATTGATCCCTAAATCATGCTTCGGCCGACCTCTGCCCAGCCCCGGCTTCACCGGAGGCTGCCCAGAACGGCCACCAAACCCTTTGAGCACCTTCAGTGCAACTTTCACTACAGGCGGAAGACCCGCCAGCGGGTCTCCGCCAGCACGCCCAACTTCCCGACGGGTGTCGCTTCCGATGAAGGCTAACGGTAATAACTACAGCCAACAGGTGGTTTTTAGTGGGTAAGTGCCATTCTAGTGAGTCCCAAATAACCCCCCGCAGAGGACTTTACCTGCGGGCGGTATGCATGACGCATCTTCCACCTCCCTCCCGCGAGGGTGCCTCGGCAGCAAAAAAAAAAAACCGTTCATTTTAAGAGTATTAAGTTAACAGATAAATGTTTAATTTGGCCAATATTGTAGTGATAGTAAGATTGTAGAGGCGAAATTATCTTTATTTTTGAAATTTAAGTAAGACTGTATACTCTAAATATGCAAAAAAAATTTTACCCATTTCGGCGGTAAATATTTTCTCTAAAAATCCAATTACCCTAAAAACCTCACGTTAGGAGACAAGGTTCTGTCCAGTGGTAAGGATATTTGCAATGGTTTTAATGTCTATTTTATGAATGCCTTTGGAACTTCAAATCACGGACATGTTCCGGTTTATGAAGATGATAGCATATGCTCTGAAGACTTCGCCTGCAAAAGTACTGAAATTACTTAAACAGTTAAGTAAAGATAAAGGGGCAGGATGTAATGAGATTCCTTCATTGTTTTGGTTGAGTTGCGCTGAATCCTTAGCAGTTCCAATCGCAGTTATATTTACCGATCCCTAAAAAAGGTATATTTCCGCATAGATGGAAATTTGCGCACATTATTCCCGTTCATAAGAAGGGTTCAAAATCTGCAATAAAAAAATTATAGAGCAATATCTATGTTAAATACAGTGGCCAAAATATTTGAATGTGTCGTTTACGATGAAATTTATCCTATAACTGTTAATCCTATACCAGAAATACAGCATTGTTGTTTGAAGAGACGGTCGACCGTCACTAACTTAGCCTGCTTTTCGATGTTTGTTCTATCTAACATGGAGTGTGGCGGTCAGGTTGACGTGGTCTACACTTATTTTGAAAAGGCTTTCGATCGTGTGGATCACGTTATCCTTATAAACAAGCTTCATAGGCTTGGTATTCGCGGTGAGTTATTACGTTGGGTACAACCTTATTTGTCAAAACGTACTCAGGCGGTGGTGGTTGGAGGTTATAAATCTGATTATATTAAAATACCTACTGGGGTCCCTTAGGGCTCGCATTTAGGTCCTCTTGTATACAACGCATATTTGTACGATATTGGTTCATGTTTCAAAATACTGAGTGTCTTTTGTATGCAGACGATAAAAAAATCTTTTATAAATTAAAGTCAAAGCAGGATAGCATTTTGCTGCAAAATTATCTTGATGCACTATTTAACTATTGTTCAGAAAACCACATTGCTGTTAATATCAATAAATGCCAGTGTATCTCGTTTATGCGTAAAACCAAACCTTTCTTATATAAATACTACTTTAATGGTACTGTGATACAAAGGACTTCAACCGTACGTGATCTGGGAGTAAATTTTGATAGCAAGATGCTACTATCTGACAATGTGAACGATGTCGTTAACAAAGCTTATAAAAATCGGATTCGTCTTGCAATCTTGTAAACCACTTGAAAACTTAGAAACTGTTAAACTAGTTTATTTTGCCTACTTACGAAGTGTTTTGGAATACGCATGTCCAATCTGTTTACCACAATACGTCACGTACAGACATCGCATTGAAAAAATCCAAAAAGTGTTAATAAAACATCTCAACTACCGCACTCGCAAGGGTCCCGGTATTTATGAGCAGAGTTGCCAACTCCACGGCCTTTTAACTTTAGAAGAGCGTCGCTCTCTTATGGACATGATGTTTTTGCATGATACAGTGAACAGTAGTGTAGATTGTCCAGAACTGGTCTCTCAAATAATTTTCCGGGTTCCGACGTACAAAACGCGCCACACATCCTAACTTCACGAAAATATACGATTATAATTACTCACAAAACTGTGTTATTACCCGATTGGTTCACAAATATAATACTGTTTTTGACAATGTGGACCTCTTCGCCAACGCTAGGCCACGGTTCAGGTAGCTTATAACAACTACTTTGACATCCACCTTAAGAGATAGAACTATGACCTAAGTATTTACCAAAATTACATTATAGTTGTATTTTGTAACAATAGTATGAAATATATAAGTATTACATATGTTTGATATAATTTTAATAATATGTAGTTAAGAATAACTGAATCACTACTCATTCTTATTGTCTACTAATATTTTAATTGGGCTTTACTTTTGTCTTTTAATCGCACAGCTGTAAATAAGTTTAAGGAAAATCTGTAATTGGCCTTACTTTAAGTTTAAATGTTATTTTCGTGCAATTTTATGTACGCTGTTGATTTTCTGATTAAATAAAATAGATAAATAATACGAAAGAAGAAGTTGACAATGTTTGTTCAAAGATAAACAGGTTCACCTATGTTCAAATTCGAATTCAAATATCTTATTTCTCAACATTGACAATTACTTGTTCTTATTGACCTCAAATAAAACATGACTCTACCACCAGTTTGGACAAACATTCGTAAAGAAGAAATGGCAAGAAACTTCACAGGTAAATTAAAAAAAAAATTACAGTGTCTCTTTATGTCTACACAAAATTATTCTTATCTGCATCTGTTAGCTTGGTAAGTCTCCCTCCCTCCTTCTCTCCCTCTCCTCTCCCTCCCACCAAGTATCCAAACGAAAAACAACCTCAAACGGCACCCGCTCACGAGTTAACGCAGGATCCAGCCATCGCCCTCCTCAACCATATAAGAGGGAAGTGATTGACCCGTCACCCGACGCATCCATAAGAAGACGTACCTTAGTGAAGACATGTTCTATGGAAATTAGGTAAAACCACTAACAAACAAACTGCAAAGCCTGTCATGGCTATGTTGCCTCAACATTAAACTATGGCATCCTCACTTGGGGCAATTCTGTAAAAATAAAAAAAAGCATTAATTTCTCAGAAGCAATATTTAAAATATTTTACAGCTATAGCTGATGCAGACGCATAGACATCCTGCAAGCATTTATTTAGGAACATGAAATTATTGACTGTTTATACACCATCTACCATAATATACGTAATGTTTATGCATACATCCAGTATGTATGAATTTTTTAAATAGTAAAATTTTGCACTTTGATAGTAATATGACTTGAAATAAACAAACAATAAGTAATAAACTGTACAAATTAATTAATTTATCTATATAGAATAAATTTTAACATGGTTGACTTTAATTGTATGCTTGACTGTTGATTTGAAATGTAAGCTTTAAATATTTAAGTAACTATTGCATGCTGTTATACAGCTGAATATGTGTTCTGATTGGTTTATATACTAAAACCTACAAATGTAGGTAAAAAAAATTGAATTGATTTTTATTTCTGATTATTTTTATATTTTATACGTTCCCATACAGAAAAGGGAGTCGAGAGAAAATGATAGTTTTACATAAATATATATTTACCACGAAAATCGCCAGAAGTGGATGGATAAGTAAGGAGAAAATCCAAAACGCATGTGTCATTACTTGTAATGGTTTTGTTATAAAGGCATTTTAAGTGGAGACCAAAATTACTACCTGGAGTCAATATCCTGATAAATGTAATGAAGTGAAAGCAAAACACCCGTCAAATTCATGAAATGAAAAGAGAACTCGACTTGTTTGTGACACTAGGGACAAAGATAATCCTCCACACTTTTCATTTCAAAACACTTTCACTTTGATAATCTATATAAATTTTATTAACATCAAAAATACATACATTTTTGTCGGCCTCGGAAAAAAGTCTACATTTTACCTGGGGATTTAACAGAAGTATTTATATATTAAGCGATTGATAGATAAATATCAAAAATTTCTGTAAAGCTTAATCGGACCATTTTTTAGATATTTTCACCTTCAATGTGTCATAAAAACGTGAACATCCATGTGCCTTCGTAGATAAACCATAAAGTAAGAGAAACCCACGCTGTGTTGGCAGATAAAACGATATAAAGTTTTATATCGGCACTTAAAATAACGCTCCCGAAAATACTTTGATTTTTGATTCAATGCATATAGGTACTTACCTATACTGCCTTCATCGAACTTGTGGTACTTTTCCATTCCTAGTAGTTTTCCGAGTAGTATTTGGTATGAAAAATTATTAATTTCAAATACTTAAATTTCAAGTCGAATTACGCAGTAACCACTTTTTTCTAATTATAATCCATCTATTAAAACAATAAATCTTATGTCTATGCTGAAAACAATGTAACATCAATACGAACTAAATTGTGCGCATGATTGTCCATCCATCTGTGGCTGACAAGCAGAGATTCTATCTCACAGAAATAGCTTTCAAGCTGCCGTCTATCAGCTTTCCACAGCAAATAAAAGCGTTCGCAAATTATCAATAAACAATCATTGGTTGCTTGAGCTTATAAGAAACGGTTTACTCAATCATAATCAGAATAAACAAGATTGATAAATAATGGGAATATCGCGCGTTTTCAGCGGCGTAGTTCCTGATGCCGTATACGTTTCCACCATGTCCACAATTTCACGACGGAATATCCACGTCAGTACCAACACGAGGTGGTGGCTGGACAATACGGAGTTGCTGGTAAAGATGCATTACTTGCATTACTTTTAGATATTATAGGCTATTCATTTTATGGCAAAATAACCACAAACAAATCTGTAATTTTACATTAATTAACGATTACAAATACTAAAAAAAATATTATTTATTTATATCAAACTGATTATATGATTTTGCAATGAAATCAGTACTATATAAAATAAAACTGTAAATGAAAGCAGTACTAAATTATGTTTATAAATGCGTAAGACAATGAAGTCAACTACAGAGCAGGAACTTTGAAATTACGTATGCCACAATGCTTAGCAAAACAACTAAAATATTGGAAAAAGTTATTTTACCCCGTACGTGCGTTGATCTAAAATCTAAATCAAATTAGCCAATTTAAACCACTCGTTACTTTTACAGGTCAAATGTCGGTTTTGAGAAAGACTTAACTTTTTATTATTTCTCTTGTAATTTTAATGAATCCTTATTGTGTCAGTCTGTAGATGGTGACAAAACGCATGGATTTGAATTAACATTTAGTAAATTGGTTGTTGAAAAATAAAGACATTTTGTTATATTTTTAATTACAATTTTAAAGAGTCTATATCTACCACAAAACCTGACACTAGAGTTAAATAGCAAACACAGAGCGTTACACAATGAATAATAATTGCAAATATTGAATTAACGGTGTACATTTTGATCCGTTTTACAAAAAATTTACAAATATACATTTTTTTGCAATAAAGACGATTACCCTAAATATTGTAAAAAATATAAGAAGAAAGCTAAAACATTTATTAAATAAATGAAACATTATTTAAATGATTCGCCTGATTTATATTAAGGTTATTTTAGCAGAAAGGATGTTCCTCAGACCTTTTTTTGAACCCTTTAGTAGGAACGGGTTATGTATTTACATGTGTTTTACAAACACCTGTGCAAGAGATCAAGTGTTCAAAGAGACCTTTTGAGATTTTAGTATAAGAATATACACTATGACGTAAAACGCTTGCGTTCATATTCATAGAAACTGTATCTATAACGTTATAGCCAAATATACATGTTCGAATATAAATACAAAAAAAGAGCAAACATAACTTTTTCACAATAGTCACATTTGTCAGTCGACTGCATATACAAGGTGGCCAGAAAAATGACATCCAAAAACTTTTTTTAGGTGCCTCGTGTTGAGAGGTATCTAAATCACCCCTGTGTATGTTATACGATTTTTCATAGTTTTCGAGTTACGATTTAATATGAATTTTCGCAAAATTGCGACCGAATCAGTAGAAGGTTTCTTCAGATTTCTATTTTTGCTACAAAATCTCTATGAACTGTGTGTTTATGCGTAAAATAAACAGCCTCATAACTTTAATGAAAGTTACTAAAAAAATTACCTAAAGTTGAGAATTTATGTTAAGTGAGTTATCATTTAAATTTTCAACTTAAAATTTAAAATCTAAACTAGTAGTTTCTTCGTTTCTAAGTAGCTTCAGAGAATGCGTTGGACTCTAAGCTTTCATTATAATAATAATAAAGTAGTACTTCATAGGCTATTAATGCTGAAATCAGACATCCAAGACAGCGAGGTGGATAATTTGAATAAAAGAAATTCCTTTTTTTATCATTTTTTCTAGTTATTTTTAACAACTTCACAAACAGAGGTTATTTTTAATAATGCCAATTAAGCCCAACGCTACGAACTGCGTACTTGCCTTCTTAAAATACCTTCTGCCTTCTACTTGTGTAATGCAAGACACAAAAATCTTGTATAATAAAAAATTTTTTTTCAGTTATACAATTCAGTTACAAAGTTCCTGTGACAACCAAAATGTAGCCAAGCTTAGCATAGCATACGTGATCGCTGATCAAAGTTGTGTGCAAAGCATTAGTTTCACTTCGCTAGGCAGTACCGTCTACCGCTGCGTGTAGCCCTGCCGTTATTTAAATATTTCGTTAGCCTTTCTACGGCCCATTCTCGCTCCGATCGCCACGCGGTTCGGACGTGCAAGACCCAGCTCTCCGTTGATCGGTCCCTTCCCGCCATTCCGCGGCGCTCAGTTTACTGACGTCACAGTCTAGCGTGTTGGCTCCGTGCTACGGTTTCCTAAGTCTTTCTACTCCGTCTGAGTGCTTTCGAAGTGCGATTTTTCTTTGCGACTAAGCCTCTTAGTCTTCAAAGTGCTGTGCTAAGTTGTGTTGTGCTTGTGCTGAGTGCAGTGTTGTGCCCGGCGTAAGTAGCCTGGTTTCAGTGCAAAGGATACTTAACGGTGACAACGAATCTGTACTGGACCAGTCCTTTTTATTTTTATTTATTTCTCTTCTCTATTTTATTTATTTTTCTCCTATTTTCATATTTATTTCTATCATATTTGTGTTTTTTCGTGTGTATTTGTCCTTTCTGTCGGTAAAGGTTGACCCTAACGCGGTCAACTCTTTACCTGCGTACCCTTTTTTAGGTTTCTAGGTAGCGGCCTTCGGCGTACTACGGTTAGTTTTAAGTTATTCTCCCCAGCCCCCCTACCGCTGGTAGGGAGGTTTGCCGCTAGGGTTCGCTAGGTTTTTATTTAGGAATCCTAGGCATTTGTTATATATTATAGGCATACATTATATATTTATATATTACATTCTATAATTCCAAGTCCTCCAATGGACCTTGTCAATATTCTTAAGTCGTTCGCCCAGGCGCTCGCCGCGTCCGGCGTAAGCATACCCGCTGACGCACTAACGCAGGCCTTACAGGCATCTATCGCGTCCCCGGCCCCTCAGGCCTCAACCCCGGCCCCTCAGGCCTCCAACGTCGAGACCCCTCAGGTCTTAAGCTCTCCCGCGTCTCCCGCCTCGTCCGAGATGGACTGCGAATCGGTCGCATCCTCTCACGCGTCGCGTCGTAAGCGTACCGCTCCCGGGAGCGACTCCGAACCCGCGTCTGACACGTCGTCAGATGCCGTCACCCTAACCGGCTCTCCTGAGCCCGCGTTTCAACTCGTCGCCAAGCGCTCCAAGAAGCGCTCTAAGAAAGCTTCGGTATCTTCAATACCCGAGCCCTCCCCGGTGTCTTCAACACCAGCCCCCGCGCCGTTAAAATCGCTCGTAGTAACCGCGTCTCCGTCGGTCACATCGAAGCCAGCGACGCGCTGCGCTCCCGTCCCGCCGAAGCCTCAGCTCCCTCCGCCCGTATTCCTGCGTGAAAAAGCGCGCTGGACCGCGGTTTCCAACTTGTGCAAAGTGCACAAAATTAATTACTTGAAAGCCGCCAACGCTGGCGATACAATCAAAATACAATTAGCGACCGTCGTCGACTTCCGCGAGTTTACCAGGTTACTCAGTTTAAACAAAATCGCGTATCACACCTACGCCCTCCCGGAGGAGCGTAAGATCCGCGCAGTACTACGGGGCGTCCCGTTCGAACTCAGCAACGAAGACATCCTCGATGACCTTAAGTCTCAGGGTTTCCCGGTCACAGCAGTGCACAAGATGCACTCCAACCGCGGTAGGCGTTTTCCCTTAGCGTTGGTAATCCTGTCGAATACTCCCAACTCGAGGGAGATCTTTAGAGAGGCTCGCACAATTTGCGGACTCTCAAATATCTCCGTCGAGCGTCCCAACCCCCGTGGTCACCCTGGGCAGTGCCACCGCTGCCAGCTCTATGGCCACGCAGCGGCTAACTGTTCAGCTCCCCCCAGGTGCGTAAAGTGCCTGGATCCTCACTTCACTAAGGAGTGCACTCGCACTCCCGAATCCACTTCCCCCCCTGCCTGTGTGCTGTGCGGCCAGTCCGGCCACACAGCTAACTACAGGGGTTGCCCGCGCGCTCCGCGCTCCACCACCAAGAGGGTCGCGCCTAAACCGGCGCCGCCGCTCACTCCTGCCAACTTCCCGCCGCTGCGCAACCGGGGTCCCCCGGAAGCAAAGCCCGTTCAGCCGACACCTACTCCGGCTCTGTCTTGGAGGCAGCGTCCGGCCGTTCCGCCTGCACCTTCCCGACCTATCCCAGCTCCCGTAGCTCCCGTAGGGTCGCGTCCTTCTCCGTCTTCCGCACCTCAGTCGTCGTTGGCTGAGGACATGAAGACCGTATTCGACGTTATTCAAAACGTCGATATTAACGAAATTTCCGTGCTCGCACGCAAACTGCGAGCCGCCCGCTCTCCTCAAGAGCGTTTATTTGCTTTAGCCGAGCATCACTCGCTCCTAAGTTCGTTGTAAATTCTTTTATAATTTATAAATTCGTAATTAATAAATTATAATGTCTAGACCCGCGAATCCCGCGTCCAGTCGTATTAAACCCAAGGGCTTATCCCTTGTATCTTTTAACGCTCGTAGCCTTAATACCAACCTTCCCGAGATTAAACTGTTCCTTCAGAACAAAGAACCTGACTTATTCCTTCTCCAGGAGACATGGCTTACTCCAAACCGCTCCAGGGGATTCGCTATACCTAAGTACGCGTTTATTCGTAACGATAGGCCCAACTCCGACGGTTTCGGCGGCACCGCTATATATTACAAAAGAGGCTTCCACTGCTGTCCTCTCCCTACCCCTCCTCTCCTCAACATGGAAGCCACTGTGTGTAGATTGGCTATGACTGGTCATCCGACCATCATCATAGCTTCAATCTACATACCTAGTGGTACCAGACCAATCCGCAGCGACTTTGAGGCCATTCTCGCCCTCGGCCATTCAGTCATTATGTTCGGAGACTTTAACTCCAAACATACTGACTGGACGTGCCTATCGACTAACACCAGCGGTATCGCTCTCCTCGACATCACTAACTCCCTTGACCTAGATGTCATATCCCCCGTCACTCCCACTCACTATCCCAACAACCCGTCCTACTCTCCTGACATCCTCGACTTTGCAATTATCAAGCGTATCAATCTTGACCTAAGGTCTATCGAACCGCTCGATGACCTAGGCTCCGACCATCGCCCCGTTTCCCTCGTGCTAGGACCGCCGAACGATAACGTCTCATCTCCTAAGACCTTTACCAATTGGAAAGGTTTTAAAAATACGTTAGTTTCAGCCTTAGAGGCTCCGAACTCTCCACTCGCGATCTCTCCCGAACAATTAGATAGCCCGGATAAAATCGATTCATTAGTAAATTCTCTCACTGATGCTATCAACTCAGCCATCAGTGACAACGAAAAGATTGCTAAGCACGGCAAACCCACGCTTCCCTTAGCCGTTAGCAATCTTATTAAAGCTAAAAACGCGGCTCTCCGGAGAGCCAAGAAATATCCCACGCCCGCCTATAGAACAGCTGCGAATCAGCTTCAACGTAAAGTTAAGTCTTGCCTCGCGGAACTCCGAGACGCTCAGATGAACGATCTCATGGCGAATATCTCTCCGTCCCACCAAGCGTACTATAGCATGGCCCGAGCCTTACGCGTAGACACCGTCTCTCACGTTCCTCCTCTCACTCGTCCCGATGGCACTACTGCCTTCGAAGTCGAAGAGAAAGCCGAATGCTTCGCCGACAGCATTGCCGCACAATGCTCGCCCAGCACGCAACCTGCTGATCCCTCGCACATCCAGGCGGTGGAGGACGAAGTCCTTCGCAGAGACTCTCTCCCCATCACCGCAGACCCTGTCACAGTCTCTAATGACGAAATCTTGCTTCTCATTAGAAATCAAAAGTCCAAAAAGGCTCCGGGTGCGGATGGAATTTCCAACCACGCACTTAAGCACCTACCTCAACAGATGCTTACCTTGTTAGCTATCATTTTCAATGCCTGCTTCGACCATAGCTACTTTCCAAAAGCTTGGAAAGAAGCGACAGTCATAGGCATTCCCAAGCCGGGCAAACCTCTGAACGTCCCGGCTAATCACAGACCCATCAGCCTCCTCAAGGCAATGTCTAAACTTCTCGAGAGAGTCATACTCTCTCGAATGCGGAACCATCTGTTTCCAACGGATGGCGATCCTCTCATTATTCCCCATCAGTTCGGCTTTCGCGCTAAACACTCCTGCCCTCAGCAAGTCCACCGAATCGTCGAGTATATACTTGACGGTTTCTATCCGCGTCGTTATAAAACAGTCGCGGTTTTCTTTGACGTAGCCAAGGCTTTCGATAAAGTCTGGCACAGCGGTCTCGTTTATAAACTCTACAAGATAGGCTTACCGGATCGCCTAGTCAGGTTAATAGCGTCGTTTCTCAAAGACCGTACGTTTCGATTTAAACACGAAGGCACGCTTTCTGCACCTCGTCCCATAATGGCTGGAGTCCCTCAAGGCTCAGTCCTCGCCCCTCTGCTGTACACCGTGTACACCAACGACATTCCCATCCCGCCGAAAGGCGTCGAACTCGCCCTCTTCGCTGACGACACCGCACTCTATACCAAAGGCCACGGTGTTCGGCGCCTTGTAACCAGACTCCAAAAGGCCGTAAACGCCCTTGGTGCATGGTTTCAAGAATGGCGCATCGATGTGAACCCTGAAAAGAGTTCTGCGATGCGCTTCGACCACAAACGCCGTCGTCCCGATGGCGATCCCCACGTTCGAATGTTAGGCATTCCCATCCCCTGGAAGCGCAGTACTAAATACTTAGGCGTCACATTAGATCCGACGCTTTCTTTCAAGCCACACGTTGAAAGAGTTTCGAAACTCGCTCGTCACTATTTAGTCCGCCTAAATAGCATGTTAGGTAGAAAAAGTAAAATGTCCTTCAGAAACAAACGTACACTTTACAAGGTCTGCGTTAGACCCGTCATGACGTATGCCTCGCCAATCTTTGCCCACGCCAAACCCTCCCTCCTGCACAAACTGCAGGTAGTTCAAAACCTCTTTTGCCGCCGGGCCACAGGCGCACCGTGGTACGTGCGTAACGCGGACTTGCATAGAGATCTTGAACTGCCTACAGTACAACAATATCTCAAAACACTCTCTGAAGCGTTCTTCAAACGCTCCGAAACCCATCCCAATCCTCTAGTTCGTGATTCTGTCTCATATGCTACTCCTGTGTTAGACTCGAAGTTCAAAGTCGCTAGGCCTAGAAATGCGCAAGCGTACTCATCCACCAGACTGTCACGCGATCTCGAGGCCCTTCTGGCCGCAAATTCTAATTCTAACGTAAATTCTAATTCTAACGTAAATTCTAATTTTAATTAATGCAAATTTAATTTTTCAATTTTTAATGTTTTCATTATTTACTTTTCATTTTTAATGTTTTATTTTACTTTTAATTTTTGAGCACCTTCAGTGCTATGTAAATCCCAGCGGGTGACCCCTTAAGGGCCCCGCTAGCGCGGCCTCTTTCTCCAATTGGCCGTCGCTCCGATGAAGGCTGAGTGGCAAAAATGCACGAGCCGACAGGGGGTTTTTAGTGGGTATGGTTCTGGTAGGCGTCGGGACGAGTCCCACATAACTTCGGAATCGCGCCGGAGTATGCGTCAGAGCATTTTTATCCTCCTGCCCTTCCCGCGGAGGGGAACAAAAAAAAAAAAAAAAAAAAAAAAAAAAAAAAAAAAAAAAAAATTTCTACGGCTAGTGACATGAGAAATTTAAATTATGTTTCAGAAAGAAGCTCTACCTTTTGCGATATTACTTTGTCCTTTCAAGTTATTTTTATTTTATGTTTCGAAACAAAGAAAATCCCTGAGATTGTATTAATTTTCATGAAATAGGTTTAGAGAGTTTTTACGTATATTTTAGAGACAAGTAGTGAAATATTCCCAAGCAACGACCACAGCTGTTTATTTGTCTTTCGAATGTTAGTACCTATAAATAACTTAAAAATATATAAATGGAATGAACCATTGTCTTATAAAATGTATATCCTTCAATCCAAATCCATTACAAGCTTCTCATAAACGTCACTTGTCATTTGATTCTCCGAATTTAGTTTTCATCTACTTACTACTTATGACGTATACGTAATAACAAATGTTTGTAACAAAATACATTTATCTTGAAATAGTTGTTCGTACAGTATAATATATCTACCCAATATTCTCCTTTCAAATCTTTAAGACTTATGTACAGTCGTTGCAGTCCGGAATGAGCAACCAGACTTTGCCGTGATATATCAGATGCAGGAATGCTAGCAGGGCTGCTTGCTTGCACGAATACTTGAATACCTTCATGTTTATTTTGGATTTAAAATTTATACATTTGTTCTTAAAAATGCAAATAAGGGATAAAGTGAGGCAATAAAAGCTCCATTCATAATATGCAAAGTAATATAATCATAATATAATAATACCCAAGCAATATGGTTAAACTTCTTTAAATTCGCATTGATGAGGTTCAGCAGTGGTTTTTATACATTTTCTTTATTTTCTTTGAAATGACAATAAAATTAACAATGTTTAATGAAAGGATAATGTGACCCGAAAAATAAGTGTCAAACAATTTTAAAAACATTTATGACTTACTAAATTCTGAGTTAAAAGTTCATGAGTTTAATAAGACCTATGTTTTTTTACTTTTGTCAAAGATGGCAAAGAAGCACACGATCTATCTGATAGAAGGTCTTAATTAGAAGGAATCTTTAAAAAAGAAGGAATTAATGTCGCGTTTCCAACGCTAGAATTGCCTTTGTTTCTGTAATTACACTGGCTGTTTCTTTCCTTTATAGGGAACGCATTTATATAGGTATTATGGCGGTTAAAAGAGAGAGGATTGTGGGACCGCCCCAGGCAAGACTTTAACATATGAACCTCTATCCTACCAAATCTCATGATTATGAACCAGTCCTACAAATTATTAACCATTTTACGTTCAAAGGAAAACTTCATTTTATTACACAGTATATATTTTATTAATTCATTATTAATATACAAATAGCAAAATTGAATTGAAAATGAATGTTTATTCGTTCCAATACACATCGTCATTTTTATTTTTCTACTTTTGGAATTGGCAGATACTTAATATGACTTAATTTTACATTTTGACAAGAAAACTTACGATAAAACTTTAAGCAGAATCTTTGTAAACTAACTTCTTTACATTTCCTTTTATAACAACATCGTATTCAGCGTTAGTTTGCTGAACCGATGGAACTTTTATACAATTTAAAACCTCATTTGTTGAGCTTTCACAATGATTTATAGCTCGCCGATATTTCACACTGGACGCCGAGCTTTATAATAGCTTAAGTTTGCTTTATGACAGCTTGCTGAAAAGATTTAGTTTAAAATAGTAAAGCTTGCATCAGTTACAATATTCGAAATATCAATATGATATTTTTGAAAATGAAATATTATACTTGAATATGTTTTAACAATGTGTCATCTATTTTTGTAAGCGTTGGCCAACATTTTCGCATTAATTTTTATGGGAGTTTAGATGAACGTAATAGTTTTGTAAATAACAATGAAACTAAAATTAGTATCTAATTGAATAAACTTGGTATTTCTATATTTCCTAGAATTAAACCTCAAAGGAGCTGCTGCCAAAATTTGGAAAATATTCATTAAAACGTCTATTAGAAGTTGGTTAAATTACATTTTTCAGACATCATAGTAAATATACCAAAAACATTTATAACGATTGTGACAATATTTTAAGATGCAGTTAATAATATAAGATTCACAGAAAAGTCTTATATTTTGACGTATACATTGATTTATTCAGTTATATAAGATGAAATATTTAAAAAATGGTATCACCAACATGAAGTTGGACCTTTTTTTAAGTAATTAACTTGTTTATTTGTTACTAATATTTCTGTCATGTCGTATCGCATCGGTATTTAAACGTAGTTATATAAGGTGACGGATACCAAATTAAATACTTAATAAAAAAACTTTATCGTATTATAAGAGATAAAAAATGTACAAACGTCAAACTGAAGAAGACGATATTAAGACATTCTTTAGAACAACAATTCTAGGATTTTCTCGAAAATGAAAATACTTTGTATAATTAAACGAAACAAACCCTATAAAACCGTCGTTAACTACACATCGAAGAGATGAATTTAGAAGAAGATTTATAAAGATTTATGATATATAAGAGATATGAAGACTTATGAAGATTTATGATATATAAGAGATATGAAGACTTATGAAGATTTGACTTGAAGAGATGACTTTAGCCACTTCCAAAATTAACATCGGTTTCCAAAAGCATTGCGGAATATCCTGGAACATTAATTCCAAGGCACTAAGCCCACAACATGTATGCGCCTGACAATGGCCAGCTTACAATTGTCTGGAAATTATAGTCCTGCAATAAAGTGACACGGGTCGAGTGGCTAAGTTTGATTTTTTAATTGTGAAATGTGAATTAAAGGAAAGATTGCGTGTGTTTCTTTCATATCGTCGTCAAATTGTACGCCTTCTATCCCATGTATTAAACAGTTTTTGACACAAGAGTGCCGAAAGTTTTTATTTTCTTTCGCTGGCATTATTTCCTATCGTTTTACCTATAACAGCTTTTACAAGTTAAGGTGTATTTACGTTATGATGATGAAGATGAAAAAAAATAATACTTCCGCAAAGTGTAATTTTTTTACCCATGATTAAACAAACTATTTTGATTATAGTATATTTTTGCGTGGGCCTTGGTAGTAATATCATGTTCCAAACTGTTCAGATACTGGGGTGAAGTAGATTAATATTAGAAAAACATTGAAATAATATACAATTATTGTTTTAGGTGATCTTCAATTTTTACCTTTGAACTGTAGAATCTTGCTTTGTATACAAAACCGCATGAAATAAATTAAATAAAACACTTTTTACCGGATATTATCGCGTATATTTTAGTTAATTTTAAAATTATTTCGACGTTTCGGCATCTTTGCAGTTGCCGTGGTCACGATAGACTCAATTCGCAGCTTCGGGCGGAGGTACAGCACGTCGTGTAGACATGCTGTGGCCGTGTTCAAGGGGCCGTAGCGTAGATTAATAAAAATCAAACGAAAAGCAGGCTGAGTTCATTCTCGCTCCGATCGCCACGCGGTGCGGACGTGCAAGACCCAGCTCTCCGTTGATCGGTCCCTTCCCGCCATTCCGCGGCGCTCAGTTTACTGACGTCACAGTCTAGCGTGTTGGCTCCGTGCTACGGTTTCCTAAGTCTTTCTACTCCGTCTGAGTGCTTTCGAAGTGCGATTTTTCTTTGCGACTAAGCCTCTTAGTCTTCAAAGTGCTGTGCTAAGTTGTGTTGTGCTTGTGCTGAGTGCAGTGTTGTGCCCGGCGTAAGTAGTCTGGTTTCAGTGCAAAGGATACTTAACGGTGACAACGAATTTGTACTGTACCAGTCCTTTTTATTTTTATTTATTTCTCTTCTCTATCTTATTTATTTTTCTCCTATTTTCATATTTATTTTTATCATATTTGTGTGTTTTCGTGTGTATTTGTCCTTTCTGTCGGTAAAGGTTGACCCTAACGCGGTCAACTCTTTACCGGCGCACCCTTTTTAGGTTTCTAGGTAGCGGCCTTCGGCGTACTATTGTTAGTTTTAATTTATTCTCCCCAGCCCCCCTACCGCTGGTAGGGAGGTTTGCCGCTAGGATTTTGCTAGGTTTTTTTTAGGAACTAGGCATCTTTTATTTACTTATATTTATATATAATACTGTCCCAACACTCCCTAATGGATTCACTAAGCGTTATTAACTTCGCGAACGCGTTCACCCAGGCGCTTGCTGCGGCAGGCGTCTCCATCCCAAAAGACATCCTAACGCAGGCCTTGCAGGCATCAATCGCGTCCCCGGCCCCTCAGGCCCCAACCCCGGCCCCTCAGGCCTCCAACGTCGAGACCCCTAAGGTCTTAAGCTCTCCCGCGTCTCCCGCCTCGTCCGAGATGGACTGCGAATCGGTCGCATCCTCTCACGCGTCGCGTCGTAAGCGCACCGCTCCCGGGAGCGACTCCGAACCCGCGTCTGATACGTCGTCGGTCGCCGCCACCTTAACCGGCTCTCCTGAGCCCGCGTTCCAATTAGTTGCCAAACGCTCTAAGAAGCGTTCGAAAAAAGCCGCGGTGTCTTCAACACCCGAGCCAACCCCGGTGTCTTCTACACCCGCCCCCGCGCCGCTCATGTCACTCGAAGTGACCGCGTCTCCGTCGGTCCCATCGAAGCCAGCGACGCGCTGCGCTCCCGTCCCGCCGAAGCCTCAGCTCCCTCCACCCGTTTTCCTGCGTGAAAAAGCGCGCTGGACCGCGGTTTCAAACTTGTGCAAAGTGCACAAAATTAATTACTTAAAAGCCGCCAACGCTGGCGATACAATCAAGATTCAAATAGCGACCGTCGACGACTTCCGCGCGTTTACCAGGTTACTCGGATTAAACCAAATCGCATATCACACCTACGCCCTCCCGGAGGAGCGTAAGATCCGCGCAGTACTACGGGGCGTCCCGTTCGAACTCAGTAACGAAGACATCCTCGATGACCTTAAGTCTCAGGGTTTCCCGGTCACAGCAGTGCACAAGATGCACTCCAACCGCGGTAGGCGTTTTCCCTTAGCGTTGGTAATCTTGTCGAATACTCCCAACTCGAGGGAGATCTTTAGAGAGGCTCGCACAATTTGCGGACTCTCAAATATCTCCGTCGAGCGTCCCAACCCCCGTGGTCACCCTGGGCAGTGCCACCGCTGCCAGCTCTATGGCCACGCAGCGGCTAACTGTTCAGCTCCCCCAGGTGCGTAAAGTGCCTGGATCCTCACTTCACTAAGGAGTGCACTCGCACTCCCGAATCCACTTCCCCCCCTGCCTGTGTGCTGTGCGGCCAGTCCGGCCACACAGCTAACTACAGGGGTTGCCCGCGCGCTCCGCGCTCCACCACCAAGAAGGTCACGCCTAAACCGGCGCCGCCACTCACTCCTGCCAACTTCCCGCCGCTGCGCAACCGGGGTCCCCCGGAAGCAAAGCCCGTTCAGCCGACACCTACTCCGGCTCTGTCTTGGAGGCAGCGTCCGGCCGTCCCGCCTGCACCTTCCCGACCCATCCCAGCTCCCGTAGCTCCCGTAGGGCCGCGTCCCGCGTTGTCATCTTCTCCTCAGTCGTCGTTGGCTGAGGACATGAAGACCGTGTTCGACGTCATCCAAAACGTCGACATTAACGAAATTTCCGTACTCGCACGCAAACTGCGAGCCGCCCGCTCTCCTCAAGAGCGTTTATTCGCGTTAGCCGAGCATCACTCGCTCCTAAGTTCGTTGTAAATTCTTCTATTTTTGTATAAATTCGTAAATAATCAATTATAATGTCTAGACCCGCGAATCCCGCGTCCTGTCGTATCAAACCCAAGGGCTTATCCCTAATATCTTTTAACGCTCGTAGCCTGAACACCAACCTTCCCGAGATTAAACTGTTCCTTCAGAACAAAGAACCTGACTTATTCCTTCTCCAGGAGACATGGCTTACTCCAAACCGCTCCAGGGGATTCGCTATACCTAAGTACGCGTTTATTCGTAACGATAGGCCCAACTCCGACGGTTTCGGCGGCACTGCTATCTACTACAAAAGAGGATTCCATTGCTGTCCTCTCCCTACCCCTCCTCTCCTCAACATGGAAGCCACTGTGTGTAGATTGGCTATGACTGGTCATCCGACCATCATCATAGCTTCAATCTACATACCTAGTGGTACCAGACCAATCCGCAGCGACTTTGAGGCCATTCTCGCCCTCGGCCATTCAGTCATTATGTTCGGAGACTTTAACTCCAAACATACTGACTGGACGTGCCTATCGACTAACACCAGCGGTATCGCTCTCCTCGACATCACTAACTCCCTTGACCTAGACGTCATATCCCCCATCACTCCCACTCACTATCCCAACAACCCGTCCTACTCTCCTGACATCCTCGACTTTGCAATTATCAAGCGAATCAATCTTGATCTAAGGTCTATCGAACCGCTCGATGACCTAGGCTCCGACCATCGCCCCGTTTCCCTCGTGCTAGGACCGCCGAACGATAACGTCTCATCTCCTAAGACCTTTACCAACTGGAAAGGTTTTAAAAATACGTTAGTTTCAGCCTTAGAGGCTCCGAACTCTCCACTCGCGATCTCTCCCGAACAATTAGATAGCCCGGATAAAATCGATTCATTAGTAAATTCTCTCACTGATGCTATCAACTCAGCCATCAGTGACAACGAAAAGGTTGCTAAGCAAGGCAAACCCACGCTTCCCTTAGCCGTTAGCAATCTTATTAAAGCTCAAAACGCGGCTCTCCGGAGAGCCAAGAAATATCCCACGCCCGCCTATAGAACAGCTGCGAATCAGCTTCAACGTAAAGTTAGGTCTTGCCTCGCGGAACTCCGAGACGCTCAGATGAACGATCTCATGGCGAATATCTCTCCGTCCCACCAAGCGTACTATAGCATGGCCCGAGCCTTACGCGTAGACACCGTCTCTCACGTTCCTCCTCTCACTCGTCCCGATGGCACTACTGCCTTCGAAGTCGAAGAGAAAGCCGAATGCTTCGCCGACAGCATTGCCGCACAATGCTCGCCCAGCACGCAACCTGCTGATCCCTCACACATCCAGGCGGTGGAGGACGAAGTCCTTCGCAGAGACTCTCTCCCCATCACCGCCGACCCTGTCACAGTCTCTAATGACGAAATCTTGCTTCTCATTAGAAATCAAAAGTCCAAAAAGGCTCCGGGTGCGGATGGAATTTCCAACCACGCACTTAAGCACCTACCTCAACAGATGCTTACCTTGTTAGCTATCATTTTCAATGCCTGCTTCGACCATAGCTACTTTCCAAAAGCTTGGAAAGAAGCGACAGTCATAGGCATTCCCAAGCCGGGCAAACCTCTGAACGTCCCGGCTAATCACAGACCCATCAGCCTCCTCAAGGCAATGTCTAAACTTCTCGAGAGAGTCATACTCTCTCGAATGCGGAACCATCTGTTTCCAACGGATGGCGATCCTCTCATTATTCCCCATCAGTTCGGCTTTCGCGCTAAACACTCCTGCCCTCAGCAAGTCCACCGAATCGTCGAGTATATACTTGACGGTTTCTATCCGCGTCGTTATAAATCAGTCGCGGTTTTCTTTGACGTAGCCAAGGCTTTCGATAAAGTCTGGCACAGCGGTCTCGTTTATAAACTCTACAAGATAGGCTTACCGGATCGCCTAGTCAGGTTAATAGCGTCGTTTCTCAAAGACCGTACGTTTCGATTTAAACACGAAGGCACGCTTTCTGCGCCTCGTCCCATAAAGGCTGGAGTCCCTCAAGGCTCAGTCCTCGCCCCTCTGCTGTACACCGTGTACACCAACGACATTCCCATCCCGCCGAAAGGCGTCGAACTCGCCCTCTTTGCTGACGACACCGCACTCTATACCAAAGGCCACGGTGTTCGGCGCCTTGTAACCAGACTCTAAAAGGCCGTAAACGCCCTTGGTGTATGGTTTCAAAAATGGCGCATCGATGTGAACCCTGAAAAGAGTTCTGCGATGCGCTTCGACCACAAACGCCGTCGTCCCGATGGCGATCCCCACGTTCGAATGTTAGGCATTCCCATCCCCTGGAAGCGCAGTACTAAATACTTAGGCGTCACATTAGATCCGACGCTTTCTTTCAAGCCACACGTCGAAAGAGTTTCGAAACTCGCTCGTCACTATTTAGTCCGCCTAAATAGCATGTTAGGTAGAAAAAGTAAAATGTCCTTCAGAAACAAACGTACACTTTACAAGGTCTGCGTTAGACCCGTCATGACGTATGCCTCGCCAATCTTTGCCCACGCCAAACCCTCCCTCCTGTACAAACTGCAGGTAGTTCAAAACCTCTTTTGCCGCCGGGCCACAGGCGCACCGTGGTACGTGCGTAACGCGGACTTGCATAGAGATCTTGAACTGCCTACAGTGCAACAATATCTCAAAACACTCTCTGTAGCGTTCTTCAAACGCTCCGAAACCCATCCCAATCCTCTAGTTCGTGATTCTGTCTCATATGCTGCTCCTGTGTTAAACTCGAAGTTCAAAGTCGCTAGGCCTAGAAATGCGCAAACGTACTCATCCACCAGACTGTCACGCGATCTCGAGGCCCTTCTGGCCGCAAATTCTAATTCTAACGTAAATTCTGATTCTAACGTAAATCCGAATTAATGCAAATTTAATTTTTAAATTTTTAATGTTTTCATTATTTACTTTTCATTTTTTAAATGTTTTTATTTTTACTTTTAATTTTTGAGCACCTTCAGTGCTATGTAATCCCAGCGGGTGACCCCTTCTGGGCCCCGCTAGCGCGGCCTCTTTCTCCAATTGGCCGTCGCTCCGATGAAGGCTGAGTGGCAAAAATGCACGAGCCGACAGGGGGTTTTTAGTGGGTATGGTCCTGGTAGGCGTCGGGACGAGTCCCACATAACTTTGGAATCGCGCCAGAGTATGCGTCAGGGCATTTTTATCCTCCTGCCCTTCCCGCGGAGGGGAACAAAAAAAAAAAAAAAAGGCTGAGTAATGGTGGGCCAAAGACTTAACAAGTTGACTATCTAATCTATATTGAACTGAGTATTTAAAAATATGTCATATGTGAAATACAAAAGCCTCCAATAATCAAGTTTCTAAAGAAGAAAACCCAAGATAAATCACCTCTCTGCAATCGATTGCCAATGTTAATGATTTTATCATAAAACAATTGTAAGTTGTATCGAAAACAGTGTAAACGATGAATGAACGACAATGATAATCGATTTTTAATGTTATATATTTAGCCGAAATCTTAGCAGAGCTAGAAGCTTGGAAAGCAATACTGATTCACTCGCTCCGAATGGAGAATGAACTGAACGTGATTTAATTGACTAACACACACCTTCACTCGTTTGTTTGGTACGTAAGTTGGTAAGCTTGTCTGGGGATTTTTTATATTTTATATTTTATATTTATTTTATATTTTATATTTATCATAATCATCGGATGGTTATAAAATAAGGCTAATTTGTTTTATTTGCCAATATTGAATGTGATTATTATATCTACTGATGAAATTCTATTAAGAAATCAATCGAAATGGCGGTTAGTGACGATTTTCAAGTTTGCCTCAATTCCCAACCTCTTTCAGTAATTAACTTTTCAGCCAAAGATGCTCTTTTGGAAAAATTCATCCAACTAAAATTCATTTATTCTATCAAAGAAAATCCCAAAATCTCTTTTGAAGCCATTGTAAGCCAAGCCAAGTATATTTGAATAAAGAACATAAAGATATGCAAAGGAAAAAAAATCATTTTATCAACATACATTGGCTCAGCTTATTTCTAAATCCCTCGATACAAAAAGAAACAGAAAAAAGGAGAAATTGAGAAAGAAATGATTACATGTTTAAGTCTTATTTACATATTCATACTGCCATGATATGTTTTCATGTGTGTTGTCATGAAAGCACATCATGGAACGCGATCGTAGGATGTCTTGAGATGATGTACTTTCCTGATTCATTTTAATCAAATAGGTAAAACAGAGATGTGGTTTGCGAACTGCTTATAAATTAAGTCTGTTATTATTATTCTAAGAAACTTAATAAACTTTATCTCGGATACTTAAATCCAACAGCTGCCGAAAGGGCAGGGCGTAGAATTTGTATTTCAATAGGTCTGCCTGAGATATTCTCTGCCTTGGGAACTAATGAAAACATTTCAGGGTTAAATTAAAAGTTTATTCACAGACTCTTCTTGCTTACTTTGGGGCCCTACAGTTGGTGTGATTGTCTGGTGAATAAAAAAAAATTATATGTACATATATATATTTATATATATATAAAAGTCATCGAAAAATCGGTATCTAGTTTTATCTACAAGGTCAGATGAACGCGTTGGCATGAGCAACTATCGTATTGTAAATCCTGTGAATAATTTTTATGTTGAGCTTTTGTGTTTTTTTGCAAACACTTATTTTCTACAACGTTGTTTTCAATGTTGTTTCCAAAAATTAACGCAAACTGAAAAATATTTAAACTAATGTACCGAATATATGCTTTTGTCTGTCCATTAACAAATATACTAGCGCCTCGCCCCGATTTCGCACGGAAACAGAGCATACAGACTTAAATTCATTTTTGTCATAATATTTAAAATTCAAATTAGTTTTGCAATTAATACATTTAACTATTTCACCATCACTACATAGTATAAAACAAAGTCGCTTCCCACTGTATGTATGTCCCTATGTATGCATAGATCTTTAAAACTACGCAACGGATTTTGATGCGGTTTTTTAAATAGATAGAGTGATTCAAGAGGACGGTTTGTATGTGTAATTTATTACTAATATACTAGAGGAACACTGATAATTTAAGAAGTTTCTAATGTGATGACGTAAATAAACACATTTTTTGCGCTTACAATGCAAACGCTGGCTGAAACCCTAAGAGATAGATCAAAATAGTGTTTAACAGTATTGTACACCTTAAAAAGGTCTACAAAAAATGCGCGATGGTATATGTCTTTCTCTTAGAGGTAACCCACAATAACCATTTTTTTATCCTTTACTTTTTACAGCATTAATCTTTATCCAATTAAGTACATTGTGCATGTAATATAGATGTATCGATTGTATGTATTGATGTTACTTAAATTAATATTTACGAAGATATTACAGATTTAAAATGCAGGGACAAAGACCCGCATTTGAATTCTTTTCTCAATCATCATTTTGAGTCATTGTGAGTTGCCTAAAATATCACTGAATTACTAACTAATATTATTTCCCGTACATTGAACTCTAATCAAATCACACACATCATTTCATATTCGAAAATCGAGTTCGGAACCTATTTTGCCGGAACACTTCACAGCAGCCTGGTTATGTCTGTCTGTAGTGTAATTGATATCAATTGTGACTTGCGCATGCGTCTCGCAGTTTTATGATTAATCTGACTGTTAATAGTCACTGTTACTCTTTCAAATTGTATGTTTACATATTTAATTACTTACTCGTGGTGAGTCAGTAAGAACAAGTAATTGTCAATGTTGAGAAATAAATATTTGAATTTGAATTTGACTCTTAATAACAAGAAATTTTCAATCATTCAAACAAACGCTAAAATATAAGTCTAAAAAAATAGCAAGTTAATTAGACATCGCAAGGTTCGCCATCTTCGTACGCCTTCTCTACTCCATGACACATGACAATGATGGCCTATGATCATTCATTATTATAATTATTGTTTGCTTTATTTATTGTAAATTTGGTAAAGAAATTTTGAGATATATATGGCTTTTTTTTTTAAACAATTTGTATTTCTGATTCCTATGCAGTATTTCATTTATAAATAAATTTTTAAAGAAAGTCAACACGGAGTGGTTATTTGTTTAAAATCGCACTGCAAAGTTTGTTATATTACCTGGAATACACAATGCTACGATTCTCTATGGATTCTTGACGATAGATATTTACTGAAAACTTTGACATGACAGTTTAACATGTAAGAAAATTATGCTGCTTTGTAACGTCAAATAAAGGTTGATTATAAGTCAAATTATTTTACGAATTTTCGTTAAAATATATTTATCGCTTTTACCAGCAAACTTTTCTAACAAAATATATTATCAAAAAGGTAATATCTCAAAATGTTTTTTGAATTAAAATCAATTTTGTTTCATTACACACTGAATTGGTTTACACTTGGCACAAACGAGCCACCTATCACAGCCAATGATGACAATCCCGCTTCACCACCTCTTTTGGCGCACCTGTGTTCTACATCAGCCAAAATCTCGGCTTTTCATTCATTTTTAAGGGCAACATCTGTGAACTGTAAAACGTGCAATCCCGTAGTTAAAGTGAGACAGCACCGATGACATCGAATACCATACAAATGGTGCATTGAGAGCCCTTCTAACATGTCTTGTTTTCTGTGGAAGTATTGTGTACGATGGTTTGCGGCCGTTGCATGTGGCAGAAACTGATCTACTGATCACGTGAGTCCCCACAAAATGTATGATCAACCATGTCAGTAGCTTGTCGCTAATCACTGGTGGCTCAAGCTAGTGTGGTTTGTTTGTTCCGAAGCTTAATCAACCAGAATAAATAAACGCCATGTTTTTAAAATCTTTATTAAGCCATACACCAGTTTGGTTAAGCTGGTTGTAAAAAAAACCAGAAAAAATATAAACTATGAATAACTAAACGAAATATAACTTAGTTAACAATTAACGTTATATTGTTTTGTGAATGAACAAACCAAAAAACTTAAAACTCCATCACTGTTATTACATTTTAAAATACATTTAAAACCAGATCCAAATACATTATGAAATAAAAAAAATTGTTCACTTTTGTGACAGTTGGTACCGTATAAACGTGCTAACCTATAAGGCCATTATACAATATATTTTTTATTAAACTTGTTGAAAATGTGCAAACACACCAACTAAAACCTAACTATGCGTAAATACATAAATCGACGATCAAACTGTTCAACAAATACAGGCTACGAACCCCGTAACTACAAAACTCCATAGAGCAATAATCCGAAACAAAACAACACTTGCAAATATGGAAAACTGGCAAATATCCTGCTGTGGCACTAAGTCTAAACCTGATATGCTTTTTCATGCCGTTCGTTATTTTTATAGTCGGTCAAAAAATGATATATTTCTGTGCACAGATTTCACTTGCATTCATCATATGAGGGCGGATATGCCGGAATCGAAACGTTATACCGGAATATAAACGTATCTGTATGACTTCATATGGAAAATGGTTGTGATTTAATTCGGTGGATATGTAGGGTAATCATTGTACAATACCTAACGCTTCTTTTTATTAAAATGTTGGATATTTTTCTTTATAGATCAATTTTAATTACTACGATAATAGTATTTTGAGTTACTTTTTCAAAATGATAACTTTCTTACCCGACTTGAACGGTCTGCTTAACATATCCTACGATACATTTCATCATTCCTAGTAGCTAGCAAACCTAACAGATGTTTATACACTGAAATTGTGAAATAATGTAATTCCTACATTACTTGGTACACTTCCTACATTTATTGGTAACTTCACAATGTTAAAAAGATAAATTCTATAAATAATTATTTATAAAAATGAATTCGTAATAATGTTTCTTATTATTATGTAGTTATAAAGGAAAGTCATATACGCGCGCGTAACTTGTCACTGTACTATAGTTATTGGAATAGATCACTGCTTCACTGATTGGATTAGTGTAGTAGAGTCTCAATGTTACAGCTAGTAGATTTTCTTTTGTTCAGATCTCGTCTGCCTATAATTTACCTTTTTGTTTGTTTTCTTTTTGTATTTTGTGATGATTGCAATAAACTGTCATTATATTTTGTCCGCCGTACGTACAAGAGTCCTGTCTGTTCTGACCGGAATAAATTTCACGTTTACGAGGTTGTGTTTCGGTCACATGGAAGAAACAGCCGGTGCAATTACTGGAACAGAGGCAATCGCACTGAAGCCTACGGTCGACTACACAACATTGGTCAATAATGCAATCGCACTGAAGCCTACGGTCGACTACGCAACATTGGTCAATAATGCAATCGCACTGAAGCCTACGGTCGACTACGCAACATTGGTCAATAATGCAATCGCACTGAAGCCTACGGTCGACTACGCAACATTGGTCAATAATGCAATCGCACTGAAGCCTATGGTCGACTACGCAACATTGGTCAATAATGCAATCGCACTGAAGCCTACGGTCGACTACGCAACATTGGTCAATAATGTAATCGCACTGAAGCCTACGGTCGACTACGCAACATTGGTCAATAATGTAATCGCACTGAAGCCTACGGTCGACTACGCAACATTGGTCAATAATGTAATCGCACTGAAGCCTACGGTCGACTACGCAACATTGGTCAATAATGTAATCGCACTGAAGCCTACGGTCGACTACGCAACATTGGTCAATAATGTAATCGCACTGAAGCCTACGGTCGACTACGCAACATTGGTCAATAATGTAATCGCACTGAAGCCTACGGTCGACTACGCAACATTGGTCAATAATGTAATCGCACTGAAGCCTACGGTCGACTACGCAACATTGGTCAATAATGTAATCGCACTGAAGCCTACGGTCGACTACGCAACATTGGTCAATAATGTAATCGCACTTATATTGATAAATAAAACAGCTACGACTAATGATGTGCATGGGTTCGAATGCCACTTACCATCAGGTGATCGCATGTTCGTTTGCCGGCTAAAAAAGAGTAATTGTTTAATAAATACCGATAGTTCGTACGTTGCTCAATATTTAAATTAGGTCTTGCATTTATTAACAAAAAACGAATAGCACTGATTAAGGAGATCTCTTTCTTACAAACTTATCTGTAAGAAAATGTAGCCACTTAAGAAATTATCTAGATATAACTCACAAAATACTATCAATAATGTATCATACCTATAAAAGGACAAAGCATAGCTTAGATTTACTGCGACGGAGGAATACATAAGGGTAATCTGGAGTGTGATATTTAGTTTACAAATTTACCACAAAATTAATCGAAAATAAATTAGGCAGATCACGTCTGGGTCAGTTTAATATAAATGTATTAATGTAGTCGTTGTCATTTTTCGCAATCCTCATCAAATACAAAACTTGTATAATCTGGAGCCAAAGCGCATAATAATACAAAATTCAATTTCAAATCTTTGTCTATAATATCTACCACTTTAAATTGTAAGGTATAGAGTAGAATTATCTCTGCATTTATGGTGTTCTTTGTTACAGCATAATAGTCTTTAAAGCGTTAGTGATAAAGATGGAATAGAAAGCGACGCTTGTAATATGGCTAGGCGTCGAATATCCTTGCTTTAAAATGGCACAATTGAAAAATCTAACACCTGCAGTAAGTCTGAAAAAACGGAGACTATCAAAGCCTGGAACGTGCTAATGGCGTGGGCAAGGGATTTAAATTTTACAGAATATCCAAAAATGTAATCGAAATTGCGGTTTTCAACCAGATTCAATACGTGATTTCATTCGAGCATGGTCACATTCCTGTTTGGAACTGAATTTTTAGTGAAATCGTTTGGTTTGATCGTTGCATAGTGAAAAATAGCCACGTTTATCCATTTGTTTTTCAAATATAAATACGTTACTAATTATGACTCTGATAGAAATTTTCGTTCCATATACATATATATGTTGCTTTCATCTTCAATCTAGATTTAAAGTAAATTAATAAACAGACTTGCCGAGCTAACAGATGCAGATAAGAAATAATTTTGTACGTACATAAAGTAACACTACAAATTTATTTTGAAAAAATTATACCCTAAAGTTTCTTGCCAGTTTTTCTTCACGAAGGTTTATTTATTTATTTTTCAGGAAAACAAACAGTCATCTTAATCTACTTAAATTAAACATATAAGATTGTACAAACACCAGTGAAGTTTCCATTAATTTAAAATACTAGGGTATACAACTCAGAAAAACAAATTATATAAATATAAAAACAAATTGAGGAGAGAAGCTCATTGTAAACTAAAAGATAGGTTAAATAAAATTGAAATTGTACTCGTGCAATAATAATTTCTATTTAGGGAGTGAGTTTGTTGAATTCCTTGCATGATCTATTAATAAAAGAGTAAGCGGCATAATTAGTACGAGAAAATGATAGATGAAAAGTAGGCGTGTAACGAGCATTTACGCGAGGACAAGCAAAACCAATTTTACTAAGTAAATATGGAGAGTCAATATTACCATTTACAATTTTACATAAAAATGTTATATCTCGTACAGTGCGCCTATCAGAAAGTGAGGTCAGATTAGTTGTTTTATCGATATCTACACTATAATTATAATTAGATTTAAATTTTAAAAACTTCATAAATTTATTTTGAATTCTATCTATTTTATTCACGTATATTTTGTACTGCGGATTCCATATTGTAGTTGCATATTCTAATATTGATCGCACGAAAGTATTATACAACAAAATAAGTGTAGATATGTGTTTGAACTCTTTTCAGACCCTAAGTATAAATCCTAATATTTTGAAGGCTTTTTCTGTCATATATTGTATGTGAGGACCAAAATCCAACTTGCTGTTTAAAAACACGCCCAGATCTCTAACCAAAGAAAGTCTCGTAATAATTTCACCTCCTATCTTATAATCGAAGGGAATGGTTTGATTTTTCCTCGAAAAAGTAATGACGTTACATTTTTTTATATTCAGATTCAAGAGGTTGTCTTCACAATACTTTGATAAGAGGTCTAAGTCACGCTGTAAAGCCAAACAGTCGTTATATGAATGGATTGTTTTATAAATTTTATTATCGTCGGCATACAACAAAAATTGTGAGTTTTTAAATACTGATGCAATATCATTGATATAAACGTTGAATAAAAGCGGTCCAAGATGAGATCCTTGGGGCACACCAGACGGAACAGGGGTGAAAGTTGAGCAATATCCTTTTACTGTGACAGATTGACTACGGTCACGCAAGTAGGACTCAAACCAACGAAGGAGGTCGCCATGTATACCGATTTCGAATAATTTGTGAATGAGAATATCATGGGAGATTTTATCAAAAGCTTTTGAATAATCGGTATACACAGCGTCAACCTGAAAGCCATCACTCATTGAGCTAATTACAAATTCAACAAATTCGCACAAATTACTTTCAGTTGATTTTTTGTTCAAGAATCCGTGTTGTTGTTGAATAAGTACGGGTCGAAGATGAGGTAGAATTTTATCATAAATAATTAATTCAAAAAGTTTAGGGATACAACATAATTTAGATATGGGCCGATAATTCATAATATTGTGCCTATCCCCACCCTTAAACACAGGGACCACAAAACATCGCTTCCAAACTTCAGGAATAAAACCTTTGCGTAAGGATTTATTGAAAAGAATATATAGCGGAGTTAAGAGACCTCTTGAACATCTACGCAATAACAAAGATGGGATGCCGTCAGGGCCAGCATCTTTGTCTGTATTTAATTTATTGAGGTATTTCATAAGTGAAGCCCGTGATATGTAGATGGAGCTTAAGTTGACCTGGCTGGAGTAATTGTTTTTCAAAGCAGAATTCCAGGAACCACCCGCAGAACTGGTAACAAACACAGAGTTAAAATGCTGATTGAATTAGTCACTCATGACCTTCCCATCCGAGGTAGACTGTACTCCATAGTACAAACTCTGGGGAATGTCGTCCGTTTTTTTCTTACATTTGATGTACGTCCAGAACTGTTTAGAGTTTTTAGAAATCCTATCTTCCGTGTTTTCAATAAATCTGTTATAACATTCCCGTTCAACCCGTTTCTGTCTTTCCCAAAGACACTAAAATTCAGTATAATAGCAAAAATTACCGTAACGTTTCCATTTTTTGTGGACTCTTAGTTTTTCTTTGATAATTTTTATTAACGAAGGTGAAAACCATATTGGAAACTTTTTATTAATTTTAATAGTTTTAGTTGGTACATGCTCCGCAATAATTTCAATAAGGCAAGAATAGAATACGGCTATACAATTTTCAATATTTACATCCGCCAAGATGGTTTGCCGAACTGGTGGTGGAGTCATGCTTGGTTTGATGTCACTAAGAACTAATAATTGTCAATGTTAAGAAATAAATATTTGAATTTTAATTTTAATTTTGAACATGAAGAAGATCAAATACTTGACCAAAATTGAAATTCATCAGCAAAGAATATAGATCCGACGGCATAGATTATTCTATTGGTAAGTCCATTTTACTCAAACGAATTGAACTTTATTTATTTAGAAATATTTTTCAAATTAAACTTTGTTAAAGTCCATTTATATATCAAATCTTTTTTTAAGTTCACGAATAATAATACGAATACTAGAGAACCGGTAACATGGTAACATTTAAATAGGAGCTACACCAGGTCAGAGAAAAATCTTTTAAGCATATTTTAATTTAATTATAATTTGGTAAATAACTTGTTAACATCTAGTTGTTAGTGACATGATGCGATAGCTGTAGAAATGTAACAACTTTTATTAGAAAAACTGCGATACGTAGTTTTGACAGTCCTTTATGGATGTCAATATTACTGAAGGAGATAGCGGGATCCTTACAACAATTTTGGTACGATGTTTCCGATATTTTGGAACTGTTGCAAGAGCCATGATCACATTGTCTGGAAAATTGTAGGTGATGACGGTTACAGGCAGACATATTGGACTACCCGCAAATAAAATTGTGGTAGAAATAATTACTTGAATAACCGTGATAGTCTTAAATAAATTATCTTACACCGCCGCGAGAATTTTGAAGAGACAGAAACAGGTGAAAATCTAAAAGTGTCAAGTTAAGGATGTCAGGTGGAAGCATTATCACTTTCCAGCCAAACTTAATTTATGGTAAGTGGCTAAAAAAATCTGTAGTCTGGAGTTGTTATGATAAAAGACCAAACGCTTCCTGTTGGTATATTCCGGCCATTTTTCTACATTTCTTGATTTCATGCAGAGCCAAATGAGCTGTTGGCATTAAATATCCAAATTGATGGTTGGGATATGAAGGGTCCAATCCCTCCAAACACTCAACAACAACCAATAATAACAATAACCTATAAAACATTTTTATTTTTTCCTCATAACTTTCAGAGGGTACCACGTTTATTATAATTGTTAAGAAATGTATAAGTATTTGATGTGTTTCTTATGTCCAGACTTATTTCAAAAAAGTATATATTTTTAATAAATAAACCTGTTTTAGAACTTTTTAGTAAATTAAAGTTTTTGTTGATCTACGAGTCAACAAAACCTAATTAACTTTATTTTAGATTATCGGCGGTTTGCCTTTAGAAAATAAGACTAATTTTATTTTTTTTCAAATTCAATCTGCATTTTGATAGGTTCACCGAGATATTCTGTGCTTTGAGAAATTAATGAAACCATGCCCGGTTTAATTAAAGGTTTTTCAAAAAGAGTTATTTTCAAAGAAGGTTTGTTTCATTTTGGAAGCTATTCGCACTTCGGAGTGTAGGGATTCAATATTACTGAACTCTTATGATGTATCTGTCTATCTATAAAGGAGGAAGAAAGTTGTGGGCTTGGTGGTTAACAAGACGAAATGTATGTTAAAATATGCTATAAATTATTCTGTATTTAAATTAAAAACCTACAAAAATATTCGATCTGTGAAACAAAATAAATTTAAATGAATGTACTATGATTACGGCGTCTTCACGTTTTTATGATTATTGTTTCGGAAATATTAATAATTCAGCAAATAAAATATGCTTAATACTTTTTTGAATATTTCACACAAATACTGAAACTCATTTATACACATTCTATGAAGTTATCAATAAAAAAACATTTGAATAATATGTTGGATTTTTCATTGTAATTTTGGCATCACAGCAGTATGTCATATAGCATAATCATGTCAAATCTCCAACGGTCATTCGTTTCGTTTCTTTTCGTGCGTCACGACTCACAAGTGTTCTCTATAAAGAAGTGAAATGAGTGTATCAAATGCAATGCAAAGTGTCCACTAAAAAGTGTCCACAATTTCAATTAAAAGGGCTTATCAAGCTTATATATTTTTTTTTCCTTATTTAAACTAACAAATATATGTTAATGAACTGTAACCTCCTCTACTGTACACTGTAACAGTACAACCTCTACTGTAAATTTTTCTTATCATATTTTAAGTATTTATAACTCTGTTTTCAGATTGCAAAATGTTCTGAAACTTTCTTTGTCATGTTGCTGATATTATATGTATCTGTAACTTTAAATTTCATAATGTTTACTTAACAAAAGCCCTAGGCCCAGGCATGTATGGCAAGGTGGGTTTCTCCTTTGTGCGTTATGAGTAAATATAAAATCGACATTTTTAGATACATAAAATGCTGTGCTATTCTGGTTAATAAGTGTTCCTTTTTTACAAACATGCACAAAATATAGTTATTCAAAATAAAATAAAACAATTTACGCAAATTGAAAAGTATTGATTTAGCACATCACTTCTAATCTGTGATTAAGGATGGTAATTAAGACTCTAGCGTTAATGCGTTATGTGTTAACAACGTAATAGTTTTAGAAAACATTTATAACAATATCTAACAATAGCTAAGATTGTCTGTAAGAAATGCAGACATGTGATAAGGGCACCTTTTGTACATTCTGTATATGTTTGGTATTTGTATTTGTTTGGTGTGCAATAAAGAGTATTATTATTATTATTATTTATAAGGTACAAAAAAGTAAAGCTATCAAAGCTATTAAAAAAACTTGTGAAGGACCTCTTTGTAGATCCATAGAGGCGCCTATGCTTCTCAAAAATTTAATTCATAAAAGTACCAATTGGAATAAAGCAGGCCCAAGTATCATACACTTCATTTTGAGCATTTGACATAATTTATATGATTAGTCCAGATAATAATTGTAGGTATCTGACGATTGAAAAATCAGCTCTAACTCGTTTATTAATTATATCAGTATAATTCATATCCTCAAAAGTATTTATTTATTAAAACTCAGAACTTTTTTTGCGCACTACAACCTACGTATCATTTTCAGTTTTCTATTAAAACTTTTTGGACTGGCATTGCTTAATAACAGGCCTTAATAAGGTGGCCAGTCCCTCAACTTTTGTACACGAATTTAATTAGGGTTGGAAACCATTAAAATTTATTCATTTATTCCAGGAATTTTAAAGGTTTTAATTAAATAAATTGTAGATATTTAATCTAAAGCACTTGTCTCAACGCCGACGATGATTGAGAAGTGAGAAGAAATTAGTTAAAAGTAAATGACTAGAAGCAAGTATGGACTTCCAATAGTTTGGTCGCTGGAATCGAAACTAGTGTGTTATTATTCTCTTAAAGTAGAATAGAATAGTCGCTGGTTGGTCATTCAGCAGATGTACTGACAGCCAAGTGGGCGTCACTCAACAAATTATTTCTTTGATAACTATTGTCGCTGTAAAAAATTTGTGTAGAAAAAGTTCTCGCCGGCGGCGGTGTGAATAGTAAGCGATCACTATTCATATATGTATCTCTTTCAGTGACACGGGATCTACTTTGATTAGAAGTTTAAAAAAATATATATATAACAATTGAATTAACGTGAAAAATTCTGTATGCTTTGCCATTTAATCTATGTTTGCTATCAAGAAATGGTTTATAAATGTTATAAAAAGATCTTATTTATTTAGTGTATTAAGTGGTTAATGTCTGTTAAATTAAAAAGCACCCGTTGCCACCCTAACAGCCTGAGTAATGGGGAAGATGCCAATCTACATTTAGCTTTAAAGAAAAAGATATCATGAGTTTTTTTATTTGTTGCTAAGTGAACCATTGACTAAGTGAGGCCAGCAACATCTTACTTGAGACTTGGATAAAATTTCACTGATTTAACTGGAAACAATCAATTTCAAGAAGACGAAAATCACACACACTTGTCTATTCCATCCTAGTTTTGGGTATGAACTTTGAAATTGCGCCCACAATTTTTCGACACATCCTTAATGGGAAGACGTGATTTCAGTCGCCTGTAGTAAATGCAGCCAAATCCAGGGAACTATTGAATTGCTTCATTTGTATGCAAACGTGGATTTCTAGAATACGACTGGTTCTTGTAACTTAAATGCTAGTTCAGATTTGTGCTTACTTTTATTGGATTTGGTGTTTTGGTAGATTAGTTCCAACAGATTACTAAACTGTTAATAATATCGGGTTTAAAGAAATGAAACATAGTTTTTTTACTTTAAACTGTTAGTTAAAAGTTAAAGGCATGCAACATAACCAGTGCGTCGGCTCGTTGTCTTGCAGTGTTTCTTCGGACTCGTGTAAGAACCCCGCAAAAAGCCAAACATACAAAATTATTATTTTTATTATTATAAAAGTACAGTTATCTTTTCCCATTGCGTTACTGAATCAATATCGATCTGTTATTCCATTTTAAACCGATTTGTAAATTAAAAAATAAATGATTTCTAAATTATATTAGCTTGTTGTAAATAAACAGACCGAAATGCTGTTTAGGTGTAAGGTAACAAAAGTGAAAAATGTTGTATCCTAAAACAATACTTAACAAAACAGCCTATTGAATGGTATAGTGGAATAGGTAATGTTTAAAAGATCTAGCTTTTTGTTTAACTCCAAAACATACTCATCTATAATATTTTTCAATAATTGCAAATATTTATTATCAGCTACCAAATTTCCGAGTCCTTACAGGTTGAGATTTTATTTCAAAAGTAGATACGTCCATTTAAAGGTAGGTATATATTTTTTCATTTAATATGACATGCATAGCACAATTTTTAAACTAAATGAAATGCTTCATGTAAGTCATGCATACAAACAAAGATCGTTTGCATTTCATTGTGTGTGTTTGTATTTCATTTCATTAAAATTTTTAAGGAGTTTACGGTGTTTTATTGTTTAATTTAAGTGGGGGAAAATTGTATTAAATATTTTCGGAACATGAGTACCATAAACTGTTTGATGCATTATGGAAACCAATATTTTTCGTTTACGTTTTATTATATAAGTATAATTCTTAGAGCCATTGCAAAAACATAATAAACACAAATAACAACAAACTCTATTCTATAGCTGGCTGAATCCTAATTGAAAAGAAAAGTGCGACGTTTTAACATATTTTTTTTTTTTTTTTTTTTTTTTACAATGAGGACCATTTATGTAAGAATTTGTCAAATAATAGGGAAGAAACGTGGATCTTTTTGAACTTGAAATATTGAAGGAATCTCATCTCTCAATAAAACCCGTATAAAGAACCCATGTGACAAAATATAATAGCTGATGAAACGAACTTCCAAGTGAAGTTCTATCGCTATTATATGAGTCATTCTTCAGATAGTATTTAATTAACAAGGTAGATTTTAGAGATTAAGTTTTGTTTTCTTTTGTCTTTACAAATCATATTTATTTAAATACGTTTATTAATTAAATTTCTTACTTTAGTACATAACTTTAAGAATCCAGTAACCTTTAGGCGATTATACACTTGGTGATTGCCAAAGTAAATAAATAAATAAACAGAATAATTTAATTTTAATTAATCTCTTTATCGGAAGATATTGGGTGATTTGTACCTTTATTGAGTACGGACAAGGCAAAGTCGTTTAGGAGGTCTAATATAGGTTTATGGTAAAATTTTGTAAAGGCCTGAGAGTTTTAGGTCCACCCAGCCGTTTCTCGGATAACCTATACTGGGCACGTGCCGCGTGCTGAGTGCGCTGAATACACTCATGTCAACGCCGCTCGTACCTAGCGTCTGCTTTATCCACCGACTTAGCGTCTGACTCGACGCGGCTCTGTGAGGGAGCCTTTCATGTTACAAACAAGAACCCCGAGTTCGAAGCTTTAATATTTTTCGTCACAAAAAATATAATCTTTAAGAGTCGATACATATCATTATGTTATTTTTAAAGATTGGCAAGGATAACACAGGTTGTTTACGTTTTGGGGCTGTGGTTTTAATTTATTAATTTATTTATTTGTTTATTATTAGGTCACCAACAGAGTGTACATCTAAATAAGCATAGTATAACAAAAACAAAATTACATTCTAAATACCACTTCTATTACAGGTGACGTGGACATCCTTAAATTATACAACTGTAACACACACTATAAGTAATTGTAAATTATTATTAAATTTAACTAATTTATCTATTTATAAAAAAAAATAATTTAATACAAAAATATACAATGAACAAGAGAATAGGGAGGAGGTTATCAATATAAGTTTAAAGTTATTTTAATAAAACTATTTAAATACAAAAAAATGCAACAATATAAAACGATCAAGAGAAACATGTGTAACGTTATAATTAATTAATAATTATAATTAATTAAGTAACTTTTTTGTCAGTGTCAAATTATAAAATTATTGTTGAAGTTATTTTTATTGAAAGGGTTTATTAGATTTGATTACCCTAGCTACAGAATCCTTGAAGAGATTGAGGCCTAGTCCAAAAATATCCACTTCAGTTCCTCTGGAAATTGAGTTGTACATTTTCATTAGCCTGTTTATTGGTGAATAGTGTCCAAGGTTTGTTTTGGCTCGGTTTTCCGTGAAAAGTATATATTTTCCTGGGCGAGGTAACCTGGAAGGTATCCGGAAGTTTAAACGCGACAGCAGCAAACTCGAATCTTCAATTTAGTTGGTTTCATTTTACAGGCTTCTCGTAAAATTTGCCTCATCATTGCCCATATCTTCGCCTAGCAATAGAGACAAGGCTGAACGGTGTGAATTTAATGAACCGAATGAACAACCCTTATTCAATTGCTCATTTAAAAAACAGAGAACTAATAAAACAGGTTTTTGAACATATCAGTATTACGTAACGTACAAAACTCCCACTATGACCTCAACGTGATGTTGTATTGACAAATAGTCATGGATGCCACAGAAGCGAGCACCAACGTCAGGGTCTCTGGCGGACAGCCGCGCCGCGCGAACGCCGTTCGGAGCGTCTTGCGGCACCCAGGGTAAGGCTGGAGTGCTTTGCTTTGGTGCTGTTATGGCAGTTAATTAAATCTTTTGTTTCAATTTAAATCAATTATTTTTCTTACACATTTTAAGACAAGGGAAAATGGAGTTAATGGTTAAAATGACGCAGAGGCCCAATTAATCGTAAACACATAGATTGCGACTGCATACGGTTCAGGATACCTAGTTACAAATGCGTCACATTTGCAAACAAACATTAAAGCAAAAATCCATAAATTACGTTCCTCGTCAAATGCCCTAGCCAAATGTATCTAGTTAGAGTTTTTAAATGTGGAAATTGAATACCACCCATCCTATTGATATAACTAATAGCGGTGGTATTTTCAATACGTAATAATATTGCACAATTTCTTTCTTCCCCGGCTGAACTTTTGAAGCCTAAGGAAACGGCTAGTAATTCTAGGTAATTGATATAGTATTCTTTTTCACTATGTTTCCAAAAATCATAAAATTTATTGTTTTGGAATACTGGGCCCCAGCCTGTTCTGAATGCATCTGTATATATCTTATAAATTTGTGAAGTAATTGAACAGGAAATGGTATATTTACTTATACTTTTCTACCAGATTAAATCTTCTAACAGTAATTTAGGGAGTTTAATTTTTGCGTCATAGTTGTACTTATTTTGTAGCTATACAGGCTGCGACCAGTACACCTATATGTTTGGCAAAATCTCGTATCGAGCATATTTGAAGTTTAATAAATTTATATATTATTATAACGCTTATCGTCAGGTAAAGAAATTGACATCTGTTCGATGTTAAACATAAAGCCTAAAAATGTTACTGACTTTGTCAGTACCAGTCGATTTTTATCCAAATTCACAACAAGTGACTCATAACTTCGCGCATAATTTTTGTAAATACCCCCGGAGCAACAGATAATCCATACGGCATGGCCGTAAACTCGTATGAGTTTGGCTCGAACATATCGTTTTCTTGAAATTCAAAACGCAGGTATTTTTTGTAATTAACAAATAAAGGTACGAGTAGGTATGATTTTTCTTATCTATGTTAGCTAAGAAACCATTATGGGGAATTAATTTAGAAGCTGTTTTATAAGTTTCCATTTTGAAATGTACTTTTTTAACAAAGTTGTATAATTTTATTGATTTTGTTTGTCAGTAGGTACGAACCGTTTTTCACCGTTGAGTTTCGGCGCTAAATGATTCATTTATTATACTTGTTTGATATAAACTGGTTACTTGAGGTATTACAAGGTTTTATAGCCTCTAAGTATAACAATTTATTAATTCCTATTATCATATTTCGTTTTTCACTATGTGACAAAATATGTTTGGGAGTAATACTGGTGTAATTTTATCATGAAACGGAATTGAGAAACAGAATTTTATCCATTTTAAAATCGTTTAATTATTTGTTATTTTAGGCCAATAATCGTAAAAGTAATGGATTCGACCTGCGTGTACCTGAATTAGGGTTGATTCGGTGCACGAGTCCCGGACTGGTCGAATTTTGCGTTGAACGCAGAATTCAAATGTGGACGCTGAAGTGGAGGCACTGGCACATTCCATTCACCCCCCCCCCCCCTGTTTAACGGGTAACCAGGAGGTCCCATCCAGTTTCCCAACTGGGTTGACTGTTGCCTGTCGATGTTTGGGGAGTACTTAGATAGCTTCGGTGTACTTTATTATTATTATTATTATTTTGTTTTTATTTTTATTTTTATAGCGGTTAGTCCATAACTGAAGCCCCTTACGTCCCGAGGTTAGAAAGAATCTCTGGATCCATGTCGGAAATAATTCTCCCGACTGGCCCGGTTCGTTCTGGGAGGTCGACGGTTCCAGATTAGGGAGCGACTACAAAGAGGGCTCAGGTATTGCGGTAACCAAAATGGCTAGCTGGAGATTCGTCCACTGGGTTCATCATTATATTTAAATAATTTTAATGACGACTTTCAGATTTGAAAAAAAATAGAAATAATAGAATATTACGTAATACAGATATCGTGTTAAATCCCTTTCTGGTTTTCTGTATTCGTATTAAACTTTTTAAACATTATTGAGAAAAAAAAGCCAAAAATAACAATACAAGTACTATACAGCATTAATAATAAGAAACACCAGTAATTTATGCGGATAACGTGATATATCTATTATAGATGCATCTTTCCGACAAAGCGAAACTATAGTTTATAACAATAAACTATCAGGTAGAAGACTACCAGGAATTTTCGCAGGTACCACGATATATCTATTATAGATAACACGTATCTTCTGCATCTTTTCGACAAAGCGAAATTATAGTGTATATTAATAAACATTAGGTAGTAACCATCTTGAATTTTCGCAGGTACCGCGATATATAATATCTATTATACTATATATCTTTTCGATAAAGCAAAATTTTAGTTTATAATAAAAAACATCAGGTAGAAGACTAACAGGAATTTATGCACATAACGTGATATATCTATTTTAGATAACACGTTTTTTCTGCATCTTTCCGATAAAATGGAATTATAGTCGGAAGAATTAACGAGTCGCTATCGTATTTTCTATATTGTAAGTTCTAATTTTCGAACTTTTAGTACACTTTAAGTACAACTTTTACACCATATTTAATACTTAACTCGTTGGTATAAGACGTGTGCTTGTTACCAAGCACGAAAAAAGAATGAAGACTTGCCGGGACCGGGGTCGATCCTGTAAAAAGGCGGAAAGTTTTTTGAATAAGTCAAATGACATACTCTAAAACTGTGCGAAGTTACCTAGTACCTTAAAAGGACTACCTTGTTAATTAAACACTATCTGAAGAATGAAGCGACGAAATATAATTGTGTATACTAAAGGAAAACCTGTTATTGGCCTTAGTTTAAGTTAATAACTATAATGCTTTTTATTCCTCTTCTAAATAACTGTTGGTTTCAAGGAAAAATAACTCTCATTCGTTTGAAAATAGGCTTCTTTTTCAAGTTGAGCACTAAGTCAACCTCAGACATCAATATAAATAAAGCGAATAATATTTCTGGATATTTTTGGCAACGATGCTGGTTTATGCCCTTGGCTTAGTCCCTTTTTGATCCTTTCGGCATGTAGAGTTGTCTCGCTTGTTATTTAATTAGGCGCGCATTATAAAATCCTGTATATAACTTTCAAGTTTTGTTTTATATCAATTGAAGGAAAAAACATTTTTTTGGAAAGCAATACGTTTCAGCTGTGCACCATTAAAATGTCTTAAATTCCATACATCAAAATACCTCAAAATATTTGCTAACTCTTCCCTAATGATATTAGTTCTTATATTTTTAATACAAACCTCCTCTGTCAGCGATTTTATAGCAAAACCATATCGCAATATAGCACGCATGATCGCTGATCAAACGCAGCTGTGCGGCGAAGCGTTAGTTTCGCCTCGCCAGGTCCTACCGCCTACCTTAGTGCGGTGTGGAGTCACCCTTACCTAATTAAATATTATTTTGGAATGGAGTATCTAGCTAAGTAACAGCATACGCAAAATATTTATTTTTGAGGTTAGTGTCAGCAGCAGTGAGGCAAGAAGGCAACACAAATTGAGAGAAGGAACACAAAGCAAGCTGCCATAGGTGTTGGCACCAACCTCAATAATACGGCTCCTGAAACATTCAGCAGAGCCTCCTTATATTGTATGTATGGACAATGTATGGGTGAATTTTCATAGAAAACTACCTAGTGAATTCAAATATTTCTTAAAAGAATTCAGTCTGCAGGAGGCAAGGCAGCTTCCAGATGTTTATAGAATTGAAAATATTGCTCTTCTCATAAAACCTCTTTGTTTCAGGTAGGTACATTTAAGTAAGGAAGTTAAAATACCCAGGACGACGGTAAGAATTTTTTATTATACATAATTATCAACGTATGTAAAAGTATATATCGTTTATCATGTCTAATCATACTTGTTATTAAATATGATAATAGATGATGAATAGCTAATTATAATGAATGATACGATTTTTATCACGACCTCATTCTACATTTTCGTGTTGCCGTTTGTGCAATTTGGCACTTCCAATTACAATAAATACCACTGAGTAACATGAGTAGGCACAACTATCCAGTGAAACTTTCAAGGTCGCTTTCGATTCATATTAAATCATAAAATATGAAATTTTAATCATTTATAATTGAGCGATTTTCAACCGAAGTTTCAACCAGCACATAAATTTTTGATCTCTAATATTACATAACTCATTTTGTCAATGGTTCTGATAGTAACCTAACAGAAAAATAACTTTGGTATTATTGAAAATGTAGAAACGCACAAGATCCCCAAGCTCCCCTTTTTTTTTTTTGGTTCCCCTCCACGGGAAGGGCAGGAGGACATAAAAAATGCTCTGACGCATACTCCGCGCGCGCGATCGGAGTTATGTGGGACTCGTCCCGACGCCTACCAGAACCATACCCACTAAAAAACCCCCTGTCGGCTCGTGCATTTTTGCCACTCAGCCTTCATCTGAGCGACGGCCAATTGGAGAAAGAGGCCGCGCCAGCGGGGCCCTTAAGGGGTCACCCGCTGAGATTTACATAGCACTGAAGGTGCTCAAAAATGATAAGTAAATAAAAACATTAAAAATGAAAAGTAAATAAAAACATTAAAAATGAAAAGTAAAATTGCATTAATTCGGATTTACGTTAGAATTAGAATTTACGTTAGAATTAGGATATGCGGCTTACGGAAGCTACGGGAGCTGGGATGGGTCGGGAAGGGGCTGGCGGGACAGCCGGACGCTGCCTCCAAGACAGAGCCGGAGTAGGCGTTGGCTGAACGGGCTTTGCTTCCGGGGGACCCCGGTTGCGCAGCGGCGGGAAGTTAGCGGGAGTGAGCGGCGGCGCCGGTTTAGGCGCGACCCTCTTGGCGGTGGAGCGCGGAGCGCGCGGGCAACCCCTGTAGTTAGCTGTGTGGCCGGACTGGCCGCATAGCACACAGGCAGGGGGGGAAGTGGATTCGGGAGTGCGAGTGCACTCCTTAGTGATGTGGGGATCCAGGCACTTAACGCACCTAGGAGGAGCTGAGCAGTTAGCCGCTGCGTGGCCATATAGCTGGCAGCGGTGGCACTACCCAGGGTGACCGCGGGGGTTGGGACGCTCGACGGAGATGTTCGAGAGTCCGCAAATTGTGCGAGCCTCTCTGAAAATCTCCTTCGAGTTGGGAGTGTTGGTAAGGATTACTAGAGCTAAGGGAAAACGCCTACCGCGGTTGGAGTGCATCTTGTGCACTGCTGTGGCCGGGAAACCCTGAGACTTAAGGTCCTCGAGAATGTCTTCGTTACTGAGTTCGAACGGGATGCCCCGTAGTACTGCGCGGATCTTACGCTCCTCCGGGAGGGCGTAGGTGTGGTACGCGATTTGATTTAACGAGAGTAACCTGGTAAAGGCGCGGAAGTCGTCGACGGTCGCTACTTGAATTTTGATTGTATCGCCAGCGTTGGCGGCTTTTAAGTAATTAATTTTGTGCTCTTTGCACAAGTTAGAAACCGCGGTCCAGCGCGCTTTTTCACGCAGGAATACGGGCGGAGGGAGCTGAGGCTTCGGCGGGACGGGAGCGCAGCGCGTCGCTGGCTTCGATGTGACCGACGGAGACGCGGTTACTACGAGCGATTTTAACGGCGCGGGGGCGAAGATACCGAAGCTTTCTTAGAGCGCTTCTTGGAGCGCTTGGCGACAAGTTGAAACGCGGGCTCAGGAGAGCCTGTTAAGGTGACGGCATCTGACGACGTATCAGACGCGGGTTCGGAGTCGCTCCCGGGAGCGGTACGCTTACGACGCGACGTGTGAGAGGATGCGACCGATTCGCAGTCCGTCTTGGACGAGGCAGGAGACGCGGGAGAGCTGTGGACCTGAGGAGTCTGGACTTCGGAGCCCTGAGGGGCCGGGGTTGTGGCCTGAGGGGCCGGGGACGCGATAGATGCCTGTAAGGCCTGCGTTATTATGTCGTCTGATAAGTTGGCACCGGACGCTACGAGCGCCTGGGCGAACGACCTAAGGATGTTTACAAGGTCCATTGGAGGGCTTGGTCCTACAATATATAATATATAAATGTATAAGAATGCCTAGGCTCCCTAGCAAAGCTCCCCTTCATCAAGTATTGTTTAAATGCCAATAAAAATTCCCCACCTTTTTAACATGTTCAGTTTCCACCGTTTCCACCGTTCAGTTGATAATAAAAGCTATTGTGTGCAACATCTTTTGAAGACTTTTTGAAAGCCTTATTAATTTCTGGGCAATATGGAAACTTAACATCTTACAACGCGGGAAAGCTACCCACAGTCACTTGAATTTAATACTTGCATATGTACCTTATGTGCTTTTTTAACTTTTTTTGTTGTTGTGGTGAGCCTTTGTTGGTTTTTGTTCTTTAGCGTCATGCTTTAATTTTACGTGATTTAACGGATATACGAAATAAAACTTTGGGACATTAATGCGCTAATGAAAAGCTTACTTTGAAATCTATTTTCTTTATACATATCCAGAAATTAAGCACAGTAATAAATTATCAAATGCTTTATATATTATTAGAAAGTAACTCGAGAATTGTTTTAAGCAGTGTTTTCATTTCAAAATATAAAGAAAAAACAATATAATTTTGTATTTCGTAATTAAACACCACTGCAATAATCCGTTACTATAAAATTTTTAATCAGATACCTAGTTGTTTTTAATCTGTTTAAATTTACCACACATAATAATTCAATTTCGATTGGTATTTGGGCACGAATATTAATTATTGCACCGATCGTCGTTCGCCGAGATTCACCATTATTGCCAATCTGCCGTTCTGCTGAAATCAGGTCAACAAATAGCTCTCGGCTATTGCTGATTTCCTAGTAGCAGGACAAAGATTTGAGTGTGTTTATTTTGTAAATTGTATGTAAATCACATACATTTGCGTGCGATGTAAAAAAACATATCTGTAGGCCAGGGTATTATTTCAGCTTGAAATATATATATTTTTTATCTATAAAAGATGAGATGTTTGTCTTCTATGTCACCTGATGGAAAGTGTTCATGAAGACGAAGGTGTTACACGTCTATCCACGAGATACCTATTCACTCGACGATTGAAAGAACTGGGACTATATTTTTCTGAAAAAACAGACGGACGCAGTTCATTCCACACCTTGGCGACCCGCACCAAAAAGGAACTATCGAAGCTTTTGGTTCGACTTCTTGGAATATCTAGTATAAAGGGATGGAAGGCCTGCCAAAATTTTATTTCATTAACCTTCAAAGAGAGTTACAAATTACTGGGAGTGTAAATTTAAAATCGCGACCAAATTAAACTGGTGCTTTCGCCGCCATCTTGATTTAAAGGTAGGAATTGCTTTACTCAATTATCATGGCCATTTTCAAGTTTTCGATTTCGATTAGAGGCATAAAAGTTGCTTTTATTCAATCTATACATTTATATATATATATATATATATATATATATATATATATATATATCTCTCTTTTAATCTACACACTACGTAATGACTTAGATATGACATATTGTAACAAATTATATTTTTTTTTATTTACTGTATATTTTAATTAAATTCACTTCATTATTATTATTTGCACGCCGCCTGGCAGCAGTACATGTATCGCCACAAAAATAATATTTTCCAACTATTTTGTGTACGCATGTATTGGCAATTTAAGATTATTATTATTACATTAATGCAGGTAAAAATTTTGTGCGATCGAGATTTTCCGAGCTACAGGGAAAAACTTGTAGAAATAAAAATATTTAGTCATATCAGTTACTCGTATTTTCTTACTGTCTGATAAAAAATGTCTAAAATTGTAATCTCCATAATTTTTCTCGTAAATAATAATGTAAAGTTCATACGCCTATGGCAACCGTAGCGTAACTTAACGGCCATTTAATGCAAAGCGTCGAAAAAGTTCAAAGAGTAAGGAATTGGAAAACTACTTTAGCCATCTTGATTTTGAGGTTGGAACTGGTTATTCTCAATACCTCAGCCATTTTTAACTTTTCGAGAATTATTACTGAAACTAAATTTATTCACCATAAAATTTCTACATTTCATTTCAATTAAAATTAATTAAGCGATCAGTATTTTCCAATAAAGATGAGAAAACGGAGTTGTCATATACAAATTCAAATTCAAATATTTATTCCTCAACATTGACAATTACTTGTTCTTATTGAAGTCAAATAAAACACGACTCTACCACCAGTTCGGCAAAACCTTCGTGAAGAAGAACTGGTAAAAAACAAAACGGATATATTTCTTTATATATTCTTATCTGCATCTGTTGACTCAGCAAGTCTCGCTCCCCCCAAGTATCCAAACGACGAACACCCTCAAACGGCACCCGTTCACGAGCTAACGTGGGATCCAGCCATCGCCCTCCTCAACCTCAACCTCAATTAGAGGGAATTGAGCGACCCGTCACCCAACGCTAAGTAAGACCTTAACTACTGGGTCTACGGAAAAAAGGTATAGATCAACTTGTAGTTATGAACGTTAGAATTTTAATTCCACAATCTTTTCTTTTTGTACCTAGGGTTCAAAATAGATATTTTGATAAATTAATAATTACATCACTCCCCCATTTTCTCTCTGTAAAAATCAATTGTACGAAGAAATATGCTTGGCGTGTAATATAGAAAATAAAATAATAAACAACATTGTTCCGTATAAGTTTCTTGCCTTTACCAGTTTTAAGCAATATAACAAAATTTTTAATAAAAACAATAGGCTACTTGACTTGGTTATAAGTAATTTTTTCTGTGTATTGTCAGCATGCTCTACTCCATTAATTTCAGAAGATGCTCATCATCCAGCCCTTCATTTCTACCTAACAAACCTTCAGTACAAAGGAATAAGTTCTGCACCTAGAACAGTTCGCTTATTTCATGTGGCGGACCATCTAGTCATTCAGAAAGCACTGGAGTAGGTTGACTGGGTTACATTGTTGCAGGGTGACAACATCGAGCAATGTACTGATCTTTTTTACGATACCGTAAATAAAATAATAGAACAGCATGTTCCTAAAAATATATAAAGCCTAATGATCGATATCCTATATGGTATACCAAACCTCTAATTAAAATAATTAAAGAGAAGTTTAAATTCCATAAAAAATGGAAAATATATAAAAATAGCTCAGATTATGACACATTTAAAATACTTAGGGAAAGGCAAAAGTTAATAGAAGCGGAATGTTACAAAGCATTCATTTACAGAGCTGAACGTAAAATTAACATAGATTGCAAACACTTTTGGTCCTTTATAAAATCCAAAAAGAAATCTGACGATATCCCAGGCACTATGCATTACGAAATTAACAGTAGCTCGAATGTTGAGGATGTTTGTGAAATGTTTAATTTGTACTTCCACTCCGTGTTCGAGCCTTCGGATGGTAATATAACGTCAAATAATATTTATGTTGATACATCTCAAAACAGCAACAGTAGTGTCAGTGTGGGTTCCGTCGCTTTGTCTATGGATACTGTTCAAAAATATTTAAACAATCTCAATATAAATAAGGGCTGCGGTCCCGACGGCTTACCACCACAATTTTTAAAGAAATATTCTGATTCCCTGTGTAGTCCCCTATATATTTTATTTAATCTATCACTTCAAACAGGGCGCTTGCCTAACAAGTGGAAAGAGTCACTTGTTATTCCTATCTTTAAATCGGGTAGTAAACACGATGTTAAAAACTATCGCCCTATTTCCAAACTTTGCACGGTAGCTAAAATGATCGAGAAAATAGTGTACGACTCGCTGCTTCCAATTTTGAGACCATCCATAGTGTTACCGACCAACATGGATTCATAAGTAAGCGTTCAACGGAAACAAATCTCTGCGAATTTATCCAGTTCGTATCTAAGGGTATGGACGATGGATTCCAGACTGATACGGTATATACCGACTACTCCAAAGCGTTTGACAAGATTTCCCATTCGAAGTTGATTTGTAAGCTCTATGAGACTGGTATTCATGGGGATTTATTGAGGTGGCTCAAATCCTATCTTCGGGACCGGAGTCAGGCTGTCACGATCAAAGGTTATACGTCCTCTTTCATGCCCATTTCATCTGGCGTGCCTCAAGGTTCCCATCTTGGACCTTTACTTTTCCTAGTTTTTATCAATGACGTAGTAAAAATTTTTCGCAACTGTAGATGCTTGATTTATGCTGATGACATGCAGATCTTTAAAAAAATTAAGTCAATTTCAGATTGTTATTTGTTACAGGAGGACTTGAATAGACTGGTGACTTATTGTGAAATTAACTCGCTATCTCTAAACGTTAATAAGTGCAACGTTATCTCTTTTACAAGAAAATCAAAACCAATCTGTTTCGATTATAAATTAAATAACTTAATAATCAATAGGTCCAATGGCTTGAGGGATTTGGGTGTTCACCTGGATAGTAAACTTACCTTTAACTCTCACGTTAGCATAACGTCTACCAAAGCTTTCCGCATGCTTGGATTTGTTTTGAGAATTAGCAAAGAATTTACTAGCCCTAAAACTCTTATATTGCTGTACAATAGTTTTGTTCGTTCAGTTCTTGAATACGCCTCTACAGTATGGAACCCCCAGTATAACGTCCACATTCAAGAATTGGAGCGAATACAAAATAAATTCATCAAGTGCTTTAGATACCGTTTCCCCTCAGCCCTAACTAGTGAAATTATCAGTCTGCAGAACCGTCGTCATATTAGAGACTTAATGTTTCTACAAAGGATTTTAAAAAATGAAATTGATTCACCAGTTCTGTTAGAAAACATATTTATGTTGTGCCCTCGCTTCTCTTCTCGGAAAAAGAAAACTTTTTGGACCCCGAACTCCAAAACAAACTATAATAAAAATAACTTCCTTATTAGAGCATGTAACCTGTATAATAATAATTATTTATTCGCAAATATTGACATCTTTTACGTGTCTTCGCAAAGGTTCCGAAAGGATATCATCAGTGTAGTTTCCAATGCCTAACAATTAAGCATGTTTAGATGTATTTAATGTCACGTATTATTTTAGTTCTGTACAATATTTTCAACTTTTAATTATTACTTACATTTTATTTTCCACCTTTAGTAAGTGTATTCGCACCGATCGATATTTCTAATTGTTAACTTTTATAGTGGAAACTTTATTGGTTGATGTGTTTGTAAAATGTATTATTTATTGTCTTATTGTACTGTTTGTTTCCTTAAATAAAAAAAAAATAAATTTTCTTTAAAAGTTGAAAGTGTCTGAGACTTTGAGGACTTGATAGAGCTCAAATAAGCATATGTACCTTTCTCTTTGACCTTTTTCAATACTTTGTGACAGTGCATTGTCTGGCTGTTCAGTTGCGGTATGGTTCCCGTAGGACCCTAAAAATTGGTGCATATCAAAGTTATACCAATCTTAATTCTATACATTAAAAAATGTACATTGTATTCAAATAAATATTTATTTTGAATAAAAAACGTAAATTCGCAAATTATTAAAAAAAAATAATGTCCAGTGACCACCGGTGCCTAAATCCTAGCCTTTAGGGTTTCGAAAACTCTTCGACACATAGTGCCTGGTATGTTCACGATTACTCACCTTTCACTAGCTACTGCTCTTGGTTTATTTACGTAGATACTACTTTACGAAAACCCCATAAAAAAGATTTAGCTGCAGACAGGATTTGGGCTTCGGGGAAGCCATAGAATATCTGCTCTACGCGAAATCAGTTTGTACAACAACATTTCATTAACCATGGGTTTACGCTACAACTTTAAGAATTATTGTTTATTTTAAGTTATTTTACACAAAATGCACATTGTGCTCCCGCGAAGTGAATCCATTATTTTACAACAAGTGAACCAGGGGTTTCTCGCCGTAGAACCATCCCTCCGTGCGGTATTCATACGAGACCGACTACATAAGTTCAAAAATATATGACCCACCCTATTCAGACCCGCTCTGCGCTCTCTCCCGATCGGATTCTGTAGTCACTCTGCTCTCTATTCGTCCCCGTACGAATGGAGTGTACCAGTTTTAGAACTACGAGTCATCATTTTTAACGTTTTAAACATACGTAGTCTACTCCATCCCTAACGTCTGCCCCGTGTGGTCGCGCCCCAAATTGCACTTTTCAGTGCAGCTCAACTTTGCTTAACTGGTTTAAGTCGTAAAGGTTTGGTTTATGCTTGTTGCCAATTCAATAGACAGCGCACTCTGTGCTAGACCCCGCGTAGTGTATGTGGATACCTAACGGTGATAACGAAGCCTAGTAGCGTTGACCTAGTGTGTTTTTAAGGCCTTGTAGGTCTTCAAGAAACCAGCAGACCCGTTCCCATTTCACTAAGGCCTTTCCCAGGGACAATCCAGTGCTTGTCCATATTAGGGGTACCACTTCGCGTTGTATCCAGCCCTCCTTCCGTGGGTAGGGCTGTTTAGGTGGCTAGGTCCGATAGTTACTAGGCATCAGTATATGTTTGTATACTGTATATTTTAATCCCTACGCCCTCCCATGGATTCACAAAGCGTGGTAAACTTTGCGAAGCGATCGGCACTACCCTCGGCGTCCCTATTAATGATGACATCTACATCTTCGCTCAAGCCCTCTGCGCGGTCAACTCACCTCCGGCCCCTCAGCACCAACTCTGGTGTATAGCTCCTCAGCAATCCCCGTCCCGAGCAAATGTAGTGTGTGTCGGACACCTCCTCACTCTCCTCGCGCCATAGGCGCACCGTCCCAGAAGCGATTTTGACTCCGCGTCTGAACCGTCTTCGGACGCTGGCACCCTTAAGGGCTCTCTTGAGCCCAGTCCCTTTACGGTAGTCAAAAAACGCTCTACGAAGCGTTCCAAACAAGCCTCAGTGTCATCAATCCATCTCTCTTATCATCATTCATCATTCTGCCGTAAAATTAAGCACCACTAAAGAGTTTGTGCGAACCAAAAACATATTATCTAAATAAACTGAATTAGCATTAAATCGGATTACTTCAAGTTTTTTATTTTTTACCGATATTTTTTTAGTATTGACCAAACAGGTGTTGTACCATTTTGGAATTCTGATTAAAGGTGCCAACTTTTGATGGCACTTGCCAAGGCTTTTGAAAATGTTGAATTTATATTCGGCAAAAACTGTTATTTCTATTAATTTCTAAATTTGGGGCAAGTGTGTTATTATTTTTTATTGTGATTAAATAATATGTTATTTAGGGTTATCGTGACACGTTTTAAATGGACACAAATAACCAACATTAACCACAATAACCAAAAAACGGTTCCAAAATGGATTACTTTTTTTATTTAATGCCCATAATTTCTAAAGAACAGGAAATTTATTTTTTTCTGATTTTTCTGATGAGGGTTACCATCTATACTTTTGTCCCGTTTCAGCTTGACGTTGAATTTTGGGAGTCCCAGTATGTACCTAGGTAGATAATTATTGTTCTTTTCGCAATTACTGATCCCAGAGCAATGTTTGCGTGTCCTTATTACTGATCAGCTAGATAACTTCTCAATAATGAATAACTCCTGGCTGTTCATGGATTTTAAATTTTGGAACACTTTAACTGTCAAATGGCTGTAACGGACGTAAATTTATATTTTTCCATTTACAACGATGCTGGTTTATGCCCTTGGCTTAGTTCCTTTTTAAGTCCCTTTGGCATGAAGAGGTGTATTGCTTGTTATTTACTTAGGCATGTACGTAATATAACATAAATGAACGTTACTTTAATGTATTGTTTTATAAGTTTTAAATTAAATGAATAAAATAAATCCGTAAGCAATACATGTCAGCCTTGTAAGGTGTACTTTGCCGACAAATTAAAAACCATAAAAATGTCATAAGTCACGTACATCAAAATATCTTGCAGATTAAATATTTGCTAACTCTTCCCAAATGATATATTATTTCTCATATTTTTAACACAAACCTCCTCGGTCAGCGATTATATAGCAAAACTTTGACGCAATATAGCACGCATTATCGTTGAGCAACCGCAGTTGCACGGCAAAGCGTTAGTTACTGTCTACCTCGGTGCGGCGTGGTATTATGACCCTTACTTATTTCATATTATGGGTATTACGCAGGGTCATAAGTAAATGTCTTATAGTACCAGATCCCAGGGCAGCCTTACTTATTGTGTGAGAGATACAATGCGTGGGATGAAGTAAAAACATAAGCTAGTTTGTACAGAGGTACCAACTTATTTGTTTAGTTGGAAAAAATGTAAACTAAACTTTTCTATCTAAAATCGTTATTCACTCATAGGATGGCCGCCACCTTTTACTGCAAAGATTTGTTGGTTGTAACAAATTACAAAAACCGAGCCAGTTTATTTGTAACCTCAGTCTCACATACTTTATCGCTCAGAAAAAAAGTAGTCTGGTAGCCCTGGGACCTGGTCCTATAATAAATTGACTTAATTTCAATTCCTTGTGCTAGATCGACTGATTGTATTTTTTTTTTATTTAGAAACACGAATAAATGTTTTTTATAAATTCATCGCCGGCAAACTAGGACCCACTTTGTGGTAATTGGCATCCACTCCCATGGACATCATTAGAAGACATCGTAGTTACAGTTATATTTATTAAAAGAAATGTGCTGACTAATGGAACGATTTTGACCGTTGGCTTGGTTCCAGTATTTGCACTGGCTGTACCTTTCCTTTAACCGGAACACAATCACATAATTATTATGGCGGTCTGAATAGGATGGACTGTAGCACCGTTCCAGACTAGGTCTAAATAAAGAAACTCTACTACCTACCACTGAATTTTTCAGTAATTAAAGATCTTATACTTTTTTTTCAGCCGTTTAGTTTTTTACTACATACGAGCAAAGGTTACACCGATTCGTCTAGCAGGACTTGCAATGAAATACACATAAATTGCTCTATTCTTGAAAATTCAATTTACCGAGATAAAAAGCAGTATGTTTTGCGCTTGCTTGCTGAACCGCTGGAACTTTGGTTCGTTCCAAAAGCTCATTTGTTGAGCTTTCACAATGATTTATAGCTCGCTGATATTTCACGGTGGACGCCGAGCGTTGAGATTACTGAAATTTGTTTTTTGATATCTTGCTATAAGTTATAGCTTGAAATTGACAAATTAATTTTTAAAAATTTAATTTTTAAGCTATTGCTTCCATATTTAAGTTTGTTATTCCATACTCTTTATTCTATCTTTTTGTCATTTAAAGATGTTAAGATCATCTATATGTACCCATAATAGACGTTTAAATATTTGTAAATTTTGAACGATTGCACAGATTTTGAATACTTTAACCATTATAAAACCTACCTTATAATGTTAGTATTGTTCAATAGTAAAATAACTATCATACATTTTAAAACCCCAATGGGATACTAATCCTATAGCTGCAGGCGGAACCACGCTAAACTGCATGGCATATTCTGTCTGGACCAGACTGTAATGTATATTTCTTGCCTTATTTATAGGATTAAAGTTTACAAAAAAAAAATTAGGGCTAACTTTTACTAGCGCCACATACAGGACAATTGGAGTATGTGTCTTAATATGAATGGAAGGTCCACTAATGCTCAAAACACGAGCCAAAGGAGCTGTCGTTTAGCTATGGGTCCTTGTCTAGTGTTACCAGGTTCATATAGGTATACATAATTTATTGTATTGCATTATTTGGCAACAATAAATATGCAAATACTTTAATTTAATAATTAAGCTCTGTATAAAATTGTTTACTTATGAAGCGACGTTCGCTTTACTTGTAGTAACCAAATAACCAGGTGTACGAACAAGGTATATGTGTGTGTGGCACGAGAGTTGTTCGACCCGCCCGGTCACGCACACATTAGCAGCGTGTTTGGACACTAACATCTACAAGTAAAGCGAACGTCCCTTCCTGAGATAACAGCACTTTACTCCTAATAACGTACAGAAACTTACTTTGATATCTCTTTTTACCAGAATTTTTTATTGCTTTTCATTTTGTTTGAATTTTGTGGCATTTCTCTCTCACAATGAATTTTGAAACCTATATTTAAATTATAAATTGAAGTATTTTATTAATAGTGCGAGTATGCGACACATTAATAGTTGAACATCCCTGAAAGTCAGACTATTCAGTGATTTAGGTAAAAAATATTGTTGGAAGACCTTTACGAGTATATATATAGGTTTTGTTTGTAGTATGTGGAAAAGTGGAAAAGGTTGTAATTAAAGGATAAAAACCTACAAAGATAAACATCTTCAAAGCATTTTAATGATTGTATATCACTTTGAATGACTGCTTAAAACATAAGAAACAAGAAATTATTTTACCTTAAAATTCGTGCAAAAGTTTTTCTCTCAGAAATATAGAGCAAGAAATCCTTTACTCTTAGCCTGTAAGAGCTTTTCTCTAATAAGTATTAAAAAGGACCTGCCACTTTCTTTAAAAAAGGTACTTTGTACGACTTAATGCAGGTCCTGAAGTAGAACCTCCTTAGAAAGAAAAGAAGTTAGTTTATCGAGTGTCACTATAATCTTATTTATTTTATTCTACCATAGCAATTTTAAGGGCAGAAGCTATATGTTCATTGCGATAAGATAGATCTATTTTTTACTGACTTGAAAAAAGGTCAGTCTATATTTTTTTTGACGTAAGTTCAGGAATAACTTTTTTGTTTCCGGACCGATTTGGGTGATTTATTTTTCGTTCGATTAAGTTTAGCTTCAAGTATCTTTATATTAGGTCTTTACCTATGAAATTGCCGTTTTTTACGAAATAAATGAAGCGTAATTTTTTTATATATTTTTTATTTCTATTAATCAAAATAATCACCCATGCAATCAATGCATCTTTGCCAACGCATTGGTAGCTTATTGATGCCTTTCTGGAAGAAATCAGCTGGACGGGAGGCAACCAATTCTTCAAAGGCATTTTGTACTGCCTCTCGGGTATTGAATTTTTTTCCCGCCAAGAAGTTATCCAAATTCTGGAAAAAGTAGAAGTCTGTAGGCGCAAGGTCTGGTGAGTACGGCGGATGACAGAGAACTTCCAACCCTAACTCTTGTAGCTTGGAGACCGTCTGCTGTGCAGTATGAGGTCGCGCGTTGTCGTGCAGGAGCAGTGGAGCCGAACGATTGACCAAAGCTGGTTGGAGACGTGCGAGCTTCTCCATCATTGTGTTCAGTTCTTCACAGTACACACCTGCAGTAATGCTTGTCCCGTTTGGCAAGAAGCTGTGATGAATTACACCCGCGTTAGACCACCAAACAGTGACCATCACTTTTCTAGGGGTAAGTTTTCGTTTAGGGCATTGTTTGGGTGCTGAACCAGGGTCCAACCAACTTGCTGAGCGCTTACGATTGTCAAACAGGATTCATTTCTCGTCACAAGCAACAATGCGGTTCAGAATTCCTTCATTTGTATGCCTGCTGAGCAGTGCAAGGCACGTCTCCACGCGTACTTCGCGCTGGCGGTCATTGAGTTCGTGGGGTACCCATTTGTCAAGCTTTTTTACCTTGCCAATCTGACGCAAATGGACCAATATTGTTTTGATGCTAACGTCGAAACCTGCTGCTAATTCAGCCGTGGATTGAGTTTCATCAGCTTCCACAATTGCCTTTAATTCGTCATTGTCGACCAAAGTTTTCGGACGACCACGGGGTTCATTTTTCAGGTCAAAATTTCCAGAACGGAAGCGGGTAAACCAATAACGGGTGGTGCGTTCGTTTGTAGTGTTCGCTCCGTAAACGTCGTTGATGTTGCGTGCCGCTTGTGCCACTTTGCTGCCACGACGGTACTCATACTCCATAATTACTCGAATTTTTAACTTATCCATGATGACGAAAAATGTTCGAATGCGTTGAAAACAAAACACTAACTATTAAACAAATGAGGATTTTAGAAAAAGAATTCCATTTTTGTCAAATAAAATTAATTTGAAATTAGAATTATCAGTCAAAAAAAAATATTTTCATTTTAAATGGCCAGTACGGCAAAACGGCAGTTTCATAGGTAAAGACCTATTATTTTCACCGGGGCTAGAGCTTGGACTTCGAAAGTATAGCATAGAGCTCTTCAAAATTAAATAGGAGACGTGTTTGTATATTTTGTGTTGATCCAAAACCAGGTAGATATATAAGTATGGTCAAAATAGTCCATGACTGGACGCAAACAACGGACCTACTCAACGACCATTAGCACTAATTAAAAATAATTTCAAATTAGTGAGAATTATTTTGATAGATTTAGGTTTATATCGCTTATTTTGGTGTGACCATTACAAACATTTGGTGATCTGTATCTACTCATATCTGGAAAAACCGATAAAATTTAAAAATATAATTTAACGTGTTAAATCCGGTTATACATTATTTTATCTAAAATAGCTCCCCTTCAAAGAGAATATCTAATAACCAAAAACAGTTCTACACCTCTCTTAACATTTTCAGTTTCAACCGCATGATACGAAAAGCTATTTTGAGCAACATCTTTTGAAGACTTTTGAGAGCGTTATTAATTTCATATCTCACAGCGCGGGAAAGTTATACACCACCACCGCTTGACTTTAATGCATGCATACTTACCCTTTGTGGGTCTATAAAGAGTTTTTTATTTAGGTATATTATTGTGAACTTTTGTAAGCTTTTTGTTTTTAAAGTTCAAGGCCAAATTTTTGTTTACTAGGTGTAATAGATAATATGCAAAATAATACTCCTGAAAATTAATGCGCTAAAAGAAAAGATACTTCAGATATTATTAATATAAATATCTCGAAAACTCTTTTCAACTGTCTTTTTATGTAAAAGTAAAAAAATAAAACACAATATGATGTTGCACCATTTAAAGGCCACTGCAATAATTCGTTGCTATACAATTTTTAATAAGGTTTTCAATATACAGACTAAAATTCGATTTCTAAAATATTCAAAAATTGTATATTTATATTTCATCACAGGTAAATAACTTTAGACTTGGTGAAAGTGTTTTTTTTCTTCTTCTTCATCGAGGTTGCGGTAATACAACTTAACTTCGGCTTTTGAAAGGTTTTAAAGGCTGATGGAAAGGAAAACAAGCCGGCGGACAAAAATACTTAAAATACTTGGGGTTGAAAGTATATAATTTGACGCCGACTTGAAAGAACACACATGACTGCTAATTGTGCGTATGGTGTATTATTTATCACAAACTAAAGCAGAAATAGCCTGTGGCAATTTCTATCCCACGCCTTTTCTGCCTTTTCTATTGGTATTTGGGCACGAATATTAATTGTATCATTGATCGCACATGAACAACAAGGCATTATTACCAATCTGCCATTCTGCTGATATTGAATCACTGAATAACTCCCGGATATTGCTGGTTGGCTGGTAGCTGTGAAGTGATTTCGGCAGCAACCGTTCTAGTAATTCATAGAAACTTCTTTCTCTATTCCTATATAGTTATAAGATTTCTTTAAAATAAAGCGAAATGTATTGAATTAAACTCATGACTCTCATCGTGACAAAGGATATATAATTGTATTTTACATTTGAATAAAACTAATTTCATACCACATTAGCCCTTATACTTGACACGAGTACTTCATCACGTTAACCGTAGAGTGCGTGTCATAATAATAATAATAATAAATCCTCAGACAAATCAACAACTGTATGGCCCTAAAGTAAGCAAAGCTTGTGTTATAGATGACCATACAGTAAAGTGGGGGGAACACATAGTGATAATACATATATTAGGTAATTACGTATGTAAGGGAGGAACATAAAGTCAATAAAAAAAATATAATATATTTATTTAATCAATGTATGTTCCATTGCTATCCATGCACTTTTGCCATCTCAAAGAATTGATCCCTTTACAAAAAAAAAATCCATTTGGACGGGAATCAATAAAATCTTTAAAGGCGCTTCGGACTGCCCCATCGGAGTTGAATTTTTTCCCTTGCAAGATTATAATCCTCCAAATTAATAAAAAATGGTAATCTCTTAGAGCAAGGTCCGGGGAGTACGGTGGATGTCTTAGGCATTCCAATTGAAGCTCCTCTAATTTGGTACCCTTCTGTTGTGCAGTGTGTGGTCTAGCGTTGTCCTGAAGCAGCAGTGGCCTAGAACGATTGACCAGCCTCGGTTGTTTAATAGCTAGCTTTTCCATCATGGTTTGCAGTTGCTGACAATGAAATATATAAATGAAATAGGCATCTGCCGTAATCGTCTGGCCAGATTTAGGAAAGCTGTAGTGAACGACACCGGCACTAGTCCACCAAATGCTCACAAGTAACTTTTTTGGAGTCAATTTTCGCTTGGGGCAAGATTTGGATGGTTAATCAGGGTTCAACCATTGCGATGAGCGTTTCCGATTGTCGTATAGGATCCACTTTTATTTTTATAAGTAATGATTCGATTTAAAATCCTTTCAATATTGTGCCGGTTGAGGAATGTAACACAGCAGACGACGCGCGTTTGTCGGTTTGTTGCACTCCATTCATGAGGTACCCACCTCTCAAACTTTTTCACCTTCCCAATTTGCTTCAAGTGGATTCAAACAGTTTTGTCACTAACACCGCAGCATACAGCTAACTCGGGCGTGGTTAGCGATGGATCCGCTTCCACAATAGCCTTCAACTCTTCATTATCAACGTTGGTCTCCGGCAGTCCACAGGGCTTGTTCTGCAGGTTGAAATTTTCAGAACGAAAACGTTGAAACCAAAAACGCACTGTGTTTTCTTTTGCGAAACCACCGCCATACACAGCATTAATACTTCGAACCGTTTCTGCAGCACTGGAACCACGGTGGAACTCTTACTGGTAAATAACGCGAAGTTTTCCATTTTGTAAACTAAGTTATGCAAAGAAAAAACCGAGAGAGGAAAAATCAAATGAATTACGGTTTTTGAAACACAACTGCTTGAGTAAATAGCTGTATAAATTTGAATTTGGAATTCTTAACCAAAGAGGAGATAATACAAAATATCAATAACCATGACCAAAGAACAAACATCTATGTTCATCACACGAATGAATGCCCCGGCCAAGACTCGAATCTGGGACCTGCAGCGTATCACGCCGGGATATTAACCACTACGCTACTCGGTCGTCTATCCATCCTATTTTTGGTCTCTACATATTAGTGTGCGAGTACGGAAAAAAAATTAGGGGGGGCAACATCGTGAATGACTCTCGATTTACAATATGTTAAACCCTTGGTAAGATTTTAATCCTGTATTTGAATAATTATAATATTTATGCTTTGATTATTAATAGAATACGAAATTATCCAGAACTTCAGACTGTTTTAAAGGAGTGGCCTTCACACCACATGCACATAGAAACATTTACGAGTCATATTTTTGACAATGGCGACTCGCGTGCGCTATCTACCCGTATCGCATCCGGTGGTAAATATACTGTCGGAGATATGCTTGTAGTTTACATATTTCATTCAAACTGATAGAACTCATAATTTTGTTTTACTTCACCTGTAATGACTCACGATTCAAGTTACATTTTACTCTAGAGAATGTGACTATATAAATAATAATGATATTTTTATTTTTTTTACCGTAGGCCTCTATTTCAAGATGTCGCAGGCACACCATAATATTTTAATCACACCTTAAACTAAATGGCATGCTGAGCAAAGGCAGGGTGGTGCGGAAGCACCTTTCAGCCCAATAATACAAGTAAGGATATCTTTAGTAAAACGATAAGTGGTACAGCTAGTAGTATAATAGGCAAATGTGTTCTTTAATTTACGTATGTTTTTATCATTGGATGCATAGTATGCACACTGATGGATTATGGGCAGAAAAAGATTCGATTATTTAAACCAAAAGGGATATTTTATTCGTACGTAGCACACGATTTTAGCTTTATTGTGTGCTACGAGTAAAATCACTAAACACTATTTGTGTCTTTTTATATGTCTTCGATACAAATTTGTTCACTTAGAGGCTGTAAGTGAACTATCTAAAGATTCCTTTGTTCCTAACTTTCAAAAGATATATTTCTAGCGTAGAGAATGTTTGACAATTGTGTAACATCTTGTTGACATTCAGTTGACAGCAGCTGTCTAATGCGTTTCGTTTCAAAGTACATTTGTTTACACGAACACACACTGGCGAGATTACTGAATCATGTTATAAGAGTTGTAAAAATTTGTTTGCATAATTTCTTTAAAGGCTTTGAAAGTTTCGCCCGTAAAACTTTTAAATGATGAACGCAGAACATTTAAAATAAATGTTTATGTTTCTTTTTTTTTAATTGCACAAAAATGTCACCAATCTTTGATTAAAAGGGACAAATTTTACAAACATTCTACGAACTTAATATCATTGTTAGTTGACATACCCACACACCTAACTCGAACATATAAAACCAGTTCTTCATTCGAGAAACAATAGTATCGATTTCAAATACGTGTCAAGGGGCTCTCATGTGCCGCGATACGATTTCGATTTGAATGTATTGTCGAGCTTCGTGCCGGTTTTTCACAAGCCTGGTGTTGATGCAAACCTTTTCAAATGCAACTCTCCTTGTATTTTGTGCGCATAAATGTTTTTGGAGAAGCCTTGTTGGCCCACTGAAAAAGTTAATTCAGTATTGATTTGTAGTTCTGAATTTAGAGTCCGTAGCATTGGCGAGACTTTTTGCTTTGTATGTTTTATGAAGACGAATATAATAAGCAAACCCAATATTTAATAGCAGACCCAATATTTTTACTTTCATTCAGAGTTATTAACAGTGTTAGCGACGCATCATGAAATGGATTCGGCATAATAGGGACATAGCCATTCAAATAGTTTTGTAAATAACGCTAGTCCACGCCCTCACTACTTGCGCCCGTCCTCGGATAGGTGGTTATTTTCGAGTGTGACGTAAGCAAGTACTAATAAGATTCAGTCTCGGTTTGCGTGCGGATTCGTTCGCACGTGGATCGCAGACGCTTTTTCCGCTCTCTAGTCCCCGCACTAGTTGAGCACCCCAAATTTCAGGGGTCGTTTTCATGACCCAGGCTTCGTACCGTATTTCCTAAATTTCATAGAAAAGTCGTTTTCACGACTAATCTTCGTTCCGCCTGCTGCCCGACGTCGCCGACTGCGTCGCCGTTGCCGCTCCGGCAAGATCTGCGTTCCAGAACTTCGAGTCTTCGTGTTCGAGTAAGTTATCCGCGTCGTTTCCAACCGCCCTACTGCGTGTAGGGTGGTTTTAGGAAGTTAGTCATCGTTGTTAGGTTCATAGTATATATATTTATATATTGTTGTCCCTCCCCAACCCCTCCGCAATGGCTTTGCCCTCCGAAAGGAGCCCGGAGCTTCAAGACCTTGTAAATAAAATTTCTGAAGGCCTTGCCTTTTTAAAACCCATCTCTGACCCAAACATACTAATGCAAACACTCTTTGCTATTTTCCCTCAAATCATTCCATTAACTCAGGCCCCTCAGGCCGCTCAAGTCCCTCAGACCCCTCTGGTCCTAGGCCCTCCCGCGTCCCCCACCTCCAGTGATATGGAGTGTGAAATGGACGCCCCTCCGCGCCGCAAGCGCGCACCCGCGACCGAGTCATCCTCGGACGCCACCCCTTCTGGCCCTGAGCCACCCTCCTTCACCCTAGTTAAGAAGCGCTCTAAGAAGCGCTCAAAACAAGCCCCGGCGTCCTCAACGCCCGTCCCGGTGTCTTCAACACCTACCGCGGCGACTTCAACGCCAGCTACCCCGGTGCATACAACACCCGCCCCGGCCCCTTCTGTCAAGGCCAAGGTCCCACCACCCGTGTTCCTTCGGGAAAAGGGTAAATGGTCCGAGGTCTCGTCTTTGTGCAAAGAGCACAAAATCCACTACACCCGAGCGACCAACTCGGGTGAATCTATTAAAATCACCGTCTCGTCGATAGACGATTTCCGTGCTTTGATAAAGCTTCTCACTGATAAGCAATATGCTTATCACACTTATGCTCTGTCAGAAGAGCGTAAGTTCAGAGCGGTACTCAGGGGAGTCCCGTTCGAATTATCGAACGAGGCTATCCTGGAAGACCTGCAGTCCCAAGGCTTCCCGGCACTTGCGGTGCATAAAATGCACAGCAAGTACGGGAGGCAACACCCTCTCGCCTTGGTGATTCTCACCAACGTCCCCAAGTCTAGGGAGATTCTCAAAGGGGTTAGCACAATTTGCGGCCTCTCTGGGATCTCGGTCGAGGCGCCTCATCGCCGCGGTCATCCCGGCCAGTGCCACCGGTGCCAGTTGTACGGGCACGCGGCGGCCAACTGCGCCGCTCCGCCCAGGTGCGTCAAGTGCCTGGTCCCTCATTACACAAAGGAGTGCAATCGCACCCCTGAAACTACCTCTCCTCCCGATTGCGTGCTTTGTGGCCAGTCCGGCCACACCGCAAACTACAGGGGCTGCCCCCGTGCACCCCGTTGTATGCGTACAAATTCTAAGAGGGCGGCACCCAAACAGGCCCCGCCCCTTTCTCAGGAAAACTTTCCGCCGCTGCGTAGCCGGGTTCCTCCGGCTGCAAAGCCTACCCAGCCCAAGCCTGCTCCAGAGTACTGGAGGCACCGACCCGCTGCACTAGCGAATCCCATCCTGGCTCCTCGCCCATCCAATATCACTCCTCATCCCTCCGTAGCAGACGATATGCGTATCGTCTGCGACGCTATCAAAAGTGTCGATGTTAGGGAGATTGCAGTCTTAGCCCGTAAACTTAGGGCTTCACGTACTCCGACAGAGCGTTTGCTTGCTCTGGCGGAACATAGTTCCCTTCTCAATTCATTATAGGTTCATTTAAATGAATTGATCCCTAAATCATGCTTCGGCCGACCTCTGCCCAGCCCCGGCTTCACCGGAGGCTGCCCAGAACGGCCACCAACTCATGTCCCTTTGAGCACCTTCAGTGCAACTTTCACTACAGGCGGAAGACCCGCTAGCGGGTCTCCGCCAGCGCGCCCAACTTCCCGACGGGTGTCGCTTCCGATGAAGGCTAATAGTATACGCTTACTACAGCCAACAGGTGGTTTTTAGTGGGTAGGTGCCATTCTGGTGAGTCCCACATAACCCCCCCGCAGAGGAATTTACCTGCGGGCGGGTATGCATGACGCATCTTCCACCTCCCTCCCGCGAGGGTGCCTCGGCAGCAAAAAAAAAAAAAAAAAAAATAATAAGATTCTTATAGGAAATTATGATGTTATAGGAACCTAGGTATAGGTATATTTTGAATTCTATTTTGATAACATTGATTTATGGTTGAATTGATGATGTTTGTGTTTAATAAAGTTCTTAGAGATTTCATTGGTATAATATAAGCATAATATGAGAAGCTTATGTATGTTTTGGATAGAATTTAGACCTAGGTTATTTGTAAAATACTGATTTGTTCAGATTTGTCATAATTGTGGTAAATTTATGGTTATTTCTTATCAGATTAGGTAGATAATGGTAGATATAACGTTATTGTATATAGGTTCATATAATAAAGTACGCATTTGAAGTAATAAATGACGTATTATGGTTAGATATTTTCTCGTTGAATAACTACGTAATTATAGGGTTTATTGTTATGGTTTATTGATAATAATGTGTAAATTGCTTTCTTTTATTGAAATGTAATAATTATTTTCATGGTGTTTTACGTATTTGAAGAGAAATAACGAGAAAACCTTTGTTGTTGTATATGTTCCTAATTGGTAGTTATATCTTGTTTGATTATGTTAAAATCTAATTGTAATTAGAATGTTTGCATATTTTAATAATGTAAAATGATAAAATTATGTTTGTAACCGTTTCGCCTTAGGTACAATGTTAGGCTAAGTAAACAGTCTGCCGGCGCAAACGGTGTTTTGAGATAGTCTTTGTTCTAGAAAGTTTTTTGTATTTAATTTTATCAAATTGGTATTTATGTAAACATGTAGGAATCGTTTCGCTCTATTATTTGAATATAATATTGTAATAGTTTTGCTTAATAGTTTGAAAGATAATTCGATGTAAAGTTTAGAATCCAAGTAAAACTTAAGTGTAATTAGGTGCCAATTGCACAAACGCGCCAGCCAATCAGAGCGCTGGAATTATTTAGGGCGAAATTTGTATAAAAGGCGCACGCCGAGCTTTGGAAGTCAGTTCGGTGCCTGCAGCGAAGAAAACAACAACTAATAAGAAGAAAGAAAAAGTCTAAGAAGAAAAGTTCAGAAGCTTCCAGTTAGAAGAAAGAAAGTGCTGTTCGGTGAATCCGGAGGCCAGTGAAGACCCAAGAACACATAAGCGCTGTTCGGTGTATCCGGAGGCCAGTGAAGAGGTCTGAAGAAAGAAGCTGAACTACAGGAACGATTGCGGTTCATAGGCTTATTTAAACTTAAGGTTTAATTGTATACGCAATAAACGTTCCTACTTTGAAGATTTGTGTTGTTTTCACTGCGCTCCAACCTGCACTCGATCAAGTCGGGTGTCACTCCGTGGTTAGTCAGGTCGTGGTGTCTTCGGGGCCAAAGGGTACATACGGCGGCATCTTCTCCAGCCGGCGCAACAAAACTACGCGCAACAGTTTTCCTGGTCCTTCGAGCCGAGATCCTGGATCAAGAAGATGCCAACCACACGGTCGACTGGAAGAACGAAGCCCACCACCGCCACGGAGTCTTCGAGGGACTGGAGCGCAGCAACGCCGACAGAGACGACAGACACGATGGGGTCGTCTACGGGGTCGACGTTGACACCAGGGGCACCAACGCACCCCGCCGGAGGAGCGCCTGAAGCACGCCACGCCGAAGGTTGCACCGTACCGCCAGCAATGGATGGGGTTGCGTCGAGAGGCGCTGCGGACGAAGAGGCACGGTTCGCGGTACCAGCGCCCGTGGAACCCAGGAGGGTTGGTTCCACCACCAGGTCGAGGGCTTCCAGAAGAAGAGAAGCTGAATTGAAAATGGAAATAGCCCAGAGGAAGCTGGATCTCGCCGAGGCCGAACTGGAGCTCGTGCGGGTCGAGTCCGGCAGCGAAGAAGACTTCGCAGACGAGGAGCGGCAGCACCACGTGGAGGAGTGGCTACAGAAGACCGAGAGGAGAGCGAGGGTAATGCCACCCTTGGTGCCGCCGTCGCGACCACCGTCACCACCACCACCACCGCGGCTACCACAGCCGCCGCCTGCATCGAGGAAGACCGACATCCAGGAGTTGGCTGAAGCATTGGGGAAGCTACCTAGAGGCCGGTCGGAAGCTGTACACATCGAGCTTCCCAACTTCGACGGCGCCGCAGAAGAATGGCTGGCGTTCAAGAGGACGTTCGAAGACACGGCACCCAGCTTCAGTCACGTGCAGAACCTGGCCAGATTACGGAAGGCGCTGCAAGGCAGGGCGCGAGAGGCAGTGAAGAGCCTCTTGTTTACGGCGGAGCATCCCAGCGAAGTCATGAGGGGGCTACAATTGAGGTTCGGAAGACCCGAAGCTCTGGCAACTGCAGAGCTGGAGAAGCTGGAGAACCTGCCACGGGTCACAGAGGATCCGAACGACGTGAGCACGTTCTACAGCCACGTGAGGAACGCCGTGGCCACGATCAAGGCAATGGGGGCAAGCAAGTACTTAGATGCCCTTAGAACCACGAGGGCCCTCATTGCGAAGATGCCGACTACGATGAAACACCGGTGGATCGCATACAAGAGGACGAATCCTGACGAAGAACTTCGGGACCTGGAAGTCATGAACGCATTCCTGGAGGCTGAAAGCGAATGGTACGCGGAAATAGCCGACCCTGAAGTATCCTGGAAGAAAGAAGACCGTCAGCGATCTGCACCACCGAAGACATCATGGGGCCACGAGCGAAGACCAGTGAAGAAGGTTCACTACGTGCAGGGGAATGAAGAGCACCCCCGCAAGAATCGGTGTCCAGTGTGTAACGGCGAACACTGGATTTACGAATGCAAGAAGTTCAAAGAAGCAAACCTTAGTCAAAAGTACGAAATGGCTAAGAAGGCAATTTTATGCTTCAGGTGTCTACGAGGAAGACATTCAAGGAAGACCTGCAGGGCAGCAGATTGCAAGAAGTGCGGAAGATGGCACCACACCAGTCTTCATGATGAAAGCCGTCCACCAGCAGCTGTTGGGGATAGAGAAGAATCCCGCTGCAATGTCTCCAGTCGCAGAGAAGAGCCCAAAGAAGTCGTCACCTCCGTGCACACTGCCAGTGATGGACAGGTGTATCTGAAGATGATCCCAGTGGACCTGTATGGACCGAAGGGCGCAGCACGCGTACTGGCCCTTCTGGATGAGGGGTCAACAGTCACGTTATTGGATGCTGGGGTGGCGCAGATGATTGGGGCTGAAGGCAAGGCGAGTCCGATAACCATCGAGACAATTGGAGAACATGGAATCAAGAGGTGCGACTCGCAGAAGACAAGCGTCAAGATCAAGGGAGCTCATCGTAAGAAGAAGGAAACAATTGAAGTTCGAACAATCGACAGTTTAAAGCTCTCAAGACAAGGTGTGGATCGAGGTGTCATCCAAGGATGCTCGCACCTGCAAGGCATTCAAGGTCAACTACTATATGAAGATGAAGAGCCAAAACTTCTCATCGGGCAAGACAACTGGGGTCTCATCGTCACGAGAAGACTTAAGAAAGGGAAAAGGTCCAATCCAGTTGCGTCACTAACGAGCTTGGGATGGGTCCTCCATGGGCGTCACAACGGGAAGACGTCACCAGTACAGTTCGTCAACCACAGCAGACTCATCGAAGAAGACGAGACAGAAGCCTTGGTGCGGCGACACTTCGACATCGAATCAATCGGAGTGCAGCCTCGCCGCCCGAGCAACGACGCAGACCAACGAGCGCTTGAGGTCCTGCAGTCAACGACGAAGCGCCTTCAAGAGGGGAGGTTTGAATCCGGGCTGCTGTGGAAGAGTGAAGACGAAACCCTCCCAAACAACTACGTGCAAGCTCATCGACGTCTTATTGGGATCGAAAGGAAATTGGACAAGGATGCAACCCTGAAGACGTCATATGAAGACCAGATGAAGAAGCTGATAGAAAATGGTTATGCAGAGAAGGCTCCAGTATCAACGACCGCTGGAAGAACATTTTATTTGCCGCATTTTGCAGTAATGCATCCCGTGAAGAAGAACCTCCAAGTGGTCGGCGCGACGCGGGTCATGGCTGATATGGTACCAGACCCAGAACGATTCTCAAGCTGGACGCGATTATTGAGAACTATGGCACGCGTGTTCCAGTTCATAGAGATCATGAAGAAGCTCGCTCAGAATGGGTCAACAAAAGAGGCGGCAAAAGTGAACGTGGCAAGAAGAAAAGAAAAGGACGCACCTTGGAAGCCACAGAAAAAGAGAGGGTCAGAAGCGAAGACTCAATCTCCAGTGTCGGTCGAGAAAAGGACCGAGAAAGAATACTTGCCCCTGGAAGAGGAACATTTGCAGAGAGCTGAAAACGAGCTGATGAAACGAAGCCAGAACGAGAGCTTCGCCAACGAGATTACCTGTTTGAAGAACGGAAGAATCCTAGAAAAGTCAAGCCCACTGCGAAAATACGACGTGTACTTGAATGACGATGGCATCCTAAGGCTGAGAGGTCGGGCAAGGAAGATCCACATCGAGGGCAGAAGGATCAACCCGATCATCCTACATGGCAAACAGAAGATAAGCCGACTGATCATTGAACATTATCATCGGAAGTTCTATCATGGGAATACAATGACAGTCATCAACGAGATACGACAGAGGTATTGGATATTGAGCCTTAGGACTACGACGAAGAAGATCGTTCATGAATGCCAGTGGTGCAAGGTCCACAGAGGCGCACCCATCATCCCACCCGTTGGAGACCTGCCCGCCGAGCGCTTACGGCATCATCGACCACCGTTTAGCTGCTCGGCTGTGGATTATTTTGGGCCCATGAACGTCAACATCGGGAGAAGAACAGAGAAGAGATGGGGTGTCCTGTTCACATGCCTAACGACACGAGCGGTGCACCTTGAGTTGGCGAACACATTGAGCACCGACTCCATGATTATGGCCTTGCGAAGAATGGCGTCAAGAAGGGGAATGCCGAAGATTATCTTCAGCGACAACGGGACCAACTTCGTCGGAGCGCACCGAGAATTACAAAAGGCAGCGAGTCAAGAGGGAACCCGGTGGAAGTTCATACCACCTGGCTGTCCAAACATGGGCGGCGCTTGGGAAAGGCTCGTACAATCGGTGAAGACGGCTCTGACGACGGTGCTGCAGTCCAGGACACCACAAGAGGAAGTCCTACACACACTGATGACCGAAGTCGAACACGTGGTGAACTCGAGGCCACTCACCCACGTTAGCGTAGACCCTGACGACGAGGAAGCTCTAACGCCGAACCACTTTTTACTTGGCAGATCTTGTGGAGCACCGGCGCCTGGAGAGTTTGCAGACATCGAGCTCGTCGGAAGGGCAACGTGGAAGACGGCACAACGGCTGACGGATCACTTCTGGAACAGGTGGATCAAGGAGTATCTGCCTACCCTGCTGCCGAAGAAGGTCAACGGAGCAGCAACGCAGGATCCGCGCGTTGGCGACATTGTCATGGTCGTCGACGCAACACTGCCGAGGAACACCTGGCCGAGAGGAAGAGTTCACCGAGTCTACCCTGGACCTGATGGGAGAGTTCGAGTTCTGGACGTGCAGACACCATGGGGGATCCTGAGGCGGCCAACGAGACGGGTCGTCATCCTGGTTCCAGCTGCAGCGTCGCAACCGCAGGATGGAGTGCTACGCACTGCGGGGGAGACTGTTAGCGACGCATCATGAAATGGATTCGGCATAATAGGGACATAGCCATTCAAATAGTTTTGTAAATAACGCTAGTCCACGCCCTCACTACTTGCGCCCGTCCTCGGATAGGTGGTTATTTTCGAGTGTGACGTAAGCAAGTACTAATAAGATTCTTATAGGAAATTATGATGTTATAGGAACCTAGGTATAGGTATATTTTGAATTCTATTTTGATAACATTGATTTATGGTTGAATTGATGATGTTTGTGTTTAATAAAGTTCTTAGAGATTTCATTGGTATAATATAAGCATAATATGAGAAGCTTATGTATGTTTTGGATAGAATTTAGACCTAGGTTATTTGTAAAATACTGATTTGTTCAGATTTGTCATAATTGTGGTAAATTTATGGTTATTTCTTATCAGATTAGGTAGATAATGGTAGATATAACGTTATTGTATATAGGTTCATATAATAAAGTACGCATTTGAAGTAATAAATGACGTATTATGGTTAGATATTTTCTCGTTGAATAACTACGTAATTATAGGGTTTATTGTTATGGTTTATTGATAATAATGTGTAAATTGCTTTCTTTTATTGAAATGTTATAATTATTTTCATGGTGTTTTACGTATTTGAAGAGAAATAACGAGAAAACCTTTGTTGTTGTATATGTTCCTAATTGGTAGTTATATCTTGTTTGATTATGTTAAAATCTAATTGTAATTAGAATGTTTGCATATTTTAATAATGTAAAATGATAAAATTATGTTTGTAACCGTTTCGCCTTAGGTACAATGTTAGGCTAAGTAAACAGTCTGCCGGCGCAAACGGTGTTTTGAGATAGTCTTTGTTCTAGAAAGTTTTTTGTATTTAATTTTATCAAATTGGTATTTATGTAAACATGTAGGAATCGTTTCGCTCTATTATTTGAATATAATATTGTAATAGTTTTGCTTAATAGTTTGAAAGATAATTCGATGTAAAGTTTAGAATCCAAGTAAAACTTAAGTGTAATTAGGTGCCAATTGCACAAACGCGCCAGCCAATCAGAGCGCTGGAATTATTTAGGGCGAAATTTGTATAAAAGGCGCACGCCGAGCTTTGGAAGTCAGTTCGGTGCCTGCAGCGAAGAAAACAACAACTAATAAGAAGAAAGAAAAAGTCTAAGAAGAAAAGTTCAGAAGCTTCCAGTTAGAAGAAAGAAAGTGCTGTTCGGTGAATCCGGAGGCCAGTGAAGACCCAAGAACATATAAGCGCTGTTCGGTGTATCCGGAGGCCAGTGAAGAGGTCTGAAGAAAGAAGCTGAACTACAGGAACGATTGCGGTTCATAGGCTTATTTAAACTTAAGGTTTAATTGTATACGCAATAAACGTTCCTACTTTGAAGATTTGTGTTGTTTTCACTGCGCTCCAACCTGCACTCGATCAAGTCGGGTGTCACTCCGTGGTTAGTCAGGTCGTGGTGTCTTCGGGGCCAAAGGGTACATACGACGGCATCTTCTCCAGCCGGCGCAACAAAACTACGCGCAACAGTTTTCCTGGTCCTTCGAGCCGAGATCCTGGATCAAGAAGATGCCAACCACACGGTCGACTGGAAGAACGAAGCCCACCACCGCCACGGAGTCTTCGAGGGACTGGAGCGCAGCCACGCCGACAGAGACGACAGACACGATGGGGTCGTCTACGGGGTCGACGTTGACACCAGGGGCACCAACGCACCCCGCCGGAGGAGCGCCTGAAGCACGCCACGCCGAAGGTTGCACCGTACCGCCAGCAATGGATGGGGTTGCGTCGAGAGGCGCTGCGGACGAAGAGGCACGGTTCGCGGTACCAGCGCCCGTGGAACCCAGGAGGGTTGGTTCCACCACCAGGTCGAGGGCTTCCAGAAGAAGAGAAGCTGAATTGAAAATGGAAATAGCCCAAAGGAAGCTGGATCTCGCCGAGGCCGAACTGGAGCTCGTGCGGGTCGAGTCCGGCAGCGAAGAAGACTTCGCAGACGAGGAGCGGCAGCACCACGTGGAGGAGTGGCTACAGAAGACCGAGAGGAGAGCGAGGGTAATGCCACCCTTGGTGCCGCCGTCGCGACCACCGTCACCACCACCACCACCGCGGCTACCACAGCCGCCGCCTGCATCGAGGAAGACCGACATCCAGGAGTTGGCTGAAGCATTGGGGAAGCTACCTAGAGGCCGGTCGGAAGCTGTACACATCGAGCTTCCCAACTTCGACGGCGCCGCAGAAGAATGGCTGGCGTTCAAGAGGACGTTCGAAGACACGGCACCCAGCTTCAGTCACGTGCAGAACCTGGCCAGATTACGGAAGGCGCTGCAAGGCAGGGCGCGAGAGGCAGTGAAGAGCCTCTTGTTTACGGCGGAGCATCCCAGCGAAGTCATGAGGGGGCTACAATTGAGGTTCGGAAGACCCGAAGCTCTGGCAACTGCGGAGTTGGAAAAGCTGGAGAACCTGCCACGGGTCACAGAGGATCCGAACGACGTGAGCACGTTCTACAGCCACGTGAGGAACGCCGTGGCCACGATCAAGGCAATGGGGGCAAGCAAGTACCTAGATTCCCTTAGAACCACGAGGGCCCTCATTGCGAAGATGCCGACTACGATGAAACACCGGTGGATCGCATACAAGAGGACGAATCCTGACGAAGAACTTCGGGACCTGGAAGTCATGAACGCATTCCTGGAGGATGAAAGCGAATGGTACGCGGAAATAGCCGACCCTGAAGTATCCTGGAAGAAAGAAGACCGTCAGCGATCTGCACCACCGAAGACATCATGGGGCCACGAGCGAAGACCAGTGAAGAAGGTTCACTACGTGCAGGGGAATGAAGAGCACCCCCGCAAGAATCGGTGTCCAGTGTGTAACGGCGAACACTGGATTTACGAATGCAAGAAGTTCAAAGAAGCAAACCTTAGTCAAAAGTACGAAATGGCTAAGAAGGCAATTTTATGCTTCAGGTGTCTACGAGGAAGACATTCAAGGAAGACCTGCAGGGCAGCAGATTGCAAGAAGTGCGGAAGATGGCACCACACCAGTCTTCATGATGAAAGCCGTCCACCAGCAGCTGTTGGGGATAGAGAAGAATCCCGCTGCAATGTCTTCAGTCGCAGAGAAGAGCCCAAAGAAGTCGTCACCTTCGTGCACACTGCCAGTGATGGGCAGGTGTATCTGAAGATGATCCCAGTGGACCTGTATGGACCGAAGGGCGCAGCACGCGTACTGGCCCTTCTGGATGAGGGGTCAACAGTCACGTTATTGGATGCTGGGGTGGCGCAGATGATTGGGGCTGAAGGCAAGGCGAGTCCGATAACCATCGAGACAATTGGAGAACATGGAATCAAGAGGTGCGACTCGCAGAAGACAAGCGTCAAGATCAAGGGAGCTCATCGTAAGAAGAAGGAAACAATTGAAGTTCGAACAATCGACAGTTTAAAGCTCTCAAGACAAGGTGTGGATCGAGGTGTCATCCAAGGATGCTCGCACCTGCAAGGCATTCAAGGTCAACTACTATATGAAGATGAAGAGCCAAAACTTCTCATCGGGCAAGACAACTGGGGTCTCATCGTCACGAGAAGACTTAAGAAAGGGAAAAGGTCCGATCCAGTTGCGTCACTAACGAGCTTGGGATGGGTCCTCCATGGGCGTCACAACGGGAAGACGTCACCAGTACAGTTCGTCAACCACAGCAGACTCATCGAAGAAGATGAGACAGAAGCCTTGGTGCGGCGACATTTCGACATCGAATCAATCGGAGTGCAGCCTCGCCGCCCGAGCAACGACGCAGACCAACGAGCGCTTGAGGTCCTGCAGTCAACGACGAAGCGCCTTCCAGACAGGTTCGAATCCGGGCTGCTGTGGAAGAGTGAAGACGAAACCCTCCCAAACAACTACGTGCAAGCTCATCGACGTCTTATTGGGATTGAAAGGAAATTGGACAAGGATGCAACCCTGAAGACGTCATATGAAGACCAGATGAAGAAGCTGATACAAAATGGTTATGCAGAGAAGGCTCCAGTATCAACGACCGCTGGAAGAACATTTTATTTGCCGCATTTTGCGGTGATGCATCCCGTGAAGAAGAAGCCAAGGATAGTCCTGGATGCTGCTGCAAAATTTGACGGGAAGTGCCTGAACGACGCACTCCTGCCGGGACCAGATCTTCTGCAATCGCTATTTGGGGTGCTTGTGAGGTTCAGAGAGAAGCCGGTCGCCGTCGTCGCCGACATTCAAGGTATGTTCCTGAGGGTACAGATGCGTGAAGAGGACCGCGACAGCCTGAGGTTCCTGTGGCGCGGCGACAGAAGAAATGGGACACCAGACGAATACCGAATGTGCTCAGTGGTGTTTGGTGCGGCTTCATCACCATCTACGGCGATATTTGTTATGAACAAGAACGCAGCAGATTTCAGAGAAGATTACCCGGCGGCAGTGGAAGCTATCAAGAAGAATCACTATATGGATGATTATTTGCAGAGCTTTGCCACAGAGGAAGATGCAAGAAGGATCGCGCATCAGGTGCAAAGCATTCACGCAAAGGCAGGCTTCCACTTGAGGGGATGGAGCAGCAACAGGCCGAAGATCCTCGACGGGATAGGAGATCAGCTCAAAGAAGACAGCACAGAACTGGTTGCTGAAGAGAAGACCCTTGGGCTGAGATGGCTGATGGCAGAAGACTTGCTGGCCTTCAACGTTGGGTTCCGGAATACCAGTCCAGACATACCCGAAGGCAAGAAGACGCCGACGAAGAGAGAAGTCACCAGCGCCATGATGTCCGGCTTCGACCCCCTGGGCCTTGCTACTCCAGTCTTAATTCAGGGGAATAAGCGGATTCGAGACATATGGCGTGGGGAGATCGGCTGGGACGACGAGATTCCCGAAGACCAGCGAGCAGCCTGGGCCAAATACGTGAAGGAAGTGTCCATATTGAGAGACCTTCTAATATCCAGATGCATCTCACCGAAATTGGAAAAGGCAGCGAGTCAAAAGGGAACCCGGTGGAAGTTCATACCACCTGGCTGTCCAAACATGGGCGGCGCTTGGGAAAGGCTCGTACGATCGGTGAAGACGGCTCTGACGACGGTGCTGCAGTCCAGGACACCACAAGAGGAAGTCCTACACACACTGATGACCGAAGTCGAACACGTGGTGAACTCGAGGCCACTCACCCACGTTAGCGTAGACCCTGACGACGAGGAAGCTCTAACGCCGAACCACTTTTTACTTGGCAGATCTTGTGGAGCACCGGCGCCTGGAGAGTTTGCAGACATCGAGCTCGTCGGAAGGGCAACGTGGAAGACGGCACAACGGCTGACGGATCACTTCTGGAACAGGTGGATCAAGGAGTATCTGCCTACCCTGCTGCCGAAGAAGGTCAACGGAGCAGCAACGCAGGATCCGCGCGTTGGCGACATTGTCATGGTCGTCGACGCAACACTGCCGAGGAACACCTGGCCGAGAGGAAGAGTTCACCGAGTCTACCCTGGACCTGATGGGAGAGTTCGAGTTCTGGACGTGCAGACACCATGGGGGATCCTGAGGCGACCAACGAGACGGGTCGTCATCCTGGTTCCAGCTGCAGCGTCGCAACCGCAGGATGGAGTGCTACGCACTGCGGGGGAGACTGTTAGCGACGCATCATGAAATGGATTCGGCATAATAGGGACATAGCCATTCAAATAGTTTTGTAAATAACGCTAGTCCACGCCCTCACTACTTGCGCCCGTCCTCGGATAGGTGGTTATTTTCGAGTGTGACGTAAGCAAGTACTAATAAGATTCTTATAGGAAATTATGATGTTATAGGAACCTAGGTATAGGTATATTTTGAATTCTATTTTGATAACATTGATTTATGGTTGAATTGATGATGTTTGTGTTTAATAAAGTTCTTAGAGATTTCATTGGTATAATATAAGCATAATATGAGAAGCTTATGTATGTTTTGGATAGAATTTAGACCTAGGTTATTTGTAAAATACTGATTTGTTCAGATTTGTCATAATTGTGGTAAATTTATGGTTATTTCTTATCAGATTAGGTAGATAATGGTAGATATAACGTTATTGTATATAGGTTCATATAATAAAGTACGCATTTGAAGTAATAAATGACGTATTATGGTTAGATATTTTCTCGTTGAATAACTACGTAATTATAGGGTTTATTGTTATGGTTTATTGATAATAATGTGTAAATTGCTTTCTTTTATTGAAATGTAATAATTATTTTCATGGTGTTTTACGTATTTGAAGAGAAATAACGAGAAAACCTTTGTTGTTGTATATGTTCCTAATTGGTAGTTATATCTTGTTTGATTATGTTAAAATCTAATTGTAATTAGAATGTTTGCATATTTTAATAATGTAAAATGATAAAATTATGTTTGTAACCGTTTCGCCTTAGGTACAATGTTAGGCTAAGTAAACAGTCTGCCGGCGCAAACGGTGTTTTGAGATAGTCTTTGTTCTAGAAAGTTTTTTGTATTTAATTTTATCAAATTGGTATTTATGTAAACATGTAGGAATCGTTTCGCTCTATTATTTGAATATAATATTGTAATAGTTTTGCTTAATAGTTTGAAAGATAATTCGATGTAAAGTTTAGAATCCAAGTAAAACTTAAGTGTAATTAGGTGCCAATTGCACAAACGCGCCAGCCAATCAGAGCGCTGGAATTATTTAGGGCGAAATTTGTATAAAAGGCGCACGCCGAGCTTTGGAAGTCAGTTCGGTGCCTGCAGCGAAGAAAACAACAACTAATAAGAAGAAAGAAAAAGTCTAATAAGAAGAAAGAAAAAGTCTAATAAGAAGAAAGAAAAAGTCTAAGAAGAAAAGTTCAGAAGCTTCCAGTAAGAAGAAAGAAAGTGCTGTTCGGTGAATCCGGAGGCCAGTGAAGAGGTCTGAAGAAAGAAGCTGAACTACAGGAACGATTGCGGTTCATAGGCTTATTTAAACTTAAGGTTTAATTGTATACGCAATAAACGTTCCTACTTTGAAGATTTGTGTTGTTTTCACTGCGCTCCAACCTGCACTCGATCAAGTCGGGTGTCACTCCGTGGTTAGTCAGGTCGTGGTGTCTTCGGGGCCAAAGGGTACATACGACGGCATCTTCTCCAGCCGGCGCAACAAAACTACGCGCAACACGCACATAATCAATAACTATGTTGCCAATTAAAGTTTTTGTACAAGTAACCTTAAAGTATAAATACTATTACAAAAAACATATTGTAATTAGGTACTAAAAAAAAATTCTTAAAATGTACAGACCACGAGAATTAATTTAAATTAAATTTAAAAGATTACTCTATTTCAACGTGTATTAAAGTCAGATTACATAAAAATAAGCACTGCCACAAGTTCGGAAAAGCCTTTCTGAAAAATACCAGGCAAGAAACTTAGTAAGACAGGAGTAGTAATAAAAAAAAAATTGTTTCTTATCACTACAAAACAATTAATAACTCTAAAATCTTTTAGATCTGTGTGTAAGTCCAGCAAGACTCCGTTACCATAATTTCCCCAAACGACGGACCTGCGCAAACAGCACTCGTTCAAAATACAGCCTGCTTGCCATCGCTCTCCTCAACCAGAACCTCCTGCCCGTGACTAGAATGCAATGAGCGGCCCAACACCCAATGCTACTACTATCTATCTAACATTGTTGCTATAATATAAAACTGCGCTGACCCTTGTTTTCTTATTTATAATGCTACCGAAATCAAATAAAGAATTAACAAGTTATTAAAGTGAAAATTGAATGATAAATATTCATACAGATGTTTGTTGTCAGGACATGGTTGTTGATATAGCTTATTTGTAAAGTCACATTTTGTTACAAAAATGATTTTTTTTGCAGTCTTTTTTATTAAATGTTAATTGGGCATTACATGCTATGTTTTATTTTGAAAGTGTAGTTATTATTAAACTGCAAAATAAAATAAAAAATCATTCAATTTTATTGAGTACTTTTGCATTTAGAAAAATTTAAAAAAAGGAACCAAAATAATAATAAAAAAATTAATTAAGCCAAATATTTTTTGTTAATATTCATCTTTTAGTGCCACCTACCGACCGAGCTCAGTACTAACACCTAGCTAACACCCCGTATCTGTATGTTTATTCCGGGTTCCCCCTCCCCCAGTTGGTGTGTTTGTCTGGGGATTTTTTATGATTATTATGCATAGAGTAAACATTTTATGAGAATCCTTTACTCTATCTAGTACCTTTACCTCTAGCTAAAAAGAAGTGGAGTGTAAGTTACAAAGTAGTACTAAGAATACTGAAACTCAGTCTACGGGCATGTACGAAGTAAACTTGCTATGAATTTTTTTTGTAAGTTTAGAATTTTATTACTCCTTAAAGTTTGAGCTTCATATAAAGGTTATTTTTAAGGTATTGTACTCATCACCGGTTCATTGAATTGATGTATGTCGTGCTTAAGTCGGATGCGTTTCCAACCGTACGTTCCAATTTAAATTACCTTTTTTTCCTGTTATTTCACTAGATGTCACTAAACGTTATTATGGCAGTTTTCGTACAAATGTATGAAAGAACTGTAGTGCCACCCAAGAGAGGTTTTTAACGAAAGCTACTAACACTTTTAAGAATTAGATATGTAAAGTAATTTTTGGTTACTAATTTTATATTATTTTCTGAAAGATATAACCATGTTATGAGAAAGAAGTTTCGGTGCAATATTTAATTTTAATAAATATATAGTTTTAAAGAATTTCATGTGATGGCGTCCTTAAAGAAGTTATCTTTTTTAAATCAGAAAATCACAAAGAAAAATATACCATGTAATATATGCCATGGCCCAGGATTTTGCAAAGTTAACAAGATGAAAATTCGTTGACAGAGAGATGTGGTATCAATTACGCGTAACCGAAAATTGTACAGTCTCAAAGTAGAGATATAAAACTAGAAAATGCGGAATGATTAAGGAACAATCAGCGGAAACTTAAGATTGTACGAACTTAGGCTGGTAACCATTCGGAATACCAGTTACCACTATATATGGAGCTTGTTTGTCAGCCCATGTAAAAGGAAAAGTAGAAAAAATATGTAACTGTAAAAACTATGTAAAATGTTTTGATTTCTCGTATGTACAATTACCAAAAAAAAGTAAAAGGGCATACTTATTAAATATTTACAAAAATTTTCCAAAACAAAATTATTTAAAAATTAAAGATTTAAAAATCGCCATTTCACATATTTTTCATTTTCGTGCTTCATAGAGTTAATATTTTTGGGGACTTTTCAAAACACATTCAGAAAATTATATAACCAATTTTTAACATACAGTTAGTTCTGTGAACTAAGGGACCTACAACTTTCTCCCTTTGGAACAACAACAACCGCTGGAATGAACACCTGTACTAACTTCATGGTTTCTTGGTGACGACAATTTTTGAAAACATTGACTTGACTTTCAAATGACGCTTTCAATTTCAAATCAGTTAGAATTTGTCTTTACATACTGAATTGTAGTATAGAGCATCTTCAGCCGAAACCAAAAATTTAACCCTAACCAACCCACCTATTTTTGTCGGCGGTTAAAAGGCATAACTTCTCTCAAACAGCAATAAAAAAAACACATCCCAAAGAGATTTTCGTCCGGCAAAAGAGGTTTTAATATAAAAAGTTAAATATAAAGAAGGCTACAGAGATACAAAGTACATATCCAACAAATTGCATGACGGTTGTAAAGTTGAAGCAGTTGGAGATTACAGCGAGATGAGATGTCTCTGAGAAGAGTAAAGGTCACGGTATATGAGAAGCTTATCTGTCTACATTTTGTCTAACATGAAGACCTCTATGACATGCTTATCTTTAAATTTCATTTGAAAAATAAAAGAAGTTTTTTTTTCCTATTTTAGTTAACAAGATATGTCTACCCGTGGGGTTTAATGAATTAGCTTACCAACAAAGCAACAGCCTTTAATATAGGCAATTTTTACTTTTGTTCGGCTTCATAAACTGTGTTTGACCTTTGAGTTTATGTTATCATTTACTAGCTGTGTTTTTAAGTTCATTCAAAGCGCATAAAAATATGTTTAATTTGAATAATACCTCTAATATACATGGGTGCTCTTAAGGGAAACAGCATACATGATATTTGTGTTTGTGAGGTGCCATATATCAACCGTCGACTGATAAACAGCTGCAATCCTTAGAAAACTAATTGTGTATTCTACACAGATCTGTACTTAAATACAAAGATGCTTATGAAAAGAGAAACTTAAGTAGAAAGAAAGAATAAAGCATTTATTAGAATACACAATAGCAAAACAAAACAAAAATATAACAAAAACTTAAATCAAATAGCTTAAATCAAAAACATATACATAAATTGCGCAAAACACAAGGCTGATTTGTTTGTATTGTATTGTTCCAACTTAAGGACAGTTGCAACGCTGTTCTTCCGTTGACACCGAAGACGGGGTACCGCGCACGCTCAGCCGCGCGAAGCCATTTCGTTCAGAGATAATAACTTATATTGATACTCTAAATGAAATAAAGTACCATGTAACGAACAAATGCTTTATTCGTATTACTTGTAAATTAGTTCTATCAATTATTTATAGCATAAATATATATTACAAATGTTTATAAAATTCCTATATTATTATTGTTAGTTACATGTGTTATCACAGTTTAAGTATTATTATTGAAAAGAGGACACTGACAAGTAATTAGGTAACGCTACACACAATTACCAAAACTGTGAATGTAATAAAAAAGTTTTATGTATGCACTCGAATTAGGACTTTGAGCCACACTCTCGAAAAAGCGGAGGAATATTGTTCCAACATTTTGTACCACCATATTTGAAACTGGCGCGAAATGATGACGTACGGTGTTCAGGAATGGCGACGGGGTGATTGCATGATCGTACTGTATTAGTAAGAGATATACCAACTTGAGAATAAATTACGTATGAGAATCTCAATTAACAATACAGCGAAGTGTCTATATATACATTCATTTAATGAGAAACATATAATTAGTTCACTAATAAAGCATTTTTTTATTTATTAAGTAATAATAATAATACAGTCCTTTATTTTGGCACAGTTGTTAGTTTTACAATAATTAAAAGTTCTGTTATTTACATTTAAATAAAATTAAATCATAAAATTAAATTTAAATAAGATATGAATCAAAATTGAAATAAAATCTAAATATTTTATATTAAAGGACATTAGGTTTCTCAGATAATAACTCAACGGATTCTATGACTTGTCAAAAGAACAAACCCCTCGGGTAATTTGTCTTGTGTAAGTTAACATGAAGTCGTTTGTTAGAATTTGCTGGAATTACTCTTATTTTGCTTTTGGGTTGATTTCAGTATTTACGCTAAACATTTTTATATAACATTTTTGAGAATTTGTGCTTACGTATTATATCTAAGCTTAACAATTTTAATAAACACGTAGTATTAATACTTTTTGTCCTCTGCACAGGGAAATTGATTCAAGAAATTGTAGAACAATTTAAAAAATATTTACAAAATATGGTTATAATAATAATAAAATATTCAACAGCAGGTTTTTGCCATAAAGTCTACTAAGGTTGAAACTATGACCAGTTAACTGAAAATTTTAGTTACACAGTAACTGGTCATAATTAAACAGTTAAAAGAAATTATTTGTACGTTGCGTGCAAAATGCGCTTTTACTTCAAAATAATAATACTACCTTTAAGTGTATCTATCAAATTAGGTAAGGATTCCATCCATCAGCTTTGAAAAATATGAGAGTGCCCGGTGCCGCGTAGCCCGCGTGGGTGCTAATCCCGTGATAATTCCAGGATAACGTGTAGCCTATGTTACCGTTCTAAATAGTGGAAGAATTTCAGTTCTACCTTACAGTAGTTCCAGAGGCTATCGATTCATTAAAAACAAACGAACACACAAATATTTCCTGTTTGTGTGTAGTACAGATATATGGATAAATAATTTAATTATTTTGTAATAATAATAAATCCCCAGACAAACACATCAACTGTATGGCCCCAAAGTAAGCAAAGCTTGTGTTATGCTTGACCATTCAGCAAACTGGGGAGGACCCAGAATAAACATACATACACCTATAAATATAAACAACCATGACCCGAGAACAAAAATCTCTGTTCATCACACAAATGAATGCCCCGGCCAGGACTCGATCCTGGGACCTTCGGCATATGAGGCAGGGCTACTAACCACTACACCACTCGGTCGCCTAAAGAAACACATTAACGTTTTATCGACATTAAAACCCATATTAATATACCATATAATAATTAATTATCCCTGGCAGTTAATTGATTCAATATATATGTTTCAAAATAACATGAAAATAAACAAGGTGCTTTTATATTTCACTATTTAATTATTTCGAATTACCGACTGACCTACTTTGAACAAAATTATCGATTTATTTTAATATTCTCCCTCAACAGGCACTGTAAAGCTATTAAGCGGTTGTTTGTTACTGGCACAGCAAAATTAAGTTTACCGCGAAATAAATGAATACTTTCCAACGATTTATATTCAATTAACAAATATGAATATTGTAAATGTTAATTTGTTTTTAAGAATTGGGTAATGTCGAGGTTGGGTTCAAAATAAGCTACAGACAGCTTGATGTTTCTTTGACAGATGACAGACGAGCACACAGCCTCCCTGATGATGAGTGACATACGCACCTATAGACACCAGTTGTAGTTGTCTTATTTATCAATATTACGGCCGAGTAGCGTATTGGTTAGCAGCCCTGCCTCATCGAGTCCTGGCCGGGGCATTCACTTGCGTAATGAACACAGATGTTTGTTCTTGGGACATGGTTGTTGATATTTATATATGTATGTTTGTTCTGGGTTCCCCACAGTTCGCTTTGTGGTCATCCATAACACGAGCTCTGCTTACTTGGGGCCACAGTTGGTGTGTTTATCTGGGGATTTTTATCATTATTATGCATAATAGGAGTAAACATTTTGAGAGAATCCTTTACTACCTGCTAGACTTAACCGCTAGCTAAAAAAAAAGTGGATGCAAGTTACAAAGTAGTACTCAGTAGTCTGAAACTCAGTCTACGGAAATGGCAAAGTAAACTTGCTGTGGATTTTTTTTTATAACTTGTCTAGGTTTTTTTGTCTGGGAATGTATTTATAATAGTATTATATTTATATTTTATTTACTATAACGTTGCGTTATAGACCGTAGGCTTCTTTTGAAATTACCTTTGCTCCAGTGATTGCATCAGCTGTTGATTCCCTTTCACCGTAACAACGTAAATTTGATCAATATGGCGGTCAACATAGGAAGGACTGTAGTGCCGCCCCAGGCGAGATGTGAGCAAATAAACCCCACTACTACTAAAACTTGATTATTTGTTTAACATTTTTTTTGGTTCGATAATATTTTTTTCCACCAACCGAATAACAAAACTATTTATACAAACAGATCACCAAACACAGCCACTGATGGCCAGCGACAAGCTGCCAAAATTATTATTCATAAATTTTTAGGGCAAAAACCTAAAAACCAAAAAAACCCGGCTGAAAACCAAATGAACTATTGTGGGATTCTGGTGCACGACCGCCGTCAGCTGCTATGGTCGATGCCCCGTTTTCGCCGATCCATAGACCTCACTCTAATTATGCGTCATCGCGAAAAGCACCTCTCTCAAATCCAGCGACGTCTCAAGAACCGAGACAGATATTATTTTCTATGCCGTAACAGAATAACTCTGTCCCGGTCTCAAGATGGCAAGCACACTCAAGTGGGATTCATTGTTATGGGCCGTAACTCTTAAATAAGGAGAGCCTTACATAACCATGAAACGTTTCTAAGACTTATTCATAAATAGCTACCAAAAAGCAATTTAAATACAAAGTTCAAAGAAAAATACCCTCTTACAATAAGAGCGCCAGAAGGAAGACTAAAAGTACCAGGAGCCTGAGTATAAGTAGGGTGTAAATCCGATAATATCGCGACGCCTATGTATTGTCACCGCTTATTGTCTCGACGATCTATAAAGCCTCCGCTCCTGCTATTTACTTACTATTTTCGCCGGTTTTATACCGCTCTTGTTTTGGCGGAAGCTTTTCCGATATGAAACAGGATATTTGTACGGTGGTATTTTTGTTTGCTTTGATTGGCTCCGCAATAACACTTAAAGTTGAAGTGGTTTTGTGTAAAATACATACTAACAATAAATCAACCAATTAAGTTATACTAATATGGTGGGATTGGATAGGATTTCAAACATCAAAAAAATAATAATGTCGTGAACATCTTGGGAACATATTAATTTAAAAAAAATTCTGTAAACTAACAAGCCTTGTTAGTATCATTTAAATGCCATTTGAGCATGCGCAAACTGTAGTGGAAACACAATAAAACCAAAGCTTGTAAATTATGGAAATGGCAAGCAAATTACAAGATATTGCCAGTTCACACATAGCCTGTTAGGTCTTTACTTTAAATTCGCTTGTAGTTTTATTTGTGTTCATTTTTAATTAGTTAAATTACACCAAGAAAGCTAAATATGTGATCTGAAATCAAAGGCAAAGTGACTGCTACTGACGGTACGGACGCGTGAAGCGACAGTTTCTTGCACACTACGCTGCGCTATCTCGTTGCCATGCTGATTTTTACTAATACAGGGCGATTTATCGAGATGGGTCGACAGTCGTAATTAATCTCTATATTTTATAATTCCATATGGATCATCTCGGTGAATCAACTTGTATATTTATATTTATCACTCAACTCTATCGCTTACAGAGCACATTCGCTCGGAGCCTGCCAGCTCATATCCCTTGAGTATGTGCTTCTCTGAATAGTAAAGTTGGCTGGCAGTTTATGATATTCGCTACGTATTATAACCGAAAACCGAATTTGAAATACTTTATGACACATGTCTAGACATAAGAAAGACTCTCAGCTTAACCCTTACACATACAGGCTTTGGCTGTGTTGTGAACAATAACATAAGTTACTTGAGTGTTTTTTAGCGTTACAAGTTTCAAAAACTTACGCAACGGTTTGTATGAAATTTATAGAACAATAATTTCAAAAGTAGAACTTCAAACTTTTTAAACGTACTTTTACATTGTCAATAAAATAGAAAATAGTATTAAATTTTTATCAGCACGTGAGGCAACTTGTTAGGCACAACTGACTACTTTGATTGCAGAAGTAATGTTTATAGGAACATATCTATATTAAACTTATTTTGATTTATAATACCTCCAGTAAACTCGTAAATTTCATTCAAATTCATTTACTTTCCAATGTCCTGTGAAAAATATTATAAATAACCAGCCTCTACTAACAAACGATATTTAAAGATAGCCTTTTACTCTTATCAAAAATAGAATACCAACCAATGGCCTGTAGAACTAAGTCGAGGTCCCAAAACTGCAATAACAACCTAATGATTGATTCAAAGTTAAGTACATCAATCATTTTGAATCAAATGCTGGTATTCCACAGTAAATTACTGAACAGATAATTGCACGGTTTCAATGCAGGAATTATGTTGGACTGCAGTGTATTGTGTGTGCGTTTCTAAATTGGAGTGACTTTTCATGGTTTTAATTACTTAACGCATTCAGTCCGTTATAAAAGACTTCGCACCGTATTATTATAAAAGACACAACAGTTTTATAATCTGTAAATATCTATATGTACCTTCGGGAAACTTGGCGCGAAACTAAGCGGCGACAACACTGCAAGGGATTCCAATGCGAATCTGAGCCGCCACCGAGTTTCCCCATAGTACCTACTCACCAATAGCAAATTTAGTTAATTTTACAGAATTTTTCATACTAAAAACTGATTTACAGTGATTTAGCTACACGGAAGCTTTGAACTTGCATCTTAAAATATGAAGGTAACTAAATATACATATAATGTTACTCAGATAACAAGGTTAATTGGAATAAACGCAGATTACGCAAAGACATCTGTGTAAAAATCACATATGTAGTATAATTGGAAAGTTTTTTTTTAATACGTAATAAATTGTTTGACTAATTATGGAACAACACTTTTGTTAATTAGTTACACAGACATCCGCGCCCATAGATGTCGCTAATACTTTATGTCCATGAGGTGGGCGATGACGGGATACCGTGTTAACTCGTGAACGGGGGCCATTTGAGGGTGTTTGGTGTTTGGATTGTTTGAGGGACTTGCCGAGCTAACATATGAAAATAAGAAATAATTTCATATAGACAGAAAGAGAAGCTGTATTTTTTTTTAAATGCTTGTGAAGATTTTGGCCAGTTCTTCTTCACGAAGGTTTTCCGAACTGGTGGTAGAGTTACGCTTTATTTGACGTCAATAAGAACAAGTAATTGTCAATGTTGAAAAATAAATTTTGAATTTTATATTATTTATATTACTATACATCTGTCGCTTTTTACTTATTTCTATGAATAGTTATAGATTTTACATATAAACATGTTTCATTTACAAATTTATTTCATAAAAATACTGCGTTTCTTTAGTAAAACGAACCTTAAGGTGTTACCACACCAATCGATCGACGTCGACTGGTCGACATCGATCCATGGCAGAATAGAACAGTCGACGTCTACCGGTCGACGTCGCAGTAGGCGTGATGGCCTATAATTGTCTGACACCACCCCTGAGTTGGTAATTTAGTAGTAACATAATCCCATGCACCTATAAATGTATATGAAGGTATGTGTAGTCTGCCAACCCGCAGTAGGCGTGATGGCCTACAATTGTCTGACACCAGCCCTGAGTTGGGAGAGGCTGATATCCCTTCAGTGATTATTAAGGGTATTACCCGACGCGTCGACGTCGATGGATGGCAGAATAGACCAGTCGACGTCGATCGATGGTTTCTAACGCACCAATCGATTGACGGTGTGTAAACACCCTTAAACGTCCACCAGGCCACTCGGAACGTTTGGCAAAAAAGGTTTTTAATGATGGAACGCTGGCAAATTATAGTTTATTTTGGAAATTCGATTATTCAAAATAAAAATATATTTATTTCAAAATTTAAATTTCTTACATTTCTTTACTTACATTATGAAACTATGGTGTGTATTAGTAAAATTGATCTGCGTCAGGAACATTTAACTTCAACTCCAATTTGAAATCTGATTAATCGTTTTATTGACTTCAATTGGCATTTATTAACAAGGCGCCTACTAAAGCAACGGTGTACTGCTGTATAACGAGTCTAAGTGCGGTCATTTAAATACAAAGGATGATGAAAGAAGAGGTCGTCCTTTGACTGCTATGATGGAAGAAAACGTGTTACAAGTGAAAAAATTTTAATTTAAAAATAAAAGGTGAATCACATAAGAGTAGCTTGTGAGGAGGACAATGAGGAGTTCTCAAAATGATCCAGCCGGTGAGAGAGTACCTGTTGCAGACTGGAAAATGTGCTTGGAAAATTGGTTCGAACGTATGAAACAGTGTACAGACGCTGGTGAAGAATTCTTTGAAAAGATGTAATAAAAAAATATAAATTATAGAACATTTTTTGAGAGGCCCATGTATATAAACTTATACAGATGTCACACACATATTTATTTATTTATTTTATTTAATAATTAATGTACACACCGGTTTTAATAACAGTATAAAAAGAAGTTACCAAATGATGTACAAAGGTACTGCTTATTTCTAAAAGAAATCTCTTCCAACAGACCTGAGACTGAAGAGTGTGAATGAAAGTGCAAATTTAGTGTGTACTAAATTATATATTGTTATACCTAAGATAAATACTATAAACAAATGCTAATATACTTACATATTGTATTAAATATAAATATAAACTACTTATCTACTTATAAATAGAATATCCATGATATATAAATAAATGCAAACTAATATATACACAGTATACTTGACCTTTACAAATGATTCAAAGAAATGAACAATAAGACAATAATAATACTACGGGGTTACAAAAACAAGAACGCAAGCTAATAGACTCGAGAAAGGTAATGTTCTCTTACTCGCTTTTTAAATAAGGACAACGTTTTCGATTCACGGATTATGCAAGGATGTGCATTCCACAACCTAACTGCGTGTATGGTGAAGGAATAAGAGAAAAAGTCAGTTTCATGCGGTGTCATTTTGAGAAGAGTACGCTTATTCCTTCTGCAGTGAGCCTCTTAGACTCTCATACTTAAAAGTCGAAATATATTTGATCATGATTAAACAAAAGCATTGCAAGGATAAGGTTTAAAGAAAGATCATACTTTTCACATACTGGTTTCATACGATTCCCTTTGAAAAAAAATGTCTTGAGTTAAACCATAAGATATTTTTGAGACTGTTATATAGAGGAATTTGACAACTAAAATGAATTTGACTTCCCTAGCAATATCTGGCTTATAGTAGCAATTACATTTAGGTGAAATAGTTTCCATCGCATCGGGCGTTGGCGTAAACTTGTTTGACTGAACATTACCATGAATGATCCAACTAAGGGTGTAGTATAATTGTAGCAGTTTTCATAAACTTATTTGTGTTGGTATTTTCATAAATTTCACTTTAACGCAATTATTAAACTTTGAGGACTACATAAGTTATAATTTAGTTAAAAAGTTACGTTACAATTTTTAAAAAGTTGAACACTTATCCATTTTTTTACTGTGGAACACATTAATTCAAACCGGCACTAAACAAGGAGGGGCGGCTTTTTAAATAATAATCACCTAAAAAAATTTTGAGAAATATACTAATAGTGTACTTGATATTAGAAAACTCATGAGATAAGTCTCGGGAACAATCAATTTCTAAATTTCTGTTAAACCAGACATCATAACAAAGTTACAAATAGGAAAGGCATTTCGTGTAAAATATTAACTGTCAACAGAATGCATTCCAAATCTCGTAATGCATCAGGCCACCGCTTTACCAATGCTAATAGCGGCCGAACTTCCAAAGTCTAAATGCGGTAACATCTGACCCAGGGACGGTGGCAGCGGTGGTGGCAGGCTTTAACTAAGAACTAACTTTCTGGTAAATTTCCTAAGATGCGGTCCTCATTTCAATAACTTGCGCATTTTCGGAAACTTGAATTTTTGAATTTATTCTGTTCATATTCGGACCATGAAATGTTTTCTAAAATTTGCAATACCAGAAAACTTATTATAATTATTGACACTATTCTATTAAATGTCAATTAATTACTTATCAGATATTACTTTATACGAGGGTGGATTGAAAAGTTTGTGGCCTAACATAGATGGCCTAACATATTGTTAACAATACCCTCATATGAAACCTAGACTCTTTGTCAGTCTCTGTGCAATTTTATCTCTGAGATACATGCGTAATTATTTATTTTATTGAACATTAAGTGAGAGTAAGTTTCATTAATTTTGAAAATGGATAGTTTAGAGCACCGTGCCGTGATCAAATACCACCACAAGAAACACTTAACTCCAAAGCAGATTCATGAAGATCTTTAGGAACTACTTATTGTATACAATGATAAAAAAGTGGACAGCTGAATTTAAACGTGGACGAGTGAGGTCGAAGATGACCCCCGCTCTGGACGGCCTTCTACAGCTACGACTCCAAAAACATCGAAAAATATGTGATCTTATCATGGGAGACAGAAGATTGAAGATATCTGAGATAGCTGAAGCTCTAGGGATTTCATATGAATGTACACAAAACATGATCGTTGAAGAATTAGGGTTCCACAAGGTGTCTGCAAGATGGGCTCCTTTCAATTGAACAGAAACAAACTCGGCTCATGATTTGTAGACTGTTTAGAGCTTTTTCAAGCTGATCCAAACAAATTTTTGGCAAGGTTTGTTACTATGGACAAAACATGGGTTTATCACTATACTCTTGAATCCAAACAACAATCCTAACAATGAAAGAGACCCGGATCTCCGACCCCCAAGAAAGCCAAGGTGTTTTTCCGTAAACAAGGTAATGGCCTCGGTTTTCTGGGATTCTAAGGGTGTCATCTTGGTTGATTACTCAGAAAGAGGTCAAACTATAAATTCTGCATACTACTGCACACTATTATGTCGTTAACGCGAAGAAATAAAATCTAAAAGACCAGGATTTATGACCAAGAAAGTTTTGTAGCATCAGGACAAGCAACATGTAGCAAGCATGGCTATCCAGGTCAGTGCCACAGGTGCCAATTATACGGGCACGCGGCGCTGAATTGTACAGCCAGCGTCAGGTGCGTAAAGTGCCTGGAGCCGCACTTCACAAAGGAATGCAACCGCACTCCGGAGTCAAACTCTCCCCCTTCTTGTGTGCTGTGCGGCCAGTCCGGCCACACAGCTAATTACAGGAGCTGCCCCCGTGCACCCAGGACCATCAGACCAACTATTAAGAGGGCGGCACCCAGACAGGCCCGCCCCTTATTAGTAACTCTAATTTCCCGCCGCTGCGCCACCGGGATTCCCCGGCAGCAAAGCCCACCCAGCCCACGCCCACTCCAGTGCTTGCCTGGAGACAGCGTCCGGCTGCACCCACCCGCCCTGCTCCACAAGCAGGTCCCCAGATTTCTCCTCAGACGTCTATGGCTGAGGATCTTAAACTAATCTTCAACACCATAAGAGGTGTTGCTATGACCCAAGTAGCGCAGTGCGCTAGTAAACTACGCGCAGCCCGCGACTCGTACGAACGATTACTCGTAATCGCAGAGTACCAACCCCTAATTAATTCATTATAGGTACAACTATAATGAAAACTTCACTTAGCGCCACGACTGGTCGCACCAAACCCAGGGGTTTATCCCTGATCTCTTTTAACACCCGAGGTCTAATCAACCAACTTCCGGAGCTCAAACTGTTCATTAAGAACATAGAGCCCGAGTTAATCCTTGTTCAAGAGACATTTTTAAAACCCCAGCACACCAGGGGTCTTAACATTCCTAGATACTCTCTTGTGCGTGGTGACAGGCCCGCCTCGGTCCAACAAGGCGGCACTGCCATTTACTACAAGAGAAGTATCCACTGCACACCGATTCCCACGCCTCCACTCACCAACATGGAGGCCACAGTATGTAGACTGGCTATGACAGGTCACAGGACCGAGTCTCGGTCTGCGTGCGTTCTCGAGCGCACGTCGATCGCAGACGCCTTCCCGCTCTATTAGCCCCCGCGCTAATTGAGCACCCAAATTTCACTGGTTGTTGTCGTAATATATAATTTCATAGTTGTATACCGTATTAAGTTTCTAACGCCGTTTTCACGGCGGACAGTGGCTCGTTAACCGTACTTCGTGGAACGTGAGCTTCGTCGACGGGAATTCGTTGTTCCAGGACTACAAGTGCCGTGTTCGAGTAAGTTATCCGCGTCGTTCTCAACCGCCCTACTGCGTGTAGGGTGGTTTTAGGAAGTTAGTCATCGTTGTTAGGTTCATATATTGTCCCTCCCCAACCCCTCCGCAATGGCTTCCCTAAGCTTTGACGAGTTTAGGAAGAAGTTAATTGAAAGTACTGAAGGCATGTCTTTAAATGCTGATAAGTACCGTTTTTTAGATTCCCTTATCCCTAATCTCATGACATTAATGTCCACAATGGCCCCTCAGGCCACCCCAGTTCCCCAGACCCCTCAGGTCTTAGGCCCTCCCGCGTCCCCTTCCTCCAGTGACATGGAGTGCGAAGTAGACGCCCCTCCGCGCCGCAAGCGCGCACCCGCGACCGAGTCATCCTCGGACGCCACCCCAACTGGCCCTGAGTCTCCCTCTTTTACGCTTGTTAAGAAGCGCTCTAAGAAGCGTTCGAAACAAGACCCGGCGCCCTCAACGCCCGTCCCCACACCCCCTGCGGCGTCTTCAACGCCAACTGCCCCGGTGTCTTCAACACCCGCGCCGGCCCCAACTTCTGTCAAGGCCAAGGTCCCACCACCCGTTTTCCTTCGGGAAAAGGGTAAATGGACTGAGGTTTCGACATTGTGCAATGAGCACAAGATTCATTACACCCGAGCGGCCAACTCGGGTGAATCTATTAAAATCTTAGTCTCGTCGATAGACGACTTCCGTGCTTTAACAAAGCTCCTCACCGATAAGCAATATGCTTATCATACTTATGCTCTGTCAGAAGAGCGTAAGATCAGAGCGGTACTCAGGGGAGTCCCGTTCGAATTATCGAACGAGGCTATCCTGGAGGATCTGCAGTCCCAAGGCTTCCCGGCACTCGCGGTGCATAAAATGCACAGCAAGTACGGGAGGCAACACCCTCTCGCTTTGGTGGTTCTCGCCAACGTCCCCAAGTCCAGGGAGATCCTCAAAGGGGTTAGCACTATATGCGGCCTCTCTGGGATCTCGATCCAGGCGCCTCATCGCCGCGGTCATCCCGGCCAGTGCCATCGGTGCCAGTTGTACGGGCACGCGGCGGCCAACTGCCGCGCACCGCCCAGGTGCGTCAAGTGCCTGGTCCCGCACTTCACTAAGGAGTGCAATCGCACTCCTGAAACTCCCTCTCCTCCCGATTGCGTGCTTTGTGGCCAGTCCGGCCACACCGCAAATTACAGGGGCTGCCCTCGTGCACCCCGTTGTATGCGCTCCAATTCCAAGAGGGCGGCATCCAAACAGGCCCCGCGCCTTTCTCAAGAAAAATTTCCGCCGCTGCGTAGCCGGGTTCCTCCGGCTGCTAAGCCTACACAGTCCAGGCCTGCCCCAGAAAACTGGAGGCAGCGCCCCGCATCGAATCCCATCCCGGCTCCTCGCCCATACAAACCCACTCCTCAATCCTCCGTAGCAGACGATATGCGTATCGTCTGCGACGCTATAAAAAATGTCGATGTTAGTGAAATCGCAGTCTTAGCCCGTAAACTTAGGGCTTCACGTACTCCGACAGAGCGTTTGCTAGCTCTGGCGGAGCATAGTTCCCTTCTCAATTCATTATAGGTTCATTTAAATGAATTGATCCCTAAATCATGCTTCGGCCGACCTCTGCCCAGCCCCGGCTTCACCGGAGGCTGCACAGAACGGCCACCAACTCATGTCCCTTTGAGCACCTTCAGTGCAACTTTCACTACAGGCGGAAGACCCGCTAGCGGGTCTCCGCCAGCGCGCCCAACTTCCCGACGGGTGTCGCTTCCGATGAAGGCTAACGGTAACAACTACAGCCAACAGGTGGTTTTTAGTGGGTAGGTGCCATTCTGGTGAGTCCCACATAACCCTTAATTTACCTGCGGGCGGGTATGCATGACGCATCTTCCACCTCCCTCCCGCGAGGGTGCCTCGGCAGCAAAAAAAAAAAAAAAAGTCACAGGACCATAGTCTTGGCCTCAGTCTACATACCTAGTGGTACAGCGCCCCTTCGTTGTGACTTCGAGGCCTTACTCGAACTGGGGCAATCCGTCATTATGTTCGGCGATTTTAATTGCAAACAGAGTCTTGGGCTGACTCAGGGTTGCTCGCATCCACACAAAGTATGTTTAAATCCGCATCACAAATCTATAAGTAATTATTAAATTAGAAACCGGTTTTCAAACTTAATGGTGTTTTAACTAATAGGTTAGATAACTTACAATCATGACATTAAGGGAATGGTATCCCTTTCGGTTGAAATACCTTTCCTCGTGTATAACTGGCCTCAGGATGGCTACATGACTGCCATCTATGCAGCCCAACACACCCGGAATCCCAAATTTATAGAATCTATAACATCAAGTATTAGGTACTTAAAACATTTTTTTAAACTTTATAGTTCAAATTAAATTAAGAAATTTAGCAGTCATGAACAACATTTACAAATACATCATACAATATTGTAAAAAAGTCTTATAGTTTTTACAAAGAACCTAGTGAATTTACAACAGTAGTTATTAAAACAAGTATCCCTTAGATATTAAAAACACAAACAAATAAATGTACTTGATCCCTCACAGAAGATATCTACTTACTTGGCTTTAACTTTATTCTCTCCTGAATATTCATTGGCCAGGCAATGAATCTTTTAAACACATCAGGATGGTTGAGTGCCTCAGTAACCTCCCTCACAGCCCTTGAGACAGTGCTCTGAGAAACATTATGAAAGGCACTTTGGCCAACCAGAGTCTGGTAAGATCCTGTGGCATAAAATGCCAATGCAATAAGTATCTGCAATGGAAATTTTATATAACGCAAAACGTCGTATAGGTATTAAAAACAATTATAATTGTTTATCCTGCCTTTTAAAAAATATGAAACATTTTAAAAAATATGAAACATTACTAACCTTAAGATTAGGGGATATTCCATCACTTCTCCGCTGTCGGTGAAGAAATGGAGTGAGTACCTCCGATAGAGCTCTCACTTCACTCTTACCGAGCCGGAATGTCTTCACAAACTCCGACTCTGGTAAGTTATAGGCATCTACCGTACGCCTCATCATCGCCCGCGTTTTTCGGCGATGAGCAACCATTTGTCGGCGGCGATCATTTGCTAACACCAAAACATTCCACCGTAACCGAAGAGCTGAGGGCCTCATATTAAATTAATATATTTAAAAAACAAAATCACAATGAACGCACAAAAATCCTCACAATACGTATTGTTGCAGAATGGTAGTCCAATGGTCAAAATTCTCACTCAATTACGATTGAATCGAATGTCAAATAAGAGTAGAATACCGTTTTAGTTTACAATCGAATTCAACTGTAACACGATTGAAGAGCAGAATAGCAAATAGTACAATTGCAGTTCAGTCGAATGAAAATCGAACTTCGATCGTTAGCAGAATGCCAAATGTGTCAAATAATCCTTTTACGATGCAATTGTCATTCAATTGAGCCATTTGTAAATTAGCAGAATTGGGGCCCTGGACGTGCTTGTCGACCAACACCAGTGGTGTTAAATTACTAGACATCACGAAGTCACTCGATCTTGACGTCATTTCACCGGTCACACCAACTCACTATCCGGATAACCCGCTTTATTCCCCTGATATCCATGATTTTGCCATCGTCAAGGGTATCAATCTAGACCTAGAGACCATACAGCCGCTAGACGACTTAGGCTCAGACCACCGTCCGGTGTCTCTAATATTAGGACCCCAGAACGACCCTCCCGCTCCGAAAACCTATACCAATTGGGAAGGTTTCAAACACACCCTGTCTTCGGCCTTGGAAGCCCCAGACTGCCCACTCGCGATTTCATCCGACTATCTCGATAGCACGGATAAAATCGACTCGATAGTCGATTCTCTCACTACCGCCATCAACTCGGCCATCAGTGAGAATCTAAAGGTTGCAAAGCATGGCAAGCCCAAGCTTCCCTTGGACATTAGCAACCTAATTAAAGCTAAAAACGCCGCTCTCCGCAGAGCCAGAAAATGCCCCACACCCGCCTACAGGCAATCGCTAACCAGCTTCAACGTAAAGTCAAACGTACCGTCGCGGAATACAGAGACGTTCAAAGGAACGATCTTATGATTAATATTTCCCCGTCCCACACGGCGTACTATAGGATGGCGAGAGCCCTCCGACTAGACGCCCGTACTTACACCCCTCCGTTATCTCGTCCCGATGGCACTACCGCCTTCGAGGACGACGAAAAAGCTGAATGCTTCGCCGATAGCATTGCTTCACAATGCTCCCCGAGTACCCAACCCACAGACCCAGCTCACATCCAGGCGGTGGAAGACGAAGTCGATTGCAAAGACTCCCGTCCAGTCACCGCTGACCCCATCACAGTTTCTAACGATGAAATCCTACTCATCATTAGGAGACAGGAATCCAAGAAGGCCCCGGGTGCGGATGGAATTTCCAACCAAGCAATTAAGCAGCTGCCTAGGCAGGTGCTTACCTTACTTGCGATTATCTTCAATGCTTGCTTTGACCTAAGCTACTTTCCAAAAGCTTGGAAAGAAGCTATAGTCATAGGCATTCCCAAGCCGGGTAAACCTTTGAATAACCCGGCTAATCACAGACCCATCAGTCTACTCAAGGCAATGGCCAAACTTCTCGAGAGAGTCATTCTAGCTCGAATGAAGGACCACCTGTTCCCAGCGGACGGTGACCCCCTCATTATCCCCCACCAATTCGGCTTTCGAGCCAAACACTCGTGCCCTCAGCAAGTCCATCGAATCGTCGAGTACATACTCGACGGCTTCTACCCCAGACGACTGAAAACAGTCGCGGTCTTCTTTGACGTAGCCAAGGCTTTTGACAAAGTCTGGCACGCAGGGCTCATATACAAGCTTCACAACACAGGCTTGCCCGACCGACTAGTCAAACTAGTCGGCTCCTACCTTAAAGATCGCACCTTTAGATTCAAACACGAAGGTACGCTCTCCACCCCCCGCCCCCTCAAGGCGGGCGTCCCTCAGGGCTCGGTACACGCCCAGTTACTATACACATTATACACCAATGACATACCTATTCCGTCTAAAGGTGTTCAACTTTCCCTCTTTGCCGACGACACTGCCCTATACGTCAAGGGCGTGCACGTCGACACACTCATCACCAAGCTCCAGAAGGCCGTAAATGACCTCGGAGCCTGGTTTAAAAAATGGCGTATCGATGTAAATCCAGAGAAAAGCTCTGCGATGCGCTTCGATCATAAACGCCGTCGTCCCTACGACCCCCACATCCGAATGCTAGGGCGTACGCCCATCCCGTGGGCACATACCACCAAGTACCTAGGCGTAACGCTCGATCGTACGCTTTCATTCCGACCACACATTCTCCGAGTCACCAAACTCGCCCGTCTGTACATGGGCCGACTTAACAGTATGTTAGGCCGGCACAGTAAAATGTCTCTTAGGAACAAGCGAACGCTTTTTAAGGTTTGCGTGAGACCAGTCATGACGTACGCCTCCCCAATCTTTGCACATGCTAAACCCTCCGATATGTATAAACTACAGGTAGTTCAGAATCTCTTCTGCCGCCGGGCCACGGATGCTCCGTGGTACGTGCGAAACGCAGACCTGCACAGAGATCTCGAACTGCCTATTATATTATACGAGAGTCAGTAGCTTATACTGCTCCGTCCATGCCGTCAAAGTCCGGTACAAAGTCCATAGACCGAGAAATGCACTCTCGGATCCCCCCGATCAACTTTCGGCTAATCTGGACCAGCTTAAGGCTGCCCAGGCCGTATAATCACCAATATATAAATGTCATTTGCACCTTAAGTGATTAAGTATTCTCAGCGGGTGACCCGCTAGCGGGTCCCTGCTTGCGCGCCCACCTCCCAACCCTGGTGTCGCTCCGATGAAGGCTGACAGCATTCCCATGCTACAGCCATTTGGGTGGTTTTTAGTGGGTAGGTGCCATTTTGGTGAGTCCCACATAACCCCGCAGACGGCTGCGGAGGTATTCATGACGAATCTTCCACCTCCCTCCCGAGAGAGGATGCTTCGGCAGCAAAAAAAAAAAAAAAAAAAACAGTAAAAAACGCAAAAACAGTAGCAATCCTTTATAAAACACATTTTATATATATTTTCGTGTTAAATAGGATTTATTTGTATTTACATTACATTACATTCTGAGATTTTTGCATTTTATAAGAGCTTTTTGTACCCACCCATTTATATTTCATTTTTATAACGTTAATCATTTGAACAGTTGCAGCTAACAGAGAACATTAATAGTTGGTTTATTAATAGAACTTTAATCATCGCAATGATTTTATCCGATAAAATATGTTACTGTACTGAATACATTTTACAATTTAAAAGCTCATTTGTAGAGCGCAATCAAAACTTATAAACAACCTGCTAATATTTTACTATGACTGCCGAGTTTTACGGTTAATGTAGTTTGTTTATTCACGGTTTGTTGAAAAGCTTTATAGCTGTAACATAAAATTTTCAGCAAAACGTAATATTGTCTCAAACCACAAGTCTGAGCCGCTGCTCGTAATTATAGTTTGCGCCAATGTTTCTTCCGAGTTTCTTCCGAACGGTAAAAATAATTGAAACTGTATTTTTTAAGTATGTAAAAAGATTTTTTTCTGGATCATATTATTAGGGTTATTAGTATATTGCGTGTACATTAATGTGTGAATATTACCTTTTTTACAGACATTAATAGTCTTACTTCTACTACTAGATTTTTTAAGATTTGAAATTGATAAATAAGTCATTTAAACTAGTCGAAAAGACTCGTGGCAGACGAAGCCATAAATCCCTTTTGTTATGAGGATGCGCACGAGCAGACTTACAAAACTATCGATAAATTTAAAAACGAGTGAGTCATCGCTGCACAAATAAATCACCAAATTTTATAATCACTAACTAATGACCATAGCTAATAATTGTTATACTGTTAAATATTATAGTTTGGAAGTAATTAGCAATAAATTCGTAATTATATTAAACGTAGGTAGTCAGTGATAATTTTGTAATTATATTTAAGGTTAAAGAATTAAAGCAATAGCTTAGTCTAATAGGTAACCCTTTCATGTAGCGTAATTTTTAATTAATATTTTACATTAAATGCCTCACTTAAAACCTAATACTATCGACATACACTCAAAACCAAAAGAAGCGCATCTCTAAATCGTTGTGACCTCACCCATAAACAGTGTAAGTGCGAGCGAGATAATGATGTGCCATGTCCTATTCACACGTTTTATGACCGCGTCTGCCACGAGTCTTTGCAATTAGTATAGTATTCATAGCAGATAATGGTAATTTTATTTATTTGTTACATTCTTAACATAACAAATTATGTTTAATAAAATTAAACGAGTTTTCTTTATTTTCTTAACGAAATATCAAAAGCTGCTGTCGCAAAATCAATCGAATTTATTGATGGCATGAACCAGCGCAGCAATTACAGTTATACACACCTGTGGGTTCGTTGATAATATACGATGAAAGATTTCAACCATAAAATTCCAGGTTGAAACCGGGTTCTAGTAACCAATATTATCAAATGTGAGCCTTGTAATAAAATAAATTTCTTATACATAAGTGTGACGATTTTTTTTGTCTAAAGGTTTTAATTGCATATCAATTTATTTTTCGTTTATTAAAAAACTAGGACCATTATTAACGCTTTTTGTTGAGAAGGCTCTTTTTTACTGTCGTGCAATTTTCATTCAGATTTCAGAGTAGAACTCAAAAGGTTGAGGTTAACCATAAAAGGTAGTCTGGGGGGGGCTGTGTAGCTTGGAGGTACTCCAAAGTTCAATAATGGGTTCATTCCTCTTCCTAGTATATATTATGATCTTCCCTTAATGGTAGGCAAAAATCACGATATTTTAGAGTTTGCTGATGATACATCGTTAATTTTTATTTATTTATTTGTTTTATTTTTTTCATTGAGAAAACCAAAAATAAAAAAGAGAGAACCAAAATAATTATACATGGTAAATTACAAAACATTGTTTAACTAAACATAATGCCAATAACAAGTTTCCCTACAATTTTTTAAAATAGCCTCAGTAAAATAACAAAAATTTTTGAAGCAAATGTTATTATAAAATATATTATAAAATATATATATATATATATTTTATATATATTTATATATATATATATATATATATATATATTATATTAAAAATTAAAAGACAAAGAATCAATTTTGACGATGTAAACAAAGGTCTCTCCAATGTCATGCAGTGGTTTAATGTAAATATCCAAGTATGTAATGACAAAAAAATTATAAAATTGTTGGCATCAAATGTAAAACAAGTCACATCAAACTTGTAACAAAATGGTAACAAATTAAACCAGTTTAAGTAAATAATTCAATGGCGTGCTCTGATTTTCATAATCTTATGTGTTACGGTACCCTACTGTGGGAAAATCTCGCAGACATTGAAACTATCTTCAGCCTGCTGAATAGTGCTATTCGTGGAATACATAAACTAAAAAATAGAAAATCTGCCCTCTGAATTCAAGAAAACTATCAAGGAAAAATTATGTCACAAAGCTTATCCAAAGATTATTTGCATGACAAAAGGGCGTAGGATTGAGGTGTTGATAGGCTGTTTCTGCTATTTCTGTAACTGAAAAATAATATATAAATACTGTGTAAACAGCTTGGGTATAGCATGACATCAGCAAACACAATTAGCTGTCTTGTATTGGTTTCTTTCATGTCGTAACCAAATTGTTATATGTATTTCACAAAATTGACAAAAGAGTGCCAAGCGGTTTTTTCTGCCGGCTTTCTTTTTCTTTCGGTCTACGTATTACAACTTGTAAAAGCCGAAGTAAATTGATGAAATAAAAGATTTTGATTTTGAGCCAACAAGTCCTTTATACGCCAGAGAAAAGGTTTCTTCGAAATTTACATACAAAATGAAGACAACCTTTTTTCGTAGTAGATAAACAACCTTTTATTCAATAACTTGTTGCTATTTGTACTTGCTGTAGAACTTTTTGATGAAAAACTCCGACAAGTAGTTTTGACAGTCACATCTTTATGTCATTCTTACCCTACATAAAGGATTTTGAACAGACCGAAACAAGTAGAATTCTGAAAGTCAGGGATATATGGTGGATGCATTGACACTTCCCGACCAAACTCTCTTAATGTGTACTAAGTGGGTAAAAAAGTGTCTGGTCTGGCTTAATCATGATAAAAGGTCACTTCAATGCCTGTTGCCAAGTCCAAGCGCTTTTTCTAAATTTTTTGCTTGAGGCTCATCAGATGTAGTAAGTATGTGTAGGTAGTTACATAACATTGATAAATATAGACCATCAATTATTTAATTTACACATTGTCGTGGATCGGCAAGCTGCTCTATACAATCTCTGGGAATTGTCTACATTACGTTGTTAAATATGTATAAAACGTATAAAGTGTAATGTGAAATATTTTATAGTACAGAATTATTTACATGTCCTAGGTGTTTCAGTTTTACGAAAATCAACGGAACACAAGTGTTATTACTATGTATCTGATATATTCTAGACCCATTAAGCTATTTTCCAATTAACACTGTCACAGTCTAGCTATTAATTTTATAACGAATATACCCAAAGTGACGTCATTTATGCTTTCCCAGTTGCACCCATTATCTCCATATTGTGCTTGATATAGAGCGTAATTAATAAAATGTAATATCAGCATGATATATGGCTACTTTATTATCTGTAGGATTTCATAGGTTTTCTATAATGGTATGAAGCGCAAATTAATGTTTATTTTTATTCTAGTCCCGAGAAGGTTCTATTTTAAAAGATATATGATATATTCATGTCAATGTTGATTTATTTCTCAACATTGACGATTACTTGTTCTTATTGACGTCAAATAAAACATGATATTACCACGAGTTCGCAAAAACCTTCGTGATGAAGAACTGGCAAGAAACGTCACGGGTATATTTTTTTCAAAATAAATTTAGTGTCTCTTTATGTCTATACAAAATTATTCTTATCTGCATTTGTTAGCTCGGCAAGTAAGCTTGGATTCAATTTACAAGCCAAACAGAATCACTTTTTAAGGGGTTTGGAGGCGACCGTCCTTTGATTTCAAAATCGCGGCGCACGATATAACTTGCAATTGATCGAACACCAAATTTTCCGCCAATTCACCCTAAAGTCTCACATTTCAGTGTCATTTACAGAAAATATCGTAATACAACCACTTTATACTGCCCGCTAAATAGAATTTAAAGCCTTTATGCGCACTATCTAAATTACATGTTTAGGACATAGTAAAGTTGGTACAAATCCTTGAAGTCATTGTTATAAAGATATTCTTAATTTTTTGCGCATGTCTTTGAATAATGGCACTTCAGGGCAATATTTTGTATATATTGTACATGTATATTCCTGAAAGTGTCCTCAATCGCTTTATGTCTACTAGGTCATGTCGACGCCACGATTTCGAAAAAAGGCAACAGACTATTAATTGGTGGTGATGCCAGACCGCAAACAAAAAATTTCAAAACCATTAGGGAAGTTACTTAACCAGATATAATTGTGGCATATGTTTGAAGAACCGGTTGTTCTTTAGTTATTTGTTTGCATGAATTGATGCTCAACTGGAAATAAAGAGAAATAGCCAATATTTTGAGGAAAGACAATAATTTCTTAACATGTTTTTTTTTATTTATTTATTTTTTTATCTTGAACAGCATCTCTCTTTAGAATCAGAAAAATAAAATCAAAAAGGCGTCGATAAGGTGGCAAAATGTAGTCATAATGGCGAAAACATATCAACTGTCAAACGTTGCGTCCAGGAAACGAACTTACTAACGGGTACCATTTTCTTATACACATACCAACTTACGATATATATCTGTGTTTTCAATCAATGTCTTGTGTTTTTAGAGTTTCTGTCGGTGTTTTTGTAAAAACTTTTGGGCTTTGGACGATGAATAAACTATTTATAATTTTTTTTATACTTGATGTGTTTGATTTGAGCCACAATTTTAACCCTTCAAACAGATTTCAGTCTATCAGCTTTATTAGATGTAAATTAAATTATTAATTATCTAGGGCTGAGGGGAAAAAAGCGTTTTTTCTTTAAATTATAAGTCAAAATTTTCAACAGATACCTATTTCAAATGCTTACTGTTTTGAAAGCTCACCCTAAACTATTAATAAATCTTGATTTTCGGATTCCATACTTCTTGTCTCGGTAATTTTGAAGCTTAGCAATTGCTATTATTATTAGGTCCTTACATATGAAATTGGCGTTTTGTCGTACTGGCCACTTTGATCTGTATTATCTCCTCTTTGGTTAAGAATTCCAATTTCAAATTAATACAACTCTTTACTCACACATTTGTGTTTCAAAAACCGTAATTCATTTGATTTTTCCTCTTTTAGTTTTTTCTTTGCGTCACTTAGTTTACAAAATGGAATACTCGAAATATCGCGTTATTTAAGAGTACGAGTGCCACCGTGGCACCAGTGCTGCAGAAACGGCTCGAAGTATTAATGCTATGGCGATGATGTCGCAAAAAAAACACAGTGCGTTTTTGGTTCCAACGTTTTCCTTCTGGAAATTTCGAGCTGCAGAACAAGATCCTTGGACGGCCGGAGACCAAAGTTGATAATGAAGAATTTAAGGCTATTGTGGAAGCGGATCCATCACAAAGCACATCTGAGTTAGCTGTAGGCTGCGGTGTTAGTGACAAAACTGTTTTGATCCACTTGAAGCAAATTGGGAAGGTGAAAAAGCTTGAGAGGTGGGTACCTCATGAATGGAGTGCAGCAAACTGACAAACGCGCGTCGACTGCTGCGTTACATTACTGAACCGGTACAATAATGAAAGGATTTTAAATCGAATCATTACCTGTGATGAAAAATGGATCCTGTACGACAATCAGAAACGCTCATCGCAATGGTTGAACCCTGGCGAACCAGCCAAATCCTGCGCCAAGCGAAAATTGACTCAAAAAAAGTTACTTGTGAGCGTTTGATGCACTAGCTTTCTTAAATCTGACCAGACGATTATGGCAGATGTTTATTGTCAGCTACTGCAAACCATGATGGAAAAGCTAGCTGCTAAATAACCGAGTCTGGTCAATCGCTCTAGGTCACTGCTGCTTCAGAACAACGCTAGACCACACACTGCACAACAGACGGCTACCAAATTAGAGGAGCTTCAATTGGAATGCCTATGACATCCACCGTACGCCTGGACCTTGCTTCAACAGAATATAATTTTTTTCGAAATTTAGATAACTTCTTGCAAGGGAAAACATTCAACGCCGATGGTGCGGTCTAAAGCGCCTTCAAAGATTTTATTGATTCCCGTTCGAATGGTTTTTTTTTAGTTAAGGGATCAATGAACTAGCTACAAGATGGCAAAAGTGCATAGATAGCAATGGTACATACTTTGATTAAATGAATATATTATATTTTAAAAAATTGACTTTATGTTCCTCCCTTACAAAACGCCAATTTCATATGTAATGACTTATCATTATATATCTTATATCGTTTTGTTTTCACGCTGTGATACGTAATTGAAATATTTGCAAGATATAATAGCATTGTAAAAATAATTATGGATTTTTTAGTACAATTCTATAAAGAAATTTAGTGAAAATAATTTATATTTAGCTTTGTAAACCTTATTTGTTATCTGTAATTGATAACCCATTTCATTAATATTCAACATGCGTTATTTGATGAAATATCGATTTTTCTACAAATTAACATAATATATCGGAGGCCAAGGCCAGAAATATCAAGTCAGCACGAAATGAATTCAAACGATCCTATTTGTGAAATTACGTTGTACCTAAGGTTTAGAATTACCATACTCTGAATTATTTCATACACGAAAACGCTACAGTATCTAAAAGAAAATAAAAAATGAACTAATCTGCATTTTGCTAGAATAATGATAATAAATTTATTTTATTTCATTTATTTTTTGGAAAACTGATAGTACTTGGATACAAATATTGGTGCCAAACATGTAAAAAGACAAGAAGCATTGAAGTCTTAGCATTATGCCGCATCTGAATATGAACTAAGACGTCAGTCACGTGACCCGTGAACTGCGATTTACTCAGATTCCTTTTGCATAAAGATGATTATTATTGATAAAATGCGTTTTATCGATCATAATCATATCAGTGTGTTTGCTTATGAATTCCAGGTCGTCTCAAAACACCCCTTTGCGTCTTTAAGGGAATGCACATAAAATTAAGTTATGTGCAAAATTTCAGCTTTCTCCTACTTGGTTTCGAGATAAAATATATTCAGAAAACGGAACTAACACAGATTTAATTTCAATAAAGTTTTCGTTTCATTGAACTTTGCCGGTACCTAATTTTATTCCTATTTTGAGTTTTTAGAAACTAAAGGATTACAATAAAGGTGTTTATTTACATTAATAGAATATATAAGCAATTTAATATCATGGGAATATTTCTACTTTCATCAGTTTTTGTGGAACTATCAAAAAAGGGAAATAATATATTTTTTTAAAAGACGAAGCCTTTTTTGTGTAAGCTGTAAATAACCAACGATTTTTCGTAAGAAAAATAACTTCTGAAACAAATCATGAGCTTTTTTAAAGGTTATTTTGGACCTGAAGATCAAACACGAAACGCGCAGATGCTGGATTCAGTATAGGTCTCGCCGTGCGAATGACCGGACGTTTTCCTTTCCGATTTCCTGTGAAAGTTTTCGCGATAGCAAATAAAAGTAATGAGTTTCGGAACAAATTTAGTTCGTTTAATTTTGTATTGATTATTAATTTGTAAGATTTATTTTTCGCCAGTTAAGTGATCGTTTACGAGATATCTTATTACTAGTGCAAGTCATTGCATAGCTGAAAAAGGTACGATAAAATTATTTTTTACTAAACAATATCTACTGTATTAAAATCCAATTTCTAAAAATAAAATTATTTGACCTATTTGATTGTTTGTTGTTGCTCTGATTACCATCCTCATAATTCATAGAAAAGCTTCAAATGCCAGGTATCTTCAGTTTGCTAGAATAAAATAATATACGCAAATCGACAAGTATTATTGAACCATTCAACGTTTTTTTCCATACCTGAACACCGAAGTGGGTAAAAAAGCCTAAAAAATTGTGTGTTTTGTAATACTAAAAATTTGTGTTTTCATAATTTATTTTAAAGCATGCCTTTTTTTTTGTTCTTTTTTATAAACTCAGCCAGCATTCAATAAAACCATTCTATGGTTCATAGCCATCAGATGATATTTATTTTTGTAATTATTTGTTTGATAAAGATTGTGTCAAATGTGAAATTGGGTAGGAGTGGTGTAACTCTCCATTGCAAAATTATCCTCTAACTTTTTATGTCTGAAATCAGACTCGCTTGAATTTTCAAAGTATTATTTTGAGTCTTTGAAGATAGTATAGATTTGTGTTTTAGTACACATTTTAGTAGGTCATTAAAATCAAGAAAATCCCCATCTCGTTGCAGGTAAAGTGGGCTGATTTCTTGAACTACATCTTATTTATCTCCCAATTACTTACCTCATCTACTTTAAAATATGTCTCTAGATGCACCAACAGTTTATCTTAAATATTACTTACCAGGCACTCAAATAATGAATATTAGTATTGAAAAACATTTTACAAAAAATTTTGAAAAATCGATTTGAATAAAACACCTAGATATAGTTTTATTTGTAAAAAATATCATGTGACTTATTATATCGTGTGACATTGATTGATCAACCCGAAACTGTCATCTTGAAATAGAAATTGTTGAGTGATTGAGTTCTGAAGACGTTTTGATTACTGTATCATTTTTGAACAGATGGCCAAAAATGGATAGCGTTTTTCTGATTTAAAATGAATGATGACAGATTAAAATTCGTACTAAGTAATACTTAGTGTTTACTGCGTAGTTATTGCGGGGCTTGAAGGTAAGTTCCAATAACAATTCAAAAGTAAATACGGCGAAAATTTCATTGATATTTTAACATATTTATTTGCATCAAGAATTTCCCTTTTAATATCTTGGGTTTTCAAATCAAAACAGATAAGTTTATTTCTGTTTTTTTTTTTGGAGGAAATATTAATTATCGTTTATCATCGTTTAGTCGTTTATCATGCGAACTGATTTATATTACATTGTACATGCGGATGGCAATTTTTCTAATTTTTATAATCGTAATCACTTGGGACCGTTTGTTGTATTGAATGATATTGAATGTCATAGATAGAGCTGCGTTTTGTTGCTTCTATTTTTCCAAATTATTACTATTATTATTTTTTATAAATTGAAACCATTATTTTCTTTATACTTTATGTTTATGTTTGTTTTAAAAAATATAAAAATGTGAAACATTCCTACAATCGTTAATATAACATTGTTTTAAGATTGGTATTTAGATAAATGTAGATGTCAAACATCACTGTATTTTTAATAACGAAACGACAGTTGACAGCAATAAAGTTAAGCAAGTTGGATGAGAAAAAACTTAAAATTTACCACTATTATTTATTTGTTTTAAGTATAAAACTAAAAGCATGTATTTTCAGCAAAATTCTAGACGGGCTTGACAAAGCGACCGCTCTTTTTACGCGTGTGTTATCAAAATTACTATTGCCATGCTCGAAGTAAAATAATTAAGTTTGAATAAGAGTCAAGCTGTTACTATTTAGGATGCACAAATTTAAATAGATGACGACTTTTTGACATGTGCAAATAAAGATTTCTTGTCTACACAATAAGAATCAATGTTTTGATTGAAATATATTCAAAATTACTTGAAATTACTATGAAGAAATATATTGAAAAATAAATTTGTAACTACCGAAAGATTGCAGAAATTAGAAAACTCTTCCAATGACATTTCCAATAGCTTTCAAAAATATTTGTGCCTGTCATTTGAGATACATATTTATACAATTATATGTCAAAAATTATAAAATAATTAATTCAAAATGCGTCTCGATCGGTTTTTCCATCATTTGTCAAATAATAAGTAGTGTGAAGTTTGTTAATATACTTTAACTGTCAAATTATATGGATGGTGAAAGGTGTTTGAATTACACGATGAGGGATTTTGCTCAATCAAATCAAGAAAACAATTATTGTTCAAATCACCTCGTTAGATGGTGCTAGCAAAAGCTGGTCCGAATATAAAACATAAGTTAAGTCGGCTGAAAAGAAGACGTCTTTTCTGCAATAGCCCAATACAGGCATATTCAATGCACAAACAATTAAACAAAAGTGAAAATAATACTAAATAAATATTTACAACAGACCAGGCTGTATGGCGCAGTTCTTGTCTTTCTTATACAATATATGTCAAATAAAAAAGCGTGTCAAATTTTTACTAGCGCCACCTATTGTATAATTTATTAACTTTTGCCAAGCTGTCAGAAAGAATACAATGACAATGAGTAAATACAATGACATATTACATAAAAACGCAAATACAAGGCAATTGCCCTCATTTGACGCCTTGTGCAACCCAGTATCACGGCTGAATGTCAAACAAAACTTATTTTCAATTCTGTGTTTTAATACCGTACAATGCTTTCATGTGTGTTTAGTCAATGTACTAATTACACTCCTACTGTTAAAGACAGAAAAAACGTTTCTTTTCATGCGAAAGGACTATTTTTATATAACTATCTTATTTATTATTTTATTTTGCTATTTAAAATGGTGTTTTAAAATTGACATGGCAATACATTTCGACAAACTCAAAGAGCGAGATATAATATGATTTTGTATATGGGGGAGAAAGAGACAAAGCTATATACTGCGACAATTTACGCGCGAAGCAACGTCACGAAGTATGTACATAGATATCTCTTTCTTTCAACAAGTGAACCGTATTATTCTTTCCTTCTCCCACAAATTTATATTACTGTAGCTGGTAGGTATGTATAGTTAAGTTGACGCCGTTTTTTTGTGCGGTTATGTTTGGGTTTTGACTGGTCTATATGTAATACGTTATTGATTAAATACAACGAAATAAACAAAGTTCAGCTATTTGTTACTTTAATGACGTGTTTTTTTTTTATGAAGGAGATGTAGAGGTATTTTCCGCTTTATACTGAAATTCAGGCTCAAATTATTTGGATCAACAATAAGTAACTTTTTTACCTACACAGTCGTTCATAATCGGTACTTTCTCTCCTCAAGGAACAATGCACTTATTTGCTTTCTAAAAGGAAATAATACAGTCTAGTTTACCAACGCAAATTATTATATTCTACTTCTATGTAGTATTTTGTAACAGGCTTGTAACTCGTTTTAAACAGAGTTAAAAAAAGTATGAGTCACTTTTCATCAAAATAGAGAAGGATCTTGGTTGATTTACCGAAATTTGAGTTACGCTCAAATACCCATACTAAATACATAATTCCAATAAATAAAATGTATATAAGTATTGCCATGATCTTGATCATTAAGTTAAGATTAATTTAAATTTCACACCATAAATATGTTATGTATATATCTCATCATAAAAATGCCAAAATTCTCCAGTCAAAGTGAAAATATACGTCCTACAAGAAAATTCATAGTAAAAACTGCATTATGTACTCTTTTTACTGATTTCATAGTCGGCAAACAAACACGCGACTCACCTGGTGGTAAGAGGATTCCGTAACCATTTACATCATTGCGTTTTATTAATAATAGTAATTGTGATTACTATATTGACTAATGATGCTTTGTCGTAAACGTGATTATTTTGGTGGTCAAAATGGACAGGAGTGCAGTACCGCCCCAGACGAAATCTGAACGAAGAAACTCTACTACTATTGAAACGCTACTCATTCAAAGAAAGCACTTTTAAAAACAAATAGCTTGACGTATAATTTAAGGTTGAAGCTGTTGGATATTGCACTTAGTTGAGAAGAGATGTTTCAGAGGTACTCTATCTCTCTATATAAAACTTGTATTAAACATATATATATACAGGATGTAACATAAAGGAAGCGTATTACTTGAGGGTCAGTAAATATACCATTGTTGCACTGTAAAAGAATTGGAGATATTGGGGCTGGTTAAAACTTGCACACATAAATTTTTACTTACTTCAACGTCTTTGACAGTCCTAGGTGGTTCATACCTACCTACGCATGAGGCGCGCAAGAAATAGAAATAGAAAAAGTCGAGTTTTTTTATTTATTTGAAATTATTAAAGTAATTAAAATAGTGTCCAGTCGCATCGCATCACCTGCTACTCGATAAGTAGGTATGTGACGACGGCTGCGCTCGCCTCATGCGTAGGTAGACATGAAAACCACTTAGGGCTGTCAAAGATGTTGAGTAAAAAAATTGTAATAAAAAATTATAGAAGTCGTAACCCCTATAACTCCAATTCTTTTAAAGTATATTCTAACAACGGTATACGTACTGACCCTTAAGTATTATGCTTCCTTTATTTTACACCCTGTATAAGCAGCAAATTCGTTATACATTATCTTCTCTGTAATTATACCACATAAGTGCATAAACCCAATTTAACTCTGGAGTAATACATTCCTACAAAGTCAAGTATGAATAATATATTTTTAATAATATTGATACAAGCCTCCCTCAAAACAACCGCAGATGTACTTAAATAAGCATCAAAAGGTTTGACATGCAAATTCAGATCTGTATTTAAGGTAGAATAAGCATCTATATAAAATAAGAGCACTTTGAGAATCCGCCATTTTTGGCGAGCCAAAGGCTTGTCCCCCGACTTGTGTCCCGAGGGTGCGTCTTCGTAGGCCAAAGCAAAACTCATATTTTGATAATATAATTTTGTTTTGACGGCAAAGTGGGACGATGTGCCAGTTACATTAAGTTGACAGTAATTTATATAATGTAGGTTTTGATTAAAACACGTTAGTGATTTAAGATAAATTTTGTAAAAACCGTTTGTTGTAATAAAAGAGATGCGTAGAGAAAACATCAACCTTATTAGATAGCAGTATAATATATGCTCTTAAAATAATAAATAATAATAATAACATGAGTTTTAAAGCCCCGAAAATTATTATCTTATGTATAAAATATTAATAACTGTTTTGACCTTTAACATAAGGAAGGTTGAATAAATATTTATAGCATACATTATCTACTTCGCCTTAATGCCCATTATAGGGTTTGTGGCTGTTTCTTAATTAATCATACATAATGGATACATACTCTTGTGGTATAAATTAATACGAATCAAATCAATTTAATAAATTTACTTCAATGTATATATAATTAGTACATCTTGCTCCGATGACGGAGTAAGTCAGAATGTATCGCTTCATTTCTTTCTGTTCTGTCAACAGTATATTTAAATATCCTTTATTCTTAATTCATAATAATTCATATTAACCTCTTTACTCAAATGTCGCGGCATTCTGACGTGCTCTCTAATGCTTAGCCGTGACGGTACCCAAAATTATGGTACCCTGGTACCCAAAATTATCGATGAAGTGAACGTTGTTATTTGATAATAAAGTAGGAAGCATTCGAAAAATTCTGAAAAAGATTTAGAAAATCATTAAACTTTTGGAATACTAAAATACTTGGGGGCTTAAACCACCTATTTAGTTTTGTGGCTGTGCTTTTGTGGAATATTATCCTGGTCTAACATAGCGTATGATAAAATTGTATGTATTCCATAACATCAATTAGATTTTTATAAATTATTTACCATAATTTCCGATAAAAATATTATAAGTAAACATTACAAGTCTTTAAACACATGCTTAATTAAAAACAATGTTAATACCACCTACGCTCACATACCAATGGATAAGTCACAATATTTTGATGACTATTTGCAATCCAAGCAAAAGGCATCAAATGTAGATTTACTAATCAAGGTAACGAACAAAAAACATTGACATAGAATTAAATTTAGGTCAAACTAAATGATGGGAATCATAATCAGCGGCGAAGCTTCCTTTCTTGAATACTGAAACATTATACTGTTACAGTACAACAAGGGGGTACTCTCATAAGGGTATAAATTATTTTGGTTTTTTAATTATATAAACAAAGATTAACTACTGCTATTATTGAGCTTTTGAAACCTAATGGGAAGTACCTTCACGGCTTGGCCTTACGAGCACGTCAAAACGCCGCGATATTTTAGTAAAAAGGTCGATATAAATTAATAAGAAAATAATTTAAAATTGAATATCGAATGACATAGAAGAATTGAAGAAACAAAGGATTCTGACTTGCTCAATCGTCGGAGTAAGATGTAATATACCTAGTTAATGAAAATAAAATTTATAATTTATCAAAATAAATATTTCTATTATCTGACGTAGAATTTGAGTTGGTGGAGGCGCCGGGTAGCAATCGAAGAAAACCAAGGCTACCTGAGACACGTATCAAACAAATATTTAAAAAAAAACATAATGGAGCTAAACAAATCGTATTCTCGCTCCGATCGCCACGCGGTTCGGACGTGCAAGACCCAGTTCTCCGTTGTTCGGTCCCTTCCCGCCATTCCGCGGCGCTCAGTTTACTGACGTCACAGTCTAGCGTGTTGGCTCCGTGCTACGGTTTCCTGAGTCTTTCTACTCCGTCTGAGTGCTTTCGAAGTGCGATTTTTCTTTGCGACTAAGCCTCTTAGTCTTCAAAGTGCTGTGCTAAGTTGTGTTGTGCTTGTGCTGAGTGCAGTGTTGTGCCCGGCGTAAGTAGTCTGGTTTCAGTGCAAAGGATACTTAACGGTGACAACGAATTTGTACTGAACCAGTCCTTTTTATTTTTATTTATCTCTCTTCTCTATTTTATTTATTTTTCTCCTATTTTCATATTTATTTCTATCATATCTGTGTGTTTTCGTGTGTATCTGTCCTTTCTGTCGGTAAAGGTTGACCCTAACGCGGTCAACTCTTTACCTGCGCACCCTTTTTTAGGTTTCTAGGTAGCGGCCTTCGGCGTACTATTGTTAGTTTTAATTTATTCTCCCCAGCCCCCCTACCGCTGGTAGGGAGGTTTGCCGCTAGGGTTCGCTAGGTTTTTATTTAGGAATCCTAGGCATTTGTTATATATTATAGGCATACATTATATATTTATATATTACATTTTATAATTCCAAGTCCTCCAATGGACCTTGTTAATATTCTTAAGTCATTCGCCCAGGCGCTCGCTGCGTCCGGCGTAAGCATACCCGCTGACGCACTAACGCAGGCCTTACAGGCATCTATCGTGTCCCCGGCCCCTCAGGCCTCAACCCCGGCCCCTCAGGCCTCAAACCCGGCCCCTCAGGCCTCCGACGTCCAGACCCCTCAGGTCTTCAGCTCTCCCGCGTCTCCCGCCTCGTCCGAGATGGACTGCGAATCGGTCGCATCCTCTCACGCGTCGCGTCGTAAGCGTACCGCTCCCGGGAGCGACTCCGAACCCGCGTCTGATACGTCGTCAGACGCCGTCACCTTAACCGGCTCTCCTGAGCCCGCCTTTCAACTTGTCGCCAAGCGCTCCAAAAAGCGCTCTAAGAAAGCTTCGGTATCTTCAATACCCGAGCCCTCCCCGGTGTCTTCAACACCAGCCCCCGCGCCGCTAAAAGCGCTCGTAGTAACCGCGTCTCCGTCGGTCACATCGAAGCCAGCGACGCGCTGCGCTCCCGTCCCGCCGAAGCCTCAGCTCCCTCCGCCCGTATTCCTGCGTGAAAAAGCGCGCTGGACCGCGGTTTCCAACTTGTGCAAAGTGCACAAAATCAATTACTTAAAAGCCGCCAACGCTGGCGATACAATCAAGATTCAAATAGCGACCGTCGACGACTTCCGCGCGTTTACCAGGTTACTCGGATTAAACCAAATCGCATATCACACCTACGCCCTCCCGGAGGAGCGTAAGATCCGCGCAGTACTACGGGGCGTCCCGTTCGAACTCAGTAACGAAGACATCCTCGATGACCTTAAGTCTCAGGGTTTCCCGGTCACAGCAGTGCACAAGATGCACTCCAACCGCGGTAGGCGTTTTCCCTTAGCGTTGGTAATCTTGTCGAATACTCCCAACTCGAGGGAGATCTTTAGAGAGGCTCGCACAATTTGCGGACTCTCAAATATCTCCGTCGAGCGTCCCAACCCCCGTGGTCACCCTGGGCAGTGCCACCGCTGCCAGCTATATGGCCACGCAGCGGCTAACTGCTCAGCTCCCCCCAGGTGCGTTAAGTGCCTGGATCCACACTTCACAAAGGAGTGCACTCGCACTCCTGAATCCACTTCCCCCCCTGCCTGTGTGCTGTGCGGCCAGTCCGGCCACACAGCTAACTACAGGGGTTGCCCGCGCGCTCCGCGCTCCACCACCAAGAGGGTCGCGCCTAAACCGGCGCCGCCGCTCACTCCTGCCAACTTCCCGCCGCTGCGCAACCGGGGTCCCCCGGAAGCAAAGCCCGTTCAGCCGACACCTACTCCGGCTCTGTCTTGGAGGCAGCGTCCGGCCGTTCCGCCTGCACCTTCCCGACCTATCCCAGCTCCCGTAGCTCCCGTAGGGCCGCGTCCTTCTCCGTCTTCCGCACCTCAGTCGTCGTTGGCTGAGGACATGAAGACCGTATTCGACGTTATTCAAAACGTCGATATTAACGAAATTTCCGTGCTCGCACGCAAACTGCGAGCCGCCCGCTCTCCTCAAGAGCGTTTATTTGCTTTAGCCGAGCATCACTCGCTCCTAAGTTCGTTGTAAATTCTTTTATATTTGTATAAATTCGTATATAATAAATTATAATGTCTAGACCCGCGAATCCCGCGTCCTGTCGTATCAAACCCAAGGGCTTATCCCTAATATCTTTTAACGCTCGTAGCCTGAACACCAACCTTCCCGAGATTAAACTGTTCCTTCAGAACAAAGAACCTGACTTATTCCTTCTCCAGGAGACATGGCTTACTCCAAACCGCTCCAGGGGATTCGCTATACCGAAGTACGCGTTTATTCGTAACGATAGGCCCAACTCCGACGGTTTCGGCGGCACCGCTATATATTACAAAAGAGGTTTCCATTGCTGTCCTCTCCCTACCCCTCCTCTCCTCAACATGGAAGCCACTGTGTGTAGATTGGCTATGACTGGTCATCCGACCATCATCATAGCTTCAATCTACATACCTAGTGGTACCAGACCAATCCGCAGCGACTTTGAGGCCATTCTCGCCCTCGGCCATTCAGTCATTATGTTCGGAGACTTTAACTCCAAACATACTGACTGGACGTGCCTATCGACTAACACCAGCGGTATCGCTCTCCTCGACATCACTAACTCCCTTGACCTAGATGTCATATCCCCCATCACTCCCACTCACTATCCCAACAACCCGTCCTACTCTCCTGACATCCTCGACTTTGCAATTATCAAGCGAATCAATCTTGACCTAAGGTCTATCGAACCGCTCGATGACCTAGGCTCCGACCATCGCCCCGTTTCCCTCGTGCTAGGACCGCCGAACGATAACGCCTCATCTCCTAAGACCTTTACCAACTGGAAAGGTTTTAAAAATACGTTAGTTTCAGCCTTAGAGGCTCCGAACTCTCCACTCGCGATCTCTCCCGAACAATTAGATAGCCCGGATAAAATCGATTCATTAGTAAATTCTCTCACTGATGCTATCAACTCAGCCATCAGTGACAACGAAAAGGTTGCTAAGCAAGGCAAACCCACGCTGCCCTTAGCCGTTAGCAATCTTATTAAAGCTAAAAACGCGGCTCTCCGGAGAGCCAAGAAGTATCCCACGCCCGCCTATAGAACAGCTGCGAATCAGCTTCAACGTAAAGTTAGGTCTTGCCTCGCGGAACTCCGAGACGCTCAGATGAACGATCTCATGGCGAATATCTCTCCGTCCCACCAAGCGTACTATAGCATGGCCCGAGCCTTACGCGTAGACACCGTTTCTCACGTTCCTCCTCTCACTCGTCCCGACGGCACTACTGCCTTCGAAGTCGAAGAGAAAGCCGAATGCTTCGCCGACAGCATTGCCGGACAATGCTCGCCCAGCACGCAACCTGCTGATCCCTCACACATCCAGGCGGTGGAGGACGAAGTCCTTCGCAGAGACTCTCTTCCCATCACCGCCGACCCTGTCACAGTCTCTAATGATGAAATCTTGCTTCTCATTAGAAATCAAAAGTCCAAAAAGGCTCCGGGTGCGGATGGAATTTCCAACCACGCACTTAAGCACCTACCTCAACAGATGCTTACCTTATTAGCTATCATTTTCAATGCCTGCTTCGACCATAGCTACTTTCCAAAAGCTTGGAAAGAAGCGACAGTCATAGGCATTCCCAAGCCGGGCAAACCTCTGAACGTCCCGGCTAATCACAGACCCATCAGCCTCCTCAAGGCAATGTCTAAACTTCTCGAGAGAGTCATACTCTCTCGAATGCGGAACCATCTGTTTCCAACGGATGGCGATCCTCTCATTATTCCCCATCAGTTCGGCTTTCGCGCTAAACACTCCTGCCCTCAACAAGTCCACCGAATCGTCGAGTATATACTTGACGGTTTCTATCCGCGTCGTTATAAATCAGTCGCGGTTTTCTTTGACGTAGCCAAGGCTTTCGATAAAGTCTGGCACAGCGGTCTCGTTTATAAACTCTACAAGATAGGCTTACCGGATCGCCTAGTCAGGTTAATAGCGTCGTTTCTCAAAGACCGTACGTTTCGATTTAAACACGAAGGCACGCTTTCTGCACCTCGTCCCATAAAGGCTGGAGTCCCTCAAGGCTCAGTCCTCGCCCCTCTGCTGTACACCGTGTACACCAACGACATTCCCATCCCGCCGAAAGGCGTCGAACTCGCCCTCTTCGCTGACGACACCGCACTCTATACCAAAGGCCACGGTGTTCGGCGCCTTGTAACCAGACTCCAAAAGGCCGTAAACGCCCTTGGTGCATGGTTTCAAGAATGGCGCATCGATGTGAACCCTGAAAAGAGTTCTGCGATGCGCTTCGACCACAAACGCCGTCGTCCCGATGGCGATCCCCACGTTCGAATGTTAGGCATTCCCATCCCCTGGAAGCGCAGTACTAAATACTTAGGCGTCACATTAGATCCGACGCTTTCTTTCAAGCCACACGTTGAAAGAGTTTCGAAACTCGCTCGTCACTATTTAGTCCGCCTAAATAGCATGTTAGGTAGAAAAAGTAAAATGTCCTTCAGAAACAAACGTACACTTTACAAGGTCTGCGTTAGACCCGTCATGACGTATGCCTCGCCAATCTTTGCCCACGCCAAACCCTCCCTCCTGCACAAACTGCAGGTAGTTCAAAACCTCTTTTGCCGCCGGGCCACAGGCGCACCGTGGTACGTGCGTAACGCGGACTTGCATAGAGATCTTGAACTGCCTACAGTACAACAATATCTCAAAACACTCTCTGAAGCGTTCTTCAAACGCTCCGAAACCCATCCCAATCCTCTAGTTCGTGATTCTGTCTCATATGCTGCTCCTGTGTTAGACTCGAAGTTCAAAGTCGCTAGGCCTAGAAATGCGCAAACGTACTCATCCACCAGACTGTCACGCGATCTCGAGGCCCTTCTGGCCGCAAATTCTAATTCTAACGTAAATTCTAATTCTAACGTAAATTCTAATTTTAATTAATGCAAATTTAAATTTTCAATTTTTAATGTTTTCATTATTTACTTTTCATTTTTAATGTTTTATTTTACTTTTAATTTTTGAGCACCTTCAGTGCTATGTAAATCCCAGCGGGTGACCCCTTAAGGGCCCCGCTAGCGCGGCCTCTTTCTCCAATTGGCCGTCGCTCCGATGAAGGCTGAGTGGCAAAAATGCACGAGCCGACAGGGGGTTTTTAGTGGGTATGGTTCTGGTAGGCGTCGGGACGAGTCCCACATAACTTCGGAATCGCGCCGGAGTATGCGTCAGAGCATTTTTATCCTCCTGCCCTTCCCGCGGAGGGGAACAAAAAAAAAAAAAAAAAAAAGCTAAACAAATATAACGGACTGTGTGGTGACGTACAAGAATTTTTTAATAGTTTTAATATCGTCGCAACGCTGAATAGCTACCAGCGAGGAATGAAAAAAATTATCGCCGCTTATCTCGTAAACCTAGCCGTGACGGTACCTCAAACAAAAACTACTTATAACATTTTAAGGAAACGTAAACTTCCGGCGTATTGTCCAGTGTAAGCTATAGACACCAATAGTGTCGAAACTTGGTGAAATTTACTTACTTTTGCTTATATAGCTCTAAGAACCCCAAAAAATCTGGGTGGGTGCTGGTATCCACCAAAGTTAAAAGAAATACTACGGCCTATTCCTGATTTGCAGGTAACAGGACTGAATGCTCATTTTCACCTAAGCCTTTATTATTGAAAACAATCAACACCTGAGAAGTGATGTATGCCTGCTCATGTCTGAAGATAAAATAACACCATCAAATCTGGACACTGTTACCTGCTCACAGAAAAAACACGCATTCTCGACTCCTGTCACTACTGCCGGCATCTGATCGGTTAAAACACGCCTTGATGGTTACAGACGGCACTTGGAACTTAACGACTGCAGTCACCGAACTGAAACTAAAAAAAACGCGGGAACTACACTGCTTTTCTGCAAAACTATCATTTTGTTCCTTTGGCAGTTATTTATTTATTATAGGAAAACCAACAGCAAAATTAAACAGTATAGTCATACAAATAAGCAACAGAAAGCCAATAATAGGTCTTAACTGATAGACACAAAGTACATAATTTTAACGTAAGAGTAATGTAGGGCTAACTAAACAGTATCGGTATCATTGCTGTTAAAAAACATTTTACAAAGTGAAAATTTCGCTGACGCACCCCTAGCGCAAAAACAGATCAAACCGAGTGGTGTAGTGGTAAGAGCCTTGCCTCATACGCCGAAGGTCCCCTTCGAGTCCTGGCTGGGGCATTCATTTGTGTGATGAACACAGATGTTTGTTCTCGGGTCATGGTTGTACGTATTTATATATGTATGTTTATTCTGGGTTCCCCCCCAGTTCGCTGTATGGCCATCCATAACACAAGCTGTGCTTACTTTGGGGCCATACAGTTGTGTGTTTGTCTGGGGATTTTTTAATATATAATTTTTTTTTTTTTGAAGCAAGTTAGGCAAGCACTCGAGCAATTAGGTGAAAGATGCCCCAATTTTCGTCAGGGAGATTCGACCGCCGGCTGCGGTGACTAGGACAAGACTCTCGTTCCAGTTCTTACCTGATGAAGAGGCTCACTATGGCATTACAGCGCGACAACTCTACTAGCGTTATAGGTGCTTTTAAGTCGGGTTTGGCTATAGACGGAGTTTTCTTCTTAATCCCAGATATAAGTTTCTATTTTTATTATTGTCCTTTAGTAATTAGTTTTGAATGTTTAAAAGGTTTATTTTTACACTTATAAATAATAAATGTTGTATCTCTTTTGTATCTAATCTGATAAACAATTATTTCATGTGTAAAAAAAAAGTTTGACCATGCGTTGACATTCCTTACACTCAATATTATTTAAACCTTAGCTATTTAAGAATGGTTAGTTTCACTTGTCACCTTCTACGAGTATATAGCAATGAAGTATGTGAATAGCCTACGACTTCCTTGTATACAAGCCAATAATAAGTAATAGTAAGCATGTTTCGTATATTTTCTCAATTAAAGTATGATTTATGATACGTAGGATCTAAAAAGAAACAAACCAAAAGATGTTTAAAAAGAAACAAATTTAATTTTAATTACTTAATAATCACTTTTACTAAACTTTAAAGGTTGTGTTTTTGATATAATTAATATTTGGTTCTAAATGATATATTTGAATAACGTATCGAGATCGTTTTAATACTTTTATCATATTAGAAAAATAGTTGCCTCGGAAATAAAATGCCTTGAAATAAAAAAAAATTGCTACCATTTTTTAAAACATTTAAGTGCCAAGTTTCGCCTACGAAAAGAAAACATAACCTCAACTAGATACAAAATAAACGCAGAAGCCCCCGTAACGAGGTGTTTCACGGTCGGGTGAGCGGGCCGCCACTCAATTAGCGCGGCAGACGGAAAATTAGCTCTTAACGCCTAAGTGTACCCACGAGCGTTTTATGGTACCCTAGTACGTGAGGGATCGGTAGTTTTGCACAAAGATGCGAAAGATTGTTTTTTTTTTAATTTTGATAAAAAAAATTATTGTTTTTAAATTATAATGCAAAAAGTACCAGAAATCATACAGTTCGTACTTTTAGTGGGTTTTATTTACAAAGAATCTTATAAAATTTTAACAATAAATTTACAAATTATATGTTCTTATCCACAAATTACATTTTTTCTTTGTTAAGATTCTTGCATGATTCCCCTTGACCTTCGATACTTACGCGATGACTTATTAACATTAAATATTAATATCAACCTGAAACATGTTTCAGGTAATTGATATTTAATCAAAATATATCTTTACCTAATAGATCTAAGTATTATATTTTTACTTTCGCATCAATCCGGAAATATTTGTTGTAAAAGTAACCGACTGATCTCTTTTTGCCGTAAAACCATTAAAAGGAATGCACCAAACACAATTATTCTGGCAAATTATTTAGCACACAGTAATGTGCAAAGGGCATCTTGTTTAGGCTACAGATTGTAACATCAGAGTCAAAAGTAAAGCAATAATAACCAGCTAGCTTAGTTTCAAATGAAGAAAAATCTATATCTCATATATTAAAAATTTTTTTACGTGTCATTAAAATTGTCAAAGTTCAACCGGAATGTGCAAATATGTAAAATTTATTTAGTTCTGCGTTATTCATTAGAGTTTTTGGTATTTTGTGCGTCACGTTAGTCCACTCGTTTGGCACCCAAAGAATGTAACAAATACAAAAAGGCCCTAATACTTAACAATATTAGAAGAAAAACCCGAAATAATATCAATCAGATGAAGATTCATGTCTATATTGCGTTATTGTGGAACCATTTATCTGAGGGAATAATAAGGAATTAAGAGAAGGAAATAGTAAGAATATTAGGTTTGTGTCAGCAATATATTGAATTAATTCAGTAAGTTATTAGGAAAAGAAGTTTGACAGAGAAATCAAGTTTTGTATTTCTATTCTTACAATAAGTAAAAATATTTATTAACCTTTAGCTACTGAGGTGGAATTGATTTCACGTAAACACTGACGTGGGGGCCTCAGAGTCCCATATATATATGAGCTTTTATTTATAAACCTTAGAGTTTTTTAGGGTTTATTGTTTAATAATTTGTTATAGTGGATATATTTGAAGAAAAAAAAAAATTTTTTTTGTGTGATTTATTTGTTCATAATTAACTAGTATTTTAAAGTTTTCAATACACTTAGTATTTTTTGGCAAAAATCACATGAGATTATAATTCACTTAGTATTAATAAAAAAATAATAAAAAATCAACAAATTAACTTATAATCTTAATTTTAAATAGTCTATTTAGCAAATGGCACGTTAGTTCTTATAATATTATAGTAGAAACAAATGTAATTACAGACACCAATTAGACACAATCTGGGCAAAGTTGCTTGGCACACTGAAGGCATACATGTTTTTTACATGCATAACATGTGTGTGTAGATTTCCTTTGAAGCTTCAAAGGACATGTGTGGCACCTTTTTCTTTTTTAGCATCATCCTCATCAACTTTCTGACGGTCAGGTCCCGGTATATCCTCGGTGTATCGGGTATACCTAGCAAACTGAAACGTAGCTCACGTGGCAATCTTTTGTTTAACGCTCGCCTTTTCAATTGGGGCAGCATTAAACTGCGAGATAACTCTTTTATTATATTCTATTGAGGAACTCTAGATGGTGGGTGGCGCGCCCATTTGTTGCTATTTTTCCCATAAAAAAATCCAATTGATGACAAAGGAACATCCTCATCGGAGATCGTCTGTTCTTCTTCTTCGGGTTCCGACTCACTGTGCGTATCTGATTTTGCTCGTGAAGCTCCGGTGTAAATGTGTCATCAATTTCTTCAGCCTCTAAACCGCTACAGTCGTCACGATCTATCCACGACGTCCGGCGGTCTCAAAATTGTTGTCCCCTGCCACCACAGTTCTTCTATTTTTCGCTACACGTTGATTATGATCATTACCGAGAGACCGTTTTCCAGCGGATGACGTACTGAGCTCCATATTTGTAAAAGATTTCAAACTACTTAAAAAAAAAAAGATAATATCTAAATTAAGATGAATTACGAAAAAAGTTACGTAAATACTGAGGTGGGGTCTGAGAGGCCTACGAGCAATTTCAAAATGAATTTACTTACCTAAATTGCGCGCGCAAAAACGAGCACAACCGTTTACTGCTGTGAGGTATCTGATTTTTTTTGTTCCCCTCCACGGAGGGGGCAGGAGGATAAAAAATGCTCTGACGTATACTCCGCGCGCGCGATCGGAGTTATGTGGGACCCGCTCCGAGCCTACCAGAGCCCTACCCACTAAAAATCCCCCTGAACTACTCGTGGCTGCGTGGCAATTTTTTGCCACGAGCCTTCATCTGAGCGACGACCAATTGGAGAAAGAGGCCGCGCTAGCGGGGCCCAAAAGGGGTCACCCGCTGGGATTTACATAGCACTGAAGGTGCTCAAATCACTGAAGGTGAATATATAATACTGAAGGTGCTCAAAATTAAATTTAAAATTGAATTAATTTGAATTTACATAAGAATTAGAAGTTGCGGCCTGAAGGGCGTCGAGATCGAGCGTTAGCTGCGTCACTACGTTCGTGTGCACCTTTCTCAGTCTAGCGACTTTGAACTTCGAATCTAAGACAGGAGTAATATATGAGACTGAATCTAGAACTTGAGGATTGGGATGGGTTTCGGAGCGTTTGAAGAACGCTTCAGAGAGTGTTTTGAGGTGTTGTTGCACTGTACGCAGTTCAAGATCTATGTGCAGGTCCGCGTTACGCACGACCACGGTGGGTTTGTGGCCCTGCGGCAAAAGAGATTTTGAACTACCTGCAGTTTGTGCAGAACGGAGGGTTTGGCATGGGCAAAGATTGGCGTGGCATATGTCATGACGGGTCTAACGCAAGTCTTATAAAGCGTACGTTTATTTCTAAAAGACTACCTAACATACTATATAGGCGGCCTAAGTAAAAACAGGCGAGTTTCGTCAGTCTATCGACGTGTGGATTGAAAGAAAGCGTCTGGTCTAAGGTGACGCCTAAAAATTTGGTAATGCGCTTCCAGGGGACGGGGATACCTAACATTCGTATGTGGAGATTGTAATCAGCGATACGACGGTGTTTGCAGTCGAAGTAAACCGCAGAACTCTTGTCTAGGTTCACATCGATGCGCCATTTTTGAAACCACGCACCGAGGGAGTTTACGGCCTTTTGGAGTCTGGTGACGGCACCCGGGACACTGAGGCCTTTGGTGTAAAGGGCGGTGTCGTCGGCAAAGAGGGCGAGTTCGAAGTCTTTTGGCGGAATGGGAATTTTGTTAGTGTACACGGTGTACAACAGAGGGGCGAGGACTGAGCCTTAAGGGACTCCAGCCTTTATGGGACGAGGCGCGGAAAGCGTGCCTTCATGTTTAAAACGAAACATACGGTCTTTGAGAAACGACGCGATTATCCTAATTAGGCGAACCGGTAAGCCTATTTTGTAGTGTTTGTAGACGAGACCGCTGTGCCAGACTTTATCGAAAGCCTTGGCTACGTCAAAGAAAACTGCGACCGTTTTCTTACGTCGCGGATAGAAGCCGTCAAGTATGTACTCGACGATTCGATGGACTTGCTGAGGGCAGGAGTGCTTAGCGTGAAAGCCGAACTGGTGGGGAATGATGAGGGGATCGCCATTCGTTGGAAACAGATGATTCTGCATTCGAGAGAGTATGACTCTCTCGAGAAGTTTAGACTTGGCCTTGAGGAGGCTGATGGGGCTGTGATTAGCCGGGATATTCAGAGGTTTACCCGGCTTTGGAATGCCTATGACTGTCGCTTCTTTCCAAGCTTTTGGAAAGTAGCTATGGTCGAAGCAGGCATTGACGATGACAGCTAACAAGGTAAGCGCCTGTTGAGGCAGGTGCTTAAGTGCGTGGTTAGAAATACCATCCACACCCGGAGCCTTTTTGGACTTTTGACTTCTAATGAGAAGCAAGATTTCATCATTAGAGACTGTGATGGGGTCGTCGGTGATGGGTAGAGATTCTCTGCGCAGAACTTCGTCCTCTACCGCCTGGATATGGAAGAGATCCGCGGGTTGCGTGCTGGGCGAGCATTGTGAAGCAACGCTGTCAGCGAAGTATTCGGCTTTCTCTTCGACTTCGAAGGCAGTAGTGCCATCGGGCCGAGTGAGAGGAGAAACGTGAGGGATGGCGTCTACGCGTAAGGCTCAGGCCATACTATAATACGCTTGGTGGGACGGGGAGAGCGGAGAGTGTGGGGCCTCTAGGGCCGAAGCTAACGTATTTTTAAAGCCTTTCCAGTTGGTAAAGGTCTTAGGAGAGGTGACGTTATCGTTAGGTGGACCTAGCACGAGGGAGACGGGGCGGTGATTAGAGGCTAGGTCATCGAGCGGTTCGATAGACCTAAGATCGAGGTTGATATGCTTAACTACCGCAAAGTCGAGGATGTCGGAAGAGTGGTTCGGGTTGTCGGGATAGTGAGTGGGAGTGATGGGAGAGATGACGTCTAAGTCGAGTTGCTGAGTGATGTCGAGGAGAGCGATACCGCCGCGGTTGGTCGATAGGCACGTCCAGTCAGTATGTTTGGAGTTAAATTCTCCGAACATAATGACTGAATGGCCGAGGGCGAGAATGCCCTCAAAGTCGCTACGGATAGGTCTGGTGCCACTAGGTATGTATATTGAGGCTATGATGACGGTCGGATGACCAGTCATAGCCAATCTACAAACAGTGGCTTCCATGTTAAGGAGAGGAGGGGTAGGTAGAGGAGCGCAATGGAAAACTCTTTTGTAGTAGATAGCTGTGCCGCCGTAACCGTCGGAGTTGGGCCTCGTTACGAGTTAACGCGTATTTCGGAATAGCAAATCTCCTGGAGTGGTTTGGAGTAAGTCTCGCTCGTTGTTCTGATTGAATAGTTTGAGCTCAGGAAGGTTAGTACTAAGGCTACGAATGTTAAATGAAAGAAGGGATAAGCCCTTAGGTTTGATACGAGCGGACGCGGGAGTTGCGGGTCTAGGCATTATATTGCTTATTTACGAATTTAAAAGAAAATAAAATTTTTAACGAACTTAGAAGCGAGTGATGCTCGGCTAACGCAAATAAACGCTCTTGAGTAGAGCGGGCGGCTCGCAGTTTGCGTGCGAGTACGGAAATTTCCTTAATGTCTACGTTTTGAATGACGTCGAACACGGTCTTCATGTCCTCAGCCAATGACGACTGAGGTGAAGACGACGGAGAGGGACGCGGGCCTACAGGAGCTATGGGAGCTGGGATAGGACGGGAAGGTGGAGCGGCCGGACGCTGTCTCCAGGAGAGAGCCGGAGTAGGCGTTGGCTGCTTTGCTTCCGGAGAACCCCGGTTGCGCAGTGGCGGGAAGTTGACAGGAGTGAGCGGCGGCGCCGGTTTAGGCGCGGCACTCTTAGCGGAGGAGCGCGGAGCGCGCGGAGGACCCCTGTAGTTTGCTGTGTGGCCGGACCGCAAGTGGACTCGGGAGTGCGAGTGGACTCCTTCGTAATGTGCGGATCTAAGCACTTTACACCTGGAGGGGCTGAGCAATTAGCCGCTGCGTGGCCGTAAAGCTGGCAACGGTGGCATTGCCCAGGGTGCCCACGACGGTTGGGACGCTCGACGGAGATGTTCGAGAGTCCGCAGATTGTGCGAGCTTCTCTGAAAATCTCCCTCAAGTTGGATTTGTTTGACAGGATGACTAACGCTAAACGGGAACCGTTTACCGTGGTTAGAGTGCATCTTGTGCACTGCTTCAGCCGGGAAGCCCTGGGGCTTAAGGCCCTCGAGGATTCATCGTTTGCGAGCTCGAACAGGACGCCCGGTAACCCTGCGCAAATCTCACGCTGCTCCGGGAGGGCGTAGGTGTGATAAGCGATTTGACTAACTGATAGGAGCCTAGTGACCGCGCGGAAGTCATCGATAGTCGCGACCTGAATCTTGATAGTATCGCCTGCGTTGGTGGCTTTAAGATAATTGATTTTGTGCTCTTTGCACAAGTTAGAAACCGCGGTCCAGCACGCTTTTTCGCGGAGGAAGACGGGCGGAGGCAGCTGAGGCTTCGGTGGGATGGGAGCGCAGCGCGTCGCTGGCTTCGACGGGACCGACGGTGACGCGGTCACTTCGAGTGACATAGGCGCCGCGGCTTTCTTCGAACGCTTCTTGGAGCGTTTAGCGACTAGTTGAAATGGGGGCTCAGGAGAAGCGGCTAAGGTGGCGGCGTCCGATGACGCATCATACGCGGATTCCAAGTTGCTCCCGGGAGCGGTACGCTTTACGCCGCAACGCGTGAGAGGACGTGTCTGACACACAGTCCATCTCGGATGGAACGGGGGACGCGGGAGCGCTGTAGACCTGATGGGTCTGAGCGAGGGTGGCCTGAAGGGCCGGGTTTTGGGCCTGAGAGTCCGGGGAAGCGATTGTTGCCTGTAAGGCCTGCATTATAACGTCATTAGAAATGGGGACGCCCGCTGCAACGAGCGCCTGGGCGAAGGCCTTAGCGAAGTTTATAAGGCTTTGCGAATCCATTAGAGAGGGTTTGAAACTAATAATATGTATATATAAATATATAAAAGATAAAAGATGCCTAAAGTTCCTAAAAAAACCTAGCGAACCCTAGTGGCTAACCTCCCTACCAGCGGTAGGGGGGCTGGGGCACAGCACTTTGAAGACTAAGATACTTAGTCGCAAAGAAAAATAATCACTTCGACAGCGCTCGGAGGGAGTTAAAAAAACACAGAAATTCACGGAACCAACACGCTATACTGTGACGTCAGGAAACTGAGCGCCACTGAATAACGGGAAGAGACCGATCAATCGGCGTCGTCTTGCACGTCCGTACCGGGCGGCGATCGGAGTGAGAATATGAGGTATCTGGATCACCTCTATGTATGTTATACAATTTTTCATAGTATTCGAATTACGAATTTTTTATGACAGTTTGCAAAATTGCGACCGAATCAGTTTCAAAAATTTCTAGAAAAAAAAAGTAAAAGGTTTCTTCGGATTTCTATTTTTGGTACTAAATCTCTATGAACTTTGTGTTTATGCATAAAATAAACAGCCTCATAACTTTAATGAAAGTTACTAAAAAATTACCTAAGGTTAAGAATTTATGTTAAGTGAGTTATCATTTAAATTATAGACTCAAAATTTAAAATCTAAACTGGTACTTTCTTCTTTTCTAAGTAGCTTCAGAGAATGCGTTCGACTCTAAACTTTCATAAAAATAATAATAAAGTAGTACTTCATAAGCTATTATATATAATCACTGAAATCAGCCATCAAAGACAACGAGGTGGAAAATTTGAATAAAAGAAATTCCTTTTTTTACGCATGCGGATGCGTGTGAGTGTGAACATTTAGTGTGGGTGTATGTAATATATAACTTAATAAATAATGCAGATGTATGTCACCAAAACTTTCAAATAAGAATATAAAGAGGTTAAGCTAAATAAAAAACGGATCAGACTTTGACTTCACCTATTCATATCTCAATTATCAGAAATATTTTACTCGTAGTTAAATAATAATTCAAATATATTGATACATAAATTTTTCTTTCAATAAAATTTCACCACCGGTTCTTTGTAGAACCTTTAAAATTACGCGGTTCAATCCAAAACCAATTGCAGTTTAGATTTTGTTTTGCATTTCCACACACAGATAAACACCGCAACTGAATACATGTACAATACAATGAATGCATACATGTAAAATGTAAAAATACAATACGGGCAATAGCCCGAAAGTAAGCAGAGCTTGTGTTCTGGATGACCATACAGCAACTGGGCCCCCCACTGGGAACCCAAAATAAACATACATATATACATATCAACAACCATGAACCGAGAACTAACATCTGTGTTCATCACATAAATGATTGCTCCGACCAGGACTGCTTCCAGGCAGTGCTGCTGACCAGGCAGGGCTTCTACCCACTACGCCATTCGGCAGTCAATCATGTAAAATATAAAAACATAGCCAAATTACAAACCAATCAAGCCAAATCGATTTATTAAAACAATTTCCTTTTGTTTCAGGTTAACAACATGGCTTTCAGAAGAATATTTATAATAGCGTATTTGCTATTTATTATGAACACAGCTCAAGGACAAACAGGTACCTATAACTATGAAAACTACGCTATAATTTATATGTTTAGGTATATACTCGAGAGGCAAGTGGCAATGCTCTGCTTGTAATGTATCATGAAAAGCTCAGTGGATCTTTCAAACTTACAAAAAATAACGATTTTAAGTAAATTAGTCGTATGTAAATAAATACCTAGCTAAATATAGCTATAATAATAATAATAATAATAATAATCATTTATTCATAACCCACACAAATAATTTAGTCAGTCATACAGAGTAGGCTTAACGCTATACAATTAACAATTTTTGGGCTGTATAATAAGTTAGGAGCACATGACAAGTAGACTCCTGACTCTGAAACTATTTTAAATGTATTATCAGAGCCAGTGATTCCTCCGGTATGATTGCATTGTTTTCTTTTTTTTTTTTAAATGAGGGAAGTAGCTTATATAAGGAGTTATTTACAGTAAGACAGACAAAAACTGAATGTGGTTACAAATAAAATAAAATAAAAAATCTCAGAATTATGAATGCTGGTGTGTGTACAGTGTGTAATAGTGTATTTTGAGGAAATGTATATATGAGTAGTGTGTGTATGGTGATGTATGTGTGGTGTAAAGGATGATGTTATTTTATAAATTATAATATATTGCAAATTGTATGATAAATTAAGGGATCATAAAATTAATAATGATTAAAATAATGTGTTTGTGACCAGACATGCTATATAAATAGATTTTCAGTTTCTGTGTAAGATAGCTTTAGGAGATATATGGTGGTATCTTTCTTAACTTCAAATGTGCTTAGAGGATAAATGCAAATGGCTTTGTGGATTATATTATATAGCCTTGAGGAGAGAAATAAAATAAAAGCTATAAAGCTAATTGGTAAAAAAATTAAATTCTGAAAGGTCCTGGGTTTTACACTTGGCGTGTTTTTTCAACAAAAAGTTACAGTTATATAATTAAAATCCAACCAAACATTATTTTGGCTTATTTTGGCATCAAATTACATAGCTGACCTAAATTTCAGTATGATATTTATATATCTGCAATTATAAAGTTTAATTTTGTTACTATACAATAATTACACCTAAATCAGCTGAGACCGAGCTTCCTACAACGCCCACGACGAAGCCCCCGACGACGACATCATCAGCTCAGCCAATAACTTCTACCACACCTTGGGAAGAGACACTTAACGAAGGCCAGGCTATCCAGAAGGCGTTAGGATACTTGCTGCAGCATCGAGAAGCTGATTGGGGCTGGGGAAATGACACTCATCATGTTATGCTCACTTTACAGGTGAGTAATTTTTATTATTATTATTATGTCTAAAATATCCAATTTAAAAATATTACATATCAAATATGAAAAGACTTTTTCCGACACAAACGGCAAACAATTTTTTGTGAGGTTTATAAACGTAACGCAAATTAGGACAAAGTTAATTCATGTATTTTGAAGCCGGCAATTTTGATGTCAAAGATGCCGCACGTCCTTGTCGCCCTGATATGAATAAACCGATGCCATTTTTGAAAAAGTAGAGCAAAATATGTGGAGGGATATATTTTGAAGGTACGGCATAGCTGGAGAATTGGGAACTGACCACAAGACCGTGCGAAATGATCATGGTCAAAGAGCGGAATAACCCGGCTTAACCTGTAACAAGGCGATGTTGTATGTTTGGTGGGATTGGAAGGACATCATTTGTATGAGCTTTTGCCACCGGATAAAACCATTGATTCGGAACTTTACTGGGGATCTAAACTCAGCAAAAATTTAGAGAGACATTAGCTGGGAACTGTTAATGCATCCCTAACTTAGCACCTTCTGATTTCTACTTGTTTTGGTCTGCTAATTATTCTTTTGGTAGTATGTATTATACTTGTAGTATACTTTAACTACAAGCCGACAACAAGTTAATGAACAAAACGGTTTACATATGTTATAATAGGCATTGGTACCACTCCTGGCCCAAAAACTGTTTTCTTGTACAGAATTTTATTGGAAAGATACATTTACTATAATTAATAATTTTTTTTAAACTTAGTAATTATAAAAAAACAAAATTTCATATAATTTTAATAATAATTTATATAATTTTTCATGCAGCCATTTAGAACAGAACTGCTTACTTATAATGAGCCAATTTTGTGTCACCTCAGCGCCTATATTATTCGTAATCGTGGTAAAAGGTAGTGCTTTCATTGCTTAACATTGTGTTTAAAATGGCATTCTAAGGGATTGTATTTTTTTTAACCTATTATTTTAGATATGTTTTAAAATAGAGGATATAAATGATAGAGTATAAATGAAGATGAAAAAAAAAATACTATACGGCAGATATAGTATTTTTGTGTGGCCCTAACTGTTTAGTACACTAAGAAAAACAATTTCTTCATTTTGTATGTAAAATAAGAAGAACCTATTTCCTGACCATTTATCATAATTATGAGAATATGTCGTTTCGATATGCTTATAGCTTGAACAATACATTTTGATAATGAATAACAATAATGAGGCATTATCAAAAAGTGACAAAAAAACCTCGCACCAATATACCATTTACTTGTTTACCAGCAGAAACATAAATGTTAAAAATAAAAAGTTTTAGAACACCTACCTATGTAGAAGGGATCGATATCCATGCATGCATACGTCATAAAGAACATATATAGATCAAGACTAACATTTACTAACTAACTAACTAACATTAACAGACGGCCTGTTTGGTGTGGAGGTAAGTAGCCTTGCCTTCCATGCCAGAGGTCCCGGGTTCGAATCCTGGTAGGGGCAGATGTATTATTATATTTGCTTTCTAGTCATGGATGTGTATTTACGTTTATTTAAGTTTATTTCTAATATATTTATATATAAAAAAAAAAATTTCTATGTGTGCTTATATATTTCTTAAGTTTATTTATCCGTTATCTAGTATCCATAACACAAGTTCTTTAATGATACTTAATTTGGGCTAGATAATGTGGTGTGATTGTTAGAAATATTTATTTATTTATTTATTTAAAACTAGCTTGTGCTCGCCGCTTCACTCTTTTATCCTTCTGGAATTTTGGTTTCTTTTGACTCGTTTTTAAAATATCATGACGTATAAATAAATAAATACTTAACTAATTTAAGTATTTGAGACAAATATATCCAACAATTGATAGATTGTGCTCGATTTTGATTTTATACGCAACATTTTATAATTAGTTTTAGAATTCATTGCGTAGCAGCCTTGGATGACGCCACAAATTGGTCCATTGTTGTGTTTTTAACTGTCCCTACACAAACAAATAAATATGGGAAGACAATAAAACATTTTATTCCAGCTTGCAAACAACACTGGCAAAGAGATCGAACAACAGGGATTGGAGATGCAACTGTCTGCCAAGCAGATGGAGATAGAGATCTTACTGATGATGTCCAAGTAAGTTTTAATAGCAAATTCTCATTGGACTACCATCTTCGGATAATAAATTGATTGTTTGGTTACTGGGATTAGGATATAAGAGGAATAAGAGTATAATTCAATATATTAAACAAGTTTTAAGGATGCGTATTAATTTTTTTTCAATGCAAACACACAATTAATATAACTAATGACGGTCCCTTAAAGCGAAAGAAAACTTGAGTTCATAGAATGGTCCTTGTTTGTTGTTTGTTTTTTCCTCGGAATTGTTACTCACAAATAATAAAACTGATCAGGAAGTTTTTGCTCACCACACCAAAATAACATCAAATTACGCTATTGTATATTTCTAAACTTATAACGTACATCTCCTACCAATAGGCACCATGAATCTCCACCGCCACTAGGCCGTCTCGCCGCCTACACTCTAGCTCTCGGTGCTCTCTGCAAGGACCCTCGCGCCTTCTACGGTCGAGATCTCGTGGCTGCCCTGTTGCATCGCGAACCACCACATGACCTGGAGTTTGCGTACGCAACGCTCGCGGCTTGCTCATCCGCGGCACATGTGCGGAGGAGGCATATTAGGCGATTGTTGGATATTGCAAATGCCGCTGCTGATCATAGTCTTGGTAAGATTAGATACAGACATGTGTGATCCAATTATTTTTTGAAATTATGATGGTTAAGTATTGCAACATGTCACTATTGAGCTAACAACAATTTTTTAAATTCTTCTTGCACTGCAATTCCCCTTATAAAGGTTGGTCGCGTTAGCTCTTAACTTTCCTGTATAGCATAAGCCCTGGGAACTGAGAATGTTAAAAAAGGGCTGCATAGTAACTCAATAGCAACTTAATAATTTACTTCATATCTACAATAAATAACCAAACCGCTACCAAAAGATCATGTTTGTATTAACAAATAGAAAATAATAATTATTCATTTATCTCAATAGTAAAATATATCTCAATAGTAAAGTAAAATATAATCATACGAATAAATTATTCATAAATATCAATTTAATGAGCATTATTACACACTGTGTCGTAACAATGAACACCTCCCTTTACCCATCGATATCCTTTAACTATAAAACAAACTGACTAAAATTCTACTTCCGCGACAGATACAATATCAATGGTGATCCTGGCCCTTCGCTGCGTGGTGCAGGACCACCGGCACCGCAGCCTCATCCACTTCGTGCGGCGTCCCATGGCGGGGCTCGCGAGACAACAGCACCCTGACGGCAGCTTCGGCAGTCTTACTACAACGGCGTTGGCAATTCAGGTAAATGGAGTAATAACGAAGAAGCAGGAATGAATAATTTGTCTATGTACTAATGAAAGATTGTTAAAATGCAATGTCTTTAATTGAAGTAAAATAGCGCTCATACAACCATTTTGGCGGCTTGTTTACGTTGCTATTCTGATAACAAACTGAGTCGATGTGCCTACTTAGCTTCGACACCTCGATAAATAGTGGAGAATCCTGGAAACACAAAAGAGGTTGAATTTTAGGAATTTCGTTACTTGATGATGAGATTGCTAGGAGTTTTTCAATGAATGACAATGTAAATTGAATGAATGTTTTGTTCCGATGTCAAATGCAATACATTTTAATTTCAAATCAATATATTGTCGCCAGCCAATTCAAATTACAATTGTTTGTCGTAGTTAAGAAAATCCACTGTGATTTACAAAGAGGTAAGGAAACATATACAATTCTTTTTTATTGTGCAATAAAAAAATGTGTATTTCATAAGTACGTTGAATATGAATTAGAATGTCTTATATATTTAGATCTTAATCTAAATTGTAGGATACCTTAACTGTCGCAAAAACATGTATTAATTTTATAAGGCTGTCTGTAGTTACAGAGTATATACACACAATGTGCACTTTTTGATCAATCCAGTTACATCTTTTGCTATGGCCGACGCCAGTGATTCCCAGCATGTCTTCAGATTTTATTTACGGTTCTGATATTCAGCATTTAGAGTTATCATAATTTACTGACTTTTTGTGACCTCAGTTCATAACCCTTTCTTTTTAATAATAACAAATAATTTAACCATCAGGCTCTAGAAGACTCGGACAGTGGTCCAGGCGCCCACCAGCACTGGAGCATGCCAGCGGCTCGCAAGTGGCTGCTCCAACAACAAGCGGCAGATGGCGGCTGGGGTGACGTGGCGGCGACCGCGGCTGCCATTGCTGCCTTGACGCCCGCGTCTCTGGCTGCCGTGCGCCCACCTCATTGCAGGGACAAGCTGCTGGATAGCAGACATGAGCCGTTGGGTGAGGTTTTGAAATGGATAACTGTACATTTCAGGCATGTGACAGATGTTACAAAAATATTATACCTACAAAAATATTAAAAACAAATAAGGAAGGGGGAATTTTGGGAAGTGCAATTTAAAGCTTGTGTGACATTGCGGTGACTGTGATGACCATTGCCTTGCATCAGTTAGTTATTTCTTCTACTAGATAAACAATTGGGCCTTGTACAGTTTGAAAAGTAATTTCCGAATTATCCATCAGGAATGTTTTTGATTGTAAAAATAAAGGCATGTTAATCTTATAATTTATTTTTCGTTTTAGACAACAACAACGGGGACGGTACACTGAAGCTGGCTTACCAATCAGGCCACGCCAGCAACGAGTCCGACGGCCGTAACGTATCCTTCACGTATACGTTGTGGGTGGGAACCAATGTCACCGAGAACTACACACTGCACATGGTGACCCCGAGGTAAGAGAAATTAAATACTTAAAATAAAGAGGGTTTGAGCCGTATACAATGAGCTCTGTAACAGAGGTTCAATTCAGACATGAAAAATTTTAAATGGACGAGTCCCGGCCTTAATTTTGGTAAGTAGAAATGTAAGGCAGCAGATCTGGATATGCTCTATTAGTAATAGCATCGAGATAGTCCAGGGCTTTTCATGATTTGCTGTATGGATCCTTAACGCGTACTTTTCTTACCCTAACTGTTTAGAGAGCACAAACACAACTAGAGCTAAGTTAGGTATTTACCAATTTAGATTTTTTTTAAATCAACAAAAAATGGATAGAAGGTATTATTGGTACTTCATCGTCGATATGCAATTAAAGCTTTGTACTTTGGCTGCAATCGAGGATCGAGCCCGGGATCTTCGGGTCGAGAAGCCAGCGTCTTGACCAACGCTTTACCAAGGAAATGAGAATTTGCGAATACGAAGTCATGTGCTAGAGCTTGTTTATTTTATAGATTTGTGGTTGATATATTTTGGGCTGTGTGCATTTCTGATTCAATTATTTCAATTATTTCTTGAAACTGAATGATACAGAAGATGCATTTTATCTTATGATTATTCAATTAAGTTTTCTATCAAACTCAATTCTTTCTCTTTCTCCCTACTAAATTAAAACACTTATTGACGTGCTAAAAGCCACAAATCTTTTTACAGAAACATATCCTTCTACCATGTAATGCAAATGGCATCAGAACAGGATCCGAAGTTCAAGTTTGAAGCCAGCGAATGGCCCAACGGTCACTATGTGCACACGCTGGCAGGGCATAAAGAGGAACCAATGGGGTATCATTACTGGCTGCTATACCGTCTTCCTGAAATCCCTGATCCAAACAGCCCGCCTGGAAATCAGCTTGTAGCACCAGTAGGTTAGTAATCTAGATCTATTGTAACGTCAATACAATAACACAAGTCATATAAAAATTTCTCAGAAATTTTGTCTTTTGCCTCTAAAATTGATCAGAGAATTGTGTCTCTAACATGGGGAATAAAACTTAACAATCGAAGATTCATATTTATTGAAATTAGTTTACGAATTTTCAAAAGTTTTTGATTAAATAATAAAAATAATTTGTCGTAGGAACAACCGAGAAAGTATTCGCGCATATGACTATGAAATATAACACCGATTTGGATTCATAAAGTTATCAGTATTTCTTAATTTTGCAGGCGTCGACGATCTTCTAGTAGAAGACGGAGAACATTATCTCTTCTGGTACAAGAAACTGTAAATCTCTTTTAAATTTATATCTTTTAAACGATTTATTTAAAAGTTATGGCATAATACTAACGATCTCGAAAAATCTTTTGTTATGTTTAAATGCAACAAAACAAAAATAAGATTTATATTACCGTTTTTTTTTATTATTTAATATTATCTAGATGTTAAATTAATTCAATAAATTCTCTTTAGTAACTGTTTTGTATGTATCCATTGAAAGGGAACTCTGTAGGGTTAAACTACCTATTATTTCCTTTTCTCGAGTTCCTTGCTCTACAAGTAATAAAAAAATCTATTGAAATACATTTCATAATGTGTTCATGCTTAAAGAAGCCTCCCCTTTTTGTAAAGTTGTAGATCCTTTTCGAAAGATTAACTTGATAACTTAATTCAAGGTACCAAGGTGAAAGTAAAAGTGAAAACATATACTTATCGAATATTTTATTAAAATTAAAGAATTAGTTATATTGGTGTGCAATTTTGATTAGGATTGCCTGTATTACCTTTATTTGGCCGTTAACGCTAGAATTATAACATTATTTCCAAAACTTTTAGTAATGACTTCTTATTATAAATCTTTGAACTACATTCTTTAAAAGCTGAACGCACATGTTCTTTTATTGTTCTTTTGTTTTAGGAAACTTGTATTAGTATATGGAAATGTATTTTGTCTTTGTCACCAATTTAAAAGTTGGCAGAAATTTTGACAAATGTGCCCTTTTCACGTAAACAACAACAAGTATTACTTATAAATGTACGATTTTTGATAATCATTCCGATTAGCAATTTAACACGTTACTCAGGTTTATGACTTTGTAGTTCATTAATATGTACATTTAATTAAAATTGGAGTAAATATAATTAATTTGAAATAGCTCTGTTTTCTTACAATATCTGTAAGTGCATGATAGGGGTTTGAATATTTTAGTAAACATAGTTCTGAAAAATTTAGCTATATATTGTGTTAAAAGTGCTCCTATTTCTACCGAAAACATTAAGCAGTGGTAAGATGTGACGATGTGATATTCAGGATCCAAACGATGACATGACTATCAAATTCTTAATATGTAGACTTTTGGATTTGCTGGATTTGAATAGCTGTTGATGATATGAATTTATTTTATTTTTCTTTTAATCGTCACCGTCTTTATCACTTTTGATATCACTATTTCGGCGTTGTGATATCACTTTAACTTTACACTGTTTTGGTAATTTAGTAAATATTCTTGTGATGTAAAATATCTCTGTAAAGGAATAAAATTTTTAAATGTTCTTGTGTAAAGGCCCAAAGATTTTTGCATGCCGTTAGTTTCAAGTATGTATCTTAGCAGATGTATTAACTTTTAGTGTTCTTTCAATATCTTATTCGAGGACTAAGTAAAATTGCAGTTAAACTCAAAGTTAATTTGTAACAATTTCTCAATTTACTGACATCATCATATCTACGATTTCGTTTACAATAAAGGTGAAATGAGTTTTAGTTTTTAGTTTTTTTTTTTTTTTTAGTTTTTACAATGAGTGAAAATAATGAGATCACCAAAATCAAAATGATTGCTTTTACCGAATCTACTATAAAGTTCTTAATATTTTTTTACTTTCTAAATGTGTTAACCACGTAACGAAATAATTGCAGATTAAATAAGTACATTGAAAATAACCACCCCTCTTATACAAATATATACTATGTTTTGCTTTGTCCTCTAATAAGCTACTTAATAAAGTTAATAAACGTTTCCGAAAATCTAGATTAAATAATGTTTAGACGAGACTGATGCGACTCGATGTTAAAACTTTAATTATTAGAATATAATTTTTACTATACCTAATTACTGGTTCTTAATAAATATGATAAACATTTTTATTGTTTTATTAACGCATTTCCTTATTTGATATACATTCAAAAGTATGTGAAAAATCATCCTTCGTCTAATTATAGACTTAGACTCAGTTTAAATAAAGTTTAGATTACCTAAGCAAATTGTGTGCTAAGAAATGCCTTAAGAAACCATTTACTGAGTGCAACCGAAAGAAATTTACGTTAGGTTACACTTTTAGCCCTCTAGTCTCGTAGTTCAGTTGTTTTGTTCGGTAACGGGCTACTGTATAAAAACTATAAAATAAAATAATTTTGCATAAAATTGAAACTGACTTCAAAACGCAACTCAACTGAAAAGAGATCAATAATAAATATTTAAAACTAAATATTTATTTCTGATGTCAATGCCAGCAGCATCATTGATTAAAAAAGAGCGTAATTTGCGCCTCGTATGTCAATACAAATGCTGGCAACTATCTCAAAAAAATAATTAGCTTATCTACCAACTTAATTAAAATAAACCCTTTCGATTAGAAAGTTATTATTTTCTCAATCAAGTTTTTCTTTTTCTTTTAAATAATTTTTCTTGTTGTTAAATAAATTGTTACTTAGTATAAAAGAAAATAATTCAGTTAAAAAGATTGATTTCAGATTCGTTAGCGTTGCAGGAGCTAGCGACAAAATTTTATTAATATATATATATCACCCACTAGCGATATTTGAAAGGCGCTAAGTATAGCTAATTTTATCGACAAATTACCCCCATAATGGGGTTCCCACCCTCCATATTTTGGAATAGCCGCCATTTAAATTTTTTTTATTTTAATTTTTGACTTGTACGTAATGAAACCCTATATCTTCGTAACTATAGGTCATAGTTAAATTTAAAAAAATTAAGCTAAGGATATTTGTGTTGGCAAATCACTAATAATAAGAAGAAAAGAAAATCCTAACCAAAGATACTTATATAAATTATCAAACCTAAAGTAAGTTTTTCTGTGCACTATTGTTCCTTCGCGCAAGGGTCAAATGCAATTAGCGATAACTATTATGATTTTATACCTAGAATTATAATTTTAGGTTCATCTTTTAGGTCATTTTAAAGACTTGTAAAAACAATTATAAAAAGTTAATATGAATCAGCTAGTTTTCACGCTAAATTGAAAAATGTCAAAAATGATGGTGATTCTTTTTTCAAAATTTAGGTTTGACATTGTTTTTAACTATCTTAGGTTAGGATTTAGCACTCTTTCGTTTTATTCTTAGGTAGACAACACACCTTAGCCCAAAATTTTTTGAAGTGTCTACGATCTCTAGTTACTTAGATATAGGGTTTCATTACATACAAGTCAAAAATTAAAATTAAAAAGTTAAAATGGCGGTCATTCCAAAATATGGAGGATGGGAACCCCATTATGGGGGTAATTTGTCGATAAAATTAGTTAGCGCCTTTTAACAAATTTTATAAAATTTTCTGTAACGTTGTTTTGAGGTATACATTTAATTTTTAGGGTTAAAGTATTTAGGTATATCTACGGCTACGCCCCCTGTACGTATTACCAGTTTTTAAGGCTGAATTTATTGTATTTTGCTTTATAGTCCATAATTTGCTACGTTTATATTTTTTGATAATAAGTGCTTACAGATATTTGAATATTTTTTATAACCATTCAAGAGAACATTATATTATTATTACCTTTCGGAAAAATAATTGGATTGAATCACAATAAACATAAATAAAAAGTGAGTCCAATGTTTTTAATTCTAAACGCCGAGAATCTTCTACTGGAGCGACGCCACTCTCGAGAACCGAATTATGGAGTCCCACTGGAAATGAAACTAATTTTGTCACTAATTGTCTCTTATCAAATTTCAGAGAGTCTACCATTTCAAAACATGTCATAAATATTTCTTGTGATAAATATTTCAATGTGTAATTGAAACTTTTTTCATATATTAGATTTGTATTGTAGATGTTCCGAATGTAGTTTAAAGGATATGCAATAAACGAAGTTTTCAATGTAGCAAAATTCGATTCTAATGAAGGCCTATTTTAAAGTAGTTTGAAAGACTCCGTTAACAAAAGCGTCGAATGTGGATTTTCAAAAATAACTTTTAAATTCCATTTCGCACAGTCTAGAATCACGGATTGCAAAATTTTCCTAGTTAATTTTAAAAAAATGAAACAGCTTGGGCATCCCAGCTTTTTTCTCGTCTTGCATTCACTGCTGCGCTCAGATACCGTACTTGAATTATTCCGACTGTTGAATCAAAGTAAATCTTATTTCGTTTTATTTAACAAAGTAGATTTGTATAGCTTTTTTAAGATTTGTTTTAGAGAGACGTAGAATATCTTTTTGACGATATTAATGTTAGTTAAGTGATATTAATCACCTGTTGCTTGCTATTTACAGTTAGTTTAATTAAGGAAGTGCGATTTGACAGTTGCTGTTTAGGGTTGAGGTGTCTACAAAAGAGTTGGCAAAAAATCGATTCATAGGAATGAAATAGTTTCGATTACTCAATTCTAATAAAAGGTATAGATTTTGTTATAAGAGGAATAGGTGATAACAGATGCATTAAAGCATAGAATAAACGATCATTTCAACTTGCCAAAATGAATTCAGGTGATTTTACAACTAGGTCTTGTGTCTGACTATAAATATATAAAAATACTAAACGTTGAAATAGGTATTATAATATTTGTTCACTTTTTGGATTATTTTCTTTGTTAATATACGATTATATATAATTCTTGTCTATATGAGTGCCGTAAAAGAAACATTCTAAACAAACGGATGTAATAATCTATTGGATAAATATGCACTTAGTAATTCCCTTGTTAAGCGACGATTTCTGAATGTAAATCGATTTGTCTCTACATCAGTAACGATTATAAAGTAGCAACACTACATTCAATCAACAATTTTTCTGATTGATTGCAGGACGTAAATGCTTTACGTCAAGGTTTTATGTTTGGTAAAAATGTTTGCAAAGTTTACGTTAGGTTCTATGGTCAGCTGTCAAATCGCATTTCTTAAATGAATCGTACTGTAGAAAGAATAACTAGCCACAAAACGTTGTATTCATGAAATCACGTCAAAAACTCTAGTTATATTTAAATGCAACAAAACTAAATTGTTTATTTGTTTATGTTTTTATTCGAGGTAAAAGATAGCTCCTGTAGAAAGCAATTACTTAAATGTTAAATTAATGGAATAAATTCTCTTTAGTAATTATTTTATACACATTCGTGGGTAGTGAACACTGTAGAATTAGGTTACATATTAATTATTTCCCTCGAGTTTTTACTCTACACTTAGTAAAATATTTAAAATTCCTATCATTATTTGTACTTATTTGAATCTTGGCCCTAAACTTGGTAAAATAATTGAGTAATCCAAGGTCAAAGTGGTAAAGGTCGAATATTTTCTTAAACTTAAAAAGTTATGTTGGTGTGTAATGTTGGTTAGAACTTTAAATCGTTTGTTAACGCTAGCATTGTAGAATCGTTTCCAAAACGTTTAGTAATAAGTTATTATAAATCCATAAGCCATTTTCTTAAAAATATGAAAACACATTTTTTGTATTATTTTATGAAACTTGTATTGGAAACTTGTATGTATAAGACTTTTTTTGACCGATTTGAAAGCTGACAAAAATTCTCGATTCATGCAAACTCGTATTAATCTACGATTTATGATTATTGTTTGGATTTGCAATTTGCAAAGCGTAATTCAATTTGATGATTTTGAAGTTCAATAATAAGTACATGAATTATAGTTGGAGGGAATTTTTTTTTTAATAGCTCTATTATCTTACAACATCCGTACGTCAAATATAACCGTTATATATAAACGTTAGCTCATATTTCAATAGAAAACATTAGGTAGTGGTACCTAAATGTGATGATGATGCAGAATCCAAACGATGGCATGGCTAGAATATTCTTAATGTCTTCTAAATCTTTTGGATAGCTCTGGATGTTATACATTTTTTTTTTCTTATTATTATGCTCTTTTTTAAAGACCCAAAGATATTTGCAAGCCGTTAGTTCAAGTACGAATCTTAGAAGATAAATTAACTTTTAGTGTTCGTTCAATTTCTTTTTCGAGGGTAAAGTAAGGTTGCAGTTTAACTCAAAGTAAATTTGTAATGATTTCGCAATTTACTGACATCATCATATCTACGATTTCGTTTACAATAAATTTAACTATGAGAGAAAGTAATGAGGTTACCAAAATCAAAATAATTTTACCGAATCATCGTTTAGACCTTGATATTTTCTGGCTTTCTTTGCGTGTTAGATATACATAACGAAGTAGTTGCAGATTAAATAAGTACATTTCGATAACTACCTCTCTTATACATATAAATTAGTTGTATTATGTTTTGCTTTGTCCTCCAATAAGCTACTTAATAAAGTTAATACGCCTTTCCAAAAATTTACATTAAATAACGTATGGACAAACCTGATGCGACTGGATGTTAAAACTTAAAGTAAAAGTGTATCATTTTTATTGTACCTAATTACTGGTTCTTCATAAGTATAATAAACTATTCTTTTTGTTTTATTAACGCATTTCCTTATCTGATATAAAGGAGAAGGTATGTTTTGTCCCTCAGGTAGAAATTTTTTTTTATATTGGCATATTGTAATTATTGTAAATGCGTCACAACATGAACATAGACTGAGCATAAAGTGTACGTACCCTACATAAAAGTTTTTGTTATTCAAAACAAAATCGGAAACAGTTTTGTCTCTTTTAGTACCTTGACATTGATATATAAATTAATCTCTTTCGCACAAAAGTTATTAAAAGACATTCTATGTCAAACTGATTGTCAATGTCATGCCTTAGTGAAAATAACCTGCCAATTTGACGGTGGCAGTTGCGTTCTAAAACTCCATCAAAACACTGCTAGGTGACTGAATATGGTTATTAAGCAGAACAAAACAATGAGATTAACTCATGTTATGTTTATCTAATTAACATCAAAATAAGTACTTATTTGCTTACTTTAATTATTTTGATCGACCTACTTAATTCAGAACCATTTTCATTCTTAAACAAATCTGAGCTTTTCAAAATAAAATTGATAGATTTATTTGAAGAAACAAAAATCATGACATTGTGCTGGTCGTACCAAATAAAGTATTTATCAATCATCCAGTAAAAATAACTTTCTTGTTCTCATTGTTCTAATAACCTTAATATTTTACACAGGTGTCACACATTATGGCTCGTTTTGAGGTTAGCTTTTTAAACCAGCGCTTTATCAATACATGTTGAATTTATTAGAGAAAAGTATTTCTTGGATTCGTTTAACGGACCAAGTCCTTAGGTGGTTATAGATCAACTTCTGCCTTCTTCTTTAAGTATATGAGACGTTTAGAACTATAGTCCGGCACCGGAACGGTTATGACGTCTATCCAAACCTCTGACACGTTATGTTGTTTGGATACTGATGTATTTAAAAAACCCGGCTTTCTGAATAATTTTATGTTTGCAGGTCAGTAGGATCCTGAAGACGGAGTGAATTTTAGTAGAATGTGAGTGAATTTATTTTATATTATTACTGTTTGGGTATTTTACTATAGAAAGATCCTCAACAATTCGACGTAACCAAGAAAAAATACAATAAAGGACGTCAAAACTAACTGCCTAATCTCATGATTTTTAACTTTTGCTTTATTTTCATCAAATGAATAAGAAGTAATCATTAGTATGTTAATTTAGTTTTGAGTACGGATATTTAAATAGGTTGGCCATATATTTGAGAGACATTTTTTGTGGCAAAAAGTAAGATCTTGTGAATTAAATTTTAATAAAGATTGAGCATCCTAATTTGTACGTAGCTCTGATAGAAAAACACTTTGTTTTATAACTTTCTATCATTTTTTTTTGAACCTTGTAACGTTACACGTTCCTTTACGAATAATTAATTAGTATTTTAGTAAAGAAATAATAATTAGTCCAAAAGATGTATTATTTTATCATATAATTATACTTAATATAATTATTGTTACTCAACTGCGCAAACAAAAAACTATGCTAATGGTTCACTACCTACTTTGCCGCGCGAACCCTAACTTGCTTAGGAATTTTGTGGGCGGAGCCTAAATGGCGTGAGCGCCGGTTTTGCTAGAACGTTCGCTGGCCTACGTGAGTCAGACCTCGTCCGAGCGTTGGGCAGTGAGCGCGTACTCGTTTTAGTACTATTCTAGCTAGACTTCAGAGTTGAAAAGTAAAGTTTTTTTTAGATTCATAATTGCTATCGTACAACGTTTTTGTGCGCAGCATATTTTTTGATTTAAAAAACGATTTAAAAAACAAGTATACACGTATTGTATTTGCGCCTTTGTTCGCCTACCGAACAAAGGAAATTATATCTTGAAATCGTTATTCCCCGAAAGGGTAAGTTGATGATCTTTTATTTTAAATAGTGAACCATAGTTATAAGTACTTGTTACAAAATATGTTGTGTGGTGTTTTAACTAGATTTTATTTTGTGTACCTACCTAGGTACTTGTATTAGCTTCTTGCTTCGCTTTTTGCGCTTTGTTTAAATTGCAAGTCTTTTGCCGACTCAATATTGCTACCCGACTGCGCAGCGCAAAGGAGGATTATGATTTTTTTTTTGTTACAAGAGTACCTACCTAAATTAAATAAAATAGATTTTTTTACCATCTTTTCCTTTACTAAAGCTTTTTATAACGTAGTTTTGTATTTTATTGAAAATAAGTAAATGCTTACTTTGTTCTTTTAAATAAATAAATTATTTCTTTTAAAAGGTTTTTTGCACTCCGTACTGATTGCGATCTTATTAGCCACCTCACCATCTACTTTCTTTACCTACCCGTCTTCCTTGCTTAGGCATGGCTTAGGCATGTTTGCAATCGCAATCAGCGGACTTAACTAAAGTTTTTTGTGCTCTAATTATGTGGAACGTCATTCCAGGGAACTAAGCTGGGACTAAGTTGGAGCTAGTTGAAGCCCCTGTCTTGGTTCGACACACAACCCGCGTCCTGCTGCTGACCGCTGCCACGAGCCACCTTCCATCCTCGGCCGCCTCAGGGAAGTACGGGACTGTGGAAGCAAACAATAGTCGGGATCCGACCCTGCGACCCTAAATTTTTTTTAATTAAATTTCTTTTGTTGACCGGTTGTGCCGTGTTTTATTTATTAACTTACCAACACGTCTTTACCGTATGTCACAACCTCTACTAATGGTCAATATTTGACTATTGTTAGGTCTAAAGCAATGAATAAATGATACAGTCGTACTTAAGTTATTTGACATATTATGTAAGTTTATATAAAAACTACTACACGCAATGGCTGATCTAGTGCTATAAAATGAAATTTAAAAAAATATTATGACTTATTGTTACTAAATTATTTCCGGAACATTCTTTATCATTATTTCCCTTAGTTGAAATGGGACAGAAACAATTTAAATAAAGGATATGTATTTTTCAAACCTGTATGGGGCATTAGGTAATTAAAAATCTTTTTAATAGGTTGGCTAAATTTTATGAAGTCAGAATAACCTTTAGCGAATATTAAATTAATTATAAATTAAAAAAATTTATAACTATTTAAATGCAAATGAAAAAGTGACTCAGCCTGATGACATTGACATACAACTTGAACCACAGTTATATTATTAGTTAAGTAATGTGTATAGTTATGCCACTAGAGTCCACATTACTTTTTATTTACTACACCAACACTGTATATCGACAGCTTTACAAAACTTGAGCTAGACAACAAAATATCTAGTATGTTAATTTACGGGAAGAGCTAATGTCTCTATTATGCAAATTGTAAGATATAACCAGCTTTTCATAAAACTGCTTCTACGATAGAACATTTAAAATGGTTGAGTGATATATCATAAGTATAATAAACGTTTTAGGATAACACAATGTGGCACAGCTATATTTCTGACTTGACATGCTCTTAAAGCCATAAATACCAATTAGGTCTGAAAGTCTTTTGGTCATTAAAAATCATTAATCTGAAAAAATTTGTAAGAGCAGCCAAACTCAAAAGCAACGCATTACACAATAATTTTTTTAAATACTTAACCATTAGTAAGTATTATGTAAAAACAATATATAAGAGAGTAATTTAAAATATAAAAATTCACGGGTTACATCTCGTAACACCACAATTTTAGATATCGATCATTATGTATAGAAGTGCTCATGAATCTGTATTCTTAGTATCCCACAACTACCTTTTCAAGTATTACAAAGAATCTGTTTAGTTTTAGGTTAAATAGATAAGTATACTCGTAAAAGTACATGCGTTAATAAAAGAGATGGATTTCAGACTCGTCAGCGGTGCAGTTGCTGGCAGCAAGATTTTAAAGTTTTGTTACTCATTTTTTTTTTAACTTGGCACGGGTAAAATATTGCCATACTTAACTCGATGAGACAAATAATTAAAATGAAAAGGGGCAGAAAATTTAGATGAAAGTTCCAAAATCTAAGGTTTTATTACAAATGTACATTATAAGTTTTACATAAATTCTAAAAGTTTACTATAACTTCGTTCTAAAGATGCAGGATTAAAGTATTACTACGCTGTACGTATTACCAGTACCGGTTTCTTAAGGGTAGATTTATTGTATTTTGTTTTTTGTTACATTTTTGTAACACGCTTTGCTGTTATTGTTTGAAAATAAAGCGTTTAGCTCTCCAGATATTTTTATAATCTTGATGATTATTGCCAATATAAAATTTCACCATTGGGAAATAATTTGATTAAATCAATCCAAAGGAATAAAAATGCTATGAATTGAAATGTCTTATATGTTTTGAATAATAAACGCCGCCGAGATTCTTCTACTGTAGCGACACTCTCGAGAACCGAATTGTAGAGTCCCACAGGAAATGAAACTGATATTATCGGTAACTCTCTTTTATCGAATTCCATTCCATTTAAATACATGTCATGAGTTTTCTTGTAATGATTATTATAATGTGTTATTACAACTTTTGTATATTAAAATTCTAATGCATTTTTCATTTTGCTCTAACATAACAAAATTTTGGTTTAACAAATAATAAATTTAGTTCTGTATCACCAAAGAAATAAATCTCAAACGTTAACTAATTTTACAATATTTTGAAAGTCTCTGTTAACAAAAGTGTCGAATATGGATTGTCAAATAACTTTTAAATCCCATTTCCCAGAGTCTAGAATCAAGGATTGCAAGATTTATTACCAAGGTAATCCTTAGGAAATGAAACGGCTTGGGTTTCCCAGCCTTTTTCTCGTATTGTATTCACTGCTGCGCTGAGAACCCGTATTCAAATTATTCCGAATGTTGAATTAAAGTAAGTCTAATTTTAATGAAGGGTTTTCAGTTTTATTTTTGAAAGGAGATTTTTATTCCTTTTATAAGTTTTATTTTAGGGTACTTAGTAGTGAAAATCTATTGGATCATTTTTCTTATATGGAATATGATTTATGATTTTTTAACTGATTTCAGAGATTGCAATTACCTGTTTTTTGCTTTTTAGGAAAAATAATCAGCCATTAATTTTTTTATTCAAGAAATCACATAAATACTTAGAAAATACAGAGGTAGACTTTTGTTTCACTGAGGTATAGTCTGTAGTAAGTGCTTGTGTAGAGAACGCTTTAGCTTACCTGGGGTTTGTGGGAAAACCACAAAGGTTTGTAAGATAATGCAAACCTAAGTCTACATTGGAGGTAATTATTAATATTAGGCTTAAAATAAAAGTATAAAAAGGGAAATTAAGGGAATCTAAATTGTGATAATCAGCAATACACATTCAATAATAAACAAGTCAGTTACACATGTTGTATATGAAAAAGGATTTGAGCTTAGATTGAATATTTTTAATGTTAGGCTATGGCGTGATTCCGCGTGTTGTTTATTAATTAGTCTTGGAACTATGTAGGCAGAAGTTCTCTCGCCGTACACATTATTTGCTCGTTTCGTGCATAGTCGACGACGCGCTACCGACCGGGTGTATACAGGATGCTCAATTTCTTGCTGGATATTTCTTCGAATAAAGTTTTTTTTTATATATATGTACTGGAATTGTATATGGATACGTAATACTTTACAGTTTTAAATAGCCCTAAATCGTTATTATGAAACTCAGGACGAATTTTATTTGATACTATATTTTTTTATATTTTCAACTGTAAATTGTAGATTTTATTCAAATAGGTTTTTAAACGAAAAACCCTAGCTACACAGTCCGTAGAGTACGTATGATTCAGCTAAATTAAGTTATATAACATTACCTTTACTTTGTAGGTGCTTCTGCTTTTTAGGATGACGATGTTAGCAAAGAATTGGCGTAACTTGGTACAAACATGTTCAACGTGGTTAGACCAGTTTAGTTTACTGTCAATTTGCATGCCAAGTTACGTTTGGTCATGAACAGTGTCAATAGACGAATAACAACATGTAGTGGTGTTAGAATGTAGACAGCTGTGTATTTTCTTGAGTTTAGGTGTTTTTATAAATAGTTTATATAAGGTGCCTCTTCATTCGCAAAATATGTTAGTAACGTCAACGTTTACATTACCGTTACTAAAATATTGCAAACATCTGCTCTCCTTCAGCATTCGAGAAACCCTAGGAAACGTCTCAAATATGTGTCCAGGGGCTCTCATCTGCCAGCGCGAGAACATTTCAATACGAATGCGCTTTGAGGCTTTGTCCCGCGTCTTTACAACCTTTGTTTGAAAGTGACATTTTTAGCGCTACTTTTAATCTTAAATATAAGATCAAAATAAATACAAAAACGAAATTTCAGCACAAGAATGTCATTTTGGATAGCTTCAAATTTAATTCTATATACGAGCTGTGAGTTTGAAAGCATTAAAGAAGCTGCTGGTTAAAATGTGTAGACAAGATACTTTTTTTTTGTTAAGAAAATATATTTTTCTACAGAGATATTGAAACATTATAAAATAATATTGCATATCTTTCAAAATTTATATTATTTACGAATCTAATAAATGTGCATATAGACTTTAGTCCTTAAGACAAAATAATCGTAACGTTTTTGAATAGTAGTAATTTAAATATTAGTCTTTATCAGAAAGTTTGTAGAGCCACTGGGTTTAATTTTTTACATTAAAGTCATTAATAGACATTCAGAAACAACCTTATATAATAAAATTATTGAGAATACTCATAACGAGAACAAAAAAAATTATAAACGAAGACTCTTCAATTTCCAATAGACACAACCGAAACAATGAAACAATAATGAAACGATGTCTTATTTCGGAAGTTAGCCCTTATTTCTTTTCTCAGCTGAGACATTTTCATCACAAACGATTTAAAAACTGACAGAAAACCCCCTGTCAACAAAAGAAAACATCAATTTACCCTAAAGAGTTACATGAAACGAATAAAATACGGCCCTTTAAAAAAATATATTTTAGTAATACCTCTTTATGCCGAGTGACATAGATTGATCAATCTGAAACTGTCATTTTGGAATAGAAATTTTGAGCGATTGAGTTCTGAAGGCGTTTCGAGTACAATATCTTTATCGACAAAATGGGAATAGGATGATAAGTGGTTTAAAAATATAACTGACTGATTAGTATAAAGTTATGAATATTTAATCTCATTCTATTAAGCAGAGGCATATATTTAAATGTAACGGCTATTTTATTGTGCACGAATTCTATGACATCTATGCATTTACTGTATTAGTAGTTCAAAGATTTTCAAAGAACAAAGATAAATTACGCTCAGTATCGTTTAAGCGTCAAATATAATGCTGATATATACAGTTATATAGTATAATGATATACAGTTAACAGAAAAACACAATAAGTAGGTATATGTAATAAACTTTATATCTAAAAAAACCAATAAAGTGGAGCTTAGTTTTTTTTAAATTGGAATTGGAATCTTTGTCTACAGAGAAGGCAAAGTTTACTAGTTACGGATCTTGTGAGCTTAGAATTTTATAAATCCTGAAAGTTTGTTGGCGCTCCATTGTAGTCAGGATATTCAAGTTCGGAAGTGTAATAAATGTGAGATTCGAAGTGTGTGAGTGTTTTAGTGAGGAATTAAATAAAAACTTTGAATTAGATAGAAACATAAAGCTTTTATAATAGCTATCGAGAGAAGATAATTTAACTTCCACTTTGAAAATACCAAATATAGGATGTTTATTTAAGCAGTTTATAAAAGTAAAGTGACAGTAAACTGTTTTGGTTTTTGTAAAATATAGCAGTTGAAACTGACCGTTTCTTAGACTCAAACGTTACGTAAGTAGATCATTAATTTTTTAAAGTATTTAAAATTTTATTGAAGCAACCAAAACATGCTGCGTAAACAGCTGGCTTGGTACTTAAAAAGCATATTTAAACGTATTGAACAGAGCTCATTCTTTGTTTTAATATCTTATACCAGGAGTTTTCAGAATTCATGATACATATTTAAATAATATGCAATTTAAACTTTTCACAAATAAATATATCCTTTACTTGAGAATAGGTATTAAGTAGTATATTATTTACAAATGTATTATGCTTGAACATTCATTTAAACAAAAAGGTTGATTTTAAACAATAAAATAAAAACAATAGGAAAAAGAAAGTACACCAAAATTATTTGTTATGACAAGAAAGTGTGGAGGTTCGAATCTATAAACTTTATATTTCTTTTAAGCAGTTAAGGTGCTTATTTAAGGTTACTTTACATGCGTACGTCGAACAAGTTTTTACTACTCGTTTTAACTACAATTTAATTTTATATTATAAAACTTTTATATAATACAATTATATAAGTAGTTACTTAACTATTAAGTAAGTAGTACTTATTTAACGTATAAAATTAAATTTTATATAATACAATTTACAATTTTAAGTTTTTACTACAATTACTACTCGTATTTAATGCTAAGCAGAGCTTTATTCTGAAAAACAATATCGAGATCACAAACAAACAAACACACGAAAAAACAAAGGCTTTCTATGAGTATCGGGCTATTTAATCTTACTTTAATCTAATTATACTTTTGCTTTCTTGCCATTATATGAGTACAATATCATTAGAAGGTTAGAACGCTAAACAAAATATCTCTCCGTGGGGTGTTCTTAGGTGCATTTTACGTACAACGTTACAGGTTACTTGAAGTCGACTCCAGTTAAACAGCTTTTAATAATCATATCACCACGTTGTATAACCCCAAAAATTGTATAGCCGAACTGCAAAAAAATAATAATAAAAATAATTTAGTTCAATGCCTCTTATTTCACAAGAATGATGTAACTAAATTGTAAGAAAGTTGTTTAAGAATTTTCCAAAGATGTTTGCTTCAGTCCCGCTGAAGGCTTATACTCTTATACGTCTTGTAAAATGATGAGGGTATAGGAAAGGTGAACATATCCACAAAATGTTATATAGATCATCTAAACAACTTGATCGATGAAGAGTTTGAAAACTTACTGGATATTAAAAAGTGCCAAAAATGCTTAGTTTTATCAAATATCGGGTAACTATTTAGAAATAAGCAGTGCCTTTGTACATGATTTTAAATTTGTTTTGTTTTTCTTTTTTTGCGTATGTACATGAACAATGAATAAAAATGTGGTGATTTGAAAATCGCTGCTGAACGTAAAGCTTAACAGTGGGATCGATTTTATTTAATAAAACGCAGTAATCTAACTTAATACTTAAGCGGAAGTTTTGTACACGTAAAAGCCATGCAAGAATTTGTTTCAAACATAATTTGATTAGGGGTTACCAAAAATATATTTCGAAGTTTCTCTATTTTTGCTGCAAAATTGATTGATAAATTTTTTTTAAAAGAATTGATTATTCTTGTCATAATTATTCTTCTTATTTTTCTTAGACAAATTATTCTTAAAAACTAAGGTTTTGAGGCGAGCCTCTTCTCCCTAAACGTTGTCCACTTGCGGTACCATCACATCATAGGAATTATAATTTTGAAACCTTGAATAATGTTGAAGTTCAAAAGAAGTCAGTTGCACGTCAAATGTTTGGTTATAAATCATTTTAACTGAAGTCAGGCCATTTTAATAGGTAACATTTGACAATTCATCAAAATTCAACAACGTAACCTTGTAACGGCGGGCATAAAATAACATATTTTTTCGTTTTGTTAAAACTGCACAATTGCTTAACTTTTTTCAATTAAGTTTACATATTTATTGTAATAATGACCGATACGAGTAATTTTACGATTTGCTTTCACTAATAAACTATTCTAAACATAATTAACAATTTCTGATATAAAGAACTGAACGTCGTTACAAAGTTGCGTCAGTTAACCCTTTTTCATTTTAAACACTAGGGGTGTTACTACAAAAATCGAAGGCTGATAAGTTGAATCGAATGCTATTGTTACTTGTGAAGAAATATCACCATAAATTAATAACCACGTTGTGATTATAATAAAACATAATTATATTTATTATTCTTTTAACTAACTATTAAAATACAAAAAATAACTTATCATAAAAATCATTGATGTTAGGTACAATTTAGGTGGGATGTTGCTGGCAACACCAGTGCCTGTCGATGACGCCATGTCATGTCGCCATTACATGACGCAGTCTTTTGTCGTTGTGCGAAGTGACTGTGCGTTTTTGGTGTGCTCTCTCGTTATTTTCTTCTGACCTGGCTTTTTTATTGGGCTGATCTTACTGACTACGTTTACCTGGCAAAAAATTGGCCTCCGATTGCTTAACGATTAGTAAACAAGATCAACATTACAGACTTACCATGTCAAAACGGGGGAAAACGCTAAACAGTCAATCTCGCGAACTAGTGGTGAAATTGTACAATTATTTTGAACGTGAATCAGTTGACGATGGGCCTCTTTTACCAGTGACACAAACGAGAGAACGCGTTGCCGAAGCATTGGGAATAGGGAAGAGGACAGTAACTTTAATTCTGAAAGAGAAATACGGACCATCAGGCTCAGAAGATAATGATTTACGTACACCGAAAAAAAGAAAGACGGACAAGAAAATTGTTGGCGTTGATATTTTTGATGCTGCTGTAATTCGCAACCACATTTATGTTTCTTACTCGAGAACAGAATATCCTACACTGGAAAAGGTCATGAGTTCGTTAAAAGATGTAGGCTTATTTTTTGGCGGTAAATCGTCTCTATCAAAGGTTTTGAAATCGATTGGCTTTAGATTTAAAAATCTGAGAAGCGGAAAATCCTGCTAGAACGCTACGATATTATTTTGAAGAGAGTTACATTCTTATGTGAAGTAAAAAAAAATAACATATTGGGACAATGTCGTGTTTATTGACGAAAAATGGTTGAATGTGAACCATACGGTTTCGCGGACATGGCCTCCACCTTAAAAATTCCATCAGGAAAAGGAGCCCGACTTATTATATGTCACGCGGGATCAGCTTCTCAAGGTTTTATTCCAAACTGCCTCCTCGCATTCGCCTCTAAAACTACAAATAATTACCATGAGGAAATGAACTTTGAGGTGAAATGAACAGTGTAAGCTCGACCTAACCATGCTCTGTCTGGACAAACCTTCGAGGTTTTTAGATAGTAAGCACTTCATATGTAAAATTTGTGTGTTTAATTAAATAAACAATAAAAAGGTTTTTAAAGAGTGGTCTGAGAAGCTGCTAGTCAGCTTAGAAAACCCATCGAAAATTATAATTGACAATGCACCATATCATTCTGTACAAGTTGATAAACCACCAACTCAAGCAAAAAAAGCAAGAAATTGTCTCGTGGCTGGTGAGAAATGGTGTGGATGCAAGTCCAACTTCATTAAAAGTTGAGTTGTTAAATCTGGTAAAAGCAACTAAGCCGTCCAAGCTCCGCTATGTAATCGATGAACTTGCCCTAGAGCATGGACACGAAGTTATTCGATTGTCAGTATAACGCCAAAGCTTATTTGGGCACAAATAAAGGGTCATGCAGCGCGGTACAATACTGAACCACCCTCCAGTACAGCTAAAATGATGACTCTGCTACAAACTGTGTGTGCAGAAGTCACTACAGAAGACTGGAAAAAAGTCGTAGAGAAAACATAGAAAATAATTTTACAAGATTTTGAACGAGATGTGAGAATAGACAATATTACTGAAAAATAATTAATAATATCTCTGAGTGCTGAGAGCAGTGATGAAGATAACAATACTAATAACAGTTCTGATAGTTCAAATGAAAAAATGCAATTTTTTTGGTATATTATGTACTTGTCTTATTTTGCTCCTCAAATTTACGAAAGAAAAAATAATAATGGGACAGGGATTCTCCTGATGATTTTTAAAATTCACATATGTTTCAAGTCCATGTCGATTCATTCACTTTAATAAAAACTGACAGACTTCAAATGTTACCTAATAAAATGGCCTGCCTATCATTGAACTACTATTACTAGCGTATAGAACGGACACCGCGAACCAGCTTTTTGTCCCAGTATTTTGTTGCCGACCGGCAACAACTCATTCAGTCACTCGCTACCGCTCTTAGCGACCGGGTGCCGACTTAATGTCAAAACGAATATTTAAATTGCCGATTTGCGTGTTAAAAACTTGTAAAAACCAATCTACTGTGAATAAAAAAGATAGTGGAGTAAGTTATTATCGGAAAGTAAACAAAATTTTTAGTTAAAACGAATAAAAACCATTTTTGTACATTATTTTCTATTGAACCGGGCATTTTGTATGAAAATCATAGATCAACGGTCATAGATTAAGAAAAGTTAACTGCACAGAATGAACACGTAGTGGTGGTGAACTATAATATAGGGATGACTTAGATGTAACTGATCACTACCCCACTGCTTCAGAAGGAGGGTTATGTAATTCGAGCTTTTTTTTCACTAGCAGTACCACTGACACTTGCAAGTAATGCTCACACGCAAATAACTAGATTTGTTCTCTACACCGCCCGACCCGTACGTTTACAAACTCATTTTAAACCAGAGATAATGAACATTATTACCGTGACATCATCGTAAGAACCGCTGGCCCTAAAATGCACTTCATTTATACCATATTAGTAGTACACAAAAGAAATAAAATTCTCATGTAGGTTAACGCTCGACAAAAATAGTAAGAACATTTGCCTCAGCAAATCTAACGATGCCTTGATCATAAAAATTCACCCAGCCGAGTCTCCAATACGAGGTAAGAAAGAATATTACATACATAGATAGGCGTGAAAAACCCTCTTTGCAGTCGGGTAAAATTAGTACAAAGAGTGACGGAGGCCTGCTTTTATCTCAGAAAATCTAATGTATGGGCAAAAGCTAATTTTATATAATACCAATTTATATATAAATGAGGTAAATAAAGTTAAAATAATATTTTTAATTAATTACGCCTAAGCTGTCGTATATATATCCACTTTAATGTTCATTTACGTATATTACAAAATATATATTCATGTTCTATGCAGTTAGGTAAAATTTTAATATTTTGTCCATTCTGTACCACTCGTATAATCTATTGGTATGACAAATTGCAATTCGTTGATTGGTCAAGAGATATTAAACATTATTGTAGCAATCCAAGCGCTGCATGTTTGAATCATTTGACTAGACAACTTAAATTTCTTGTAGCGCTGCATCTAATTATAAATGATTGAATAGGTAAAAATGGAATATGACACAAAATTTGTTTTGAATAGCTTCTCTAGTACGTAGTACATAGTAACTCAATGCTGCCTATATATATTCTGTATACTTGTAGTTTATGTTTACATATAAACAATAAAAATAAAGTAATCCCCGTTGAGGCGATGATAAATTTAAATAAAAAAATAGCTAACTATCTTTTGAATTTTTTTATGACATTTGGATTGTAATTGCAAAGTTCTGTGCTTGTTTTAGCTGAAATTATTTCGTTTTATGATAGTTACTTATAGCTTTTATAATTTATCTCATTCCTTATGGATTGCAGCTTGAATATGTTTTATCAAAATTTCCGCGGATTGCGGACAAAACCGACAACTTTTTTGAAAAACTTACCTTTAGCGGATCACGATATTATTTGCTTGAGTGAAACTTGGTTATTACCAGGTATTTTCGATTCGGAACTGTTTGATAATCGTTTCGTTGTGTATCGTTGTGACAGAGATTTTGAGTTTAGAAAAGATCAAAAAGATGGCGGAGATTTAATTGCTATTTCTATTCGTAAGGGTATAATTGTTTCCGATGTTTCTCTTTCGCAGTCTTCTGCCGATATTGTATCTTTAAGTTTTGTGTCTCGTAACTGTAATAAACAAAGGAAGATTTTTCACATTTATTGCTGCTATTTTCCTCACTGTTCTACGCAGTATGATGCGCGAGCAGAATTTTATGAGGGTGTATCTGAGACTGTTTTGAGAAATCCTGATGATGATAACTTTATTGTTGGTGATTTTAATATTAGTTCTGCCTCCTGGACCGCTGCTACGAATGGAAATTTAGCAATATTAAGTACGGAAAATATTAATATATCGATGACATAATTAGCAAATTTCATGTCCTTTAATAATTTTATACAATACAATTTAGTTCCTAACGAGCAGGCAGATGGATTTAGTAATGGGAAATTGCTCATGTTTTGTCTGTCGGTCCTCGTATCCCTTGGTCGATGAGGACGGACATCACCCTGCTTTGGATATATTGGTAACGGATTCAACATTCAGCTAGCTAAAAGCACAACCACGTCTTTTACGACTTTTCAAAACCGCTGAATATTCTGCAATAAATAAGCTACTAACTGACACAGATTGGAACTTATGTTTATCTAATACTAGTGTTGAATTAGCTGTTGAAACTTCAAAATCTTGAACAAAATCATAGAAGAAAACATCCCAACAAAGTTAGTTCACAGCTCTCCTAGCTTGCATTAGTTAAAGTTATAGGAGAAAAATTTAAATATCATAAAAAATGGAAACGATTCCATATATATGACGACTATCGTTGCTTCAGTTTGTTACGTAAGAGACAAAAATATCTTGAATCTCACGTATATTGAGAGATATGAATCTAATATACTTAAATGTAGCAAACAGTTTTGGAATCATACCTCCGAGATCGCAGTCAAGCTGTAACGGTGAAAGAGTTTTGTTCATCATTCACTCCAGTTACATCAGGTGTCCCACAGGAATCACATTTAGGCCCCCTTTTTTTAACATATACGTTAATGATGTTTTATCAATTTTGGAACATGTACAATTCTTAGTGGATTCAAACAGTTCAAGTTCTAGTGGATTAAAACAGTTTTGTCACTAACACCGCAGCCTACAGCTTACTCAGACGTGCTTTGCGATGGATCCGCTTCCACAATAGCCTCCAATAATTCATAATCAACTTTGGTGTCCGGCCGTCCACGGAGCTTGTTCTGCAGCTCGAAATTTCCAGAACGAAAACGTTGGAACCAAAAAAACACCCACTGTTTTTTTTGCGACACCGCCGCCATAGCATTAATACTTCGAGCCGTTTCTGCAGCACTGGTGCCACGATGGAACTCGTTTTCTTAAATAACGTGATAATTCAAGTTTTCCATTTTGTAAGCTAAGTGGCGCAAAGAAAAATCCAAAATAGGAAAAAATCAAATGAATTACGGTTTTCGAGTAAATAGCTGTATAAATTTGAATTTGGAATTCTTAACCAAAGAGGAAATAATACAGATCAAAATGGCCAGTACGACAAAACGCCAATTTCATATGTAAGGACCTAATAGTAACCTATATACCTTTATACAATGCATAAATGGATTTTATGCTCATATCAATATATCATGCACAAGTAAAGGTTTCCTTACGATACATTTTACATTCTTGTAAAACAATCACATTTAGTATTAATATTATGAATATTTTTTAAGTTAAAATGAAAACGCTGATTAGCGAAAACAAATTTAATTGAAATTATTTAAGTACAAAAGCTTTTAATTAATAGCATTTATAATTCAAAGATAATAAAATATGGTCTCCATCACAAAAGTTACATTTTCACAAGCCTCGTACAGCTGTCAGCGTCTGTCAAACGAATTGTATTCTTTCAAAAGCCAAAATTTGTTTCCGCATACCCTTTTCATATTTGCTGTCTGACAAGTGAATGAATTAATAATGATATTATGTCTGCCGTGGGAAATGAAATGGTTCGTTTGTATTATGGTAACCATGTCTATACATTTTGATTTTAATTGCAAATAACTGTAGTATTACAGCCTAAAAACAAAGCCGACTGCTCTGATGGTAAAGTTAAACATCGTAAGGAAACCACCACACCTGAGAAATTATTTCGAAGGTATGGGTCAGTCTGCCAACTCACAGGTAGGTAAGCGTGGTGGACTATAATTGTCTAAACCAACCTATATGGACTATATTTGTCTAACCCGTTAGCCGGGTGAGGGAGATTTCCCTGCAGTAAGGCTAATTAAGGTTATCGTGAGTGCGATGTGTGTCTGTAACAATTGGGTGAAATCATATGAAACATTTTATTTTTGAGTTTTAGACTGATATTATAATGAGATATGAAAAGTATAAAGACCTTAAAGGTCTGATTTCAAATTGATTTAAACTACAAATGTATTCAATGTTCCGATTCTAAAATTAAATAAACACATGGTATGTAAAGAAATTTTTAGTAATTATTATATTTTTTTCAAAAGAAAAGGGTATTTTTAGAAAATAATTTGAATGATTCTGATTTCAGTACAGATTTAAATATTTTTTAAAGAATTCGGCATGATGACGTCACGGAGAAGTTTTCCTTTTAAAACGCATTACAAATATAGTTCGAATGACCAACTCTACAATGTTCTAGGGATTGTTGTGACATATATTTATTGTAAACATATGACGGTTTAACCGATGACTGTAAGTTATTGTTTGTAAGTTATAACTGTAAGTTATTGCTACTCGGTGACGTCATATAGAGGTTGAATGAGAGTTAATTTAATTAGCGTATTCTCGTTAAAAGAATCTCAATCTCATTATTTTGCAAGTTGTAAATGACAAAATATATTATACAAATGTGTTATCATCAATGTTTGTTCTCAGGTCATGGTTGTTAATATGTATATAAACAATAAATACTGAAAGTATAAAATCCAAATCACAGTCGAACTGCGACTCCTGCCATTTGTTCACGATGTCTAATATATCTCTCTCAGGGAGATTGCTTCTTAAGCTGAAAGTCGACATGCCGACCACGCCATCACATCCGTCGAGGAAAACTTAAAAGATATCTTAGTGTAGTTGTAAAAGTTGCAAAGTGCTATAATACTACTACTATATATATATATATATATATATATATATATATAATAATAAATAGACAAGTAATGTGCTTAGTTTTAAAGCAGCAATTTTTAACTGTGTACACCTGGGGTTCAAGCCACTGCGATCCAAAATCGTTATCGATCTGTTATTCCCATTTAGACCGCACGTTATTTATAGTCGTCGAATGTAGGTCTGTAAAAGGCTTTATTTCTGTGCACAGCAGATGCGTTGTTTTTTTTTATTCCAGCTTTAAAACTTTGTCCGATTGATGTCATTTACATAATGCCCGCGGGTAGTTCGATTCACTTTTAACTGCTTAAAACTGAATGTATCAGTTTTCAAGGAGAAGAGTAGGGGTGCGTCTCATTTCATATAAACTCATTTGGTATATTTTTCAATAACGTTCAAAATATATAATAAGCGTTAGATATACTAACTCATGATGATCTCAATTGTCACGAATAAATGTTTTTGAATTTTTCTGAATTTTTTTTTTTTTGATATAATTTCTTTTCATATGAGATTGGATACTCTAAAACTTTCTTCGTATAATTTTATTGGGTATAACATATATTTAATCGAAAATCATTTGGCATATCGTATGAAATATTCAATTTAAGATAATTTTATTAATCCTGTCAATCAAGCTTAAAAAGTTTATATGAAATGAGACGCATCCGTTCAATTAGGTTAGGTTAGGTTTGTATGTAGTTAATTCACGCGCGAGCCGAGCCAGCCATGCGAACGTGGTGCGGCAGCACCCGGCGAAGCGCCAGGACCAAATTAAGTACCATTTCCAGCTTTTCACGAAAAGCGACTTTGGGGAAAAGCGACTTTGGAGAAAAGCGACTTTGGTTCAATTTGGTCCAAACAAACATCCCATTACGACTTGTTTTATAATTAATATTTCTACAATTGTACTTAATTTGGTCCTTTTTATTAAGTTACTTAATTAATTATAAAACACCTCGTGACGTGATGTTTGTTTGGTCTAAAATGAAGCAAAGACTCTTTTATTTTATTTTATTTTATGTTATTAGTTAATATTTAATTAAGTTACTTTCTGTCATCTTAGACTAAATGTATTTTATGTCTTTTGAGTGGTATATCAAATGATTTTATATTCTATATAGGTTATGCTTACAAAAAATATTTATTTTTAAATTATACCAATCGTTCATTATATTAACTGATCGTTATATAAAATAAAATTCTGCAGCACAGTGTGACCTAAGCCCACAATTTACGCACGCTTTTCCGTGACTTAATTTGTCTATTTTTTCTCGGTGCGTACATGAATTGACTAACTTCACTCGTGTAGAAAAAAGAAAAGAAAACATATTTAAATGTGATGTGAAGTTTGAATGGCCATTACGGCAATATTGTCTTTAATAACTGCACCATCACCCAAACGTCCACCACCGTGTAACAAAAGTGTGCAGACTGAGGAAAGCGATTGCTGAATTAGTGTGGTAGCTGGATTCCTGTTTCAATTATAAGAGTATAAAAAATAAAGCTCATTCCCGTTGTATAATCTATCGTTATGCCAATCAAGAAATAAACATTCATGGATACTTTGAAATTGTATTCTGTTGTAATAGTACTTGATTTTTTTCTTTTAAAATACACTTTAAAAATAGTAATCTGAAACCCCCTGCTCCTTCCGCCCACGCGCGCTCCAGCCCGGGGCGGGTTTATGTCACACTTGCTATAAAATAGTATTATTAATGCAAAAATAGGCTAATATTTTCAGTTATTATATTTTGTGAACTTTAAAGATTTTGTAATTATATCATATATTACACACCCGAAGAGTGATGGTGGAGAGAATGAGAGAAAAATGAGAGAGAATGGTGGCGGAATGCTGGATTAATCTGTGTATTTGACTGTAGTTTTTGTTATTTGTTGGTTCCGTTTACTATTTATATGTTTATTCAAATTTCATACCAGGTCGCAACGCACACATGTGTAAATTTACCTAAAGGTTTAAATAAAATTCTTCAAACTCATAAAATGCAAGAAATTGATTAAATGTAGTCTCTCATTTATACTTTTCAATTCTGCATAATAGCTGTAGTGTAACTGTTTTTCTTTTATTTTATTCTCAATTAATTTACATATTTTTGAAAAGTAAATTATTGAAACTAAAACATTACAAAAGTGAACAAAGCCCATAATGGATAACGAACAGGTCCAAATTAACCTAAAACAATTTACTATCGCATAACAATCCTTGACCATCACTTGCTATTCTTGATTTATATTATATTATTATTTAGATCTATATTATACCAGTGTTTCATTGTGACGCAGGTTGTGCCTAATCTACACTTATATAACGCAGTATTCCACATTATGTCACCTATGAAATTCCAAGTTGCGACAATGACCTCCATATTGTACCTATTCGATGGAGAGCTAAATTAATTAATTGTAATACCAGCGCAGTGACACATTGGATTATTAGGTATGTAATGTCACGGGTAGAGTCAAATTTATGCTTTAAAGTTGTAACTATGCTTTGATGACTGATGTTAAAGCACATATTAAGCAACTATTTAGTAGCCTAATTTTAATATAATTTGATGTAAATTTTATTTATAATGGATAATACTAATCTAAAATATTTAGACATAAATTTACAGTCAATCTGCTTTAAACTGCATTCAAAAACCAAGGGGTTGAGTAATTGAGGCGCAGTGAGAGTGAGGTTTTCAAAATGAGATGATATTCTTATATCGATGTTTCTACGTTGCCCATTCAAAATATTAGATTCTGTTTTAAAGTTCCAATTAAAATCAAATCAATTAATTTATTTATGATATTTATGTATCTTTAAATATCCACAAACTATGTCAATTTAAATAGCTGAAAATAACTGTTAAAATCATATAATTGTTGTCCACATTTTTGCGTAAACGTCAGAATTTACTTTGTAATCCTAAAATATTTATCTCACAAGACTCTCTGTGTAATCATAGTCGAGTACTTATCATAGTTAAGTTGAAGAGACGCGGATAATAGCTTCTTTAGTGTTAAGCCACAATAAAGTGTCTTCTTGCGAATTTATAGTTGGTCCTGGAGCAATAGTCGTACACACTGCTGGCATTCCTCCAATTGTTCAAGATCAACTGAGAGGCCATTATTTTCTGTAAATACAGAGCAACAAACCGAAACAGTCTTTAGTTTCCCATTGAATATTCCGTTAGTCTTAAAAAATTCTAACGTTATACAACTTAAAAAAAGCCTCATTTTATTCGGACAGTAGCTAGGAGATGTAGAATTGTGCCAAATATCTATTTTTGAAATTTCGTCTACAATCCATGAAGGGAAGAGGGAAATATTTAAAGTAAAATCGAATACAAATTAAGTCGTCGAGTGAGTAATACATACAAACATCTGTGTTAATCACACAAATGAATCCCCCTACGCCATTCGACCGTCTAAAACAGTTAATTCTTTAAATAATTTTTATTACACAATTCTTTTACTGGCTGATACTTTCCATGAATTTTGCATTCATGCCAACCGGCTTTAATGGAGTCTCTATTACGAGTAGGTAGCGCTCGGTAGCGACAATGGATGTACTGCCATTGACAGTATGCATTTGGTGTTTATTTCTCTTTCTTTGTGTTGTTTCTTTCTATTTCCTTTTATTTTGAGATAAAAAAGTAATGGAGCTGAAGTCAATATATAATTACGATACGACCTAAAGACCTGCCATGAGTCATAGCCGAAACTATTTGAAAAGAATACTTTGGGTAGGTAAATACATAGCTGTGTATTTTTGGTACTCCTTCGAAAAAGGGCTGGAAGTGCATAGGGTCAATCTCGCACGTATGACACCAAGTTTCGGCACTATCGTAAACCATGTAGAAACCCCAGAACCTAATGGTTGAGCATACGTTGACACGAAGCAAACTGTTATGTAGTCAAATCTGACTCGTTCAAGTGTGTCTGTGTATAGGTGTAACGAATGAGACAAACAAGTCAATAAGCCTGTGGAATCTCAGATGCAAACGGTATGTGAACAGATCGAGAAGTAATAGTTTTAAACAAGAAAATATGACAAGCAAGCTTCGAGGAAATGTTTCTTTAATGTCTAGCTAATCTAGGCCTGTAGAATTTCGGCATTTTTAATTCGGAATTTTTAATTTTTAAACTTGGACATAAAAGATAACTAAAACTTATTTTTTCAACTCAACCATGATGGCATTATTCATAATAAAAGAATCTATTTGTATAAAATATGGAAAAACTATAAAAGATAAAATAAGTAACGATTGTTTTAAAAATATCATTTATTTTACCAAGCAGTAGGTACATTTCCTCAGACGTTGACTTTGCGGAAACGGTTATAGGTTTCCGCCATCTTCCTAAGGCCGAGCTGTGCCGGAGACAGGCACGTCCTTAAAAGCGCTGTACGCCTGGTAGTTTATTGGCAATGCGACTTTTTTATATTTAAAAAAAAATTAGCTCTAAACTGGATGTACTGTCACATGAGTAGATAAACAGAACAGAGACAAAGCTCCATACAACCGCAAGAATCGGTTCACTACTACAAACATGCGGGGCACATATGTGCGTGACCACTGGCCGCTTGTCACGTACGCGGCGAAACAGGTCAACAGACATTGTCAAAAGGCACAGCCAGTTGACAATCTCAGGGTCATTGCGACGCACGTTGAATTTTTTGTTAGTTGCAAGTTTGATTATTGTAATGCAAAAACGTTTTATTTTTATTAATAATGGTTGTTTATTGTACTGTGTGTATGAATAATTCTATAAAAAATAAAATTGAATTGCTCGAGCCAAAGTTTCGCGAATATTTCGATCTTGAAATAAATATTGTCTATATTGGCAATGAAATACTTGAGCGTATTAAAGATTGTAAATTTGATATGCCATATGAGTGTTTCCCGTTAGATTACTTGAAAAAAACTATATGTTAAATTCAGAATTTACCATACCACCAAAAGAAACAATAAATTATTAACAATCAAAAATTATAAAAGAAAATTATTACAGTAAGTAATTTGTAAAGTATTCTATCATACTGCATAATGAAACTATTTAACAAATGTTTTGTTTAATTTGTCTTAACCTATTGTGACAACCCTACCAAAATAGGTAGCAATTTTTCACGTTCTTAGGAAGCTTTGTCTCTGTTCCGTGTATCTACTCATGTGGTACTGTGCATCAAATTCCATGCTGGTTTTCCATATAGACTGTACACGATAAGTGAAGCTGACAGTGTTTTTCATATTTATAAATTAAAACAGTCACTAGATAAACATAAATACCAATTAATAATATACCTAATAATTAGAAGATATCTTATCCAACAAATGTTTATTCTTTTAATGTTGACGAAGTGGCCTTTGTGACATTTTGAGACCGCAGATAGAGAAAGAAGATATGTTTTTTCAGTTTGTTGTTTAATATTTTTCTGCCCTGCGTCTCTCTAAAGGATAAAAGTTGTTGTCCTGTATATAAAAAAAGTTTAAGGAACTAGCGAATGAATTGACTATTCGACTTCGAATAAGTTGACCGTTAGTGCGAAGCAAAAATTAACTTTTCTATCTGCGTTGATTAAGGGGTTCCTCCTTAAAGTATTTTGTAATTTAAATCGCCAATTCTGGGTTAAGGTATGAATCCTAGTAGAAACACACATTGGTGTCAAGACTTATGTTAATCTGATAATATCAGCTTGTTTAAACTTCGTTATTCCCAATTGAGAGTCATTAGGACAAATTTTGCTTAATACTGCCATTTTTAAGGCCTCAGATAAAAATACCGCTGCACTCAGCCAACGCCTTTTCCCATCTTAGCTATCGTCAACATGGCCGAACGTGGTTTCAATGAATAGTGCGACAATGTACAGTGTGTCAGTACTTAAGCCTGAAAAGGGCTCAGTTTAATAAAATGTATTAACAAACGTCGCTAGTATCGTTCGCTAGTATCAAAGTAATTCGCGATATTATTTTGATTAATCCGCGTATCAAATTAATTCGCGCCTAGTAGAACGCGAAGTCCAACTTTCCCAAAAAACCAAAAATGCCCTTGTTTCAGGTAGTAGTAGGGATTGGCGGATTCCCGCTCACTTATTAGGTATGGTAACAAACGCGAATTTATTTAATAAGGTCGCGGGTGGTCGAATCGAACCGCGATGCTCGCTAACTTTTTGTCTCTAATCAAAACAATGCGATATCATTTTAACTGTTTCGGTTTAACCTAACCAAAATTTAACTACTACGTTTTCTATACAATATTTAGGCGTTGCAAAATAGATGAATTGAGAAATTTTATTTACTTTTTACTTTTCTTCAATAATATTTTATCTTACTATACCTATTGTGAATTATAATCATTTCACCCGCAAGGTAATGCAAATATGTTACGAAAGGGTGGTTCAGTAGCGTCTTAAACGTTATGCAGCATGTTTTTACTTGTTACATATGACTAACCAAATTCTTGTGATAACAATGTAGCCTCATGACGACGGTTACTTTTTGTGTTTCTTGGAAAATTACAAAGTTAAAATGAGTTTTTTATCAAAAACCAAATTCTTGTGATAACAATAAAGGGAGAGAATTTGCTGCTTCCTCAATTATTTCCATTGTTCCTTTATCAGTTTGTAGTCTCATGACGACGACGGTTAATTGTTTACGCCTCGAACCACCTCCTTCTTCTTACTTTTTTTTTATCTATTTTGGATGGATATAAACCGAAGGGAGCTCATACATCTGTACATTTCAAATCTACCAGTGCGAGTGAAAACTTGAAACTTATTACCCAGTAAGAAGTTCCTGCATCGCTGCTATACAAAATGTCTGTGAGTATTGCTTTTAATTTTTTTATTTCTTTCTATTTGTGTAATCAAAATGTGTTTTTACTACTCATACTTTGGTCGCTAGATTTGTAATATTGTCTTATGATTTTAACAAAGTTTAGTTATTTTTCTGAGGCTTTTTATTCGATTCACTACTTTCTTCATTTCGCAGTTTGTTTTTTCAAACATTGTATGTTTTCATGGACCCATTTAATATTTAAATTCTTTGATAGAGATACATGTCCGTTTTATTTCAATGTAACTTAACAAACTTATTAATTTTGTTCTTTACTTTTGTTTCAGAATCAAGATACTTTTACATTAAAAAACTACTACTTTCCTAATACTCCCGACGAAGACGAAGAAATCACTCTACCGTCGTTCAGGATAAATACCCAAAACGTCGGTTGCAAAAGAGTGGCAAACAACATCGAAAAGTTTTTTGAAAAACCGAAAAGGAAGAAGAAGGGTGCTAAGTTATCATCATGCGTCGGACATTGTAGTGAGGGTGGTGTAAGCTACATATCAACTAATGACGATGACGGTTCAAATGCGAGTCATCTTGTGAAAATCGAAATATATGACATGAACAAAATTCACAACGTTTCCAATACGGAGCTTTGGAAACATACAGACGTGCGTGTGAAATATTACGCTCACAGCGGAGACGACCAACACTATCAGAGCACCCGAGATATCATCTACGAAATAACACAGAAAATAGCAACAAAAGAAGATTGTGCTAAGTTCTTTGTGGAAACTAAGGACAAAAAACCGTGAGATAACTCTTAAAGGTGTGATGTGATTCAGTGACAATACTAACTTTAACAATAAAACCAAGTGAGAGACACATAAAACTGTGAGTGCACGCAACTACCTGCTCAGTGTCTACAGTCTACTCGTCATAAAGATATACAATGCTTACAGAACAAGTAATTGAAAAGATGGGTAAAACAATAATTTTACGTGACTTCAAAAGATACATTCGATTGTGGTACCTTCAGAATGAATTACCACAATGGATGATGGAGGATACGGATATCAGTCCATTCTTTACACCTTGTCAAGGACATAAAGTACCATATGTTTACAATGAAACGGAAGAATGTAGTGAAATCGACGGAGTGCTTCCCATGGCAGGGTTTTGTTCAACATGCACTCAAAAAAGTGCAGGTTAATAAATAAATTTTACCTTATCTTTGTTGTTTAATTTACTAAGGGTATTTCATTTTTTGAATGCTCTTTCCGAAGACATTTTAAATACAAGTCTACCACAATATTCTATGTAAATGAGTCTTCAGATAGTTTTTCCTTAAATGAAATATCTTTATCAAATTTCTTTTAAATGAAAGATCCAAGTTTGTTACAAAAAATTTATTTCAATATAAAAATACAGACATGAATAGATTTCTTAAAATTAAATCGTTACATAAAGTATTTTCAGTAAACATGTTTATAAAATCAAACATCGGTATTTTGTTAAATCTAAAGTAAACAAACAAAAGACTATACATTCCACATACCGAAGTCATGTAGTTTTGTAGAACTGACCCATTACAAAAGTATTGCTTAGAGTTTCTCTTCAAAAAGTTTTCCAACATTAGTGTAGGCTTCCGACCAAACGAATCAAAATATTCCCCAATTCCATTACCATTAATGAAAATTGCTACCCAGTGAGATCCAGGTCTTGTGTCAGGATCTAAATTGCTTATTAAATAGGCAGGTAATGTAACTTTGACAGGTAAACGATTAGCAGCAAAAACATTCAATGTTAAGTCGGGGTGTATTTTCCACAAACATTTTTGTATGTTGATGGTGTTCATCTTAAACAAATTGATTTAACTATTGTAATCTAAAGTAATTTCACGGTTTTTATTAATTTCTAATATGTTGTCAAACTCTGCATATACTACGCAATTGATCGTGTCTTCAAGCGGAGATTCGAAACCTACTTCCAGTCGAACACATCCACGTTTTATGAGACTCCAATGTGAACTAGAGTTCGCAGACAAGTCAGGAGTCATATCAAATGCCAAAAGACAACAACCACGTGAGAAATCATATTCTGTTATTGCATTACCATCATTTGAAAAGTGAATACCAGTTCCCGAGAAAAGAGTGTGATAGGCACTTGTAATTACGTTTTCAGAAAACGAAGGTTGCAAAGTTTTGGATGGTATTTGTTTACCATCCACATATATACTAAATGAATTCAGACCAAAGTTATCAAAGTTATAGGGATTAGAGGTAAAACTACCATTAAAAGCAGAATTTTTTACAAAACCGACTATACACCGTTTAGGTATTTGACCAAGGAATACATTATCCAATGTCTTAGTTTGAACTCCAGAAGAAATTGTTAAAATTTTAACTTCTGCTCGGGTAAGGGGGTATTTAGCAGTAGTTTTTAACAATACTTTTTCGTGAGCTAATAAAACCGAAGGATTTATTCGTACTTTTCGTACAAGCAACTGCGCAGCACTAATTTTAACTTTAAACTTGTGATCGTTGTTTGGACACATAAGATTGAATGATTCCTTTGTGCGAACTAACTTTAATCTCATTTCTACACCATTTAAAAGAAACTTTTCTTGATTGAATATATCCCCATGTACGTGACCAATCATTTCAACAGTACGACTTCCCTTCACGAGTCTTCTTCTTGTAACGAAACCTCGATTTGATTCGTCACAATTATCCATGTTGCTTGCTGTATCCTGGTACCACATGGCACATGTGAGGTGATTAGTTTTAGCCGCAGATCCATAGTTTAGTAAATTTTCTATATATGCACGGTAAGCATATGTATTATTCGGTGGTGATATCAATTTTTGGTTTAAATAAACTTCAAGTTGATTAAACAATGAATGTAACCAGTTATTGATTGGAGCTACATTTGCATCCGCCGTAATCGATGTTGAATCCTGGTTAGTTACTTGAGCTTTGATGTTAAGTAATGTATGAGACAAATCTATGTATTCATCTCCAGCACCGGGTATAACGAATTCAATCGGTCCTTCATCACTTAGAGAAGAAATAGGACTATAATGCATCCAAGCTCCACTTTCAATGCTTGTTTGTGTTGATGGTAAAGCAAATAAATCCAACTCCGATTTCACACACTCACGAGAATGATGATGTAAAAATGACATTTTTTAATTTGAGAATATATCTGGCATACGTTGTGTGCTCTTACGTGCTTTTGAAACACCTTTCCTCTTAGACGCTTTCGAAGAAGTGAGTGCCTTTTTACTGGTTCTTTTGATTTTATACCCGGATCCTAACATTAAAGAATCAATTTTTTCATCTGCCTTTCGTTTCAAATTGTTGCTGACAGCCTTCAAACGAGTTTTGACACTTTCGTTTAAAGGTCGAGTACTAATCATATCTGAAAGGAGGCCTACACCGGCATTGAGCGCTTCCTTACCTACTGTTTTTGCTCCACTAGTCAGCAAAGGCAAAACTGTCCTAAACAAGCCTCCTAAAAAACTCCCAATACCATGACCACGTTGAAAAGCAGCTCCTTTGTACACAATTCCTACACCTGAACCCGCTTGATGGGTATAATATTGCTCGTAAGGACAGGTCATAATAAAAAAAAAGTAGAATGCTATTTAACTCGTTTGAAATGGAGTTTAATACACGCAGTCCCAAACTGGAATGGTACTTTTTCCCCAGTGTTCGTTCTTATATCTATTTCTAAAACATCAAATTCTCTTCGCAATACGGGAATATAATGTGCAGGAGAAAATACATTCATTTTATAAGCACCATAAACATACTTTGCTGGATCCAAGGGAACTATTCTAAGCAAAGATGTCATCACATCTCCAACCATTTGTGGTTGAACGATATCAGAATAAACAAACAATTGCGATGGTAACCCTAGTAGCAAGTCAACAGGATATTTTCCCATAGTATTTTTGGTTTTTATAAAATTAGACCTTGGTTCAAACCCAAGCTGTAATCCAAGCGTAGTAGATGTTGTAACGGATGTTATGGAATCATTATTTGATGTAACCGATACACGTTTTGATATCTCATCGTAACGAAACTGAACACTGTCTTTTAGTAAAGGATTTTGATTAAAAGCCATTAAAAGATGATCAACAGAGTCATAGTTTGTTGCTGGTATATGTGATTTGTATTCCACTTTGGCCAAAGCAGGTTCACTCAATAAACGTTTATTTTTGCTTATATAAACCACGTTTTCATGTTCCCGAACATTTATTATGGTACATGGATAGTGATATTCCACTAACCCAACTTCCCACTCTCCTTCAAGCTTGATTGTTTTTGGTAATTTCGTAAAAAAGTTTGTTGTTTTATTATCCGGAAAATATGAAAGTGAGCTATTGCTCAGTAACGTTAGATAAAAACTTTCATCACTCATATTTGTTCTAACGTTTGAGCTGATATCCAACTATTAAATTTATTCGGGTAACCTTTCCACTTAACCAACACTTCCTTTCTGTTACCAGAATACCTAATACCTATGATTTTATCTATTTTGTATTTAGTGGTGGGGTCATAAGTAACTTTTTGCAGCTCCTTACCATAAAAAGTACCTACAATTGGTTCATTTTGCAAATCTTTTAAAGTATAAACCAATAGTGGTTTTCGTTTGACAATAGAAGTAATAATAAATATTTCATCACTCCAGTTAGTCTCATAACCTTTTTGAAATACGTGTTTATGTTTTGTTATTCTCACAAAATCACCAACTTGCAATGAGGATGTGTAATGGGTCTTAGAATTACTTTTTCGTTCATACAAATTACACCAAACCGTCATGATGTTACTTGAATTAACATCACATGGTCGCATTTTAATACTAGAATGATAACTCATATTATAAGACTTTAATAAATTTTTTAAAATATCGATATACTTATATGTATTTTTGTGAGTAAAGTATCGCCACATTTTCATCTTCAATGTTCTTTGGAATCGTTCTACGATACTAGCTTTAATATCTGGATTATTTGTGGTATAGTAATTTACATTGTTACTTTTTAAAAATGAAATTACATCTCTCGATGCAAATTCCGTACCTTTATCAGATTGTATATGGGTTGGTGTAGCATTTGCTTCGTTAAATATACTTTGAAAGCACTTTTTGATGGACTCAGAATTTTTCTTTTTGATTGCTCTTGCAAAAGCATATTTACTAAAAACATCAATAACACAAAGTATGTATTTATAACCATCATTATATTGACTATAAGATCGCATATCACTTAAATCTGCTTGCCATAAAACATTAAAATTTGACAAAATGTATTTATTTCTTACAAACTTTTTATGAACTGGTTTATGTAATGTATATGTCTCTTGTTTTTGTAACCATTGTTGAACTTGTTTTTTATTCATTTTACCCCTTAAGGCACTTGACAACTTATTAACGCTACTGTACCCCGCTGGATGTGAAACATCATAATAAATTTGATCTATATCTAGTACGGGTTCCATCTCTCCCAATCAAGTTTCTTCCGAGCTTTTTTCAATGGTTCTGATGACAATGATCTTTTGTTTGATGTTGATGGTGTCTCATGAGGTTGTAGCGTATCTTTAATTTCTATTATGCTATTTTGCAGATACTCGTATATATCAGGATTACCGATACATCTGATCGGTACTTATATAATTGATAATACTTTAAGGTAAGGGTCGCTTCCAATTGGTGTAGGACGTTTTAATTTCCTTAGTGTGTTATTAACTAATTCGGTGATATTACTGAATGGAATAGCTTTATCTTGGATTATTACAATACCATTTTCATCCCATCGTACTTTTTCCTTATTTTTTTGTAAACAATCCAGTAATGTTTCAGCTCTCTTTTGATAACTTTTTGGTATAGATTGAAGGATTTCTGGAACCGAATACGCGTCTTTCCGCGGAATATCACTCTCAACGACTGATGGTGGTGTTATACTAGGATTAAGTTTCTCATATTCATTTTTTAAGTATATTGGGTTGGTGGACACTTGAATGTGTGGTTCAGTTTGAACTTGAGCGTCGCTTCTGTTTTCTTTTTCACTATGGAGTGAAATAATTTTTAAAGAGTTTTTTTTCTCATCGTTGAAATGCAAATATCTTTGCAACGTCTGAAGGTATAAAGTCCATTTTTCACGATCATCTACTTTACTTTTCATAATTTTTTGCATTTCACCATCCAAACGAGATAAAGTTTCTTCAGTTGGGTTTTCCCTTTCTTTGAGTCTTTCGAGTGCACTCGATTCAATCAAAACCATTTTTTTTACGTTAGACATAATGTTTTTACTTTAAGAACGAGTTATTGTATTCAAAATAGTACTTAAAACAGCACCCAAGATTAAAGGTAAAAATGCACCACCTTTTTGTATAATAATTTGCTTTTTAGATTTAGTATTCCCTTTGGATATTAATTTTCTTAATATTTTTCTGTACTTCTTTAATTTGCTCTTATCTTTATCTTTTAGTGGCACTTTTCCTTTTAATACATTAAAAATACATTCAATTAGACAATGTATTTCTGTATCCCCACAGGTTTTGAGTAGCGCTGCTCTGTACTTTGGTTTTAGTGAATGTAATGATCGTAATAAGTCCTTATGGGAAGTTACTCGACCAAGCATCATTTTAAGACTAAATAAATTTTATTGTGTTATATAATATATATATCGTGATTCAAATGACATCAGTTGAAAAAAAACAGTTCAATTTACAAATATTGAAAGTTGATTCACTTGTATCTTTTAAATCAATTTTTTCTTTAAGAAAATTTAAAAGAAAGTCACAAAGATTCTTTATTTCATCATCATCACACTTTTCAAACAATTGTGCACGATATTGAGCTTTGATTATTTTTAATACTCTAAACAAATGATTAAGGTTTGTAGATTCTGCTTGAGCCATTATTTAGAACTGATAAGAGTCGATCGCTACGTGTTCTATTTATACCCTTTTTTAGGAATGTAAACAACACAGTTATTATCAGATGGAAATATTTTGCTTTTGAAGCGATGCATGTCATTGGTGTTTTGTTTCAGATCAATTAATAAATATCCGTGAGCTTCGGTGGTTGCATCTTTGTATGCTTCTTCAACAAACTTCGAATTATCTGGATAAACTTGTCTAGCCAAATGTCGTATCTGTGTTCTGTCTCTTGGATTTTTAAAATAAATTATGTAACTAGAGTTTAATGAAATATCACGTTGTCCTTTTCCTTGATGGAATATGTTTTGTGTAATATAAAACACACTAAGATTTCTGTGGTGACTGCCTTTCGTAAAAATATCAACAATCCTTCCATCTGATTCCCTCATGAGATCATCAATTATAAGTAGTCTTGGAGATTTACTGTCAATCATGCTAAGATCTGGGATCCCTTGATAGTAAGTAACATTTTTTTAATTATACAAGGGTTGCATTTCATCAAAACACCAAATAATTTCAGAAAAGCTAATGTTACAAATTTCATTACAGTATTTCAAAAAGTTTGTAACAAAATTTGATTTTCCACAACCACTAGGACCTGCAACAATTGCAGTGAATGGATGAAAAAAGTGGACCATGATTATGATTATTAAATGGAGTTCAGAACGTGTTACTCTAGTGAAAATAAAAATGCAAATACTGTTCAGGTTTAATGCACAATTTATTTATAATATAAAAATTAACCCTAAATAAAGTGGAGATAAAACTTAAACTAATTAATAATTTAAAAGATGGTTACAAAAACTAAACTTAAAACTATGTTTTTAAAATAAGTACATAAAAATTTTAAATTAAAAATTTTATTATGTCTGACATACAAAATTTTACACAAACAATACAAGTTGTATGAACAACACATAGTGATCACATCAATTTTTCTTTTTATTCTTTAGGAATTCTAAAATGCCCCCAAGCTAGTGTATTTGTTGAATTTGGTAAAATATATCGTTTAGTATCAGAGTAACTCAAACTGATTTTATGAATTTTTTGTGTAAATAATACATGTTTTATGGATCTAAATCGCAACATTTTACTTATTTTATTGCATTTTTTGAATAAACAAGTTTTGTAATCTTCTAAATTGAATGTTTTTGTAACGCATTTATTAACACCCTTTGCTTTTGTTGTTAAGTTATCTTCTACATCAATCGCATACATTTTCGCACGAAGACCAACGAATTCTTTACATATTTTACCATTATTTTCGTCTTTGAAGAACCCTAACTTTTTTTTATTAATTAATGGAAAACCATATTCATTATTAGTTGCATAATCGGATGTATCAAAGTATAAATGTAAGTCTGATTTAATATCTTTATATAAATCATCTGTGAATACTTGATAAACTAAGCTGTCGGTGTCGGTATACAATAATTTAAGATTGTTTTGAAACTTTTGTTTCATGTGATTATAATGGAAATTATACATTAATGTTTTTGATATATCTAAAATGCAAAACCCTAAATAAATGGGTTTGTTAAAAAATAATTTTGTCTTATTTAATTGTATTGCAACTAAACTTTCCGAAAATATTGACAAACTGTGGAATTCAGGTTTCGCAACAAGCGATTGTGCACCTTGAACTTTACCACGATTTTCCCAGTGATTTAATAATTTAACGTCCACTCTCTTCGCAATGTTTTCCATAGTCTTTCCAAACACTGAATTGTTCATAAGTTTAAAAAAATCTTTTTCGAAATCGTTTGAAGACTGTGCTCGTAATTGAGTATTCAAATCAATGTATGTTTTTAACCAAGCGCTTTGTTTAAACTTAAGTATTCTGTGTATTTTACGTAAAATTAAACCGTTCTCTAAACATTGTTTTAAATTTCTATAATGTATGATATATCTTGATTTGTTATTTAGGTTTGGAATTAATTTTTTTTCTCTGCAATTAGCAACAGTAATGCTTTCAGGACAAAAAGGTAAATCTGAATGAGAATCGTGTAAGCTATGAGGGTAATCTAAATCAACTTCCAATATATAACCATATTCCGCCTCATCCGAAATGTTAAAGTCAGTATTGATATCAACCCATTGAAATTCACCTGTAGGTAGGTATTGGGACATAGCCCATCCATATAGGTTATTAGCATCAAGGTAAATGAGGAAGGAAGACTCGATCTCTCTGTTATATTCATTCATGAACTTATTATTTGCCTTTGCATATCTGTTACTACATTGGGATATTCCACCTCTTATACCTTTTTGTATAAAAGCAATTATATCAAAATCTGTAAGCAACTCCAATTTAACTTTTGTATGAATTAGCATAGCATCCCAACTTAATCCGGGTGCAGTGAAGTAATGGGTTGGATCTAATTCATAAGTTTTGAGACAGACTTGTCGAAAATTTTCGAAAATATCAGCTAATAATAAAACATCAGTTTTTAAGTAAAGATCAGAATAATCATTCATGTTTTTACATTTAAAATGATTCCAAACATCTTTTGCATGTTCGTAATCGTTCTCAGAAATGTTGCTATCATTTATTGAACTATAAAATTGATCTCGAGTTGGAAGACAAGTCATTTCTAACGACTTAAATGAAGTCATGATTTCATAGGGGTACACACCCTTTCGGAGTAAACGTTTGAAGTCATTTTTGTCAGGAAAGTTTAAACCGAGTTCATGGAATTGTTCAGGCTTTAAATTATGAGCAAGTTTTTCCAGACTACACGACATAAATTTTATAGAATCTACAAATCGTAATTTAAAAGGAGTTCCGGCAATATTTAAGTTTTTGGTAAAAGAAATATATTTTTCTTTATTCTGTGGAATTATCTCTATTTCACCTTTCTGAATATTTAAAGCATGTACAAGAAAATGAGCGTCGTAATTACTTAAATTGTGGAAAAATATTGGAATGAATTTTTGCGGTTTATATTGTTGTGCACATAATTTATGGGCTACGCCAGCGTATTTACCACTATACCAATCAAAGTTCACAAATTTTTCAACATTTAATTTTTTTTCACAAATGTAGCAAACTTCACTATTCGAAATGTTAAGCTTTTGTATATCGGTCAATTCTTTTGCGGGAGATTTTATAACAATTTTCGGAACTAACGATTCTAAATCTTCTTTCACGGAACGAATAAAAAGTTGGGCACAATTTGGACCTGTATATGTTTTGTAGCGCGAAAGTCTATCATTAAAGAAACATTTTATATAATATCCAAAACTGTACACTTCATGTTTTTGTATTTCAATAGTAGACGATTGATTGGGATCGTTTTCACAAGTATTGATTGGATTAAGAAACGCTTCGAAATCAGCATACACAACAAATGGTACTTTCAGTTTACGGTCGTATCTATCAAACGTAATTTGGTTATTTGAAACGTTTTCGCCAAACCAATTTTTCTTTTTAGAAATCTGATCACTAGGTAAGTCTACTTTAATTTGACCGCAGTCACGTTGTTGGTGTTCTAGCAACTTTGATTTGATAGAAAAATTAAGCAAACAACCATCGCAAATATGAGCGGAAGACTTGTGTGAGTTTAATTGCCTACTCACTAATCTAGATAAGTTTTTAATGTAACAATAGTGACCAGAAATCCCTCTGGCAAGGTAAAGAAGGTTAATGTGAACAGTTTTACGAGATTTGGTGTGATACAGAGGACCTATAATTTGATTGAGTTTACTTTTCGTATCGTATTCTAATCCAAAAACGTTGATACTAATATTGTTAAGTTTTTCAAACTTATGTATATCCTTAATTTTAATGGGAAACGGAATGTTTTCAAACTTCAGTTTATTCATATGCTTTACGTATGAAGTCATCCTATCTGAATTACTATTGGTAGGAAATAATGCAGATAAAATTGCCCACATAAAACATTGATGGTCATTATTTTTAACATTTATAACCGCTTTTTTTAACTTAATATCAATTGGTAAATCAATAAATGAAGATCCACGTAAAGGATTGAATTGATTGACATTCATATCTAAATGTTTTATCTTTTCTAAAGACCAACCACTATCTTTTTTTTCAAAATTGCTAACTTTATTTGTAATTTCGTTATTTATTGAAGCAAAAATCATTTTTAAATCGTCACCATGGCAGACAGTCCAATTTAACGTTTGGAAATCAAATGTATTCTTTTGCTGTTTAGTTTCTTGTGTGAAATCAGCTTTTAAAATAAAGTTCACTTTGATTATTGTTCGTGTTTGAATGCATTCTTCTAACAATAAAAATATGGTTTCCTTAATATTTGTGAGGAACGATTCTGGTGTTTCAAAGTAATTATTTATTTCGTCATTGGACTCAGAAGTGATTCTAAAAGTAAGAAGGCGGTTGCCGAACGCGGAATCGATTAGATCAACGTTTTTAAGTTTTTTATGCGATGATAACACATGACTTTTATGACTTTCACTTTTCAAATGGCTAGCAAAGTATTTTTTTGAAACAATTTTTTTACAAATCATACATTCAATGCGATCACTATGTTTTGAACTTACGTTTGATCCATGTTTTACTTCTTCTGAACTTGTTGACGGCAGACATAACCTCTTACTACTTGGATTTTCTTCAGGAAACACATCCGCAGAAGTTCGCTTCGCTCCTCCTTTTCCATGGTGAATGATATTTGCATCCTCAACTTCTTGACATAGTTGATTCAACTCATAATCTTCACACAAATTGAACAAATCGATATCGTATGAAGTATCCATATTGAAGTTCATTTGGTACTGCTGCTACACAAAATGTCACAAGAACAACAAATTGTTTGGATGAAAAATTTGAATTTTACTAACCACCACTGAGCAGGTAGTTGCGTGCACTCACAGTTTTATGTGTCTCTCACTTGGTTTTATTGTTAAAGTTAGTATTGTCACTGAATCACATCACACCTTTAAGAGTTATCTCACGGTTTTTTGTCCTTAGTCTCCACAAAGAACTTAACACAATCTTCTTTTGTTGCTATTTTCTGTGTTATTTCGTAGATGATATCTCGGGTGCTCTGATAGTGTTGGTCGTCTCCGCTGTGAGCGTAATATTTCACACGCACGTCTGTATGTTTCCAAAGCTCCGTATTGGAAACGTTGCGAATTTTGTTCATGTCATATATTTCGATTTTCACAAGATGACTCGCATTTGAACCGTCATCGTCATTAGTTGATATGTAGCTTACACCACCCTCACTACAATGTCCGACGCACGATGATAACTTAGCACCCTTCTTCTTCCTTTTCGGTTTTTCAAAAAACTTTTCGATGTTGTTTGCCACTCTTTTGCAACCGACGTTTTGGGTATTTATCCTGAACGACGGTAGAGTGATTTCTTCGTCTTCGTCGGGAGTATTAGGAAAGTAGTAGTTTTTTAATGTAAAAGTATCTTGATTCTGAAACAAAAGTAAAGAACAAAATTAATAAGTTTGTTAAGTTACATTGAAATAAAACGGACATGTATCTCTATCAAAGAATTTAAATATTAAATGGTTCCATGAAAACATACAATGTTTGAAAAAAACAAACTGCGAAATGAAGAAAGTAGTGAATCGAATAAAAAGCCTCAGAAAAATAACTAAACTTTGTTAAAATCATAAGACAATATTACAAATCTCGCGACCAAAGTATGAGTAGTAAAAACAAATTTTGATTACACAAATAGAAAGATATAAAAAAATTAAAAGCAATACTCACAGACATTTTGTATAGCAGCGATGCAGGAACTTTTTACTGGGTAATAAGCTTCAAGTTTTCACTCGCACTGGTAGATGTGAAATGTACAGATGTATGAGCTCCCTTCGGTTTATATCCATCCAAAATAGATTAAAAAAAAAGTAAGAAGAAGGAGGTGGTTCGAGGCGTAAACAATTAACCGTCGTCGTCATGAGACTACAAACCGATAAAGGAACAATAGAAATAATTGAGGAAGCAGCAAATTCTCTCCCTTTATTGTTATCACAAGAATTTGGTTTTTGATAAAAAACTCATTTTAACTTTGTAATTTTCCAAGAAAACCGAAACAGTTAAAATCATATCGCATTGTTTTGATTAGAGACAAAAACTTAGCGAGCGAGCACCCGCGACCTTATCAAATTAATTCGCGTTTGATACAATGCCTAGTAAGTGAGCGGGAATCCGCCAATCCCTACTACTACCTGAAATTTTTGGCAGGGCATTTTTGGTTTTTTGGGAAAGTTGGACTTCGCGTTCTACTAGGCGCGAATTAATTTGATACGCGGATTAATCAAAATAATATCGCGAATTACTTTGATCCGCGGTTTAATCAAAATAATATCGCGAATTAGTTTGATGAACGTTCGCTAACTTAGCGAGCATCGCGGTTTGATTCGACCACCCGCGACGTTATTAAATTATTCGCGTTTGATACCATACCTAATAAGTGAGCGGGAATCCGCCAATCCCTACTACTGATGCTATTTTACAGACAGCTTTTGACAGCCGCCCCGGTTGCGAAACAGTTTTGCAACTGTTTAATAAACAATACAGCATTCTTGTATAAAACGGAAAAAAGCACCTCTTCATTTTAATATGGTTGACAATCAAATATATAATCATTTAACGGAATATATCAAAGATGAAAAAAATTATAAAAGATTTTATTACATGACTTACGATTACTTAATTGATAAATTAAGAATGAGACATAAATAGGTATAACGAATATTATCCAAATAATTTATTTAATTAAAAATGACCACAAAATGTCCTCTCCTGCATTGCAATACCTAAACTAGGGGCATAATTTTATTTTTTATTGTATAAATTCACCATTATTTTTAAAACTACCACCTGTAAAATTATGATATCAATAAAGTATTGAGTATTCTTTACCTAGTATGGTAAATAAAAATCCATACTTTCAATATATTATTAACGGGTAAATTAAGTAATTTATTTGACGTACAATTTTTTACTACATTCGTAGCCGGCAATCATGCACACCCATCAGGTGGTAAGTGGCATCCGCGCCCCCGGACATGGACAGTCGTAAGAGTGTTACTTGCAAATAGTCAGTGTATCTCGATGAATATGCGCTCCCGACCGTAGGGTTCTGATGAAATCGCCTTTGTTCCAGCAACTGAGCTGGTTTCTTCCTTTCCTTGGACCGAAATACAACCACATAAACGTGATTATTATACTACTATTCAAATTACAATTATACCATTTTGAAAACAGGCGGTGAAGACAGACGCACTTGCAACAGCTGCATTTCTCCATTTGTCCGGCCGCAAAGTGGAAATAAGCTCTTAAATACAAAACTTTCATATTCTCCAAGACACATGCAAACTTATCATATTAAGCGTAAATTGGCATCCGTTTAGTCACCCTATGAATGCATAAGTTCCTGGCACAATGCCAGCTTGACTATCTCTGGGTGAACTAATCGATAAACTGCCACTCTTCAGTTAGGTTTCATCTTAACAGATAAGTACGCAAGACAAAAGGATAGGGTCGGAAGTTAATTGTAGCGATGAAATGAAGTCACTCGTTTATTGTTATAATTGAAATAATAATAATCTTTCTTCTTCTTTATTATTTTTTCTATGCTAAAAACAATTTATAGAATGTGATCTTCATATTTTGCCTAAACTTTCATTGGCACTTCCACTTATATTCTTATCCAAATTAAAATTTCAGGTTAGTTATGTATTGTAATTAATATTTTAAAGGTAATATTAGTTTACCCCTAATACAACCAGTCGTTAATGCCTTAATTACATCACATCCAATCAAATGGAATACGTGGAGCCGTGTTCCGAATACAATACCTATAATTATGAATAAACAATTTTACTACGAAGCGAAATTTAATTTAAAATTTCGCATGTGTTTCGTTTGTGATGTTTTATTCAACTTGTACAGTTTGACATGTAAGAAGGAAATTAATTTCGCAAATTATTAGGCCCTCGAGTATTAAAAATCTCTATTGCAAATACGAAATCTGTGAAAATATGCTGTACAAATAATCTGCAACCTACCTTGAAATATTTTCCAACAATCGCCGATACTCTGTGTTCTCAGTCTGATTTTCTAATTTGACATTAAGTGTTATTTAAAAATATATGCCTAGAAGTTTCATAAGTCTTCCAATGCTTTATATACATTATCGGATAAATAAAACGACACCAAACAACGGTGGCATGAAATAAATTCTGTCGCTATTTTATATCCCAAAAATCCACAAAAGTCGCAGCCATCTCTCAGCGCGAAGGTAACATGATATTTTATCATAATACTGATATGGGTTTAACAAACCTTCAACCAATATTCACATTTATTACTGTGGCACGTAGGTCCAAATTCGTACAGTATGTGTAAGTATTTCGTACCTAGCTTATACATGGTGCTTAAATTATGCGTGAACACGGTCCGCTTTGTAATTGAGTAGCGTTGTGCCTACACCAGGTAGATTTTTGTGTTTGCTTGTTTTACAAATACGAAAAAAAAAATCATAAAAAGTCATGAGCAAGAGGAAACATTATTAGCCATCAGATATAACTTACAGTTAAAGCTATTCGAGTTTTACAAGGTTGTGAATGCCAAAAATTAAAAGATTGAATACTAAAAACGCCTACTAGAGAGGCGCGGGGAGCGTTAACGTTGTCTGACGTGTTTCAGTGTCGTCCTTTGTTTAAATTCTATAGCGAGTGCAATAGTCTAGAAAACCAAATCACGTTTGCATTACTAAGTTACGTACGTTTTGCCCTTTTAAATGATATATTGTATTCGACGTAGAGTGTAGTGTAACGTGTTTAATGTGCAAAAAACTATCTTTTAAAAACCGTTTTTAAATATCAGCTGACGAGTGTTTTGTACGTTATCTAACGAATGGTGGTGGTACCGTGGTCGAGAAACTTAAATCGACGCTGGTGATCTGAGTTCGATCCCCGTGAGGCGCATTTTTGACTCAACTCGACTCATTGCTTTATGTGATATTTTTTTTTTACTTTTTCTTGAACATTATTCCGATTTTTTGTCATAATCTTACTGAAATTTAATATTTGAAAAAACAAGACTATGAGTGCCTTAAAATGTGCTGGTTGTTCTAACTCTAGATATATATATATATATATATATCTATATATATATATATATATATATAATATATATATAAAGATACTGCTTATTTACGCTGCAAATGTTGTAAAAATGACTATGATTTAGAATGTGCGAATGTTTCGGAAAAAAGATTTTTCAACACCATGACGCGAATCCATAAAAACAGTTGGAATCATGCGTTAGTAAGCAGCCTAAAGTAGACAATACAAATACGCCCGTGCGTGGTGGCGACGTCGACGGATGCGTCTCACAGAAGCGGGGCGCCGCGGTGGCCGACAGCCCGCCAGAAACTCTTGGCTTGGTGGAGAATCCAGTTTGCATAGACTCCGGCAGTGAAGCTACATACGATATCAAAACATTAGTTCATGAGATGAGACTCTTTGCTAGTGAAATGAGAACTACTCGTAGTCACATAAAATCATTGAACGATACACTTGCAAGCCTCACTTCTAGGATTGATGTCTGCGAAGGCCGTTTAGAAAGCTTAGAGAAAAAAATGAGTATACTGGAGTCTCGAGTCGGAGAAAAGTCTGAGGCTACGCAGGTTGACGGCTTACTAGCCTCAATAGAAAAACTGAAAAGTGAACTTAACGACCGCGACCAAGATTTACTGCTGAATGATGTGGAGATAGCTTGTGTGCCTGAGCAGCAGGGTGAAGGTCTAACTCATATCACCTTGACACTGGCAAGTAAACTAGGGTTCAAGCTCTCCGAACAGGATATCGTCAGCTGTGTGCGAGTGGGGCGTGCGCCAGAACAGCAGGGAGAGGGCACCGCGCCACCGAGGCCGCGTGCAATCGTCGTAAGGCTGGCGCGCCGCGCCGTGCGCGACGAGCTGCTGCGCGCGGCACGCGTGCGCCGTGGCGCCACCACCGAGGGTACTGGCCTGCCACTACCACCACGTAAATTTTACGTCAACGAACGGTTAACGAAGACCAACCGCATACTGTTTCGTCGGGCTCGTGATATCGCGGGTCGCCTCAATTGGCGTTATGTCTGGTCGAGAGGAGGCAATGTGTACGTCCGCCAGCACCAGGGGCCAGATGCCCCTCGATACCGCCTCCGTACTGAAGACGACCTACAGCGGGTTTTTGGACAATCAGCGGTTAGTGCTTTGGTGTGTTAGAGACAACTTAATGCAATTTGATATACTTAGTGCAATTTTGGTATTGTTCATGTTATTGAAAACAGTGGACAGTAATTGGACCTGTTTTGTCCCTTTGGTGTTATGCACATTTGCCACTAAAAGGATCTCTCGTATAGAACCTTTTGTTGGGAATTTTTATACTAAGATATTAGGCTTTTTTACTCACCAACAATTAATTATAAGTTTATTTTTGATTACTTTAGGTTTAAAAATAATGTTTATTCTTACTATGCATGAATTGTTTATCGTATATTTAAAGTCATTGATTTTCAGCCCTTTTATTTTTAACATTAATTCGTTGCTTTTCTTCATTTTTACTATCTCTAACAAAATTTATATTTATTTTAAGTATTTATCGTTGGCAATTTTATTGTACATTTTTTTTATTGAGCTGTACCGGATTTATTTATTTATTATAACTATTGTTTTCTTTAGGGTTGCCAATAGCTCTAAATGCGTTTTTTTGTCTAACATTTCCAATGGCTCCTAAAGATAAATACATCAAGTTGGGTCTCTACAACCCTGGGTCGCTCAATACGGGTCACGATGACTTCATATTTGCCATGAACCAACTTGATCCGGATATTGTGGCAATAAACGAGACGTGGATTCCGGAGGGCCAGGAAGCTAGAGCACCAGTAGTTCCCGGCTGCCGGCTTAGAAACACGCCTCGTCCGCGGCACGTGCGGCATGGTCGCGGCGGCGGAGTGGCTTTCTATGTGAAACGGGATATTAGGGTTCATTATGAAAAGCATCCGGATGGTAATATTGAACAGATGTGGCTTTCGACAAATGCAAATGGTTCACGTTTAATAATAGGTACTGCTTACAGACCACCTTGGTTGAACGTCGAAACATTCATTGATGAACTTATTAATTCTGTAACGCATTTCTCTAAATTCGACAATGTAATAATTCTGGGGGATTTTAATATAAACATGTTAGATAGAAATAGCCGTAATTCGTTAAAATTAGCACATTTCTTACATTGTATGGATTTGAAACAGATAATTACAGAACCGACACATTTTTCCTCAGACGCAGAAACACTGATCGATTTGGTTTGTACAAATTGTAAAGTTCGTGAAAAAAGGGTTACCAATATCACTGGAGGCTTAGGACATGCCATGGTCACAGTTACTCTTACCGTAAAAAAAAAATAATACAACCTAAAATAATTTTCTACAGACCTATTAAGAACATCGATACAGTAAAATTTAATAAGGATCTAGAGTCACTGGATTGGGCTTCTATTTCTATGATACAAGATGTCGATCTTATGGTAGAGTCTTTTAATCGTACATTACTATCTTTGTATGATAAACATGCACCTATTAAAACTGTAAGAATGAAGTCGGCTCGTGCACTACCATGGTTTACGAGCACAGTGAAGGAGATGATTAATTTGCGCAATAAAGCATTTGTCAGATATAGACGTACAAAATCGGACTCAGTAAAAAAGTATTACAAAGACTTAAAGAAATTAGTGACTCAGAGCATCTTCTACGAAAAGCAAGCTTATTTCAATCATCATATAAATTCTAAGATATCTGATAGTAAAACGTTTTGGAAAAATTTCAAAGATAAAGTGTTGGTCAATCCCAGTAACACGGAAAATCTTCCCCATACCTTTGACAATCCTGACACCATTAATGCACATTTTCTAAATGTGCCTGGGAAAGACTCAGTACCTCGTTCAGAGGTAAATTATTTCGAACAGAACAGTTTCAGTTCGGCGACGTTTGAGCTGAACCCAGTATCTGAAGCGGATGTTCTCAAATACATACAGACTATTAATTCCAATGCTATGGGAAATGACGGAATTACTAGGGACATGATCATTTTAACTCTACCTCGTACTCTTAAGGTCATAACTGATATTATAAATCAGTCTATTCTATCGGGCACCGTTCCAAGACCTTGGAAAGTTGCTTTAATAACCCCATTGCCCAAAATCGAACAACCAAGAGAGGTGAAAGATTTAAGACCAATAAGCAAACTTCCATTTTTGTCAAAACTACTTGAAAAAGCAGTTTATTGTCAATTAAATCAATATGTAGAGGAAAACAACATACTTCCTAGGTTTCAGTCCGGCTTTCGAAAAGGGCGCGGTACCGTTACAACGCTCTTAGACGTCTGTAACAATATACTTGTAGAACAGGATTCAGGGAAAGGTACTGTTTTGGCACTACTGGATTTAACCCGCGCGTTCGAATGTTTAAATGTGTCTCTACTATTATCAAAACTTAAATATTATGGGTTGAATAAGAAAAGCACAGACTGGTTTGACAGCTATCTAGATGAGCGATATCAAGCTGTAAAATTACTAAGAACTGATGGCACTTGTTTAAAATCTGATACAAGACCAATTACGCGAGGTGTCCCGCAAGGTTCCATTTTAGGTCCCTTGCTATTTATTATTTACAGTGCAGATCTCGTTCAAGAAATCAGGCATTGCAAATACCATTGCTATGCTGACGACATACAGTTGTATATTTCCGGAACTCCTGACCAAATGTTAGCCATCACACAGAAAATGAATGAGGATTTAGATAGGATAGCTAAGTGGTCTAAAAGAAATGTGTTATTGATAAATCCATCTAAATCAAAATTCATGATTTTTGGGTCAAAGTCTCAGACAGAAAAAATTAAGCTCAGGCGGCCGGTGCTTTCTTTAGATGGAGACTTTCTAGAACGTGTCGAGGAAACCAGAAATCTTGGCATCATCATGGATAACCAGCTGCGCTTCGGAACACACGTGCTCAATCTGGTAAAAAGCTGTTTTTACAGGTTGAAAATTCTGTACAAGATTAGAAACTTATTAAGTGAACGAACTCGTGTCGCCCTCTGTGAGTCTTTAGTTCTTTCCAGATTAAGTGCAGCGGGTGCAAAATGCTTGCTGTAGGTTCTGCTTCACTGTTCGTCCGCGTACCCACGTTACGCCATTCTTGAATAAAGCATCCATAATGAACATGAAAAATCGTAGGCACTTGCATCTGGCATGCTTAATGTTTGACATAATAAAGTTCAATAAACCGGAATATCTTTACCAGAAGTTAAGCTTCTTATCTTCCCGTTGTATGTCTGGTATAAGAAGTGCACGTTTGCCACTGGAGTGCCAACCACATAGATCGGTAGCTTTTGAGGGCAGTTTCCGCTACTTAGCCACGAGATGCTGGAATAATATCCTACCACCTATACGAAATCTCACCTCAAAATTTACATTCAGGAAACATTTGAAACAGCATCTTTTGGATAAACAAAGTCTATTATAATTTTCCTTGGCCTCATAGTCTATCTCGTGGCTTTGTGGCATAGACTGTTTCTGGAACGCACTTGTCTTTTTTACTTTTTTTATATTTTTTTTTATATTATATTTACTTTATCATAATTTTCTATAATTTTCATGTATATCAGCAGTTGTTATTTAAGTTATCTATTTTGCATATATTTTAAAATATGATGGGTATAAACGCTAATTAGATTTTTATTATTATTATTTGATTTAATGCATTTAATTAATTTTCGAAAAAACCTTCGTGTAGAAGAACTGGCAAGAAACTTCACGGCTATATTTTTTTCAAAATAAATTTACAGAGTCTCTTTATGTCTATACAAAGTTATTCTTATCTGCATCTGTTAGCTCGGCACGTCTCCCTCCCCCAAAGTATCCAAACGACGAACACCCTCAAACGACACCCGTTCACGAGTTAACGCGGGATCCAGTCATCGCCCTCCTCAACCATATTAGAGGGAAGTGAGTGATGTGTTTAGTAATCCCTATACTGGAACTGCTTACCAAAGGGAATAATCAATAACACAAATTCAAATAACAAGGGATGAAATTTTTAAGGGTAAAGCTGTGTTTTGTGTATTTTAAAAACTAAACCTACAAAGCAAATCTTTCTCAATTGTCGAGACTACTTTAAAAGTAGGCGTTTGTTTTTTTAACTAGACTATTTGAAAAGAACATACGACAGTAAGTAGATATAGATTACGAAATCATGTTTTATGATTTATTACCGGTGTGCAAATATTTTTGTCAAATTGTACCTTATTTTTAATGTTATTATTTTATCAACCTTAGATGCTGTTTGATTATTTTGAGTTATTTAAATAAAAAATATAATTTCAATGCATAAAAATGTATTGTTTAAATAAAATATTGTGCGCTCGGAAACTGTTCTAAGACATTAGGATTTTTCAAAAATCTTAACTTTGTATAATTAGCCGAACGAGCCTTTAAAATATGACAGCGGCAGTTAAAGTTTTAAGTTAAATTTCATTCATGCTTTCCGGAGAGTATCCGCTAGAGTCACTACAAATTCTAACACAAATATTGCTGTCATTAGGACAAAGAGCCTGTCCAGTGTTCGTAAAAAATATATATTTACTTATATTATATTTAAATATATACTTGTAAGTATTAATATTTAAAGGCCTGCTTCATAGTAAACACTTGTGTGTATTTACTATGTATGTTTAAGTGACATTTCACTTAAATATTAAAATTAAAGGCATAGGTTGACAATTTCCATCAGATAAAAATAAAAATGTATGAAGATTGTATTGTGTGATTTCAGGGTTTATTCCACGTGTCGTAAAATAGAGGGTAAAATTTGTTCCGAATCTTGGTAGATTAGGTCCATCAACCAATGTTTTATAATAATTGTAACTCTGCGATTCTACAGCAGATTCTATTTAATTTGTTGTTAATATAGGGTTGACCAACAATTGTAAGGCACTTAGCAAATTTAGATTGGACAGGGCATAAAGGAATTTGAAATATGGGGTTTCTTATGGGCTTTTTATTGTTTAGGGAAGATCTGTGGATATTGCGTGGGCTATAATTGACACGCCAAATGTACAGTTGCCGAACCCGAAGAATTTTAGCTTCCTTAAAGAGTGAGTCACTAGAGAATCTAAATGGATTGAAAGGCATAACTTAAAACATATTTTTCAGGATGACAAAAATATATCAAAAAGAGGTTATTCGCGTAAATTTTAAACAGAGTAGGGCCAAGAACACTTCATCGGGGGACACCGTACTTTATGGTGTAACGCTTGACTAATTGAAGCTCCAATTCTATGAGATTGTGTCTGAGAAGTAGAGTTTGAGATAGCTTGCGAACTTTTTTGTTGCAGTACCTCTAGCGCCAATACATTAAAGCTTTTTGGTGAGGACTGGCCAAGAAACTGTGTCGAAAGCCTTGGTCATGTCGACAAAGTCCCAGCAGCAATTTCTCTGGGCTCTTTCCGCAGAAACGAAGTTAGATAAAAAGGTTATGGAATCTTCGGTGAAGATACACTTTGTAAAACCAAACTGAGATTTTGAAATTAATTTACAATTCTCTAGAAAATTATTGAAATACTATTGTTGAAATATCAATAAAACATCCAATTTTATACAGAAAAGTAAACTATGGTTAAAATGTGTGACAGAGCTTTTTCCAAATTGTGCAAAACAGCTAAAACTTCAACTCAACTTTGTTAAAAATAAAAGCATGGTCAGTTGTAATGTCAAGTCCTTTTTTAAATTACTCCCTGTCCGAGTGAAAATTTAAGATTTGACTCTGTTAAATTGTAAAATTGAAATCAAAAACACCATTTTCACATGGGAAAGTTCCCACGTTGGAAATTTCCTCCAACGTGTGTTGGCATGCGTTTGTCCCCTGGATACCACAAGAGGATATCTAGAGTAATACCAGGAGAAATTACGTTAATCACTACAAAAAAAGATTTAGAAACTGACCTTTTCATTTTTAAACTAGATATTTTAAGATATTTAAGCGTTATTTATTTTGACTGTGTAAAATAATAAAATCTGTAAAACTAATGAGTCGTAGCACCGTTTGTATTTCTTTGCATTTGAGTTTCAATAATTTGTTCAAGGAAATAATAATAAAAAAGATGCTAGAAATAACGTCTTGGAGAAGGTTCTTATTTTGTTATGAAATATATTTTTGTCAATACACAACTAAATGTAAATTAAATCTTTAATAAATTTTATAAAATAAATAAATTAAATTTTTAATTTACCACATTATTGTTTGGTATAATGTTAGACATCGATTTATTGCCTACATTATTTGGAATCGAATGAGAACATTATGTTTGCAGGACTAAAAATTGACTAGGCTGACGGATTTCAAAAATATTAAAATAAACATAAATTCCCAATTTTTTTTCCCCAGTTTTTCTTGTTTTCCAGCTTTCGACGCACCCTTACTTAAATATTTTGCTAAAATGTTGGACATCGTTGAATTGCCTACTTGTCTTCCACTTTTACATTTGTAAGATCACCCAATAGGATCAAATTGCTATTAAAGCTTTAACTATAGCGTAATACAAAACGTCCTTTTTATAGCGTAATACAAAATTGTTCTAATATATTTTCTTGTTTAGCTTTATTTAGTTATAGCGTAACACAAAATTGTTCTATATTGTATGGTACTCCATAGAGCATAGTAGCTTATATTTCTGTGGTCCTTAGAGTATCCCTAATATTTATTTATACGTTATATTATGCGTCGTGATTTGAAAAAAAGACACAAAAAACAATCGAAAACGATGTCAAGCCCCAAACAAAAGACTTCAAACCCCTTTAAAAATAGATACTTTGTTTTGGTTGGTTTTACAAAAAAAAAACAGTTATGATCCTTACTTTAGAAAAACAAACTCTACACTTTATGACTTAAGTAAGGAAAACTAACGAAAAAATTAAAGCTCAGAGCAGAGGTAGTTAAGAGCAAAACTCGCCAGTTCATACGAATGCTCAAAAGCTTTTGAAATATGAAATATGTACAGTATTCAACTTTTCAGAAAATATTTGGCAGTTTCTATAGGCATGGAAGCTAGATACTATCTGAATACAAACTTTTCGTTTGTTGCTTTACAAACTGGCGTAGAGTAGAATTTTCCATTTGGTTCCGTACATATTTATTTTACTATTTTTATTAATATTGAAATAAAAATGTATCATTAACAATTGAATACATAAAATATAAGTTTGATTATAGAACAACATAAATTATAGTACCTTACTCTTATTTTTGGCTAAATTACATCAAGAAGAAAAATCCTACCTCAGCAACGGATAGTTAAGCATTCGTGGTACGCATTGAGTGTGTAAAAATACACAGTAACTTCGTACATACGAGCATAATATCATACATGGAAAACCACTATATGTGTATGTTTAACCCTTAATCTTAAACATTCATCTTTTTGCTCTGACATTATGACTTTATATTGTAAAGTGAAGGGGGAACCGAAGAGGAGCATACATATATCAATAGAATTTATATAGGTATATCAATAGAATTATCAAAATTCACCGAACTTTGTGGCCTAGTGAAAGGAGTCGGAACTTAAACTAATTCTACATACGATACGCCTAAGGGCACTCGACAGGGCACGGACCTCGGCTTAGCGCGACGTATATTGAAACTACCACTGGTTCGAGACGGTCTACTACTGGCTCATTTACTGCCAAAGAACCAGGAAGAAACTCAGTAGGAATGCGTACGACGCGTTAGCCTGAGCCAGCGGGATGGGACGATGGGGAGCGTTGTCGAAGTGGCGTCTAGACGCCAACTTCATGAACGCGGGCATGGTGGAACGCGGCTCGAGATCCTGCAAGTGATTGAGGTTCGACTTGCTGGCGTGAGCGAACACCAGATTAGAGCGTGCAGCCTACCTATGACGAAAGCGGGTTGGGCATCAGATGCGTTTTATGTGAGCCGCGAATGTGAAAGAGAATTGACCGTCACTATTTGACAATACGTGTTTCTCTTTTGTTTAAGAACAAGGAAACAAAGCTGAGCTCAATTACGTTTTTGCACACATTATATTCTCTAGCTTTTTATGTAAGTATTGATATTTTTATGTAAGTATTGACCCGTTTGAGGGTGTTCGTCGTTTGGATACTTGGGGGAGGGAGACTTGCCGAGCTAACAGATGCAGAAAAGAATAATTTTGTATAGACATAAAGAGACTGTAAATTTATTTTGAAAAAAATATACCCGTGAAGTTTCTTGCCAGTTCTTTCCAGTTTCTTGCCAGTTCGAAAAAACCTTCGAAAAAGAAGGTTTTTTCGAACTGGTGGTAGAATCATGTTTTATTTGACGTCAATAAGAACAAGTAATTGTCAATGTTGAGAAATAAATATTTCATTTCATTTCATTTCGATACCTACAGCATTCTTGAAAACTGTGCAAAGTAAAACTTGAAAAAGTCCTTTTAACACGTACCCTAAAAGCGTCCATAACCCTATTTGTGGTGCTTTTATCTTTTTACGCGTTATTGTCATGGTGTGTATATGTCGAGGTGCTTACAGGTCGCATAAATATCAGGATTTGTGTTGCTGTGTACGCTGTCGAGTTCTTTTTGCAAATTGTAATGTCCGTGAAGCTTGAAACAAGAGTGAAAATTTGTTTCTTAGACTTAAAATAAACATAAGTCAAACTCGAGGATTTGTCTACGCGCCTTAGAAGACTACGATTTCATTATCAGAAGGTCGTCGTTACTTGTTGTACTTCTAAATAATAAAAATAAATCTTAATTTGAACGCATAAAATATAAATAAACGCAATCGATACAGTCAGCATATTTTGCTGTACGTAAAAAATTACTACGCAATAAAAGCAATTTTTTTTTTCTATTAACAGAACTGATGTTGTAGAAAACGTTTAAAAAAACGTTTTGCTGGGGTAACGTTATTACAACAAAATCTGTTTTTTCTGAACAGGTTTGAAGATACGATTTAAACAAATTTTGCTATTAATGAAAAACACACTAAATTATCTGTAATACTCTGGCGCCGGAGGACCCAGGTTCTAGTCTTGGCCGGGGCATTAATTTATGTGATGATCACAGATGAAAGCCAGAATAAAGTTCCAAAACTTCCAAACTAGAAAAATTGGCATTTTGTAAGGGAGGAACAAAAGTCAATTTAAATAAAATATAATATATTTATTTAATCAAAGTGTGTACCATTGCTATCTATGCACTTTTGCCACCTCATAGGTAGTTCATTGATCCTTTTGCTAAAAATACCATTCGGACGGTAATCAATAAAATCTTTGAAGACGCTTTGGACTACCCCATCGGAGTTGAATTTTTCCCCTTGCAAAAAGTTATCCAAATTTCGAAAAAAATGGTAAACTGTTGGAGCAAGGTCCGGGGAGTAAAGTGGATGTCTTAGACATTTCAATTGAAGCTCCTCTAATTTGGTAGCCGTCTGTTGTGCATTGTATGGTCTAGCGTTGTCCTGAAGCAGCAGTGGCCTACAGTGATTGACCAGCCTTGGTTGTTTAGCAGCTAGCTTTTCCATCATGAATTGCAGTTTCTGACAATAGACATCTGCCGTAATCGTCTGGGCAGATTTAAAAAAGTTATAGTGAACGACACCGGCCCTAGTCCACCAAACGCTCACAATGAACTTTTTTTGAATAAAATTTCGCTTGGGGCAGGATTTGGCTGGTTCACCAGGGTTCAACAATTGCGATGAGCGTTTCTGATTGTCGTACAGGATCCACTTTTAATCACAAGTACTAATTCGATTAATTCCTTTCATTATTGTGCTGGTTGAGTAATGTAGCAGCAGTCGACGCGTTTTTGTCGGTTTGCTGCACTCAATTCATGAGGTACCCACCTCTCAAGCTTTTTCACTATCCCAATTTGCTTCAAGTGTATTAAAATAGTTTAGTCACTAACAGCTAACTAGGACGTGGTTAGCGATGGATCCACTTCCACAAAAGCCTTCAATTCTTCCTTATCAACTTTGGTCTCCGGCCGTCCACGGGGCTTGTTCTGCTGGTCGAAATTTCCAGAATGAAAATGTTGTAACCAAAAACGCACTGTGTTTTCTTTTGCGACACCACCGCCATTCACAGCATTAATGGCAGGAAAACAAAATATGTCTTTAGAAGGATGCCAATAAGGTCTTAGTGTACTCGAAGACTCACTAAGTATAAGTTTTTCATCAGTATTTAATTTAGAGTTTTTGAACAAGGTAGGTAAATTTGTTTTATATTATATATTTTCTTAAATTTTCACGATTCATACTTTAAATAAAACACTTTTTACCGGATATTATCGCGTATATTTTAGTTAATTTTAAAATTATTTCGACGTTTCGGCATCTTTGCAGTTGCCGTGGTCACGATAGACTAAGATGTCGTTGACAGAGTAGCCTGAGGTTGTGGGATCCGAGCCGTCAAATGCTACCCGAAGTTTAAAGATTTACTACATTCTTTGATAACTTCGTAGTGAGATAGAAAATATTGACCGAGTGGGAATTGATATTGATGAACGTTTAAGATGTCCAAGGCTTGAATATTCACGAATAAACTCTAAATATTGTGATTACAACTCTGGATTCTTGCGAAACCGTTTTTCTAAATTAAGCAAACTTTTTTTACCTAGCGCATTTTCACATTCGAAGTCGTTAGAACTTAAAATTCTTTTAGAAAATATGATGGAGTGGGAATTGATATTGATGAATGTTTAAGATCTCCAAAGCTTGAATATTCACGAATAAACTCTAAATATTGTGATTACAACTCTGGATTCTTGCGAAACCGTTTTTCTAAATTAAGCAAACTTTTTTTACCTAGCGCATTTTCACATTCGAAGTCGTTAGAACTTAAAATTATTTTCTGAGGAATTTCTTCCAATTCCCAAAATTTAGTTATCATTCGGTCAATATTATGACTATTGAGTGAAACGTGGTTACATTGAGTGTTTTATTGTACACTTTTTGACATAAACGGACCGGCAATTATCCAGCCAAACTTTGTATTTTGCAATTTTGGATTATTGCGACCTAACGTTGTTCGTTGCTTAGAATACCCCAAAATAAATCTGCTCCAATTAAAACATCAATAGATGAAGGCTCATTAAATTTAGGGTCAGCCAAGATTATATTTATTGGAGCTTTTGGTAGCATGCCAGTGAGTTCATCTAACACATAGCATGATAAACTGACTTTGTAGGAAGCTTGTAAGGATTGTATTATAGTGTTACAGATTTCTTTTATTATATTTTTTATATTTGATTTTCTTTTATTTCCTATACCTACTACATTTATCCCATCTACTGTATTACAAGTCAAGTCTAGTCAAGTCTAATCCCTTTTGTAAGGTTTTAAAAATGAAAGATGATTGGCTGACGCTGTCTAAAAGCGCGCGAACCGTAATTGCCTTTTTGCTTAATGGATTTATAACTGTGATTAGTGCTGTAGATAAAAGTACTTGATTTGTCACCTGCTTTAAAAAGGCAACAATCGAATTATTTTGAACTTCTTTTACATTGCGGTCAACTGAGACTTTAGATGAGACAGGATCGTGAATGAGAGTGTTATGTTTGTGCTTGCACTGACGACAGGGAGCCATACGGCAATCACCAACGGGATGTACCTGGAGCAAAAGTTTTTACATAGTTTGTATTGTGATCTGGCTTGTATTGTGGCTAACTTTTCTTTAATAGATTTAAATTTGAAAGTTGGACAATCATAGATCCTGTGGTTTTCATTGCAAACTATGCATGGATAGCTAATATATTGATTTTGAGTTTGTGATGAAAAAGATTTAGTAGTTTTAAATCGGTCTGAATTATTATTACATTTATTTTGATTTAAACGACATTGGTAACTTGATTGCGAGAATCGTGGCGTAAACGGAGTTTTAATACTATAGCTATTACTATTCAGGAACTTATTTCGATTTAGAGACCCTAATACATCAGCGCGATCCGTTAAAAATTTATTGAATTGGTTTAAGCTTGAAACTTCATGTAGGGTATTACGGTATTCTTCCCACTTAACAAGAGTTCTTTGATCTAATTTAGAAGATAACATATATATGATTAATAAGTCCCAGTGTTCAGTAGGCTGACCAAGAGTACAAGGAGCCCGTAAGTTCTTTGTTACGTGATCAACAAAAAAAAGTAATGCTTTTTCGGACTCGCATGTTTGGGTCTGAATATTAAATAAAGAATCTAGGTGATGATTTATAAGAATCATTTTGTTATCTTACCGCTCACAAAGGAGATTCCAAGCTTCTTTGTAATATAAGGCAGAGAACTTCTAGATTAGAAATAATTCTAGCAGCATTACCTTCAAGATAAGAAATTAAATAATGAAATTTCAGTGCTTACTTTGGGGTCATACTATTGACTTCTACACGAATAGAAGGAGTAACCTACTGGAAAATAATATAGGATGTAAAAACCAAAAATTTTACAGACTACCTCGAATCAGCGTTTCGTAGCTCTACATTAGTTTGCATAAAAATAATGTACAAAAGCAATTGTACAGCACAAACTGTAAGATCCTCTTTTTAGTACTTAAATATTTAAAGAAACCATCTTATACTTTGTAAAACGTAATTTATATTTTTTTGCTTTTTGCAATTGTAGTTTTGTAATTTACATAATATTTTTTGCTTCTAACATTAACGTATTTATGCCAATGGTATTTATTAATTATTTGTAGAATGTTGTTGTATCTTTTACTAAACTATAATTTAAAAAAAATGTATCGAGTATCGAGCTTAAATTCTAAGGGTAAAAAAATCGTTTCCATTATTAAGCACTACCCTTTACGTTCATCGTCAATCTTCAAATCACCTTATAAGCAAAAGTAACTCTTATTCGTGGCACAATAAGTGTGCTTCTAGGAAAGTCTAATAAATAACTGGATCTTGGCTTACGTAAGACAAATTACCGGGGAGTTTTCTTGATATGTCAGTGGGATATCCTTTGAAATATTTCTACAGTAACTTAATTAGGTCTCGAATATCTTTACCGTGTTTTTGTTAACATAATTCAGCAACAAAAACATAAAGCACTGCAGGATTTAGATAAGTAAGATCTGTTATTAAAGTTACTCAACCTACTTGGCAGTACTAAAATAACCTACATCCAAATAGTTTTAGAATGTGGTAGTAAATAGTAAGTTAACTCGAAGAAAAGTTTACGTCACACTCAGTTTTTGTTTTCACTTCAAATCATATTACTAGTTTTTACCCGCGACTTAATTCGAAAATATTCCCAATTCCGTTAAAATTAAGGATTAACAGTTAGCCTACGTAAGGCTAACTTTCCGGCCGGCACATATATTCGGTTAATGTAGATCGGGTGTTCCATTTGGGCTTTTTCTCGAACATGCATCTATATACTTATTAGAATTTATTATATAGATTATAGAATAAATATTATGTATTCGATTTTGCCGCCCGGCTGCGTGGATGTGTGATTATGTCGGTACCGTCCCCAAGCGGTATTGGATTTATCAAAAGCTTAGCTCCTGACACTCGATTAATAGCTCAAAAATATGGAAAAATTGAATAATGAGCCGTTTTAAGATTAGATTTTGTGTAAAAAACATCGATCAATATTTTCCTAAAAGAAAGCTTAATAATACAGAACCAACAAGTGCTATACATAGGTTTACAGAAAAAATGTATGTCAAATAAACTATAAAAAAACTGCTATAAAATTTATTTTTTTATTTGTCTTGGGATGTTCGGAAACTCCCATTTTCGAAATTTCCGTCCGTGTACTCCCTTGTTCTGAAATACTCGCTCACTTCGCATCTTATATTTATTACACTTTCCGAACTTGCATATCCTGACTACAATGAAGCGCCAACAAACTTTCAGGATTAATAAAATTCTGAAGCTCACAAAATAAGGATCTATAACTAGTAAACTTGGCCTTCTCTGTAGGCAAAGTTTCCAAGTATTGTGTATTTTAGAAATTGCACTCCGCTTTATTGTTTTCATTTTTACGTACGTAGTGTACGACGTAGTGGGTCGTGTAATGAACATTAATGTTTGTTCTCGGGTCATGGCTGTCAATATTATATGTGTATGTTAGAGTATTCATAGTATTGGTTTAAAACTGAATAAAACAACTATTTTATTTGATGTGCACTCATGAAGTTTCAAATCAGACTGACTCTTTCTGCCAACAAGCAATTCGTTCCGATGAACTGCTCACTCACAGTGAAAGAAATGAACTCGATCACTACTGCGCGGTATTTTCGTTTCAAAGTTCCGCACATCAGTCCCGCGCAAGAAAATTTTACTCCATGTCAGAGTAAATTGGTGTAAATACATAATATAAGCGCAAGCATCTCTATTAAATCTGTAGTAGTGAAACACGAGTCCGGAGTCGTTCGAATTTCGTTCAAGTACAATATTTCCCCCAATTTTTATTTTTTTAACGTTTTTTGTGGTAACTATAAGTCGCCTGGCAGTATTTACTGTATAAAATCAATCTTTGATTTAAAAAACTACGCTACTACAATTTTTTAGATGCACAGGTGTCATACAAGTTGTGTGCAAAAACGGCCGTCACTGCTCAATATAATATTTGTCATTCGTTTCAATGATTCTAAAATCGGAGCTTGGCATAAATAGTGTATGTGTTTATTTAATAAAATCCACCCAAATTTTCCCATGTTCCCAACATCGATGTTACAATCATGTTATGATCCTCAAAATTTTTACTCCAGTGACAAATGACAGTTTTGGATTGATAAATCAATGTCATCTGATAATTTTTTTTACAAAAGGCAGTATTTTGTTCGTTTCATGGAATTCTACTGGTTTAATAAAGGTTTTCTTTGGTTGACATGGGTTTTTGATGACGATTTCTGATTAAAATGTCTAAGTAGAGAAATATAATGTTAGGAATACACCTATATAATACACCAATATTGTTTTGTTTTTAATGGAAATTGAAGATACACATTTAATAGACTTTATTTTCATGAGGTCCCAGTTTTCTTGAGCAGGCTTGGGCTGTGTAGGCTTTGCGGGTTTACCCGGCTACGCAGCGGCGGGAAGTTAGCTGAAGTTAGTGCCGGCGCCCGTTTAGGTGCTGACTTCTTTGAGACGGATCGGGGCGCGCGAGGGCAGCCCCTGTAGTTGCAGTGTGGCCAGACTAGCCACAAAGCACGCATTCTGGAGGGGAGGGAATTTCAGGAGTGCGATTGCACTACTTGGTGTCGTGAGGCATTTAACTGGCATTCTTTAGTAATAAGGACCAAATGCCTGCTCCCAGTCAAACCTAACGCAAACGCTAGCTACAGCAATACATCGCGGCTATGTCGTAAGCGTTATGGGTATTTTTACGTTGGGTTTGGCCAAAAGGCGGAGTTTGTGACTAGCCTTCTTCGACCTATATACAAAGATATAAGATTATATTTAATTTAATAGTTTTTACTTTTTTATTTTGTTTTTTTTATATTCAGAATCATACTTAAATTTATTTTGATTATTTTCCTTACATTAATGTAATCGCATTATTTTTTGATAGTTTATTTAGACAAAATGTAACCTAGTCTAAATTTAATTATGAACACATGATAATAGAATATTTTCTCAGAATAAGATATCATTATCTTTCAACCTGTTAATTTCCAAAAAATAAAAATAATTATCCATGAAATGTACCTGACTTTTTAAAAAGGTTTTCCATAGGCGGTGTTCTGAACATACATTTGTTCAGCAGACGCATTTTTACAGAATGACTAAAGTTATTTCGTGAATTTTGAAAAATATAATGCCTCTTAAAATTTAAATTCACAATTCCTGACTCACGCCCTCAGAATTTTGGTACCAATAAAGAAGCAGTGAGTTCTTGTAGAAGCTCCCTGCTCATTAACCCTTAACTCGACGGAGTTTTTTGTAGCAAAACAAACTGATTTTTTTAGTAAAGCCATATTTTTGGATATGAAATAAGTACAGGAAAAATGCAAAATAAAGTTAGTGCTGTACAGTTTTTGATAAAACACATGTCCGTCACAGCGGACATTGTCAAGTATGTAACGAATTACTTGCAAAACAACATGTCCGTTGGGGCGGACTCTACCAAATGACTAACAGAAATGATAAATAAAACAAATACACATCAAAAACAAAAAGAAATGTAATTGTAATCAAATATAACTATGAACATAATAATTATTTTGTATGAAATTTCATATGGCAATTACAAGGGTTCTTTCCTGTTACAAAACATAGTCTTACGTCACATTTTATGCAAAAGACAGTACTGTCAGTCTTTTTACTGCACTCCATCCAACGACCTTCTTCCTTCGTCGATAAAGTGCGCTTAGCTGACCTGTTAATTGTGATCAAAGCAGAAAATATCTCGTATCGGAAATCTTTCAATTTGAGCTTTGCATCAGATTTACTTTGGGAGTGGTGCTTCCTGTAAAAAATCCAGGCATTATTGATACAGATATCAATTAATTGAGCAAATATGCCTATGTACCGACGACGTATTTTAAATAGCATTTTATAAAGCGAGACCAGCATGTCGGCTAGGTCGACACCGCCCATATGCTTGTTATAGTCCTTTACTACGTTAGGACAATCCACTTCCACTTTCCGCTTAGCATCCTTGGAGTACCGTTTTATCTTCTGAACAAGTTCAGAGTCGGTATAGGAACTGATCAATGTGACACATTTATTGTCACTCCACCTTACCACGGCAAGCTTATTGTTATTGCAAACAACTTGTGAATAGCTACCTCGCTCCTTTTTTTTTCAGCATTTTTTTACTGGTAAGTACATTCTCTGCTCTTCTCAATCTGTTATTGCGTACAGTTCCTAGTGCAAAAAACCATAATTTTGGCGCAGTATATAAAATACTTCTGGCGACGTAAAAAAGTTGTCGAAGAAAACCATAGCGGGCCTCATTTTCATACTTGGGCATAAAGCTAATACTATTTAAGCACCAAAACCCAAGGTCTCTTCTTCTTCAGAAAATTTGTGAAACCTAAATGTGTCTTCCCCACCATATAAGCTGAAATCATGTATCATTCCTGATATACCACCACGCACATAGTTTTTAAAGCCCCACTTATTGGGCTTGTCCTTCATATATTGTCGCCTTTTGCCTGCTTTTGTGCCTTTGTATGCAATCATCATTTCATCAATGCTAAAACGTCTTTCGGTCTCTTGAGCAAGGCAATTATTTCGTATTTTCTCTATTATTGGTCGAATCTTATAATGCCTGTCCCCGTTGTCATAATTGTTGTCCGCAAAATTAATATAACGTCGTATTTTTTCACATCGTTTCAAGGTCATTAGATCAGCTATAAGTGGATATCTAAATTTCGTGCTCCAGTAATCTATATAAGAAGGCATACCAACAATACCCATCAAAATATGTATAGCTAAAAATTCGCAAAATTCTTCCTCAGTAAGCTGAATAGATTTGCCTGTACATTGGGTGGAATAAATATTTGTTTCACTGACAATATCTTCAATAATATCACGGGAAAAGAATCTGAAGAAATATTCAAGGGGTGATTCAATTTCTTGTATGTCATGATCTTCAAAGTCGTCCTCTAGGGTCTCCAAACTGTGATGAAATGGCACCTTCTTCCATTTGTATGTCAGACTGGACTTCTTTTTGGTTTCTTGGCCTTTTTGGCTACTAGAACAGGAACTTTAGATCTTGTCTTTCTTTTAACTGTAACTGATAGTGATGGAGGAGTTGCTAAAGACGGTAGAGATGAAATTGACGGGAGATTTCTGTAGACTGATTCTTGCGATGGACTAAGGATAACTTCTTGCAATATTGGACTAAAACCGGCAGGTAAGGGTTCGAAATCGCTTTCACGTTCAAATTCGTCACTGTCTAATAAATTAAGCCGTTCCAAAGAAGAAGCTATTGAAAGTGCAGGAAATGAAAAATATCAATCTGATGAAGGTGGAACATGCAGTTCTTCGTCAAAATCTGATTTATTACTAGCTTCAGATGGGGCACGATGTTTTGGTACTAGAGCTAATATCTTGTTAGTGCGTCCATGCAAATGCTTCTGTAAAAACGCAAAAGAAAAAAAGTAAGCATAGACACACCCACACCAAGCATTTATAGCAACCAACCACATGCAATATTATGCAAAAAAAAAACAATAAATGTAACAAAAAAGTGTTCATCGTAGCGTATTTTGCAATGTTCGTCACACCGGACAACTAGTTAAATATATACTTCACGTAGTAATCGACAGTGTCCGGTGTGGCGGACAAGAGATTTAGAGCGAGATAAAATAGTGAAAATGAGTGTAGAAGCTCGTTATTACCTTATTTTCCAGATGTGTATAATATCATAAATATAAATTAATACAGAAATCGTCTAAAAGTTAGTAAAAACCAATAAAAATGAAATAAAATACCATGAGCAAAACAGATGACTTCGGCGTCGACGCCATTTTCGACGAAAACTGACATTTTGAGTGTTGCCATTATTCAAATTATATTTTCTACTAAATCTTTTATAGGTTACCAATACACTAAAATCAAAATCTAACGTATTTTTCTCTAAACTAGTTCAGTAGATCTTTTAAAATTAGTTGTTCGTCACACTATCGAATTAATCGGGTGAAGTGCAGAATCGTCACAGCACAAGTCAGAGTGCTCTCTACGCCCACACTTTTAAACATACTATACCTATTTAGCGCGTCTAATGTATCTATCTCTGTGTATTGAGTGTTGTTTGTAACACAAATACTCTTTGTAATGAGTGATATAAGACTTAGACTCTTCTTCTTAGAGTTCTTCAAATTCGACACGATCTTTATAAAAAGTTCCTCTCTAATTTCTTTTAAAAATGAATAAAACTCCAAGATCTGAAAATTCTTTTCTTAAAAATTAAACAAAAAGCCCTTCATTGAAATTGGATTTACTTTAATTCCTTGTCCAACATTCAGAATAATTCAAGGAGGAACGGTAACCCAGCAGAAGTGGAAACGAAACGAGCAAAAACGCGGAAAACCGAGCTGTTTCATTTTTTAAAGATTACTTTGGTAATAATTCTTACATTTTCTTGATCTGCACTTAGTATTCAACTTAAGAGACTTTTTTTAATCCACCTTTATCGTATTCGATGCTAAATAGACATATAATATTTTATAATTAGGCTTTGAAAAAACATTTGAGCAAGTTAGTACAAATTTACAAAGTACAAAGATAAAATACAACGCCTAAATAACAAACAGTGTACCTACGAAAGATAATGTATACTAAAAATTGTTATACAATTTCAGTTTTAATAATGAAATAAAAAAAGAAACATGGTACCGATAATGTTCAGGGATAGAATAAAATGATTTGCAAAAAAATTAAGTTTCAATAATACAAAACCTGAACGAAATTAGACCACTGCATAAACATTAGTATCCTCATATAAACCTTTAAAGTATCCTCCTCGTAAAGTACCTCGAACTCGGTAAAAGAGAGTTACCGATAAAATCAATTTCATTTCCTGTGCGACGCGATAATTCCGGTTTTCGACAAGAATGCTTCTGTAGAAGATACTCGACATTTGGAATTCATTCCATTTTAGATAAACATATTATATTTATTTGTAGTTTGCACCGAATATTTTAACAATGAACCTTCAATATTATTAAAGTGTTGGTGTTTGACATATGTAGCTTGAAACATATATTCGGAATAATAAATGAATCTAATTAAATCTACTTAACTGCTTTTTATTTGTAATTAATTGTATGTGTAACTTACACGTGTGTCTTATGAAGAATGGGAAGGAGTCTTCTGAGCCCACTTCGGACGCTGCGAGGACGCTGACGCTCATATACGACATGGTCATCGCATATCATTGTTAAAATATGATGTAATTTTTATTTTTGTTTTTGTAAAATTTAAGGAGAGTTTAATGGGATTGGCATATTCAACTGGATAAAAATCCCTAAAACGATAAAGAATTTAAAAAAAGATTGCTTTTATGTTTATTACATTATGTAAGTATGTATATTTTGTCAGTGAAAAACATCTTCTGGAATAGAGAAGAACGTGACCTTTTCATTTTATGTTAATATTACTAGAATTTGTGTAAATGTTTCTATAACTGCATCGATATCGTAACTGATATTTATCTCTTTATGAATTCATTTTCTAATATACTCACTCACTCACGACATCCTTATGCCACTATCCTTATATCCTTATGCCACTGCAGGGACATCAACAAACTGCAGGTAGTTTCAAGGAATTTATAGTCCACCTCGGCTTGCCAACAGCGAGTTGGAAGACCCTACACATACCTTCGAAGTAATGTTCAAGGTTTGTGGGTTCCTCGCGATCTCTTCCTTTTGCGTCCGAGCAGTCGTCTCTATGTACTTAAGTTGTTAAAACTTATTGAAACATTTGGCACCTCAACCACTGCACGACCAACGCTCTCTAATGTACTAATTAAATATATAAGAATTAAGTAATTACAAAAATAAATTTCCAGTCGCTAATTAAGAGAACAACTTTACAGAGCGTACTATATAACTCTTTCATTTAACGAACCCATGTTTTTTATCATAACTGCTACCTAATAAACAAAAAACATTAAGTCGTCACCTTCAGAACGAACACACTTTGAGGCAGAACTGAAGTATTGTCGGAAATTGTTGTTAAAATGAGTAGTTATTCCACTTTTAACCTAAGTATATTTTACGCCTCTACAATTCTACGCATTACGCATTTATAATGTTACGTATTACGCAATTACGTATTTACAGTCCAAATCATTGTAGAATAGCTATTATATTTTCACAATCCACCATTTAAAATTTTCAGTTGTATAATTAAACCTTGGGATGAAAACCTGGACCTCTTAATGTTGCCATGACGAAGAAGTAATTAGGGTAAACCCCGTACATTTACACACTATTGTACTCTTCACAAAATTTTGTAACGCTCTCAATATAGTGTTTGAAACTAAATAAGTTAATTTTACAAGGTTGTGGAGAAAGTTGCGTCGCTACACTCAAGGATAAGCCTATCTCTTATAGTAAACCTTAATTACCCTAGTGTCTTTGTTACCACATCAAAAGAAAAATATATATTCTGTAAACAATAATCTGATTTGACATAGCTTACATACAATAATGAAAATACTGCACCACCAGAAAGTCCAATAACTTCTAGAACAATATGCTTTATCTAGAATCTAGATTATTATGTGACCTATTTAAACTGGCGTAGTGGATCGTTTATTATGAGCGTCTAATGGTTTTACACATTAAATGTAGATACTCTGATCGTAATATTGTGAAATGGCGTGTATTTATTTTTGTTTTTATTAGTTAGATAAATGGAACATGAACGAATCTAAAATCTGTATAGTGTAGTGTATATTCTTTGGCAGCGAAACACTGTTACCAAGCCTCCGTTTTTCGACGAGCTATCAGCGGGCTAAAATCATAGTCCTAAATCTTTCAAGCGTCGAGTGAATAGGTATCTCATGGATAGACGTGTAACACCTTCGTCCTTATCGTCACTTTCCACCAGGTGAGATAGAAGACAAACGTCTAATCCTTTTTCAATAAAAAAAAAATAAATAAAAGAACGTCATCATTAAAAACCTTTCAAATTTTCCTTGCAATCACAGGGCCTCGGGTTACAAAAGCCCTAGACAGGATTGATTGGAACATATTTAATGAGGGATATAAAGTTATTTTATTTGCGAATTTTTCCTCGCATAGTTTCGGTGGAAACACAGCCTAAGACCTGCAACCAGCACTGGAAGTGTTCGACAGTAAGTACTAATTTTCTGTAATTCAGCCTGTAATATAATTTCACTGACTTTACTATACTTTATGTCCAAATAATTTACAAATACAGTTACAGTAACCCCTATTGTGTTTTATTGTTTATATTAGGTCTTTACCTATGAAATTGCCGTTTTTCACGAAATAAATGAAGCGTAATTTTTTATATATTTTTTATTTCTATTAATCAAAATAATCACCCATGCAATCAATGCATCTTTGCCAACGCATTGGTAGCTTATTGATGTCTTTCTTGAAGAAATCAGCTGGACGGGAGGCAACAAATTCTTCAAAGGCATTTTGTACTGCCTCTCGGGTATTGAATTTTTTTCCCGCCAAGAAGTTATCCAAATTCTGGAAAAAGTAGAAGTCTGTAGGCGCAAGGTCTGGTGAGTACGGCGGATGACGGAGAACTTCCAACCCCAACTCTTGTAGCTTGGAGACCGTCTGCTATGCAGTATGAGGTCGCGCGTTGTCGTGCAGGAGCAGTGGAGCCGAACGATTGACCAAAGCTGGTTGGAGAAGTGCAAGCTTCTCCATCATTGTGTTCAGTTCTTCACAGTACACATCTGCAGTAATGCTTGTCCCGTTTGGCAAGAAGCTGTGATGAATTACACGCGCGTTAGACCACCAAACAGTGACCATCACTTTTCTAGGGGTAAGTTTTCGTTTAGGGCATTGTTTGGGTGCTGAACCAGGGTCCAACCAACTTGCTGAGCGCTTACGATTGTCAAACAGGATCCATTTCTCGTCACAAGTAACAATGCGGTTCAGAATTCCTTCATTTGTATGTCTGCTGAGCAGTGCAAGGCACGTCTCCACGCGTTCTTCGCGCTGGCGGTCATTGAGTTCGTGGGGTACCCATTTGTCAAGCTTTTTTACCTTGCCAATTTGACGCAAATGGACCAATATTGTTTTGATGCTAACGTCGAAAGCTGCTGCTAATTCAGCCGTGGATTGAGTTTCATCAGCTTCCACAATTGCCTTTAATTCGTCATTGTCGACCAAAGTTTTCGGACGACCACGGGGTTCATTTATCAGGTCAAAATTTCCAGAACGGAAGCGGGTAAACCAATAACGGGTGGTGCGTTCGTTTGTAGTGTTCGCTTCGTAAACGTCGTTGATGTTGCGTGCCGCTTGTGCCGCTTTGCTGCCACGACGGTACTCATACTCCATAATTACTCGAATTTTTAACTTATCCATGATGACGAAAAATGTTCGAATGCGTTGAAAACAAAACACTAACTATTAAACAAATGACGATTTGAGAAAAAGAATTCCATGTTTGTCAAATAAAATTAATTTGAAATTAGAATTATCCGTCAAAAAAAATAATATTTTCATTTGAAGTGGCCAGTACGGCAAAACGGCAGTTTCATAGGTAAAGACCTATTATAAGAATGAGTGTCGTAACCACCTCTTTGAACTGTAAGAAATTGTTGACGATTATTAGGGTGCGTTTCAACTGACACGGAGTTGGGCCGAATGGAGCTGAAAGAAGAGCGAGAAGTGGTTTCCACTGAAGTGGACCGGAGCTGCATTGAGCCGTGTTCCGATCAGTAAAATTCAATGTCTTAGAGAGACCATTCGTCATGTTGTCGGTAAAAAAAGAGAGCTTTTATATATTTTTGTTGTAGAAGATGAAGAATCGGAAGTAGATGAAGCAGCATTGATTGCCCGGGTTTAACCTGCACCGCGCCACAACGCGCCGCATTGCACCGTACTGCGCTGCAATGGTCCGCTACCCTCTGATTTGCTGCTCTACGATCGACACCAGCTCAGCTCGACGCGTGATGACGAAAATGATAGTCCAAAGTAGGCAGCAGCACTTTTACTTACCTAAGTACAGGTTCCTTTACAGGTCTGCCGGGGCCTAAAGGGGGACTTTTCGGTAACTCTATGAGGTAAGTAATAGTGCAGCGGCCGCCCGGACTATGTGTAACTGTTTAAATTCAAAGACATGAAGACATGCGTACAATTTTAAATAGTGTACACGACAGAATTAATATTTCGCGTTGTATCTAACTAAATAAGAATGTACCTACTTCTAACCATATTTTATTTCATTAAATATTGTCCATTCTATTTTTGTATTATGTGCCATCTACCGATAGTTTTGCAAATTAAATTAAATACCGTTAAGTAATCGAAAATATTTTATTTCAAAAAAGTTATTTTGCTGAAAAAAAAGTGAGACATGTAACGCTCGCTTGTTTGATTTAATTCGATTTCTCAAGGATTTTGTCCTGGCAACCTAAGTTTGTTGTTGTTATTTATCTCTCGTCGGTTACAAACAGCAATAAGGGCTTCTTGTGTTAAATAAATAATGGGCCTGGAAAAAGAAACTCAAATTACTCAGCCTTTGATAGTAAAGGGATATTAGTCCCCCCTATCATTTATTTTCAAAAGTGCATATGCATATCAAATATTCGTATCGAAAATAAACTACGCTACAGTCCATATTTCACCGTTGAAACATTTTCAAAAAACAAATATGGTGCACACTGCTGATACTTTTGATGAATAGTTCTACAAATATGTCAACATTGGAGTTTATCAATATATTATCAATACACTATTCGAACATTCCAATATGCAAGCTGTCATGAAATAAAATTCACCGTTTATAAAGCTCAGCTTCCACTGTGATATATTAGAGAGCTTTAAATCATTGTGGAAGCTTAATAAATGAGCTTCCTTATTACTCTATAATTTGAAGAAAAGGATGGGATAGTCTGTGATAGCTGTACGGTCGGCACGTAAACTTCATTTTGGATATTGAATTTAAAGTTTTACTATTAACACGTTAACACGCGTAGTCAGACCTACTAAAAACGTCAAGTTTAATCAATTCGGTACGATACGATGCGTTATTGACCGTTGGCTTCAGTTGAAATTTTCTTTGTTCCATTAATTGCACTGTCTGTTCCTTTAACCGGAACAATACATGCTAATGAAGAAATCGTGATTATTTTGGCGGTTAAAATATGGAAGGACTGTAATAAGGTTATGAGCTTGGTTGTTTCTTACGCTTTCAATCCCTACATACTAGATATTCCTTTGGACTATTCCAGGGGATTCACGAACGTATATAGTGTAACTTTAGGTCAGCGTTGGTTAACATGAGGTCGTTTTAAAGTAATTTAAAAGATCTTTGCTGTTACGGGAACTAAAAATGATATTCAATATGGTGTTAGAGAAAATTACTAGGCGAACAACATTTCTTAGGAAGTGTCATGATCCGACAAATCATGGTTTTAAGGACGTAGGTGGAAACTACAAGTATATCCATTTTCGGAGAAGCAATTACCAGAAAAGCCTTATGTTTATTAGGTATCTACATGCACGAACAAGAAATAAATCACTTTAATCTAGAAGTTTTGAGGAGAAAATTATTTTCTGAACCCAAATTATAAATATTAATAAGCCAAATTGGGTCAAGGGATTGTTCGAATTAACATAATTTTGTGACTTCCCCAAAACGCCCAGAAACGGATTGTATAATGTGCTTTATCTCAGGAATTATATGCCTTATATAACCGTGGGTAATACATCGTTTGTTTTGATGGCCAAATATTATAACATAGTTATAAATTATTTTTGTTTATACCTATGGACTGGAGAGATATCCCCTGAAATAAATAATTAATATGATTACATATATTTAAATTATTGTTGAAAAACTTACAAAATACTCGTGTAAAATATTCAATTCGTGTATATGTCTTAAAAGATGCAACGCAGGCCGTAGATTATATTGTGTTAATAATATTTCATTGTACAACGCTTAAGGATTAAAGGAGGGTTCGAAAAATACTAAAGATAAATTTGATAAATTACGCAAATTTTTTGTAAATACGAACTGTATGTCTCCAAAGCAAGCAGAGAACTTGTGTTATTATACAGCGAATTGGGGGGGGAACCCGGAATAAACATACATACAACCACGACCCGAGAACAGGCATCTGTGTTCAACACACAAATTAATGCTCCATCCTGCGTATGAGGCAGGGCCACTCGGCCCCAATGTCCTCATCCCCAAATCCTGGCGACGCAAATAATAATTTTTTACCAAAAAATACTGATAGGTACTTGAGAAATAAAAAAGCAGGTATAAACTCGTAATTCCACTTGTGTTAAAGACCAAAACGGTTGGGAAGCCAATAAATTCTTACAAAAATCGGAACATTCTGTTTAATCAGTGAAATCTTTCACACTTTACGTGCATCCAATATAATGCAGGTGTGTTTAAGTTGAAACCGCTGCTGCGTTAGGCTATAAATACTGGCAATCGGATTTGTACTGGCGGGTTTTGAGATAACGGAGATAAACATTTTAATATCACATTGAGGTGGAGTGATTAAACCCTTACATGATGTTGTCTTACATATGAAACAAAGAAATAAATCCAGAGTACACTTTGATATTAGTTTAAATATTTGAATAACGATAAAAGATACGTAACAAGCGAATATATCAAACATTTTATGTTACACGATACTGAATATAACATTTTATCTGTAAAAAAGGGGTACTTTGCTGCTTATTATCATCCATTGTAAAATATTGCTACAGTTCCATCGGTTCAGTAACTATGAAGGAACTGTGATTTAACTGGTTGTATGGGAATGTAAAATTCGGTTCGTTTAAATTACTTTTGTGATAAAATATTTAAAAAATTGTATGTGGCTACTTTTTCATCTACAAGGATTATGTGTGGTATAGTTTGATAAAAGCGTTATTTTAAACTGAGTATTGTACGGGTCTATTTCGCATTGCACATACATCTTGGCGATGTGTCAATCGAACGCAATGATATAAAACAATGATGAATAAGTTTCATTAAACATTTACCGAAAAATGTAGCATATTTTACAGAAACCAGTTTTACAAAGAATAAAACAAAGTACTTAACACAAACTCGATTCATCGTTATACGCCAACAGGAATTCACGGCTCATTTTTTCCGAAACCCGTATAAATAATGTTTTTAACAGCAAAGAATCAATCAAATTGAGCGGCGGCCATTTCGTGAATGTATATTAAGATAATGTTTTTTCGTTACGGGATTCCCGCCCAAAACATGATGAATGTCTTGGCGGGAAGCAAGAGCCATTTTGAGAGCTACTCCATTTGAATAGTACCTACAAAATAACGAGTTTTATAAAATGGAATATGAGAACTATGGTACGCAGTTTGTGAAGATAAAAGGTATTTTTTGGTACTATATGTTGGTTTATGGTTTTGTAAAAAATACAACTGTTTCATATGTTAAAAAAGTCCTTAATAGTTTAGTTTGTGAAGATGGAAGCAGAAGTGATAAAACAAATAATTTATAAAAATATCATTCAAACTCTGAGACTGTCACAAACCAACTAGTGATGCTACGCATCAGACGAACGTCTTCCTAATTACAACACTAGGAACCCACGTTTTCATTTTGACAACTTTTTTTTAAATTAGATTGTACTTCGTTTCTTAATTTTAAAATGCCTGCATGGATTTTGGCGTAATGCCATTGTGGGAGCGCGAAAGCCCCTCTTCTATTCTACAATATATTTTAACAATCTAAAAGATAAAGAAGGTAAAATAAATAAAAGACTTGCATATATTCAGGATTTTTTTTATTTCTAAACTTTGTTTCATATTTTTATATGCTTTGTTTGTATTGCATGGGAAACAAATTTTTATTTTCTAGACGCGATACATTAGTACCTTTTAATATTCTGTTCATTATGTTACACCAATTAAACAATGTTATTCTTATTGAGTAACCCAGTAAACACTTTTTCTCAAAATGTTTGTGGCTTACAAACAATTTACGAAGTTCTACCTTGTATGATAACACTATTAGCACAAAGACACGGTAACGAATGTTAAGTCCGATCTCAGTTCTTGGAAAATGACGTCCTTTCGCCTACTTTCTATAAACTACACAGCTCTTGTTGTACATTGCGAAGCACCACAAACGCAAATTAATTACTATATTTGGGAATTGAGAGGTTATGTTAGGGAAATTGATCAATGCAAACTCTTCACTCGTCAAACATTGAAACCGTAATGGCAGATCGAGCTGTTTGAATGAATGCATTTTATGGCAATTAGCTGTAGTTACTACACAATAACTATTTCAGCCAATTTCAAGTATTAATATAATAAAAGAAGTTTTAACATAATTAAAACATTGAAAAATAACCGAAAACCGTACATCATTGATTGGACATTGTGTTATCATTCAATATTCACATTGAAGTGACATATGACAATTGTTCGCTCGAAAAGTAGCAACGGAGCTGTCAGCATCAAAAAGTTCTAACCATAGAACATTATTCCATTTATTTGTGTGATGAACACAGATATTTGTTCTCGGGTCATGGTTGTTTGTATTTATATATGTATGTTTATTCTGGGTTCCCCCCCAGTTCGCTGTATGGTCATCCATAACACAAGCTCTGCTTACTTTGGGGTCATACAGTTGGTGTGTTTGTCTAGGGATTTATAATTTATTATTATTATTTATTATAGACATAATTGCTAGTTTCTTTTTGTATGAAGACTACCTGCTATTGAGAATGTAATAAAAATACAGTTGTCAAAGGTTTTAATATACTGACTTTCCAAACGTACTAGCTTCAAAGTTAAATAAGTAGATTTTATATTGTGGTTTATACACATGCATAATGTTTTTTTTTTACTTATTTCTTACGATTCGGACATTCTCGCGATAAAATCGATCTTTCCGCAGTGGAAAACCACACAATATTATGTTGATGCAGTATCAGAAGATGAGGGTTCGGTTTACAACAGGGGCAAGATTTGAACACAGCTGTATTCTTGTTAGTCGCAGCTACGGAGGTAGCTACGCAATTAGCTACAGCTGCTACGAGATTGTAAAGATTACTTTTGAAAGGGAAGACTTCTAAGAAAATCAATCATTCTTCTTTACCTGAAAAAATCCGGTCGTTCAAAGACAGGGGTGCCAGTGTCACCTGGAATGTAGGGTTGATTATATGAGGGTTGGGTCGTTGTTATTGGAATACGAAGTGGACGGAATGGAGGAAGGATGAAGATTAATTTGGGACGGCGATGTGAAGTACGAGGCATTGCTTGAAACCTTATATGCAGTCAGTACATTTGCGTCATCTGAAAGAGATTCAATGGTGTGTAGTGTGTATACTCGTTAGGCGATAAGCGTAGGATATGTTCTGGGTTTGAGATGATTACTAACGTGCAAATTTTTCATTTTCTGATATAGGTTGTATAAGTTTATTAAAAACAGATTCCATGGTGGAATAAACAATGTTTTTTACATTATACTTTCTTCGATAACTTTTTAATTTAAAAATCTTCATAAATATTGCCAAAATATTGAAGTTGTGTAGGTTTTAAAGATATCCAATCATTAATGGATGTTATCCTAGCCCTAAACCAATCAAGAGTAAAACCTGATATAATATCATAATGTTTTTAAGCTTGAGAAAATTCTTCGATTTTCTGTGGAAAAATCATCGTGACAGTCTTTTCCCTGAAAGACGAATCTTTTGAAATCGTTATTATTTCTGTTATCACACGTTCTACTTATTTTATCATATAATGCATCGAAAAAAGAGTGAGATGGGGAGTGTTATAAATTGTGGTAACGTGAATCTAAACGTAATAAATCATTCCAGCGAGTATTTATGGAATCTAACTGTTCCGACGATAATCCTATGTGTGGGTTAAATAAGGAAGGATTTTAGATTTACTAACAGAGTCAGAGTTAATGCTCGCTATGATAAATTTTAAATTATTTGACACAATTAATGTCTTCGGATACATTATCTAGACCAGATTCCATTTATACTTTAAAGATAGCTTGAAGTAGTAGAGTACGAAGTTTTCGTGTTGATTGTGTTGGAAGAAAATCGATTCCCAATTTTAAGTTCGTTTAAAATTTCTGGTTTATTAGGTTCTGAGTAATTCATTGCAAAAATTGCGTAAATCGTAAAAAAATTTCAGTGGTAATAATAGTCATTTTTCATATACGTTATGTATGAACCTCACCTATTTTCCACTATTTTACTTAAATCAAAGGCTAAACTTCAAACTGTAACCTGTCCAGATTAGGTACACTTCACATGTGTAAGAATTTATATTTAATTTTCTTGCCACGATGCAAACTACAAAATAAATCATTTCTTTGTAACCAGCGATTTTAATATTTCTTTATACTCTAGCAATTAAGTACAACTTAATTTTGCATATTGTTCTAGTAATATTATTAACCTTAAAATTATTTTAGAAACTACATAATCGTTTACAGAGGAAATGAATATATACGAATACGCACGATAAAACAAGATTTACCAAAATTGCGCATCGGTTTAGACCTGCCAACAAATGCTGTCGTTGGAAGCAGGAGTTCAGCTAATGAGTTGCCTGTATCTCACAACTCTCTCTTGCGTTGCCTCTATGCGGCGTAATTTTAGAAGGAGATTTCAATACGTATTGCCTATGCTGCGTTATAGTATTTACGCTTCATCTCTTTTTAGGTATTATTATATAGATTTATAATAGTAATTAACCAGTACTCTTGATCTAGATGACTCTGACACAGCAGTCTTAGAACGGATGGATTTTTTCAGGTAAGGAAATAAGAAAAACGATTGATTCAGACTTTTAACAATGACCAGGCTTATTAAATTTGAAATTAAAATTTAAGTAAATATATTCTCTACATTGACAGTTACTTGTTCTGATTGGTGTCAAATAAAGCATGACTCTACCACTAGTTCGGAAAAACCTTCGTGAAGAAGAACTGGCAAGAAACTCCACGTTTAAAATTTTAAAATTTAAAATTTTAAAATAAATTCACGAAGTCTCTTTATGTCTATACAACTCTCCCTTCATCGAAACGACAAACACCCTTAATTGGAGATAACACATAATATAGAGACACAAACATTTCAAATCTATCAACAAATTATAACACCAATGCTTTTTAAACATACGAGTAGTACGTAGTGTAGTCACAAGGCTGCTCTATTTCATATCGGACTGTGTTTACGCATAACTCAAGCATCCTGTATATTTCAGGTACAAAATAAACAGAAAAAGCTACACGAATTTGAATCTTCGCTCTCCAGAAATAACAGTGAATATTGGTTGAAACGTCAGTAATGCTCATATGGGTATTATGATAAAATGTGGTGTTACCGTCGCGCTGAGAGATGGCTGCGATTTTTGCGGATTTTCGAGAAATAATGTTTTTTACAGGAGAATAATATTTCATGAAACAAAATTCTCTTCGTATTATTATGGTTAATATTTATTATTGAAATGAATTTTCGGAAAACATAACGGAACACAAAGTCTGGAATAATCTACCCCACCACTTCGAAATGTCATCTCTTGATATTCTTCATTCATGTCAACCTGGGTAACTTTGACCCAATCTAAGAATATCTGATTGCAGTGTTTATCGATTTGTTTGAATAAACCTTCAAATTTTGTTTTTTCGGTGGGTTTACCACAACTGTAATCTAGCTAAGCTAAGGTACAATGCAAAAATCCCTCACAATGGACGAAACTTTCGTGGGCCAATGTTATGCTAAGTTTAGGGTAACATTGCCCACCATGAAACTCCTAATATATTTTTTATATAATTTTATGTTTTTGTAGGATTTAGTTAATTTTGGCCTATCTTATTTATTAAAGCAGGAAATTGCCATTATCTAGATGTAAAATTTCCCGAATTATAAAAATAAGGTAAGGGTTACCAGGTAATATCAATAAAAATCCTTTCAACAATCAACTGTTTCTTAAGAAACAAACTTTAATAAACTTTTTATTGCAAATCAGTCTTTATTTATTATTATTATTATTATTATAAGGAAATTATGGTGAATTATTTAAAAAATGCTCAAGTGTTGGAGTTAAATGATCCGTAAATATGAATTCATTGCAAAGTGATGTCGTGCGATAGTCAGTAAGTTCAATATTATGTGAAGGACCGGCTGTAGGTGACGAAGGATAACTGACAGTACGGTCTTCCATATACGACGGTGGCTGCAATTTTGAAGGACCAGGAGTAGGCGAAGAAACTTCTGTATCAGCAGCTAGAGAATTTTCAACAGATGAAATCACCATATTCCTTTTAAATTTTTTTTTATATCCAACGGGACGTCCTTTTTTTTGGTCACCTGTGTATTCTCGTCATTTGATTTACGTTGTACTTTATTTTGCTTATTCCTCTCGTTTTCTTGTCTTTCGATGTAATACTTTTCTACTTCTTCAACGGATACACTTCTGCCAGCAACTACAGGTATTTGAAAATTTCTTGTTATCTTTGTTTGTAAGTCATTGCCCCGCAGCAGTTACGATAAATTCATCTTAAAAGTCTCTACGATTGATTCTCGAACATCTTCTATTGGTTTCGAGTAGTTTTTTTTAATTTTTAAGGAACTACTTTGGGATCAAAACGATGGATACCACATGCTTTAAAGCCAGCAACCACGTTGGCGCAGCTGTGTGTTTACCAGCTTCTATAGTTTTTGACAAAAAAGCTGCAAATACTCCTTTTGGCAGAACGTAGATACTTTTGCCTCGTTTTGTGTTTCTCCAATCTTTTAAAATCTTTCGCCCATTCGTTTTTAGCGGGCTAAAATACGATACGTCCAGCGGCTGCAAGAGGTAAGTAGAGTTAGGAACAAGCCAAATTAATTTTATATTATTTTCTGTACAAAGCTGAAGACATTTTGTTGTAATGAGAGAGATTATTCCTCCGATTATTACTTTTCTTCCTTCTTTTTTTTTAGGATGGGGAGAAGTTGATGTTCGAACCAGTCGTCGAAAGTTGTGGCGTCTATCCAACCAGATGACGTGACTGCCATCCGGGTACCTGGTGGAGCAGCTAGTATCCAGTCAGAGAACTTTGATTTAACTTTATAAATCACATACAACGGCACAAATTCACCTACAGCGTTGGCACAAAACATCACTGTAGAGCAGGTTTTTGTGGTATTCCGTATTATTTCAGGGTTTCTGCATTCACGCTTGAACAGTTTTTCTGTTCTTTTTTGGAAGGAGTTTTTCCTCTTTTGGGGTTGTCATGGAACCCTGTTTCATCAAAATTTAAATTATTTCCAGGAGGGACACCATCAAGTTCAGTTCTGAGATTGTCGAAATACTGCATAATAATTAATTTGCTAACTTGAGCACGCTTTCGGCTTATGGCATGAGCAATCTTATGTTTAATATTTTTATTGGGCTCAAGGAATAATTTGCCCCACTTCCATCCAGGTAAATTTTCTTAAATGTTTTTACCTTTCTATTACTGTCATCAAGGTACTTCATAACGATCACTCGAACATCCTGCATACCTATCGGTATGCCATGATCGGCCAAGGCAACAATATGAGAAGATATGACTTTCTCCTCTTCTGGTGGAGGACAAGGGACAGGTGGTTTTCCAACAGGCTTACAATGTAGATTTTTTAATTTGTATTTTAAAGTACTTCTTGGAATTTTATAAGTTCACAAGCGACTCTTTCCCGCCTTGTCCCACCGTGTGCCTTGCAATTTTTTATATAATTTATAGGTTTTTCAAGCACATCCTCAGTATATCTAGATTTCTTACCATATTTTCGGGTACCAGGGACTAGACGTGATCTTTTTCTCGGCATTTTTAATAACTGAAACACAAAAAAGGCAACACAGGAAGAAACTGGATAGCTTAGGGTAACTTTGGCCCGGGTCAAAGTTATCCATATTGTACAAATATTTTTTGCAGGCAAATTGAAACTAAGATAAATTGGATAGTAAATGTTAAACTTGTTTTCTTTTTTGAAAAAATATATCTTATAAATTCAATAATTGTAATAAACATCAACTTACCCTGTCTACAAATCTTTTTAATATGGAAATGCTCAACTTTAGAGCAACGTTTTACTTTCCGCTTTTTTACCACTTTAAAACTTACCGTTGAAACAGAAAACTTTGTTGACAGCTAACAGTTTTTACCCCGCTTTTTCGTTCAAAAAGATGATTTGTATCAAAAAAGTTTAAACATGACAGAAATGAGCGAAACGTTTAGAAATTAAAAATAAATAAATGAAAAGTGAATGAGTGGGCCAATGTTTTATTGAAAGCTTAAGTTACCCAGATTTACTGTATGTTTTATTACTCGAGTTTAAGTGTTGTTTTATCAACCAGAATTGATTTTTATCAAAAATTATTCAACAGGTAGGTAAAAGTAAATTAGATACTTTCGAGACGTTTTTGCATTTGTAGTAGTATTTGTATATTAACAGGAATTCTAAACTTAAAATATAAATTTTCTTGTACAGTCAGAAAAAGAGGTTTTATTACATTATTATTATTATTATTTTGTGTTTTATGGCAATCAGCTGTTGTTACTACAAAATAGCTATTTCTGCCAATTTCAAGTATTAGTTGGTATAATAAAAGTATTAATAAAATTAAAACATTGCCTCAAAACATTGTGTCCAAAAATCTATACAAAACTAAATGAATATTGAAAAATCGATTTTATTTGTGGTTTATTCTTATGGTTTATAATATTTATTGTTCAGTGTAAAGTTGTAAATTGAAAACGGTTCCAATGTTGAAATATGGTCGAGGTAAGCCCTTGAATTTCCAAACTATAGACATTTTTTTTATAATTTGTACAAATATTTCGAAAATGAATGCAATAGCAATCCGAGCAGTATTGTGACTTCCACTCAATTAGTTGCTATACCAACCGATGCTATATAACCTTTCCGTCAGAAAGGTGTTGTCAGAAAGCAAATGTCATTCTTCGGAACAGGGACCAACCTTTAAATGACCGAAAAAGAAACCAAATCGGAAGCCTACCATTATAACAGATGAGTTTTATCAACAAGTAATCCGGAGAACGATTCACAACTTTCACATCCTCATTCATGCAATATACTACACGCAAATTTAAAGAAGAAATAAATTATAAAGGTTTTGTCAGCAGTGCTGACTCAGCACGTTACGGAAACACGTCATCCCATTAGGTTTTAAATGGAAACCAACGAAAGATAACCGCATGCTGCTAATAGAAAAGCACGAAATTCAATACTTGCGAATTAACTATCTCATAAAAATTGCACAATATCGTGGACAAAATCGACCAATTGTTTTTACCGACGAAACTTATATACAAACATCACATATCGTCTCAAAGTCTTGGTGAGATGGAAGCATATTATGGTTTAAAGCAACATGTATCAAAGGGCAACCGCTTGATCATCGTCCATGCCGGCGGAATGGATGGTTTTGTACTGAATGCTTTACTAATGACGTGGATCCAAAGGCATTTAGTAACCAACCGTTAATCGAATAGTGTTGTGGTTGTTGATAATGCACTCTATCATAATTCAATTCAAAATCATGCACCTAATTCTAATTCTTAAAAACAACAAATGATTGAACTTTCTTCGAACATGCTCCAGCCTCAGTTATATGAACTGCTTCTAAAAAATAAGGCGAGATTTGTAGAGTATAAGATAGATGAAACATTACGACAGCGCGGTCATATTGTGCTCCGTTTACCACCATAGCACCCTCAGTTTAATCCTATTGAAAATATATGGGGGATAGTGAAAATTTACGTCGCAAAAAAATGTCACAATAGTAGTAATAGTAATAATAGCATAGCTGTAGATGAAAGGAAAAATGTTTGTCCACATACTATTAAAAAGGAAAAGAAATTTCAAGGCACGGATGAGGCTTTAGATATAGGTAGCATAAAAACAAATTATAGTTAACACGAATTATTCACCGGATGAAAGTGAGGATGATGACGAGTGCGAAATGTCTGAAGTTGAAGAAAATTAGAATTAAATATAATGTTTGATATTAATATTCACTATTTTTATATAGTTTAATATTATTAGTTCCATATGAAGTACTTGGCTATAAAAATTATTAAAGTATTGGTTTGTTTATTTATGTGCTGACCGTACACAACCACAAATGCAAAAACGTCTCGAAAGTAATGTACCTGTAATTTATTTAGTAAGTTCATTGTAATTTACATGCATTGACATAAACACAAATGGACGGTGGGTCTAAACTGAAGTAAAAGTGTCCCGAGTTCACTCACCCACACAGGATCATGAACAAATTAAAATTTCTCTTTTTCAATTAAACATCTCAGCGGGTGACCCCTTAAGGGCCCCGCTAGCGCGGCCTCTTTCTCCAATTGGCCGTCGCTCAGATGAAGGCTGAGTGGCAAAAATGCACGAGCCGACAGGGGGTTTTTTAGTGGGTATGGTTCTGGTAGGCGTCGGGACGAGTCCCACATAACTTCGATCGCGCGCGCGGAGTATGCGTCAGAGCATTTTTTATGTCCTCCTGCCCTTCCCGTGGAGGGGAACCAAAAAAAAAAAAAAAAAAAAAAAAGAGTGACAACTCGACCTGGTGATGAAATTCATCCACTGACATGTAAGTGTGTCCTACTTCCAAATATTTCAGAGTGATAATTTCCAAATTTACATCGCTCGAGTTTATCAAATACAGTTAATAGGAAAAAAGACTCCAGTTCTTGTTTTGGGCGGCACAGTTGTCAAGCCACAGTGTTATGTGCTTGAAATCACGATAATGCAAAAAAAGGCTCGGCAACAGCTTATGATGTCGTCTTTTTTGCTGCCTGCAATGGCTTTGTGCCATGTACAAGCAAATGTGTCCTTTGCGCCTCGAAATTTATTGCCTCCAAGAGGTACAAAACTTTCGTTAAATAATATCAGCTTGGGCAAAATATAGGGACCTTGAATTCATCTAGACGAGGGCAAATTATAACCTTTTCTAGGTCTACTGAGTATTATATAGCGTCACTGGTTTGGTCTTGCATACTCATTCATCGTATTTTTTTCGTGCTAAAATGTATCTTCTGTGATGTAATTCGTATTCCTTACATTCGGTGCAATTACGATGAGGGATCTCCATAACATCAGGGTTATGTAATATATATTTTTCGCAGATTTCGCACTCCTCGTTGCCTAGTTTTGCGAATGAGATATTTAGTTCTTTAACAACTCGTCGGTAGTGACCGTAAGATACACAATCTTCGGGAGCGGACTGCTTAGTTACACCCATTTTTTCACAAAAGTCTTTGTACATATCACGAATATTTAGTTCTGATGGCAAATATTTTCGATTGGGTGCATGTATTAAACAATTTGTATTATTATTTGGCACACCACGGTTGAATAAAATTGCGCACACAAACAACATTTTCAAATACAAATACTTTGTTACGACGAATCACACTGCGAAAACTTGCGCGAATTGTCGTACTCCTACAAACCTTCTCGAGCGCAACTGACATAGAAACTGGTCAGGCGCCGTACTAAATATACCCCGCCCACCTTTTTTAATAAGTACCATACTGTATTTTTTTGTCCAACTCCGCGCGCGCGATCGGAATTATGTGAGACTCGTCCCGACGCCTACCCAAAACCTCTACCCACTAAAAAAACCCCCTGTCGGCTCGTGCATTTTTGCCACTCAGCCTTCATCTGAGCGACGGCCCATTGGAGAAAGAGGCCGCGCTAGCAGGGCCCAGAAGGGGTCACCCACTGGGATTTACATAGCACTTCAGGTGCTCAAAATGAAAAGTAACTAATTAAAAACATTAAAGATTGAAAAATAAAATTGCATTAATTCGGATTTACGTTAGAATTAGAATTTACGCTAGAATTAGAATTTGTGGCCTGAAGGGCTTCGAGATCTAAAGTTAATTGCGTGGGTTCGCCAGTGTGCGAGTTTCTCGGTCTAGCGACTTTGAATTTCGAATCTAAGACAGGAGCAGTATTCAGAGGATTGGTATGGGATTCGGCGCGTTTGAAGAACGATTCTGAGAGTGTTTTTAGGTGCTGTTGCACTGTAGGTAGTTCGAGATCTCTGTGCAGGTCCGCGTTGCGCACGTACCAGGGTGCGTTTGTGGCCCTGCGGCAGAAGAGATTTTGAACTACCTGCAGTTTGTGCAGAACGGAGGGATTGGCGTGGGCAAAGATTGGTCTAACGCAGACCTTTTAAAGCGAACGTTTATTTCTGAAAGACATTTTACTTTTACTACCTAACATACTATTAAGACGGCCTTAGTAAAAACGTGCGAGTTTCGTTACTCTATTGACGTGAGGTTGGAAAGAAAGCGTCTGGTCTAAGGTGACGCCTAAATATTTGGTAGTGCGCTTCCAGGGGATGGGAGTACCTAGCATTTTAACGTAGAGATTGTTGGCGATTTGCGGCGTTTGCAGTCGAAGTAAACCGCAGAGCTCTTCTCTGGGTTTAACCATAGTAATTGCAACTCTTTTTTATATACAATTACTGATCTAAAATGTAGAGGACTAGGAGGATAAGGCTTTGTTTTTTTAGGAGCAGTACATTTATAGAGCTATCTATGAGTACGTGGAAAATAAAAAACTTTTAAAGAAAATACCATCAAAATTACTGATTCCACTGCGGTACTATAACATTTTTTTTAAAACACGTAAATAATCCTACTCACGCTCGCACTAAACGATGTCAAACCGTTACCAAAGGCGCTCTTTACAGATTTTGCTTAGCAAATCTAGACTCAGATTAAGTAAATTCGCTAATTAAAAATACTTACTTAGTAGCGCCCTTAGTGAATATTTGTTTGTGAGTGCGGCTATCAGCTTGTTAAATTAAAAATAATCCATCGATAAGTTATTTGTGGGTTCTTATGACTCAAAATAAACCGCAGAACATGTTATTTAACAGGTTAATATTTAAATAGAGAACAGGCCATCTTTGTTGGTTTTATTTGAAATCAATAAGTGATTTCTTCTCTCAGCAACCCGCCACCAATTTACTTAATCAAAATTGTAGATCAAAAGCGTGAAAGTTCCTTGAACTAGTTATAAATTTGCATACAAATGTAGCAATCGTGTGCTGTCTTATACTACTGCTAATCACATTTTTCGTCCAAGAGAATGGACGTTACATTAGGAAACTACAGTCTGAATAATTCAAATATTTATTTCTCAACATTAACAACATTGACAATTACTTGTTTTTATTAACATTAAATAAAACATGACTCTACCACCAGCTCGTAAAAACCTTCGCAAAGAAGAACTGGCAAGAAACATCACAGGTATTTTTTATGCACACGCTTACAAGTAGTTTTGATTGAACTCTTCAAAATTTAAAATTTTTTACCCTGGAATCATAACAAACCAGGGAAAGTAAACTAAAAAAAGATAAACTGCAATTTCAATATAATGAAATAACTATCTTTAGATTAACATTGCATCCGTAGTGACAAGCTTTTAAGAGAAAATCAGACGGTTGTTCATTAATCCATCGGAGATAGTGAGTTGGCCTTTGTGTTAGATACTTATGCATTCATAGGGTGTCTAAACGGATGACGTCTGTGAAACCAATTTTCTCTATAGTTGGTAAGGATTGCACGTGCCTTGCAGGATTGGAAATGTATTTCCGTGTTGTTTGCAGGAAATCGGTTTTTGGTTGGTAAGATTATTTAATATTAGGTCTTTACCTATGAAATTGCCGTTTTTCACGAAATAAATGAAGCGTAATTTTTTTATATATTTTTTATTTCTATTAATCAAAATAATCATCCATGCAATCAATACATCTTTGCCAACGCGTTGGTAGCTTATTGATGCCTTTCTTGAAGAAATCAGCTGGACGGGAGGCAACAAATTCTTCAAAGGCATTTTGTACTGCCTCTCGGGTATTGAATTTTTTTTCCCGCCAAGAAGTTATCCAAATTCTGGAAAAAGTAGAAGTCTGTAGGCGCAAGGTCTGGTGAGTACGGCGGATGACGGAGAACTTCCAACCCCAACTCTTGTAGCTTGGAGACCGTCTGCTGTGCAGTATGAGGTCGCGCGTTGTCGTGCAGGAGCAGTGGAGCCGAACGATTGACCAAAGCTGGTTGGAGACGTGCGAGCTTCTCCATCATTGTGTTCAGTTCTTCACAGTACACATCTGCAGTAATGCTTGTCCCGTTTGGCAAGAAGCTGTGATGAATTACACCCGCGTTAGACCACCAAACAGTGACCATCACTTTTCTAGGGGTAAGTTTTCGTTTAGGGCATTGTTTGGGTGCTGAACCAGGGTCCAACCAACTTGCTGAGCGCTTACGATTGTCAAACAGGATCCATTTCTCGTCACAAATAACAATGCGGTTCAGAATTCCTTCATTTGTATGCCTGCTGAGCAGTGCAAGGCACGTCTCCACGCGTACTTCGCGATGGCGGTCATTGAGTTCGTGGGGTACCCATTTGTCAAGCTTTTTTACCTTGCCAATTTGACGCAAATGGACCAATATTGTTTTGATGCTAACGTCGAAAGCTGCTGCTAATTCCGCCGTGGATTGAGTTTCATCAGCTTCCACAATTGCCTTTAATTCGTCATTGTCGACCAAAGTTTTCGGATGACCACGGGGTTCATTTTTCAGGTCAAAATTTCCAGAACGGAAGCGGGTAAACCAATAACGGGTGGTGCGTTCGTTTGTAGTGTTCGCTCCGTAAACGTCGTTGATGTTGCGTGCCGCTTGTGCCGCTTTGCTGCCACGACGGTACTCATACTCCATAATTACTCGAATTTTTAACTTATCCATGATGAAGAAAAATGTTCGAATACGTTGAAAACAAAACACTAACTATTAAACAAATGACGATTTTAGAAAAAGAATTCCATGTTTGTCAAATAAAATTAATTTGAAATTAGAATTATCAGTCAAAAAAAAAAATATTTTCATTTGAAATGGCCAGTACGGCAAAACGGCAGTTTCATAGGTAAAGACCTATTATAAAGCTTTATAGACCAGGGTTGATAATTTTTGAAACCAAAAAAAATAACAGTAGGATGAAACCCATTGGAAAAGGAGTAGAAGATAATAAAAATGATAGGAAAAATAAATTACGGGCGATCTGAGTTCGGGAAGTGGGAGAGGGTAAGTTTTTAAGGGTAAGAAATGGTTTATCTCGATTTTCGGCAAAACTACAAATCCTATGAAAAAACGTTTAATGGCAAAGCTGTAGGTGATAAAAAGATCTACAACTTTTATATTTTAAATTTTTTCACATAACCTCAAAATTTATGTGAAAAATTCAAATTATAACCAAATTTTTAGTTTTTTTTCGGTGAAATTTGGTGAAAACTTACCTTTTTATGTCCCAAATATACTGTACTTTATTTGATATGAAATATTTATTTTTTGACCTTATTTTGACTTAATATCAAAAAAGAACCCTAATTTTCTATCGAAAATTCTCGCGTCAAAATATCAGCTTTTTTCAAAAAGTCGGTGTTCTTTTTGTTCGTTGAAATCTCTACTTTCTGATGGTGTAAAAATATGCATTACAGTAAATGTTCCCAGAAAACGCAAAAAATCGAAAATAACTCGAATTCGAAGTTTTTTTTAAATCATTACGTACAATTTTGAGCTATTTATTAAAATATACACTTTAATTACTCAAAAAACGTAAGATTCCATGTTACATTAATAAACGAAAAAATTGCAAATCGAAATATACAACTATAACAAATAAATAAGTTAATATTTCACAAGACATCTACAAATTTTGAGAAAGTTATAAATTCTTCTTTAAATTATATTTGTAGATGCCTATTTATAGTTGTTTTAAGATAATTTATATACCTGAGTAACCTAAGGAAAATTTTAGCCCATTGAAAGGTATTTTAATAGAGAAGTGGGGAAGGAGCTAGGAGGGTCTGGGCCGTACTACGTACCTGTTATTTCGTAGCAGCTGTAGAAACCGTAAGCCAGTATTTAAGTTAGAGAGCAATGTACAACATCGTTTTTAAAAATACACGTGCAGGCTGAGCTACTTTAAGAGTTACTACTGGTATCCAATGGGTTTCATCCTACTATTATTTTTTTAACAGGTTTCGGCCCTGGTCATCATTTGAAGTGTCACGTTTTATTATTATGTAGTACAGAATATAATTTTATAAGGAATAATAAATAGTGTTAAACTTCAAACGAGCTTCCCATAGACTATTTATAAAATAGCAGTCACAGATCTAAGATTGTGAATATATTTTTATTTTTTTTTACTGTAGGAAAACAGCTATGTTATTATTACAATACGTTTTTAAAATAGCAGGTACTAAGGCCAACAAGGAGTTTTCCCGAATAAATTATATATTATTAAATTACTTGACTTTACTTAAATATTTGAGGACAAGGGCTCTTTTCGTGCTAGTAAGTTATTTCGTTAGTTTTATATTTGGCCCAAATGATAAGCTAGTGCAAAAGCCCTCTTTAAACTGGGTAAACGTCAAAGTTTCAACGGTTTGCCTAGTAAACTGAGAGCAGTAGGTTGCTTGAAACTCGCGGCCGGCTACGACTGTATATGCGGCGCGCGTGCATTGCTAGTCACCGTGAAACCTCACTCGTAAACGCTCGTTCATCGTAGGCTTACAAAAAGACAAAGATTTCGAATCTAAATTTTAATATGCATTTTAGTATTTCTTAACTTTATTTGGATTCAACTTTAAAAAGGTATATGCAAGCACGTAATTCCTTTAAAATTAAAATAAACATATTCTCGAAATAGGGGTTCGTAATTTTATTTTTTGCGAGTCCTATTTCGTGTTATTAGCGAATCGAGAATATTTCAGATACAATTTTGTTGCGCGTGAATGTAAATAGCAATAAAGATTATTTAAATTTATGTTTAAAAAAGAATAATGTGTTCCATTAAACGTCTTATGATCTAAATTCAGAATATGTTTTGCCAACTAGAATTCTTACAAAACGACTTCTAAAGTGACCGGAGTAAATAAATATTATATATAAGGAAAATTCTCATTGACTTCATAATCTAAAAATTATCTTCAAACTCGAGATTGTGGGGATTCTAATTCTAAGGGACTCTATTTTGTTGGTTTTCCCAAGTTCGTGACGTATATAAGTAGTCGACGTAATACATAATGCTGTAGAAATCTACACATAGTGTCTATAAAAGAGAGGAGTTATATTTTTGGGAACCAATTATTCTTTAACGTAATTTTTTTCTTTCAAACTTTAATAAAGTTTTTTGAAGATTATTTAAAAGTTTTCGTTTATTAACACATTGGTATCCTTTACAAATGACGAAACCTATTCACGTGCCTTCTTTTAAATAATACTCTATGTGCCCGAACACATGATTGTTGGTCAAAAATATTACAATTACAGTGCTACATTGAATATCGCAAGGTGCCGTGGACACAGTACCTATTCATAGAAATGCATTTACCTACCTTCAGTGCCATACGACAGGCAGAGTTGTCGGGTTATTGCTATTATCACCAAATTTACCAACCTTTTTATTTTTTGGCATTGGGCAAAAAGTTCAGTTTTTCTAATAAGAACTAATAATAAAATAGCACTTTATTCTGAATTAACTTACCATTATTCCACGGCTACATTTTATGCAAAGGATTGCACACCGTTAACGTGTTTGTTTCGATGGCTTGAAAATATAGTTTGATGCAAAAAAACCCTAGCCCGAGAGAGTGACACCCTCATGAGTTCACGCTACCACGAAGTTCCACCGTGTTCATAGCAATAAGAACCTCAGTGAATGAGACTCCAAACCACATGAGTAAATAAACTGAACAGAGACAAAGCTTCTTAAGAACGTCAAAAATTGTTACCTATTTTGGTAGGGTTGTCACAATGGGTTAAGACAAATTAAACAAAACATTTGTTAAATAGTTTAATCAGTATGATAGAATACTTTACAAATTACTTACTCTAATAATTTTCTTTTATAATTTTTGTTTTTTAATAATTTGTTGTTTCTTTTGATGGTGTGGTAAATTCTAAATTTAACATATAGGTTTTCCAATAATCTAACGGGAAGCACTCACATGGCATATACAATTTACAATCTTTAATGCGCTTAAGTATTTCATTGCCAATATAGACAATAATTATATTTGATCGAAATATTCGCGAAACTATGATTCGAACAATTCAACTTTATTTTTTCTAGTATTATTTATACACACAGTACAGTAAATAACCATTATAAATAATAAAATAGTTTTTACATTAAAATATTTAAAATTGCAACTTACAAAACAAACAACTTGCCTCGCAATGACCCTGAGATTGTCAAATGGCTGTGCCTTTTGACAATCTCTTTTGACAAGTCTCGTCGCGTACGTGACAAGCGGCCAGTGGTCACACACACATGCCCCTCGTGCTTGTAGTAGTGCAACGAAAATAGCTTCAGCTTTGTCTCTGTTCCGTTTATCTACTCATGTGTCCAAACTCAGCAAACTATCTGGCGTTGTCATCGTCATAAAACTTTTAGAATTGGGTTATGGGTGCCAAAGAAAACTTGTATTGTTAAATTTAATAGAAATTTAATTCATATTAAACAAGAAGTGATTACGCGTACGTACAAAATAGTATTAGGTCTTTACCTATGAAATTGCCGTTTTTCACGAAATAAATGAAGCGTAATTTTTTTATATATTTTTTATTTCTATTAATCGAAATAATCACCCATGCAATCAATGCATCTTTGCCAACGCATTGGTAGCTTATTGATGCCTTTCTTGAAGAAATCAGCTGGACGGGAGGCAACAAATTCTTCAAAGGCATTTTGTACTGCCTCTCGGGTATTGAATTTTTTTCCCGCCAAGAAGTTATCCAAATTCTGGAAAAAGTAGAAGTCTGTAGGCGCAAGGTCTGGTGAGTACGGCGGATGACGGAGAACTTCCAACCCCAACTCTTGTAGCTTGGAGACTGTCTGCTGTGCAGTATGAGGTCGCGCGTTGTCGTGCAGGAGCAGTGGAGCCGAACGATTGACCAAAGCTGGTTGGAGACGTGCGAGCTTCTCCATCATTGTGTTCAGCTCTTCACAGTAAACATCTGCAGTAATGCTTGTCCCGTTTGGCAAGAAGCTGTGATGAATTACACCCGCGTTAGACCACCAAACAGTGACCATCACTTTTCTAGGGGTAAGTTTTCGTTTAGGGCATTGTTTGGGTGCTGAACCAGGGTCCAACCAACTTGCTGAGCGCTTACAATTGTCAAACAGGATCCATTTCTCGTCACAAGTAACAATGCGGTTCAGAATTCCTTCATTTGTATGCCTGCTGAGCAGTGCAAGGCACGTCTCCACGCGTACTTCGCGCTGACGGTCATGGAGTTCGTGGGGACCAATATTGTTTTGATGCTAACGTCGAAAGCTGCTACTAATTCAGCCGTGGATTGAGTTTCATCAGCTTCCACAATTGCCTTTAATTCGTCATTGTCGACCAAAGTTTTCGGACGACCACGGGGTTCATTTTCAGGTCAAAATTTCCAGAACGGAAGCGGGTAAACCAATAACGGGTGGTGCGGTCGTTAGTAGTGTTCGTTCCGTAAACGTCGTTGATGTTGCGTGCCGCTTGTGCCGCTTTGCTGTCATGACGGTACTCATACTCCATAATTACTCGAATTTTTAACTCCATGATGACGAAAAATGTTCGAATGCGTTGAAAACAAAACACTATTAAACAAATGACGATTTCAGAAAAAGAATTCCATGTTTGTCAAATAAAATTAATTTGAAATTAGAATTATCAGTAAAAAAAAAAATATTTTCATTTGAAATGGCCAGTACGGCAAAACGGCAGTTTCATAGGTAAAGACCTATTATTAAGAAGGAGAAGCCGGCGGTAGTGTTCGGTGATTTATATAAACTTTTAGGAGGGGATTAATGCTTTTTCAATTGTGCCAACTTAACAGAAAGTGGTAATAGGAATTAGTCAAATACAATACTTATTTAAAATCAAGATTAATTTTTGCATTATTCTAACACGCCCCCTGAAAAATTAATTTTTATATATACTATAAGTCTTAGTATCACTTATCTAGAATATTTATACAATACGATAGCCCTGGCCAGTACGCGTATAAGTTCTTGATATTTGCTGGGAGTATACCTTGATATGGTCCAACATTTGTTGCATGGAATTAGGGAAACCCAGTAAAAACCTAATTAGACCATGTTACATTATGACTAATTAAACATTCACACAAAAAAATTACTTCTAAAGGGTTTCATTGCAACCCCATCTCAACTCTCATTGATTGGAATGTGGTAGCAGGTAGTTGTTTTAGTCAGGCAGTCTGCGAGTTTTTTACCTGTTGGCATATAAAGAACATAATTTTACATTTTTCTCAATTTGTTCCCTAGAAAAATTATATTTTATATGTATGTGCTTGGATCGCTTGTGATTGGTGGGATTATAAGCTCTGCTTATATATACATCCATTGGTATCCTCAAATATTGCAATAGGTTCTGTGATATTTATGTTTATACTTAATGCCAAGGACTTCAACCACAGAGCTTCCCGAACAGCTTCAAATAATGCCATATATTCTGCCTCTGTGGAAGAGGGTGCAAATGACATTTGCAAATGTCATTATTTGCAATTGACACTCCAGGTTATTGTAGATACATCCAATAATTTAAATAAATACCCAGTAGTACTTTTTCTGTCATAAGTATCACTACCACCTAAATAAGAGTCAACATATCCACATGAAATACTATTAACATCACATTGTTTGTATTATAACTTTAAATCAATGGTACCTTTTAAATATCTTAGTACTCGTTTCAGACATTGCCACAATTCTTTGTTATTTTTGTCAGTTAACCTACTTAATAGGTTTACGCTTGTACTTAAGTCTGGCCGAGTACATAACATCACATAATTAAACAACCTAGTAAATTTCTGCATGGAGCAGTGCACTTTTCATTTAAATAAAGAGCATCATAATTTAGTTTTGTTTCCAGAGGGGTACAAACTGGATTAAAATCACTCATTTTAAAATTGTTTAATACTGTTTTAATGTATGAGCTTTGATCTAATGTTATCTTATCACTGTATCTAGTAACTTTAATACCTAGAAATAATTTAATTTCCGTAGGATCGGTCATACTTTTTACATTCTACACCTTTAGGACCTTCCATGTAAATATCATCACTTAATGTACCGTTAAAAAAGGAAATTTAACGTCCATGTGGTGAATTAATAAATTATATTGATTGGCAAAAGCAATTAAAAATCTATAACTTGCAATTCTAGCAACAGGAGCGAAAGTTTCATTGTAATCCGTTAGATATTCTTGACTAAACCCACGACCTAATAAACGGACTTTGTATTTAAAAGGATTTCCAAACTCGTCACGTTTTATAGAAAATATCCACTTACAGTCTACAATGTTCTTATCATGAGGCCTTGGTACTAATTTCCACGTATTATTTATAATCAGGGAATTAATTTCGTCTCTTAGGGCCATTTGCCATTGAGATCTGTCATCTCGAGTTTTTATTTCATCAAAAGAAGTTGGAATGCCACATAAAATAGTTTGTACATACATTAAATAATCTTCATCGCCCTCATAATAAGAAATCGCAGGACGGTTTTTAAGCCTATCACTCCTACTTATAGAAGTAGTATTTTCTGTATTAGGAACTACAGAATTATCATCATCAACGCACTGCGTATCGTTCACAACATCACTTCTGCGAATTTTATTAGTGCACTCATCATGCCAATCGGATTTCGAAGTATCTGATTTCAATCTGTCAGTTAACCGAGACTTTATTGACACTGATTTTGACTCTAAGTCGTATGTATCAGTTTTGTCACAGGAATATTCAATACTACTCCTTTCAGCGCCTAACAAAGACCGGGAGAACTCCAAGTTCGTCTCGTCGACCACGTTTCGACAGTTACAAACCTTTCTCAGTTTGTCATTCCAAACTTTATATCCGTTTGGTTCATAACCCACTAATATTCCCTTCCATGACTTATTGTCAAGCTTGGTTTTAGCAGTTTTGCTGTGAACATACACAGTCGAACCAAAAACGTATAAATATTTCGATTCGGCTTTTTATTGTGCCATAACTCGAATGGTGTCTGCGACTGCGATTTAAAAGCTTTAGTGGGTACTATTTTAATTAAACAAACAGCTGCTAAGATAGCTTCACCCCAAAATAGTTTGTTTAACTTAGCTCCACTTAACATACATCTAACCTTTTCAGTTACAGTTCGCACCATTCGCTCGGAAACACCATTCTGCTGAGGGGTTCTAGGGACTGTTAAGTGAAATGTTATTCCCTTTTGAACACAAAAATTTCGCATTTCGGTTGATAAATATTTCCCACTATTGTCATAATATAAATTAACTATTTTCAAATTAAATTTTGCCTCACACTTCACGACATAATCCTTAAAAGCCGAAAACACGTCTGATTTATAAGTTAACAACAACGCAGTAGTGTACTGATCAAGAAATATCATAAAGTAATTTTTGTTATCAATAGAGGAAGGAGTGACAGGGCCTTATATGTCCAAATGTACAACATACAGCGGCCCAGTTACGTAACTTGTATCTTTAGAACAATTAAAAGGTTAAAAGGTAAAAGGTCGCGTCCATTTGGTATTGGTATTATCATTTGGTATAATTAATTCAAGTTGAGCAATGTCCTGCATTGACTTACTTAATTTTAAACCTAAAATTTTACTTTTACTAATATGACCCAAACGATTATGCCATAATTCATTACTACTTATTGTACTCTTGCACACTTGCAAAACAGGACGACACAGCTAAAAAAATCTAAAAGAAATTGTTTTTCGACTCGCCCTTTGCTACCGGTTTACCTGCCTTACATATTTGTATAAAGTACACCTTCTAGGATTCCTTCAATACCCAAATTGCTGGTTACCTTTATAGATCCTCGTTTTATGGCTGAAATATATTGACCAGATTTAGCTACGGATATTTTTAAAGGAGGATTTAATAAGGTAAAATGAATAAAAAAAGTCTTCCCTGTTGTTAATATGGTCAGAAGCTCCGGAATCAAATAGAAATGATATTTTATTATTACGACTGCTTTTTTCATAATCCCCGGTCATAAATGTAAAACCTGGAAAATTGTTAGAGGTAGACGGTTCCTCAGACATTTCCACAGCCTGGATAGTTCTGTTTCAGTTGTTTTGTTGAAGCGACTTCTTGTAATGAACACAATCGTCTTTTACATGACCTTTGCGCCCACAATGAAAACATTTTATGAACTTTGTTTGCTTCGAAGATTTGTATTTTTATTGTAATTATTTGATGTAGAATTCCTGTTTTCAAATTTTCTTATTCTGTTTTTATTTTCCACAAATAATACCTTAGAACTTGTATCATTACAATAATTCTTCAATTTCACCTCATGGTCGCGTAATCGAGATTTTACAAAAGCCAAAGTCAATGTATCTTCCGACAGAGTTTCGATCGCGGTGATAACGCTGTCGTATTTTGAGGGTAGTGTCAACAACAAATGAGCCACTTTATCCGTTTCTTCCCATTTTGCCCCGGCGGCCGACAACACGGTAATCAATTCGTCGAAGACAAAAAAAACTTAATGAGACTGACGTCATCTTGAAGTTTCAAAACCAACAGTTTTTTTCTTATAGCCAACTGGGTCGCAATGCTTTTTCGCTCGTAAAGGGAATCTATGTTCTTGAAAATATCACTGGCCGTTACTTTTTCTTTTGCAAATGTCAGCCTGTAGCTGTCTGCCAGATATTCGACAATTATGCTCTTGGCAATACGATTATTTTTTTCCCATTGTTCACTACGTACCGGCGGTTCTTCGCCAATTACTTTTATTAAGTTAATTTCACATAGTAACGCACGTATTCTAAACTTCCAAACACTATACTTTTCTCCAGTAAATGGTTGAATATTACGCCTCGCCTTGGTATCTTCCATTTTTTTAAATTATAGAATTAAATGGCGGTAGATTACACGAGCAATTATTTTTAAACTGATATTACTAATTAAACTGAAACTACTGGGCCCATAACCTTTTAGAATTGGGTTATTGGTGACAAAAGAAAACTTGTATTGTTAAATCAAATAGATATTTAATTTATCTTAAACAAGAAGTTATTACGCGTCTGAACGAAATAGTATTAAGGTGAAGCCGGTGGCAGTGTTCGGTGATTTATATAAACTTTTAGGAGGGGATTAATGCTTTGTCAATTGTGCCAACTTAACAGCAAATGGTAAGGAATTAGTCAAATACAATACTTATTCATAATAAAGATGAATTTTTGCATTATTCTAACAAAAACAACACGAACTAAGTGTAGCTCTTTCTCTCTTTCTCTTTCTGTCTTTTTTCTTACTTTATTTTTTTTCTATAAATGTTTCAACAGCGAAGCCTGTCTTAAACAAAAACCTACCTTCAGCTTATCTTGTGTACGTAGCCATACCTCGATTCATTTTATGTAATTTGTGCTTACTAAACTAACTACTAAACTTGTTACTTTGAAAGTAATAAAAGCTTTATTGATGACAAGAAAATCAACTGAATCCCACTTACAGCTTTTTCATTGCAAAATATATTTGTCCTGCTCTCAATGATTGCCTTAATCCGATAAATTTATGTTTTTCCTTAAATATAACTCATTATAAAAAAACTTTATCACGAAACAGGGACCACAAGCTCTCAAGTATAGAAGCGAAGCAAAATTTAATCACGAAATAACGTTCAAAAAGAGGTCCACGAATAAATGTATATACAAAACGAACTCTAACTAAAACTACCCAATTCGTACGTTACGATACTCGAAAACTACTATTATGAATCACACAAGAGTTTAAAGTAATATTGTGTATTAAAAAAATCCTAAAGCATAAAATATAAGAGAAATATTTATCTTGAATGACACATTGTAAAAGTTGGAAGTATCAATTTTGAGGAAGTGCTGTAAAAGTTTTGATTGTAGCTCAATATCGTAAAGTTGAAGAGTGCTAATAAAATTTTTGTTCTATAGGCTATTTGTAATTTCACGTACGCTATGCTAAAAGACCAATAATTCATAAAATACGTAATAGACATAAACTATAGTTATAGTAGTATTGTAGCATTAGCTCAATACCAGTCGATCTGGTAGAATTCATTAATAGGCTTAATCGCAAAATTTTTGCAAACATTCACAATTGGCGCATTTAGCAGGTTTATTTTGTACTTACGTAACCTTTTTTAACCTTTGGCTAATGGCTGCCAGAGACCGCTCTCTGCAGAATAAGTGATGTAAACTCCAATGTTTAGTGTATTTGTGTATAAACATCAGTAGTTGCTGACCGGATATACAGTAAAGTGCGGTGTAATCTTACTGCATGAATTAAGAACTTTTTCTCATGAATTAAACATGAGGGTACTTCTTACAGGTACTTGAAATCCTAACAATTAAAGAAATAATTGGCTATCTTCTAAAATTACATCTATGTTTACTTCCCAAACCTCTTTCCTGTGTCAAGAATGTAACCTTAAAGCCCCCGGAAAGATAGTGGAGGGTAAAACAATGTCCAACTATCCAAGCGAAGATAATCTAACGTTGTTCTCTCTCAACACCTGCGTCTTTTAAGGTTTTATATACCCTTGTCAACACTGTATTGGTTTATTTTCTGATCTGTATAATAAAGAAGTTATTTATTTAACTAGGCCATTATAAAGTAGGTTTTTATTTATCTGTATGAAATACTTATACATTCCAGAGATAAGATGTAAAAGTTTATGATTGTTACTTGTTTGAAATGTAGTGACGCTAGCATGTTCATCTTGTTTTTAACTCTTTCAGCTCGCTCCGTCTTTACTCTTTTTCAATGGAAGCAACTGTACCAAAATAACCATTGCAAGTAAAATTCAGTCCTTTTTCGGTGTACCTACTGCAATCGCAACGGAGGAAGAGAACAACATACATCGAGCCCATCGTAAATATATAATCAAATACACAAAAGGCTACATTAAAATGTACTTTGTTTATTTCTTATACTAAAATTTTACCATATTATAGCAAAGTACTTCAATGGAGTTAAGGCAGCTGTCATCAACCCCCCCCCCCCACAGAAGATTTCTGACACTATACTATACTATTATTTTTTTTTTATTAATAATTAGCAGGCGTTTGTCTTCCATCTCACCTGATGGAAAGTGACGATGAAGACGAGGATCATACACGCCTGTCTAAGAGGTGTATGATCATCAAAAAATTATACTTCATCATTTCATTCTCGGATATAATATTATTCACTACGTCTTACTCTTACTTACACTCTTATTACTTACTTACTCACTACTCTTACTCTTTTTATGCACAGGCAACATCGCACGTACATAGATACAAAGCTTTCTTTTTTTTTATCCGGTTCCTTTAGTGTCATTTTATTCGGCACGTGGAGTTAGCTCATTCTTTTTTCGTGCGCTGCAACTAACGGACGTTTACATCTAAAGAGAAAAAAAAAGAAAAGTGAAGAAATAAATTTGGAATGCCTAAACGAAATTCTACGGAGCAATTGGAATACTTCAACAATAAAGTAAGAAAATTGAAGAAGAAGCAATTTCATCGCTTATGCGTCCTGTCATCATCAGATTCAGAACAAAGTAAGTTTTGTTACACATTTATAAGACAAAATTTTTGTTAGGCCGGGAGGATGCCCACGATGGCATCACGATGGTAAAAGTAAGCCTGGAGGTTGCCCGAGATGGTAACACGAAGGCTATAACAGAATAAGCGAGGTTTTAAGAAATTTTATAACACACGTAAAACTATTCTAAGGTTACTGGTCTCTTGAATGATATATTTTGACCTCATTTTACATAAATTGTTGCAGGTCTCGAAACTGAAGAACTTTTACTGCCACCCTCAATAGCTACAGAGCCAGATCCCACAACTGTGGGAACCCAACAACATCTGGACATGGAGGTTCAAGAACCAAAGACCACATTTGTACCAGACCCGAATCAAATTGAGTCATCGACCGTTGAAAACCCCGCCCCCGCAGATATAGATCCAAGCATCTTGGCAGCTCTCGGAGATTTTACCGATGACATGCCTGAATTCGGGGACAAAATCCATGAGAGCTTAGCAAAAATATGGACACCATTACTGAAAAAAGGTATGTCTAAAGAATGTAAAGACCAAGTACTTAAAAATTATCTCGTACCAGAAAATTGCACCGTTTTACAAGCGCCATCTCTCAACCTAGAAATTCAGGCCGCTTTGGCAGAGTCCGGCAACTTTCGGGATAAAAAATTAAATAATTCGCAACAGCAGTTTGCATAACTGCTATAAAACTGCACGCAACAAAATTCATCAGTGATGGTTGCCGTATCCTCTGCGACTTACATTACCAAAACACAGAAACAAGAACTAAATTTATAATACCATGTCCCGATAAATCATTTTTACAATGCACAGAACAATCTGAAAGAGACAGCACTCTATTTGGCAAAAACTTTGGGGAAAAAATTATATCTGCTCAATCTATTGCAAAAAAGGGTCAACAGATTAGAAAAACTATAACTTCGCAAAGACCCTCAGTCCCTAAGACATCTACCAGAATCAGTTTTCAGGGAAACGGATCAGGACCTTCTCGTTATGCAACGAACGGGGGGGGGGCGAGGAGGTCTCAAGCGAGTGAATTATCGGACACCCCCAGCCAGCACACCAGCCCAGTCGAGGACGACGAACTACAAACACCGTGCCCCCACTCGCAGTTAGAACAGGTACACGCAGGCAAAATTAAATTTTATTATGATTTTTGGCTTAAAATTACAAATAATCAAACTATCCTAAGGTAGATTAAAGATAGCGTCGATATTCCGTTTTGTGCAAATGTTGTTCACAATAACATACCAGAACAAAGTTGTTTGGTTACCGAAAAATCTGAAATGTTACAAGCTATTAATAAGCTATTAGAGTTAGGTGCCGTTGAAATTTGTAAACCAAGAGATGATCAGTTTATTTCTAAAATATTCTTAGCACCAAAAAGTAATGGCGAAAACCGTTTAATTTTAAACCTTAAAGCTCTGAATCGATTTGTGTCAAAATTGCATTTTAAAATGGAGTATTATAGAACAGCTTCAAAATTAATCCCCTCAAACGGTTATTTAGCTACAATAGACCTTAAAGAAGCCTACCTTTTGGTACCTATTAGTTTAACTTCTAGAAAATACCTAAGATTCAATTTTTAGAATAATAACTTACAAAATGTTACCTACGAATTTAAGGCAATGCCCTGTGGCCTCTGCATCGCTCCGAGAGTTTACAAAACTAATGAAACCGGTAATGGCCTATCTTAGACAAAACGGGCTCAAATCGGTAATTTTTTTGGATGATATTTTATGCATAGGTAATAGTTACAAAGATTGTCTAAACAACGTCAATAACACTTTACGACTTTTATCTTGTTTAGGTTTCGTTGTAAATTACAAAAAGAGTTGCTTAGTACCTAAACAACAATGTAAATTCTTGGATTCATTGATGACTCAGGTAGCTTGAGTATTTCACTACCTGACGGTAAACGAAAATATATCTCGCAGTTACTTAATAAGTTTTCTAAACTACCTACATGTACAATACGAGAATTGTCACATTTAATTGGCGTATTAATAGCTGCATGTCCATCGTCAAAATACGGCTGGCTTTATACGAAGATATTAGAGAGAGTAAAGTTCATTTTTATGAAAAAAATTTACAGTTACGATGCAAAAGTACAGTTGAAAAACTATAGATATATTTTAGAAGACATAGATTGGTGGATACAAAAAATTTATAGTTGTAAAAACTTTACCATATTACAAGATTTTAAGTTCGAAATTTATTCTGACGCCTCAAGAACGGGCTGGGGCGCATTTTGTAATGACGAGTGCGCCCATGGCTCGTGGAAAGAGAACGAAAAAGTGTATCACATCAATTACTTAGAATTATTAGCCGTGTTTTTTTCTTTAAAATCTTTTGCTCGAGATTATTCAAACTGTGCCATATTATTAAGAGTAGACAATAAAACTGCTATAAGCTATATAAACAGGATGGGAGGAATACAATATCCTCATTTAAATCGACTTTCAAGAGAAATTTGGCAATGGTGCTAGAATCGAAACATTTGGTTGCTAGCTTTTTATATTAATACTAAGGAGAACGTAGAAGCTGATACTTTATCAAGAAAGAGTAATCCAGATATAGAATGGTGTTTGACAACAAATGCATTCAAAATAATAACAACAAAACTAGGAAAGCCAAATATTGATTTATTCACTTCACGTTCCAACGCAAAAACTAAAATTTACGCTTCTTGGCATCTTGATCCTGATGCTTCCTTTATAGATGCATTTACTATTACTTGGATAAATATGTTTTTCTATGCATTCCCCCCATTTTGTCTTATTCTTAAATGCCTACAAAAAATTGTGAATGACGAAGCGTGGTACATATAATGGTATACTTATATTTCCCTGGTGGCCTTCTCAACCCTGGTTCGCCCTTGTTAAAGGTTTGATAAAATCTGAAATTTTATTTTTCAAAACTCGTAAAGCTCCAACTTTCTGATTCCAGGATCGCCAATCAACTCTGCAGAACCATCTTACATTGGCTGCAGCGAAACTCTCCGGAAAGCGTTCTTGAGAAGACATATTCCACCAGAGTCGGTAAATTTGATGGTGGCTTCACTCTCTGACAATACCAAAAAACAATACGGCGTTACAATTTATGGAGTTCCTTTTGCCAAGCTAACATGGCTGATTTGTTCGAAGGTACTGTAGCAAGGGTCATCTCATTTTTAACCGATCAATTTAATAAAGGAGCTTCTTATGGTAGTCTAAACTCTCACAGATCTGCATTATCGTTGTTGCTGGGTAACAACATTGGTTCCGATGAATGCGTTAAAAAACTCCTTAAGGGTGCTTTTAAACTAACACCAAGTGAACCTAAATATAGTTGTACATGGGACCCGCAAGTAGTTTTGAATCGTATTTCAAATTGGTTTCCCAATGAAACAATTGACCTGGAACATTTAACAAAAAAAAAATGGTGATTCTTCTCGCTCTTTGCACAGCCCAGCGAGTTCAAACATTATCTCTTGTCAAAATAAATAACATATTTTTTTCAAATAATGAGGTAAAAAATTTTATAACTGATTTAATCAAAACTTCAGCACCAGGCCGTGAACAACCGGTACTTTTTCAGCGAAAATACATCTATTTGCCCAGCTACAGCACTTTCGGACTATTTAACTACTACCCATAATTTAAGAACCAACAACGACCCGAGCCTAATTCTAACTATTAAAAAGCCGCATAGACCAGCCACAACTCAAACCATAAGTCGTTGGATAAAATCGGTGTTGTCAGAGAGTGGTATTGACATTTCTGTTTTCACGGCTCATAGTACAAGACACGCTTCGACATCAGTGGCCAGCTCAGCTGGCGTTTGTATAGAAACCATACGTAAAACCGCCGGATGGGCCCCTAATTCAGAAAGTTTCGCTAAATTCTACAAACTAAATATCGTTAAGGAAAACGAGTTTGAAGACTCTGTGCTCAGTGTGCCTAAAAACTAAAAATTGTTAATTAATAGAGCCTGTATTGATTAAGTACTTCAGTGTGTTGTTGATTACTAAGTATTTCAATAAAAAACATGATTATTCTAACATGTTGGGTTTTATTCATATAAATAAACAATAGTCTTGCAAATGTACTTCTTAACATCTACGTAGTGAATAATATTATATCTGAGAATGAAATGATGAAGTATAATATAAAATCAAACGAACTTAACAAGTGAAGTTCGATTATTACTATACAAATCATTTCATTCGAAAGATATAATCACACCCTCCCTCCCTTCACCCAGATATTTTTGCAAGACTAGGACTCTGAAAAGAATGAGCTAACTCCACGGGCCGAATAAATGACACTAAAGGAACCGAATACAAAGACAAAAAAAAAAGCTTTTTATCTATGAACGTGCGATAATTCCAGTGTAGGAAAAGAGTACTACGTAGTGAATAATATTATATCTTTCGGATGAAATGATTTGTATAATAATAATCGAACTTCACTTGTTAAGTTCGTTTGATTTTATAATAAATCTCACTAGCACTGCACTGGCATTATAATATATCAATTTACCTAGAAAGCCAAATTAATTAATTTTTAAGACCAATAATATACAGGATACCATTGGGGAACATGACATTGTCTAGTGATATGAGCAATATTGAGGCAAAACGTGTGTAAAAACCCTGTCTATTTGTACTATACCTATAAATAGAATCACAGATGTACCTTATATAAATACAAGACATTGGAAACATTTCTATTATAAATTCGGTTGTTTACACAGACTATAATAATAATAACCTTTTATTTATTTTCTCCCACATAAAAAGAAAAAAAAAATACATTTTGCCATCAAAAACAGAAAATAAATTAATTTACGTGGGAGACTGGGGTCTGTACTAGGAGATCCTATGTGACAGATCACCAGCCTCCGCTTTGGATAGAATACAATTTTATTCAAAGACTAAAAGGCAATGCATTTCGAGTGTTTCAATACGACCAATATAATCACACATAAATATCAAAACACTCAGGTTTTCTTACAAAAATAGATTTAAAAAAAAGAGAAAATAGTAAAATTACCTACATAACATTAATACAACATAATTACAACGATAATAGAGTTACAGCAAAACGATGCTATAGGTTTGTGTTGATCAGTTTGGGTGGGTGTACAAATGTGAGTGAATGAGTGTGTGTAAGTGTGTGTGTGTGTATGTAAGTGTGTAAGTGTGTGTTTGCGTGCGTTTAGGTAATGAGACACAAGATAGTTTTTCATGCGAAAATAGGACACAACAAGAATCTAAAATAACTTACATTTACAATACCTTTTATTTGGAAATCCTGAATTTTTATGAATTTAAAACCTTCAATTTAAAAACCTTCATCTGAACTCTCATCAATTAATTTTAAAAGAAGAAAAAATTAACGTCCCTTTACTCAAAACCAAAATACAATAATCCATAATAAAAAATCGAATTCACAGCTCTTTTCCCTGAAAATTGATAAATTACGCTGTTGAAAGCAACGAATCAATCGAACAGATCCGCGGCCATTTTGCGAATGAGGTCAAAGCGATAATCTTTTTATTTCGGAATTTTCTACTGAAATTGATTATTGCGATGACTGTGCACAAAAATGAAGCTTTTTTAAACCTACGTTTGACTGACTATACCTAACAATACCGAGTAGTATCAAACAAAATAACAGATGGTTAATGATTTAACTGCAATAGGTTATTGCTCGAATGTTTTTAAATGAATGCTTTTTAAACGTTGCATAACCAAATTTTAGTCTTCTATGTTTTGAATAGGACTATTATTTCTACTGTAATCGTAAAAGCGTGGTTTCCGTTTGGATTGAACCTTCAATTTCTTAGTCAAATTGTACCACGCCACTCAGAAAAGCTTGCGAAAAAATTTTTTTGTGTATGGCTCCATAGATAAAAAAGCTGGCGGATTATAAACGGTATTCCGTTCCGAGAGAACTATTGATCGGTAAGAACAATTAATTGTCGAATCCCACTGTCTCATCGCACACCCATACCATGTTCGGGTATTACGACCGCGACGTTCTTGTGATACGGTACGATATAATTCATTACTGTACCTAGGTTTACCTACCTATTACGTTATTCCAACAACAATATTTCGAATTTCAGTTCCAATACAAAGTCCTATTACTATCAGAAAAACAAGCATTTATTTATCCATAAATTATTTGTAATGTTATATCCTTTTTAAAACTTTCTCTGCACTTTTACTCTTCAAATTTAACTCAACAACTGAGAAATAGTATATAAAATTAAACATGAGTCATTTATTATTTAACATTAATCATTTCCAAAAAGTTTCAGAAAGCTCATAGAATATCAGCACGTTTTTTCTTTCAATTAGGTGCCTACTTACCTAGGTATATCCTACTCCAACTAAATACCTATTACCTAACTAATCAAGTGGCTATTTGTAGGAAGTCTCCCTTTTTCATTACGGTATATAATGACATCTATTCGTTTTTGGGGGAACTATGTATGAATTAGCCGGTTTTGATTCTACCCCGGCGTCGTAGTAGGTCGTAGCTAATATCACTAAAATTCGCTAGATGTCGATTCACAAGAACATATTTTCCGTTTCCGTCATAATGGCCGGTCACTAAGCGTATTTGACGTTGAAATCGTGACGAAGAGTTGCTGCCATATTGCTTCTATTATGTATAAGTATGTAGTAAGTAGTTTGAGGGTGACCGGCCTGATGTCTGTTTGGCCGGTCACCTGGCCATGGAATGTTCTTGGAATTATTGAATTTCTCATCAGCCAGCCATTGCTTCTTATTTGCTTCCTTCAAACTATTTAAACTCCTGTTTAAACTATGTTTAATGTACTTGCCTCCAGTGCCTGACAGAATGAAAGGAGCAAAATTGCTTACATTTTAAATTGAATTGACTTTACGCAATCCTGACATCAGGATGGCCGGTCACCCTTAAATGTTTTGTTTGTTCTAAAATATGATGGAAGCAATTGTCTACTTATAGGAACCAAATAGAAGCAATATGGCAACAACTCTTCGTCACAATTTCAACGATAAATACGCATAGTGAACGGTCATGTTGACGGAAACTATTTTCCGTACCTACTTACCTATTGTGCATGTTGAATGAATTTATTACTGTATGTATGTACCAATCACTTGTTTCGTCATTTTTCGCCCACGTTATTGATAAGGTTAATTTTTGTATGTTGTTGTCCATGCGACATTTTCTTTCTATTGTTCATCAAGCACTATAAGTACCTACATACAGTATTTTTGAAAGTAATTTAAATCAAAAAGTTATTTTACTATTTTAAAACATTAAACCGAACCTACACCTGATTATAACCTATTCTAAAACTTATGAAAAATTAAACAAATGAAATTAACCCCTTACTGCATCTTGGCTCAAATATGAGCCACAATATTCTTTCAGTCTTAAATTATAAGCCATTAACGAAACTAGGCATTTTCTGCATGCTGTATCCTAAATGGAAAATACCGCTTCAAATAAAATACTTTTAATGCCATCTATTATCAATTTATGTTACTAAATTGTATTAGCAACATCGCCGACAAGGTTTTACGCGCACGGAGTAGGTAGGTATAAGCCGATGCATTTAAGAAAGGAATCATAAATGGCGGCTTGTACTTGCATTGACAGATAGTACAGTTAGCATACAAATTTTCAAAAGATTGTTTTCAATTTAAAAATAAGAAAAACAAGACCAGGTTTTCAAACTAGCTTCTGACAGCGGCTTCGTCAGCTTGAAAGTTGAAAGTTTGAAAGACACGTGGCGCCATCCATTATCATTAGAACGTTGTTGTTGTTTTCATCGGAAACAATGCTTTTTTCGGGATGAAAGGACCCTATGTCTGTTTCTATACACCTGACAAAGTAATAACAAAATTTCAGAAGAATCCTTATTATGATGTTATTTAAAATAAAACACGAATTTTATTTAAATCAACACTAATATTTTTTTACTTACCGTACGTGCGAGAGTGAGTATAGACGGCACTAGTGTGCGAGCGAGAGAATATGATAGGCGCCGCCATATTCAATTCCTTTCTTTAATGAACCATGTTATACTTCGCTATATTGAAAATTGTTTAAAAAATAGTAAAAGTGTTAATATTGGTTCGAAATACTTGTAGAAATTATAGTTGTTAATTTAGAAAACGTAAGGTTTTTTAACTTTTATTGTTTTTTGTAGTAAAAATAGTAACTTTAGTGTTTGGTTCATATTTGTACCAACATGTAGAAATATACTTATATACAATACGCGCAAAATAACTTGACCGGTGTGAAGTTAGCGTGGGAATCGTCGCAGTAGTTATATTTTAGATCTCATATATTTAGATCGGCATGAAGATCGGGGGAAGGGAATGAGTTAACCAGAATGTTGTTACTTTATCGGATTACCCGGAATGTTGGGTAAGGATTACCCGTAATATTTAGCTACAAAAAAATTTTAACTGTGAATTCTTTGCTTTTCGTTTGTGGTAACATTTTGGGAATCCTTTTTTTTGTAATAAAACACTACGAAATGTTTTATTTCGTAGAAAATTTTGTCAAAATAAAGCAAAAAGCTTTATAAACACTACCTAGACTACAGACATAGGAAATGTTAGATGTGACAACACTAAATGAATGAGTGATTGATTCAGTCACTCGTCAGCACTTCTCTGTTGTTCGCGTCGCTATCTCTCTTGCGCGTACTTTCGGTTGGAAAAATTGTTATTGCTTTGTTTTGTTGTTTGTTTTATTGTTAACGTTTCGTTGTTGTTTTTGTTGTTAAAGTTTTGATATTGTTTTTGTTATTATTTGGTATAAACATGCCAAAGCATCGTCCTACATTGCATCGACGGGCCAGGGAGATCATTTTCAACATTATTAGCTTCATGCAGAAGGGGAAGGAAGAAGGAGTACAAGACCTTAACCAGGTCTACAAGAGAGTAGCAAAAGCTACTGGAATATCGGAAAGAACGATACGTCGTGTAATGTCTGAAGGAGAAAAATTTGACCAGATGCTCACAATCTTCTGTACCCCAGGGAAGAAAAGAGCAAAAACCAAATCTTTAACAGAAATGGATAGTTTCGATCAAAGCATCGTTAAAAGATGCATACATAATTATCATACAACTATAAAGGAAATGCCCACTATAAATAAACTATTAACAAAATTGAAGAAAGATATTAATTTTCAAGGTTGTGCTACCAGTCTAAGAAAAATACTAATTAAAAAGACAGATGTTCGTCTGAAACGAATATTATATTCAGAAAAAATAAAAAATATAGAGATGAAGGACGTCTTATTGTGTATTTAGATGAGTCATATGCGCACTCCACACATACAAAATCAAAAGCTTAGTCAGATGGATCTGACCGAGGATTAAAACGGCCAGTAGCAAAGGGCCAACGTGTCGTGATTGTCCACGCTGGCTCTGAAAATGGTTTTGTCCCAAACGCTCTCCTGATTTTTAAATCAGGCGCAAAAACGGGCGACTATCACGAGGACATGAACTTTGAGAATTTTGAAAAATGGGCTCGCACTCAGCTGTTTCCCTATTTAAGGCCAAATTCAGTGGTAGTAATTGACAATGCGCCGTACCACAATAAATTATTAAATCCTGCGCCTAATTCAAATGCAAAAAAAGGCAGAAATGGAATTGTAGTTGAAAGATAAGGGGATACCATTTTCAGACCATATGTTGAAGTCCTAATTATATTCTCTCATAAAAAAAAAACAAAGATCAGAATAGGGTATATGCTGTAGATAAACTTTTTGAAGAGAATAATCATACGATTTTAAGATTACCAACTTATCATCCCGATTTTAACCCGTTTGAGATGGCGTGGGCGGCAGTGAAATGTTATGTGGCGGCGAAAAATGTAAATTGGAAAATAAATGATATAATTTCACTTGTGAAAGAAAAATGCGAGATGATGGGAGAAGCAGAATGGTCGGCTTTATGTAAAAAGTGGAACAAATCGAAAAGGAATATAGGAGAAGTGACCACATTGTAGATCAGCTTACGGAGCAATTGATTATCCAGACGGGAACAGGTGACAACTCCGATTCGGATAGTGAATCCGAATATGAGGAAATGGAAGAAGAAATTGAAAATACCCAATATACCCAGTTGCTCAAAAAATGTTGAAATGTGTCAGTCAAAAGAAGAGATTTACCACATATTGACGGTATTTTGATTCTGACAGTGATTAATAAAGTAAAATATTATATGCAGTCTTTTGTGTTTCTTTTCTTTTCCAATAACTTCTTATTAATTATTTAACTATTTTGTAACTGATTGTACGTGCGCGCCACCCGGACTAGCAAACTTCACACCGGCCAAGTTATTTTGCGCGTAGTATACCTTGGAACATATTTGGCTCATTACGCATGTATGTTGTTTTAGATTATAATGGACCCAAAGAGATTTTATGTAGGTATACATACTATCATTCAGGACTTTACTATTGGTAGTTCTGATGATAATCTCTCTGATGATGAAGAGTTTATTAGGAAGGCTAGAAGACATCGACCACCAGTAATATTTCCCGAAACCGACACAGTATCGGAATCTGGCCCAGAAGATAACGTGCCCTTAGCTACAATCCACGGTTCGAGGACCTCCAGAGCCGAAAAACCTAGATCTCCATCTAGGTGGATGGATTTTTAGAAAAAAATAAAGCTGAATTAGAATTTTCTGGTGATTTCAGCTTACCTAGTAAAATTATGAACTTAGAAACCTCAGTGCAATTTTTCAGTTATTTATTTACTGACGAAATGTTTCAACATAGTACTCGAGAGAACCTTCAATATGCGGCAGAAAAAAGCCCTGATAAAGCGTTGAGACTTACAGAAAAATAAATAGAAAAATTTGTTGGTATGTGCCTCATGATGTCAATCATTCAGTTGCCTTCCACAAGACACTATTGCAGTACGTCACTAGGGCACCCAAATATTAGTTCAGTAATGTCCTGTAATCGATTTGAGGAAATCAAACGATACTTACATTTCAACTCTAATTTAACCCAGGTAACTATTGGGCAAAGTGCCACTGCAATAATGCCTTCGCAGGACGTGTCCTAAACAGTTTTTCAATGTAAGACTGATTGTAATACCAATTGAAGTGATTAAAACCAATGATTATATATGTTTAATAATAGTGTTAAATTCCATGATCTATCTATTCTAAGTAACAAGTTCCTACTTATCTAAGATGATTATTTTTGTTATGTCATTCTAATAGTTTTTTAAAATGTATGTTGTGATTATTTTCAAATGTTAACCATTCCAAATGATACTTATCCTGGTAACAATGAATATAAACTTTGATTCTTCTAATTCTTCTTTTGGCTAATTGATGAATCCCTTGTAAAAAAAAATTCAAGGCACATGACGCGCCGCGGCGCGCCGCCGCCGCCGTAAATGTTTTTACTCCACGCCGCCGAAGATTTTATTAATCTAATATGTACCAAAGTAAAAATGTAAATTTTCACGAAAAATACTAATTAAAATTTAATTTCCTGAAACACTTGTCTTTTTATTTATATTTTCCCATAACATATATATTTTTAATCGAAAACAAAAAAATTATGCAGTAAGGGGTTGAAATAATTAAAAATTTTGTAAGAATATCAAAGGAGTTTTTTTTTAATATTTGGGACTTGCCTTTGTAGTATGCGGCCAATAAATTCCAACAGCATCCTTTAATAAAGTCGATCAATTCGCTTACTACATCATCGCGTCCTTGCCGAGTCTACATATCGACTCTTGCTTCATAAGACGCGCGCACTGGCCTCCTGCGGCCGTGCATTGCTCAGCGTGTAACAGGCCACGGGTCGTTGGCAACACACGGTTTATAACATGTTCCTATAAATAGAGGGCGTTGGAAGCTCAAACCTTTGTGGCAAATCTAGGCTGAAAACTAGCAGTCACCTCTGTCAGAAACGGCGTTTCCAAACGTGTAGCAAGGATTTTAGTTTTAATTTTGTAAAATTGAAGGTCATTTGATAATAGTAAAATGCTACACATTTCATATTAATCAAACATAAAGGGAGAAAATGCACAAAAGAACTTTAATGTAATTAGATATATAAAGAAAATTTGACTTTTTTCTAAAATAGGTGTTCGAAGTGCCGACGTTGCAATATTTTCTTTATACGAAGTAACAAAATACAGTTGCCACGTTCTTAAAAAACATTTTTGGGCCTCAGTTAACTTTGTTTTTAATTCTTGTAGGTTCGAATATTCCTTGTTGCAGGATCCATCGCGCAAGATATTGCTTGGTTAGTTCTTCTCGGTTAGTAATTTGCAGCTACATCCATACAACAATTTGACTTCATAATCGGTGATGTAACGTTTCTAAGAAGCTTTTTTATAATGTTATTGCAAACATAACACACAATGCACAAGGAATATTCGAACAAACAAGAATTAAGAACAAAGTTAACAGAGGTCCCAAAAGAAGAACTTTGTATAAATAAAAAAACACAATTCTAAGGTAGCGACTGTATAATATTGCTATCGAAGGTCGGCACTTCGATCACCCAATTTTAAATTACGTACACAATTCTTTATAAATCTAATTATTAAATTAAAGTTTGGATTAGGTTAATAATTATTATTTATTTATTTCAGCTGTACGTATGCATACATAATGTTTTTAGCAGATGTAAAATGAAATGTGTTGCATTTTACCATCGTGAAATGACCTTAAATTAGATTTTACAAACACAAACATTAATTCAAATAAGGAAAATCAAAAATGTGCAAAATCCGTTACATAAAATAAAATTCAAAAATTATGTATTTTCTGTTTCATAATATTTGAAGACCACTGAAAAGGAGAAATGAAAGTGTAACTATTTATTTATTTACTTAGTTTCAATCATTTTTTTTTTAACTTGTTTTGATAAGATTATTTTTACTACTGAAACTACAATACATGGCAACTTAGAAAAAAATCCAGAGAAATGTCAACCTTACAAAAAAGATAGAGAAAATTTGAATGTCACTTGTCATACAGTCCTTAATCGCTTAAAATAATTAAAATAAGCTTTATCTCATACATGGGGTTCAACAGATAGGTAAGGTAGACCCACAGCATCTAGTGAAGTAGACAACGCAACTTTGTTAAGTGGTATGAAATCTAAGTATGTCAGTTTTTTCATGCATTCCGTGACCTAACTGCCTGATTTAGTAATGGTAATTTACGACTTTTTATAATAATATAAATTATTATAGGCAGGGTTTCCCAAAATGCAACGTGAAGCCGAAACGGGATAATAGAATAAAAAGATCAGAAAAAAAATCCATCATATTTTTTGTCTAACTATTAATTCAACATTTTCAAAATATCTCGACTTTGACAGAGCCTTCTGAAAAAAAATGTACTAAAGTGCCTTGGCAAGTGCCATCAAAAGTTGGCGCCTTTAATAAGGATTCCAAAATGGTAAACACTTGGTAGGTTAATACTGAAAAAAATAAAAAACTTAAAGTAATCCGATTTTATGCGAATCCAGTTTACTTAGCTAAAATGTTTTAGATCCGCACACAGTCTTTGACGGTCCTTAATTTTACGGAAGAAATATGAATAATGAGAGAGATGGATTGTGGAGTTTGGCAAGAGTGAGCGAGACAGATAGTGACGCTACTTTTATTAAAGTCAACAAGAGTAAGTGACTAATATCACTATTGAGTACAGTCATATATGACGTAAGAAAGTGACCTAAAGTAACATCACATAGCAAATCCAGAATTGCATATTATTATACTGTATATATAAAAAAATCGATACAACACCGCTATGTGAAATAGAATCGGAATGCAACTGCAAAAAATATTTTTATGTTGTCAAGAAGACTTTTCCCTACACTCTTATAGGTCTCAAAAAAAAAACATTTGAATATGGCCTAATAATATTTAAAATATTGTAATATCAATACAGGAATCGTATAGCATTAATTTTCACTCTCATTTTCAACTTTTAGGTCTTTTAACTTAAGCAGGACACCATCATCCGAGTCCTTTGTCCGGCTGTCCTGTGTCTTGTCCTCAGGGACGCTGGGAGTCTCTGTATCTTCGCTGCGTGAGATGCTACTCTCTTCATCTGACGAGAGATCATCTATGTAAAGGTGGCATTTAGTCCGTACTATTTCTTGGGCTTCAGCGAATTTTGATTTCCACAATTCTGCATCTGAAAGGATTTCGAATAGTAACTTTAGTGTGTTTTTGACTGCTCTTCCCGACGTCGTGAAGCGGCGATTTATAAAAATGTATATTGAAATATACCACCTACAACCATAAAGCCGATGGTTGCGAATTTTTTTGCAAAACCTACTATTTATTACATTGCATTACTATGTACTAAAACTGGCACCGCAAGTCAAATTATTGCAAACCCAACTCGCAATCGCTCGGTGAACTCGGTCAGACGCGAACGCGCTCTAAAACACAGAAAAGATCTTTAAAATACGTCATTGTTCCCTTTTGACCTTTACAAACAACTCCAAACAGAAGAAAGTGACTTTCCATTTATAGGTAGCTAGCCAATTCTACAAGAATAATTCTCTTCAAAATGTACAATTGACAAATTAGTTATCACGCAGGTCATAGATTAAGAAGTTCTTTGAGCATCTACGGTTCAAGAAGTGCCTAACCAAGTCCATAATTTGGTTTTAAATAAAAAATCTACCCTTCATTAAAATTTTTATTCTTATTTTTTTTACTTTGTCATAGCCGGCCAACATCCAAGTGACATCCGTGCCAACAGAAAAAAATAATTGTAGGTGTAATTGATTAATTACATATATGGTCATTAATGATCCGTTGCCGACAGTAGTCTAAGTTGGAATTGTTTTGTTCCTGTTATTACTATGCGATTCAAATGAGAATAGGAACGTCAATGAACTCTATCTGTCAAATGTCACTTGAAAATTATGGTCTGCAAAGAAAACTTTTTTGCATAAAAATAACGATTTATTTTACTTCTTTTATCAAAATATTATATCGAAAAGAAATAAAAACTTTATTGCTTAACCTGAATAATAATAATATTTATTATTATTATTATTATTTTTATTTTATTATTTAAAGTCATAATTCGTATTTTTATCTACGTATTTCTTTCTTAATTTCATTGTTTGCTCCAATACGCACGAAATTAAAGAGGATGCATGGTGAAAAGGCCTACAAGCCATGCTAACATTATACATATTTATTTTATAGGGGAAAGCAGCAGCGATGACGATAGTGGTGATGACGACGATGACTATGCAGAAAGTGAATGCATCACTTAACCGAAACGAAGAAATTGAAGACTCGGAATCATTTTTGTATCTGATAGTAAATAAGTTGTATTTAAAAAAAATCCTTTTTTTACTCACCCTACCCAACCGGTTCGAATTAACGACTATGACGTTATTATTGCGGTAAAAATAACATAAGAAACTCTACTACCACTAAACAGTTTTGTTTAGAAGACAGCAGGTGAACCTTTGCACTGGGTTAATCTGTTTATTATTCTTGTATACATAAGTTTATAGTGTGCAACTTCCCGCGGTGTTGACAAATACAAACAAAGGTAGGAGAGAAAATTGGATTTCCAAATTTTTTTTCAATAAGTAGACGTTTATTTACTAAACTAATTTAAATAGTTAAATTTTTTAAGCTTATTGTTAATGTAGAAAGTACTTTGAATAGTACGTGACTTCACTACGTTACATAGGTACAGTTCACTGTTTTACAAGTTTTATAATTAAGACTCCCGATAGAAAAAATAAAATTAGTGAAAAAAGTTTCTTAAACTGCTTTGAAATTTTGTTTAAGCAAAAGGTGCGCATTCGGAAAATTCACATAGATTAGGTACCGAATTCGGGTCATGTATGTAGTTTCGAATAACGTTGTAGCAACAGGTCGTTGTGGCGAAAAACTTTTAGCGTGGTACGCTAGAGCGAAAATCTTTGAAGCGAACTCCACCAGGGCGAATCCCTGGTGGAGTTCGCTTGGAGACACTTCAGCGACAAACATTGTGGCGAAAAAGTTTGTTATTACATATATGCTACTTCAGTGTCGGCTGAGCGACGATCGAAGCTAGGCGCGTATTTTTGCCGATCGCGAGCTCCCGAAACCGGTTTCTGTGGAAAGTAGCGTGCGTTTAGATCGCGACGGCGGCGGCGGCAACGGGGCGTACCTTCTGCCCCGAGCCGGCCGTGCGCCAATTTGTGTATAAAATATGAGTTTATCGAGCGAGATGAGCGGCGATAATGAGGAGAGTAATGTTAATTTGGAGTTGACAGAAATGGAGCATAGTGTGGAAATTACGGAACTTTCGAGTTCTCAACGGGTTGAGAATCGGTCAAGACCGATAGACGATGACGAAGTTTGGAATACTGTAGCTAGAGGTCGGAAAAAAATTATTAGGGGCTTGGATGGTTCTTCTAGGGAGATTGAGGAAAATGTAGACGTATGCATTACAGGAAAACAGAAATTACCAAAACAAATAAGTTTAGCGAGAGCTTTTCAAAAGGAAAGAATTGCTAACATAACCAAAGTAAAATACCTGAATCCATTTAAAGTGTTGGTACAATTTAAAAATCTCAATGATGCAGATAAATTGATGGACTGCCAATACTTTAATAACGAAGAGAAAAGATGCCATAAAACCTTGGAAGTAAGTAGATCCTATGGGATTATAAAAAATATAGATCTGGAACTCACTAACGAGGAAAAATTAGAGAGTCTGACGAGTGAACGAGAAATTATCACAGTTAGGAGAGTAAAATACAGATCGAGTGAAGGAAAATGGAAACCGTCCAATGCTGTTGAGTATGTTTTAAGGAGGGCTCCTCCTTGCCAGCAAACATCTATGTATTTGGCAGCCCTGTAAGAGTGACCCCCTACACATTACGTGTCACCCAGTGCTCCAAGTGCTGGAAATTCGGCCACTTATGGAGTTTATGTCCGACAAAGAAAATAACCTGCCCTTAGTGCGGAAGAGACCATGAAAATTGTGAGACGGTGGAATTTGAGTGCCCAAACTGCAAGGGTAATCATCTAGCACTATCAAAAGACTGCCCTTTCTGTAAAAAAGAAAAGAAGCTGCGAGACATAGCCGATTTTAACTACTCATATAAAAAAGCTAGGACACTATATGTTCCAGAACCAACCACCGAGCAAATACCCAATCGGCTGCCTTCATTAAACACCGAAATCAATACAGAAAACGTTGTATTTTACACTACCATACGCAGTAATAACACGCCTACTTTTGCGGAAGTCCTCAGACTTCCGCAAAAGTAGGGAGGAAGAAAAACGTAATAGCAGAAATAAAAAGCATCAATTAGACTTTACTTTACAATCAGGTAGCAGTGCAGACGAAAGAACGGGGGAGAAAAGAGAAACAAAGAAGGCAAAAAAACTGAGATTAAAGGATGTAATAGTAAAAATAAGAGATATTATAATAGACAATAATTTTACATGGATAGAAAAACTTACATCAGCAGAAAAAATAGTAATTGAGTGGCTAATATATTTTATTATAGGGTACTTTACAGATAAAAATGTCTTAAGCTTTATAATACATTTTTTAATGGATAGTAATTACATAAAATATTACTCAATTAACGTTATCAAATGGAATGCACAAAGTTTACTTCCTAAAGTAATTGAATTTGATACTTTATTGAATCAAGAAAATATTCATGTAGCCATAGTGTCTGAAACGCGGTTGGAATCAGAAACATATATAAAACTAAATAATTATAATATTTGTAGGAGGGACCGTTCAGATGGGTGTAGTGGGGTAGCAATCATCGCATACAAATCAATTAAATGTTACTTACAACCAGTTGCTATAAATAATAGAGGTATAGAGATAGTTTGTATTAAAATACTTAATATTCATCTCTTAAAATATATAGTATTAGTCTATTGTCCGTCGGGAATACGGACAACCAAGTCCGACTGAGAAAGCTGGTTTACACTTTTTTCAGAAAAAACATTATTTGCCGGCGATTATAATGGCCATCATTCAAACTGGTCATCTAAAACCGATACGAGGGGCATTCATACTATGGAAGCGGCTGTAGAAAATGGTTGTGTTTCGCTTAATGATGGTACAGCAACAAGATTTAAATTAGTCAATGGTACATTACAATCTACTTCACCGGACATAACATTCTCTACAGCAGATTTAGCAATAAAATTAAACTGGTCAGTAAGTAACGAAACACTAAACAGTGATCATTTAATAATACAATTAAAAATAAATTATAGAGACAAGATAAAATTAATAACTAAAAGATATTATAAAAAGGCGGACTGGGGTGCTTACAGAAAACATATCCTATCTAATTCTATAAACATTTCATTAAATGACCGCGGCAGCGAGGACACTCGAATATTATACAACTATTTTGTGGAGATCATAAATAACGCTGCAGATAAATGTATACCAACTATTAAAATATGTGATAACCCTCTAAGAATATTTACACCTAAGAGTTATTGGACTCCTGCCTTGTCCATGGCTGTCGCACAACGTAGACTGGCTTTGAAAATGTTTCGTCGCAATCTGAACACAGAAAATCTAAATATTTTAGAAAATAAAATTACTGAATGCCGTAAATTAATAAAACGAGCGAAAGCTGAAAGTTGGAGGAGGTTTTGCGACGAGATAGATTCAAACACTACCTGAAATGTGGAGACGTTTGCGATGGATAAAAGGACTTCAATGTACAAAAAAATACCCTTTACCAGGACAATATAGTGATATTTTACATAGTATTTCCCCTGATTCAGTTACAAATATAGCACCGAAAATAAAGTCATTTAATAGGTTACATGATAAGAAATTTACTATGGAAGAATTAGAAAATAGTCTGAAAAAGAAAGATACTAGCCCCGGTCAAGATAAATAACATACTCAATGATTTATAATTTGCCTACTAATGCCAAAGATAAAGATTTGCTCTTGAAAATATATAATATCATTTTTTCGTCCGGTACTGTTCCTATTCAGTGGAGAGAAGTTGCAATTATAACAATTCCTAAAGCTACAGATCCCAATGCACTTACCTTTAAATGGAGACCAATAGCTTTAATTTCATGCTTGTGTAAGACCTTTCATTTTATGTTAGCTAAGCGCATTGAATGGTATGCTGAAAGCAACAAAGTCTTTTCTAACAATACTACTGGTTTTTGACGAAATCAGACTTGCCTAGTCGGCTTGTTACTTATGCACAAATTGGTTTTGTCCATAATATTCCAACAGTAGCTTGTTTCTTAGATGTTGATAATGCATACAACAATGTAGTAGTTCATAAATTAATATCAATACTAGACAATCTAAAATTAGGCCATAATGTGTGTAATTACTTGCTAAACCTTTTAAATGAAAAGTAACTCAACATTAAGATAGACAAAGCAAATAAATATTTGACAAGGTGGACAAACAAGAGTCTGGCTCAAGGAGATCCAATGTCTCCTTTACTGTTTAATATTGTAACCCATGAAATTTGTAACAAAATTAGAGATGTAATTGTTTCACAGTATGCTGATGACTTATATTTTCAGCACCCAGATATAAAACATAGTGAGTTTTTGATACAGGGCGCTTTAGACACTATGGCTAAAATTTTATTTGATCTCAGTCTATCTTTGTCAAGTCATAAAAGTAAATGTTGTGTTTTCACAAGAGCTCATAAACGTAAAACTGGTAATCTAAAATTTGATGAAATGATATTAGTGCAAAGTGATTGTTATAAATACTTAGGAATCTGGCTTGATAAAAATCTAAAATTTGGAAAACATATTAATGAGAAATGTTCTAAATATTTGAATTTGCTACGGGTCCTTTCTGGTTCAGGATGGGGGATTTACCCCGTACATTTGCGCAGATTGTTCATTGGTCTTATAAGAAGTAGCAGAAAAAATAGTAATTGAGTGGCTAATATATTTTATTATAGGGTACTTTACAGATAAAAATGTCTTAAGCTTTATAATACATTTTTTAATGGATAGTAATTACATAAAATATTACTCAATTAACGTTATCAAATGGAATGCACAAAGTTTACTTCCTAAAGTAATTGAATTTGATACTTTATTGAATCAAGAAAATATTCATGTAGCCATAGTGTCTGAAACGCGGTTGGAATCAGAAACATATATAAAACTAAATAATTATAATATTTGTAGGAGGGACCGTTCAGATGGGTGTAGTGGGGTAGCAATCATCGCATACAAATCAATTAAATGTTACTTACAACCAGTTGCTATAAATAATAGAGGTATAGAGATAGTTTGTATTAAAATACTTAATATTCATCTCTTAAAATATATAGTATTAGTCTATTGTCCGTCGGGAATACGGACAACCAAGTCCGACTGAGAAAGCTGGTTTACACTTTTTTCAGAAAAAACATTATTTGCCGGCGATTATAATGGCCATCATTCAAACTGGTCATCTAAAACCGATACGAGGGGCATTCATACTATGGAAGCGGCTGTAGAAAATGGTTGTGTTTCGCTTAATGATGGTACAGCAACAAGATTTAAATTAGTCAATGGTACATTACAATCTACTTCACCGGACATAACATTCTCTACAGCAGATTTAGCAATAAAATTAAACTGGTCAGTAAGTAACGAAACACTAAACAGTGATCATTTAATAATACAATTAAAAATAAATTATAGAGACAAGATAAAATTAATAACTAAAAGATATTATAAAAAGGCGGACTGGGGTGCTTACAGAAAACATATCCTATCTAATTCTATAAACATTTCATTAAATGACCGCGGCAGCGAGGACACTCGAATATTATACAACTATTTTGTGGAGATCATAAATAACGCTGCAGATAAATGTATACCAACTATTAAAATATGTGATAACCCTCTAAGAATATTTACACCTAAGAGTTATTGGACTCCTGCCTTGTCCATGGCTGTCGCACAACGTAGACTGGCTTTGAAAATGTTTCGTCGCAATCCGAACACAGAAAATCTAAATATTTTAGAAAATAAAATTACTGAATGCCGTAAATTAATAAAACGAGCGAAAGCTGAAAGTTGGAGGAGGTTTTGCGACGAGATAGATTCAAACACTACCTGAAATGTGGAGACGTTTGCGATGGATAAAAGGACTTCAATGTACAAAAAAATACCCTTTACCAGGACAATATAGTGATATTTTACATAGTATTTCCCCTGATTCAGTTACAAATATAGCACCGAAAATAAAGTCATTTAATAGGTTACATGATAAGAAATTTACTATGGAAGAATTAGAAAATAGTCTGAAAAAGAAAGATACTAGCCCCGGTCAAGATAAATAACATACTCAATGATTTATAATTTGCCTACTAATGCCAAAGATAAAGATTTGCTCTTGAAAATATATAATATCATTTTTTCGTCCGGTACTGTTCCTATTCAGTGGAGAGAAGTTGCAATTATAACAATTCCTAAAGCTACAGATCCCAATGCACTTACCTTTAAATGGAGACCAATAGCTTTAATTTCATGCTTGTGTAAGACCTTTCATTTTATGTTAGCTAAGCGCATTGAATGGTATGCTGAAAGCAACAAAGTCTTTTCTAACAATACTACTGGTTTTTGACGAAATCAGACTTGCCTAGTCGGCTTGTTACTTATGCACAAATTGGTTTTGTCCATAATATTCCAACAGTAGCTTGTTTCTTAGATGTTGATAATGCATACAACAATGTAGTAGTTCATAAATTAATATCAATACTAGACAATCTAAAATTAGGCCATAATGTGTGTAATTACTTGCTAAACCTTTTAAATGAAAAGTAACTCAACATTAAGATAGACAAAGCAAATAAATATTTGACAAGGTGGACAAACAAGAGTCTGGCTCAAGGAGATCCAATGTCTCCTTTACTGTTTAATATTGTAACCCATGAAATTTGTAACAAAATTAGAGATGTAATTGTTTCACAGTATGCTGATGACTTATATTTTCAGCACCCAGATATAAAACATAGTGAGTTTTTGATACAGGGCGCTTTAGACACTATGGCTAAAATTTTATTTGATCTCAGTCTATCTTTGTCAAGTCATAAAAGTAAATGTTGTGTTTTCACAAGAGCTCATAAACGTAAAACTGGTAATCTAAAATTTGATGAAATGATATTAGTGCAAAGTGATTGTTATAAATACTTAGGAATCTGGCTTGATAAAAATCTAAAATTTGGAAAACATATTAATGAGAAATGTTCTAAATATTTGAATTTGCTACGGGTCCTTTCTGGTTCAGGATGGGGGATTTACCCCGTACATTTGCGCAGATTGTTCATTGGTCTTATAAGAAGTAGGTTAGATTTTGGTTGCTTTTTGTATGATAGCAGTGCTGCTTGTCATATAAAAAAGTTAGAAAAGGTACAAAATCAATGCCTAAGAGTAATTGGATCATTTATAAAAAGCACACCAATCAATGTTATGGAATGTGAGATGTCTATTCCACCTCTAGCCTTGAGAAGAATGTATCTGTCTTACAAATATGTTTCTAGAGCTATGTCTGTTTCAAACAATATAACTATAATGCTGCTCCAAGAACTGAACTTGTGAGATGATGCAAGATACTGGGATAACAAAAAAAAAACCTTTATTAATGACTACATTCAACGAAGTAAAAAGTTTTAAAGTTTATTCTGCACCTATTTTGGGTCTTTACTCTTTGGAAATATGGTTATTTGAATATTAAAGATATGCTTTTAACTAATTTGGATCACCTTAAAAACTCAAAAAATAATAATGAAATCAATGAACTTAGACTAAATGTAACTAGAGAAATAAATGACAAATATAAAAACTATCATAGGATATATACTGATGGCTCAAAATCTGCAAAAGAACTTGAAGCAGCATACTATGACCCGTTGGTTCCTGCAAAGGGCTTGTTTAAAGTTGAGGAAAAGGTATCCATCATGTTCTTAGAACTCATTGCAATTATGAAAGCCTTGTTTACTTGCCTAGCTTTAAAAATAAAATGTGTAAATTATGGAAAGCCCACTTTAAAGAAATATGTATAAATAAAGGCATATGGTACCATACTATGAATTGTCGACCGAGTACTGTGCCCTGGTTTACAGAGCTGGACAGGACTCGAGCAAGAATTGCTTTCAGGCTAAGACCAGGCCACTATCCAACGGCAAAGTTCGCACATCTGATGAAAAAGTCTGACACACCAAATTGTTTAATTTGTGGAAAATTAGAAGATGTGCATCATCTTATGTTGGAGTGTGTCCGGTTCCAAAGCGAGAGGGAGTCACTGTTTCGTACACTGGATATAAACATACAGAACGTAGGTGTGTTCCACTCTATTTTGAGCAAGCCAACATCTCGGGAGGCTATAATGGTATATGATTTGTTGAACAGTGTGTACTGTGTGTAGTGTGTAATGTACGTACATCATTGTAAATGTTAACTTTAGCTATGGGACAGCTATGGACAGATAATTGTATATTTAAATTTTTAAATAAATTGTAAAATAAGTATAGTGTGATTAAATTATTATTGTAACCGTACGAGGCTGACATGCTAACGCAAAAGCCTCCATAAAAATTAAAGAATTAAAAAAATATATATATATATGCTACTTTAAAACTAAAAAGGTGAAATAAAAGACGAAAAATTTAACGTTATTAAATGTCAATAAATTTACAATTATGTAAGAGACGTATGCGCTGTACCTATAATCTTGATATCTTGAGATCTTCCCGTTTTGATAAGTAAATACCTCTACAATTACACACATATTCTTTAACTAATACAATAATAATAAATTTCTGTACGACATTAGACTAAACAAATATCGTCGACCTAATTCTAATATAGCGTAAGTCAAAATTGCAAAGTGTCAAGGAAGCGAAAAAAACACTTTTATTTAATGAAGTTCTTAAAAAACATAAAATTGATGTTCTAACAAAAAGAAAACTAGAAGGTTTTGATTTTATTTATAAACTTTTATTACTCATAACACTATTAGATACATCAAAATCGGAGTTGTGCTTTATTAGAATAACTTTGTGACTTACTCTTTATTAAAACTATAATAAAAAAATATTTTGGTCTTAGGAACATACATTTATTAAAAATAGGTATTTACAAACACCTAATCACCAAACAAACATCTAAAGCTAGACAAAAAAATTTTACGAAAAAATTATACTTACTCTTTAACAAAAACAAATTAGGCTTACAAAACAAAAACCACACATAACTTCTATTGCTTCGCTATTAATAGTCGATCAGATCTTTTTAAAAATAATCTACAAAAATCTTGTTGGACGGGTCAAAACTAAAAACCTTTATGACTATTCGTACTTGGTACTTAATTAATTAATAAAGTAGATAGTTAATCAGTCTTAGGCATAGTATCATAAAAAGAGTGAAAGTCTTTCGGTAAAATAGCTTCGAGATCTTGTAAATCTTTCCATTTTCTCTGTTTGATAGGAATTCTTTCTGTGTACATTGGTTTCAATTCACAATTATTGATTAATTTAGGTCTGGAAGGCAAATTATGCAGTTCATCAGAAAATAACAGTTTATATCTTATTTGTCCTGTTGGTTCGCAATTTAGTTGTCTTAAGTAAGTAACCGTGGGATCTCCAGTCTTTTCATCAGGTCGAATAGATGGGTATCGGACAAATGGCGTAAAGTCTTTAAAAAAGTCAAAAGAGAGATATTTAGCATCATACTTTGGGTTTTTCTTTTTGGCATCTTTGGTCAATGATACATACTGGTTTGGCAAATAAATATCCGTATTTTTTAATTTTACTTCAATCACTGAATGTACAGAATCAAACTCCATTTGAGTGTGACCCTTTTCTAAGTATTTCTGTGTGATAAGCATTTTTTCTTTTATGGCCAGATCAAGTAAAGCATTTGCCATCGTTGCGTTTCTATTTTGCCTTGTACATCCATCGCTGTAAATAATTAGAGGAATAGATTTTGGAACTTTTTCGACAATATAGTCTATTAGGCAGGATGCAAAGTTTGAAGCCTGAAGTTCCCCTTCACACTCATGCCACGAATAGCAAACAACTTCATTACTAGCCATAAATAATGAAATTATGACAACATAGTTTTAATTTAAAATAAACCACGCTAGATTGCACTTTTGGGCATACTTTAACACTTTGCACATCCATACACAAAACTGTAACTTTGCCATCTTTGGCTAATTCCTTGTCTGCTTCTTTCTGTTCTCTAGCTGCTTTTTTCTTTTCAATATGTCGGTCATATTCTTCCTGTGTCACATTCTTTGTTTCGAAACAGCAGCATACATCGCATCGATCTTTCTTTTGTTTACAAATACTTAAGTTTAGTTCTTCAAATTTATTGTCAAAATATCAACTTGAAATAGGTTGCACAGATTCTACGTTACATTTTTGTTTATATACCTCATACAGATGACTCTTGCTTTTAAAAACTGGCTCTAAATAAAGTTTTGATGGTGTACTTCTGCAATAATGTGAAGGAAGCTTTGGTATATCTTCGAAAAGCTTTCTGAAATGGTCAATTTGAGAAACACCTTGTTCATTGACTGTGCTTGTTGATTTCTTTTTACCCCTTATGCTTTTCTCCTTTTTACTTGCTAAAAGCGGTACACCTCCTTCACTCTGATTTAACCAGTTGAAAACCATAAGTTCTTTTAATCCCAATGTATTAAGAAACATTTTTTACATACCTGTTGAGCTTCTCCATTAAGTTTTAAATAATATACTAAGGTCTCAAACCTTTTAACTGATTGTTTTTTTTTTTTTTGCTTAACCGGAATCTTATCTACCAAAGAACAGACAAAACTTTGTTTACCACTCCAGTCCAGTTCCTTCCAGAATTTATTAAAAATGTTCTCTCTCATCTTCAGTAAACTTTGAACAAAACCTTTTTGTGCTCTTTCGACAAAAACCTGTATCGCAAGTAGAACCCATTTTTCTTTCAGCTCTGGAATACCTGAAGTAACTACCATATTTGAATCCCTCGCATACCCATCGTAACATTCACCTCGCATTCTCTTCTCCTTGGTCACATTTTTTTCCAGACTTCAGGCAGTGCTCGCTTGTTGCGTTTAGAGATATTAGCAGTTGTAGCAACATCTTTCTTATGAGATGCAGATGATGAATCTGAAGCTTCTACGGTGGTGGGAGTGTTTGTGCAAGATGGAACAGTAATAACTATTTCAGTTGTGTCTGTAACGACGTCAGAACTAGGTATCTCGGTAGTGGTGGTTGAAAGGTCCGGTGAGACGGTAGAAATACTAAAACAGGTGACAGCAGAATCTGCTACGACATCAGAACTGGGTATCTCGACAGTCGTGGTCATCGAGTGTTTATCTGAACATGTGACAACAGAATCTGTAGCTATGATATCCACAGTATTGTAGATTTGGGATGAAATATTGTCTATCGTCGTCGCCGTAATACATTCTTCTGTGTGTGCGAAGGCCTGTGCATAAAATGGATCTGCTGGATGATCTGTCTTACCAACATCACCAATGACAAAATGAGTGGAAGTATTCGTAACCGTGGTCGATTTATGTTCGGTAGAAATAGGTATTGTACTGGAGCTTGATGGGATGCAAAACAATTCTGAGTTTTCTTGCAGTAAATTTTCATTTATTTTGTTTAAGAGTTCATCATCAGGTTTATATATAAATAAAACATCTAAAAAATTTGCATCAGAAGTTTGTTTTTTCTTCATATTTTTTATCTTGATACCATTGCACTCAAAATGTCTAAAATTCATTAATAGCATCATCATCCGAAGACTCTCCTTCCATTTCATCAACCTAAAACAACAAACCATATCTAGTTCGAATAAGGCGTAACTCAATAACAGCAAACAAAGTCACTAGTTCTAAGAAGTCATATCTCAAAGTTTGCATTTAAGCATGCAATAACTGACATTTAAATAGAGTAACTATGCCAGCTATATTTTTATAGTTCTTTATAATATAATATTACCACTCACCAGACAAAAAGTAGTAACAAAACACTTTATAACAATTTTGAACGCGCAGCGACGTGCATACAACCATAACTTGTATGCAAAAGAATGACATACGCTTTATTCGCACTAACAAAATGGCGTATTGTTTCAAGCATTCTATCTCTTTTTTTCCTATACAAATTTATAAAGTAAAAATCGAGATCGATGTACTTTTGATCACTCTCCCTAAATCGCAAAAATTCCTTGGTTCATCAAATGTTGACTTACGCCATATTAGAATTAGGGCGACGATATGTAGCTTTGACCTTTTTCCCTCCAGAAGATATACCGAATGTTTTCAACAAGTTAAACAAAACGATTTTTTACCTGAAGAAGCTGGAGCAGTCACTGATTACTTCGAAAAATATAACGTTTTAGGACCGTTCAAATCCCGTGAATCGAGTAGCAAAACTATAATATCACTTTACAATCATTTTACAACGCCTGTTTCCACCTGCTTGTCAAAAGAAATAATAATTAGCAGCTTCCAAAGACTCAGAATAGTGTGGACGCATGGAGTGCATGGACGCATCGCAGGTGGAGTAACTTATTGGACAACTATTATAAACTAGGACTGTATTCATTTGTAGTTGAAAAGCAGAACACAACGGCTCATAAAATTCAAAGAATTCTGGGGAAAATCCCGCAGATGCCACCCAAAAAAAAATTTACTTACAACAAGGAATAGTCATAGCAGTGTTATAAAAAATTAAAAAAATGAATACCGTTGATTTTATACGAGCTATAGCATTAAATACCCGATTGCATACATTTTTTTTCAATTATTTTGTTTTTCTAATGCTCTATTGGACCAATTTACTTATAGACGTGCTCATGATACATAATTTTTGACATTAAATAACAATTTAATGAGAAAATTTAAAGACATAGTACTTACTTAGAATTTAACTACTGTTTTTTGTTGATTAAACCGAAACTTTAACTTTCTATCTTTTATTTTACCTTTTTAGTTTTAAAGTAGCCTCGGCTTAATTCGTTTAACTGCTAAGTCAATTTTTTGGTAAAATTACCTTTTTTTACCAGTCAAAAAGTTCAACCTATTATCATCTACCGTAATATTTAAGGGATAACGGCGATATTAGCCTACAAACGTGACAAATGCTATGCTCGAAAAACTGCTTTCTGGCCAGCAGCCAATCACTACAACGCAAACCTGCTTAATCTTATATCTTAATCACTGACAACGTTTACAAACCCACGTGCCGTTTGCGACGCGTCAAATTTTGTCGTATTTTCATAAAATAATTGAGGATCTAAACAATTAAATATAAACAAGGTAAGTTAGTATTGTTTTATATATAAGTAATTTTTGTTTATCAAATCCTAAATTAAATGTTTTTAATCACATTGAACTCCTCACCTAAAAATTAGGGACTATGCAGGTTTACGCACTATATTATCTTATTTGTAAACGGATTTAGCAGTTTATATATTTAATAGTTTTTTGTAAGTTTTTTGTAGTTTTTTGCTTTACTAAAGATAATTTCAGAGATTTTACTAATGAAATAAATTTTAAAACAAAGTATGTATGTACAAATAAACAGTTAATTTAAACCGTTTCAGGTCTGTATTTTTGCGTTAACCCCTTATTGCATACGATGCCATATCTGCCGTTTTTGCTTTTTGTTATGTCATTTGAATTTGGTTACATTTTTTTTACCCTAGCAACCCAAAAATGAAAGATCAATAATTTATTTTGACATTTGAAAACCGGAATCAGGAACAGCACTATAAAAAAAAAGTTATATCACTTTGTTTGTCAACATTCGAGAAGAGGTAAGTTGCTCTGTTTTGTTGGTGAATTTAGCCTAGATTTAAGTAATATTTGTCAATTCATAGTATTAAAATTTTAAGTTCGGTCTTATAAAGTCCCAACAATTAAGTAAATTCTAGCATTTATCCAAATAATTGTGACGATATGACTCGTCAAACAGAGGTTACAAATGTGGGATTTTATGCAGTTGTAGAAAAAATGGTGTGCCAGATGTGACATTTCATGCAGTATGCGGAAAAAACACCATTTAGCATATTTGGCATTTTATGCAGAAGTGCACAAATTTCAATCGAATTATTTTTTTAAATAATAACAATTAGCTTTTCCCGCGGTATCACCCGCAAAAATTAAAAAAAAAATCGGCTTAAGATCTAAATCATTCTCGAGTCCACTTAAACTCACAAAAAAAACACTCCAGCCGTTTAGAATGTATTCAATTACAAACACACGCAACAGAAGATTTTTATATGTAAAGATTATTTTGTGTGCAAATAAAATTTCTGTAATTCAGGAAGGAATTTAGGAACTTTCAGGCATTGGGCCCCATTTGTATTTTATCTTTTTGTTTCAACTATCCTCAAAACTTTTTTGATTCAACAGTTTTTGCATGCGACCATGTCCAGACAAAGGAATCGAAGGGAGCTGCGTATTATAGATATTCCTGATGGTAGCGAAGACGAAGACTTTTCGGGCGACGACGACGATGAATGGAGACCAGGCTGCCAGGAAAGAGAGTCCGAGAGTGATTCAGATTCAGATATTTCTTCAGATTCAAATAGTGCCACAGAAAACCAAATTCACTCTAACCAGCCATCGACAAGCCAAAGGCAAAGTGGCCGAAAAGTGAAAAGAACCTATGATTGGATTTCGGGAAACCGTTATTATAACGAAAACGATAATACTTTTCTGGGAGATGTGACCCTTACCGATGAAATCAAAGCTTTAAAGATACCATCCCAACTCTTTGAGTTCTTCTTTACTTCGGATTTGATATCACTTATTGCGACTGAATCTAATCGGTATGCAGAATCTTTGGGCAAAGAGCGGGTCGATATTACAGAGACTGACATTCGACAATTTATCGGCATACTTATTTACATGTCTGTGGTTCCTTATCCTACGACACGACATTACTGGAAGACAGGGATGGAATTCGAACCAGTTGTCAGAACAATGAGCCTCAATAGGTTTGAGGAGATCAAAAGATTCACACATTTTGCTGATAATTCTTCCATGCGAAATCAGGATGATCCTCAGTACGACAAACTACAAAAAATTAGACCTCTGTTATCCCAAATCAGAGACCGTCTACTAACGATACCTAAAGAAGAATATCTTGCAGTGGATGAACAGATAATCCCGACTAAAACGCGTAAAAGTAGCTTGAAGCAATACAATCCAAAAAAACCACATAAATGGGGTTATAAAGTACATGTACTCAGCGGTGTGTCTGGATTCTCATATGATTTCGATTTGTATGCTGGTAAACAATCTGATGTCATACCAGAAGGTGAGCGCAATATTGGCACCAGTAGCAACGTGGTATTAAGACTTACACAATCAGTTCCAGCACACCTCAATTACAAAGTTTTTTTCGATAACTGGTTTACGAGTGTTGAATTGATGGTGGAAATGGAAAAAAAAAGGGATATTGCCACTGGGAACAGTTAGAGCAAATAGACTGCCAGGAGCACATATACCAAAGAAAAAGGAACTTGCCAAAAAAGGAAGAGGAACTGCAATGGAATTAGAAACAACGGTTGATGATAAAACGATTTCCGTGGTAAGCTGGCTCGATAATAAAGTTGTAAATATATGTTCAACATATGTGGGCATGCAACCCACCGGCATTGTCAAGAGATATAACCGAAAAAAGAAAATTTATTAGGAGATTCCATGTCCAAGGGCTATTTTATTGTACAATCGCCATATGGGTGGTGTTGATACACTTGACTCAATGTTGGGCTATTATCGAATTAAAATAAGGTCCAAGAAATGGTACATGCGAGTGTATTTTCATGTTGTCGATCTTATTTCGGTAAATTCGTGGCTCCTGTGGAGGCGTCTAAACACAGAAGAGTATATCCCCCTTCTAGACTTCAAATTACTGATCGCAGATGTGCTTACTCAAAAGGGATCGAGGGTCTATACGCCCAAAACAAGAGCGCGGCTTGACCCTATTGAGGAAGAGCCATCAAGACCGAAGAAAAGTAAACGTAGATTAGATGTACCATCTATAGAAGTAGTAGAAGATGGCTATCACCATTTCCCAGACTGGACAGATGAACGTCAAGTTTGCAAAAATTTCGGATGTAAAGGTAAATCCTACATCTGGTGTTTGAAATGCAGAGCACATTTGTGCCTGAATAAAAACAGAAATTGTTTCAATGAATTTCATGTTCAGTAAAATACCGTCAAGTTTAATTATACATTTTAATTTCTCTAATATCTACCTTTTTGTGATAATCAACAAATGCTGTGATTTAAAAGTCTGTAATATCTAGTAAATAAATATGATTCATAAAAAAATTATCGTATGTATTACTTTCAACCCCAGTATGACTTAATTTGTGCTTGCTGTAGTTTTCCCTAATAATAAATAGGAAAATATATAAATAAATGGACAAAACCAGTTGCAACTCCATATAATGCCATATTTGGAAAATTCTATTATGCAACCATCACTGCATATGATGCCATATAAGGAATTTTCAGAATTTTTGTAATATTTCTGAAAATGTTGTAGATAGATTTTTTTCACTATTTTTTAAGGGCGCTATTTAGATAAAGGTACAACATATCCAAATTTCATGCAAATCTGAGGTTCCATGCAGTAAGGGGTTAAATTTCATTTATTTTGTCATAATTTTATTATATTTTTTATAGGATTTTGGGGGAAAAAAATTGTAGCTTTGGTTTCTGAGGCTTGTAACTCACAGCATAGACCTGATAATGTAGCTCCGAAGTCAGATCCAAATAAAAATAATACACGTTTTAGAAGACATTCAGTTACAATATTCAGAATCAAGGTAGTTTATACCAGGACCTTCCGATTTAGTTGCTTACAAAAGTTATTATGAGATAAATTACGATATGAATATTATAAGATCACTAACTTATCTAGGTGTACCAAGTACTTCAATTATAGAAAACATAGATCAAACAATTTGTTCTAACATTACATTTCCCAATACTACATTCAATGACGTCCCTTCAGACGATAAAATGTTGCCAACGGTTTATGGTGTTCACAATATTTTCATCACAAACGAGAATTTGATTATAATACCATCACAAATTGAAAAAGAATTACAAGCAAAAAACGTTTTGATCTCCGATAACATAAACAGTACCGAAATGCATACAATTAAAATATTAGAGAATATAATATCTCATGAACCAAGTACCAGTCCTATAGAAATTATACCTCATGTTGAAAACTACATCACGTAGTACCTGATCTGCCGATATCGGATGGCAGTGATACAGATAAAAAGCTTTTGCCTTATACTGATTCTGACTCGGAGTCACTTGGTAAAATTAAAGAGTTAGAAACGAAACGAATGGGTAAGTGAAAAGAATAAACAAAGAAGACAAGAAGAAAACACATATTTTGGGAGAAAGAAAAGCAAGACTGTTGGAATCATAACAAAACTAAAGAAGCACCTGTGACGGTTGTCTATTTCGACCTCTTTTTGTCAGTAAATTTTATTTTTTTGTCGTTCCCGACGTAATTTTAAACTACGAATTACGTAGTGTCGGAGAACGGCAATGTTTTGATTTGACAAGCCAGTCACGAAAAATTATCCATCATAACAACTAGAATCTATTTATTTATTATTGTTTCCGAGTTTATTATTCAAAATTACATGTTTATCAATTTTTTATTATCTACAATCAAAGTTTTCATGAAATCAATAATTTATTTTTACGTACACGAGTGTGCGTAGCCAAAATTTTTGGTAAGGATTCTCATTCATTTATTTTGTTGTTACTTTTTCTTTTCAGATCAAATTTAATTGTATTAATGTTTCTGTTTTATTTTGTGTGACTATTTTTTATTTCAATTTTGTTTATATTTTTGTTTGTATTTACAGGCATTTTTGTATATTTTTAATTTTACTGCAAAATAAACATAGAAGAGAGCTTTGGTATTTCCTTTCTGGACCCTCAATTACCACTCCGCAAACAACGCGTTACATACTGGCGCCGACCATTCAAACGCAGTTTATGGAGAAGAGAGGAGGAACAATATCAACAGAGGAATAGCAACATTAAAAATAATTTTTTTATAATTATTATTGAGGTCAGGCATAAAACTTTATTTGTTACCATTTTCAACCATTAACATTCACTAGTTAGGTTATATATCTACTATAATATATCAAATTACTGCTAAATTATTCAGACATTTAAGTTTCTTTAGTTTCTTTCGTTATAATATCTTTGAAGAAATTTTCTGAAGGCACAACATTTATTCTATAACCCAGTAATTTCACTATTTAAATAACATTTTCTATTCATTTTCATCACATATATGAGTAAATCACTTACAGGCGCTCAAAAGAATTATTCAGTCACTGAACGTGAACTTTTAAGTGTTATTACGGCACTAGAGCATTGGCGTTGTTATTTAGATAATGGATTACAATTTACAATTTATACTGATCACGCAGCCCTTCAGTGGTTTATGCATTTAAATAATCCTACTGGCAGATTAGCTCGATGGAGTATTCGTTTATCTAGGTTTAATTTCGTAATTAAACACAAAAAAGGCTCAGATCATGTCGTACCAGATACTTTATCACGTATAAAACCAATTGATTTAATTAATTTTTCTACTTCTCAAACTAAAGACACTTGGTATTTAGCAATTTATAATAAATGTTTATCATTTCCTTCTAGTACTCCGGATTACATGATTCATAATAATAAATTGTTTAGATTTTGTAGATCTAACACATTATTTAACTCTGAATTTAATTGGAAACAAGTAATACCATTAGAATTTAGGGAATCTGTTATTACACAAAATCATTCTACTCCCCAAACGGCACATTTTGGTACTTTTAAAACATACCATAGAATTAAAAATCTCTATTTTTGGCCTGGCATGTATAAAGACGTAGCCATGTTTATTGCTAAGTGCGAGACTTGTTTAGCTACCAAGCACCAAAATCAAAACTTAATTGGTTTAATGGGCAAACCCAAACATTGTTCACGCCCTTTCCAATGTTTATCCATAGATTTGATAGGTCCACTTCCTACTTCACGTAAGCAGAATAGATTTCTATTTGTAGTTACTTGTTGTTTTTCCAAATATTGTTTGTTATTTCCAATAAAACATGCAACCGCTTCTATTATTCGCCATATATTGGACAATTTAGTTTTTATGGTTTATGGAGTTCCAGAAACTATTATATTAGATAATGGTCCTCAAATGATAAGTACAGAATTATCTGAATTATTTAAATTTTACAACATACCAAAAATACATTACACCCCACGTTACTGTCCACAGGTTAACACCGTTGAGCGTTACAATAAAACTATTGTAACGGCGATTGCAGCTTTTATAGATAAAGATCACAGAACTTGGGATACCTATATAAACAAAATACAGTTTGCTATTAATACTGCGGTTAATGAAACCACAAAATTCACTCCATCATTTTTAGTATTTGGTAGAGAAGCTGTTACATGTGGATCTATCTACAAAAATAAAGATTCCAGAGATGAACTAATTTTCAGTCCTAGGGATGTATATGCTGAAAACATAGGACAATTAATACCTATCTTTTCCGAAGTACAGAAACGGTTATTTAATGCACATCAATATAATGCAACTTATTATAACAAACATCATCAGAATTTAGAATTTAATAACGGTGATATTGTTTGGAGGCGAAACCATGTAATAAGTTCCTCTAAAAAACATTTTTGTGCTAAGTTTGCACCCAAATTTATTAAATGTAAAGTTTCAAATAAAGTTTCACCATTAATTTACGATTTAGTGGATATGAATAATAACCCATTAGGTCGTTGGCATATCAGAGACATTAAACCTCTACCGCGTTTAACTTCTTCTTTGAGTGACTAGATTGGTTGTTACCAATTACTTTATATGAATTCATATATAATTATTGCTAATTATCTCACGGCGAGCATAAGCCGATTCTTTTTGTCTTATTTTTTTTCTATGCACCTCATTATCGTTTGGCTATACCATTAACATTGACGTTGGTCAAAACTTATAATTAATTATCATCATCGTAGTATTAGGTTAACTTATTGTGTAATTTATTTAATATTTGCAATTCTAGGAGTGTAAACTCTTATTTTCAATATCTGTATTATACTTTATAGTATAATTTGTTAAATGTTATCAATTTTTTTTTTCTCAATTTTTTTTTTCAAGCGGTTTGCAACTTGTAAAATTAAGCCTTCTGCACGAGCGTTTATTAAGGTAACTCGTTAAACTAAACCATACCTATGTGTATTATTTATACGCTTGAATCACTTTCCCGTGAGAATTATTTTCATATGTTTATTACATAAGTATTTTAATTACTTCACAAAAGACCCTTGGATTTTATTTAAAAGTCAATGTTTCACGACTGGCTATGATTTTCTTTTCTTTCCGGCATATTTATTTCAGTCTTTAACTGAAACTTGTCTATAGTAATCACCGTGCGGGAGTTAGCGACACGTTAAAGAAGCCATAAGCTATTAATATTTTCAGCGGATGGCAACTATTAAAGCCTTTTGCCGTTGCGTCCAACTCTGTTGAGTTGACTTATTTAGGATACGATTCCTCATAAGCAACTCTAACTGCATGATGTTTTATTTCCAGTAGTTGGAATAAGACTAGTATGAAAGAGAATGTATGTTGTAATTATAATGTACGTTGATGGAGTTGAACGATGTATATTAACATTGTATATTCCAGGAACATGTTTAAAATTTTATCATTCATGAACCATGTAATTTAAGATAATTATTTAGGATTTTTTTTTTTCTCTCTCTCGTCTGTTTTGTTTTCTTTTTTTATTAAATAACTTGTTGATATGCAATATATCAGTATTATTTTTTTTTTTCATATATACAGGATGTTTTTTCAGAAAAATTCTTCTATAGGATGTTAATATTAATTTTCATTTTTATTATTTTTTTTTGATCGTTCTTTCATTTGGCAGATTAAATATTAAAATTCGATATGTATATGCGATTTATTTTGATTTGGTTTGAATATTTTTTTTTAAAAACTATACTGAAAAAATCTTTCAGATTTTTTTTCCCGGCCCCCGGGGTATTGTGACGGTTGTCTATTTCGACCTCTTTTGTCAGTAAATTTTATTTTTTTGTCGTTCCCGACGTAATTTTAAACTACGAATTACGTAGTGTCGGAGAACGGCAATGTTTTGATTTGACAAGCCAGTCACGAAAAATTATCCATCATAACAACTAGAATCTATTTATTTATTATTGTTTCCGAGTTTATTATTCAAAATTACATGTTTATCAATTTTTTATTATCTACAATCAAAGTTTTCATGAAATCAATAATTTATTTTTACGTACACGAGTGTGCGTAGCCAAAATTTTTGGTAAGGATTCTCATTCATTAAAATTTTATTTTGTTGTTACTTTTTCTTTTCAGATCAAATTTAATTGTATTAATGTTTCTGTTTTATTTTGTGTGACTATTTTTTATTTCAATTTTGTTTATATTTTTGTTTGTATTTACAGGCATTTTTGTATATTTTTAATTTTACTGCAAAATAAACATAGAAGAGAGCTTTGGTATTTCCTTTCTGGACCCTCAATTACCACTCCGCAAACAACGCGTTACACACCTTCCATTAAATCAAGATGCTCCTGCAAGATTGGGAAGTACAGTACTTTAGAATGTGAGGAAGTACAGTACTTTATCAGTATCATGGATTTAATTTATCTAGTGATGATATAAATGAGTTTTAAAAGAATTTACAGAGATGCAATTAAAAATGTCAACTTTGTTTTTATGTTACAAAGTTCATTGTGGTCTTGACAGATTCTCTGAAAGGTATTATGTTGGCCAAAATTAGTTTTGCAAAATTGGACACTAAACAGTTTATAGTTGCATAAACGATAGCTGGAATGTGGTAGGGTGAAGTTAAATTTTTCAAGTAAATCAAGAGCTGTTCAGGATTTTATAAAAAAAATTTGATCTGCCACCCATCGGCGATCAGAGAGAGCAACCATTTTGAAATATTTTAACCGGTCGTTATTGCAGGATAAAGTTTTTAACTTATTGTTATGGGTTGTCAAGAAAAACAAGAATCGGGTAATAGGAATGATTGCTGATAGAAGTGATGATTTAAGATTAGAAGTTTGTCCAAATAATGAAAGGGCTTCAAAAGTGCTGGTGCCACTTAAACGAAAGCATGTCGAGGTAGGCTCCATTATCCACACAAATTTCTGGAGAGCCTGCCTCAGTCTTTCCGACCATAGGTTGAACAAAAGTGACCCTGAAAATGGATTTGTGGTAGCAGACGGTACCCATACCCAAAGGATCGAGAGCCATTGGAGAGGGTCTCAAGAAAGCCTTTAGGCAAAAACAGAATAAGAAGGACTTCTCCGACCGGCTCATCCATTATAGGTGGCTCAGAAAAATTATACTGCGCCATGGAGATCTATTCGAAGAACTTATAAAAGCAATAAAATATGTTTATTCAATAAATAATGAATAATATAAATAAAATTATAAAAATATGTTTTTGTTTTATTTCATTATTAAAGATTAGAGTCCAGTATTAACTGTAATAATTGTTACTTTTACAATTATTATAGTTGAGTCAATAAAGGCTGGTTTTAGAGAAAGCACTTAGATAGGCTACTAAGTGCTTTGTGTAAAACCACTTGGTAGGTCAGGTTAGGCTGTAGACCATAGCGCACGAGCCGATCACACCCCTTTCTTGCCAGTTTTTCTTCATGAAGCTCTTTGCAAACTAGCGGTAGATAGAGCCTTGCATTATGAAACATCCATGTTGAATAAAGATATTTCAATGGGAATGAATATGATTTTGAAAAACTATTTCCTTGGATAGAAGCATTTCTTCAAGAAAGAAGATTGTCATAGAAACGAGAGAGAGTAGAGATATTAAACCAGATTATTGATAGATTAATAGTGCTGTTCCACAAGACTCAATTTACAATGCAATATTTGCTTCTTTGTATTTATACATAAATATTTGCAAACACACTTATTAATTACAACTTAGTTCAGGATAATTTTAACAAAATAACTTAAATTACAAAATTAAGCAAAATAAAATATAGACATCAGTTAGGTCTTAAAAATGTATCAAGAGTAAACACTTTTTCCACTGCCGCCGGCGAGAAATCAAGTAACTAATGACTAGACTAACTATTTACTGGCTGTTGAAACTCTCAATAGAAGTAGATCCCATGTCAATAAATAAGATAGGTACATAAATTATAAGTTGATCACACTAGCAAAATTTTGTACAACTGTTGGTCTTCCCCAACTGATTATATAAATACTGCCTGCATTATCATATTGATTGCATATTGATTGATTGATACTGCTACCAGATTAATTGAGCTCCAAGAGGTACATAATAAAACTCGCAGAGAAATGCATGCTTGGCATTGAAAGCACCACCGTTCTGCGGTCTGCACAAGCAGCGGTTATTGTACTTTATGAGCAAGTGGTGCGAGTGCATACACCCTTGCTTCCATTACATAAGGCACTTCTTCCATGTTAACCGTGGGAGAAGTGCCTTATGTCATGCACCATCTTCATCAACTAAAATTCTTTCAATAGCACTTTCTCAGCTACCACATAGTGACACATTAGTACTAACATGCTTTTTCAGCACAAATTGTGAACCAGTTAAGAATACCTAAGACTAACACAAAGATGGAAATCAGTTCAGTATCAATAAAGGAAACCAACAATATTGAAATTCAATAATTGCATGAAAGCTGATTTGCTGCTTTTTTAAAACTTATTATTTATTTTGTAATAAATTTTTAGCTACTTTAAGTTCCTAATAAGCACATTTTCAAATTCAAATTCAATTTCATATTGTCACAATCCCATGATTCCCATATTCAACCACAGATCAGATATTTTAAAACGGAGAATAAAAAAAGTTTGAGTTATAAGATAGCCACAGTGAGACTTTGATGAACACACTTAATTAATAGCAACAAAATAAAATTTTTACTTTATCATTCTCATACCAGTACCTATACAACCTAACTGATGGTTAGTTACATCCATGCCCCAGGTACTATAGAGTAATAATATGCAAATATCAATAGGATCTAAATACAATTACCCATATTTTTAAGTTTCCCTGGCTTTTCCCTCCCAGAACAAAATCATGTAAACTATTATGGCAGTTTAAATAGATAGTAAGAAACTCTACTACCACTTCTTATAATTAAAAACTCAATTTACATGAATATAGAATTAATAATCAAGAATTAAATTAATAGTTTAGAACCTAAAGAGTTTATGGGTAACTTACTTTGAATGTTTCCAAATTTAATTGCTAACAACTCTTGTTTCATTTGCTCATCTGCAAAATCCGCAAAAACGGACCAGTTAAATGCTTTGTCTGACCCACAGTGTACATTCATTCTTATATCAGGTGTTATGAAGTGATTAGCACACACTTTTAGTGTTTTATCGCGACGCATCACAACTCTGACTGTATTATTTTCTCTGTGTCTTAACAGTTTAATATCTCCAGTACCACGTTCCTAGAACAGAATTTTAACTGTTACTACCAGAAACTTCGATAAAAGAATTCAAATTATAAATCCATTTACTTCATTTGAAGTCCTTACTTTCCATTCATGATCACAAGTATCGTATCTATAAAGACGAGCACGAATCCTGACTAATTCTTCTTCTTCTTCTTCGTTGGTTGGTATTTCGACCAACGGTAAAGATACGATGGGTTCATAGTGTGGATCATGATCCGAAGTGTCATGCTCTTCTTCTGCTGCGTTACTATGTGGTAAATTTTCTTCTGTCTACAAGCAACTTTGGAAATTAGTAAATAATGCTTGTAAAAAACACATACTTTTCACTTGTCTAATCTATGCTTACCGGAATCGACATCACGTTATGTAATTCACAAAAAAGTATCTATTCACACTTTATTTCTCAAATAAATCAAGAAAACTTAAGATTTTTAGACAACAACTAACCAAACAGAAAAAAAGGCCGATCAACAAAGACAAGAAGTTCGTTATGGCTATTTTTTTATTATATTTTCTGACTTGGACGCAAATGTGGTTCTTGTACTAATGCGCGATTTACATGTGTTAAGTGGTTAAGTTGGTAACTAAATTTTAACTAAATTTTAAGTTACTACATGTCACTTGTGTGTCCAAACGGATTAAGTAGTTAAGTTCATAAATTCAGTGAAGATGAGCAGTGATGAATGTCAAGGAATTCGTCAATTCTGTACTTAGATATGTGGTAAACGTGATTTTGGACAAACTCAGAGAAGAATTTGATTCGGAAATTAAAATCTTTGCAAGATTATGTATTTTTCTAAATTTTTTTACGTCGATGGGTCGATGTCGATCGACGGACGATAGATTGGTGTGGTACCTTGACTAATTAGGTACCCTTAATAATCACTGGATCCCTCCAGTGATTATTAAGATTATGGCAGACTTACCAACTCAGGGGTGGTGTTAGACAATTGTAGGCCATCACGCACTCTGCAGGTTAGCAGACTTACCAACTCAGGGGTGGTGTCAGACAATTGTAGGCCATCACGCCAACTGCGGGTTGGCAGACTTACCAACTCAGGGATGGTGTCAGACAATAACAGGCCATCGCGCCTACTGCAACGTCGACTGTTCTATTCTGCCAACGATTGACGTCAACCGGTCGACGTCGATCGATTGGTCTGGTAACACCCTTTAATATTGTTCCACAAATTTCCACGTCCAAACGTGTTAAGTGAGAAGCCCCGCTCACCTGCTTATACGAAAAATAGAACGCATCCTAATCTACTTAATCACTTGCGTACTAAATTTTAAGTTACCACTTGTCGCTTAACTGACTGTTTACACGCAACTTTTAACTTAAAATTTAGTTACCAACTTAACCACTTAACGCGTGTAAACCGGCCATAAGACGACCACCCGCATAACTAGTTAACTAGTCTAGTACGATCACAGACTTATGGCTGGTTTACACACCTTAAGTGGTTAAGTTGGTAACTAAATTTTAAGTTAAAAATTACGCGTAAACAGTCAGGTAAATGACAAGTGGTAAGTTATCTCTTTGTGGAATATTCACTCACGTATAGATTGCAAAGATTGCAAAGGAAAACGCACACCCACGTTACCTACTCAAGATGAAGGTCATTGTAATTCTCCAAAAAAGGATAAGTACCTACTAAAATTCTTGCAAAATCAAAACGTCAATAAGGCCAGTGGTTCTATTCTGAATGGCTCCTTAATCTATACACACCCTAGGTACGTTTTTGCATGGTGTAGTTATTTTTCGCAAGGCTGTCAGTAAGTGGCGCTGTCAGAATGCATTTTGTGGAGTGTGCCAATGTGCTATTTGAGATATCTATAACCTGTCAACTAGGCGCTGACAGGAGTTTCACCAAAAAGTCAAACCAAATGTTTTGATAGCTTTTTTGGTATTGTTCTAATAAACTGCCTGCGTATATATATATAATTTATTTACAAGGTATAACATAAAGGAAGCATAATACTTAAGGGTCAGTAAATATACCATTGTTAGAATATACTGTAAAAGAATTGGAGTTATTGGGGCTGGTTAAGATTTCCATAATTTTTTATTTAAAGTTTTTACTTCAACATCTCTTTCTAAGTGGTTTTCATACCTACTTATATACAAAGTGAGACAAAAGTAATCATCTGATGTTTTTTGGCTGTAATTTTTTTTACAAATGAAAAACTTTTGTTCTGTTTGTGGATTATTTATGTATAATTGATAAGAATTTTTCCATCAAGTCAAGAAGATGATATCGCACAAGTGGCTGCCGCCAACATTGATACTATACGGGCCCTTTTATGGCATTTTTCATCACTTTTGCCAGAACTTAAGGCGATAGGTTCGTGCACGTGTCGGATGTTGTCCTCGAGGGCTTCCAGAATCTGAGGCTTGTTCTCGTAAACACGATACTTCAAAATTCCCCACAAAAAAGTCTGGTACGGTCAAATTGGGCGAACTTGGTGGCCAGTGCAAATCGGCCGGAAATGCCTGAAATGCCTACTTCAAAATGTCGGTTGTGGCTCGGGCAGTGTGCGCACCACATGTCCTCTAATCCCAGCTCGTCTAATTGAGGAAGAATAAACGCGTTGATCATGGCTCTGTAGCGGTCGCCATTCACAGTAACTATTTGGCCCGCGGCGTCCTCGAATAAAAATGGCCCAATGATTCCTCCAGCGTAAACAGCGCACCATGCTGTAAGCTTGGGCGGGTGTAATGGCTCTTCGCAGATCACGCACGGATTTTCGGTACCTCAGAAGCGTTAATTTTTACGATTCACGTAGCTACTGAGGTGGAAAATTAGCCTCATCGCTCATGATGAGTTTCGATGAAAAATCGTCATATTCTTGTTCGAGATTCGGGATGGCTTGAGCGTAGGTTACGCGCGTTTGGCGGTCTACAGCTAACAGTTGATGCACTGTCTGCACTTTGTAAGGGAACATCTTCAGGTCTTTCACCAAAATTCGTCGTAGGGTCTGCGTGCCAAGGCCCAATTGCGTGGCACGTCGTCTGGTCGATGTTCCAAGGTCCAATACGACATCTTTAGCGACCGCGGCGATATTCTCAGCAGAACGACTGGCCCAGGGCCGGCCACACCGAGGAGCATCTCGTGTTGTCCCAGTCTCCTCAAGGCGGGTGGGTAAACGCAGCAGAGTTTGTCCAGTTGGTGTCGGACGCCCGGGAAATCAGCGACGAAATTCACGCTGCGCACACCACTGACGAATTATTGCGCAAAAAAAAATTATTCCGCGTTCTTGAGGAGTATAGCGATTCATGGCTTGCCGAAATGTATTTTACAACAGGGTTATTACTTTTGCCTCACCTTGTATATATATATATATATATATATATATATATATAGACTTATTTAACATTATGATGCATTTACTACTTTTAAAATAAAATAATTTACATTTAATTTTCTATTACCGGAGGTAATGAGATAGAAGTAGGTTAAGAATAAGTTAACTCCGTAAATATAATCTCTATTATTTTGTTATTATTTTTTATTTGTTACACTTGCAGTTGGAAACTATATTTATTAAAGTCTGAAATCGTAAGATGGCTGTTGGATCACGGAAAAGAGTGAGGTTTTGGCATGTTTTTGTTTGGCAAACTTATAATTTATACAACTCATGCAAATGATTTACAATGCATTATTTGCCCGCGTAGGGATGACTCCTTTTCAACGTCCCCAAATTGTCATACGATTTTTAGTGTGGATAAAATTTGGACAAAACGGTGGAATCTGTCATCCTGAATCTGTGATCCTCATAGGACAGAACGCTATGCATTGAAAAGTGCTACAAAAAAGTTAAGAGTAACAGCATTTGACCCACGGCAAACAATACTGCAAAAAAAGAAATGAGAAACTTTTGAGGGCAAATAAAAAAAGAGCGCTACTCTTGACCATATACTCTAATCTTCTTTTGGACCTGATAAACAGAATTAGCCTGAAAAGCCTAATTGTAACAGAAATTTAACAACAAGAATTGAAGAAGAATGCTAGGAAATATGAAACATTATGGCTTCAAGAGAGATTAAAACACATGCAAAGCTCAAATGGTTAAATATATAACTCCAACTCCAGTGCATGTCAACAAAAGGTAGCAAACTCTTTGGCAAAACGAACGTATAAATGAGAGTCCAAATATTGACTCAAATATGAAAATCAGGAAACCAAAAACTCTAAATGCTTTGGAGCAAATCCTTTAGTAAAATAGTTTATGAATAGCAACAGTTTTTAGCCAGTACCCCTGATTGACTGATGGGTGAAAGCTCAATGCTAGAAGTGAAGTGTCCCTATTTCTCTTTTACAAGCTAATCTTCGGGTAGCTAGTTGACATGTTCACTTTCACTCCATACTTCTTTGACTTCTATACCTTTATCAACCATGATTTCGTCACTGTAGTTTTTGGTTGGTTATTTTAGAGCTTTCTTTTAACTGCTTATCTGTAGCTGATCCTTCATGGCTTGGGGATTTAATACTAGAATTATAATCGTATTTCTATTGATTTTTCTAATATGATAGCCGAGTAACGTAGTGGTTAGTTGCTCTGCCTCTTATGCTGGAGTTCCCAGGTTCGAGTTCTGGCCGGGGCAATCATTTGTGTGATGAACACAGATGGTTTTTTATCGCGTCATAGTTGTTTATGTTTAAATATGTTTGTTTATTCTGCCACCCCCACCAGTTCGCTGTATGTTCATCCATAACACAACCTCTTACTTTACCATACAGTTGGCGTGTTTGTCTGATGAAAATCGAAAAAAAATACAAATAAATATTAAAAAATGAAAAGAAATGTCCCAAAATGCAAGGAGTCTGGGCCAGGTCTTTGTACACTTTATCAAAAAATAGTTTAAGATGCTTAGAACACTTTTTGATTCTTAAATTGTTATAAAAACACTTTGTTTATTGGTAGGAAATGAAATTGTGCATTATTAGTGTGCAACACAAACAATAAACTTCATGGCGGAATAAAATGTAATTTTGACAGCTAAAGTTTACTGACATCTTTTTGTTTTGTGTATCGAGTAGTATCGATGGCCGGGGTTGCCATTAAGTCCAAAGAATTGAATTGAATTGTTTTGTGTATTTTTAGCTTATTTAACAGTTGTAAAGTTAAAAAGAAACCGAAAGAAAGAACTCAAGCGCAACGAACAATCAAACACACAGATCACACTATCAATGTGATGAGTGAAGTGTGCTGTGAGTGAGGTGGCTGTCCCCTCTGCTTAGTGAACTAACTTCACTTGACAACTTCCACCACAGAAAAGACTCATTGTCAATGTTGCCTCCTAAAACGAACACAAATAATGTTAATAACAACTTTTTATTTTCTAACCATCTAACTACTAATTAAGTCAAATTATTTGTATTTTTCCTATGATTACCATTTATTTGTAATTTTTTTTAGATGGTGTACAAAGACCTAGCCCAGAGCACAACATTTCTTTTATTTAAAAATTTAAGATTTTTAGGTATATATAGACAGCATAAGTTTTTGTGCAAATGGCATTTTGGGCTTTTTGATATGACTATTCAGCGATGTTTTTACGGGAATCCTCGTACCTACATCTAAGAAATGCTTCCGTTACACATCTCGTGATCATATTATTAATGCTTTCAAATCTTGTAATTTAGTGCCAAGCGGAAGTGGCATTGATTGTGGTTATTAACTTTATGAAAACCTAATTATGTTCTAGAGTGTCCATAACTATTAAACGAGCACTATATAAAAATCTAAAGTAACCAATTGCTCCTTGTTTATAAAAGTTTATAAAAAATTTTAAAAAAAGATATGAGTTGAAAAAGAAAAATGAATCGAAGCATCGAAGAATAGTTTTGTCAAAAATAAATGTGTAATTCATTAAAACGCATTTTCTTCAATAGAGACATGCAAGGTGCTTTGTCTTTTCGCGGAAACATTAACTTTTTAAATTAATCGTGAATTAATGAATACAGTGAGTTCTGTATATTTTTTTATTGCAGATTACTTGCTGCTCTGTGATTATTAATTTCAAAGGATTGGCAATACTTACCGGCGTTTGCTTGCGTGCGCGGTCATAAATCTAGAAAGAAACTGACTTGCCTAGTATAACCAGTAGAGCCTTAGGCCGTTGTTCAAAGTCAAACCGCTAATTTTTTGCATTTTTAAACATAGTTCTAATAAATCCATCAGTATACAGTATGGTTCAGAAAATATTGCTATTTTGTATTTGTTTAGCGATACCATCACCTCATCTGGCCTCATCATTTGGGTCTGTCGAACTAGACGAATATTCTTTCGATAAAATCATCAATAAGTTTGAAGCTAGTCTTGTGAAGTTTGATGTCGCTTTTCCGTATGGAGACAAACATGACGCTTACGTGGCACTGGCTAAAGAAACCAGAGATGTTGACGATCTTTTAGTTGCAGAAGTTGGTGTAAAGGATTACGGTGATAAGGAAAATGAAGCACTGGCCAAAAAATACGGCGCGAGCAAAGATAACTTTCCACTTGTTAAGCTGTTTGTTAAAGGCAATGACGATCCAATTACATTTGATGATACCAAAGGCTTCAATATAGATGAATTGCGCCGATTTTTACGTGATAATACTGGTTTGCATTTAAGTCTACCTGGCTGCCTAAAAGATATGGATAAACTCGCATCTAAATTTATGAGTGCTGGTGAAAAGGAAAGGAAGGAAATTCTTAAAGAAGCCTCAGATTCACTAAATAAGTTACCTCAAAATGTAAGTTGTAGGTCTTATTTTTCAACTAAGGTAACCAATGTACCTTTTGATGAACATTATGGCAGAAAAAGAAATATAGTCTTAGAGAAACAAAGCAAATTCAGTTTAACTCTCATCCTTTTTTATGAAATAATCTAAAAAAGTTTTTATAAAAAATGTGATCCGTGATTTGTGATTTAAATCACAGTATATTTGTCACACATTATTTAAACTGATAGACTGAAATAGATAATTGGGCACAGTATTCTCAATTTAATTTGTTCATTCATGTTGGTGAGCCCTTATTTTATTTTGTTTGTATGGGTACAAATATTTTGACTGCTGTAATAAACAGTCAGAGAGTTTTAATTAATAAATTTATTTAATTTTTATAATATTTTTTATATCAAGAAGAATTTTTAGTGTTAGAATTTTTTTATTACACAGTTTTGAATTTATCTCTGTTCTGTTTTTCTCTTCTTAGCAAGCATATTATATTATAATAAATTTTTATGTGTATGTGGTACAAATCTTATAGGAAGTATATATTCAAATAACCTTCTTGTATCTTTCAGAATCTCACAACTGGCAAAACTTATAAGACCATAATGGAAAAAGTTATAGCAAATGGAAATGAATTTATTAAGACTGAAATAGAAAGAGTCAAAAAGTTGCTGGCTGGAAAACTTTCAGATGAAAAAAAGAAAGAATTAGGAATTCGAGTCAATATTTTACATTCCTTTAAGCAACTCGAAAAACAAACCAAAGAAGAATTGTGATTATTATAGATATGAAAAGCTATCAATAGCAACTCAAATATATCATTCCATTAGATTTAGTATTTTCACACAAATTGTGCAATAATTGTTTACGTAATTATTATAAATAATAGGCACTGAATTGTGTGTTCTCATATTTGACCATTGTGTGCCACTGTTATTATGATTTAATGTTAGTATTGTGATTGCAAACTTTCGAAGCTTATTTTGTTATGTTTTGACTGCAAAAATTTATAGTTATTTTGTTGCCTTATTTATTTTATTTATGTTCGAAAAACAAATACATGATACAAAAACTTGATAATGATCCTAGTATTTTCCGAACATAAATAAATAAAGGTTAAAGCTCAAAGAATATAACACTGTTTTATGCATTTTATATGTAACTTCAATTTATTCACACAATTTGTAATATTAAAATAGTGAATGCAAATGTTTGTATTATTATCTCTCCTAATTTGGTATGTAAAGAAAAAAATATCTGATTCTAATTCTAAAACCATTTTGAGATACAGTCAAATCCTCCAACATTGCCCATTTCTTTAACATTTTGGTTTGATTATAAAAAAAAACATAAACAAGAAATATATTCGGGTTGATAAGATGTTATATAATAAAATAGAAAGATTAAAATTGAGTATATGTGTGTAGTTGTTCTAAAATTCCCAATGAATGAGGTGGGCGAACTTAAGCGGGAATGTGCACATCTTTGCCCATTGTGAATATTTAGGCCATTTAAGGACTTACACAAATGATATTTAGACTCCTGGTGCACACTGAAGAAAAGAAGCAAACTATATTTAAAATATTTTAAAAGTAAACTTGGGCTTTGGTCAAAATTGGGTGGCGGCAATGTTATGTAAACTTTTTGAAACTATGAAAGTTCCAAAAAAAGTTTACACAAAACTGTTTTATGGCTAGGGGTGTTTTCATCTTAACCCATTTGGGACCAAAATGAAACTACAGGAGATATTTGCATGCTTCTTTTATTTCTCGGTTAATTAACATATTTTAAAAGAAAATAATACAAAAAAATTCTGAAACTGAAAAAAAACAGCTGTGCCCAAATGGGGACAACGGGATCATAGGGTATCATTTCAAAACATTGCTTTTCTATACATAATGTTTTCACACGTAATTTGCATTGCCAGCGTGGTTTGGTGAGACATACAGTGCAAAGTTATTGCTTTTCCATTTTTTTTTGGACAGTGAGTGCTGCTTGGCTATTGTAAACTTGGCAAGTTAGAGGCTGACCAGTGACTGTCTTTGTCCATGACGTAAATAATGCCGAGCTAAGGTCCGACGGAACTGGAGTTTATCCATTAGGTCGCCTTTTTGGCTAGTCAAAATGTGTAAGTGCTAAAGTTACATCCAGCATGTAGGTGAACAAAATCTACCACCATTTCTTTCCCCAGATGGATACTCGATAAAGAGCAATCGATTGATCTGCTCGAACCACTCCTCCCATCCCAGCGTTATAATTTTGAAAAACATGTAGAATCCCTACGTCTACTTTTTGGCGTCGTACACCACCTTTTTACTTTACCAAGGGGTTCCACAGTGCCATAGTTAGTACCCATAGTGCACACACTGTTGTCTAGCCCTCGAACAAATTACACTTTATTTTTTTTATTCAAAGCGGAAATCATCCTTTGAAATGTTGATAAAGGCGCATCATCATCACTCTCCCAATCTGCAGTGTCTTCATCATTATGACGTACAAATACCTCTACTCGCCCTGTAACATCTTGTGGTAAGTCATGTTGAAGAAATTCATCCTCATTCTTCGTCAGTGACACAACTTGGTTCAGGTGGAATTGTCACCAACTCGTACTCCAGGTCCTCATCAGACTTGCACATAATTGCTTCGAGAGCATCTTGAAGACCTTTGTAGGTGTCAAATGTCGTAAACACTTTCTTGGACATTTTCATTTCTAAACAAACCTGTAACCGATGTATCCGTTGTCCCCATATGGGTACACCATAAAAATATCGTATAAAAACTAATTTACATATTTTTTTATGATGTGTTCTAATGAAAAGTCAATTATTGATACCATTATAAGTAAAATACAACATCAACTATACGCATCATACTATTCTAATAAAAAATAAACTTACTTACGTTTTTAGTGTTGGTAGAATATTTTTAACAAAATTTACACAATATTCGGTAAAAATCAGAACAAACTCCAAAACAGCAGCTAATATCTTAGTAACTAGAATTATGAACCATGCATCGGCACAAAATTTACGATTACCCTCAGTAGTTAAAAAATATCATCACTTATTCACTTATTCATCACATTAAATATTATCACATTACACGGTCTCAAACGGGTTAAATAAGAAAAATATTACTTACCTACATTTTTAAGCATTTTTATTGAGTGTAAAAATTATCACATTTGAGATTTATAGTAAATCTCACTATTAAAACAAAAGGATTAAATTCGATGAAAGATTCCAGAGATATAAAGGTACCCTGGTGAGGATTATGGCTTGAACATTTGAAAACTTCAAATTTCTCCGGAACGTCTACGACTTTCAGTTTAAAGTTTGTGCCAAAAAATAGTCATGAAATAGTCGTACGAAACGAAAATAATTTTGAGCTGATTTTATTTGAGAATAAAAACTTCTTGTGTTCCCTACATTTCTATGGATGTACAGTCGCGTACAAAATCATTATTTCTTTTTGCTTAGTAAAAAAATTACGCTCTTTTGGTTTGTTACTCATTTTTTTTTAATGAAAAAGGATAAGACGTTTGTCTTCTATCTCACCTGATGGAAAGTGACGATGAAGATGAAGGTGTTACACGTCTATCCACGAGATACCTATTCACTCGACGCTTGAAAGAACTAGGGCTAAAGTTTTCTGGAAAAACAGACGCAGGCAGTTCATTCCACACCTTGGCGACCCGCACCGAAAAGGAACTATCGAAGCGTTTGGTTCGACTTCTTGGGATATCTACCATGAAAGGATGGAGGGTCTGTCTGCGTCTAGTAGTCCGATGCAAGAAGGGTGTGGGTTCAACCTGATCAAAAAGAGCATTCACGCACTCTCCAAAATGTAATCTGTAGAAGACTGCTAAACTGGCAACTTTCCGACGATGGTCGAGGCTTTGCAGTCTTCTGGTGGTGAGGTCAAAGTCGTTTATAATTTTTCGGGCTCTTCGGTCAACTGCATCCATCGCTTCTAGTTGGTGCTTTGCAGAACCATCCCAAATGTGGCTACAGTACTCCATACAAAATCGAACTTGAGCTGTATACAAATTAAGTGAATGTTCATGGCTGAAGTACCGTCGGTCCTTCGAGATGATTCCCAACTTTTTTGAAGCAGTTTGAGCCATGACCACAATTGGTTGCCCGAAGTTTAGTTGGGACGATATAGTTACACCCAGAAGCCCTAGGTGGTCGGTTAAGGGAACAGAAACATTTTGGAAAGTGGGCGTTAGGTCGAAACTGCTCTTTTTCGCGGAGAATAAACACGCCTGTGTTTAACTTTGACCAAGTTAGACTCTCGCCCCAATCGGACACTTTCTTTAAGGCCAAATCCACTCGCTCAATCATGGACTTTCTCAAAGCCCGGATTTCTTGAGGACTCGCTCGCGCACTGGACATGTATCTCTCTACAACGGTGCAGTCATCAGCGTAACCAATAATGCCTGGGGTTAGCAGGTCATTAATGTGCAGCAAGAATAACGATGCAGAGAGAACAGATCCCTGAGGTACCCCGGCATTAAATGCCATTAGGTCAGAAGAGCAGCCGTCTAAGACTACTCGAATTGACCGTTCCCTCAGAAAATCAGATATCCAGTCGCAGAGCCCTTTAGGTATTCCGTATGCTGAAAGCTTACTCAAGAGACCATCATGCCAGACCCTATCAAAAGCCTTGGAAATGTCTAAGGATACAGCTATAGCTTCACCGTGACCTTCCAAGGCTTCGCTCCATAAGTGAGTGGCATACACAATAAGAGCTCCAGTCGAGCGTCCACTGCGAAAACCATATTGGTTATCACTAAGGAGCTCGTTGGACTCGAGGTATGCCAGGAGACGATTGTTCAATACACGCTCCATAACTTTGCAAAGTATGGAGGTGATTGCAATAGGTCGATAGTTGATGGGATCTGCACGGCTTCCCTTCTTTGGTACTGGTTGCACGTTAGCCAGCTTCCAGGAATTAGGGACCTTTCCAGATTCCAAAGAGAGTCGATACAGGCGCGTTAGTATGGGAGACAACTCGGCTGCGCAGTGTTTTAACACAACAGCAGGTATGCCATCGGGGCCGCTGGCCTTGTTCACATCTAAATTCTGCAAGCATTTAAGAACCTCCTTTTGGCGAATATGAACGGTACCCATTTTGGGTCCGAACTGAGGTAACTGGGGTGGGACTTTACCTTGACTATTTAGACGTGAATAGTCTGCAAAAAGATTAGCAAAGAGGTCTGCTTTCTCTTTTGCAGTGTGGGCCAGTGAACCGTCAGGCTTCCTCAGAGGTGGCAGCGATGGGCGACAGAAGTTCGACTCAACCGACTTGGCCAAAGACCAGAAAGCTTTGCTTCCTGAAGGATATGACGCTATCTTGTCTCCGATGTGGCCAATGTGGTCAAAGCGAGCTTTTCTGATCACCTTTTTGCAAGACTTGGCGGCAGAATTGTATTTTTTCTTCAGTCCATGCGAATCCACGGCTTTGCTTCTGCGAGCGTCAGCCCAGGCTTTGTACGCTTCTTGCTTAAGCTTTTCAGCTGTGAGGCAAGCAGCATTAAACCATGGGCGACCTTTGGTTTCAAGGGATAGGTCAGCGTAAGGGATGAAATACTCCATTGCTTGGCCTATCACACTTGATACAGCATCAGCGCAGTACGATGGATCGGTTGATGTAAAACAAGTCTGCCGCCAAGAATAAGACGCGAAAAAGTGCCGCATCTCATCCCAATCTGCTGACTTGTATCGCCATACTCGCCTAGCGCCTTTTGGGCTGGTGTCAGGCGGCGAGTACTGCGACACAGATTTCACCACGCAGTGGTCGGATGTCCCTAAAGGTGCAGTTATGGACACCGAGCACCTGTCAGGATCAGTTGTCAGCAGAAGGTGCACAAGCTGTGAGAGGCCTTGAGTCACGGAAAACTTAAAAGCCTCTCTTCCAGCGTGGTTAGTGTCCTGATACGGGTATAGCCATTGCCCTTGATGAGCGTTAAAATCCCCCAGGAACACCAACTGCGCTGAGGGAAAACGTTGCCGAACCTTATCTGCTGAGCGATTTAGATTAGCGATAGCATTTGCATGTGTTGTGTCCCATACTACCAGCGCCTTCTGTTTTTTTTGTAATTCGTATTGGTAAGCATTTTTACCGCTACAAGTATCAAATTTACAAGATCTTTCTGTTTGCAGAAAATGTGTGTTCGAACAGTGGAAGTGGATTGCTATAGAAACACTTGTATTTGGTCTAAAGAACGTTTATTATATATTTGAAAAACTAATACAATTTTTAAAGGCAGCGTAATTTACTCTACACACACACGCAACAACCAGAGACTCAGTACAGACCCATAGATACAGTGCAGAGATAAGAAAGAAAACATAGATTAAAAAATCAAATTGAATGTTGCCTCATTTTAACACACCCCCTCAACAATCAATTTTTTATTATATTATACCCTTAATAGTTTTTTTTCATGACACCCCCTTAATAAGTACACCTTTCAGACCTGAATTATGATTTTTAGACCTAATGCAATGTTTTTTTTTCCTATATATATACTTACACTATGATAAAAAATATGGTAACAAAACCCGGAAAATCTTATAAACTTTTGAGAAAAACTTGTTTTTCTTTATGTGTACAATTGTAGCCAACAGGCATACGTAAAAACCAAATATCTATAGGGATATTCATAATAATTAAATAGTCATAAGTATTTGGTTTCAAAATTATATATTTTTATTAGAGAAATCAGCCTTTTGATATAGTAACTTTGCGTACAATGACTATTCTTATAATTAACATAAATAAATTAGGAATGAAACAACATAAAACAGTTTTTGTCTTTAGTGAGACACAAGTGCACATTACACTTCACGCATTTGATACGAGACCTTCCGCTGCAACCGGGATTCTTACACCGAGTTGGAAGCTTGTCGTCGTGAACAGGCAGGTGCCCAACACCATCCTTGGCTACTTCTGACTGAGGGCGTTTTTCTCCTGGTTTCCTCGGAACAACGATTGGTGATGGTACAGGGCTGGAACTAGGTCTTCCTCTTTTAGCTCCTACAACATGTTTATTTTTGAAAATCAAGCTTTCTGCTAAGCGCCGTCGAAAATCCAAAAGCTTCATTTGCCTCTTCTCCGGAATACCCAGTAGATCAGATTCATGTTGGTATTCTCTGAAGGATTGTACCACCGCCAAATCAGAGGCGTGAAAAATCGCACGTAGGGTCCATTTTTTAGATTTTATGAAAGTCCTATAGTAACTCATCAACTGGTCGAGTAAATCCACACCTCCCATACCATTATTGTATCTTTTGACTACTTCTGGTCTCTCCACGGTAATAAATTTATTTTCTTTCTTGGACCATCGCTCAACAAAATCAGTTTCCCCGATGCCAACAAAGTTCGATGCTAAATTTGTAAGTCTGTTGTCCATCCACTTCACTAGAGTAACGTCACCATCAGCACTAGTTATCTCCTGTGAAAACCCTCTTGGCTTCTTCATCATTTCTTTATCAGTGCGTAATGGAGGTGTTTTTCCAAACCTGTTGATCCGTGCTGTACATGCGGCCTTGATACTTCGATCTTTCAAAACTTGCAGTAGGTTATACGATGAAAAGTAATTATCAAAGTAAAGTTCGTGCCCCTTACTGTCCCTAATACGTTCCGTTAGGTGTAACACGATGGCAGCCCCGTACCCAAACTTTTTGACTAAATCTTTATCGATTTCAGGGCATGAACTTTGATATAGTATGAAGTCGAACACCATACCACTTTTTCCGCAAAGTGGCAAAAGTTTTAGACCCCACGGACTAGGTTTTCTTTTGACATACTGCTTAGCAGCATGTTTACCAGTCAGTGGTATCATCTGCTCATCTACGCAAAGCTCTTTTTCCAATGGAAGTTCTAAACAGCGCTTACGAAAGGTGTCATAGACGTGCAGTCAGTTGGTTTTTTGGTGTTATGTACTGCGTGTAAGTTACTACGTAGTTCAAAAAAACTATCTCGAGTCATGTTATCGATAAATAAAGGTAAACCAACTTGAGTCTCCCAGTACATTCTCAAACTAGGATAGTTAAAAATCCCTGTCGCCATGTGCAAACCAAATAAAACTTCTAATTCCCCCTTGGTGGTTGATTTGAATCTTAGCTTTCCTGACTGCACAGCGTATAAGTTTGTCATGTCAACCATAGTGTCAAAAAGCTGTGCTGTAAAGTATTTAGCATAATATTCTATCGGTGGTCTTTCTTGAGGATCAAAGATTATAGGAGGATCATAATCACCTGGGTACATATTGCCGATGCTTTTGTTTCTCCATTTTATATCCTGCTTCGTTGTGAGATATTCATAAGCATGGCTTTGATTCACCGGATCTGTTGGAAGAGTAACTTGCTGCTCAAGCTCTTGCGATGATGGTAATGTCAAAAGTACAAAAGGGTCATCTGGAGCTTCATCGTCACTAGAATCATCTGGCATGTATTCACATTGAGTTGGAGCAATACGACCGGCACCCAAGCGAACAGGTCTCGATGATGAAGGTGGATACCGCCTTGATTCTTCATCAGAAGAAGATAGGTCAATATCCGATAGATTGCCATTTTCAAGCCATCTTATAGCCTCCCGTGATATCATTTTTGTCAAAACACGCTCCAACTATTCTGCAATGTAATGAAACACAAAAAAATCAAAATACTGAATAAATCTTGAATAGAAAGCGCGCGAAAACAGTAAGTAGTAAAGAAATATCGTTAGGTAAAAAAATGCATATCCATCCGCTTGGCTACAAATGTACACATAAAGAATAAAACGTTTTTTTGGTAAAAAAAATCATCGTAATTGTAAAAAAACAGCTAATTGCAAAGCCTCGTACATTGCATTTTATCTAAATATATTTATATTTTAGCTATATAATATGATTCTAATAAGATTTATCAACAAAATGTAACACTTACCCGCACATCGATCGATTGCTGCAATCACTCGCAGTAAAGTGACCAAAACTTTTCCCCGATAAATCATAGATGGCGTGAAATGTACGATTTGCATAGATTATAATGTGTTCAAACGAACACATTAGGATTAAAGTTAAGTTAATGTTTCATGATTTTATTACAATAGAAATTGTTTATGGCTACAATTGTAGCCGTACGGTCTGAAAGGGTTAAGAAACTTAATTAAAAAATTTAAATAAAATTATTCTTTGACCGACTGGCTTCTTATAAATGAATAACAAATATATAATACTTATTTTATTTGACTATACAATCCCTAAACTTCTCAAAACATTGCTTGCCCAAAGGCTTTGTAAACATGTCTGCTACATTCTCATTTGTATTAACATATGTAACATTAACTTCACCGTTACAAACCTTTTCCATTATATAATGATATTTTATATCTACACGTATTAATCTTTTATTACTGTCACTAGATGATGAAATTTTTATTACACTTAAGTTATATTCCAAAATATTTATATTAATATTATATCCAAAATCAATTAATAATTGCTTAAGCCAGCAGCCCTCAGTTATAGCTAAACACAATGCAATATATTCAGCTTCACAAGACGACAATGATACAGATTGTTGTTTTTTTGTACCCCATGAAATAGGACAATTAAATATATAGTATATAAATCCAGAAGTTGACTTTCTGTCGGCTGTATCTCCAGCCCAGTCTGCATCACTATAACCTTGTAATCTTATATTGGTATTATAATACTTATACACTAATGACAAAGAAATAGTACCTCTTATATATCTCATAAACTATATTTCAAACATAGATAACCGATATTTAGACTTATTTTTTACCAATTTAGATGAATGTGTTCTAGATGCTGCTCCGATCACATTAGTTCCCGTTGATTCTAAACACCCTCCGTTTTATATATTAATACCATTGAAAGACAATATACAGAAGGTACCCAAAAAAGTTAGGACTCAGTATTGTTTTAAAAATGCAGATTATACTATCATAAATGAAAAATTATTAAATATTTTTTGGGTAAAACAGTTCAAAAATGTCACTGCTGAAACAGCTGTGCAATCATTTTATGAAACCATATATAAAGTTATTCACGAACACATTCCGCAAAAACAAATCAAACAATCACAATCCCCTGTTTGGTTTAATTCATATTTACAACATATTTTCAAATGTAAAACAAAGGCCTGGGTTAAGTGGAAAAAGTTTAGGTATAAATCCGATTATAATACTTTCTCTAAATTTAGAGAAGTTTTAAATACAGAATGCAAAAAGTCATACTGTAATTACATAAATAAAATTGAAGAAAATATCAAAACAAACGTTAAACATTTCTGGACATATATTGCAAATAAAAAGAAATCTTCGGATATTCCTACTTCTATGTATTATAAAGATAAAAAAGCTGATAACCCTACTGATATCTGGAAACTCTTTTCCTACTTCTTCCAATCGGTCTTTGGACATTCAACAATCGGTTCTGATTTCTCTGTTGACACGTTGGGTAGAGAAGTTAGTCCTAACTCATGTATCAATTTATGTAATATACATATACCTCACGATGATATTTTAAAGGAATTACTAGCCCTAGATGTCTTTAAAGGTTCTGGTATTGATAATATACCTCCAATTTTTCTAAAAAATACAGCTTTATCCATCTGTGAACCCCTGTATTACCTTTTCAATAAATGTCTACAAGATTCTGTTTTTCCAGATATTTGGAAAACAGCTCGTATAGTTCCGATACATAAGGGTGGGTCAAAAAGAAATATTGAAAACTTTCGTCCAATATCAATCCTGTCTGCTCTGTCGAAGCTGTTTGAAAGGCTCGTTTACAATTCAATTTATCCAGTTTTGCACCCTATCATCATTCCGCAACAACATGGCTTTGTTAATAAACGTTCTACAACTACCAATTTAATTCTTTATGTTAGTGATTTTTTCGAAAACATTGACGCCAATCAAGAGACGCACAGTATTTATACAGATTTTAGAAAAGCTTTCAACGGAGTAGACCACAGAAAATTACTTGAAAAATTGGCATTTAATGGTGTCCGTGGAAACCTTTGGCAATGGTTCAAGTCTTACATCAATAATCGGACTCAAAAAGTTGTTATAAACTCATATGAATCTGACACAGTTACTGTTACTTCCGGCATACCACAGGGGTCGATTTTGGGCCCGCTTTTATTTTTACTATTTATTAATGATATTCACATTTGTTTTAAAAACTCGAAATTTCTATTATATGCCGATGATTTAAAAATATATCACGTCATTAAAAATGCAGAAGATCATCGCCAACTACAAGAAGATCTCACCCGGTTTAGTGAATATTGCATAAGCAACAACCTAGAACTAAGTATCAGTACATGTAATTTTATACCTTTCAGTAGAAGACTTCAAACAACAATTTATTCCTATAACCTAGGTGGTAGCATTCTACAGAAAGTGGATATAGTAAAGGATTTAGGAGTGCATCTTGATAGTAAGTTGACATTGGATAGTCACATAGATATTATTAGTAATAAAGCTTACCAAATGTATGGTTTCGTAATAAGGTCGTGCAAAGATTTCAAAAAACATAGTACATATCTATACTTATATAGAACACTAATCAGATCTCAATTAGAATATGCCGTGTCAATATGGAATCCCTTTTATAACAAATATAATAACTGCCTTGAACGAATACAAAAAAAATTTCTGAAATGCATGCAGTTTAAGTGCCATCGTGGATATTTGCCATACAATGAACTTTTAAAAAAGTATAATCTACTTGATCTTAAGTCTAGACGATATTACTTGGAGGCAATGCTGCTACATGATATATGTCACAATCGATTTGATTGTATTGAGCTAACTAATAAGATACAATATTAAGTTCCAGTTCGCTATCATACCCATCCATCACGTAAAAAATACCTGTTCGCCACTTCTTGGTGTCGTACCAATGCAGGAAAACGGTCAAGGAAAACTTTCCCTTGCTATTAAGTTATTATTATTTTATTATTATTATTATTTTTTTAAGCTATCATATAAATTTAGTTCTTATTAATACATGTAATTCTAAAATAACAAAACTGTCACCTATGTCTCACGAGCAGAAATAATTAACTTAGAATAAGAAACTTAGTATGTTTAACTGTAATCTGTTATTGTACACCCATCTCTCACTTTCAGTAATCGGTGGCTATCGTTGTTAGATACGCATAATGTTATATTTTTATTTACACAAATTGTAACTTGTTATGTGTTTCTGTTTGATAGTCCTAATAAAGCAATAAAAAAAAATAACTCTCTTCAAAAACTTATTCAATGCCATACTTGCATAGTTTAAATATCTACTAAGAAATCCTATAGCTAATGATAAATCAGGTCTTGTACAACATGCATATAATAAACTACCTAATATGCTTCTACAATTACTCTCAATTTCTCTGCTTTCTGGTTTATCTCTCTTTAACAATTCAAAATTAAAGTTTTGCTCTAGTAGTGTAGACACTGTTTTACATTTATACATATTATATTAGGTCTTTACCTATGAAATTGCCGTTTTTCACGAAATAAATGATGCATAATTTTTTTATATATTTTTTATTTCTATTAATCAAAATAATCACCCATGCAATCAATGCATCTTTGCCAACGCATTGGTAGCTTATTGATGCCTTTCTTGAAGAAATCAGCTGGACGGGAGGCAACAAATTCTTCAAAGGCATTTTGTACTGCCTCTCCGGTATTGAATTTTTTTCCCGCCAAGAAGTTATCTAAATTCTGGAAAAAGTAGAAGTCTGTAGGCGCAAGGTCTGGTGAGTACGGCGGATGACGGAGAACTTCCAACCCCAACTCTTGTAGCTTGGAGACCGTCTGCTGTGCAGTAAGAGGTCGCGCGTTGTCGTGCAGGAGCAGTGGAGCCGAACGATTGACCAAAGCTGGTTGGAGACGTGCGAGCTTCTCCATCATTGTGTTCAGTTCTTCACAGTACACATCTGCAGTAATGCTTGTCCCGTTTGGCAAGAAGCTGTGATGAATTACACCCGCGTTAGACCACCAAACAGTGACCATCACTTTTCTAGGGGTAAGTTTTCGTTTAGGGCATTGTTTGGGTGCTGAACCAGGGTCCAACCAACTTGCTGAGCGCTTACGATTGTCAAACAGGATCCATTTCTCGTCACAAGTAACAATGCGGTTCAGAATTCCTTCATTTGTATGCCTGCTGAGCAGTGCAAGGCACGTCTCCACGCGTACTTCGCGCTGGCGGTCATTGAGTTCGTGGGGTACCCATTTGTCAAGCTTTTTTACCTTGCCAATTTGACGCAAATGGACCAATATTGTTTTGATGCTAACGTCGAAAGCTGCTGCTAATTCAGCCGTGGATTGAGTTTCATCAGCTTCCACAATTGCCTTTAATTCGTCATTGTCGACCAAAGTTTTTGGACGACCACGGGGTTCAATTTTCAGGTCAAAATTTCCAGAACGGAAGCGGGTAAACCAATAACGGGTGGTGCGTTCGTTTGTAGTGTTCGCTCCGTAAACGTCGTTGATGTTGCGTGCCGCTTGTGCCGCTTTGCTGCCACGACGGTACTCATACTTCATAATTACTCGAATTTTTAACTTATCCATGATGACGAAAAATGTTTGAATGTGTTGAAAACAAAACACTAACTATTAAACAAATGACGATTTTAGAAAAAGAATTCCATGTTTGTCGAATAAAATTAATTTGAAATTAGAATTATCAGTCAAAAAAAAATATTTTCATTTGAAATGGCCAGTACGGCAAAACGGCAGTTTCATAGGTAAAGACCTATTATTTAATTAATAATGATTTATGATATTTTTCTTGGTTCATTACTGTTACAAAAAATTTTATGTCTTGTTTTATGCTTATACCTAAAAATGTGTTTGCTATTCCCAAATCTTTCATATTAAATTACATAATTTTCAATACATAATGAATTTTTAAATGTTTTTATCTCTATATTATCGTTTCCAATATAAATTAAATCGTCTACATATAACAATAAGTATATAAACTTGTCATTTTGCTTTCTAAAATATAGACATGGGTCATTTTTGGATCTAATGAATTTTTCTTGTAACATGAAATTATTAAATTTTTCATTCCAATAACGGGGCGATTTCTTTAAACCATACAAAGATTTTTTAAGTTTTACTATTTTCGCATTATGAAGTTTCATAAATACCTTTTCTTTAATTTCACCATGCAGGAAAGCTCCTACGACATCCATCTGGAATAAAGGTAACCTTTTTTGTACTGCAACTGCCATCATAGTTTTGAAAGTTGTTAAACTTGCTACGGGTGTATATACAATGTTGACAAAAGCGAGAGGCATTTAATGAAACCACATATACGCGTGCGGCGGCGGGCTCACTGGCTCACATACCTACCTACAAAGTGGAGCGCCCGGGTTTGATGTGGATGATAATGTAAACATGTGTTGTAGGTAACGTTGGAAGGTATGACCAATGAAAATAATAAACAAAAATAATTAATTGTAACACTTACACATTAAATCTTCAATTGTTCGAAATGTCCGCCGTTTGCAATGGTACACAAATTATAACGACGTATAATATTGTTATTTAACCGTGCAATAAGGTCACTGTTTGTTGTTAAACTTTTTAATTTATTAAACGGTTTTTAAGTTCCTGTACGGTATTCACGTCTGTCGCGTACACTTCACTTTTCACAAACCCCCAGATAAAAAAGTCCATTGGAGTGAGATCCGGGGACCGTGGTGGCCATCGTACTGGTCCAAATCGACCAATCGTCTGCTGTCCAAACATTTCGGTGAGTAGCTCTCTGGAATACATCACTGAATGGCGAGGAGCTCCGTCCAATTGGTACCATAAATGCCGATAATCGGCTAAGGGTAGTTCTTCGGTATATTCAGCAACGGGACCGGATAATATCTCCAAAAATTTTGCCGCGTTAAGGGTGCCGTCAATAAAAACAGGGCCAATAATCTGGTCCCTGTGTATACCAGGTACTGATGCTCTGACTCCCGAATCATGCGTAGATTTTCAAGACTCCAGTATCTGAGATTTTGTTGGTTCCATATGCCATTGCCACATGACATTTAATAAAAAAGTCGGGTCGTCAGTAACTTTGTCAAGAGTCCACTGGCAGTGAGTACGCCTGACTGGCAAATCCCTTCTTAAAAGGGCTTGAACTTTTTTAAATTTGTACTAACCTAACTAAAAAACTGACGTAATCGCGCGCAGTAGGTATCTGCTTTGGTGGGACTCCCTCCTGATGCGCTGCTAATGGTTTGTTTTCCCGTGCCCGTTGTACTGCCAATACTATGGTGCGAGCGTTCCTAGGGCACGCGCGGCTATCTCCATACCTTTCTCGGTAAGTTCGCAGAGCTAGAGCTGCGTTTCCGTGGGATTCCCTGTAGATTAAAATCATGTCAGTGTATTCTGACGCCGTGTATGTAGCACGAGGCATTGTGGATGTCTTACGTACTTGCAAAATAATTAAAAACTACTCACAAAACTAAACCGAAAATACTCAGTTACGTGTCCTATCACAATAAAAACTTAACATTAGTAAATGGGACGCGTGAGCGACAATAATCTGTGCTGAAATGCGCAACGTGCACCCCGGATGCAATCTATTTCTATTTCTGTTACGCTTATTACATTAGAGTGAGATAACCGTGATCTGTACTTTCTTTTAGGGAAAGATTTAGTAACAGTGTACTTCCTTGTTTGTATTGCAAACTTACGATGCGAACTCGACAAAAAAAATTTGTGTCATAATCTTTCATCCAATTCGTGGTTGTGTTTTCCTTTTTTGTGTTTGATTCTTAGTGTTATCTTCTACCTCAGGTAAGATATTATTTTCTGTTTCAGGTGAATTTATTTCATCTGTTTCTGGTATTTTATATAATTCACACTCTGTTTCCTTCTTCTGTTTTAGATTTGATTGAACCTTCTTCATTGAATGAGTTGATAGTACCATCCTCCTGTCCCACTTCTTCGGGGTTATCTATTGGTAAGTCTTCTTTTCGTACATAATTATATTTCTTTATTTTTATTATTATATGTCTGATACTTCTTTTTAATTATTACAATTTCTCTTTTTAATTCTACATCATTTTTCTTTGGCAAGTATACTCTATATCCTTTGCTTGTTTCTCCATAACCAACAAATTTACCAAATTCTAATTTGTAATCCCATTTTAATCTCTTTTGATCAGGTATATATTATATTTCGATGTTTTATACCATCATTCATAAGGAGTTTTGACTTTTATTCTATTTTTTCCTGTTCGATTCAATACATTATGTTGCAGTATTAACTATAGCTCCTAGCAAAAACCCCAACCAAAAACCTAGGCCTACTTAAAGATCAAGAGGGTAACTTCACCACAAATGAAGAAGAAACCCTAGAACTCCTAGCACGCACACACTTCCCAGGCTCAGTGCTTGTACCAGAGAACGCCGCTGACCCGATATACGGACAAACACGGCGACCACACAGTGAAGACTGGCGACAGGCCGCCATTGTTTTCAGGCCGGGGAAGGTTGAATGGGCTATAAAGAGTTTCTCACGATACAAAAGTAGAGGGGAGGATGGTATCTTCCCTGCAGAGGTCTCCAGATTCTCCTTCCACATCTTATAAAAATATATAGAGCAAGTTATGCCTTAGGCAGCATACCGGACTCATGGAAAAAAGTAAAGGTTATCTTCATCCCCAAGGCGGGAAAAAAGGATCCTTCATTACCAACATCATTTAAACCCATCAGTCTATCATCTTTCCTCCTAAAAGCGATGGAAAAAGTAATTGACCTTTGGATCAGGAATGAAATCCTGATACAAAAACCACTACAACCGTCGCAACACGCCTACTGAAAAGGCAGATCCACAGAAACGGCTCTACTAAACCTGACCGACAAAGTGGAAAAGGCGTTGGAGGAAAAACAGATTGCATTATGCGTATTCATGGACATTAAGGGGGCGTTTGATAACACTCACACGGAATCCATCTTACGTGGACTGGAACACAAGTCTGTGGACCTCACCACGAAAAGATGGATCGAATCAATGCTCAGATCGCAAACAGCAAAACTAGAACTTAATGGGACATAACGCACAGTTCTTACCACACGAGGGTGTCCACAGGGAGGAGTACTCTCCCCCCTTCTGTGGACACTGACGGTGGAATCACTCCTGGAGGAACTAAGCCTTAAAGGCTACGATATGATTGGATACGCCGACGACATCTCTATAATCGTTAGAGGATCATATATTACAACAAAATGGTGCAAAGATAACGAATTGAATATCAACGCCACCAAAACTGTTTTAGTGCCATTCACCAAAAAAAGGAAACTTGACAAGCTCAAACCTCCTAAGATTGATGGAACCACTATAGCATTCTCTAAAGAGGTAAAATATCTAGGCATCACCCTAGACGATAAACTTACCTACAAAAAACACGTAGAAAACGCCACACAGAAAGCAAAAATCTCCCTCTATCTGTGTAGCAGAATGGTTGGATCAAGATGGGGAATAAAATCCAAAATGGTCATGTGGATTCTTGACGCCACCATCAGACCGATCGTGACATACGGCTGTGTAGTATGGCACAAGAAGCTCACGCAAACAACTACCATTACTGAACTAGGGAAGATACAAAGAACAGCATGCATTCTGGCCACTGGCGCCATGACAACTACGCCAAACCTGGCATTAAATGCACTCTTAGGGCTCCCACCCCTGCAACTCACAGCCTTAAAAGAGGCTGGGGGGAGCACGACTAGAGCCAAAGCCCAAAGAGGAAATGCATGGTTTTCAAAAAATACGGGCTACCTGGAGAAACTCATCCACAAATACCCAATTATAAACATGCCCACGGATTACATGACACCAGAGTTACAATTCAAAAAACTCTACCAGATAGAATTTCCACCGAGAATTTCAACAGAGAAGAATAGATTAAGGGCAATATTCACTGGGAAGGACATAGCCTTATCTGGTTCACTGACGGCTCTAAAGACATGACAAGGCTGATGAACTGGCGAGAAAAGGCGCATTGCAGGAACAGACAGATCCCTTCTGCGGTATCCCAAGGCGCCTAACAAGACAAATACTAACAAGCCTGTGCCTAAAAGAAAGCAAACGCCTTTGGACCGAAGCAGAAGGCTTGAAACACTCCAAGGCGCTAATAGAGGGATACTCAAAACCCTACACAAGGGAACTGTTATCTCTCAATAGGACCCAACTTAGAACAGTAGTGTGCGCACTGACAGGCCACTGCAAGCTGAAAGCAAATGTACAATCACATGTACAATCTTGGCGCAGCGGTCTCTACGTGCTGCAGATTCTGTAACACGGAAGAAGAAACGCCCCTTCATTTACTGTATTTAAACATGAACTGGACACAAGGGAGATTGGATACATGGCTGTCAGGAAGGTGATTCGCTTCCTGGACTCGATTGGAGTAAGCGGCGAGCTCTAGAAACGTGGACTCACACAATAGATCTGCTAGGTCGCAGTGTGACAGGGCGCAGTTCATGTGACCACATAGTCCCGTGAAACCAATAATAATAATAATGCAGTATTTACTGATTCTGCCCAAAATTCTTTTCCAAGACGACTTTCTGCTAACATAGACCTAGCAGTTTCTTCAATTGTGCGTATCTCACGTTCTGCGTAACCATTTTGTTCTTGGAGATATGGAATACTTTTCTCATGTTTTATACCTTTAGAATCTAATAACTTTTCTACAATTTTATTGACAAATTCTTTCCCATTGTCACTTCACATAACTTTAATGTTGTGGCCTGTTATATTTTTATTCTCACTTATAAAGTTCCTAATATGTTCTGCTGTGTCATTTTTATTTTGTAAAAAACATATTCTTCTATATTTTGAGTAATCATCAATTAGTAAAAGGAAATATTTCGCACCTCCCAGTGACTTACACTCCATTGGTCCACATATGTCCATGTGTATTAAATCTCCTGGTTTTTCACCTCTTGTGTCGCTTCTATTAAATGATAGCTTATGTTGTTTACCTTGTAAACATGATGTGCCTATCTCTGAATCACCTTCTTAATACTTAATATTGTTTTGTTTCAGAATGGTCTTCACATGCTCAATATTCTGGTGACCTAACTTTGAATGCCACTCAGCGAGTCCACTATTTGATTGACCAACCAAAGCAATATCTGATTCATATTTAAAATTCATTAAAAACATTTTACCTTTCCTGTATGCAATTGCTTTAATTAAATTATCTTTTATCAAAGTGCATGTCTTTTGATCACACCTCATTTTATAACCTTTATCCAATGCTGCTGATGATGAAAACAGATTTACTTTTATTTCTGGTATAAATAAAACATTGTATAAAGTTGTAGGTATCCACTGTTTTCCATTGTAAGCGTTTAAGTGTATTTCACCTTGACCAAGAGCTTTTATGATTGAACCATCACCAATTATGATATCTTTTGGCACTGATAAAGTTTTATAGTTTACAAACATATTTTTATTCTTGCACATATGTTCTAAGGCACGACTGTCCAACACCCATAATTTTTCTTGAAAATTGTTTGCACAGAAAAAGTTTATTGCTGATGTAATGAATGCATTTGTATTAATTTTTACGTTGTCACCTTTTTGGTAAGAATTCTTTTTATTCCTAAACCAGCAGTCTTTTTCTTTATGATTGAACTTTTTACATATCTTACACTGTTTATAATTTTTACCACTGTTAAAATTGTTCATGTTTTTCTTACAGTCTTTTTTATAGTGTCCAACTTGTTGACATTTTAAACATTTTCTTCCACTGTTTCTTGATTGTGTAGATAAAGCCATTTTCTCCTCATAATCATTGTTACGTTGCTCTTCTAGCATCAATCTGGATATTAATTCAGATAATTTTCTGTCTGCCATAGGAACTGAATCCCAAGCTGAAATGAAATGTCTAAAATTTTCTGGCAAAGAACTGATAATTTTAGTGATGAGCATAGATTCGGGTATATTTCCACCTGCTTGATTTATTCTGTTTGCCAATTCTTCTAACTTTGCTATATATAATGATATTTCCTCATTTTTAATATATTGGGTTTCAAAAAATTTTTGTTGCAATATGTGTAATAACGTGTCTGATTTTGATTAATATATTGAACACAACTTTTCCCGTATTTGTTGAGCAGTCTCACAGTTAGACACTTGTAAAATATTTTTATTGTTCAGTCTTGTTACAATTATAGATTGTGCCTTTGCGTCTCGTGTCGGCCATTTTTCATCTTTTCCATCCTTTAAATCGGATCCGTTTACAACTCCAAATATTCCTTGTGCTTTTAATATTACACGAATTTGAAACTTCCAAGACATCCAATTCGACAATCCTTCCAATACCAATAAACTTTGGTTTTCTGAAGTAGCCTCCATTTTATCTATATATACCGTTTACCCGGCCCGTTCTTTCTTCCGACCACGCTTTACCGCGATATTATATTAGGTCTTTACCTATGAAATTGCCGTTTTTCACGAAATAAATGAAGCGTAATTTTTTTATATATTTTTTATTTCTATTAATCAAAATAATCACCCATGCAATCAATGCATCTTTGCCAACGCATTGGTAGCTTATTGATGCCTTTCTTGAAGAAATCAGCTGGACGTGAGGCAACAAATTCTTCAAAGGCATTCTGTACTGCCTCTCGGGTATTGAATTTTTTTCCCGCCAAGAAGTTATCCAAATTCTGGAAAAAGTAGAAGTCTGTAGGCGCAAGGTCTGGTGAGTACGGCGGATGCCGGAGAACTTCCAACCCCAACACTTGTAGCTTGGAGACCGTCTGCTGTGCAGTATGAGGTCGCGCGTTGTCGTGCAGGAGCAGTGGAGCCGAACGATTGACCAAAGCTGGTTGGAGACGTGCGAGCTTCTCCATCATTGTGTTCAGTTCTTCACAGTACACATCTGCAGTAATGCTTGTCCCGTTTGGCAAGAAGCTGTGATGAATTACACCCGCGTTAGACCACCAAACAGTGACCATCACGTTTCTAGGGGTAAGTTTTCGTTTAGGGCATTGTTTGGGTGCTGAACCAGGGTCCAACCAACTTGCTGAGCGCTGACGATTGTCAAACAGGATCCATTTCTCGTCACAAGTAACAATGCGGTTCAGAATTCCTTCATTTGTATGCCTGCTGAGCAGTGCAAGGCACGTCTCCACGCGTACTTCGCGCTGGCGGTCATTGAGTTCGTGGGGTACCCATTTGTCAAGCTTTTTTACCTTGCCAATTTGACGCAAATGGACCAATATTGTTTTGATGCTAACGTCGAAAGCTGCTGCTAATTCAGCCGTGGATTGAGTTTCATCAGCTTCCACAATTGCCTTTAATTCGTCATTGTCGACCAAAGTTTTCGGACGACCACGGGGTTCATTTTTCAGGTCAAAATTTCCAGAACGGAAGCGGGTAAACCAATAACGGGTGGTGCGTTCGTTTGTAGTGTTCGCTCCGTAAACGTCGTTGATGTTGCGTGCCGCTTGTGCCGCTTTGCTGCCACGACGGTACTCATACTCCATAATTACTCGAATTTTAAACTTATCCATGATGACGAAAAATGTTCGAATGCGTTGAAAACAAAACACTAACTATTAAACAAATGACGATTTTAGAAAAAGAATTCCATGTTTGTCAAATAAAATTAATTTGAAATTAGAATTATCAGTCAAAAAAAAAATATTTTCATTTGAAATGGCCAGTACGGCAAAACGGCAGTTTCATAGGTAAAGACCTATTATCTATAGCAATCCAGAATCCTGGGCCCAAAACCTGTTCGCAGAATATGTGTGTTCGAACAGTGGAAGTGGATTGCTATAGAAACACTTGTATTTGGTGTAAAGAACGTTTATTATATATTTGAAAAACTAATACAATTTTTAAAGGCAGCGTATTTTACTCTACACACACACGCAACAACCAGAGACTCAGTACAGACCCATAGATAAGAAAGAAAACATAGATTAAAAAATCAAATTGAATGTTGCCTTATTTTAACACTTTCTTCATCATAAATTAAAGCTGCTTCATGCAGCACCTTGAAACCTTCAGTTGTTATCATTTCAATAAGTGGAATGTAATTGCATTTTTAGCGGGATTGTCATTTACTTTACAAATTTACATTTGTAGGTACATTTTAAGTATCGTTCAGCACTGAACAGTTCTTTTTTTTTTAACTATCGACAACTTTTGTTATGTTACGTTCACAGTTTACCTGGACCTCATCGTTCGATATCTCATTTATATTACAAATGATAAAAGTTTAACAAAACTGAGTAAAGTACATGGGAAGTTTGAATTTATTTGTTATGTATGTTTATGTAAGTAATTGTAACGTAGCGTATTTTTGTTTTGAGCACAATCAACAATATAACTTGACAAAATACATAAATGAATAGACATACTTACTTGGTAATTTTCTAACAATATCATAGTCGTGAATACACCACGCTCAATAAAGCAAACAACCTTTTTGTCTTAAGCACCGCCGGGCCCTTCTGCAGCACTTGTGTACAGCAAATTAAGAGAACATAAGAAGTTTATATTTTCAAATGAAATCAGCTCAAAATTATTTTCGTTTCATACGACTATTTCATGACTATTTTTTGGCACAAACTTTAAACTGAAAGTCGTATACGTTCCGGAGGAAGTTTTCAAATGTTCAAGCCATACGCCTCACCAGGGTACCTTTGTATCTCTGGAATCTTTCATCGACTATTTCTGAGATTTGACATGTCGTTATCACTATTTCATGACTATTTTTTAGCATTGTCAAAATTCGTTTTCATTGAGTTTTCAAACATGAGGATTACAGCTTGAAGGACACAATTAAATCCGAATCGTAAAATACCATTATCAATAAAACCACATAAAATCAAAATTATTACATATTTATTTTCCTAAAATATATGTAGCTATATAACAAAACATAGACATATTCTAAAAAGTAACATATTTTAATCACTTTGGTTTTGTCATAAAACTAAAAATACTTATGCGTCTAATTAAACGGATTCAAATGGTTAATAAAAATAAGAGACCTTTAAATATCACAAAACCACATTGTTTTTATATTAGTATAGATACGTGACAACCCTAGTGCTTTTATACGAAAGGGCAATGTTGGGCCGATTCATATGGAGTTTGTCTACCAAACATTGCTCAGCACCACGACTCACAAAATAAACATATTTTATTATGTACAATCAAAGAAACATTCCTCATTTTAAGCTTAGTTTTAGATATAACAAATACTTAAGTATTTTGACTCAAATTCAAATGCAAATATTTATCTCTCAACGTTGACAATTACTGGTTCTTACTGACGTCAAATAAAACATGACTCTACCACCAGTTCGGAAAAACCTTCGTGAAAAGAACTGGCAAGAAACTTCGCGGGTATATATTTTTTTCAAAATAAATTATGTCTATACAAAATTATTCTTATCTGCATCTGTTAGCTCGGCAAGTCTCCCTTACCCCAAGTATCCAAACGACGAAAACCCTCAAACGGCGTTAACGTTCACGAGTTAACGCAGGATCTGGCCATCGCCCTCCTCAACCATATTAGAGTGAAGTGCCGACTCCTTTTAACCAGTTTCAAAAAAGTTTTGCCAGGAATCATTGGTACCAGTTTTACACGTCCGACTTCAAAAACACGTTGTGAGAAACAGTTTGAGCTTATGGTTAACCCACGTGCTTAGCATTGCCATAAAATGAATACTAAAGTAGTAGTTTCTGGGCGTAACTGTTATAGCGGTGTTGTGGCTACTCAACCGACCAATCACATCGCATGATCTACATCGCAATACCAACTTTTCTAAAGCGATACAGAATATATAGGACTGTCCGAGACCTATTGTCGGGCCGTGGGCCGCGGCTTGCTCACCCTTTTCCATCCGTGGGAACGCGTGGTTAAGTTCCCAAAACTGTTGTCTAAGAGGCGACATTTGTGCTTCGAATTTAGAGTCTAGCGACATTTTATAATCTATTGACCTTAATCGTTTCAAGGCTACACTATACGAGTCGGTCCATTGACCGTTAATCAAGACAGCTGACACGCTAACTATTTTAAGAGCTTCCGTTTCGTCCATATTATGACGTGGTTTACTACTAATACCTATCGCGTCTCGCGAAAGCGAGCATCGTAGTAACTCGTGTAAATCAGTGTTAGGTTAGGATCATAGGTATCTGTAGGTATGGACGAGCAAACCGCCGCCTGCTGCGTCATAACGTCTGCGCTATCAGTGAATGTATAAAAAATACGATCACACGAGCGGCTAGAATTTGCTTGTTTGCTGCAACTCTTTACATACAATTGGTGCAATTAAGTGATAATTATTTTGGCCAATTAATAATTTAGGTTTAACTTTTGACGACTCTAATTTATCTAAAGATACATTAATCAAACTCGTACTTTTAACAAGAGTTGTAAATTGAAGTGATAAGGAAAGTTCTTTCATTTTCTGAGCTCGTAAGTTATATGTTACACCGGCACTGTTACTAATGTCAAAGTTTATGATTTCAGTAGTGCATACTAACTCTAAGGAGACCCAGGCACAGAAGGCGGGCATGGTGACTTCGGCACGCTACGGCCTGCTCCGCCACGCCGGCGACCAGCAGCGACACTGCGCGCGTGCGTCGCGACCGTTCCGTTAGGTCCGTGAATATTTACCGGGACTATTTTAAGACATGTTTTAGACATTTTTATATCCCTACGTGCACTAAGATTCAGAGGACTGCAACACATGCTGATTAATGTTCGTGTCGAGTTCCCAAGCATTTATAGCAGAGGTTCTTTGCTCGCACATAGCGCCATCTGTCTCAGCGCATAGCGCGTTTGAACTTAGTGCACTCTGCTATTGAGTGATTTTGCCGTCGGCAAAAGTTGCACATGTTCAACGTGTTGCTAGTGGTGCTGTTGACGTCAACACGGTATGGTTTTGTTGATGTTTAGATACGTAATCTGGTTTCTTCTTGTAATTTTCACCATGAATATAGCTCAGCCCAGTCCAGTCTGCTACTTTCTGAGCTACCTGGTAGAGGAAGATTGATAACATTTCTAGCTTCGGTGAATGTTTGTTTTGATTGTCGTACTGATATTCTGCCCACTTATATATCAGTTCCCACTGAACTTCGACAAAAAGATCGCGACTTCCTCCGGGCTTCTTAAATAGTCATTTTGTTGTAAAGTACGAGTTTAGTTCAAAGTTTTTAATTAGTATTGCGAAGTTAACTATTTCTGAATGGTAAGCTTCGAATTATATTCTCAGGCCTGCCAAATTGTAATTCCAGATTTTCCATAATTTCTTCTGATGAGGTTGCACTAATCAGTAAGGAAGCAGTCGCCTCTCTTGCGCAAACTTTTCTTGATCACAGTAGTTACACAGGCGAGTCGACTCTTCGAAGATGGTGGAACCTTCGAGGTGGATTCACCGACGGCGTCCTTGATCGCTGCAGCCAGCGCCTTGGCAGCGCGGGTAGTGTTGGCGTCGGTGGTTACGTCGGCTGGAACTCGGCGATGTAGGTCCTCCCGTTTGCGGTGTGGGTTTTCGTTATTTGGTTCGCCGACTGGTTCTTGAACAGCAAGGGATTAATTGAGCCAGTTCTCCACCTTACTTTGATAGGATTCTGACATGGTACACTTAGATTGACTTGATCCTATTTGCGCTATATCTGTCGCGAATGCGAATGAGAGTAGGCAAATATGTTCATTTTATGTTTCTCAGTCGCGGAAATGTATGTGCGCGGGTAGGTACAAATTATTCGAAGTCAGAACGGATTGAGAGACCCCTCTCTAGCAAGCTTGCCGCGAGCACTTGATCCCCGACCGGCGAAAGGTATATTTCACTCTTAACTTTATTTGATCATTATATAATGTTGTTTCTATTATATTCTGTGTAACCGGTGTGCCGGACTGCTTGCGAGCAGTGATCAACTCAGACCACAATGAGATTTTCCAGTTTCAGAATTTAAGCGGGGCATGGAGTGGCTATAGGGGAGGTTAGAGGCCACTAGAGCTGCATCCCCAAATCGTATCAGCTCAGGTACCTATATCTTCAACCAGGAAGATTAGGTACAGGTTATAACCAGATAACCTCTGCTCAGCGCAGGTACCTGTATTTTCAACCAGAAAGATAAGGTACAGGTTAGAACCAGGTAATCTCTGCTCAGCTCAGGTACCTAAATCTTACACCAGTAAGAGTAGGTACAGGCTAAAACCATATAGCCAATACTTACATACTTAGAAATTCGTCCAATACCCTTTAGGACGTATTTGACGACAATATCAGCAGCTAATTTCTGATCTAGCAATTTTTTCTGTATTTGACGTTCCTTTAATTCAATTTGTGCCTTTGCTTGAGCAGTTTCAAATTCTAACCGTCGTCGCGTAGCCGTTGACGAGGAGTGCGACCGTTTGCTGCCGCCGCCAGTTTGAGATGACACCGCGGTACAGGGCACAAGTATATCGGATTTTACCGTTTGGATCAGCTTTTCGATTTTCAATTTGTTGATCTGCGTATCAGATTTTATTTCCAATACACTAGAAACCTTTTCGTTAGACATTTCTTCTTTTTTCAACTGTGCTCGCGTTTTCATTGGGCGTGGCAAATGAAACAATGACATTCCTGCCACACAGGTTTGCGTTCTCTCCTAAAGCAGAATCCAGCTCGAAGGACCAGCTGAAAAGGACAAATCTTTTTCTGTTCACTGGTGGTTGCAGTGAGAAGGAGGAAAACAAGGTTTCTAGTGGAACTTGGATGGATTTGCAGATATCACTACGTAGCGCGTGTGTACAACGGGGCAGCTAGTAAAAGTGATTACTAGAAAAAACTAGTAATCACGAAGATCCCATTCTAACGCGCCTGTATCGACTCTCTTTGGAATCTGGAAAGGTCCCTAATTCCTGGAAGCTGGCTAACGAGCAACCAGTACCAAAGAAGGGAAGCCGTGCAGATCCCATCAACAATCGACCTACTGCAACCACCTCCATACTTTGCAAAGTTAAGGAGCTTGTTTTGAACAATCGTCTCCTGGCATACCTTGAGTCCAACGAGCTCCTTAATGATAACCAATATGGTTTTCGCAGTGGATGCTCGACTGAAGATCTTCTTGTGTATGCCACTTACTTATGGAGCGAAGCCTTGGAAGGTCACGGTGAAGCTATAGCTGTATCTGTAGACATTTCTAAGGCTTTTGATAGGGTCTGGCATGATGGTCTCTTGAGTAAGCTTCCAACGTGGGGAATACCTAATGGGCTCTGTGAATGGATATCTGATTTTCTGAGGGAACGGTCAATTCGAGTAATCTTAGACGGCTGCTCTTCTGACCTAATGGCAATTAATGCCAGGGTACCTCAGGGATCTGTTCTCTCTGCAACATTATTCTTGCCACACATTAATGACCTGCTAACCCCAGACAGGTTGCTGGGAGGGATCTGACAAAGCACAGTCCACTGCCACTAACCCCAAAGTTAAGTTTTGAATTGAAACCCAGACAAATCATAGTATTTAAAAGGCCTAACACTCAAACTAGTCTGGTGAGCAAGTGAAAAATAGATAGGACAAGGATAGGGAAAGCTGGAAAAGAGAGGGTAGTATTTATTGAATAATAAATATGGATGAGAATGTATGTTGCCAAACTATTGTTGAAATATTCTGGTAGAATATACAAGGATGGATGGAAAAGGACAGAGGGAAGAACTTAAAGGATAATTAGCGAAATATTTAAAAAATTATACATCTATGTGAAAATAAGTAAAAAATTTGAGCCCCATTTAAAATTATTAGATAGACTGACAATAAATAGATAAATATAACTCAATGACAAAGGATATAAATCAGAAATAGAATTAAGAGCTTTAGAGCTAAGAAACAAAGAAAATTAAGAATGAAGAAAATAGTAAATGTATTAATAGTATATGATCTTTAAAAAAAATCAAGATTAAAAGAACGCGGTTATAGAAATAATGTTTGAAAAACTAGAGGAAAGTTGTATACATAGATCGAAGTGATTCTACCACAGATGACGTTAAATAATAAAAGTTGTAAAGGAAGAACGGATAAGGAGAAATATTATAGACCCAATAATAAAATGCAAAAAGAAACTGTAAACTTTCAAATATAGTCAGCGACCAACTGTGCGCTGGTAGAATGTCCAAAGCGCGAGTGAGTCTTCAAGGAATCGGGGTTTTGAGAGAGTCCATGATAGAGCGGGTGGATTTGGCCTTAAAGAAATTGTCCGATTGGGGCGATTCCAACTTGGTTTAACCCGTCAAAAACACAGGCGTGTTTATTCTCCGCCAAAAAGAGCAGTTTCAACCTAACGCCCACTTTCCAAAATGTTTCTGTACCCTTAACCGACCACCTAGGGCTTCTGGGCGTAACTATATCGTCCCAACTAAACTTCGGGCAACAAATTGTGTCCATGGCTCAAACTGCTTCAAAGAAGTTGGGAATCATCTCGAAGGCCCGACGGTACTTCAGCCCTGAACGGCTGCTTAATTTGTACACAGCTCAAGTTCGATCTTGTATGGAGTACTGTGGCCACCTTTGGTATGGTTCTGCAAAGTACCAACTATAAGCGGTGGACGCAGTTGACTGAAGAGCCCGCAAAATTATTAACAACTTTGACCTCACCACCAAAAAACTGCAAAGCCTCGACTATCGTCGGAAAGTTGCCAGTTTAGAAGTCTTCTACAGATTACATTTTGGAGAGTGCGCGAATGCTCTTTTTGATCAGAATGCACCCACACCCTTCTTATATCGGACTACTAGACGCAGACAGACCTCTCATCCCTTTATAGTAGATATTCCAAGAAGTCGAACCAAAGCGGAGTTTTTGGAGCGGGTCGCCAAGGTTTGGAATGAACTGCCTGCGTCTGTTTTTCCAAAAAGTATAGTCCTAATACAGACTCTAGTGATGAACAGAACAAAACGCAAGAAAACATAGTTCAGGTAACCGCAGAAAAACAATCAGAGCAAACAAACATCAATGAACCTGCAACAACAGAAGTTTCGCTAAATCGAGAAATCGGAGAAAATACTACAGTACAAGAAGAAAAGAAGAAGGGAAGGAAGAGTAAACGGAATGGAGAAAGCTGGAAGCAGAACAAAGCTAAAATTCTGAGAAATGCTGGAAAACCATACATTAGCAAGAAAAACAAATCGGTCAAACCTCATTCTGTTCAACCACCCTGTGGTGATAAATGTAGGCACAAATGCTGTGAAAAGATAACTGTAGATCAAAGACAAAAAAAAATTTTAATGCGTATTGGAATCTTGGCCAGGTTGATGCTCAAAGATCATTTATTATGTCTTGTATGACCAATATAACTCCAAGATATAAATATACAAATGCTCGTCAGCCAAGAAATTGCAATCAGGCATTCCATTTCTTAGTAGAAGGGCTATCTGTACGAGTCTGTAAAACGTTTTTTATGAAAACCTTGGATATTTCTGATCGTGTTATACGTACTGTCAAAAGCAAAATAAATGAACATGGAATTCTAGCACAAGATCTGAGAGGACAGAACAGCAACCATATAAGGGTTGATGAACAACTACTAAACGACATTAAACAGTTCATAGACGCTATACCAAGAATTGAATCCCATTACATTAGGGAATACTCTTCTCGTGAATATATTGATGGTGGGAAAACAATTTCAAATATTTTCAGGGACTTTAAAGAAAATCAAAATAAAAATAACAAAGATGCTGGTAGATATTGCACATTTTATAAAGTATTTACACAAGATTTTAATATCTCATTTTTTCGTCCCAGAAAAGATCAATGTGATTTATGTTTGCAATACAAGAACTCGACGCCTGAACAAAAAGTATTGCTCAAAGAGTCATACGATACCCATTTAGAAGAAAAAACATTGAGCCGCCAAGAAAAATACGATGACCGCTGCAAAATAGACGATAAAAATAAAGTACTTGTGTTTGATCTGCAAGCTGTTCTGCAATCTCCTAGAGGAGATACCTCAGGATTTTATTACAAATCAAAGTTAAATAGTTATAATTTCACAATTACAATTTTAAACAAAAAAGTTGACATTCAGATTAAAGACTCGTATGATGATGTACACTGTTTCTTCTGGAACTAAACCGATGCTAAACGCGGGGCCAACGAAATCGGATCTTGTTCATTAAAAGTTTTTGAAAAGCTCTCAGCGGAGACACCAAATAACAATGGGTGTAATTTAATTCATTATTCAACTGTGCCGGTCAAAATAAAAGTAAATTTATAGTAGCACTTTACCTGTATGCAGTCACTCATCTTAATATTCAATCTATAACTCATAAATTTTTGGTAAAAGGTCATACGCAAAACGAGGGTGATAATATTAATAGCCTCATAGAAAAGGAGATTAGAAAAAATCTTAAATCCGGTCCAATACCTATATTCCCCTCACCAATATGTATCCATAATTAAAAACGTAAAGAAGTCTGGCAAGAAATTTTTAGTACATGAACTGACATTTGAGTCATTTTTAGATTTAAAAAAACTTTAAGAAGATTGAAGTCTTAATTTTAATAAAACTAAAGACGGGAAGATTATATACTATTTTAATGGTGATAAGAGTTGACAAAGATACACCTTTTTCATTTTTTGTTAAAACCTCGTACAGAGATAGTGAATACCAGGAAGTAACCGTCAGAAATAAAAGAAAAAAAATGCTTCTTCTGTGTGAAATTGTACCAACGAATGTCTACGTACATAGGCAAGAACTAAGTGAGAATAAAAAGAAAGATCTAAGAGAGCTATTATCAAAAAAATTTATCCCAAATTTTTATTCAGACTTTTATAACTCTATTATTTAATAATGTACCTACCTTAAAATTGTTTAATTACTGATTACATACCAAAGTTAATTAAAAAAAGAAGGTTCCATAAGTTTAATTATGTTTGCTTTAGAAGTTTTATTTTATAGAGATTAAACTACAGTTGCTTATGACATTATTTTATTTTACTTGATTTAATCACCAAAGTGGGATTATTTTTTTAAGTTACCTTTTTAAACCGATTTTTTTGTATAAATGTTGCAATTTTTCGGCTTGATTTTTATCTTAACTATAAATTAGACTGATACGTTAAAATTGTTATTATTATACGTTATTTGGAAAGGGTGCTGCAATAAAAGATTGATGATTATATTTATGTCTGTTAATTAATTTACATATTCCAATATTAAGTTTATTCATGGTCTGCTAATTTGAATAAAGTGACCCAATATTTCAAAGTGTTTTCCTAAAGTAATCATATGCAGACCAAATGCTGAATTAACATAATACATAATAAATGATTTAAACTGAAACAGGCTTAAAACTTAATTAAACACTTGCATGTTAAAATGTTTGCTTTACTCTTCATAAAAAATTGACTTAACATAGAATGTACTTTTTAAAATATTTTTTATAATTAGATATAAATTATATGCGGATTTTTTTATATTCAGATCTCATCAATAGTTAATCATACGTTAAAAATACAAGCATTTATGATCAATTAATAAATGAATTTTAATTTTATGTGTCAACAAGTACGATAAGTCCTCATAGCGAAATCTTCTTTTGCGATTTCCCAAAAATCTACTTTTTTGAGTTAAGTCAGTATTCCATTAAGCATGCGAAACGTCCAATCCTTTTTCAATAAAAAAAGGAGACAAATATGAAAAAAATATATAGGTAACAAAATTTAACAGCTTAATCAGAGAGTAAATAACTATGTAACAAAGTAAAAAAGAGAAATTTTTCAACAATCTACGAATGTCGATAATAATAGTTCGCCTAAGTTCGCCTTCTTGCCATCGACCTAAGTCGATTCCGAGAAGTGCTGTAACGCGTTGTTTGCGGAGTGGTAATTGAGGGTCCAGAAAGGAAATACCAAAGCTCTCTTCTATGTTTATTTTGCAGTAAAATTAAAAATATACAAAAATGCCTGTAAATACAAACAAAAAAATATAAACAAAATTGAAATAAAAAATAGTCACACAAAATAAAACAGAAACATTAATACAATTAAATTTGATCTGAAAAGAAAAGTAACAACAAAATAAAATTTTAATGAATGAGAATCCTTACCAAAAATTTTGGCTACGCACACTCGTGTACGTAAAAATAAATTATTGATTTCATGAAAACTTTGATTGTAGATAATAAAAAATTGATAAACATGTAATTTTGAATAATAAACTCGGAAACAATAATAAATAAATAGATTCTAGTTGTTATGATGGATAATTTTTCGTGACTGGCTTGTCAAATCAAAACATTGCCGTTCTCCGACACTACGTAATTCGTAGTTTAAAATTACGTCGGGAACGACAAAAAAATAAAATTTACTGACAAAAAGAGGTCGAAATAGACAACCGTCACAATACCCCGGGGGCCGGGAAAAAAAAATCTGAAAGATTTTTTCAGTATAGTTTTTAAAAAAAATATTCAAACCAAATCAAAATAAACGCATATACATATCGAATTTTAATATTTAATCTGCCAAATGAAAGAACGATCAAAAAAAAAAAAATAATTAAAAGCAAAATGAAATTAATATTAACATCCTATAGAAGAATTTTTCTGAAAAAACATCCTGTATATATGAAAAAAAAAAATAATACTGATATATTGCATATCAACAAGTTATTTAATAGAAAAAGAAAACAAAACAGACGAGAGAGAGAAAAAAAAATCCAAAATAATTATCTTAAATTACATGGTTCATGAATGATAAAATTTTAAACATGTTCCTGGAATATACAATGTTAATATACATCGTTCAACTCCATCAACGTACATTATAATTACAACATACATTCTCTTTCATACTAGTCTTATTCCAACTACTGGAAATAAAACATCATGCAGTTAGAGTTGCTTATGAGGAATCGTATCCTAAATAAGTCAACTCAACAGAGTTGGACGCAACGGCAAAAGGCTTTAATAGTTGCCATCCGCTGAAAATATTAATAGCTTATGGCTTCTTTAACGTGTCGCTAACTCCCGCACGGTGATTACTATAAACAAGTTTCAGTTAAAGACTGAAATAAATATGCCGGAAAGAAAAGAAAATCATTGCCAGTCGTGAAACATTGACTTTTAAATAAAATCCAAGGGTCTTTTGTGAAGTAATTAAAATACTTATGTAATAAACATATGAAAATAATTCTCACGGGAAAGTGATTCAAGCGTATAAATAATACACATAGGTATGGTTTAGTTTAACGAGTTACCTTAATAAACGCTCGTGCAGAAGGCTTAATTTTACAAGTTGCAAACCGCTTGAAAAAAAAATTGAGAAAAAAAATTGATAACATTTAACAAATTATACTATAAAGTATAATACAGATATTGAAAATAAGAGTTTACACTCCTAGAATTGCAAATATTAAATAAATTACACAATAAGTTAACCTAATACTACGATGATGATAATTAATTATAAGTTTTGACCAACGTCAATGTTAATGGTATAGCGAAACGATAATGAGGTGCATAGAGAAAAAAAAAAAATAAGACAAAAAGAATCGGCTTATGCTCGCCGTGAGATAATTAACAATAATTATATATGAATTCATATAAAGTAATTGGTAACAACCAATCTAGTTACTCAAAGAAGAAGTTAAACGCGGTAGAGGTTTAATGTCTCTGATATGCCAACGACCTAATGGGTTATTATTCATATCCACTAAATCGTAAATTAATGGTAATTTATTAAGTTGTGAAAAATTCATTGCAAAATCCAAAAAAAAAAATGTTAAAGTGAAATAAATTTGTTAATAGTCGTTATGCAGAAAAGAGCCTTAAAAATATACGTATTTTCAAGTGATGAAAATGAATAGAAAATGTTATTTAAATAGTGAAATTACTGGGTTATAGAATAAATGTTGTGCCTTCAGAAAATTTCTTCAAAGATATTATAACGAAAGAAACTAAAGAAACTTAAATGTCTGAATAATTTAGCAGTAATTTGATATATTATAGTAGATATATAACCTAACTAGTGAATGTTAATGGTTGAAAATGGTAACAAATAAAGTTTTATGCCTGACCTCAATAATAATTATAAAAAATTATTTTTAAAGTTGCTATTCCTCTGTTGATATTGTTCCTCCTCTCTTCTCCATAAACTGCGTTTGAATGGTCGGCGCCAGTGTGTAACGCGTTGTTTGCGGAGTGGTAATTGAGGGTCCAGAAAGGAAATACCAAAGCTCTCTTCTATGTTTATTTTGCAGTAAAATTAAAAATATACAAAAATGCCTGTAAATACAAACAAAAAAATATAAACAAAATTGAAATAAAAAATAGTCACACAAAATAAAACAGAAACATTAATACAATTAAATTTGATCTGAAAAGAAAAGTAACAACAAAATAAAATTTTAATGAATGAGAATCCTTACCAAAAATATTGGCTACGCACACTTGTGTACGTAAAAATAAATTATTGATTTCATGAAAACTTTGATTGTAGATAATAAAAAATTGATAAACATGTAATTTTGAATAATAAACTCGGAAACAATAATAAATAAATAGATTCTAGTTGTTATGATGGATAATTTTTCGTGACTGGCTTGTCAAATCAAAACATTGCCGTTCTCCGACACTACGTAATTCGTAGTTTAAAATTACGTCGGGAACGACAAAAAAATAAAATTTACTGACAAAAAGAGGTCGAAATAGACAACCGTCACAGTGCACTCAGAGCGTTCCGAGCGCAGACTGGCGCATGGCGCGCTGCATTTTTTTATTTTGCGCCTAAGAAGGCACTCTTTTAGGGGAGGTGGTAAATGCGTAATGCATATGCGGTCTGCAGGGTGATATGGGACTTACCCGAATGGCACCTACCTACTAAAAACCACCTTGATGGCTGTAGCAAAATTTGCAGTTAGTCTTCATCAGACGCGATAACCGATTAGGGAAGGGGGTGATCGTGCTGCAGTTTGCGAGCGCCTTATAACGTCAGAGATGGTCCAGACGGGGCGTGTGGCGGCGGCGGGGCGTCGTGTTACTAGTCGAAATATTTTTTTTACTTAATATTTGAAAATTTTATTTACATACGAGAAAGTGTATAAACGGTTTTTCACTTAAACCTGACAATCGAGAACATTTTTTTTAGTGATAAATGAAATGAAATGAAATATAATTTGACGACCGAGTGGTGTAGTGGTAAATGGCCTTGCCTCATACGCCGAAGGTCCCAGGTTCCAGTCCTGGCCGGGGCATTCATTTGTGTGATGAACACAGATGTTTGTTCTCGGGTCATGGTTGTTTGTATTTATATATGTATGTTTATTCTTGTTAATAGATATTTTTATTGATTTTTATATTGACCGTTGTAATACTTTTTTATATAAGTAACTCAGATTGAATTATTTTTATGCTTGACATATTCTGAGATCTTTTATTTGTCCGCAATGTTTCGACGGGCCTTGTTTTGTATATTGTACGTTTCAGCGTCTTTTACTATAAGACAATGCAAATGCATATTCAACGCTACAGGTATGTTCTTACATATATTGTTGCTATATCTATCGTGGATAGTTACTAAAAACCGGTATCTGGTCAAATCTGTGGTATTTTATACTACAATTTGTTTCATCCACAAATTAAATCCACACACAACACACATCCACACACGGCCCATGTTGACTTGACTGTTTTGGTGTGTTTTAGACATAGCAAGTCGTTTTTTTGTTTGTGAAATTGTATGAAGATATAATTATATCCGTCATTCTCTTAGATTAACTTGCAAAAAAAACTCGTACAAGAGATTCTTGTACGATTCTCCCTCTTTCAGGCAATTGTATACATATTTAGTCGTAATTTGTTGGGACCAGAGAGAAATGCTCTTTACTCACAATATAATTAGTATTCGTAAAAATATTATGTAAAGGCTGTTCCTTGACAATTTTTTTGCACATAATTCAAAAAGTGACCATTATGTTTTTGTATTCCTTTAAGTATCTTTAATCGATACACAAAAATTCCTTAGATTTTTTTGTGTGAAGATGCCAGGCCCTATTTGAAATATGAATTATTGTTGAAAATTGCTTCATGGTCAAATAGTATTGACCAGAAAATGGATTGATAGAGCAGAACAAGGTGGTACTGCAAGTTTACTAACATCTCAAGTGGCATTATAAGAGTAGTTTTCCCACGGCTTCGCTAGTGTAAAGTAAGTATTTTGGACCGCAACATTTCACGGGCTTAACTAGTAACGACCCATTAAAGATTCATCGTAATATGATGAATGGTACGGACCCATGTAAGATATAAAACCTAAATTTATGAACATCATTTTAGCAAATTGTTCACTACTCCTAGCAAGTCACATTGAAGGCGACATTAATTTGTTTCCTATTAGTTTCGGCTCACGTTTCCAGTTTATTCCATAAGATGTTCATTGTATTTATTCAGGTCAGGTGTACGATGCGGAAGATAAAGTTAAAGCTGTTTATAATTTGCGCTTGGCAGCGACCGACTCATGGCCGAAGGCGATCGTCCGTTACTATATCGATCGGAATAGCTACGGTTAGTATTTTTGCGTTCATCTAAATGCCAAACTATGTCGCTTTTGGAGTGAAGCAATCATTTTTTAATTAAACAAGTAACTTGAGTACCAGTAGTACAAATACACACTTACATTTACATTTCCATGGCCTTATATTTAGATTACATTGTGCACATTAGTCATTACCTCTTCATTTCGAAATTTTCTAATTTCCTTACGTCTACATTATTACTTTGAAATATATGCAATATTTCAAGAAAATATTTTCCTTTCAACTTACTAATAATAATTATCACAGGATATTGACATGATGCAGATTGCGCATAGTGGTATCCATTGAATCGCAGTTTTCAGTTTTATTCCGACTATAGCCTGGATGGCGGTATACAGTTTTTTGCGCAAAGATTGGGGGGTTTGATTGCTTTCATGAAGCGCCTGCTCTGCCGTGTTTTCATGTGATGTAGCTGTTTATTTTGCCGAATTTCCATGCTTAGTCGCTGTGTAGGTAAGGCCCACAGTGTTCATAAAAACCACTTTAGCAGTATGCCACGGAGGATATAGCCAGAGCGTCCCATCGTTTGTGCATCGAGCATATCTGACTAATGCTCTCATTGGTCATTCTTTCCTGTCTCGCAATCCCTACAGGTCGGTTTTGTTTCTGCTAGCCATTCTTTGCAGTTGGTTCTGAGGTGGAGTCCGCCGCAATGGCTGCAGCGATATTCTGCAGTTCTACATAACTTCTTGCTGTGGCTGTATTCCAACCAACGGGTACATTGTACTAAAGGCGACTGATCTTCCACTCTTTCGCGCTGCAGGTCGATGTGCAGCATGCCTGCCTAAGTCACCCTTCTCCATATTCTGGGTTGATGTTATCAGCACAATGTAACCCGTTAGCGAATTTCAAGCCTTCGTCCTATATTTTTTCTCTATATTCCTCAGGGCTGAGGCAAAGGAAGACCTCCTTGTTTTTGGTTTTTGACTGCTTGCAGAATTTGGGAGAGTTTTTGAGCAGTTAGAGAAGAGGAGGGTCTCGATTCTTAATTTCGTCACATGTCAGTTTTCTTTACCAACAAAATTTTTATTTATCTTTTATCTTTCGTTCCACAGGTCAACCTTTCTGTTTTTTGCCCTCCTTACCCTTTCCACTTTCACCCATTCCTTCCTAGCGTTTATTACCTCCCTTACCTTTCCGAGGGCGTTTTCTCCCGTCTCAGTTACTTCGTCGGAGGCAATCGCTACGGAGTGCAGCGCTTTTCTCAAGGTGCGTGCGAGAACCGGTTTCCTCACTACAACGCTGGCATAAGAGGCAACATTTCTATCCCCCTATTGTCTTCTCAACTGCTCTTTCAATTCCGACATTTGTCTATTGTTTTGTAAGATAACTTAGATATTTTCGCTTCCTCGAACTTCAAGAAAATTATTCTCTAAAAAAAATATCTTTGACAGTATTGCCCATACAGCCTTTTAAATCAATGCTTATTAATTCTGCTTCTATATTGTGTCTGCAATAAAACCACAAGTGAGTGTGTTGTTATCTTAGTTTAGTAAAATTCTGTGCATGCTGTGATTTCCTGTAAGTGATAAGACACTTAGCATTAATTTAGTTATAGTGTAGTTATTGTTGTAGTAGTGTACTTGTTGTTGGAAATCCTAATAAATAAATAAATTAAGAGAATTTGATTCGTTAGTTGGAGTTGCTCAAGGAGCTCTGGGACCTCTCGATGGTTATTACAAAGATTTTCAAGTGTTTTCCTGACGGCAAAAAGTGTGTGCTTGGGTTTTTTGGGCGGCTTTTTTCGCTTAGCTGTTTCTCCAAATCTGTCACCATTTTATAAAGCCTTCCCATAATTGCGTGACGCAGATTTTAATATCGGTCCGGATGCTACGAAAAGCATTCAGGTGTTTCTTCGCACCTTACTCAAGCACATTCTTGCTTCGGATGTGTTATCTTTGTATATTTTGGTCGAATCTTTCGATACTCGTCTGTTTTGGAAAAAAGTTTTCAAGTCCAGGCTTCCACCTATACTCTTCTTCACTTTTGAGGTCATTGTTGAAGTTTTTGGTGGGGATTTTTTTTAACTTGACCGCAATTTTTTTGCTATCTTTGTTGGTGTACAAAGCATAGCTATAACCAAAGGTAGCGTCGTAAATTTGTAAAAGTTATAAACACTATATACATTATTGTAAAGCTATTTGCTTACATTTAAATCTCTACAGCTTCCAGTGGTCGCACGAAGCCGTGAGAGGTGTCTAAGATCTTCCCCCGCACGTGGAAAATTGAGAATTTCGGGACAAGAAATTAAAATTTGGAGGGCTTATAGAACTAAATAAAACAATATTAAAAACAATTTTAAAAAATGTATCGCGTCATCGATCGCTTTTATGAGATATGATTTTTGAACTTTAACCAATTATTCAAAATTGTATTACTAAAATACTACTTTAGCTACAGGCTTGATAGAAGCTTCTTCGAGTCGGTACTGATGACGATAACAAGCTAACGTAGTTAATTGGTCCAGAAAAACCTTCGGATCAAGGATCACGTGACCACGTATAAGTTGTTTTGTTGGCCTCAATTCCGCCCTGGTGAAGTAAAAATCCAAATTTATGTCCAGGCATAGATCTCGTTGAGACCCTTCCGGCGCCTCCAAAAACCCACTATGTTATCGATCGCGTTTGGGCAGCGTCTTTTTTTTTTCAAAATTTCATTGTTATGAAATTTTTACTATTTTGGTGCACTACCTCACCACCTTCACCAATTTTTGTAACGTTTATTTCACTAGGGCGTATTTTCCCGCAACTTTTGACACTGAACTTACTTTTGTACTCGCTAAAAACCAGTCACCAGCTAGTATTACGAGGGACTCATATCGAGTAGCGACTGAGAGCTTTGAAGTATAACTTTGTCTGGTGGTTGGCAGATGAATGCGAGCGTGATTGGCTGATAGCCGCTCATCGCTATTGTACAACAGGAAACTTCGATATTCTCGAGCTGTGGGGGTCGACAGCTATTCAGTGCATAGACCTTTTGTAATAGATGAGGCTACGACCTTTATCGGTGGACAGCCTATCGTTACGAACGATGTTGTAGTTCGCTATTTTAGGGTTCTTGTGACTAAGTTTTATAAAGGTTTCCTGCACAAGTGTTCGTAACTTTCATTTCACTGACGTATAAGTCCATCGGCGTTGAAGTAGCCGCTAGCGAGGGACCGTGGTTTTAATCTAGAATACGCCATTTAAATGTTTAATTTATAAAATTTTTGGACACTGGGGACTTCGCCAGGGGAGGACAAGGTGAACCAGCCGGTGCTAACCTAACCTGCTGTACATGAGAAGGTGGGGAGGCGAGAACACCGTGTGGTTTCCTCACCATGGTAGGAGGGGTCACCATGTGTTTGTGGGAGGTGGCGGAGGACCGCGGGGCGTAGTGGATTTGCGGTTTTAAGCACTAAGCACGACACGTAAGAAGCGTTCCTCTTTGAGCGCTTAAGTGTGGTACTCGATGGATTTCTCCTTCAAATATTTTGTAAGGGCGCGGTGATCAGCGGGCGCCATGGTCGTTACGTGGATACCGATCGCGGTATTTTTCGCATATATATACGCGGTTTTCGAGTTCGACATGTTAGAGGACACAGATGTCCACGCCGCATGCTGACCGGTTTTCTTGGCCACGGAATGGGAGTGCATAGATTGATGCACGGACTGCGGGGCCTGCTTTTTTGAGTGTTGAACTTATCGCCGGATGAGTCCGATAGCTTGGCCTTTTTCGTCACCGTTAGGTATCCTTTGTACTAAAACCAGAATACTTTATGCTGGGTACACAGAGCATTCACAGCATTTTGGAAACTAAGAAACTTAGTCGCAGAAAAAAAAATCACTTCGAGAGCTCTTGGAGGAAGTAAAAACCTCAGAAAAACTGGATCACGGAGCCAACACACTAGACTGTGACGTCAGTAAACTGATTGCCACTGAATATTGGGAAGAGACCGATCAACCGCAGTGGTCTTAGAACGTCCGTACCAGGCGGCGATCGTAGCTTATACAGGACTCAGCTTATACACGGTGTAAGTGGCGGGGTGGATCAACGAACGCTGAGGGGTGGGGAACTTCAGTACTTACCAATTTAAACCCAAAGTATGTTCAGCAATATTTAGTGGTTCTTGTGATATTTGGGATTTAGTGACTTTTTCGAAAAAATCTGATTCTCGGAAAAACTTGAAAATACAACCTAACTTTCAGGTCTATGCTCATGAATTTTGCCTCAAAATAGCTTAATAGTAGTCTTTTTGCTTCACCTAACCGCCGATAATCGTTGCTGCTTATAAATGGAAATAAAATTGAAACCATTATATATTTTTTTGAAATGTTAAATGCAAACGTCAACTTTCAGGGGTCTTAGAAAAAAAATCACATAAAACCTAACTTAAAAACTACTAGTGTTTATTTAGAATAATGTCTGAGAATTTCGTTTGACTAGCAACATGGCAACTTGTACAAAACCATATTTCCACATAACGTCTCAAGTTAACGTACCATGCCGTGTTCTCCGCGTGATTATGCAGAAATGTATCATTGTTACGGAGCAGCCCAGGGAAACGCCCGAGCTGCTGCTAGAATGTACCGGGAGCAAATAATTAGAAGAGGTGGTCCTCAGTCCGAGGTTCACCCAGACTATCGTGTTAGAAACGCGTACATGGAAGGTCGCATACCTGGTACCACTCAGCAAGAAAGTGTGCCAAGGATCGGTCCAGATCGAGCAGAACAAGTTTTGGAAGCAGTGCAAGAAATCCTTCAACAAGTTCGAGAGAAATTGGCTATCGCACAGAATATTGCGAGCATAAGGCATGCACCCTTACCATGTCAAAAATGTTCAAGATTTGGCACCAGCAGACTATCCACGACGTCTAGCTTTCTGTCAAGAAATGATCAGCAGATGTGAAATGGACGAGGATTTATTTGATAATATTATGTGAACTGATGAATCAACTTTTAGCCGGAGTGGTCTCAAAATTCATAACCACCACTCTTGGAGTTTCAAAAATCAGTGTAGTATTAATTTGTGGATTGGTGTATTTAACGAAAAACTGGTTGGACCTAGCGAGTTGCCAGCCAGATTAAATGGAGAAACTGAACTACGTTCGATACTGGACCAGGCTCAAATGAAGATTAGAGAAAAGAAAATGCATTTAGAAGGCTCAAAGAAATAAAACGACGTAGATTATCATGCATCTCTAATAATGGAGGTAATTTCGAACATTTGCGGTACAATAAAAAGATCTAATTTAACCAACGTATTTAATTATTCCTTTTTTTTAGATGTTAAAATTTAGTTCAATACCTACAAAATAGCTTTGTAGAATCTACCACCGTGGTGAACCGTAATATGATATTAGTTAATTAACTACCCTTCTTTAAACATAAACCGACTTTGTTCACGAATAAGAAACGCAAATATCGCAAATTACCTGAACAAAACACTTTTCAAGTAAGCAATTGTCAGATTTAGATAACGCTGCATAGTAATAAAAATGGCTTAAGTATGTTTTTGTACATATTGCCGTGTAGCTAGTCAAACGAAATTTATAGACATTATTCCACATTAACACTAGGAGTTTTTAAGATAGGTTTTGGAAAAAAATGTGAAAGTATTTTTTAAGACACCTGAAACTTGACGTTCACTTTTCACATTTCAAAAAAAATTCAATAGTTTCAATTTTATTTACATTTATAACAAGCAACGATTATCGGCGGTGAGATGATACAAAGGCCTACTATTAAGCTATTTTGAGGCAAAAATTCATCAGCGTGGACCTGAAAGTTAGGTTGTATCTTCAAGTTTTCTCCGAGAATCTGATATTTTCGAAAATATCACTAAATCCCAAATATCACAAGAACCACTAAATATTGCTGAACATACATGGGGTTTACATTGGTAGGTATTGAGGAATCCCCACCCCTCAGAGTCCGTTGATCCACCCCGCCAGTTACACTGTGTGTAGCAACAGTGGGCGCATTTATATTGAAGTGCGATAGTTTTATTTCTGCGCTAAGTTATGATTTTAAAGTGTATAGTGTTAATGGCATTTGTTCATATTTCAACAAATTAACACAAAACTATATTAAACTATACGTAAAACCTTCTCTTGAATAACTCGATTGATTGATGAAAACCGAATTAAAATTCGTTACGAAGTTTGAAATATCGAAGTGTACAGGGGGCAAGCGGCGGGAAGCGATTCAGTTTTATACTATGCAAAGATTTAACGTTTTGTGTACACACAAAATGCAACATAGAAATACCAAATCAGTTCATAAGATATGCTTGTGCAAAGGTAGAACTTATTTCATGAGAAATTTCTTCCAGTATATCTGAAATTGGACAGTTGGTATCAAACGGCTGAGTAGTGTAATGGGTAGTAGCCCTACCTCATATGCCGGTGGTCCCAGGTTCAAGTCCTGGTCGAAGTTTTAATTTCTGTGTTGAAACGAAATTTTACATTTTGAAAAAAATTTTTGGAAAAAAAGCACAAAGGTTTGTTCTCGGGTCACAGTTGTTAGTATTTATGTATGTCTGTTTATCCTTGGTTCCCCCCCACCCCAATTCGCTGTATGGTTATCCATAAGGCAAGCTTTGCTAATTATGGGGCATACACTAAAAAAAACTAAAGCAACAGAAATAAGCAAAGCCATGACTATGCAGCATTTTAGATGACCATACTAGAGAGTAGTAAATATTAGGTCCTTACATATGAAATTGGCATTTTGTCGTACTGGCAACATTGATGTCTTTTGGTTTTTTCTTTGCGTCACTTAGTTAACAAAACGGAAAACTTGAAAAATCGCGTTATTTACGAATACAAGTTCCACCGTGGTACCAGTGTTGCAGAAACGGCTAGAAGTATTAATGCTGTGTATGGCGGCGGTGTCACAAAAGAAAACACAGGGCGTTTTCGGTTCCAACGTTTTCGTTCTGGAAATTTTGAACTGCAGAACAAGCCCCGTGGACGGCCGGAATCCAAAGTTGATAATGAAGAATTGAAAGCTATTGTGGAAGCGGATCCATCGCAAACCACGTCCGATTTAGGTGTAGGCTGCGGTGTTAGTGACAAAACTGTTCTAATCCACTTGCAGCAAATTAGGAAGATGAAAAAGCTTGAGAGGTGGGTACCTCATGAATTGAGTGCAATGAACCGACAAACGCGCGTCAACTGCTGCGTTATATTACTCAACTAGCACAATAGTGAAAGGATTTTAAATCAAATCATTACCGGTTATGAAAAGTGGATTCTGTACGACAATTGGAAACGCTCATCGCAATGGTTAAACCCTGGCGAACCAGCCAAATCGTACCCAAGCGAAAATTGACTCAAAAAAAGTTACTTGTGAGCGTTTGGTTGACTAGCGCCGGTGTCGTTCACGACAGCTTTCTTAAATCTGGCCAGACGATTACTTACGGCAGATGTCTATTGTCAGCAACTGCAAACCTTGATGAAAATGCTAGCTGCTAAACAACCGAGGCTGGTCAATCGCTCTAGGCCACTGCTGCTTCAGGACAAAGCTAGACCACACACTGTACAACAGACGTATACCAAATTAGAGGTGCTTCAATTGGAATGTTTAGGACATCCACCGTACTCCCCGGACCTTGCTCCAACAGATAACCATTTTTTTCGAAATTTGGTTAACTTCTTGCAAGAGAAAAAATTCAACTCCGATGGGGCAGTCCAAAGCGCCTTCAAATATTTTGTTGATTCCCGTCCAAATGGTTTTTTTAGTAAAGGGATCAATGAACTACCTATGAATGGCAAAAGAGCATAGAAAAAAGTGCAATGGTACAACTTTGATAAAATAAATATATTATATTTTTGAAAAATTGACTAATGTCCCTCCGTTATAAAACGCCAATTTCATATTTAATTACCTAATACTAATGTAAGTTATAACGTTGCTATCAGTATTCGACTGAGCTAGACTGGACGGGCACTAAAAGGAAATCGAAATAATATAATGTTATCGTAAAAAAAAAAACGTGATATATTTCGTAAAATAGTTCGTATACACTAAGAGAGGGAGGGCGTAAAGGCGGTCAGTTAAGCACTCACTAGAATAAAACTTAAAACATAACTTACACGAAACTTAATATAAACATGCTGCATTAAATGACTTTTGATTGTGATCAGTATATCTTTGGAGTTATCATACATTTGTCTTGTTTAATTGAAAAAGGTACAGAACAGCGATGTCACATAAAATTATTGTGCAACTAAATGACATATCCATTAAATTACATAAAAAATTGTCCGCGAGATGAGTATGTTCTCATAGTGCACACAATAAATGAGCGCAGATGCGACAAAATGTTTAATACGCCTATCTTTCAAAATAAACATTTGAATTTACAAAAAATCCCATAGAGCTGTAAGATGGTACAGACATACACATAGATTATTATAGCAAATGCTAAAAGTGCGAATTGATATCATATGTGCTCAAAGTGCACTAATAAAGGTCAAAAATATAATTGTTTTTAATTTTCTTGGTAATCTAATACTTTTGTCATAAAAGCAGCTCAAACCAAAGTAATGGACTGTAAAATTATCTGCCAATATATTTTATTTAATTGATAAGCAATTTATACTATGGTCTTTAGTAACTTATGCACATATTTGAAAAGGACGTTTTAAAAAACACTTACAATACGCTCACTTCATCCCATAGTACTGCTTTTTTTTGGTAAATTCTTTAAAATTGAAGTTGTGCGAAACCTAAATACACTCTTGACCTCAAAACGCGTCGCGCGAATGGACGTTGACATATGAGTACAATGATATATGTTAATTTTGTTTAGCTTTGTCATTTTGGCAGATGCTGGATCCGCTGGAACTAAAATTTGCATAATGGCACAAACTCAGTCTTTAAGCAACTTTGGGCCAAGAATTAAAGAGCAGCAATTTGGCTATAAATTGGACCATAATATCTATTTTAGGTAGTTTTATATGCTGGTGCTGCTGACCACAAAAAAGCTAAAACTCAGATTGTACAGATTTAATCGTACATAACTGCATCTTTAAAGACATACCCTCTAGTGTGGCCAGATAAAAATCAAAATCCTGTAAACATATTATAATCTGTTTGTACTAATCACTTAAATACAATCTACTTAAAATTACGATAAATCTTCTTATGACTACGAAAATAGCTATCGTGGCAAATCCTGATTTTTTCCGAAACTTGGCCAATTTATTTGTTTGAATGGATTAACGTATAGACATTATTTGCACCATTTCAAAGTTAAGCACCGTTGCGAAGATGTTCGAACGTATTGTTTATGATGTTATCTATGCAGCCATTAAACCATTTATTATTGAACAGCAGCATGGTTTCACAGGTCAAAAGTCGACTGAAACCAACTTCTGCGTGTTTCTGGATTTTCTTTCCAAAGCAATAGATGGAGGATATCAAGTAGACGTTTTGTATACAGATTATTCAAAAGCCTTTGATAAAGCTTGTCACAATATACTATTACAAAAACTGTATAATATTGGTATACACGGTGATCTTCTCCGTTGACTAAAATCATACCTCAGAGATCGCAGTCAAGCTGTAACGGTGAAAGGGTTTTGTTCGTAATTCACTCCAGTTACATCAGGTGTCCCACAGGGATCACATTTAGGCCCCCTTCTTTTGAACATATACATTAATGATGCTGTCTCAATTTTCGAACATGCACAATTCTTACTCTAGGCTGATAAGAAAATTTTCAAGCTCATAAAAGATTCTTATTATTGTAATTCCCTTCAGGCGACTTTAATTCACTAAGCCTCTATTGTAGTAATAACATACTACTTTTAAACGTTTTTAAATGTAGTGTAATTTATTTTCCCGAAAAAAACAACCGATTATGTATCCATATACATTAAAAAATCAAACACTTCAAAGAGTTTCTTTGGTGAAAGACCTTGGTGTTTATTTGAACTTGATTTAGATTATCATATAAATGAAATCGTTAGAAAGGCTTTTCGCATGCTGGGCTTCGTACTGAGAGTTAGCATAGACTTGAAAAATGTTTCTACCTTAGTGAAGCTTTATAACTGATTTGTTCGATCTATTCTAGAGTATGCCTCTGTCGCTTGGAATCCGCAGTACAAAGTTTATATAAAAGAAATACAAAAATTCAAAACAAATTTATTAAATATTTAAATTATAAAATTTCGCTTTTAGAGCAATCCTCAAGAATAGTTTTAACTTCCCTGGAGGAGAGACGGTCAGCTCGCGATCAAATATTTCTTTTCAAAATTATTAATAACTTTATCGATTCACCATATCTTTTAGAGCAGATTAATTTTCGTTGTTGCCGCATCAATTCAAGAAGAATTCATGCTTTTTAGCTACCCACAATGCGTACGAATTATGGAACAAATTTATTTATTTACAGATATTTTAATTCAAACAATAAAGTGTTCAGTAACTTAGATATGTTCAATCTCTCTCTAAAGCAATTTAAGCGTAGCATTAGAGAAACTTTGAAAATCCTCAAGTAGTCATTTAGTAGCATTTTTATACTACTTATCCTTATTTATTTATTTTGTAAATATATAAGAAATTATTTAATTTGCTTTAATAATCCTCGATTAATCATGTTAATTTAAATTCAATTTGTTATAAAATCCAAATTATTTAACTGTGTAATTTGTTGGTATTCTACATTCTAAATTAACAAAAAATTTTAAATTTTATTAGAAGAAACTTTGCTGGATTGTGAATGATTTAGAGAATATTGTAGTATTTAAAGTGTATTGTTCTGTTTGTTTCCCAAAAAAAGAAAAAAAATTAAAAATTCATCTGAGTATGAGAATCCCAAAATCTGATTTTACCTTTAAAGTATGAAAGTGGCCATTTGAGTCGTAACAAATATAATTCTAAATTTCCTGAAAGTACACACTACAGGCCTTCAAATTCAAATTCAAATTCAAATATTTATTTCTCAATATTGACAATTACTTGTTCTTATTGACGTCAAAGACCTTGAAACTGGAACAAGGAAATTGCTGCCATCTGTATGACATAGTCCGTCCATTGTTAAAAGAATCAGAACAGGTCAGTGTTGACATACTTCAAAAGCGTAAATAAATTTTTTTATTGTATTGTTATGTGCGTCGATCATTGCCCGCTGACCATGATTGCCCTATCTTCCCCTACTCAACATTTTTGAATTTTATTGCGATTTCAGATAATTTAGTAGCCCAAAAGGTTCGCATGGCTATGAACAATATCGAGGGAGCTTCTTGTATAAAATTCAAGCCTCTGATGGTGAAGCCTGAAGATGCTGACGACATCTGGATACACTTTACCAACCCCGACAAAAAGAGGGAATGTTTACATGGCGCACCCAAGACGGACGTAGATACTGGTGAAATTGTTCGTATACTCTGTGTTATATAGATCTAATTGCTAGGCCAGCTTGGGCCTTTATGTTTTATTTTTTTATATTTATTGTTCAACATTGACAATGACTTGGTCTTTTTGGAAAAACCTTCGCATCGAAGTACTGGCAAGAAACGTCACGGATATATTTTCTATATACGTTCACGGATAGTTCACGGATATATCTAAACTGGTAGTTTCTTCGTTTCTAAGTAGCTTCAGAAAATGCGTTAGACTCTTTCATAATAATAACAAAAAAGTAGTACTTTATAGGCTATTAATCGCTGAAATCAGCCATCAAAGACAGCGAGGTGGAAAATTTGATAAAAGAAATTCCTTTTTTTATCATTTGTAAGATTGATTTATTTGTTAACTATCCAAAAACAACTCTAGAAAAGTTAAAATCTAACATAATTTGAAAGTTAATTTAATTTTAATTCTGTGTGAAACTGATTCGTTCGCAATTTTGCGAGAATTCATAAAAAAGATCGTAACTTGAAACCTATTAAAAATACTATTCAAATAAGATTCAGATACCTCTCAAAACGAGGGACCTAAAAAAAATTTTTGGCCGTCATTTTTCTGGCTACGCTGTATTATAATCCTGCATTCGGCCATCCTGCATTCAGACTGTCCTCAAGCTGATTTGGTACAAAATAGCACAAAATAAAACATCAAATACAAACATGTTATCATCAACTATCTTAACGCTAACTTCTTTAACAACATACATAAACTTTACTTATGTTATTAAAGAAGTTAGTGTTAAGCTACATTACCATCTTATCGTATCAATTGAACAATGGTGAGGCAAGGTTTAAGTTATTGTTTAGTCAACCAGCAAAGTCTGAAAATAAAAAACACTAAATAAGCACCATTTAAATGATGCCTAACAAAATAAGGAAATAAAAACAAAATTATCATGCTTCATCAGGCCATGGTTTCATATAATCGGCTGAGCTTGATGTTTGCCTTGGGCCCTCTACAGCATCAGAAATCCTTTCAACTTTGTATCTATCAACTCCCAGTAACGAGTATCACTCGTTACTCTGTAAGGTCCTAAATATTTTTTTAGTCCTTTAACCCTTTCAATGCTGACGTCGAGATATCTCGTTTGCCATAAACTGTAATCATACAGATGAGTTATCTCGTTGAACAAAATCTACTGTCACATACTGACGCCATAAAACAAAATGTGATCTGTCATAATGGGGTGGTCCGAATGGTGCCGTACTTTTTCCGAATACCTACCGATACTTATATATGTAACACGTGTTGCCAGTAATAATATTTCGTTTAAGATGTACGTATCTCAAATACTGTCGACGAGATAACTCGACATCTACAAATTTCTTTTAGTACTGGTGACGAGTTAACCCGTAGTTAATTTTTAAGGTAGGCGTCTATGTTTATGAAGGAAACTAGGCCTGCGAAATTATTTTATTCTTCGTACGACCTTGTTAATTAAATTGATAACCCCTGATTATTAGTTTTGAGTCAATAACGTGCTTATCGTTTGACACGAGAGTACTAAAATTTAAAATTTTTCGTGCATTATATGTTCGCTTTCAACAAGCTTCATCCTAGCTTTATCTTGTGATATGTTTATTTTAGGCATACCAGGAAGTTCCCAAAAATGCACATTTGTATAGGTATAATATTTTAGTGGAGTTGATGAATTATTAGAATAAAGTCCAAATAAGATTAGCTTTTATCATAGACGGAACCCTCATGTTATTTACGATTGTCGCCAACCACCTGATATCTGTAGTTGCGAATTATTACACACCAAATATACGTACCTACCTGCACCTTAGTGCACACGTATTTTAACTCTCTGAATCGACTAAACACTCGTCCTGTCCACTAATAAGTGGTCCTGAATAGGAGTTACACTCCTTCAGTGGCATATCTCTTATAGCCACACCTGTCCACACAATCTGATCTGATTCTGATACTCATTAATTGACACGACAGTTATCTGATCTTATGGATACACACACGCTGTCGTCAAATACATCCTAAATGGTATTGGACGAATCTCTAAGTATGTATTGGCTATCTGGTTATAGCCTGTACCTTATCTTCCTGTTTGAAGATATAGGTACCTGAGCTGATACGATTTGGGGATGCACCCCTAGTGGCCTCCAACCTCCCCTACAGCCACCCCATGCCTCGCTTATATTCTGATACTGGTAAATCTTAGTGTGGTCTTAGCTGATCACTGTTCGCAAGCAGTCCCGCACGCCGGTTACACACAGATAACACAATATAATACACACAATATAATAGACACAACATTATAAAATGATCAAATAAAGCTGAGAGTAAAATATAAAAACACTTACCAATTGGTAGCTCTTTACCTTTGGCCGGTCGGGGATCAAGTCCCACTCGTGACACGCTGCTTCCCCTCTCTCAATCCGTTCTCACTATGATTTGTACCTACCCACATACATTTTCGCGACAACGATGTACAGTCGACCATTTCTATTATGGCAATACTACGCTCAAGTATTTAACATTAACTATACATTTTTATGACGAGTTAACTCGACAGAAGCTTCATAAGAGCGATTTTGTTCAACGAATTGACTCGTCAGCAGTTTGTAGGGTAAGATTTTATTTGACGAGTTATCTCGACAGCAGTACATGAATGTAGATTTTGTTTCGATGAGCCAGCATGTGAGAGCCTGAGATGTCATTCCAACTCCAAATTGTGTCTTTTTGATGGCTACTATCTCACCAACTTGATACACGTTACTGTATTTTCTTCTTTTATTAAAAGTCTTTCTATTCTCTTCTTGAACTTTAAATAATTGTTCCTTTGTTTGTCGTCTTATCTCTTCTCTGTAACTCAAGAAATATTCTCTATTCTCTTCCTGTAACAATTGGAAAATATCTACATCTTCGTTTTAGTTCCAAAAAATTACTCAAATGGTGATGTCTTAATACTCCTATGGTAAGTAACTTTGCGATACCATAGAGCTGGACTTTCAATATAAAGTTTAGTTATTATTGAGATTATAACTGCATGAATTCTTACTTGTCGATTTCCTCTTAGTACGCCTGTGGTAATCATCACATGCTGCATCCCCTCATTACAACATATTTCTTCCTTTTCAATCGGAATCAGGAAACCTAGCTAGGAATTCTAGCTTCCCAGTCTTCGTGCAAGATAGTAAACAGGGTATACAAGCTGCTATATAGTCTTCAACTTTTCTATCTAACTTCCTTATATGTTAAATATTCTTTTTTTAAATAATCTTTTGAAATTAACTCTTTTACTTTCTTTTTTGAAAAACGACCATTTTCATGAGCTTTCTTGATGATATCAGAAAACATACGCTTGGAGTAACTAACTTTCCTTCCACTCCTTTGAATAATAATACGTTTTCCATACAGTAATCCTCATGATCACTCACATTCAAAACTTTCTGAATTGCTTTTAAGCTCTCATCCTCGCCTTGAAGTCTTCTTATCTTTTCATGAAAGAATATTGGCGAATCCTTATTTAAGTAAACAGGGAGCGTTTAGAAAAGTAACTAGTACTTTTGTTTATTCTTTTGTTTTCTGTGAATTTCCATAATATATTAGCTTCATGTGTAGAAGTCTCCAAAAAAATAGTTGATTTATAAAGTTTGTTTTGACTTGATCAGTTTGTATTAGCTCCTGTCATTTTTTATTACGATACATAGGATTGATTGTGACCGAGCACAAGTATTTGATTTTGTAATATAGATTTTAAATATAGGAAATTGTAGTCACTTCAGAATGTAAGGACTCATTTTTATGAAAAAATATTTTTTTTGTATTCTTCATAGTGAAAATGATTTATTACTCGTCCTTATTCTTGACTGTATAGCTTTTGCCTTAGCCAGCGAGTTTGAGATAAAAAAACATAACTTGAAAACGAAACCGTTTCGTTGCTTTTGGACTTGTCCCTTGTGTGTGTGTGTGAGTGCGTTGGTTTTACTCTGAGGATTTGCGATTCTTTTAGTTATTTTATATAAAGTGACTTTATAAGCCTTTGTGCCTAAAGATTCCGATAGATTGCGCTTACGACAACTTATTGCTGTGATTTTTGGACTAGTTGATTAAGTTAAAGATATTGATGAACATTTACGTATCATATTATCATGGTCGGTTGGTGATAGTAGTAGTACTATGTAAATATAGGTAATTTGAAATCATAACCCCAAAATTAGTACTTAATGAAAATGCAATTATTATTGATCCTAGACATACTCCATAATAAATGTAATTTTTAAATGGATCCAGATTTCATGTCCTACAGTTTTAGATATTTTTGACTTCTAAACGCTCCACTTTAACTCCAACTAAAACCATGTATGGCGATCTGCCAATGTCCTTTTTAAGGATTTCGGATCAATGCATCAGTAAGCTGCAGTCTACTTCCATGTCTGTGTTCAATCTCATAGTCCTGTAAAAATATTCTCCTGTAGTGATGCTACCAACTCTTTCTTACACTCTTCTTCACTACTTTAAAATTAATTCCAAATAAGTACTGTCCAAATTTTTGGTACCTTCAATGATAGCTAAGGCTTCCAATTCATAGCAAGAATAATTTTGTTCAGCTGAAGTCATACTCTACTCATAACATGTACTGGATGGAAACCACCATTCCTTTTTTGTACTTCTTTGTACTTTGTTCTTTATCAAAATTGAATACACAGTCCTTCTTTAGCAAATCAGTTATCTGTCGAGCAATGCTTGCATAGTTTTCATTAAACTTTCTGAGTCAGTCAAAGGAATGACTGTAATTGTTTGAACTTTGACATTCTGGGGCTCCGGGTATTTTCTTACGGCCTCAGTTTTCTCTTGGTCTCACTTCACCGTTTTCTATAATGTACCCAAGATACTCCACTCGTCTTACCACTGTCTGGGATTTTTTCCATTTATCTCTAAACCGTACTCTGACGCTTGACAAAGTACCTCTTTCAGCCTTAGAGCTGCTTCGTCTTCATTGGATGCTGTAATCATTAAATCATCGATAAAAATGTGTACATAACCATTGACACTCAAATCTCTAAAAATAATAGATACAAATTTTATGAAGACTTTTGGGCAATTCGACAATCTAAATGGAACTTTTAAAAATTCATATTGGCCACTTCGAGTCTTAAAAGATGTATATTTAATTGAATTATCTTCAACACTCAAATGGAAATATGCATTCTTCAAGTCTAACGCACTAAATATCTGAGAGCCTGCCAGCTTATCAATTAAATCTTGCACAATCAGCAAAAGATATTCGTCTTTGACCGTCTTAGCATTAATCTTTCTATAATCAACACACACCCGTATCTCACCTCTTATCTCGTATCTTTTCCCTCACCAATACAATGGGGCTAGCATATTCTGAATATCTCACCCGTACAATTCCTTCCGTACAGCCATTGTTTTACCTAATTATCCACCTTAAGTTGTTCCTTATAAGCCAGTCATCGCGGCCTTTGAGCAATTGGAATGTCATCTTTCATAATGATATGGAACTTTATAGGCGCCTCCTTAATTCTGTAGTGATTGTAACCCTGTACCATAACCCGCACCTGTATTTGGACCTGTTTGCTTTGAATATCACTTAAGTCGCTTGATGTATCTGTAACAAAACAACACATATTTCGGAACCAACTTTAATTGGCCCGTAAAAACAAAACTTCACCTTGACTCAAAATTGTTGTTGTCTGCTGGATAAAGTTGAGCCCTAATACAATAGAAAATGAAGATGGAACAACATCATCTTGCACTAATTTATACGTTATTCTATAGTAATTTTTATCAATCAACACGTCCGTTGTTACCAGTCCATCACTTATTAGTTATTTTTTTCCAAGACCAATTAATATATTTCTTTGTAATTCTACTCGCGGTTCTCCAATTCTCCGATAAAATTCCATGGTCATCAAACTCACTTCACTGCCACTATCTACTAAGGTGTTTTCTTCTTTTCCATTTATAATAACTGACTTCCTATAAATTTTCTGATGCTGCTGTTTACTTCCCAACCCGCCATCTTGAGTTTCATCATGTCGGCATCTATCGCTGCAGTTGTGCTGCGTACACACTTATGCTGCGTTCCGATTTCCGCTTACAGCGCTATCAGTGCTAAAACTGTTCATAACCGTTCCGAATCTTTTGAGCGCGCTAAAAGTGATATTTGTGCTATTGCTATCAGAACGGTAAATATCGCGCTAACATTCTGATTGTTCGTCGCTTAAATCAAAAGTTTTAATTTTATTAAGATCTTTGACCCTGAATGAAACAGGAGCCACTTTTTAACATTATTACAAAAGAAAATTCATAAGCAAGCTTTTAAAATCTGTAATCGACCAACAAAAACATCAACAATGAAACGTCATGTATCAGTTTTGACAGGCCACTCAGAGCGACCATGCTCCGTAGCTTGAGTACTGTGAGTTGGAAGATAGCGGCGTTTATGACGTCATTGATGACGTATCGATATCGCTGTGAGCGCGCTCACAGGCAATCGGAACGGGTATATGAGCGCTGTAAGTGATATATTTGGCAATCGGACCGCAGTAATTATTGTATCGTGTGAAGTTGTCGGATGTCGTTCATTCCGCTCCTTCCTTTTAGTAGTACTCACTCGATTCACCATGGCGCCTCTGTCTTCATATTGTCTACTTGTACAATGACTTGCAATATGGCCCAACAATTGCACTTGAAACACTTAGGTCCTTTGTGTTTGTGTGGGCAATCTGTTGAAATATGACTGTCAGCGCCACACCTATAGCACTTTTTGCGGCTGAAATTTTCTCTCTTCACTTTTTCTTGCCAAAATGCTGCATCATTGTACTTACTTTTCTCTTTAAAAGCTTCATAGTGCTGTAACTTCAGCTTTAATTCGGCGTAGGTCGTCGACCCGTATAAAATCATTTTATTTTCCTCAGCATCACGAATTCCTTCAATTATATATCTGATTGCGACATAGTCTGGCATCTTCCCTCTCTTCCCAAGTTCCTTCATGATAAGCATGCAAACTAAACAAGATTCTTGTCTTTGCTTGTACCTTTTCGACATAGTTTCATGTATAGTCTTACTGCCAATGATGTCCGGAAACTCTTTGGTGACGGATAGTTTTAATTCATCCCACGACTTCACGGTTCTTTTAGCTCTGAAACATAACGCTGCCGTGCCCTTCAATGATCTATGTGCGACCAAAAGCCGCTGCAATGGCGTCCAGCCAAAAATTCACCCTTATCATCTTTCTCTTGGATCCATCTGGAAACGGGATACGTCTTGTCATTTCCCAAAAATCCAGGTATTAGACTTCCCGCTGCCTGCAACCCCATGCTACCCAGCATACCTGCCGCCAGCGCCATTGTCATCATGGCGTCCGTAAATTCTTCGTTCTTTTGAGCCATTGTCGTCGTTTTACTTCTTAATGGTCTTAACATAATGAAAGTCTCGTTGTCTTTCGAGCCTTAAACTCTCGTCTTCCACGTTCTACGTTAGGTATAGGTACGTAGGTAAGTACTTCGTCAAACCAATGTCTGTCGATATAATCCGATATTTTCTCGGCAACCACTCTTCTGTCTAGGGTTTTTCGATCCCGGACGAGCCCCCAAAATTTATGGGGGATGAATATAAACAAAGATTTATACTTGAGACTTCGGTGTTTTATTTTAACTTTACAAAGGAGACATTTCAATATTTAAGGGGCACTTGGCTAGCTTTTGTACTGATGTTCTTAGCATTGCATTAAATAAATGGAACAAGTATTATATGCCAATATTTCATAATTTCATTTTGTTTTGTACTAGGAAAACATCTTCGAATCCGTAAATCAGCTACACTACAGAATGAAAACATGGCGTTATCGATAATGTTGATGTTTTATTAATTCTGTTATTACCTTTATTTCCCAATTTACCGCTTATCCAATTTACGAGCTCCTTTGGGGTTTTTCGTTTAATTTATTTATTGTACTATTAATTAATATAACCGTTATTATTATTTATCATTGATTGAGCAAACATCTTGACTTCTAATCGAGTAATTGGTAGTGAGTGTACGGATATTTTGATTATTTCTGGTTGCCAAAACGATTATGATTATTGTATTCGATTTATTTATTTATTTATTTGGGTTTCTAACGAAAAATACACATTACAAATTAAATAATATAGCTGCAGTGTTGAGTCGTATGCTTTTCCAGTTACAAGAAACCATAGCGTGCAAAAACAATAAACATTTGAAGTTAAAACAAAATACGACCACTCAAAGTTATTACAATTTAAAATTTAAAAAAAATTTAGGTAAAAATAAAATCTAAAAGCAAAGTTTAGCAAATACAGAACTTATATAAAGGTCTAGGAACCAGCCTGTAACTTAGTCAAGATGTTCTTCTTGAATTTATGCAAGTTGTTACAAAAAATGTCTATATCCTCCGAGTCCCTGGATATGCTATTGTAAAGGTTACTAAGTCTTGCAATGGTGGAGTGTTTTCCTAGATTAATGCGGTATCTTGGCAGTCTCAGAAGAGCACATTGATGACGCGGTATTCTACGTGGGACTTTAAAAGTTACTTTGGTCATTAGACTTGAGCAGTAAATGTGATTATTGAGTAACTTGTGTAGGAATAAAAGGTCTGACAGTATGCGTCGTGTGCTCAGAGAGAGCATTTTGAAATGTATTAACCTATCAACATAGGAATTGAGAGATCTGTTAGTTCCTGAGCGATAGGCGAGATGACGTAAAAATCTTTTTTTAACTCGTTCAATCCGTGTTGCGCGTACTTCGTAGCCCGGGTTCCAGACTGTGCTGCAGTATTCAAGCTTGCTTCTGACAAGACTGTTATACAGAAGGATTGAGGTAGAAGATTCTTTAAACTCCTTTGAGTTACGCAAAACAAACCCTAGTGCCCGATTGGCTGCAGTTACTGCAGTATTAATGTGTTCCAAGAAATTTAGCTTACCGTCCAGATAAAAACCCGAGTCTCTAATCACAGCAACTTCTGTTATGGCATTGCCTTTGATATTGTATACTGATTGGAATTTATTACGTTTGCGAGTAAATTTGATATGGTTACATTTGTTACAATTCAAAGGCATTTATTGTCATCACACCACTGACGCAGGTGATCAATATATGCTTGTAGGAGTTGTGTATCAGACTCACATCTTATGGTGCGGACTATCTTTAAGTCATCGGCAAACAAATAAGGAGTAGCATTAAGGAAAATATCCGATATGTCGTTAATAAATATATTAAAGAATAAAGGACCCAGATTAGAACCCTGCGGAACACCCGAAGTTGCAGTATACCACTCGGACCGTTCACCCTCCACAACAACGGATGAAGGCCGTGAATGTAAGTATGATGTACACCACTCCAGAGCCACGTTAGTGATACCAAATATGTTTAATTTAATTAGCAGAATATTGTGATCAACTTTGTCGAAGGCCTTCGCGAAGTCTGTATATATGGCGTCAACTTGAAAACCTTTATCTACTGCTGATGTTAAGTCAATTACGTAATCAGTCAGGTTCGTGTTAGTAGATTTCTTTGCCATGAAGCCATGTTGGTTTTCAGACAAATGATTTTTAACGTGTTCATAAAAAAATTGAGTACACTAAAGATTCGAAGACCTTAGACAAAGTTGACAGTACTGATATTGGATGGTAATTAGATACTATTTCGCGTTTACCACTTTTGTGTATTGGCACAATCCTGGCGCGTTTCCATTCATTTGGAAACACACCTGAGGTAAGAGATGCATTAAATAGGGCCGTTACAGGTGCAGATAATGATCGTGCACAACGTGACCAGAAATAAGGTGGTATATTATCAGGGCCCGCTCCTTTAGACAGATCAAGCTGAACAAGTCCTTTTTCTACTGCGTCTTGAGTAACAATGAATCCATTAACTGCATTTACTGTAGGATTTGATATATATGCTGGGGCATCAGCACTTGCAGGGGCGAACACCGACGAGAATTGTTCCGCAAATAAGTTAGCAACCTCCTTAGAGTTTCTAGCTGATTTATCACCTAGCATCATAACAGCTGGGGTGGAATAGTGTGATGTTCGAAGGTTCCTTATGTGGGTCCAAAAGTTCTTAGGGTGTTTTTAATAGCCTCTTCGATGATGAGTATGTACTGGTTGTAACAGTGTTTAATGAGTGTGCTGCATTCTTTTCTTAAATACTTGAATTCAGTAACATCTAACGGATTATGATATTTTTTAATCTTTCGGTGAAGTTTTAATTTTTGTTTAAGAAGTCTTTTTAATTGATATGAGTACCAAGGTGGGTATTTATCAGCATTGCACAGTTTAATGGGGATGTGTCGGTTAATAACATTTCTAATTATTGTATAAATTTTTTCTAATTTGCTATCAACGTCACTATAACAGTCCAGTTCAGATGCCCAGTGAATTTGGTTTAATAGCCCTATAACTTTTTCATAATCCGCCCTATAAAAATTATGCTTTATGACTATTGCTGGTTTTTTTTTGAGTTTTACAGATATTGCCAAAGAAAATTCGATAGGTGGATGATATCGGTCTATCTCCCTAGTTGGGTTTAAACTATGACTAATTGTTACTGCGTTCGCATCGGAAAGAATCAAATCGAGAGTTTTGTTTTGTAAATGTTGAATCCAATTAAATTGTTGAAGATCACTAAAAGAAATAAAGTCAGAAAATAAATCTTTGAGCTCACCAGAACTAGTTGGTGACATAATACATGGTTCATCAATATTCTGTGATGTCCAATCTATGCAGCCTAGGTTGAAGTCACCTGCTATTATTGTTTATTGTTGAGCTAGAATAGTTAGAGCCTACTACCATACTACAATTTTCAAGGAAACACTCAAGTACGTCGTGACGTAATGGTGGTGGTAAATAGACCGCGCATAATTTTAAAACATCTTGCTTGGGTTTACCTTTACCTAATTCTAAAGTATCGATTACCTCCAAAGTCATTCAAATATTAGTTATACCATAGTTTTAAATATTTTTGTAAGTCGAAACTCGCAGTATATATCGATTATTGAAACCATACAGTCAGCTCTAATGCGCGGTTTACATGTATTAAGTAATTAAGTTGGTAACTAAAAACAAAATTTTAACAAAATTTTAAGTTACTACATGTCTCTTGTTTGTCCAAACGGATTAAGTAGTTAAGTTCATAACTTCAATGAAGATGAGCAGTGATAAATCTCAAGGAATTCGTCAATTCTGTACTTAGATATATGGTAAACGTGATTTTGGACAAATTCAGAGAAGAATTATATTCGAAAATTAAAATCTTTTCAAGAATATGTTTTTTTCTAAATTTTTATTCTACAAGCATATCTATTTTAAATATTCTTCAACAAATTTTAAAGTTGAAACTAAACTCCACTCTTACATTTAAAAAAAAGAGTAAATGCGAAATAAATTCGAGCTCTTGCCTCCACCAGCTTTGTCAACTTATGCACTTAACTAAAAAATCACGTCCAAAAGTGTTAAGTGAGAAGCCCCGCCCACCCATTTATACGAAAAATAGAACGAATCCTAATCTACTTAATCACTTGCGTACTAAATTTTAATTTACCACTTGTCACTTAACTGACTGTTTACACGCAACTTTTAACTTAAAATATAGTTTAAGTTTAGTTACCAACTTAACCACTTCACGCGTGTAAACCAGCTATAACTCATAACAAACCACAGACTAGAAAGAAAACAATTTGTTACAGACTCAGTGGTACAAGCATGCAGTTTTTTATTTTCGTTCAACAATGCGAAGTCTGGAAACGTGTGGAAAGTCGGTGTGGCCACATGATGTTTCATTTTTTAATTCAAAGTAGAACATAATGCAGGGTATAATTTTTTAAATATTTTTAGTATGTCCACCACATTTTTTCATACTTTTAGAACTGGTATACGTCACGCTAGCCAAAAATGAAACGTCTCTTTTAGTAACGAACTATGGCTCACACGTCTTCACTCATTCAGAGTGGTTAGCAGAGAGTTTGCAAAACTTAATTCGTACATACTTCATTCGATACTTCATATTGTCACGTCAGAGACCCTCCTCGAAGGACCCGTCACCACGACGACTCCTGTAAATGTCCTGCGGAAGTGAAATGAAACAGGTTGTTACCAGGAAAATAACATTAAGTTTATTATATTAAAACAGTAGATTCACAAAAATATTTTACTGTATTAAATTAAATATTTATACTGGCTTTCTTTGATAGGTACAGGGCTTTTATAAGAAAGTTCGTATTCTATCGAAGCTGTTATTTGAAATTTGAACCCGTAGATATAGCCGTCTTGCTGGCCAGGGATAATCGGATGAGTTCTTACTAGTGCGAGCGCTACTGTAGCCGTGTTAGGAATTCGTCAGAGTGGCTATTATCGCTGGCTTATGTCTTATATTTTGAAAAGTGTGCAAAATTCAACAGATTATCTAGCTGTCAGTTAAACTAAAGTTATAAATATTTATTTTACATAAGAAAAACAACTAAATACAAAACGATAATAAAAATAGAGATAAAGCTACAAACGAAAATAACACAGCTATACCTATATTTACAGGACCGAGAACAGTACGTTACTCCCCTGCGTTCACTCACCTTTCATCCATTCATACAGTACAAAGTTAGTTTACATATATTATAATCCTACATAGATATGTTACCGATCTCTGTTTTATGGGAACGCAAAAAAATTAAATTGCAGCACTAGGAACGAAAAATTATTTCATTACACTGCAAAGTTCAACATTTGATATACGTAATTAGAGCTGTGGAATGTGTAATAACGACAAAAATAAAATAAAATAAATAGTTATAATAATTCATGTTTTAGATCACATCGTGATTTGATATTAAGAGAAAGTGCAGAAGAATTATAAAACTCAAAAACCATGTTATAAAGAATTTTAAAAACTGACGTTGATCGTTCAGTTTCTTCGTCGTAACTTGTAGCTGCCCATTCCTAAAAGTAATTTAGGATTTAACTAATTTATTGCCTTAAATGCCTTTATTATAACTTATATTTATTTATTTCATAAAATCCATAAATTTTCAATGAGTTGCGAGCGAACTCTCGTACCGGCCGTACGTATTGTTTTTAATCTCGCGAGTTCTTTTAATTCTACCCTCGATATCGTGTGAGACGATGAGTGATGACATATGTGATGAAAATGATGAAATTGATTCTTGTGAGAGTAAAGAAATGGAGGAAACTGCGTGTGTTAAAGCTGTGAATCTAATCGATAGAAAGGTTGTGGAAATACGGAAAATCCAGGATAGAAGTGATGAAAGTATAAGTGACGATGGATTTACAACTGTTGTTAGAAGAAGACAAAAACGATTAATACGTAGTGATTCTTTAATTTTAATGAGGTCAAATGAAAACACTAGTCATGGTTTGATGCATATTCAAGAACTACCTGATGAAAATATTTATGTGGTCAATATGACATCAATAGAGCCTTTGCCAAAACAAATGGCTTTAGCTAAACTATTTCAGACTGGAAACATCACAAATATACTAAAACTAAAATATAAAAATAACTAAAAAGTTTTATTTCATTTTAAAAATAAAGAAGATGCGTTAAAATCGTCAGATTGTGTGAAAAATTCAAGGACTTGGATATCGCTATCAAATGGCTTATGAGACTGATATTTGTTACGGCATTGTTAAGGATAGACTTAGATATGGAGGAAAAAGAGCTGTTGGAAACATTTATATCCAATGAAGAAATACTTTCAGTGAAAAGACTTAAGCGGCTTGATGGTGGAAAGTGGACGGACAGTACTACAATCAGAATTTGTTTCAAGAGCAAGACATTACCAAACTGTATACAAGCTATCGGTATAAATATAAAAGTATTACCTTATACATTTCCAGTAACCCAGTGTTCTGGATGCTGGAAATTTGGCCATTTTATTAAATATTGTCCTACGAAAAAATTTATTGGTCCGAAGTGTGATCAGCACAAAAATTGCGACATGTTTGAATTGTCATGGCCATGACTTTAGATAAATCTTGCCCTATGTTGCTTAGGGAGAAAAAGATCAGAGAAATTATTTCTAAAGAAAATATAACGTACAGAAAAGCGTTCGAAACACTTACATACTCTAGAGGGTCTTTAAACAATGAAATGCTAACATTTGAAAACTCAGTTATTCAGGAAGCCAGCCCAATACTACAAAAATCCTATAGAGATGCCGTTATGACACAAACTGTGAAGAACTTAGAAAATGAAGAAATCAGCACGTATCCTAGAAAAAAAAGATCCCATTCACAAAAGAACGCATGAAAAATTAACAAAGTAACGTCTGCTACACCGACGGTTGATATGGCATTTGAAGAGTATAGCGCCAGTAAAGATGAACGAAAGAAAGAGCAGAATAAGAATTCGTTCGATTGCAAAATGTTTCTAATAAAAATTAAAGGAAAATTGATATCTAAAGACTGTCTAGTTTTTGAAAATTAATTTTTGATGAAGCTAAAACATTTTTGGTGCAATACTTATCGAGAGGAGAATTACTTAGACACTTATTTGATATTTATAATGGATAACACAACTTAAGACATAATGATAAACTTACGGATTCTGCAATGGAATGCGCAAAGTTTACTGAATTTGATACTTTATTAAACCAAGAAAACATACATGTAGCCATAGTGTCTCAGACCTGGTTTGACGCTAATAAATTTATTAAGTTTCAAAACAATAATGTTTAGGAATGACCGTTTGGATGGTTATGGTGGTGTGGCAATTATAACACATACATCTATCAAGTGTCGTTTGCATCCAGTAGCTATTGGGAATACAGGTATTGAATTAATTTGTATTAAATTACTTAATTGTGCATGTCTAGAATATATAGTATCGGTTTTTTGTCCATTAACAGTACGTACAAGTAAATCAGACTGAGAAAGCTTATTTACCCTTTGTTCATGTAAGACCTTGTTTGCTGGAGACTTTAATGGCCACCATTCTAATTGGTCGAGTAAAACTGATACGAGGGGCGTTCAAATAATGGATGCAGCCTTATAAAATGGTTGTATTGGATCACCCACAAAAAAAAATTAGTCAATGGTACTCTTCAATCTACTTTGCCTGATATAACTTTTGCCACATCAGATTAAGCTTTAAAAATGAATTGGTTAGTAAGTAACGAATCATTACAAAGTGATCATTTGATTATATAAATAAATATAAATCTTCAAGTCAAATTTAACATTTCAAAGAATAGGATCTTAAAAAATGCAGATTGGTGAGCATACAGAAAATGTTTAACTGACTATAAATTTTGTAAATAATATGAATTCTTTCGAAGATGTTCAGCTTTTATACAATTTTTTTATTGATGTCTGAAATTATTCCGCAAATAAATGCACCTGTAATCAAAATATGTGATAAACCTGATTGTAAATTTACACCAAAAAAATATTGGAATTCATCTTTGTCCATGGCTGTCTCACAACGTAGACTTGCTTTAAAAATATTTCGCCGCAATCCAACTCCAGAAAATTTAACCTAATTAGAATATAAAATCGTTGAATGTCAAAAATTAATTAAACAAGCTAAAACTGAATGCTGGAGAAAGTTTTGTGATGACATAGACTCAAACACATCGGCTGTTCAAATGTGGCAGAAAATGACTACTAATGAGAAAAATAGGAGACTGCTAGCCTTATGGCCATTCTGCTAGCCGTATGGCCACTTTGATCTATGTACAAAGTCATTTTGCGTTGTATTCTCTCTTTAATTAATTTATTTCCTTGTGTTTCTTTTTCCTTTTTTTCAATTTATAAATATTTTTAAGTACATTTAATTAGTATCATCTAGTAAAGCATGTATAAAATTTTGGTACACATAAAAATTAATTCAATACCTGTATTCCCAATAGCTACTGGATGCAAACGACACTTGATAGATGTATGTGTTATAATTGCCACACCACCATAACCATCCAAACGGTCATTCCTAAACATTATTGTTTTGAAACTTAATAAATTTATTAGCGTCAAACCAGGTCTGAGACACTATGGCTACATGTATGTTTTCTTGGTTTAATAAAGTATCAAATTCAGTAAACTTTGCGCATTCCATTGCAGAATCCGTAAGTTTATCATTATGTCTTAAGTTGTGTTATCCATTATAAATATCAAATAAGTGTCTAAGTAATTCTCCTCTCGATAAGTATTGCACCAAAAATGTTTTAGCTTCATCAAAAATTAATTTTCAAAACTTCATGATTTTATCTTATAGACAGTATTTAGATATCAATTTTCCTTTTATTTTTTTTAGAAACATTTTGCAATCGAACGAATTCTTATTCTGCTCTTTCTTTCGTTCATCTTTACTGGCGCTATACTCTTCAATCATTATTTATGGTTTGAAAGCTTAGAGTCTAACGCATTCTCTGAAGCTACTTAGAAATGAAGAAACTACCAGTTTAAATTTTAAGTTGAAAATTTAAATGATAACTCATTTAACATAGATTCTCAACTTAAGGTAATTTGTTTAGTAACTTTCATTAAAGTTGTGAGGCTGTTTAATTTATTCATAAACAAATAGTTCATAGAGATTTAGTAGCAAATATAGAAATCCGAAGAAACCTTCTACTTTATTTTGTAATTTTTGAAACTGATTCGTTCGCAATTTCTCAAAAATTCATAAAAAAATCGTAACTCGAAAACTATGAAAAATCGTTTAACATACATAAGGGTGATTCAGACACCTCTAAAAACGAGGCCCATAAAAAAAATTTTGGACGTCACTTTTCTGACCGCCTTGTACAATTCTTATCAAAATTTTACACATGCTTTACTAAATAATTTGAAAGTTTATTTAATTTTAAGTTTGCCCGGTTTCGCGGCTAGAGCGTTTAACGTTACCCTTTTTTACCTGCGTTAACAAGTTCTTAGATATTTAGTAGCAAAAATAGAAAACCGAAGAAACCTTCTACTTTTTTTTTTTAAATTTGTGAAACTGATTCGGTCGCAATTTTGCGAAAATTCATAAAAAAATCGTAACTCGAAAACTACGAAAAATCGTATTACATACATAGGGTTGATTCCTGATTCCGATAGCTCAACCGAGGCAACTAAAAAAAATTTTTGGACGTCACTTTTCTGGCCACCCTGTACAATAACTGCATTTTAGTAATACCTACTTTTATATACACGCTTTTTAAATTATCCAATTATTAAAAGTCGAAACAATAACGTTCTTCAAGAAAACTTTTATAATTCAAAACAAAAACAATTAGTGGTATTGAATTGTCAATATTTAGAAGAGTTACAGCTCTGCTACACATCCTCGCACAGTTCCAAACAGAAAATAACTTAAAATATCTAATCATTACACATAATTAAAATTCTAGTGTTCCCTGCAGGTTCCCTGCCTATTGCGTAACTCTTTAATGTACATAATGGTGAAGGAGTTTTTAATATCGGTTGAGCAATTTTTCGATAACGTTTAAAAAATAAACAAATATTTTCTCTTAATGAATCAAAGTGTAGATTTACAATGAAAATACTTTTGTCTTTTTAATTTTAGGAATAATTGAAATTTCAGCCAATAGGTACAAGGTTTGTTCAGAGACGTCGGCGTGACCCATCCTTTCTGTTGTATTAAATCGACTTCAAAACTTTCTGTAAACGTAGTTATGTCGTGGGAAGAGGGAAGGATCAGGTTGAGTGTAATTTCAGAAACAAAGGCAATTCCAAATAATCCGATTATATATGTATTAATTTATTCCAGAAAGTTCCCCTCGGTTATGACTGCCTGAAACGACATGAGATTACGCATACTATATTTCATGCTATGGGCTTCCCTGATGAAATCCAGCATCCGAACAGAGATCAGTTCGTGCGCATCCAATGGGAAAATATTGCTCCTCGTACGTAAAAATGCTTAATTACTACAAATGTGTAAGTGTGTTTGTCTGTCTTTCTTTCACGTCATAACAAAGCAACTAATTTGTGCCATTTCATGTGGAGATTATTGGAGAGAAACATAATAAAAAAACATTCTATTCAGAAATTTCCACGGATCGAGAGGGAAACGTGGGTGAAACGCGGGACTTCTGGTTTATTATTAAGTAAATTGTATTCAGTGTTTATTCAAAACCTCTATTTTATTTTCTCTAGAACATCGTCAAAAGTTTGGTATTTTTGATTATAATGTGCCATGGGAGTACGATCCCCAAAGTATTATGCACTTCCATGACCATGCCTTCACGAAGAATGGTAGATCAACCATTGCGGGAAGGGTAAGCTCTTTTAATATTATCTATTGCGTATTTATATATTAGCTCTAAAATTCTTTACTATTTATAGACTTGACCAACACATATAAATCCAGTGAAATAAGCATCCTAGTGGATTTGGTCGATTGCCGAACCGATATAACGTATTTCACTTTTCTATCAGTCTGCCCATGTAGGAGAGAAAAAGAGGCAATAATAGTCAAATTATGTGGAAATTATGACACAAACAATTTATATTTCTTTAATCAGTTATAAGACCATAACGAAGAGGAATTTCATATTTTCAGATATCAGCTCTTAACATAGCACCGTCGGTTAACCTATCTCCTCTGGACAAAATGAAATTAAGAATAACGTTTGAACACGAATGTAACAAAAGAAAAGTAAAAGGCATCATTGAAGGCTGTAAGCGTCGATTTTCTGTGAATGTTACAAAAAAAGAAAAAATGCAAAAGCTATCAGAAGCAGTACCAAAAAAAAAGAGAATATATCCTATCCTTCTCCTTTTGATATATACTCCTGAAAACCGAATTATGGAGAAGATTTTTTTAAATCACAAACCATATTAGGAATTAGTTTAATGTCTTCTTAATCAAAATGGCAACGACTTCAGACAACTCTATTATATCCCATAGCAATATGCTCAATACTTCTTCCAGTAAGTGGTTGTTCTTTGTGGCAGCCAGATCTCTGCCGGCGATTCTTTGCACCTCTTGCACGGCCACCGGGGACTAGGGGTCGTGGCTGTGGTGACTTTTTCATGGGGGGGCGACCGTAGGTTTGGAAGACCGCAGTGCTTTATTTAAGTCAATGATGCTGCTGCCCATCATTGAATGCGTGATTTCAATGATCCACGTCCGTTAATCAGCACGGTGCACTACGGGCAGGTGAGTTTGGCTTTTGGAGCCCCTAGATGTTAATTGGAATCCCCTTACACACCGGTTAGACACACAAGCGAATAGAATAATACGATTACAAAAAGTCTCTTACAACTCTAGAAGTGAACTGCATTCACGTGTATAGTATACAGGGTGTTTCGTGCAGGGTTAGCCAAACCCTATGGGTGTGTAGGTGGTACTAATTGTAAAATACAAATTGAAGTAAAAGACCCTAACTGTTATAATTTTTTTTCAATGATTTTTTTTGTATTTTTTTAAGTTTTTCCGAAATCTTACCTTTCCAACCGTACAACATTTTTTGGAACCAAACACCCTGTATACAACAAACATTTTAAGGCACTCGAAAACAAAGTCGCATGGGAACACTTGAGATTAAATTCGAAGTAGAAATTATTTAATCGTAACGAACACCTTGAAAAATTATTTATACGCGTACCTACAAATGAAAGATAAAAACAACGTCAGAGACAAATACACAATAGGAAACGACCACAGCGAACAGTGACATGGCGAATCCCGCGAATAAACGAATACCACAAAGCGCCGCCACGCCCCGCCTGACCGTGAGCTGGAGCCTATAAAGCTAGCGTTAACAAGTTGCAATGCTTCTAACAATATGTCTCATGAGAGGATTCAGTCAACTTTAACGGCAATTAGCGGTATTGGTGAATATGAAAATGATTGTACTTCAGTTAAAAAAAAGTCCAACCTTCATAAAAGTTAAGTTGGAAAAGAGCGGATTTATCGGATTTTTAAAAGCGGAAGATCTATAAGGAACTGAGAAAAAAAATTACACGAGTTGCTGCTGCAGCCTTACGCCACCCCTGAAAAAATGTGCAGAAGTGAAATCTCCATAAAACTTGAAACAGTAAGAAATAAAACTTCCAGGGATTACGCTTCACTCGTCTATTAGGGTATCAGAAAATATTTTAGGCAAAACATGTCAACCTAAAGCATAGCTCAAAATGTGAATTTTGCGGGTAAATGTTTTTTCGAATATTAACTAATCAAATAAAATTGTATTTTTTGTGCAACATTTCTTTAATCAACAAGTTTATTTATAATGCCCATTTATGTCTTATTTTCCGTTTATTAGCTATAAATATCGTTATCATAACAAAATATTGGATATCAGAACTAAAACAATAATTGAAGTGGCTCTAAGCTTTATTCAATCAATCCACAAACTAACTAGTGATGCTACGCATCAGACGAACGTCTTCCTAACTACAACACTAGGAACCATAGCAGTTAGTCTTTATACAAAAAAAAAACTAAGCATTATGTATATGGTTAGAACTTTTTGATCATGACAGCTCCGTTGCTACTTTTCAAGCGAACAATTTACATATGTCATTCAATGTGAATGATGAATGGTCAATCAATGATGTACGGTTTTAGGTTATGTTTCAAAGTTTTAATTATGTTTAAACTACTTTTATTATATTAATACTTGAAATTGGCAGAAATACTTATTGTGTAGTGTAGCTGATTGCCATAAAACGCAAAATTTAATTTAATTTTCAATCAATCAGCTCGATCTGCCATTACGGTTTCAATGTTTGACGAGTGAAGAGTTTGCATTGAACAATTTCCGTATCATAACATCTCAATTACCAAATATTGTAATTTTTTGCGCGTAAGGTGCTTCACAATGTACAACAAGTGCTGTGTAGTGAATGAGAAAGTAGGCGAATGGACGTCATTTACCATCACTTTCCGAGAACTGAGATAGGACTTAACATTGGTTACCGTGACTTTGTGCTAATAGTGCTTTGTAGGTACTTACAAAGTTTAAGTGTGGTAAAACTTCGTAAACTGTTTGTGAGCCACAAACATTTTGAGAAGAAATGTTTTCTGGGTTACTCAATAAGAATAACGGCGTTTAATTGGTGTAACATAATTAACAGAATATTGAAAGGTACTGATGTCTCGCTGTTAGTAAATAAAAATTTGCCTCCCATGCAATACGAACAAAGCATATACAAATATTAAAGAAGATTTACATCATAAATCTCTTGAAATTGAACTTTTACTAGATAAAAAATTGAACCGAATAAGAACAAAAAATATAACTTTAATAAAACTGATTTCAACTCAATAAAAGAAAAATTAAATTCTAGAGATTGGGTTTGTCCCAATCTCTAGAATTATCTAGAATTATCTAGAATTTAATTTACTTGGTGATATTGACTTAGTTGTGAATTGCTTTTATGCCATTCTGTCAGATTTGATCAACAAATATGTGCCGTCCAGTTATTTCACTTTAAAGAATAAACATCCTCCCTGGTATTCTCTATCTTCAATTAAGCTGAGTAACGAAAAACGTAATTTTCCTAAGAAATTGAAGACTTACGGGAACGCGGAAGACTATCGAACCTACTCTATGCTCAGGAAACGACTTCGTAAACTTGAAGCTCAACAATTCGCTAAATACATGGACTACTCAGAAGATAATATTAAAAAAATCCTCACTTATTTTGGCCCTTTGTAAAATCTAAAAAGCAGCTAGGCGATATTCCTTAAAGTATGTTTTACAACGGAACTTCTTTAACGTCAGGAACAGAAATATGTGAAGCATTCAACAATCATTTCTCGAGTGTATTTGTTCCACCTCAGTCCACAACCACCAGTCCATGTAAGCGATTTCAACAACCACGCTATTGATTTATCGACTATTAATTTAGATATCACAACTGTGTTCAATGAGCTTAGTAAGGTAAATTTAAATAAAGGAGCAGGATCAGACAATAATCCTCCGATCTTTATATCACAATGTGTTAAAGAATTAGCTAAACAAATTTTCCTTATTTTTAAGCAATCACTTACTACGGGGATTTTCCCTAGTATTTGTATTAGTATTTTTCACTTATAACCCCAATACCTAAAAACAACAAACGTGATCTGATACAAGAGTATAGATCCATTTCTAAATTGTGTATATTTGGTAAAATATTGGAAAAAATTGACACATCTCAAGTTTCTTTTGCTATAAAAAATCAAATAAATATTAATCAGCATGGGTTTGTCAAATCACGAAGTGTGGAAACAAATTTGGTGACTTTTGTTGATTACCTTCTTAACGCTATGGATAAAACACTCAGGTGGATGTCGTGTACACCGATTTTTCCAAAGCTTTCGATAAGATTAGCCACGACTCGCTTCTGATTAAACTTCGGAGAATCGGTGTGCATGGCAGCCTCCTGCGGTGGATTGAATCATATATACGGAATCGCTCTCAGGCTGTATGTGTCAAGGGTTACTGTTCTTCATACCTCCCTGTACCGTCCGGAGTCCCACAGGGGTCGCATTTGGGCCCCGTTCTACTTACACTGTACATTAACGACATAGGTGATTTTCTTAGAAATATCTATTATACGCTGATGATACCAAAATATTCAGAGTGGTTACTGGTACCGCCGACTGTATTAAATTACAACAAGACCTGGATGCTCTTGTTGATCAACAATCAAATACTTCTCTACCTCTACCTCTACTATCTCTTGGACATCATGCATTGACTTTGACTATTGTTTACCAACTAATGTAGCTGCTAATCAAATTCAATTTATTGACTGCCTAGACGTTTGCAATCTAAACCAATACAATTTTCTGACAAATATTAATAATAGAATTCTCGATTTAGTATTAAGTAATGACGAAGTTGTAGTAACGGAATGTTCGGCCCCGCTCGTGCCCCTCCACCCAAACCACCCGGCTCTGTGCGTCAGCGCCGACTGGGTGGAGCTGCACGCGCTGCTCACTGCCCTACGGACCAGGTACCTGTACTACCATGGGGACTATGACTCCATTTGTAGTAAGCTTGACGAAATTTATTGGTGGCAATTAATTATAAATAATTCACTTGAATACTGTGTTTCACAATATTATACTTGTTTATATGACCTGAGAGATAACTTTATACCAACCAAAATAGTACAAAGTAATAATACTTACCCGTCTTGGTTCAAAACACCGCTAATAAAAATACTCAAGGAAAAGTATAAATTTCACAGGAAATTTTAAAAATACAAGAACCTGTCTGACTATCAGAGCTTTGTCATACTTAGAGAAAGAGCTAAATTACTAGAACAGGAGATGTTCACTGAATATATGGCACAGATTGAACGCGACATTTCAATAAACCCTAAAAAATTCTGGCACTACGTTAAATGTAGAAAACAAAACGCAGCTATACCTTCTATCATGAAGTACGGCTCAAGCTCATCCAGCTCGGGGGAGACTATTTGTGACATGTTCAGTGAATTTTTCTTCTCTACTTTTTCAAATAACGCGCACGCATCTTTATCCGCAGTCTCATACCTACACGAAAATAGTTTAAATTCAAATACAATTTGTGACTTAACAAATATTGAGATAAATAGCTCTATGGTGTATAAATTATTGAAATCGCTCGATATTAACAAGTCTCCCGGTCCTGATCATATTTCGCCTATTTTTATTGTAATATGCGCGAAAAGTCTCACCCTTCCGCTAACTTTACTGTACCGGCGATCGCTTGAACTCGGACAGTTACCAATAGTTTGGAAAAGTGCCTTTATCACGCCTGTTCATAAAAATGGTTTGAAAAACCAAGTTGAAAATTATAGGCCTATATCAAAGTTATGTTTATTTTCAAAAGTGTTTGAAAAAATTGTCTGTGAACAATAATATGCCACGTTAACACCCGTTTTTTCAGAACACCAACATGGCTTTATAAAAGTTAGGTCAACCGAATCAAACCTGTTGGTCCTTACGGAGTTCCTAACTAGTCATATGTCCAAACCCTCGCAGGTGGACATAGTTTATACTGACTATTCCAAATGCTTTGACAAAATAGATCATCCACTGCTGTTACATAAGCTAGAACTTATAGAAATTAGAGGGGACTTGCTCAGGTGGTTTGCGTCTTATGTAGAGAATAGGAGTCAAACTGTAGCTCTGCATGGGTACTGTTCACGCGAGTGAACAGGCGTCTTAGTCAGCAGCACGTTGACCTACCAAAAACTTAGCAGTTTTTGTGCAGAACTTGTAAATTCATAAATTGACGTATGTTACATGTACACACACTAATGTAGTAAACTTTGATATAAATAGCTGTAATTATTGTAAATAAACTCTCTTTGGATTTGGAAAAAAAAAATCGAGAAGACGCGTTGACTACAAAGCATATGCGAGAAAATTTATAGCGAGACAACGACAAGAGACCCACAGGATGGGACCTATACGGTCAGATCATAGTGGGCAGTTGGCCACTTTTGATATTGGGCTAAAAAAGACTTTAAAAAGAGAAATTACCTTTATACCCATGAATGAGAGACGGCTTGAAACATTTAGGAAAATGTATTTGAACTCTACTTTTAACTCTATTCATAATATAATTAGAAATGAATATGACTCTGTTTTTAAAAAAAAGAAAATATGTATAAATAATAATTTATTTAGGTTTAGTGACTGGGTAACAGTGGGAATATGCAGAAGTAGAAATAGATTATATGAATTGTACAGTGAAAGAACTTATAATCATAATAAGACATTTTATGAATAAATTAAAAAGTATTCAAAATTATTTAAACGAGTTTGCAGTGTAGCTAAATCTAATTACATTAATAATAAAATTAAATATAGTACTAACATTTCAAAAACTGCATGGAATATAATTAATCAGGAAACTGGGAAAGCAAAAGAACCACACACCAAATATAATTTAAAAATTAATGATAAAGTGTTGTCAACTGACAAAGAAGTTGCTGAAGCATTTGAAAAATTTTTTACTGCCATCCTTGTGTCAACTACTTCGAGTATTAATTCATGTTCCACTCTTGCACAGTCACTGCTAACGGAAAATGTAAATTCATGCAATATTGATTTTATTTTTAAACATGTTACTGTTCCACAAGTTTTAAATGCATTTAAAAGCATTAAAGTAAAAAATACTGCCGATTTAGATGGGATTTCTGTTAAAATTATTGAATCTGTCATTGATGGTATAGCCCCGTACTTAGCCAGTTTATTTAATGACTGTGTTGATAATGGTGTTTTTCCTGATTTAATGAAATTGAGTAAGGTCATTCCAATATTCAAAGCAGGTAGTATGTCTGACCCTAATAATTTTAGACCTATATCTATACTACCAACGCTCAGTAAGATTTTTGAAAAATTAATTTTAAATCAATTACTTTCTCATTTTTACGGTAATAGTTTAATGAATTTTAAGCAGTTTGGTTTCACGCGGGGTCGCTCAACAACCGATGCCGGTGTTGAGCTCATAAAACACGTATTCAGCGCCTGGGAGGAGTCATGTGATGCTATTGGTGTCTTTTGTGACTTGTCCAAGGCGTTCGACTGTGTGGATCATACTACTCTACTCATGAAACTGCACCATTACGGCATTAAAAACAGAGCGCTTGCCTTGATTAAATCATATACTTCTAATAGAAAACAGAAAGTTGCAATAAATGGAGAAAAATCATCAGGATCGGCAGTGACAATGGGTGTGCCCCAGGGCTCAGTTCTTGGTCCTTTCCTATTTTTAGTTTATATTAATGATCTGCCATCGGTCGTTAAGAATCAATGCGAGGTCATATTGTTTGCTGACGATACTTCCTTCTTGTTTAAAATCAAAAGACAAGAAATTGACTATCGAGCGGTGAACAAATGCATCTCCAACACAGAGCAGTGGTTCTCAGCTAATAATTTGCTCCTCAATGAAAAAAAAACGAAATGTGTTAAATTTACATTGCCAAATGTCAAACAGGTAAACACAAACATTGTAGTTAAGAGCCAGGAACTGACTCCTGTAAACTCAACTGTATTTCTGGGCATAACCTTAGACGCCAAATTCCAGTGGGGACCGCATGTTGATGGTTTAGCGAAAAGGCTTGGCTCTGCCGCATATGCTGTTAAAAAAAATAGACAAATTTCAAATGAAACAACTGCTCGATTAGTCTATTTTGGTTACTTCCACAGCCTCATGACATATGGTATTCTGTTGTGGGGGAGTGCTGCCGACATCGATGCTATATTTATTCTGCAGAAAAGGGCTGTTCGCGCTATCTATCAGCTCGGTCCAAGGGTGTCACTTAGAAGTAAATTTAAGGAAATAAATATTCTTACCTTCCATTCACAATATATTTTAGAAAATTTAATGTATGTTAAAAAGAACATAACTTTGTTCAAAAGAAAAAAAGATCTGCACAATGTTAACACAAGAGGAAGAAATATGCTGGCAGCTCATAATAGCAGGCTTCATAAAGTCACTAACTCATTCATTGGTCAATGTATACGCTTTTATAATAAGGTTCCTGAGGATTTCCAAGGTCTTCCTATTGACAAATTCAAAGAAACTATAAAGGAGAAGTTGTGTGCTAGAGCATATTATAAACTATCCGATTATTTGGATGATAAAAGCCCTTGGGTATAATCCCCTCATTAACAGGATTGTACTAGTATTTGTAACAAAGCATGTGTAATGTGTCTGTTTGTGCGATGAGTTCTTCGTTCCGATGAATATCTAAAGCGTCATTGTCACTAAAGTACATCTTCTTATGGTAGCGTCGGGTGACGGGTCGCTCACTTCCCTCTAATATGGTTGAGGAGGGCGATGGCTGGATCCCGCGTTAACTCGTGAACGGGTGCCGTTTGAGGGTGTTCGTCGTTTGGATACTTGGGGGGATGGAGACTTGCCGAGCTAACAGATGCAGAAAAGAATAATTTTGTATAGACATAAAGAGACTCTGTAAATTTATTTTGAAAAAAAATATACCCGTGAAGTTTCTTGCCAGTTCTTCTTCACGAAGGTTTTTTTCGAACTGGTGGTAGAATCATGTTTTATTTGACGTCAATAAGAACAAGTAATTGTCAATGTTGAGAAATAAATATTTGAATTTGAATTTGAATTTGAGGCTTCCATTAAAAGACCCTTCCATAGAATATGGAAATTCGCGACAAATAGCCGCCGCCAGACTCATACAATTAGAAAAGACACTCGTAAAAAAAAAACGGATTTACGACAACAATACAATGCATTTATGCAAGAATATTTGGATTTGAATCATATGAAAAAAGTAAACAAACAAGACAATTATGCGGGCAAATACTATATACCGCACCATTCGAGTAATTCGAGAAGACGCGTTGACTACAAAATTACGTACAATATTTTACGCCAGCGACAAGCCAAATACAAAAGTGAGCCTTAATGACAATATGTATAAAGGCCAAGTTTACAACAAGATATGGCGACGATTCTACTTAGGTGGCGCAAACATAAAATTGTATTTATGGCGGACATTGAAAAAATGTACCGATTTATAAAAATTCACAAAGACGACCAAAAATACCAACGAATATTATGGCGATTTTCCCCAACTGAAACCATTGAAGAATATGAATTGACAACCGTTACATTCGACTGCAGCGCCATATCTGGCCATAAAAACGCTGCAACAGCTCGCAAAAGATGAACAACAAAACTACCCTATTGCCAGTAAAACCACCCTACAAGATTTTTTTGTTGACGATATTCTCTCAGGGGAAAAAGATGTCGAATCGGCAAAATATTACAAACACACCTAATAAAAATGTTGCGAGCTGGTGGATTTAATTTAAGAAAATGGTCATCAAATAGCGTCGAATTATTAGAAAACCTCCCTGCTAAAAATCAAGACGATAATATGATAAAACTGTCCATGGAGGAAACAAAAAAATCATTGGGAGTGCATTGGTCCCTAAAAAACGACACTTTTTACTACAAAGTTGAAGTTACAACAAATGACAAACCGACCAAAAGGTTTATTTTTTCGGAAGTAGCCAAATTATTCAACCCTCTGGGTTGGCTACAACCCGTCATAATAACTATGAAATTATTATTACAAGAAATATGGCTCACTAAAATTAACTGGAACGACTTAATTCCTGAAAATATAAAACTAAAATGGTTCGATATTCAAAACCAATTAAAAAGTATCGAAGAAATAAGAATACCTAGGTGGACCCATTATATACCAGAGGCTAAGATCGAATTACAAGGGTTCTGTGACGCGTCTGAGAAAGCATACGGAGCCGTGGTGTACAGTCGAATAAAAATAAATGGACAACATTACATTACTTTGTTGGAAGCCAAGTCAAAGGTTGCTCCGAAGAAACATAAGGCGACGCTACCTCGACTCGAGCTATGTGCATCCGTTCTATTGACAAAACTAATTAATAAAGTAATAAAAGGAATAAACTGTAACATAGCTACAGTATATTGTTGGACCGATTCTATGATTACACTCGGATGGATAAAGGGTGAAGCAGACAGATGGCAGGCATTCGTAGCCAATAGAGTGTCGGAAATACAGAGAACTTTACCTCAAGCGACGTGGAATCATGTAGTTTCCGCAGACAACCCCGCTGACGTCATAACTCGAGGCATAGAACCCAGCAAACTGAAAAAACATGAAATATGGTGGAGTGGGCCAAAATGGCTACAATCAAACAAGTTAACATTCACGGAGCAAACAATCCCAGAGCCCTGCGAAGAGATGAAAACATGTCATCAAATATCAATCGAAATTAAAACTGAGAAAGACGTCACAAAAAGATTTTCGAGCTTTCTGCGTATGGTACGTGTATTATCATACTGTTTGCGATTTTTAAGACGAGAAAATTTAACTGAATTATTAAGTTGCGACGAAATAGACAGGACTAAAAAACAAATATTATTACAAGTACAAAAGGACTCATTTGAAGAAGAATATAAGTCATTAAAAAGCGCAAAATCATTGAAAAAAGGGAACCCACTTTCTAGTTTAGACCCCTTCATAGACGAAGACGGTTTGATAAGAGTCGGAGGACGACTACAACATTCGGATTTGCCATACGAACAAAAGCACCCTGTATTATTGCCGCACGAACATCACGTGACGTCAAAAATCATACACGACGCGCATATGCAAACCTTACACGGCGGAAATCGACTCACATTAGCATACATTCGACAAAAATATTGGCTATTGGGAGGAAAACGAACAGCAAGATGGACTCCAGCAGAGGAGGCCCTCGGCCCGCGCAGGCCCTCTACGCTTCGCCGGCGAAGGGTGCTCCGCCCCGGCCGCACGACATCCAACTCTACGAACTGAAGACTCCTGTTGTCGAGAGGCGCCAAGATGTTCACGCGAGTGAACAGGCGTCTTAGTCAGCAGCACGTTGACCTACCAAAACTTAGCAGTTTTTGTGCAGAACTTGTAAATTCATAAATTGACGTATGTTACATGTACACACACTAATGTAGTAAACTTTGATATAAATAGCTGTAATTATTGTAAATAAACTCTCTTTGGATTTGGACTCTACGCTGTTTCAATTGGGCACCCCTTGACAAGACGACCACCAAGCTGAGCTAGCCACGACGACGCCCTGAAGGAATACTACTACGTGACTGGGCTTACCGGACGACTACTGGACGAGAACTGGACGACGCCGTTCCGTCTATGACTTGCAGCTTCCTCTCACTGTGGCCAAGACACCTTTAGCCATCCAACGATCGGTCTTGTGAGTCTGCTTGACCGGCAGTGAGAAAACCTTTCCAAACCTTTCATCCCTTTCTCCTCCGCCTATTGCCTTAGGTCTCACGGCAATAGGTATCCCGCATCTATTTATATATTTATATATACGTAGTGTATGGATAGGTTAGGTGGTTAGGTAGGAAATTAGGGTTATTTGTAGGTTACAGATTTAACCTCACCCTTTCTTGTACAGTCGGCTAACTATTACAGCACATTACAGTTCTATACAGTCACACTAAAGTTAATAATTTATACAGTTTTATTGATTACCCGACATACACATAACACTATACAATAGACACGTGAATGTAGTTAGCTGACCGTACAGGTACTATTCACGGTCACGAAGCGTCCCATCAGGTATTCCTCAGGGATCATTGTTGGGACCCTTGTTAATAAACATTTTTATAAACGACGTACATAATTGCTTTTCTAATTCAAAAATTCTTCTGTACGCAGATGACATGAAGATCCTATGTCCCATCAATGACCCTGTTGATGCTCTTGGCCTTCAGCAGGATCTTGAAAGGTTTCAGCAGTACTGCATAAAAAACAAACTGGAACTTAATGTTTCAAAATGCTATATTTGTTCTTTTACAAGAAAACCAAAGCCTCATATTTTTGATTTTAAACTAACTATAATCCAACTTATAATATATATATCGATCGAATTGAAAAGATTCAAAAACGTTTCATGAGACTTCTGCAATTCAAAACTAATATTTATGACGACAACTACTTGACTCGCTGTAAAAGGCATCACATCTTACCTCTCAACATTCGTAGAGATATCACCGACTTATCACGCCTGCTTAAAATATTAAAAAGAGAACTGGACTGTACTGAGCTTGTGAGCAAAATAGGCATATGTACTCATACGAAAGCATATAGACATCCGACACTTCTACACGTACCACTCGTTAACAGTAGTTACAGGCAGTATTCGTTTATACTGCGAGCTTGCAGCTTGTATAACCGACTCAAACGCGAACAAGATATAGACATTGCTGGTGTTCCTAGTGTGCGAGCGATAATTACAAGATCTTTTTTTCTTAAATCTGTCTAGCTGCTATAATTTTTTTTTTCATAAATATTAATGTCTAGCAATCGTTATGTATGCTTACATCTCAATTCAAGTATTTATAAGTGAAAACTTGTGAAATGCCTTAAATATTTATATAATTACCTTTATCTGTATTAGCTGTAAGTTTTCCGTTGAGAATAAAATAAAATAAAATAATGACGGACATGCATTTGTAGCATTTGGCAAAGATCTTAAAGTGCTGGCTTTGACAGTCGGATCCAGAGTTACGGCTGGTTTAGCAAATTGGGAGTTTAAAGCATTCAAATCAAAGTTGTTATGATGACTAGTGGAAGATTTACCAATACCAACAGATTTCAAGAATTTCCATGCCTCTGCAGTGCCTTGTTTGACGAGGGAGTCGTGAAAGTAGCGTCTCTTAGCGTCTCGACAAAGTCGCCTGCAAAGGTTGCGTAGATTTTTATAGGTAGTGAGGTTATTTTCAGATGGACGACGTTTATACCTGATCTTGGCTTTGTCTCTAAGAGACATGGAGTGTTTTATTGAGTCAGTTAACCAAGGTGCAGGATTGTGTTTTATTTTTACAGATTTAAGAGGAACATGACGATTATACAGGCCAAGGAGAAGAGAATTGAAGCAGTCAACTTTGTCATTAATATCAGCACCATTCAAAACTGGCGACCAATCGATATCTCTCGCGTCTCGCTCCAAAGATTCCGAGTTAATGGTTTTATATCTACGCAAGGTTAATACTTTGGGTTTTTGTTTGGGGAGTCGGATGCGATATGATAGGTATATCAGGTCATGATACGAAAAGGATGCTGTGAGTTGTCCGTGATTTACTACATTATTATTATTTGATACTATCATGAGATCTCTTAAGGATGGGACACAATTAGGAAAGTAATGTGCGCTATCAACACAGACTGGGTAGGTAGGTATAGTCGGTTTCACGAACGGTCCAGCAAGGGAATATCGCTGTTCGACCGGCACTGAAGCCGACTATATCTACCTACCTACATTGTTCACGCTAAAGCCTTGCCGCGTTACTAACGGGTTCGAAAGCATGATCCTTTTCCCTTCATACTTGCATCCTGGCTTAGGACAGGCAAAAGTACCTAGGCAGGTAATCAAATTACTTACTAAGTAATTTGATATTTTGGTGGTATGTATTTGAGACGAACCTTAATGAAAATGGAACTGAATTAAATATCTACCTTGTTATTTTGGCGTATTTAAAAAAGGGAATCATACTTATTTACAACGATTGAACTTAATTAAACTATCTATTTACATTATTATCTACACTAACCTCAAAAAATGTTCAAAATGTGCACCCCCTCGCGTGATCCACAGTTCGGCACGTTTACGCATATTGTCTTTGACACGATTCAAAACAAAAGGATCACGTTTAATAGTTTTAAAGGCACTACAGTCTCTTAACATTTGATTAGTGTTAAGGATTACGTAGGGAGTAGGTACTTGCCGGTTGGGAAACATTTCCCTGTACAGATTAACGGCACCTGCTAAACTATCATTAGCAAGCGCATACGCACGTACCATATCAAAGTATTCTGCATTTGTGTATTGAGTAGACATACCTACTTAATTCACACACGACGACGGATTACACTTGAAAAAGAAAGCGCAGGGCGGGAAAGTAAGCAACTTAGGACATGCGCACCTGTCGCCGCTTGCGCTCACACTAATTAGGCGGCGGCGGCGCGGCGGGATGATGGATAGAATAGGTACCTAGCGGGTAGTGGCGTACGGTGTGGCGGGGAAACTACTTTCTGCGCGCTGCGATACGCGTGCCAGGTCACGTGCCGCGGTTGACTCAGGCGTCGGGAAACAACACTTTATTTATTTATAGGGAATTCTAGTGAAAAATTTAGTACCTACTTTTATTACATAATTATGATCAGAATCGAGTACAGAGTGCTCTCCTTCAATATCTAAAATTTGTCACCAGTCACCCTGTATATAAAATAACTAGTGCAATGATAGAAAGTACGAAATAAATAAAAATAAATATAGGTACTACACACGAATAAACACTACTGTATAAAAAAAATTACAATTAACTAAACCACCAGCCACTCACAAGTTAATGGAGAAAGAAAACACAAATTACAATAAAAATTACAGAAACGATACTAATGGTGGTCCACTACAAGTACGCACAATGATTGATTGAATGGCTGATTACAGCCGTACTTTATCTGCCACAGTCGCAGTGGTATCTGTCAATCTGTTTGCCACAAACAAAACCTATTTTTTAAAACAAACAAACTAAATATTAAATTACGGTCTTTCACTTACGTATGATTGCAACAAATATTGTTATTGAAAGTAATGAGGCACTTACTGAATATCTTAAAGATAAAGTTAGTGGCACCGACGAGTTTTTCTGGGAGATTTTTCTGCGGGTTTTGGTGCATTGTCTTGCGCAGGAACAGCTGTAGCGTCACAAGTTATAGGAAACTGAGAAATAATGTGATCAAGTTTTCATTTTGTTTCGATCCGGCAGCGTGATTTGTCTGGTAGACAGATAACAATTCGCCCCTCAGCAGACCAGCAATTCTTTAATCCCAAATGTAGACGGGCCGAGACAAAAATTTGCTGTCTGATCTTTGCGAGGAACTCGGAGAGCGTGATACCGGTTCCCTTCAGACTAGTTTTAGTATCCCAGACAGTATGACGAGTCTGCATATCAGAAAATCTCACAAGAATTGGTCTTGTTTTGCCTTTAGAAGCATTGCCCAATCTATGACAAACAAGTGTTCTCGCTTTATACTATTCAAGTTCAGTTGTTTGGTTAGGATGTTATGGACCTCTTCGTAAATCTTTTCGTTTTGTTTCTCAGGAACTCTGTGGAATAACAAGATCTTTTTCAGTTTCAAATCTATCTTGATTCACTTTGATGGACTAAATTTCAATCTTCAGCTCCTTAAACATCTCCCACACCAAGCTTTTGAAGGACAGGAAATCTTGAGACAGTGTGGTTAGATCAGGATGCACAGGCATCTTACCAGCAACCATTTCCAGCTTGTTTTCAAACTCTTTTCAATTTTTGCAATAGCTTCCATATTGTGGTGTTAATTATTTGACCAAGTGATTATAGTGAGAGAATTTGTTTGAAAGTGAGTGCCAATGTGTTTAGCACTAAGTTACAGCATAAGAGTGAAATTAAAAACTAACAAATTAATAAATACAAATAAAATATGAAGAGCACGCTAAATTTGAGTATTACTTTCACGACTACCCGCAAAAAAAAAAGAAAAAAAAATGTATGTCAAACATTCAAATATATTTTCTTCTTAATTTATACCGACCATTTTACTGACACATCGTAGAATTCTGACGTGCTTCCTACCTACCTACCTTCCTACCACACCAATCGATCTTCCGTCGATCGATGTCGAGCAGTCTACTTCGATTGACGTCGATCGAACAAAAAAAGACGATTGATTGGTGTGGTAACACCCTGAGGCTTAGCCGTGACGGTGCCTAAAAACAAAGACTTTTATAGATTTGTGTATTACTTATTAGTAAAATAATACTTGGAAAAATGCAGTCCTTCAATATTAAATTTATTATTTATAATAAATATATTTACATAAATAAATATTTATACCAAAAGTATCAAAATTGATGGCAAGCGTTCGATGTTTGTGACGGAGTATGATAACACTGGGCGAGAGCGCGGGAAAAAATGCGATACGTTCAAACTTTTGAAGGCCTCGGCCAGTACTAAATACTAGCAGCGCGTGCACTAGATTTTGTATCAATTTTAGACATTTTTAAAATGATTTTTTAGAAGTATTTTTAAATGGACTTTAAAATTAAATTTCTGTTTTATTTCATTAGTTACATCTTTGTAATTAGGAGTTAAAATTATTACTTTTGTAACAATACAAGTGTATCAAAAAGCGACAATCTAGACTGAAATCCAACTTTTTCGCGCTTTGATTTTTATGTTTTAGCCTTTTAAAAAAATATATTTTGTACTATTTTCTCAATAGACTGACGACAAAATAGTAACCATAGCAAACTTTTTCAACGGCAAAGTACGCATGTTACGTCGGATTACAAGAAAAGGCGTATGAACAATGAATTCCTAAAAAACTATCTGAAGAAATGAAACTTTTCACAGTACATGTTTTAGACGACAAAATTTCGAATAATTTGAACTCATATTTCGATGCATACGTGTAATATTTTGATCGGAAACGAACACTGAAAACTCCTAAAATTGCACGATTTTGTATTGCTCTAAAATCCTTTAACAAAATGCGATCCTTCTCTTGGCCTCTACTATTTTACCTTATTTTACTGTTTTTACGAAATAAATGCTTGACTTAAACACTCTAAATCCGACGACTGTCAGCGCCTGTGGACGTTGGCGGTAAAGTGTTCGAGTTTTTTAAGTAGGTTTTGGTAACCTGCCAGTGTTGCCACTGATACCGTTGTTCAAACCCCTTCCTAAACACATAGCATTAAGTACGAAATAAATACTTCACTTAAATACTCTAAATCCGACGACTGTCAGCGCCTGTTGGCGTTGTCAGTAAAGTATTCGAGTTTTTTAAGTAGGTTTTGGTAACCTGCCAGTGTTGCCACTGATACCGTTGTTTAAACCTCTTCCTAATTACCGTAAAACACGCCAACATTGCCCGTTTTTTTCAAAAACCTACAAATATTTTTTAAAAAGTCTATAGGCACCTGTGTTTAATTTACAATCTACTTCAGCTTTGGAATGACGTGAATGCATATTTTTAGTCATTTTTGTAATTAATTATTGTTTAATCCCACTTTTGGTTGATTCTGATGGCGGGCAAAGTTATGTGGACTTCTAGCCAACATTGCCCACGATGATTTTTAACGCAAAAATCAAATTTATCTACATTATAATAAAAACCACTTCAAGGATTTGAGTAATGATGGCGTTTGCTGCAGAAATCTAACCATTTTCTTTAAAACTCACGTAGCAAACTGGATGGACAATGTTACCCAAGGATATTTTCACCTGTCCATACAAACCGAAATTCGTGATTTCTGAATGCTAGGGTAATCCCAATTCAATAAAACTTTTGAAAAAAAAATAAAACATGTTTTCTAACTGTTGGAAAGAAAAGTTTTATTAGTAATTAAAATCGAGATCAATCAACTAATTTAAATTAAATTAAATATACCTAGTATCAAAATTAAACAATAATATAATATATATACGGACGGTACTTTATGTAAACAAATCAAAGAATTTATAAAAAAAAAACAACAATATTAAAAAGCGTAATTAATATTATAATTAGCAAACAGAAAAACTAGGTAAGCTTCTCTACTCTAAAAACAATAAAAACACAATATTCTATCACACTAGCACGAAATATAAATCTGTACGTCATGATTACTTTAAAAAATAACTTTTTTTATCTATTTATTGTACCTAGGTTTGTGTACCTTTGTGTGCCTAGGTGTACTTATACAATATTCAGGGCTCCTTTATAAAAAATGAGATCACAAATAGAGTAATTGTAAATACTACTTAAATTGTAATAAAAATCCTACATTTTTGGTATTCAACAGGCTGCAGAATGAAACATTATATAATTTGCTGATTAAACATAACAAAAGAACATATTAATATTTCGCCTCTTAAAATAGTAAAACCATACAAAAGGTAACTTTTTCATTATAATTATTTGGGATATCAGCAATAAAAATTATGTCCTTAATTAAACTTAATTTAAAATGAGAAAGTAACATAACAAAGAATTTAATTTGTCATTCACTTAAATAGTGAAAAGGAATCTCACACGCGTTTATTTATGCTTCTTTAAATATAAATTTATCTATTTTTATATATCTAGTTTTTGAAGACTAGTCTTAGTTTTTATAATTTTTTAATCAAAGAATAATTCTTCTTAAGACAGTTAAGTATTTGTTACTAATTAAAGTTTCATTGTATGTTATAGGAATTAAAATCAACGTTGAAAACGACTTGACCACGAGTAATCTTTGGTTGCGGTAATACTGTAATTATATCTTCAATGTGTTCCATGGTGCAGATGTCAACTATTAGGTGTGTGAATGTGGTTCCTTTGCCATATTTGGATTCTTTTATTTTTCGTAAAAATTTAATAGTAGGACATGACTTATTGTTGATTTCTAAGACTTTCCCCACAAAATGCTTAACTCTTTTTTGTAGCAAATTGAGCTAAAATCCAGTCGGTTACTTTAAGTTTTTCATGACTTTCTAAATGAAATTCAATATCATGCAATCCAAAAGGAACACCTTCCAATTCAATATTTTCTTTTTCTTCATCTTATTCCCTAAAGCATTCAGCTATACAATCTTCAACTGTTTCATAGTTGGACTCATCTGAGTCCATCGTGTTAGTTATTTTTTGTATGAGTTTCGGTATTTAATTGTGGCCGAGTTTCACTCTAGTTTTGAGTATGGAAGTTGTATTTTATTTTTGTGTCTCGATGTGTATTTTGATTGCATGTCTCCTCTTCCTCCGTAGAGTTAGTTAGTTAGAGGTAAAGACGGACATACTTGCATATATCCAATAATAAATCCATGAATTAACCCAAAACCTGATACACCTCATTTAAAAAAACAAGTAATAATATGATTAAAATATAAATTGCGCCGAAATAAATAATATTTTAAAAGTTATTCAACATTAGATCGGAGGTGACCTTTCTATGCAGTTTCGAGCTCTACGGCGTAGGTACTCCGCGTAGTAAGGACTGGCAACCTATTTGTAATAGTATGTCACATAATATCGATTGAAATTATTAGATACTGCATACTCGGTCATATTAAACATGACACCTGGTTCAAATGACGCTTGTTGAGTGTTCTAAAAAGTTTTTTAGTAGGTACCTAATTTATTTTATTTACGAAAATTATAATGTTTACTGTTTAAAGCATGTTTAAAGTGATATTATTAAGTCGGTTACATAATTGGTAGTTATCAAGTACCTCGTAACTGATAGGTATTTTTTTGCATATCAAGCTTCAAAATTCTCATTTTTCAAACCATTTTGTTAAATGTTAAAAAATCCAATAGTTTGAAGAAAACCTCTAAATGTAACAATAATAACAAGAACTCAAAAAAATCCAATAACCGTTCAACAACAACAACAACAGCCGCCGCTTACAAATCCAGGGGAGCCTTATGCATCGGCCGCCGCTGCGCCGCCGCTGCCGCCGCTTACAAATCCAGGGGAGCCTTATGCATCGGCCGCGGCATTATATCAAAACACCCTAACTCGAAAGTTTTAAAGCGCAGACACGCTATCGCTACTACGCAGGTGTCATGTTAATTTGACCAAGTACCAAGTACGTTTGTAAAGAAACAAATGTTTAACTTGTAATAAAAAAAAATACTACAAGTACAAACAAGTTGGCGTATTTAAAAGTTTTGAATCAAATTACTTACACTGATTGTTATGTACACTTATAACTACTTACTTAAAAAATTAAATATTAGAAGTCCAATTTTGGCGGCTAGTTAAAAGTTGTTCAAAATTTCCACCACTTTGCTGCAAGCACAGTCTCGTGCGCTTTCTTTGGTGTCTTTTTAGTTTGTTTAGCACTGAAGTGTCTGTTTTCACTATTTCAAAAGCACTCACAATGGCCTCGCGTAATTCACTAACGTTTCTGGCACTATGTCCACTGTCATAAACAATTGTTTTGACTCTACCCCACACAAAATAGTCTAGTGGAGTTAAATCCGGCGACCTGGCAGGCCACTGCACAGGTCTACCACGTCCGATCCAGTTTTCCCCGTATTCCGCGTCGAGGTACCTACGAACAGTCCACTAGAAGTGCGCTGGAGCTCCGTCGTGCTGAAACATCAGGTCTCGGAACAGATACAGAGGCACGTCGTCAAGTAACTGACTCAATGTTTCTCTGAGGAAACTTAAGTACGTTTCTCCATTTAAACGTTCTAAGACTACGGGGCCGACTATGTATGGTTCCAGAACACCTGCCCATACATTAAGAGAAAACCTATGTTGGTAGGAATTCTCTACTGATGCGTAGGTGTTAACATGACTCCATATGTGCCTGTTACATACCGGCGCGCGTAAACGTGCACTCATCAGTAAAAAGAATGTTCTTATGTTCATTCGCTAAATACCACTCGCAGAATGCAACACGCGGAGCCAGATCCTGAGAGTTCAATTCTTGACAGTGACGAAAGGGGTAAGTGTGCTGTCCGTCGTCTTGTAAAACTCTCCAAACTTTCTTGAATCCGTACGTCAAAGGGGTCGTCGCCTCTGTCCATTCCGGTAGGAGAAAAAAAGTTCCACTGTCTCTAAGCCTTTGAGTGGCTGCTAACATTGTCTCGTTGGAGACGGAAACACCGAATTGCTCACGAAATTCTCGCACTGCCAAACTCACGTTGTCGTTACATCGCGCGAGCGTTCTCACCATTTCATTGTATTGCACACTTGTGTACCGAAAAGGCATTGTGAAAGCGGTGGCGCCTGCAGCCGCGCGTCGATCGGAACCGAAAGGACAATACCTTCCAAGATGAAGTTCGCGCGAAGACTGACCGGCGCCGGCGGCGCCTCGCTCTCGGAGGTGCGAACACAGGCGATCGGCGTGGGGTGCGTGGACGCGGGCGGCTTGTTCTTTAACTTTATAATAATAAGGTTTATTTTTAGCATGGCGGTCGGTAATCACTCGGTGCGTGCCGGATTGTTTTGTCGGTCGGTGTCGTTCGTTCGATGCTAACTAGTTATGGGCGGCCGGGCGCTAGCAAGAAATGTTGTAGTATAAATAGTTTAGACATGGGCCAATAAATATGGAAAAATATAACCTATATTAAAACATGGTGCGATCGATTCGCAATACGATTCTGAGCCAACTACTTTCTGGTTTTGGGTTAATTCATTTACACGTTGTATATATACATGGTAGAGTTAATATTTTTAAGTTTTGAAAGTATGGTCTGCAGCTTTGTCTATTTTTAACATTTACCTACTTTAATTCTTATTAGTTTTTTTTTTTTGAGATATAAATAATGTATTAAAATCAGTGCTGTTGCCCCACAGCAAAATACCGTAGCTAAACCATGAGTTAGCATATGCGTAGTACATAGAGACAGCTGTTTCAAGGTCAGTCGATTTTTTTATTTCTCGAAGGGCATATGCAAAACTTGATATTTTTCGTCTGATTTTACTAACGTGTATTTTCCAATTTAAAATTGAGTCTATGTCTATGCCGCAGCAATGTTTTGGTTACGAGTTCGATGTTTCTATTATTAAATTTAATGTTTACATTAAGTGGTTTTCGTTGGTATGGATAAAATGATATTAATTTTGTTTTTTCTAAGTTTATTTCCAGGCTGTGTTCTGTTAACCAAGTATTTATAATATTTAAAGTTATAAGTATTTTTCATTTAGTGTATTGGTGTCCTTGGAGGATACAATGACAGAGACATCATCCGCAAATAAAACAAACATTCTTTTAAAATGTCTGGAAGTTCATTTATGTATACTAGGAATAGCAGATATCCCAAGACGCTGCCCTGCAGGATAGACTAGTTTGTTACTTTTTCAGGTGATCGTACATGGCTTGACAGTTAACTTTTTTATTTCAGCTCACTAGCATTGGCTTTGGTGCTCTAGTTTCCTTTAAGTATTCTAACAGAGTTTCATCAATTCCGTATGATAATATTTCTTCTTGCATTTCTGGCATCTTCTTAAGTACTTGCTGCGGATTGAATGGATGTATCCCAGATGCTCTGAAACCACTTTTTATGATTTGTGATTCTTTCAGTTGAATTTCTTCAATTAATGCATTCAACAATTTGGGAAAGTGTTTTTTATTTAGTGAAGCTTAGTTTGGATTCCTGAGCTTGTTGTGGTATAATATTTTACGCCAGGTTTTTTTCAATGGTGCAAAAAATGCAATGTCTAGAGGCTGAGTTAAACGCGTTGATCGCGGAGAAATGAAAACGAAGTGAATTTCATTTTGCTGACATAACTGTAGAACTGTGTCGCTCAAATGGCTAGATAAGTTATCGAAAATTACGACTTTAGTCATGGAGTATTTTGTGCCCATGGAATTTTCATCTTTTCAATCTTTTCAAAATAATCCTGAAACAAAGCGCTTTCGAACCACCCTGCTTTTGTGCAGTTATATCTGGTTTCTGGTGGTCCACCACTAATGCATTCCGAATACAAATGTCCTGCTTTATATACTACATATAAAGGCAAACACCTACCGCTTGCAGTTGCTGTAAACATGAGTGATAGCACATGAGTTATAAACAAGAGTGTTTCCTTTTGTAGAATTAAGAACTCTTTCAGGGTACTTTACTCCCTGTCGAAAAATACCTTTTGAAGAACCTGGATCGTCGGACAGGTTTGTCTCATCAAAGTTGATGATGTTTTCAGCAGGTATGTCTTTCAATGATGTGCCTAAATTATCAAAATATTCACCTATCTCTTGTGGTCCCTTTTCCGCTCTCGCTTTTGAAATATTTTGTGTAGATCTATAAGTCAGACAATCTGCATGCCTTGCTAAAAAGCCGTCAACCCATGCATCGCCGGGCATTCCGCTCTTGAATATATGACTTCGAGAATTATTCTCCAAGTATTCATGAATCAAAAGTTTAAGGTCTATCTTAGTAAGCGGGGACCCAAAATCACCAAATACTTGCAAAACTTCAAAACTTTTTCTTCTTCTGCGGGTGTTAAGCGGTAGGATGTCCAACAGCGTTCTGTTGTTTATTTTTAATTTTATAATGATTATGCGTCTTGGGATACCGAATCCTCGTTCAGCATCTCTTGAAGAAATTTGATGTGTTTCAACTGCCTCACATGCAAGTCTCAACAGCCTCGCATGCAAGTCTCAACATGTCCCCGGAGTAATTTTTATACATTCTAGACCCTAAATGTACGTCTTAGTTTCCTTTGTCGAATTCTGGATTTAATTATCTTTTTCTGAAACGTAAATAAAATAGATACAATAAAAATGGCCAGCTAGGTACCTAACAAAAAAACGAACAGTCAGGAGAAAATCTATTTACCTATTTATTAGATTTTTTGTTAAAATAACCAATTATTTATTTCACTTAAATTATTTTAATTTATTTATTTATAAAGGAAGATATGCCAACAGCGTTTAATTATCGAAATATTGGATCCACGCCTGCGACTTGGTTCACTTGGAATATGAAGCTCAAGTATCTTTTACATAAGTAATTCCAGGAAATACTTCCTTCAACCACACTCGCATTCACTCCTTCTCTTTTTACAATAATTTACCTACGAACTCTTAGTAATCTAATTTACCGAATATAAGTAGATAGTAAGTTTATTAATTATATATTTCAAAGTGCGTAAATTGTGACAACCCTAGGCCTTCTTAGTCCGCGGGCAATGTTGGCTTTCAAAGGTTGGATAATTTCAGGGTAACATTGCCCATCATCATAACTTTTATTTAAAACAATATTCAGTGTTGAAACTATTACCAAATCACTTAACACATTGTCTTTTACAACGTACAATAAAAGAAACTTACCTGAGTATTCCCCATCATACACAATTCATTTTTATACTTCCACAATTTTTTGCCCGGGAAAACATTGTCCTCACTGGACATGCTCCAACTGAACTTTGCGACAAACATCGTACACGGTGATGCCATAAATATAGTGTATTTTCTACTATCGTAATTAATGTTACCGTGTTACTGATAAATTCTCACACCTTAACGGAATAGTTAAAAAATCGCGTTTTAGGAAAAGATACCCCCTAGGAGGCAAAGTTCGCATATTTCACGGTACGTAGCATTTAAGCATGTAGTGTTTACCTGTAAGTAATCGTCACGCTAACGGCCGGTTTACACGCGTTAAGTAGTTAGGTTGGTAACCAAATTTTGACTAAATTTTAAGTTAAAAATTACGTGTAAACAGTCAGATAAATGACAAGTGGTAACTTAAAATTTAGTACGCAAGTGATTAAGTAGATTAGGATTCGTTCTTTTTCGTATAAGTAGGTGGGCGGGGCTTCTCACTTAACACGTTTGGACGTGATTTTTTAGTTAAGTGCATAAGTATTTATTTCGCATTAACTCTTTTTTTTAAATATCGTAGTGGAGTTTAGTTTCAACTTTTTTGTTGAAGAATATTTAAAATAGGTATCCTTGTAGAATAAATAAGGTAAAATTTTTTGAAAAAAACATATTCTTGTAAAGATTTTAATTTCCGAATCAAATTCTTCTCTGAATTTGTCCAAAATCACGTTTACCACATATCTAAGTACAGAATTGAAGAATTCCTTGATATTCATCACTGGTCATCTTCATTGAACTTATGAACTTAACTACTTAATCCGTTTGGACTCACAAGTGACATGTAGTAACTTGAAATTTAGTTAAAATTTAGTTACCAACTTAACTACTTAATACATGTAAACCGCACATAAGTAAGTTATGAACGTAAGCAATTTGTGTACTAAGAAACAGTGTGAACAATTGTTTGTGAATGTTTGGGCCATCAATAAAACCATGTATAGTGTATATATTAAATGTAAAGACAAATGAATCACAAGATCGTATTTGGAACTATATAAGATTAGATGCGCGAGCGCGGATCGTGCGTATGATAGTTGGTACGACACTGATCCGTCAGTAGCTCGGTCGGCGGCGGCGCGGAGCGGAGCAACGCACCGTTAGGATCCGCCCGTGCCCCACTGTCTCGGTCATCGGCCGCTCCAGTGAACAACATAAAAATAAAACACATTTTGTGATATTTCTTTTGTTTTTATTAGAAAGAAAGAAAGAATTAAGTATTTACTCACAACACAACAGGTGCAAACAGAAACAAATAACAATGACTTGTATGCATGAAAACTTTTAACTAAATTATTAAGTTTTGCAGTAAATAAATAGGCTATTTGGCTCAGCTTAATGTTGTAGCACGGATGTCTAACAACGCTGATGATTCTTCCAATGCCTGTAGTTACTTGAGGCAGTACCCGCTCCGCTGCCGTTTTAAAAGTTAAAAAGTGTGAAGTTTAAAAGTTAAAAATAAAACATAAATAACAACATTCCAGAAAATGTATCTTACTGTAAACATAGAATCCTCACAATCATCGAAATGGTATGAGTATGTCATCGGTCGCTCGTACATGGTTAGAATTTTTATCATATTATTGGACTGATATTATTATGGGCTTAAATATGTACACACATAAAAAAGTTTTGTTACTAAAAAAAATGTTGAAAACATTCGAAAAATAACAACTTATAAATCGAACAACTCGGGCCACACAGTACATTCTGCCATGCGCGTCACTGGTAATGAACCTTTGAATAATGAGCTTCAATTAAATATATAAACCATTATTATTGGAGGTGGGCCCAATATGCCCATCATCCTTTGAAATTTTTACATTTTGTTACATTGAACTTTACTTTTTTATCATTTTCAGCTTTCACCATCTTATAAATGGTTTTTTCCACAAACTTAAACTTTGAATACCATTTGTGATACTTTCTCGCTTACATATTAGGAACATATTCCACAACATGCTGTAATATCGGATTAACTATCGTTTGGAAAAAAAACGCGTTTCGTCTATAGGTATGGATTAGGACCTTCTTCCAGACACCGATTCAATTAGAAAATATATCAAAGTCTTTTCTGTTTTAAACTATCGCGGTTATTGAAAATCGTGGTAAGAATCCTGGGGACGCGCTTATTTAATGAGAATGGCGTGCGGGGTCGCTGGAGTTTGGATAAATGCGGATGGAAGGATAGGCACTTAAGAAAAGCAGCACTAACCTGGTGTCACTCGTAATACACGTATCTGGATGTCAGCGTGGCATCCAGCGGGCGGCGGTAACTCCTTCAGGAAGTCTTACGTAGTTAATTAACTATGTGCACTTTGTCTATCGAACACTGTTAGGTACACTTTACAACATATAGTTAAATCACACAAAGTTCAATTTGATTGAAAAGGTTACTTAAACTTTCAGCGGTGCGTAGCGTGCGGTTTCTTATTCGAACATCGAAGTATATGACAGTTCACGTCGTCTTCGCAGCGTATGCGCAGCTCGGCATCGCTGCATTTGTAATTATCACGCCATTCATCCCTTTCGCACCTATCAGTAGTGCTGCTTGTAGGAAAGGGAAAGGGACACAGAGTAGGAATGGAAGGACTATAAGGATTGCAGCGCCATTCCCATACAAATTTAAATAAACGCGTGAACATCCTCCCCCGCCTTGAGAAACTTAAGGTTTCTCAAAGGGAAGACGAAGTACAGGATTAATTGATGCTAAGCTGATGCAGAAACTTAACATTTTTAATTTGAATTACTATATATCATATCATATATCATATCATCACCGTTCAAGCGCGATCGCGAACGCACGCGCAATGGCACGGAACACGGTGAAATGTAATAACTGCAATGTTGTGATATGTGAATTACTGGCTTTTGTACAAAACAAGGCAGATGTGATGGACGAAGACAGTATTATACGCTTGTGTAACTCTGCGTTTTCAAGTGAAGAAATCACAGAGGCGAAGAAACTGCTTTTTGAATCTGTTCAAACAGCAAACCGCAATATAAATAGAAGAAAGCAAGGGAAAAGCAAGCGAGAAATCGAGGACATTTTATGTGTTATTAAAGAGACAGATCCTGAACTGATACCTATATTTGTGGCTAGAGACTTACAGCGTCTCCCGCCGGTTACTTTTGATCACATAGATGTGTCTAGATTATTAAAGGATATTATTAAACTACAGAGCGATGTTACAGTTATTGAGGAAACCTATGTTACTAAGGATATGTTAAAGAATCATTCTCCTGTGATTAACTGCAATGTAAATACAAAGCGAAGAGGACCGTGTCGGTTAAACAGTCTCGATTGTGAAAGCGGTCCATTTGGTTTACCGCATATTTCGTCGTTTGAACTTGAAAATTCAAACTGCGTACAAAAAGCCAACGACACATTGACTCGTGCGCACATACCTGTCTCTCTCTGTACCATGACAGAATGCCATAGCACCATCCCGCTCTCACAAACCGCAATGAGAACTAACGGTAAAAGTAGTTTACCAGGTGAGCGACCGATATCGCAGCCTGAGCGAGAGGACCGCACCACTTTTGCGACGGAAGATAATTTAAACAATCAGAGCCACTATTCTTATGCAGAAGCCACTACGGTTTTATCGAATAAACCGTCAAACCAATTAATTCATAATGTGGGTGCTGATAGGGCTCAATCTAGTTTGCGGGATAAAAAAGACTGGATTTTAGTACAAAGAAAGAGGTTAAAAAGTAAATTTATTGGTTTAAAAGGCAAGGCTCAATCTCAAAGCGATTGTAATTTTAAAGCGGCAAATATAAAAATACCGTTTTATATTTATAACGTGGATAATAGCTGTGATAGTGCGGACATTATTAAATACATAAAATGTAAAACTAACATAGATGTCCAACCTCAAAAAATGGAAATGAAATTTAAGAAAGACTACGGAGCCTACAAGTTTATGATACCTAAGGATAAGCTATCTATATTTATGGATGAGAACCTATGGCCTAGCGGAGTATCTTTTCGTAAGTTCATTAGGTTCAATAATCTGCGTGATAAGGAAGGTAATTCGAGTAGTCCGAATACAATAAGTCAATCATGATGAACAATGCACTCAACGATAAAGTATTAATTAAGCTATTTAGCTTTAATTGTAAATCATTCAAAAGATCTATTGATTGCGTGCGGCTTTTGAGTCAATCGGCGGATATAATTGCGCTACAGGAAACCTGGCTGCTGCCCCATGAGCTCACTGAAGTAGGCCAAGTAAATAAAGACTTTGGTTTCTGTGGGAAATCAGCTGTCGATACGAGCAAGGAACTACTGCGAGGGCGGCCCTACGGCGGCGTTAGCTTATTATGGAGAAAAGACTCGTTTGACTCGGTATCTGTAATTCAGTGTGTGAGTGAACGTATTATAGCTGTTAAAGTGCGTGTATCGGACCGATTTATGTTATTTATTAATGTGTATATGCCTACAGATGAGCAGTGTAATTTAGTAGCATTTGTTGAATGTTTAGGTGAAATATACGCAATAATTGAGAGTGAGAATATTGAAACTGTTTATGTATTTTTTGATATTTATGATGATCTTCAATTACGGAAATTTGTAGGTACATTTGTTTAATGTCTGCAGTAACAGCTACCGGAAAGAGTCGAAAGTTAAGTAACAATAAAAACAGCAGCCTGTATATTTGGACCAGCATGGAGAAATATCATTGAGGGAAATGTCGTGGTGGCATTTCGCACTAGCGTCTAAAACAACCCTTAGCTTGGTAGTTCGTTTATCCTGTCTAATTACCGGGTGATGAGGAATGGTATAACCTTCATCGGGATTATCGAATTCGGGCGGTAATTCGTACAAGTAGTTACTATTTATGTAGTCTTTGGTTACGGCGTTGTAACTAGCTGGCAAATCTGGATCTTGTAGCTTACACTCTAAGGCCAGTAGACGGCGGTAAGCTATGGCGCGGGAGTTCCCGAGGGAACTAGGTTCCTTACAGAATGGCAAAGCGACACAGCAACGGACCGAGTCGGCGCGTGTTACAGTTGACACATACATTTGTTCGCATTCTTGCTCGGCAGAGCTCAAGTATTTTCTTGGTGGAATTTCCTCTAACTCTCAGAACTTGGAGAGGGAATCATTAATATTATTACAAGTTAAGAACGAAGCGGTAGGTATGCATTGCGGGGTAGTCCAGTCAGAGCATACATCCGCGAAATCGGAACGTACACTGCCCATCAATACATAACCAAACACAGTTTCTATAGCGGGCCGTGCAGGTGGTGCTATTATTTTTCCACTTAAAATAATGAATGAGAATAATTTTGCTCCTAGTACTAACTCTATCTCACCTGGCATGTGCCACAGTGGATCAGCAAGCGGGATATCTATTAAATGACTTATAACGGAAGTGTCCATATACTCAAACGGAAGTCGATCAGTAATGCAATCAACAAACAAAGCGGTTATATTAAAAGAATATTTATAAATTTTTGAGCTTCCTATTAAATGTACGTTACCTTTAATAGGACGAGAGGTTAAACCAACTCCTTTTAAAAATGAATTCAAAAGCGGAATAATATCTAAACCAAGTTTTTTACAACAGTCTATTGTTATCACATGGTTCTGCGAAGCGCTATCAAAAAGACATCTAACAGAACGCGTTATACTATTTTTACAATTGCGTGCGTAAACAGAAGCAGTAGACAAAAGAATTTCTTGACATAGGTCATTACAATATAACTTGGTACAGGGCGGTACATTTACAGCGACAGGAACGCGAGCGCAAAGCGATACGGCCGTGGATACCGTAGTAGGAGGCGGCGTGTCCGACTGCGCAGTGGCAAGCGCGTGGCCTGTGGCCGTACTCTCCGGAGCACCCTGGGTTCGAGTCCCATTTGTGTCTAAATGTAACAAGGAATGATGTTTTTTATTACAAACTGTACACCTATATTTTGAGTTACAATTAAAAACTGAGTGAGTTAAACTTAAACAATTAACACATCCTTGCTTAGATTTTATAATTTCCAACCTATTTTTTGTCGGAATGGATTTAAACGCAGAACAGAAGTAAAGTTGATAATGTTCGGAAGTATTACACATAGAACAAGTCAACCGACTATTATTGTTATTGCGAGTAACAAATGAATGGACTGTATTGTGCGGGCGGTAATTTTTAGTTTTAACAGAGATATTCTTATTATTAGAAGAAGACGCAGTGCGGTTTGATGAACCTAAATTACTATTAGTACGATCCAGTATATTTACCTGAGTTTTAACAAATTCGACAAAATCTTTATAAAAAGGAACATCTTTATCTCTAACTGTCATCTCGAAAGCTTGCATAGTAGGTACTCGAGTCAACCTTTCGTAACGCTAAATTTAATAGAATAAAGTTATGCACATTGTCGATTTGTAATTGAGTTAAAGCGGCGGCAGCGGCGTCGAAAGTTTCTTTAAAGGAGCGGCATTATTTGAAGAAGTTTTTATATTGAGTAACGTCGACACATAATAAGAACCTAGGGCTCTTTTATCTTGATACTTCTTCATAAAGTTTTCCCAAATAGAGGAATAGTTTTCACCGCACGGAATTACGCCAGATGTGATTTTAAGAGCATCTCCAATCAGTCTCCCCATTAAGTATTGAATCCGTTGAGAATCGGTTAAGTCGGGATTACAATGTATGTTGGCTTTAAACGATTCATAAAATACGGGCCAATTTTCAATCTTACCATCGAAACTCGGTATATTAATTGGGGGCAATTTTATGAGGATTTAGATGCGGATTCCGTGTGGGATGACGCAATAGGCTTATTAGCGCTTTCTTCCAACCTAGAACGACATCTCTTTATTTTGTAAAAATATCATGAAACGCAAGTAAAGCTTGATAATTTGGCTCAAACTCAGGATTTAACTTCATTTCGTACTCATTAATATTATCTAAATTGTGAATATATTCCTGGCGCAAAGTATCTATTATTTCACTATCTGCCATAAAACTCTCGATCTTTCGAGTTTCAATAGTTGCGGTCGAAATAAATTTGCAAGTATCACACAACCTAGTAAAACGTTCAAAAATAACTTTGTTTCTAGCTTGCAATAGTTTTATTTTAGATTCCATTGTTTAAGATGCCAATCAGTTAACAAAACAATTACCTAAGGGAAGGCTTATAAAAAATATACGACGAATATGAAGGTATAAAGAATAGATTACTATTCTATAATTTATGTTTAGGGCACAACAGGTAGTTTGCAAATCGTTTTCTAGAAAAACTTATCTTGGTTAAATCAAATGGCATAAAAATAGCGGATTGTATGCAATTTGTATGCTTAAGTAGCGTTTTTAAGAATACTTAAGGAGTAAAAGAACTATAACTCTGAGTAATTTGGTATCTGACCTATGCAATATGGTCGCGTGCGGAATATTTGTTGAAATAAGCGGTTTAAATAATGCAATCAGCAATTGATTGACTATTTGAGGACTAAATATGAGTTATTAAATAGCGGTGTAATAAGAAAATAGTAAAATAACTATCGCAAAGCGGTAATCTATACAGTAACGTATACTGTAGGTATAAATGCGGCTCGAAGTCTAACCAAAAAGAATGGGGACGCGCGTATTTAATGAGAATGGCGTGCGGGGTCGCTGGAGTTTGGATAAATGCGGATGGAAGGATAGGCACTTAAGAAAAGCAGCACTAACCTGGTGTCACTCGTAATACACGTATCTGGATGTCAGCGTGGCATCCAGCGGGCGGCGGCAACTCCTTCAGGAAGTCTTACGTAGTTAATTAACTATGTGCACTTTGTCTATAGAACACTGTTAGGTACACTTTACAACATATAGTTAAACCACATAAAGTTCAATTTGATAGAAAAGGTTAGGTGCTGCTATTTACCCTCGTCAGGTATAATTGTCTCCAATTTAATAAACATTGCATATAACTAAATAGATTATGATTATTTCTGATTTATTTATAATTTTTACAGATTCCTAGGAACTGGACACATTTTTATGGGAAGTGGTCCGTGAACCAATAGCGACACTGTTGTTGTATTTATGTGGGGACACCTCAACTACACTCACGTGCAAAAGGCCACCAAAATCTGACCCGGCAGTTTTGAGAAAAAAAAGCTTTGGGAATACATATTTTTTTAAATACATTTTTTGTATTAAGACGTCTATTTCTGAATGTATTAGACTTAATTCGTGTTTTTCAGTTAGATATAGACACTTAATTCATAAAAATGCGAACTTCTTCTAACAGCGAAGCATCAAAACATAACAGGGCAGTAAAACAACTCGTTTTTCTATTTAAATAATATATTTTTATTCATCTATGATAATATAATCTAGAAACTCAGCTGAAAGCAATATATTTTCTTCATATCTAGCCCGAGACAGATACCATATTATTGTCATAATATGACCGCAACAACCCAGAGTGCGCATGCCAGATTTGCATGAACAATAATAATGCTTAATTGCATTCAACCCGGAGTGGGCTTCATCTACCAAAACGAAGCAATTATAAATTCGCGCGCGCGCGTGCCTTGACTGAATCCTGCCTCTTAGTAGCCAAGAACCATCGATACCGTGTTCTCTAAGGGCAGTATTCAGTTGTTGATTGTGTCTATATAATTCGATATTATATATCCCATTTCGTACATGTTCACTGTAATAGCTTCTAGCTAATTTTAATTGGTACGTACCTAGTGCAAACACAATCAGTTCGCTTTCAGTTAACTGCGGGAAGTTATTTAGGGCTGGCAAGTCTCCTGACATACTCTGGAACGCTGCACGTTGCCTACTTAAATTATTTGCGATCACAAAACTCCCTAGCGAATTGTCTAGATTCATCCTCTCATTTATTCTGTCTAGAAAAAGGGGCATGTAGAAACTATCGCTAATGGGTTCGTGGAAGGCATTGATTAAAGCAGCTGCTATCCTGAAATCATGGAAACATGTGTGACATGGCGCAATTAAAATACTCTTGGCGAAATAGCTTAAAGTCGCGCTTAAAACGTCCATTTACGACTTCCACGGACCATCGACACATAGTTATTTTACGTGTTTTATTAGCTTGAGTGGTTGTGTATTGAGTTTGACCCCTAGACAGGCTTTCTGGGATATATGTTTCATAGCCATGTGACTCAAGGTCATTAACATCTCTGAAACCTCTACCAAGTACAAATACGTCTCCACGGTTAAATAAAATGTGAAAGGGATGTTCATCTTCATCAAAAATATTTTGTATGATTTTCGCATCTGACGTAGTTGCTGCATGTGGTCCTGTCACTTCCACAATATATCCGTCACTACACACGAAAAGAAAAGGTTTTAATAAGTTAGTGTATTTGTGTAAACTATAACTCTCTCTTTGAAATAAAAAATTCGAACTCTTGGATATACACATATTATGTGCCGTCACAGATTATTATAGCCTTTCTTGATTCAGTTTCAGCATCTGGATTTCCAAATAAATAATCGGGCAGAGTGAGATTTCTCCGAACAATACCTTCATGAGACGCTCCAGCCTACGACGGCTCATGTGAAATATCAAACTCAGCCTTTCATTAGAATCTCCGGTTCTGAATTTTGTCAACAAAATAGCCAAAGCAGTATTAGGCGTTGCACAGTTATGTAAGGAAGGCGTTTCCTGCACAATTCTTCGGAATTCTTCAGGTGTCCGGCCAGTTAAATAAAGTAATTCTTCAAAATCAACCTGCTCCATATTTTCGAAGTTTAAACGAGATTTATTTCGAACGGCATCTTCATAGATTGATAGCAGGTCCGTAACTTGCTAGGCATTAAAACAGTGAGTAGAATTAGGTGCTCTGATTATCTCTTCCCAATCATTTAAATCCATATGAATATTACATACTCTTGCAGCTGGAGGTAAATAATGTTTCAACTCTAACAAAAGGCGTTTCTTCAATGTGGTGGGTATACGTCTGCGAGTGAGGCGATTGCACCCAAAAAACACACACGTAGTTGATGTGTTTGGAGAACGGGTATATTCTAGGATCACTGTTCCAGGCTGTTTATGAGCTCCGGGCTCTAGATGTGGCGAAGGCGCATGAGCTGCAACAGTTATCTGAGGAACCGCATCCTCAGGAGAAGGTAAAGGCGCAGTAGGTGCAGCAGGAACAAGAGCTGCCGCATCTGCTGGTGCGGGAGGTGCATTTTGAGGTACATGCGGAGCATTTATTTGGTGTTGCCAGCATCGGTGGCACAGGAACTCGTTGCCATTGAAATCAATCTAAAAAAAATAACAAACTAAATGTAATGTCATACATAAAAAAGTAAAAAACTTTATAAACTCTTCGACCTACCTACCTACGATCATGACCACCATATACCGTATAGAGTATTATAAGCTTTGTGTAGTAAATGACATGTCATAGGCTTCGAATTAAATGATAAAGTGTGCAGTAACAGAACCGTCTCATGGCTGACGAAACAGACGACTAACATTCTATTCTAAGAGACGTTGATGAACGACGTGTACCGATTAAGTAATGAAGTGTATTTGACCAAGCGAGCGCGAAGTGTCTCGTTTCAACTTAGGCAAAAATTGTTTCGTATATCCAGCTGTCTGTCCAGTTGTTCTCCTCTACAGTTTTGTGAGCAGGATTTTTATATAGATTTCTCCCTGGGGATCGAACCTGGTATCTCTGAGTGTATGACCAGAGGGGAACTACAACACCAGAAAACAGCTTATTTTATTTACACTATCTCGATTTCGACGTAACAGATAAAATCTGCCAAATAATAATCTGTAGTGACTACTAATCATACTTATAGTTTTACTTCTTTTAGCAATAATAATAAAATTCAGGCCATGCCACAGTGAGTCATCTAGCCCCAAGCTAAGCAGAAGCTTATACCATGGTTACTAGACAACCGATAAACTTAAAAACCTTTTTTGTAATTATAGGCCTACTTATTAATATATAGAAAACACCCAAACATATTCATACCCACAAATGTTTATACTGTACCTGCAGGAATCGAACCCGCGACTTTTTGGCGTACCTAGTAGCGATGTTACTCTCACTACAACATTGAAGTCATCAAGTATTGAAGACATTTATCACTTTACATTTATGTACTTTGTGTTGTGATGTTTATAATATTGTATAAGCACGAGTAAAGGCGGCTGCACGCACTAGTATGGCTAAACAGCTCATGCTTGCTTGCTGTGACGTCGCGCGCCTTAGTCCTGTGCCATGCACCGGCCGACATTCATTATCTCATTCTATGCTTTTTTACTGCTTCTACGTCGACGTTTCATGTGTGAAACCTTTGTGGAGTACAATATACTTTATTTATAACGAATTGACTTTAAATCCCCTGCTAGGATTCACCACAAATCTAATAAAGTCGATAGGTACATATAATGGAAACACTAAAAATATACAAACCTCATATGGAGCGACATTTATTCGTATACGGTGAGCCAATGCCACATTTTCTTCAAACAACTGACGTGTTATCAATCTTCTTTGGCGAATTCTTAGCACAGAACGGTTACAGATCAAGCAAACGACATTTGCTCTGGGTAGAAACATGATTTTCATGAGACAACAACTGTCCAAATCACTAAGCAAAAATCAGATGTCCAGAATATCGAGCACTGTTAAAATCGTAAGGCAAAATCGGTGGTCCATTAAACATAAACAATTTGGTGGTAAAAAGAAAACACACGAGAGCGCACAGTACCTACTCACGAGAAACGACGAAAGACTGCGCGCGCGGCACACGCGCGGGCACTGTTGTAGCCGGCGCCGGCCGACTAAGGTTTTTTTTTTTTTTTTTGGTTCCCCTCCACGGGAAGGGCAGGAGGACATAAAAAATGCTCTGACGCATACTCCGCGCGCGCGATCGGAGTTATGTGGGACTCGTCCCGACGCCTACCAGAACCATACCCACTAAAAAACCCCCTGTCGGCTCGTGCATTTTTGCCACTCAGCCTTCATCTGAGCGACGGCCAATCGGAGAAAGAAGCCGCGCTAGCGGGGCCCTTAAGGGGTCACCCGCTGGGATTTACATAGCACTGAAGGTGCTCAAAAAAGAAAAGTAAATAAATAAAAAACATTAAAAATTGACAAATAAAGTTGCATTAATTCGGATTTACGTTTGAATTAGAATTTACGTTAGAATTAGAATTTGCGGCCTGAAGGGCCTCTAGATCTAAAGTTAACTGCGTGCGTTCGTGTGCGCGTTTCTCGGTCTAGCGATTTTGTAAATCGAATCTAACACAGGAACAGTATATGAGACTGAATCTCGAACAAGATGATTGGGATGGGATTCGGCGCGTTTGAAGAACGATTCTGAGAGTGTTTTGAGGTGCTGTTGCACTGTAGGCAGTTCAAGATCTCTGTGCAGGTCCGCGTTACGCACGTACCAAGGTGCGTTTGTGGCCCTGCGGCAGGAGAGATTTTGAACTACCTGCAGCTTATACAGGACGGAGGGTTTGGCGTGGGCAAAGACTGGCGAAGCATATGACATGACGGGTCTAACGCAGATCTTATAAAGCGTACGTTTATTTCTAAAAGACATTTTACTTTTTCTTCCTATCATACTATATAGACGGCTTAGGTAAAAACGCGCGAGTTTCGTTACTCTATCGACGTGTGGCTTGAAAGAAAGCGTCTGATCTAAGGTGACGCCTAAGTATTTGACAGTGCGCTTCCAGGGGATGGGAATACCTAACATACGAATGTGCGGATCGTTGTGGCGATTACGACGTTTGTGGTCGAATTGAATAGCAGAACTCTTTTCTGGGTTGACATCGATACGCCATTTTTGAAACCAAACACCGAGGGCGTTTACGGCCTTTTGGAGTCTGGTGATGTTATACGGGATCGCTTGACTTTTAGTGTAAAGGGCGGTATCGTCTGCAAAGAGGGCGAGTTCGACGCCTTTCGGCGGGATGGGGATGTCGTTAGTGTACACGGTGTACAGCAGAGGGGCGAGGACTGAGCCTTGCGGGACTCCAGCCTTTATGGGACGAGGCGCGGAGAGCGTGCCTTCATGTTTGAATCGAAAAGTACGGTCTTTAAGAAACGACGCTATTAATCTGACTAGGCGAGCCGGTAAGCCTATTTTATAGAGTTTAAAAACGAGACCGCTGTGCCAGACTTTGTCGAAAGCCTTGGCTACGTCAAAGAGAACCGCGATTGTTTTTTTACGACGCTGAGAGAATCCTTCGAGTATGTACTCGACGATTCGATGGACTTGCTGAGGGCAGGAGTGGTTAGCGCGAAAGCCGAACTGGTGGGGAATGATGAGAGGGTCGCCATCCGTTGGAAACAGATGGTTCCGCATTCGAGAGAGTATGACTCTTTCGAGAAATTTAGACATTGCCTTGAGGAGGCTGATGGGTCTGTGATTAGCCGGGACATTCAGAGGTTTACCCGGCTTGGGAATGCCTATGACAGTCGCTTCTTTCCAGGCTTTTGGAAAGTAGCTATGGTCGAAGCAGGCATTGAAGATGATAGCTAACAAGGTGAGCACCTGCTCAGGCAGGTGCTTAAGTGCGTGGTTGGAAATTCCATCCGCACCCGGAGCCTTTTTGGACTTTTGCTTTCTAATGAGAAGCAAGATTTCATCATTAGAGACTGTGACGGGGTCGTCGGTGATAGGGAGAGATTCTCTGCGGAGAACTTCGTCCTCCACCGCCTGGATGTGGGAGGGATCCGCGGGTTGCGTGCTGGGCGAGCATTGTGCCGCTATGCTGTCGGCGAAGCATTCGGCTTTCTCTTCGACTTCGAAAGCAATGGTGCCTTTGGGACGAGTGAGAGGAGGAACGTGAGAGGCGGTGTCTACGCGTAAGGCTCGGGCCATTCGATAATATGCTTGGTGGGACGGGGAGATATTCTCCATGAGATCGTTAAACTGAGTGTCACGGAGTTCCGCGAGGCGAGACCTAACTTTACGTTGAAGCTGATTCTATCACGAGGGAGACGGGGCGATGGTCGGAGCCTAGGTCATCGAGCGGTTCGATAGACCTTAGATCAAGATTGATTCGCTTGATAATTGCAAAGTCGAGGATGTCAGGAGAGTAGGTCGGGTTGTTGGGATAGTGAGTGGGAGTGATGGGGGATATGACGTCTAAGTCAAGGGAGTTAGTGATGTCGAGGAGAGCGATACCGCTGGTGTTGGTTGATAGGCACGTCCAGTCAGTATGTTTGGAGTTAAAGTCTCCGAACATAATGACTGAATGGCCGAGGGCGAGAATGGCCTCAAAGTCGCTGCGGATTGGATTGGAGCCACACGGTATGTAGACTGAAGCTATGATGATGGTCGGATGACCAGTCATAGCCAATCTACACACCGTGGCCTCCATGTTGAGGAGAGGAGGGGTAGGGAGAGGACAGCAATGGAAGCCTCTTTTGTAATATATAGCGGTGCCGCCGTAACCGTCGGAGTTGGGCCTATCGTTGCGAGTAAACGCGTACTTAGGAATAGCGTATCCCCTGGAGCGTTTTGGAGTAAGCCATGTCTCCTGGAGAAGGAATAAGTCAGGTTCTTTGTTCTGAAGGAACAGTTTAATCTCGGGAAGGTTAGTGCTAAGGCTACGAGCGTTAAAAGATACTAGGGATAAGCCCTTGGGTTTAATACGACTGGACGCGGGATTCGCGGGTCTAGACATTATAATTTACTTATTTACGATTTTATACAAAAAATAAAAAAAAAATAAAATAAATTTACAACGAACTTAGGAGCGAGTGATGCTCGGCTAACGCGAATAAACGCTCTTGAGGAGAGCGGGCGGCTCGCAGTTTGCGTGCGAGTACGGAAATTTCGTTAATATCGACGTTTTGAATAACGTCGAACACGGTCTTCATATCCTCAGCCAACGACGGCTGAGGTACGGATAACGGAGCGGGACGCGGCCCTACGGAAGCTTCGGGAGCTGGGATGGGTCGGGAAGGTGCAGGTGGAACGGCCGGACGCTGCCTCCAAGACAGAGCCTGAGTAGGCGTCGGCTGAACGGGCTTTGCTTCCGGGGGACCCCGGTTGCGCAGCGCAGTTATAGCATCATATGTTTGTATTGCCACATTAACTGCTCTCCGTTCTTTGATAAACATAACTTTGATGCTCTTATCAAGTCAATACCTAAGTGAACGTGATTTTAATGCTCATTATACATCTTGGGGAAGCAATACTACTAATTCTAGAGTAGAGCTATATATAGCTAATAGGAAATAGATAATAGCGAATCGGTCCTTTTTAATAATGGTATGGTGAGTTAAGTTGTTTCTCTCTTGTGGTGTCTCAATGGTCCCTCCAACTGACTTCAAACAAATCTTTGTTTTGGATGGTCTGTCTATGATGATCCACTTAATAGTAATCACCTTCCTGTAAATATTAATTTTTTGTCAATATTTCAAAGCAAAAAGTTAAGCATATGATAAATAGCATACACTAAATTTAAATTGGTAAATTGGAAAATATATGTTAAAAATGTACATTCAGAATGGCTTAGTATTCGGTATCAGGATTCTACATTAGGAGGCTTGTAATCTAGGTTTAAACTTTGAAGTCACCACCAAAAAACTGTGATGCCTCGACCATCGTCAGAAAGTTGCCAGTTTAGCAGTCTTTTACAGATTACATTTTGGAGAGTGGGCGAATGCTCTTTTTGATCAGGTTGAACCCACACCCTTCTTGCATCGGACTACTAGACGCAGACAGACCTTCCATCCCTTCATGGTAGATATCCCAAGAAGTCGAACCAAACGCTTTGATAGTTCCTTTTCGGTGCGGGTCGCCAAGGTGTGGAATGAACTGCCTGCGTCTGTTTTTCCAGAAAACTATAGTCCTAGTTCTTTCAAGCGTGAGTGAATATGTATCTCGTGGATAGACGTGTAACACCTTAGTCTTCATCGTCACTTTCCATCAGGTGAGATAGAAGACAAAAATCTAAATCCTTTTCCAATAAAAAAAAAGCTTCTTGCTTGCTTGTGATACTTGTCTCAATAGCTCTTGTCATAGAAAGTCCAAAAAAACTTCACTTCTTCGGTGGAATGACAAATGCCCAGAAGCTATTCAGAACTCTAAACTGCATAATTTAATTTTAAAAATAATCCTTCCAGGAAAGATATCTTGAATTTAAAGCTCTTAACAAACTAACATTGACAACTGAGACTCGAAGGCTGGAATGATTTATCTCATTACATTCCTTCCTCTGCAACAAATCTTGAATCATATGTTAAATGCTTCATTTCTGTCCTGGATTTCAGCTGCCCAAGTTAGGAATAAAATAATGTTATTGTTGAAATTAATAGGATTTTTTTCTTAATTTAATGATTAGGTAATCATAGTGCAACAAATTAATAAAATACAGATGCTATAAAGCAATATTAATGTAACTGCAAGGTAGGCCGGAAGACATTGGGTTGCTGAGCACACATTGCCACAATCATTTGGTACCTTGGTTGGGCAAGGTATGAAAATAATGTTGTAACACCTGCCCAGTCATTAGATAATGTACTTCTCATATATGAATAAGAATAAATACACTATGTGTTTTATTTATTTTTAAGATTAGATATTTCATTTCATTTCAAATAATTCTTAATATCATAATTCCAGTACCTTGTTTTACCTAGACCATATAAAAATTTTTGTGAAAGACGTTGGGCACCTTTAAGCCAGACCATGTATGGAAAGTGAATGGGTACAATTGTTTTTAGAGAAAAAAATACCCAATTGTACACATTCACACGAAAAATGTACTCCAGACTATTAACAATAATCCTAATTCTCCTGTTAGTGAACAAAATCAGCATTATGATAATCATTGTTAGTTTTATATTCTAGCAAGAACAATGCTTTGGTATTCCTTACATTTTGTTGAAAAACTCTGTGAATAAGGAGTGTTTGATTTTTGGAAAGTACAATCTATGGCTGAACAATGATATTCCACAATCCTGGAAGTTAGATTGTTTTCATTTTGAAACCAGATAAAACCAAACTCATATCATCTTATTGAACAATTGAATCTGAACAATTGTTAAAGCAACAATTAGAATTATAAGAAGAGTAAAATAATATTTTACCTGCTTATCAATTAAGGTTTCGTAAGGAAATGTCGGCTCGTAATAGTATTTGCCAATTACAGCTGGATATTAAAAACACTTCAAACAATGAGAACTTTTTAATGTTCGTTTACTTTGATGTTGCTGGAGCTTTTAATAGTGTTAATATTGATGTTCTCTGTTCTGAATTGCAGTCTATAGCTGTTCCAAACGAGATTGTTCTTAGGGCACATGATTTCTTGATTAACAGAGAAGTCTAATTATATGGACCCAAGCTTGCTTGTGTCGGGCTTTTCAAGGTCTTTCTCCGCTAATTTGTATTCTATAAACTTTCGTCGTTCACATTAAATCTTTATTTTTCTTCAAATTGGTTGTATATGCATAATACTCCTCAATAAAACATTGGAAGGGCTGCGAAATAGCTATTGCCATGTTGGAAGTAAAATAATCAAACATGATGCACATATTCAAATAGACGACTCTTTGACGTGTGGAACATTTACATATGTTCTTTATTTTAAAGAAAAAATTGAAAAATAAAGTCGTAATTGCTGATAGATTGTAGAAATTATTTGCCTTTTTCAATTGACATAACCAATAACGTTCAAAAGAATTTCAGACCGTCATATAATACACAAATTCCAATTTTATGTCAAAAAGATGAAATCGTTCATTCAAATAGCGTCTAGATCGCTTTCGCCATCATGTGTGAAATATCTGTAGCGTGAAGGAAGTTTATATGCTTCAACTGTCAAATTCAAAGGGATCCTGATAGGTGTTGAAGTTACACAATTAGGCCGCAGCTCAACTAGAGTTATTTCGGTGTGAACCAAACATTAGTGCACTTTATCAAATAATATATTATAGTAACAATATCAGCTTTGAATATTTCGTATGTATTTAGATACTGAAAAAAACTATATTATTACTATTAAAATTTTTTTAAATCAAATTTATACAATTTTATTTTACTATAATAGGACCTTATTCATTAATTTATAATTCAATACAATTCATCAAATTAATTGTTTTTAATTGTTTGATATAAAATTTGATTTCGATCAACGACATTTTAAATGTTGTAGGGGTTGAGACGAACGGAACCCGTACAATATTTGATTGATAGAAGGTGGATAGTTCAAATGATAGTCCGAAATAACGGTTATAAAACTGATTATAATAAGTAATCCAAGAGTAACACAATTAGACTTAAAACGATAGAAATAATTTGATAGATTTGATAGCTTAAAATAAATGATAGTTGAATGATAGGTATGACCGCCTCGGACACAACTTGTGCACTGAAAATAAATTCACGCGATTGGCGTAAACTGCAAACGCAGAAATTGTACGTGCTGGCCCGTACAAATGTAATAAATTACTTTTTTTGTTTCATATTTATATGACAGCGCGTTATTTAAAATCGTTTATTTTTTGTGTAATTTAAATTAATTTTTGTGTATTGATTTTAATTGCAAATTATTGTTGTTTAAAAATAATCTAGAATTAATAAAAAATGTAGTCGCTAAATAAACGAGGGAACTATTGTTCGTGAGGGCTCGCGAGTGACGTTAGCGCCACATGACGCGTGGTGCGATAGAGGAAGTAGGTAGTGCCGCCTCTGCCGGTTATATAAGGCGGCTACAGACTAGTTGACGGTCCCCGGACCCTCAGGGCTCAACCCCGGCCCCTCAGGCCTCCAACGTCCAGACCCCTCAGGTCTACAGCTCTCCCGCGTCTCCCGTCCCGTCCGAGATGGACTGCGAATCGGTTCCATTGCTGTCCTCTCCCTACCCCTCCTCTCCTCAACATGGAAGCCACTGTGTGTAGATTGGCTATGACTGGTCATCCGACCATCATCATAGCTTCAATCTACATACCTAGTGGCTCCAGACCAACCCGCAGCGACTTTGAGGCCATTCTCGCCCTCGGCCATTCAGTCATTATGTTCGGAGACTTTAACTCCAAACATACTGACTGGACGTTCCTATCGACCAACACAAAGCAGTATCGCTCTCCTCGACATCACTAACTCACTTGACTTAGACGTCATATCTCCCATCACTCCCACTCACTATCCCAACAATCCGAACTACTCTCCTGACATCCTTGACTTTGCAATTGTCAAGCGAATCAATCTCGATCTCAGGTCTATCGAACCGCTCGATGACCTAGGCTCTGACCCCCCCGTCTCCCTCGTGCTAGGTGCGCCTAACGATAACGTCACATCTCCTAAGTCCTTTACCAACTGGAAAGGCTTTAAAAATACGTTAGTTGCAGCCTTAGAGGCCCCGAACTCTCCGCTTGTGATTTCGCCCGAACAATTAGATAGCCCGGATAAAATAGATTCATTAGTCAACACTCTCACTGATGCTTTCAACTCAGCCATCAGCGATAACGAAAAGGTTGCTAAGCAAGGCAAACCCACGCTTCCCCTAGCCTTTAGCAATCTCATTAAAGCTAAGAACGCGGCTCTCCGGAGAGCTAAGAAATATCCCACGCCCGTATACAGAACAGCTGCGAATCAGCTTCAAGGCAAAGTTAGGTCTTGCCTTGCGGAACTCGGAGACGCTCAGTTTAACGATCTCATGGAGAATATCTCCCCGTCCCACCAAGCGTATTATCGAATGGCCCGAGCCTTACGCGTAGACACCGCCTCTCAAGTTCCTCCTCTCACTCGTCCCGATGGCACTACTGCTTTCGAAGTCGAAGAGAAAGCCGAATGTTCGCTGACAGCGTTGCTTCACAATGCTCGCCCAGCACGCAACCCGCAAATCCCTCTCACATCAAAGCGGTGGAGGACGAAGTTCTCCGCAGAGACTCTCTCCCCATCACCGCTGACCCCGTTAAAGTCTCTAACGATGAAATCTTGCTTCTCATTAGAAATCAAAAATCCAAAAAAGCTCCGGGTGCGGATGGAATTTCCAATCACGCACTTAAGCACCTGCCTCAGCAGGTGCTTACCTTGTTAACTACCATCTTTAACGCCTGCTTTCACCATAGCTACTTTCCAAAAGCTTGGAAAGAAGCGATTGTCATAGGTATTCCCAAGCCGGGTAAACCTCTGAATATCCCGGCTAAGACCCATATGCCTCCTCAAGGCCATGTCAAAACTTCTCGAAAGAGTCATACTCTCTCGAATGCGGAACCATCTGTTTCCAACGGATGGAGATACTCTCCTTATTTCCCAACAATTCGGCTTTCGCGCTAAGCACTCCTGCCCTCAGCAAGTCCATCGAATCGTCGAGTACATACTCGAAGGATTCTATCCGCATCATAATAAAACAGTCGCGGTTCTCTTTGACGTAGCCAAGGCTTTCGACAAAGTCTGGCACAGCGGTCTCGTTTTTAAACTCTATAAAATAGGCTTACCGGCTTGCCTAGTCCGATTAATAGCGTCGTTTCTTAAAGACCGTACGTTTTGATTCAAACATGAAGGCACGCTCTCCGCGCCTCGTCCCAGTGTGGGTGCACGCTTAGTGTATGTGTGGGTGTGTGGGAGTGTATGTGTGTGTGTTTGTGGGAGTATATGTGTGTGTGTTGGTTTGGACTAAGAACAATATTTAAAAATATTTTCTATATGATCATAGGACTTCATCTTCAGCCACTCATTTAAGATTTTTTTGCTCTCTTTAAATGTTTTAGGGTAAATATTAATTTGCTTGTTAATAAAGTTGTAAATATGCGATGATTGTTTTGCAAGTTGTCTTCTAGCAAAAACTGATTTTACAGCCACTCTCGGTGCAACTTCATATTTCCTCCTCTTTTTTAAAAGTTTAGGATCATATGGAAGTTTCTTATGTACAATATTTAAAACGTACAATTTACGAACCGATAGAATACCGCTTTCTGAATAGAGTTGACTGGTTGGATATCTGTAGGGTTTAAAAAGCATAGTTTTCAATAATGACCTTTGTGATCTCTCCAAATCTATAAATTTTGACTTGATTGCACCCCCCCATATACAGATGCAGTATGTTACAGACTGGACTAAGCTCACATATATTTGACCAACAAGATTCTGAGACGCAACATGACGCAAAGCCCTAAAGAACCATGTGAGCTTTCGTACCCTGGTCATTATCAATTCCATGTGTATATTCCATGATAAACGTTGATCCATAATGATCCCAAGATATTTAGTGTAAGCAACTCCGTCAATTTCAGGGCATGAGCATAAAGAGCTTCTAGGATTGCAACATTTGTGAAGCTTTATATTTATATTTGGTTGGGTCCTATTACACATAGTGAAACACATAAATTGAGTTTTCTCTGTGTTTAGTGTCAATAAATGAGCTCTCAACCAGGAAGCTACTTTCATTATACCGAATTCAGCAGAGTACTTAACCACGTCCCAATTTCGAGCACTAAACACAAGCACCGTGTCATCAGCATACGAAAACAAGTGCCCATTTTCTAAATGCATATTACAAAGACTATTTATGTACAGTAAGAATAGCGTCGGACCCAGCACGCTCCCTTGTGGAACACCATATTTAATTTCTGTGTCTTCACTGTAATACTGCCCGATTTTTACTCTTTATCTACGTCCCGTTAGGTAGCACTTAAAAGCTGCAATGGTTTTCCACGTATACCAACGTCGTCAAGCCGATTTAACAGTATAGGGACAGATACGGTGTCGAATGCTCATATCGAGATAAATGGCTGGGCATTTATTACCCTTATCTACTTGTTCCACGATTAATGAAGTAAGTGCAGAGATAGAATCATCAGTACTGAGACACTTTCTGAAGCCAAACTGTGCCATAGATAATATATTAAAGTTCTCAATATAGCTTATAAGGCGATTATTTATAACTTTTTCTACTATCTTTGATAGGGATGGTAACACTGAGATGGGACGGTAGTTATTGGGATCTTCTTTATCTCCATTTTTATATACAGGGGTGTTTGGGCTTTAGTATATAATTAATTTGTATAAACTTTAAATCAATTTTAAGTTTTTCATTTAAATCTTTGAACCTAATAATGTATGTTCACTTACTTTAAAACGTATTGTCAGTCAATGTAGTAGCTATAAATCATTGCTATTTAATTTTATTAGGCATATCTATTTGTATTTCGATTAACCTACCGTCAACTCACTTGCAATATATTCATTGAACCGTTAACATCAGCTCTTGTAATTTTCGTTTATAAATCGAATTAAAGCTTGTTTTATAACAACATTCAACATTTTATTTTATGGTTTCTTACCATAAAAATTGGCGACCGTGACAGGACCTGCAATTAGAAGATTTAGAAGAACAAAAACAAGAAATTTCTACTGCGTCATACAAAGAAAAATATCGCTGTGTTGTCGTTTATAATTTTGCTTGCTCTAATTGAACATCATTGAAGATCGCCTAGCTGCTAATATAACGACGAAGTGCTGGTAAATACGAGAAGGTGCTGCAGAAATATCATCGAGTTGCCGCGCGCCGTGCCGTGACGTCATAAAACCGTTGTGTCGCGTCATCGGAAAATCCAGCCGCCGGGTGCAGTTCTAACAGCATAAGAAGGAGTGTACCAACTGGAACCACAGCTAGCTAGCGGCCACATCGAGGAACCTGCCAGCGGGGAACAAATCTTCGCGTTAACACCGCCGTGCAATAGGTCCAATTCAGTTAAGTGCTCTGTTCCTTTATCCATCCTACCTAATCATTCATTGCATTTAAAGTAAATAAATTCATACTTTTAAAACTCATTTACCAATATTTACCGCCAGGTTGTGCTATCAGTAAGACGCGACGGGTAAATTATTGTAACATTGAATCTTTTCTTTTACACTCCATTCATACATTGATTCCTACCTATTCATTAACAAAATACTTTACTTTGCGCATCTAATAAGACGCAGAGTCAATTTTAACTATCTATTGCCTCCACTTTTGCATTTAAAATACGCAATAGGTATAAATATAAATTTAACAAATTATGCATTTACCATTGATACTTTTACCAATTCAAGAGCTGATTCATTATTATTTACAATAAAATCTAGCTTCCACAGAATTAAATTCATTTTTTAAACAAAATTCCAAGGCTTTTATTGATTTTGCAACTCAGGAGGGTATCAAGTTCGTTTTTATACCGGCTTACGCTCCACATTTTGGCGGCATTTGGGAGGCAGGAGTCAAATCGGCTAAATATCATATTAAACGCGTAATGGGGAACTCGCATCTTACGTTTGACGAAATTTCAACTTTATTTGCACAAGTCGAGGCAATTTTAAACAGTCGACCCATAAGTCAGCTCTCTAGTTCACCTGATGATTTCCTTCCCCTCACCCCAGGGCATTTTTTGATTGGAAGAGCTTTAACTACGTTTCCATCATTTTCATTAATTGACAATAATTTAGGACCTCTACAACGCTATGATCGTCTTCAACAAATCCATGAACATTTTTGGCAAAGGTGGCAACTAGAGTATATTCATGAGTTGCAAAACCGCATCAAGTGGAAGACCAACAAAGCAAATCTCAACGTGGGAGACTTGGTTCTCATTCATGAAGATCACGTTCCACCCTTAAGTTGGCGACTGGGACGAGTAACCAAATTATTTCCCGGGCCAGATGGTATCTCTCGCGTTGCAGACGTCGATACAATTAGAGGTTCCTTGCGAAGACCTTTAACACGTCTTTGTCCTCTACCAAAGGGAGATGAAGACTTGGAATGTTGAAAGACGGAGCCTTTCAACGGCGGGGAATATGTTTGGGCTTTAGTATATAATTAATTTGTATAAACTTTAAATCAATTTTAAGTTTTTCATTTAAATCTTTGAATCTAATAATGTATGTTCACTTACTTTAAAACGTATTGTCAGTCAATGTAGTAGCTATAAATCATTGCTATTTAATTTTATTAGGCATATCTATTTGTATTTCGATTAACCTACCGTCAACTCACTTGCAATATATTCATTGAACCGTTAACATCAGCTCTTGTAATTTTCGTTTATAAATCGAATTAAAGCTTGTTTTATAACAACATTCAACATTTTATTTTATGGTTTCTTACCAAGGGGTTATAACGGCTATCTTCAAGGCGTCAGGGAAAATACCCTTCCTAAAGCATAAATTAATTAAGTGGGTTATCAAAGGTACAAGTTCAGCATTGGCAATTTTTTTAAATTTCATGGGGATGTTATCATACCCAGGAGCACTTTCTGTTTTTAGGCTCATCAACACAGATCTTACTTCCGATTCATCTGTCTCGAGTAAAGCTAAAGAAGATACTTGATTTGTAGTATAAAATTTATTCGTGCTATCATGAGAAATCTTTATATTTTCGGCTAGGTTTTTACCTATATTAGCAAAATAATTATTTACAAAATTGACTGAATCTTGAGAAGTTGATTTCACATTCAATAATTTAAGATTTTCTACCTGCCTTTGCTTACGATTTGTTATATTATTAATTGTTTTCCAAAGTACTTTTGAGTTTCCTTTCGCCTTGTATAATTGCTCACGTTCAAATTGTCTCTTAAGTTTCTTAATAATTCCATTGCAATAATTCCTATAGCGTTTATAAGTTATTTTTAAAATTTCATTTCCAGGATCAGATTTCATTTTTTTTGCATATCATTTCTGTTTTGGATGCTGCGGAGAAGCCCTATAGTCATCCATGGCTTTAAGGTGCGGTTGTTTTTAGAAATAACAACTGTAGAACTATTTTCCAGTAGACATTTTTGAAGTTTATTCAGCAAAGAATTTACTAAAACGTTGGGATCAGTGTGCAGAAAAAGCTTTTGTAAGTTCAAATTTTTTAAGTCCTTAAAGGCATTCTCGAAGTTTAATCGGGTTTTATATTTATTTGTTTTAGGATTACTTTTCACGAGACTTGAAACCTTCAATAATATCATACTGTGGTCGGTTATTGAGGCATCTATTACTACAATTACGACATCGCTCTTGTTTTTTTCAGTTTTAATCATATAATGGTCTAAACAGCTATTCCCTCGTGTTGGCAATGTGTGCCCTGGCAACAATCCATGAGTAGATAACATATTGAGGTAGTTTAACCTATTTGTTCTTTCATAAGACTTTTCTTCAAGCCTATATATTAAATTAATATTAATATCACCGGTAAGTACTACTTCTTTGTAATGTTTAATTGACTCTAGGTAAGCGCTTAGTGAACTTATAAAAGTATCAGCGTTTGCATTGGACGGAGAGCGGTAAATTCCAACTATTACAAGTTCATTAAAACTAATTTGTAAGCATGATGCATCCTCCAGAGAGATTTCACAAACATGAGCAGTAAGGTCATCTCTCACATAAGCTACTACACCATCACACTGATTTACGTGTTTTGTTGTATTATAAGATATATAGCCGTTTATTACAGGTGTCGGTTTTAAAATTGTCTAATCTACATTCAGTTAAAACAATGATGTTAGATTGTAGATTTAACTGGGTCATGGTTATATTAAAATCATCTATATTTTTATAAATACTTCTAATATTTTGAGAAACGATAGTCAAATCGGTATTTTGAATACTATGATTTTTTATAAAGTTATGAACTTCACATGAACTTGCCCGGGCAAAGCTTACACTATCTATTTCATTCAGAATAGAGAGAGAACTATCCATAATCAGTGTACATTAAAAAGTCTAAAGTTACATTTCGTGCTGAATCTTTTACTTGAGTATAATAATGGTTGTGCATATTTGTATAGCGGTATAGTGTTAAATAATAGGATGTATATTTTGGGATGTAGAAGTTATGCTTTGTTGTGAAGGAGGGTGTGTGTGTAATGTAATAAGACGTACTTTTTGTGATATAAACAGAATAATTTATTTGAAGTGTAAATGTGAGTGTGAAATGTGAGTTTGCGCTTTTAACATTGTAACAACTATTTTTAACTTTTTTACAAAATATAAACATTATTAAAGAGTAACTGTTTAAGTTTAAATAAACTACACATAGTCAATCTTTTTGCATTAGATTGTTAACTTGCGTTTCATTTTTAGTATGAATAATTGGCGAATTTTCATTTTTCCTGACATAGACTTTACCGTAAGATGTCCACTGGAACTTATAGTTTTTTGATTTTGCCAAGTCTCGGGCCAAGAAATGGAGGCGTGATGCTTTTCCCGTCAGCTGTTCCGAAACATAGATTGGAGTTGATTCATCTTTTTTAAAACCCCAACTGTCTTAAAGACAGCTTCTCCTTATGTTTTACGTTAAAGGTTTTGTCATCTACATAAATTCTGCTTTTTGGATGGTTGAAGACATTTCAGTAATTATAATACTTTTATTAGAATCGCCCTTGATGTTTAGCCGATAAATATCTTTTGTCGTTTTTTATCAAATTAAGCCCAATATTACTTGAAAAGCTTAAAACCATATTTAACAAATGTTCTTAATTTTCATTAGATACTTTGGGGACATTCTTTATTTCAATGTTTGCTTTACGGCATTCCCGTTGCAGATTCTCTACTCTATCTTCCAAAATACTTATATAGTCCCTGTCTTTATTGTGTTGACGTTCAAGTTGCTCCATTTTCTTTTTTAGTTCCTCATTTTAGGCTGCTAAGAACTCTATAGAATTTTCGATACTTTGATTCGTTTTTTTAATGTCCATTAAAGTGGGATGTATTTTTTGTATTTCCTCCCGTTGAGCAGTCATTAAGTCCGAAAACATTGCCTTCATCTCACCTCTAAGAGAGCTGAATTCATTTTCATAATCGTGATCCCTGGGTCTTTTGTGACGTCGAGAAAGAAAACCGGATATCGGCTGTTCAGATATATCTGTTTCAGAAAGTGATCTATCTAACTTGTCCATGATAGGTACCAGGAGATTATGAGTCGTAAGGTGGTATCAAACACGCACTACACTACTTAAGTCAACCTTCGTAATGTTTGAGAAAATTAGAACAGGTGGGCTGGGCTTACACTTCTTAGCACCAATGAAAGCAGGTGGGAGTGGCTTAGTATAGTATGCAAAACATGGCGTATCCTGCGCTTGCGCTGATTAGCCAAAAATATAACAAAGATGCGACAATACCTCGTTATCTTATAGTCCGGTTGTACTAGGGTCGCAGCGCCTTAAAGGAAGTGGTTCGTTGTTGGTCAATGGCCTTTAGTTTACTCTTGACGTTTTCTGCACTCCTATTTTTGTTATCGAATTTTTACATCAAATTTTGATTTATTTTATTTATTTCAAATACTACTTTTACTTAGCGCGGATATAGAAACACGTTTGCACCTTATGGTGGTCCGAGGGGAAGAGGAAAATCTCTTCTGCCGCAGGGCCACAAACGCACCTTGGTACGTGCGTTACGCGGACCTGCTCAGAGATCTTGAACTACCTACAGTGCAACAGCACCTCAAAACACTCTCAGAATCATTCTTCAAACGCGCCGAAACCCATCCCAATCATCTTGTTCGAGATTCAGTCTCTTATACTGCTCCTGTCTTAGATTCGAAATTCAAAGTCACTAGACCGAGAAACGCGCACACTGGCGAACCCACGCAATTAATTTTAGATCTCGAAGCCCTTCAGGCCGCAAATTCTAATTCGAACGTAAATTCTTACTCTAATGTAAATCCGAATTAATGCAATTTTATTTTTCTATTTTAATGTTTTTAATTAGTTACTTTTCATTTTGAGCACCTTCAGTGCTATGTATTTACCTTCAGTGCTTTGAGCACCTTCAGTGCTATGTAAATACCAGCGGGTGACCCCTTCTGGGCCCCGCTAGCGCGGCCTCTTTCTCCAATTGGCCGTCGCTCAGATGAAGGCTGGATATAACTCTGGATCGCGCGCGCCAGAGTATACGTCAGAGCATTAACATTACAAAAAAAAATAGTTGACGGTCACTTTGACTTGAATCGTGGCGCGGGCCCTAAGTTCGCAATTCCACATACACGAGGTATTTGGTAGGTTATTGTTATTTTCTTAAATACCGAGTTTTGTTGATAAAAGACAGTGTAATAAATCATGTTTTGAAAATACAACTGTTTTATTGGTAATATTCACGCTTGGATTTGGACACCTGCTCGGAAACTTCGTCATATATTTATTTCTATGTATGTTTTCGATAATAAAGTCTCTTTATACAGAGCAACTCCCTAAACATGCCTTCAGCTGAAATCAGCGTCACAGTGTTGACCGGGGACATTTAATTTTGTTGTTGGTTTGTTCATTCGAATCCAGTACCAAAACTACTGGACGGATTTTGATGTATTATAAAGTTTTTTTTTGGTAAATAGATAATTATTTAATATGAAAGGTGGTATGAAGTTTTTTTCGATAAGTTGGGTAGAACCATGGACACGACTTTTACTCCTCAGACAATGTTTCCACGGGCTAAATCTAGTATCTTATAATAAGAGTCAATTGCACGATCTGTGTTAGACGATCCGATGTTGATTTGCTGTATATGCTCTTTTGTTTATTTACTATATTAGCTTACACCAAAGTCTTCGCTTGCATTGAGTAGATATTTGACTTAAAGTAACAAAATATTATACGTGCGTTCCCATTGAGGGTCCACATTGGAATTTTGAGGAATTTATGATTTATTTGGAAGTCATACATCCGCCATTCTGACGGATACGAGAAAATCAGGTTTGAAAACCGGACGCCCCAGAGCTTCCTCGGGGTCTGAGTAGAAATTTTAAAGACGCCGGTCGGCGTCTCTGGCAATGAATGGGTTAAACATTAAAATAGAATTTAAAGTACGTAAGAAAATGTATAGATGACGCTAATAAATATATTATTATTTCTTGGCTTTCTTAGAGCCACTTACATATCTTATTAGAAACAGAATTGAAATAACATCAAGTTAAATATCGTATAAGTACCAGTCGATGCAATGTTTATATTACTTAAAACAATAAATAAAAAAGTATGTAAAAATGTGTTGATGGAGTTACAAAAATGTTTTTCTAGCTTTCTTTAAAAGTTCTATTTACTCTCGGATATTTGTTTATTTGTTTATTTGTCATTCACAAAATCCACAGCCCTTATACAATAATACAATGCACTTATTAAATGATTATCTTACATCTAATGACGGATTTACATTTTATATAATAATACTACAAAGAGAGCTACAAATATCAGTAAATGAAAACATGTATTTATTTTTTATCGTAACAGGGTTTTAAATATTATCTAAAATTGATGAAAATCATCATAACCTAATAAGACTAATAATAAATATTATAACCTATATATAGATATTGTGTGCATGTGTTGAATGTGGTGTGTGAGTGTGAGAGTTAATGTGTAGGTTATTTATGAAAGGGTGTGTGAGGGCTTTGTATTTAATTATTAAATTACTAATTACTAATTTTACTATGAAACCATATGTTTTTTTTTCTTTATTATTTTTCCGACAAATCTGATACTAATATATCTGTGAACTGTCTCCTGAATGTATGTTTCTTACATTTAAAGACATCAATAGATCCAGAGTGATTATTGTAAGTTTTTTGCGTTCGACAGACAGCTGAGTTCTGATTATAATTAGTACGTACGTGCGGGAGGTCGAACAAGGTTGTGTGTCTAGTACGACGTGAGGGAACTCGGAGCCGCAGAAACTGCTCCGTGAGCTCAGAGCAATCAATTTAAAAAAAATACACTGTGTAGAAACAGCATATCATTTAAAACTCTTCTATCTTTTAGGGACAGAATCTTATGAAATTGACAAGACTTTTTATAATCTTTAATTACATGCTGGCTTCGATAGTTCAAAGTCGAATAAAAATTTTAATTGAATTTTTTCTAAATTTTCAATATAATTTAGATATTGGGGATTCCAGATATTACTGCAATACTCGAGTACACTTCTTACATAGGCGAAGTATAATATTTTAATGCAGTTAATATATGTAAATGGCTTACTAACTTGCAAAATGAACCCTAGGTTTTTGTATGGTGCACTTGTAATCTGTGTTACATGGTCATTAAAAGACAGTTTGTCATCCAAAGTGATACCTAAGTCATTGACTTTGTTTACCTTTTTTAAATTTGTTTTTGCAATATTATAATTGAAGCTGATTGGGTTTTTTTTTCTTGTAAAAGTCATAATCATACATTTACTAATATTAATGTCTATTTTATTATTCTTGTAGTACTGATTTAGACTATCAAGATCTTTTTGGAGATTGATACAATCTGATGTTGAGTTTATTTTGTTATATATTTTAGTATCGTCAGCGTACATTAAATGTTTAGAAAATTTCAAGCATAAGCTTACGTCATATAAGTAAACAGCGTATAGAAGTGGCGAGAGCGCAGAGCCTTGGGGCACGCCTGAGGGAACATCTACGTAGTCTGAACGGTACCCTCCCACTACTACCGCCTGGCATCGATTTCGGAGGTAGGATTCCATCCATCGCAGTAGACTGCCACCTATGCCTAGTTCTTGTAGCTTGCGCATAGGGATGATGTGATCTACACGGTCAAAGGCCTTTTCAAAATCTGTGTAAATCACATCAACTTGAGAACCACCGTCTATACCATGCAGAACGTCGTTGGTTAAAACTGCGAGGTTAGTATTCGTCGAACGTCCTTTGATGAACCCGTGTTGGTTACTGGGGATATACCTTGTAAGGTGTGAGTTTACGTGGTGGTTAACTGTTTTCTCCATAAATTTACTGATCGTGTTAAGGCTTGAAATGGGACGGTAGTTCTCTATAGCCGACTTTGTCCCTTTTTTATGTATTGGAATAATATGTGCGGTTTTCCAGATCTTAGGAACGTACCCTTCGCGAAAACAGCGATTGAATAAAAGAGTTATAGGTTTAGTGAGGGATTTCGCGCAGTTAATATAAAAGATAGGTGGGATTTTATCGCTACCGGCACCTTTGTGGGGATTAGCAGTTTTAAGTAGATTAAAAATGAATTCTTCTTCGACCTGGATTAAATTTAAAGTATCCGAACTTATGAAATTTACTATGTCAGTTATAGGATAAGGACAAGATGAGGGTTTACTAAAATTTTTGCAAAAGCACTCGTTAAAAGATAAACATATATCTTTAGGGTTAGATATTGACTTATTTTCGTATGTCATTAAATTAGGAAAGTCAATATATTCTTCCTCCTAGATTTAATGTATGACCACAGTAGTTTGGGGCATTTCTTTATATTTTGTTGGGAACGTTCTATATAGGAATCGTAACATTTGTTTTGCAGTATTTTGACTTGGGCACGTAAAAATGAAAAAGTTTCATAATCTTGTTTATTCCCATACAGTTTCCAATTAGAATGATTTTTGGCTTTTTCTTTAATCAATTTAATCAAATTTCGACTGTACCAAATTGGGTAATTGTGTTTGTTCGACTTAGTTACTTTGGGGACGTTTTTGTCTACAGCTGCGTTAATTTGTGTATAAAAATTATTCACCGCGGCCTCTAAGTCACAGGACAACAACAGATCATTCCAAGGCGTTATATCTAAGTAATTATTTATTGAAGCGTAATCAGCTTTATGGAAAAGTAATTTAGTTCGTGGTGCTTGTTTTAATGGTGGTATTAAAATATCAGTTGCATAGATATATATTGTAGGGTGATAGGCATCCCCTTTGACCAAAGCTAAGTTGAACCTATGTAAATCTAATGAAAAATTAGCGAACATTGAATCCAGAGTGTTTTGATGTGAGTTTAAGACGGAATTGTACTGAGTAAAACCATAGTAGGATGTGTGATTAATTAACTGAGAAGCACAATTCTGTATTTCAATTGAACCTTGTTTTTAACATTATAGGGCTACCTGTCATCCATTGAATGCAAGGCAAATTAAAATCGCCTGCTAAAATAATTTTATCATTCGGGTGTTCATCCGTAATAATCTTTAATAAGTCAAGTAATACCTGAATATTATTTTGACATAAAATTAGGTTTTTAAAATATTTTAAGCACTTTTTTACCAATGCACCATTGGCGACTGTTCTTAAAGTCCAGTACCGACACAACATTACCTTTTTAGATTTTCGTATCAAATTCAAACCGTTGACCAAATTCAGCGTCAATACGAGGTAAGTATCAAATTCAGTTCATAAACAAGTGATCACATTGAAGCTTTCGTTTTAAAACTACTATATTATGGAATCAACAAACAGTTCCAACTGTCATATAGAAACTTGCGTTTGATATTTAAATAAATAAAAATCTTGGAATAAGAAAAAATACTTTAATCATGATGTTTTTGCTTCTAAATTTTGAATTATCATCCAATTACGATTATGACGCTTCATGCGCTCGGCTCGCACATGCGATAATTACAGCCTAACATTAACCTAACCCAAATTTAACTACTACGCTTTCTATAAAATATATAGTAGGCGTTGCAAAAAAGACGAATTAGTTTATTAGATGCTATCTCATTTTCCGTGTTATAAAATGAGAAGTTTGATTGTTTATAAAATGAACAGTTGAGGTATATTCATTATTATTAAGAGTAAAAAAATACATTTGATAAGCAATTTTTCATTTTTTTTAGGAGAAATTAAATTAGAATTTGCTCTTATTTGTTTGTTAAAATGGATTTTAATTTTTGGTATGTTTTGGGTTTTTTTTGTCGGTAATTCATTATAACGATGGTTAAACAGAATAATAGTCGGCCGCAGGAGATTAATTTGTTTTTCAGAACCATTATTATTTCCCAAAAACAAATAATAAACATATCGCTAATTTGACAACAATGAACATTGACAACCAATTTGATGGCTGAATCAAAGACAATGACTTTTATCAAGATGCGAATCATTCGATCAATTGGGTGAAAACTCGCTTTTTTCAGCATTTATTTCTCTTATGTTATATAGTTGAAGTTAGTTGGAGGTCGTTGTTCTTTTTTTATTTAACCAATTACACGTTAAACACCGCATCAAGAATTTAAAATATGTTTTAATGTCTTAATCACTTTAACTGGCAAGTTCTTGTGTCGTTCGATTCAAAAGTCGTTCAGTTTTGATGCTATTGAGCTATCGAAGCGCGTCTGAGCAATACGTGAATACCGATTTTAGATAGAACTTCTATCGAACGACTTCTGCAATACAGCGATATTTCAACTGTATGTTTGAAAATTATCAGGTTGCCGGTGGTACATCATATCCCGATATAAATGTAAATGTTGCTAGTGACAGCGTCACTATGTCCGGTCTGTCTCATGGTGAATCATCTTCAGGTAAAGAGAGGATACAAGCGGCTGAGAATGCTCGTATCAAATTAAAGAAACTATTTAAATAACAAGTAGTTTTTTGTATAACTTCTTGTCATATAGTAGCTATATTACAAGTAGTTATAATTCAGTCCCAATTGGCCATATAACTTTTACAACTGCATGTATGTATTATGTTATAATATAGTTATTTTTTTGCATTTGCGATTGCACTATTATTAAATAGTTAAGGATAACTTATTCTATTAACTACCTATGCCTACCTAGCAATAAATATGTGTTTAATAATGCTATATATTTGAATAAAAGTATCTATGTAATGTAATGTGTTATAATTATTGTTATAAGTGGGTCCTTATTTATATTTGTTTAGGAAAGGAGAAAATGTATATATAAATTGCAGTCTTGATTATTTTATAAAGGAAAAGATGTTTTTAAAGGAAATGAGACAATTTATATACAAATATATTCTTATCTATTGACGTATATATACAGGGAAAGATATTGTAGGTAGTTCATAGTGTAAAAATAAATGTGGGTACTTATGAATAAAGAACGAGTGTTTGCTAACCTGTGTTTGATTTACTACAATTTTTATATCCATTTATGTAATTTAAAGGCTATATATTTTGCAACTGATCAATATTGCAACTCATATGGTTTGTAGCACCAGAATCTATAAACCATTTCGACGAATTTGTTGCAAATGTAGAAAAAGCGCTTACTAGACTTACAGTATTAGCCTTCTCTTTTACTTTTTCGGCCTTTCTGGTCTCTTGTGGCCATATTCACCACAGTCGTAACACACGATTTCCCCTTTTTGTGACTTCTTATTGAATTCCTTAGAGGTTGTCTATTTTTGTAAGTTGACTTCAGAGCTGACGTTGTGGGCTCTTCGTCCCATCTCAATTTGCTTAACAGCTTTCCCTTTACTAGCTCGCTGGTGATCTCGACGTTTGAGCATTTTCAACGCCATTACTAGGGGGTCAAATCTAGGTTCTAGACCACCAATCATTATGGCAGCTGAACTGGTATTTTCAATTACCTTTTCTATGTCTGCCAGGTCTTGCGCAGTGCACATGATATTATTTATGTATTTTCCAATATCATTATCAAATTCTTGTAGCGTGTATCGGTATAATCTCTTTTCTAGAAATAATCTTCGTCCCATAGTTTTGTCTTCGAAAGTGACGATGAGCGCATCCCACGCTTGTTTTGCAGTTTCTGCACGTCTCACATGGGTGACGGCACATCCGTCTAATGTAATACAGATCTTGGATAACGCCTTTGTATCGATAATAGCTTTGACTGCAGCGCTTGTGTCGTCTTGGTTCGGGTCCCCAAAGATCGCCTACGTCTTCATGTAACAAGTACATACGCATTTTAAATTTCCATATGCTGTAGCCATCTCTATTTCGGTGAGATTTCGTTATGGAATTAAAAACCAATGAAGAGTTTGCGCTATAGTTTCGCGATGTCCTGGTGAACCCCTTGGGTGGGGTGTCCTGCATTCTGTTGATATTATACACATACAATAAATACCCGAAATAAAAGCTTTAAAAACCTTAAAATAGGTATAAGAAAGCTTAAAATTAAGCAAATTCAACAGTTTTCGTGCTGATGACGAATGTACTGAAAAATATAGGACTTCACAGTTTAATTATTTATTTTGAAGTAACTTTGACACGACATTATATTTTAATTTGCGAAACAGATTAGAAAACCAGATAGCAAAACTAAATGAAAGGAGAAAGTATTACAACTTAAATGTAGGAATCTCCTCTAACTTTTGTGGCATAACTAGAAATAACAATAATATGTTACTTAAATAAAAATGCTCCGTCACAATAACCTTTCGAGGAAAATTATTCTAAAAGTAAATTTCTGTTATATTTTGCAACTTACCAACAACATCCAAATAACACTTTTTTGACATCTTAAGTCCGTTAAACGCGCTGGGTCGTATGTTTAATATAAATACACAATTTCACAGTCCTTTCGCTAAAAGCTATCAAGTCCATTAAATAATGCCGGGTCAGTAATAAGATAATACACTAACAACCGTAAAATAACAGCATGATAAGTCCATTATTATGGCTACAAATAATTATTTACGTACTTCGTCGGTGATAGTTGTTATTGTTGTTTCTTTTCGCATGTAAAAGCAGGCAAAGAAAGGGTCTAAACCATGTTGTTTGAAAATAATGAAAAAATTGCATGTTTTTTGTTTTGCGCCTAAGCAGTGAAATTATGGTTTTAAAAAGTTTGGAAATGACAGTGACGCATCATTTGACAGATTATTTCTATCTTCAAATCGAATTTTACTCATTTTTCAATTAAAACAGGCAGAATTGAGACATGGACGAACTCTTGCATCGATTAAGAACAAGACGAACTATTTTGAGTTAGTCGTAGCCAATTAAAGTGCCCATAAATACATATTTTGGTAAAAGTTTTTCTTTAAAAGTGCCTGATAAACAACTATAAAATGAAGAATTTTACCCTATACTATTTTATTTTTCAAATGCCTCTGTTATAAAATGTAGTTAAGTTGAAAACACTAAAAAACATTTGGCAGAAATACCGAATCGGCTAGCTAATGACAAACTTTTTATTAAATAAGTTTCAGCCTTTGGTTCACGAATTTCATCAATCATTTTGATATATCACTGTTATTACTGTTACGGCAGGTTTGCATTAAGTCTAAATTCAAATATATATTTCTCAACTTCATGTTGACGGTGTATGAAGCATGACTCTACCACCAGTTTGGATAAACCTTCGTGAAGAAGAACCCATTCACGGGGTCCAGCCATCGCCCTCCTTAACAATTAATAGGAGGTACATTAGTGACAATTACGCTTTAGACAGAACCTAGTGAAAGGTTAATAGGCTTAGATGATTATTAAAAATGTTCGACAACGAATTTTATTAATACTTTTATTATACTAATACTTGAAATTGCCAGAAATAGTTATTGTGTAGTAACTGATTGCCATAAAACACAAAATAATTATAATATACGGTAATAAATCGCTAGCCAATCGAAAAAAAAAATAGAAATATGTAAAAGACGCACAATACATAAAAATACCCTGCTTAAAAAGTTAATAGATATTTTTATTGATTTTTATATAGACCGTTGTAATACTTTTTTATATAACTCAGATTAAATTATTTTTTATGAAATCTTTTATTTGTCCGCAATGTTTCGACGGGCCTTGTTTTGTATATTGTACGTTTCAGCGTCTTTTACTATAAGACAATGCACATGCATATTCAACGCTACAGGTATGTTCTTACATATTATATTGTTGCTATATCTATCGTGAATAGTTACTAATAACAGGTATGTGGTCAAAGGTGATGTATTTTATACTAGAATTTGTCTCGTCCACAAAACAAAATCATGGCTAGTACAGTAATTTAAAAAAAACGTACTGGCAGCTCCTGATATCGAATCTATTTTAATTAGAAACACGATTGTAAATTTTTTCCATTGACAAGATAGAGTTTATTACTTTTTGTGTGGAACCATGTCAGATATATTTGCGATGCTATAGCTTCTTGGTGAAGAAGTTCATCGCCTAGAGATTATCTTTCTCTTTGAACTCGGCCAGAATCTGGCCTCGGGGGTAAAGAAGTCCAATTCCAACTTGACCCATTCTTAGGGTGTTGCCAAACCAATCGATCGCCGTTGCCTGTTCCATTCTACCATCGATCGACGTCGATCGATTGGTGTGGTAACACCCATAGCTCGTCGTTTGCCTTCTTTCACATGGAATTAAAATACTATTAGTCTTGACGACACGCTTAGCTCTAGATATAGCCCCAATCTCATCTTCTTGGTGTTTTGGAACTTCGAAGTCTGTTTTGGTGTGTTTAAGACATAGCAAGTAGTTTTTTTGTTGTGAAATTGTATGAAGATATAATTATATCCGTCATTCTCATTCGATTACCTTGCAAATCTAACTCATCTAAGTGATTCTTGTACGATTCTTCCTCTTTCATACAATTGTATTCGTAATTTGTTGAGACCAGACAGAAATGCTCTTTAATCAACTTTACGTAAAATATTATGTAAAGGCCGTTCCTTGACAATTGTTTTTTGCACCTAAATCTAAAAATCTAAAAATAAAAGAATTGGGGGGAACCCAGAATAAACATACATATATAAATACAAACAACCATGACCCGAGAACAAACATATGTGTTCATCACACAAATGAACGCCGCGGCCAGGACTCGAACCTTCCCAGGTTCGGCGTATGAGGCAAGGCTACTTACCACAACACCACTCGGTCGTCAAATCAGTATTATTGACCAGAAAATGGAATTGATAGAGCTGAACAAAGTGGTATTAATGAAACTAGTGAACTTCACGTTTACTAACATCTCAAGTGGCATTATAAGAGTCGTTTTCCCACGACTTCGTTAGTGTAAAGTAAGTATTTTGAATCAGAAAATTTCACTGGCTTACGTATTAACGATTCATTAAAGTTTCATCAGAATACGACGAATAGCACAGACCCATGTAAGATATAAACCTAACTTTACGCACATAATTCTAGCGAATTGTTCACTACTCCTGGCAAGTCACATTGAAGGCGACATTAATTTCTTTCCTATTAGTTTCGGCTCACGTTTCCAGTTTATTCCATAAGATGTTCATTGTATTTATTCAGGTCAGGTGTACGATGCGGAAGATAAAGTTAAAGCTGTTTATAATGTGCGCTTGGCAGCGACCGACTCATGGCCGATGGCGATCGTCCGTTACTATATCGATCGGGACAGCTACGGTTAGTATTTTTGCATACATCTAAATTTGGAGAAGTAATTTTTTAATTAAATAAGTAACTTGAGTACCAGTAGTACAAATACACACATACAGTAGTAGTATAATTATCACAGGATATTGACATGATGCAGATTGCGCATAGTGGTATCCATTGAATCGCGGTTTTCAGTTTTGTTCCGACTATAGCCTGGATGGCGGTATACAGTTTTTTTGCGCAAAGATTGGGGGGTTTGATTGCTTTCATGAAGCGCCTGCTCTGCCGTGTTTTCATGTGATGTAGCTGTTTATTTTGCCGAATTTCTATGCTTAGTCGCTGTGTAGGTAAGGCCCACTGTGTTCATAAAAACCACTTTAGCAGTATGCCACGGAGGATATAGCCAGAGCGTCCCATCGTTTGTGCATCGAGCATATCTGACTAATGCTCTCATTGGTCATTCTTTCCTGTCTCGCAATCCCTACAGGTCGGTTTTGTTTCTGCAAGCCATTCTTTGCAGTTGGCTCTGAGGTGGAGTCCTCCGCAATGGCTACAGCGATATTCTGCTGTTCTACATAACTTCTTGCTGTGGCCGTATTCCAACCAACGGGTACATTTTACTAAAGGCGACTGATCTTCCACACTTTCACGCTGCAGGTCGATGTGCAGCATGCCTGCCTAAGTCACCCTTCTCCATATGCTGGGTTGATGTTATCAGCACAATGTGACCCGTTAGCGAATTTCGAGCCTTCATCCTATATTTTTCAGCAAGACGTTCTTCCTCAGGGCTGAGGCAAAGGAAGACCTCCTTATTTTCGTTTTTGACTGCTTGCAGGATTTGGGAGAGTTTGTGAGCGGTTAGAGAAGAGGAGGGTCACGATACTTAATTTCTTCACATGTCAGTTTTCTTTACCAACAAAATTTTTATTTCCTCTTTCGTTCCACAGTTCAACCTTTCTGTCTTTTGCCCTCCTTACCCTTTCCACTTTCACCCATTCCTTCCTAGCGTTTATTACCTCCCTTACCTTATCGAGGGCGTTTTCTCCAGTCTCAGTTACGTCGTCGGAGGCAATCTTTTGCAAATTTTTGGGGACTGGAACTGCACGCGTCCGCAAGGTTTAGCCCTCGAAGCCTTGTACGTGGTCCCTGGGTGGTGCTAAACGAGCAGTATCTTCTGGTGGTAGGCTTCGGCCGTAGCTTGTCACCACCCACTAAACAAAGCCATGCCGCCAAGTGACATGGCCGCGTTCCGGCATGATGTTTAGTGTAGCCATCGAGGAGGGTAGGTCTGAGTAATCGTGCTGTATCAGAGAACTGTCTTCAGCTCGTAATTTATTGACTCGCCGGGTAACTGGTTTTGGAGGGAAGCGGGATCCGAAGAAACGGTGCACCGCTGGCCGACCGCAGGTAGTAGGGGGCCCAAGTAGTGTGCTAGCCACATGCGAAAGGCTGCCCCGCCACCTTGCGAAAAATCCCGGGAGGCTTCATCGTGCCAGCTGGCGACTGATTAGAGAGGACTCGATGAAATTCCCCGGGGGGGGGGGCGTCCCCGCAGTCTCCAAGCCAGTTCCCCATCGGTGCGTTGTTTATTGCGAGCTGCTTGGTTCCATTTGCAGCGCTTCACTCAACAGCGGTTGCACTTCGTCTCTCTTAAAGTGCACTTCTGCAACATCAGAGGAATGCACTCAAATATCAACGACGTCCACCAACATCTTGAGACAGAGAGGCCTCACCTACTCTTCTTAACGGAGACGCAGATCTGTAATCCGTCAGACTCGGCATACCTTTGTTACCCAGGGTACATCCTGGAGTTCAATTTCCGCCCGAACGCCGGGGTGTGCATGTATGCCAGTGACGAGATCTGTTGTCAGCATCTCCGTTACTTGGAAGATCTGGACTTTTCCGTTATGTGGGTTCACATTGATACCGGCCTTGACCAATTGATCTACGCCAGTATATACCGGTCACATAGCGGAGATCGGGAGACAACGAGGCTCATGGAGTATCTCAGCGATGCAGCAGATAAGGTTCGGCAACGTTTTCCCTCAGCGCAGTTGGTGTTCCTGGGGGATTTTAACACTCATCACGGGCAATGGCTATACCCGTATCAGGACACTGACCACGCTGGAAGAGAGGCTTTTAAGTTTTTCGTGACTCAAGGCCTCTCACAGCTTGTGCACGAGCCCACGCGCATCCCCGATTTTGCCGGCCACACTGCATATTGCTTAGACCTTCTGCTGACAACTGAAACTGACAGGTGCTCGGTGTCCGTAACTGCACCTTTAGGGACATCCGACCACTGCGTGGTGAAATCTGTGTCGCAGTACTCGCCGCCTGATACCAGCCCAAAAGGCGCTAGGCGAGTATGGCGATACAAGTCAGCAGATTGGGATAAGATGCGGCACTTTTTCGCGTCTTATCCTTGGCGGCAGACTTGTTTTACATCAACCGATCCATCGTGCTGCGCTGATGCTGTAACAAGTGTGATAGGCCAAGCAATGGAGTATTTCATCCCTTACGCTGACCTATCCCTTGAAACCAAAGGTCACCCATGGTTTAATGCTGCTTGCCTCACAGCTGAAAAGCTTAAGCAAGAAGCGTACAAAGCCTGGGCTGACGCTCGCAGAAACATAGCCGTGGATTCGCATGAACTGAAGAAAAAATACAATGCTGCCGCCAAGTCTTGCAAAAAGGTGATCAGAAAAGCTCGCTTTGACCACATTGGCCACATCGGAGACAAGATAGCGTCATATCCTTCAGGAAGCAAAGCTTTCTGGTCTTTGGCCAAGTTGGTTGAGTCGAACTTCTGTCGCCCATCGCTGCCACCTCTGAGGAAGCCTGACGGTTCACTGGCCCACACTGCAAAAGACAAAGTAGACCTCTTTGCTAATCTTTTTGCGGACTATTCACGTCTAAATAGTCAAGGTAAAGTCCCACCCCAGTTACCTCAGTTCGGACCCAAAATGGGTACCGTTCATATTCGCCAAAAGGAGGTTCTTAAATGCTTGCAGAATTTAGACGTGAACAAGGCCAGCGGCCCCGATGGCATACCTGCAGTTGTGTTAAAACACTGCGCAGCCGAGTTGTCTCCCATACAACTCTAATCTTTTGTATCGACTCTCTTTGGAATCTGGAAAGGTCCCTAAATCCTGGAAGCTGGCTAACGTGCAACCAGTACCAAAGAAGGGAAGCCGTGCAGATCCCATCAACTATCAACCTATTGCAATCACCTCCATACTTTGCAAAGTCATGGAGCGTGTATTGAACAATCGTCTCCTGGCATACCTTGAGTCCAACGAGCTCCTTAGTGATAACCAATATGGTTTTCGCAGTGGACGCTCGACTGGAGATCTTCTTGTGTACCACTCACTAATGGAGCGAATGGAGGTCACGGTGAAGCTATAGCTGTATCCTTAGACATTTCTAAGGCTTTTGATAGGGTCTGGCATGATGGTCTCTTGAGTAAGCTTCCAGCATACGGAATACCTAAAGGGCTCTGCGGTCAGTTCGAACGGTCAATTCGAGTAGTCTTAGACGGCTACTCTTCTGACCTAATGGCAATCAATGCCGGGGTACCTCAGGGATATGTTCTCTCTGCAACGTTATTCTTGCTGCACATTAACGACTTGCTAACCCCAGGCATTATTGGTTACGCTGATGACAGCACCGTTGTAGAGATATACATGTCCAATGCGCGAGCGAGTCCTCAAGAAATCCCGGTTTTGAGAGAGTCCATGATTGAGCGGGTGGATTTGGCCTTAAAGAAAGTGTCCGATTGGGGCGAGTCCAACTTGGTCAAATTTAACCCGTCGAAAACACAGGCGTGTTTATTCTCCGCGAAAAAGAGCAGTTTCGAACTAACGCCCACTTTCCAAAATGTTTCTGTTCCCTTAACCGGCCACCTAGGGCTTCTGGGCGTAACCATATCGTCCCAACTAAACTTCGGGCAAACAAATTGTGTCCATGGCTCAAAATGCTTCAAAGAAGTTGGGAATCACCTCGAAGGTCCGGCGGTACTTCAGCTCTGAACAGCTACTTAATTTGTACACAGCTCAAGTTCGATCTTGTATGGAGTACTGTAGCCACCTTTGGGATGGTTCTGCAAAGCACCAACTAGAAGCGATGGATGCAGTTGACCGAAGGGCCCGAAAAATTATTAACAACTTTGACCTCACCACCAAAAAACTGCAAAGCCTCGACCATCGTCGGAAAGTTGCCAGTTTAGCAGTCTTCTACAGATAAAATTTTGGAGAGTGCGCGAATGCTCTTTTTGATCAGTTTGAACCCACACCCTTCTTGCATCGGACTACTAGACAGACCTTCCATCCTTTCATGGTAGATATCCCAAGAAGTCGAACCAAACGCTTTGATAGTTCCTTTTTGGTGCGGGTCGCCAAGGTGTGGAATGAACTGCCTGCGTCTGTTTTTCCAGAAAACTATAATCCTAGTTCTTTCAAGCGTCGAGTGAATAGGTATCTCGTGGATAGACGTGTAATACCTTCGTCTTCATCGTCACTTTCCATCAGGTGAGATAGAAGACAAACGCCTTATCCTTTTTCAATAAAAAAAAATCGTTACGGAGTGCAGCGCTTTTCTCGAGGTGCGTGCGAGAACCGGTTTCCTCACTACAACGCTGCTATAAGAGGCAACATTTCTATCCTCTTATTGTCTTCTCAACTCCTCTTTCAACTCCGATATTTGTCTATTGTTTTGTAAGAGATTTTGATTCGTTAGTTGGAGTTGCTCAAGGAGCTCTGGGACCTGTCGATGGTTATTACAATGATTGTCAAGTGTTTTTCCTGACGGCAAAAAGAGTGTGCTTTGGTTTTTTGGGCGGCTTTTTTCGCTTAGCTGTTTCTCCAAATCTGTCACCATTTCATAAAGCCTTCCCATAATTGCGTGACGCATATTTTAATATCGGTACGGATGCTACAGGAAGCATTCAGGTGTTTCTTTGCACCTTACTCAAGCACATTCTTGCTTCGGATGTGTTATCTTTGTATATTTTGGTCGAATCTGTCGACACTCGTATGTTTTGGGAAAAAGTCCGAGTCCGAGTCCAGTCCAGGCTAGCAGCCTTCCACCTATATTCTTCTTCACTTTTGAGGTCATTGTTGAAATTTTTGGTGGGGATTTTTTTTACCATGACCGAAATTTTTTGCTATCTTTGTTGGTGTACAAAGCATAGCTATAACCAAAGATAGCGTCGTAAATTTCGTCGTAGAGAACGCTGAGGGGTGGGGAACTTCAGTACTTACCAATTTAAACCCAAAGTATGTTCAGCAATATTTAGTGGTTCTTGTGATATTTGGGATTTAGTGACTTTTTCGAAAAAATCTGATTCTCGGAAAAACTTGAAAATACAACCTAACTTTCAGGTCTATGCTCATGAATTTTGCCTCAAAATAGCTTAATAGTAGTCTTTTTGCTTCACCTAACCGCCGATAATCGTTGCTGCTTATAAATGGAAATAAAATTGAAACTATTATATATTTTTTTGAAATGTTAAATGCAAACGTCAACTTTCAGGGGTCTTAGAAAAAAAATCACATAAAACCTAACTTAAAAACTACTAGTGTTTATTTAGAATAATGTCTGAGAATTTCGTTTGACTAGCAACATGGCAACTTGTACAAAACCATATTTCCACATAACGTCTCAAGTTAACGTACCATGCCGTGTTCTCCGCGTGATTATGCAGAAATGTATCATTGTTACGGAGCAGCCCAAGGAAACGCCCGAGCTGCTGCTAGAATGTACCGGGAGCAAATAATTAGAAGAGGTGGTCCTCAGTCCGAGGTTTACCCAGACTATCGTGTTAGAAACGCGTACATGGAAGGTCGCATACCTGGTACCACTCAGCAAGAAAGTGTGCCAAGGATCGGTCCAGATCGAGCAGAACAAGTTTTGGAAGCAGTGCAAGAAATCCTTCAACAAGTTCGAGAGAAATTGGCTATCGCACAGAATATTGCGAGCATAAGGCATGCACCCTTACCATGTCAAAAATGTTCAAGATTTGGCACCAGCAGACTATCCACAACGTCTATCTTTCTGTCAAGAAATGATCAGCAGATGTGAAATGGACGAGGATTTATTTGATAATATTATGTGAACTGATGAATCAACTTTTAGCCGGAGTGGTCTCAAAATTCATAACCATCACTCTTGGAGTTTCAAAAATCAGTGTAGTATTAATTTGTGGATTGGTGTATTTAACGAAAAACTGGTTGGACCTAGCGAGTTGCCAGCCAGATTAAATGGAGAAACTGAACTACGTTCGATACTGGACCAGGCTCAAATGAAGATTAGAGAAAAGAAAATGCATTTAGAAGGCTCAAAGAAATAAAACGACGTAGATTATCATGCATCTCTAATAATGGAGGTAATTTCGAACATTTGCGGTACAATAAAAAGATCTAATTTAACCAACGTATTTAATTATTCCTTTTTTTTAGATGTTAAAATTTAGTTCAATACCTACAAAATAGCTTTGTAGAATCTACCACCGTGGTGAACCGTAATATGATATTATTTAATTAACTACCCTTCTTTAAACATAAACCGACTTTGTTCACGAATAAGAAACGCAAATATCGCAAATTACCTGAACAAAACACTTTTCAAGTAAGCAATTGTCAGATTTAGATAACGCTGCATAGTAATAAAAATGGCTTAAGTATGTTTTTGTACATGTTGCCGTGTAGCTAGTCAAACGAAATTTATAGACATTATTCCACATTAACACTAGGAGTTTTTAAGATAGGTTTTGGAAAAAAATGTGAAAGTATTTTTTAAGACACCTGAAACTTGACGTTCACTTTTCACATTTCAAAAAAAATTCAATAGTTTCAATTTTATTTACATTTATAACAAGCAACGATTATCGGCGGTGAGATGATACAAAGGCCTACTATTAAGCTATTTTGAGGCAAAAATTCATCAGCGTGGACCTGAAAGTTAGGTTGTATCTTCAAGTTTTCTCCGAGAATCTGATATTTTCGAAAATATCACTAAATCCCAAATATCACAAGAACCACTAAATATTGCTGAACATACATGGGGTTTACATTGGTAGGTATTGAGGAATCCCCACCCCTCAGAGTCCGTTGATCCACCCCGCCAGTTACACTGTGTGTAGCAACAGTGGGCGCATTTATATTGAAGTGCGATAGTTTTATTTCTGCGCTAAGTTATGATTTTAAAGTGTATAGTGTTAATGGCATTTGTTCATATTTCAACAAATTAACACAAAACTATATTAAACTATACGTAAAACCTTCTCTTGAATAACTCGATTGATTGATGAAAACCGAATTAAAATTCGTTACGAAGTTTGAAATATCGAAGTGTACAGGGGGCAAGCGGCGGGAAGCGATTCAGTTTTATACTATGCAAAGATTTAACGTTTTGTGTACACACAAAATGCAACATAGAAATACCAAATCAGTTCATAAGATATGCTTGTGCAAAGGTAGAACTTATTTCATGAGAAATTTCTTCCAGTATATCTGAAATTGGACAGTTGGTATCAAACGGCTGAGTAGTGTAATGGGTAGTAGCCCTACCTCATATGCCGGTGGTCCCAGGTTCAAGTCCTGGTCGAAGTTTTAATTTCTGTGTTGAAACGAAATTTTACATTTTGAAAAAAATTTTTGGAAAAAAAGCACAAAGGTTTGTTCTCGGGTCACAGTTGTTAGTATTTATGTATGTCTGTTTATCCTTGGTTCCCCCCCACCCCAATTCGCTGTATGGTTATCCATAAGGCAAGCTTTGCTAATTATGGGGCATACACTAAAAAAAACTAAAGCAACAGAAATAAGCAAAGCCATGACTATGCAGCATTTTAGATGACCATACTAGAGAGTAGTAAATATTAGGTCCTTACATATGAAATTGGCATTTTGTCGTACTGGCAACATTGATGTCTTTTGGTTTTTTCTTTGCGTCACTTAGTTAACAAAACGGAAAACTTGAAAAATCGCGTTATTTACGAATACAAGTTCCACCGTGGTACCAGTGTTGCAGAAACGGCTAGAAGTATTAATGCTGTGTATGGCGGCGGTGTCACAAAAGAAAACACAGGGCGTTTTCGGTGCCAACGTTTTAGTTCTGGAAATTTCGAGCTGCAGAACAAGCCCCGTGGACGGCCGGAATCCAAAGTTGATAATGAAGAATTGAAAGCTATTGTGGAAGCGGATCCATCGCAAACCACGTCCGATTTAGGTGTAGGCTGCGGTGTTAGTGACAAAACTGTTCTAATCCACTTGAAGCAAATTAGGAAGATGAAAAAGCTTGAGAGGTGGGTACCTCATGAATTGAGTGCAATGAACCGACAAACGCGCGTCAACTGCTGCGTTATATTACTCAACTAGCACAATAGTGAAAGGATTTTAAATCAAATCATTACCGGTTATGAAAAGTGGATTCTGTACGACAATTGGAAACGCTCATCGCAATGGTTAAACCCTGGCGAACCAGCCAAATCGTACCCAAGCGAAAATTGACTCAAAAAAAGTTACTTGTGAGCGTTTGGTTGACTAGCGCCGGTGTCGTTCACGACAGCTTTCTTAAATCTGGCCAGACGATTACTTACGGCAGATGTCTATTGTCAGCAACTGCAAACCTTGATGAAAATGCTAGCTGCTAAACAACCGAGGCTGGTCAATCGCTCTAGGCCACTGCTGCTTCAGGACAAAGCTAGACCACACACTGTACAATAGACGTATACCAAATTAGAGGTGCTTCAATTGGAATGTTTAAGACATCCACCGTACTCCCCGGAGCTTGCTCCAACAGATAACCATTTTTTTCGAAATTTGGTTAACTTCTTGCAAGAGAAAAAATTCAACTCCGATGGGGCAGTCCAAAGCGCCTTCAAATATTTTGTTGATTCCCGTCCAAATGGTTTTTTTAGTAAAGGGATCAATGAACTACCTATGAATGGCAAAAGAGCATAGAAAAAAGTGCAATGGTACAACTTTGATAAAATAAATATATTATATTTTTGAAAAATTGACTAATGTCCCTCCGTTATAAAACGCCAATTTCATATTTAATTACCTAATACTAATGTAAGTTATAACGTTGCTATCAGTATTCGACTGAGCTAGACTGGACGGGCACTAAAAGGAAATCGAAATAATATAATGTTATCGTAAAAAGAAAAATGACGTGATATATTTCGTAAAATAGTTCGTATACACTAAGAGAGGGGGGGCGTAAAGGCGGTCAGTTAAGCACTCACTAGAATAAAACTTAAAACATAACTTACACGAAACTTAATATAAACATGCTGCATTAAATGACTTTTGATTGTGATCAGTATATCTTTGGAGTTATCATACATTAGTCTTGTTTAATTGAAAAAGGTACAGAACAGCGATGTCACATAAAATTATTGTGCAACTAAATGACATATCCATTAAATTACATAAAAAATTGTCCGCGAGATGAGTATGTTCTCATAGTGCACACAATAAATGAGCGCAGATGCGACAAAATGTTTAATACGCCTATCTTTCAAAATAAACATTTGAATTTACAAAAAATCCCATAGAGCTGTAAGATGGTACAGACATACACATAGATTATTATAGCAAATGCTAAAAGTGCGAATTGATATCATATGTGCTCAAAGTGCACTAATAAAGGTCAAAAATATAATTGTTTTTAATTTTCTTGGTAATCTAATACTTTTGTCATAAAAGCAGCTCAAACCAAAGTAATGGACTGTAAAATTATCTGCCAATATATTTTATTTAATTGATAAGCAATTTATACTATGGTCTTTAGTAACTTATGCACATATTTGAAAAGGACGTTTTAAAAAACACTTACAATACGCTCACTTCATCCCATAGTACTGCTTTTTTTTGGTAAATTCTTTAAAATTGAAGTTGTGCGAAACCTAAATACACTCTTGACCTCAAAACGCGTCGCGCGAATGGACGTTGACATATGAGTACAATGATATATGTTAATTTTGTTTAGCTTTGTCATTTTGGCAGATGCTGGATCCGCTGGAACTAAAATTTACATAATGGCACAAACTCAGTCTTTAAGCAACTTTGGGCCAAGAATTAAAGAGCAGCAATTTGGCTATAAATTGGACCATAATATCTATTTTAGGTAGTTTTATATGCTGGTGCTGCTGACCACAAAAAAGCTAAAACTCAGATTGTACAGATTTAATCGTACATAACTGCATCTTTAAAGACATACCCTCTAGTGTGGCCAGATAAAAATCAAAATCCTGTAAACATATTATAATCTGTTTGTACTAATCACTTAAATACAATCTACTTAAAATTACGATAAATCTTCTTATGACTACGAAAATAGCTATCGTGGCAAATCCTGATTTTTTCCGAAACTTGGCCAATTTATTTGTTTGAATGGATTAACGTATAGACATTATTTGCACCATTTCAAAGTTAAGCACCGTTGCGAAGATGTTCGAACGTATTGTTTATGATGTTATCTATGCAGCCATTAAACCATTTATTATTGAACAGCAGCATGGTTTCACAGGTCAAAAGTCGACTGAAACCAACTTCTGCGTGTTTCTGGATTTTCTTTCCAAAGCAATAGATGGAGGATATCAAGTAGACGTTTTGTATACAGATTATTCAAAAGCCTTTGATAAAGCTTGTCACAATATACTATTACAAAAACTGTATAATATTGGTATACACGGTGATCTTCTCCGTTGACTAAAATCATACCTCAGAGATCGCAGTCAAGCTGTAACGGTGAAAGGGTTTTGTTCGTAATTCACTCCAGTTACATCAGGTGTCCCACAGGGATCACATTTAGGCCCCCTTCTTTTGAACATATACATTAATGATGCTGTCTCAATTTTCGAACATGCACAATTCTTACTCTAGGCTGATGATAAGAAAATTTTAAAGCTCATAAAAGATTCTTATTATTGTAATTCCCTTCAGGCGACTTTAATTCACTAAGCCTCTATTGTAGTAATACCATACTACTTTTAAACGTTTTTAAATGTAGTGTAATTTATTTTCCCGAAAAAAACAACCGATTATGTATCCATATACATTAAAAAATCAAACACTTCAAAGAGTTTCTTTGGTGAAAGACCTTGGTGTTTATTTGAACTTGATTTAGATTATCATATAAATGAAATCGTTAGAAAGGCTTTTCGCATGCTGGGCTTCGTATTGAGAGTTAGCATAGACTTGAAAAATTTTTCTACCTAAGTGAAGCTTTACAACTGATTTGTTCGATCTATTCTAGAGTATGCCTCTGTTGCTTGGAATCCGCAGTACAAAGTTTATATAAAAGAAATACAAAAATTCAAAACAAATTTATTCAATATTTAAATTATAAAATTTCGCTTTTAGGGCAATCCTCAAGAATAGTTTTAACTTCCCTGGAGGAGAGACGGTCAGCTCGCGATCAAATATTTCTTTTCAAAATTATTAATAACTTTATCAATTCACCATATCTTTTAGAGCAGATTAATTTTCGTAGTTGCCGCACCAATTCAAGAAGAATTCGTGCTTTTTAGCTACCCACAAAGCGTACGAATTATGCAACAAATTTATTTATTTACAGATATTGTAATTCAAACAATAAAGTGTTCAGTAACTTAGATATGTTCAATCTCTCTCTAAAGCAATTTAAGCGTAGCATTAGAGAAACTTTGAAAATCCTCAAGTAGTCATTTAGTTGCTTTTTATACTACTTATCCTTATTTATTTATTTTGTAAATATATAAGAAATTATTTAATTTGCTTTAATAATCCTCGATTAACCATGTTAATTTAAATTCAATTTGTTATAAAATCCAAATTATTTAACTGTGTAATCTGTTGGTATTTTACATTCTAAATTAACAAAAAATTTTAAATTTTATTAGAAGAAACTTTGCTGGATTGTGAATGATTTAGAGAATATTGTAGTATTTAAAGTGTATGGTTCTGTTTGTTTCCCAAAAAAAGAAAAAAAATTAAAAATTCATCTGAGTATGAGAATCCCAAAATCTGATTTTACCTTTAAAGTATGAAAGTGGCCATTTGAGTCGTAACAAATATAATTCTAAATTTCCTGAAAGTTCACACTACAGGCCTTCAAACTGGAACAAGGAAATTGCTGCCATCTGTATGACATAGTCCGTCCATTGTTAAAAGAATCAGAACAGGTCAGTGTTGACATACTTCAAAAGCGTAAATAAATTTTTTTATTGTATTGTTATGTGCGTCGATCATGCCCTATCTTCCCCTACTCAACATTTTTGAATTTTATTGCGATTTCAGATAATTTAGTAGCCCAAAACGTTCGCATGGCTATGAACAATATCGAGGGAGCTTCTTGTATAAAATTCAAGCCTCTGATGGTGAAGCCTGAAGACGCTGACGACATCTGGATACACTTTACCAACCCCGACAAAACGAGGGAATGTTTACATGGCGCACCCAAGACGGACGTAGATACTGGTGAAATTGTTCGTATACTCTGTGTTATATAGATCTAATTGCTAGGCCAGCTTGGGCCTTTATGTTTTATTTTTTTATATTTATTGTTCAACATTGACAATGACTTGGTCGTTTTGGAAAAACCTTCGCGTAGAAGAACTGGCAAGAAACGTCACGGATATATTTTCTATATACGTTCACGGATAGTTCACGGGTATATCTAAACTGGTAGTTTCTTCGTTTCTAAGTAGCTTCAGAAAATGCGTTAGACTCTTTCATAATAATAACAAAAAACTAGTACTATATAGGCTATTAATCGCTGAAATCAGCCATCAAAGACAGCGAGGTGGAAAATTTGAATAAAAGAAATTCCTTTTTTTATCATTTGTAAGATTGATTTATTTGTTAACTATCCAAAAACAACTCTAGAAAAGTTAAAATCTAACATAATTTGAAAGTAAATTTAATTTTAATTCTGTGTGAAACTGATTCGTTGAAACCTATTAAAAATACTATTCAAATAAGATTAAGATACCTCTCAAAACGAGGGACCTAAAAAAATTTTTGGACGTCACTTTTCTGGCTACGCTGTATTATAATCCTGCATTCGGCCATCCTGCATTCACACTGTCCTCAAGCTGATTCGATACAAAATAGCACAAAATAAAACATCAAATACAAACATGTTATCATCAACTATCTTAACGCTAACTTCTTTAACAACATACATAAACCTTACTTATGTTATTAAAGAAGTTAGTGTTAAGCTACATTACCATCTTATCGTAACAATTGAACAATGGTGAGGCAAGGTTTAAGTTATTGTTTAGTCAACCAGCAAAGTCTAAAAATAAAAATCACTAAATAAGCACCATTTAAATGATGCCTAACAAAATAAGGAAATAATAAACTAAATTATCATGCTTCATCAGGCCATGGTTTCATATAATCGGCTGAGCTTGATGTTTGCCTTGGGCCCTCTACAGCATCAGAAATCCTTTCAACTTTGTATCTATCAACTCCCAGTAACGAGTATCACTCGTTACTCTGTAAGGTCCTAAATATTTTTTTAGTCCTTTAACCCTTTCAATGCTGACGTCGAGATATCTCGTTTGCCATAAACTGTAATCATACAGATGAGTTATCTCGTTGAACAAAATCTACTGTCACATACTGACGCCATAAAACAAAATGTGATCTGTCATAATGGGGTGGTCCGAACGGTGCCGTACTTTTTCCGAATACGTACCGATACTTATATATGTAACACGTGTTGCCAGTAATAATATTTCGTTTAAGATGTACGTATCTCAAATACTGTCGACGAGATAACTCGACATCTACAAATTTCTTTTAGTACTGGTGACGAGTTAACCCGTAGTTAATTTTTAAGGTAGGCGTCTATGTTTATGAACGAAACTAGGCCTGCGAAATTATTTTATTCTTCATACGACCTTGTTAATTAAATTGATAACCCCTGATTATTAGTTTTGAGTCAATAACGTGCTTATCGTTTGACACGAGAGTACTAAAATTTAAAATTTTTCGTGCATTATATGTTCACTTTCAACAAGCTTCATCCTAGCTTTATCTTGTGATATGTTTATTTTAGGCATACCAGGAAGTTCCCAAAAATGCACATTTGTATAGGTATAATATTTTAGTGGAGTTGATGAATTATTAGAATAAAGTCCAAATAAGATTAGCTTTTATCATAGACGGAACCCTCATGTTATTTACGATTGTCGCCAACCACCTGATATCTGTAGTTGCGAATTATTACACACCAAATATACGTACCTACCTGCACCTTAGTGCACACGTATTTTAACTCTCTGAATCGACTAAACACTCGTCCTGTCCACTAATAAGTGGTCCTGAATAGGAGTTACACTCCTTCAGTGGCATATCTCTTATAGCCACACCTGTCCACACAATCTGATCTGATTCTGATACTCATTAATTGACACGACAGTTATCTGATCTTATGGATACACACACGCTGTCGTCAAATACATCCTAAACGGTATTGGACGAATCTCTAAGTATGTATTGGCTATCTGGTTATAGCCTGTACCTTATCTTCCTGTTTGAAGATATAGGTACCTGAGCTGATACGATTTGGGGATGCACCCCTAGTGGCCTCCAACCTCCCCTACAGCCACCCCATGCCTCGCTTATATTCTGATACTGGTAAATCTTAGTGTGGTCTGAGCTGATCACTGTTCGCAAGCAGTCCCGCACACCGGTTACACACAGATAACACAATATAATACACACAATATAATAGACACAACATTATAAAATGATCAAATAAAGCTGAGAGTAAAATATAAAACACTTACCAATTGGCAGCTCTTTACCTTTTGCCGGTCGGGGATCAAGTCCCGCTCGTGACACGCTGCTTCCCCTCTCTCAATCCGTTCTCACTATGATTTGTACCTACCCACATACATTTTCGCGACAACGATGTACAGTCGACCATTTCTATTATGGCAATACTACCCTCAAGTATTTAACATTAACTATACATTTTTATGACGAGTTAACTCGACAGAAGCTTCATAAGAGCGATTTTGTTCAACGAATTGACTCGTCAGCAGTTTGTAGAGTAAGATTTTATTTGACGAATAGCTTGTTTCGATGAGCCAGCATGTGAGAGCGTATTGAGTTGCATTGAAAGGGTTAACTTCATTCCAACTCCAAATTGTGTCTTTTTGATGGCTACTATCTCACCAACTTGATACACGTTACTGTATGTTCTTCTTTTATTAAAAGTCTTTCTATTCTCTTCTTGAACTTTAAATAATTGTTCCTTTGTTTGTCGTCTTATCTCTTCTCTGTAACTCAAGAAATATTCTCTATTCTCTTCCTGTAACAATTGGAAAATATCTACATCTTCGTTTTAGTTCCAAAAAATTACTCAAATGGTGATGTCTTAATACTCCTATGGTAGGTACTGTTTAACTTTGCGATACCATAGAGCTGGACTTTCAATATAAAGTTTAGTTATTATTGAGATTATAACTGCATGAATTCTTACTTGTCGATTTCCTCTTAGTACGCCTGTGGTAATCATCACATGCTGCATCCCCTCATTACAACATATTTCTTCCTTTTCAATCGGATTCAGAAAACCTAGCTAAGAATTCTAGCTTCCCAGTCTTCGTGCAAGTTAGTAAACAGGGTATACAAGCTGAAATATAGTCTTCAACTTTTCTATCTAACTTCCTTATATGCTAAATATTCTTTTTTTAAATAATCTTTTGAAATTAACTCTTTTACTTTCTTTTTTGAAAAACGACCATTTTCATGAGCTTTCTTGATGATATCAGAAAACATACAGCTTGGAGTAACTAACTTTCCTTCCACTCCTTTGAATAATAATACATTTTCCATATAGTAATCCTCATGATCACTCACATTCAAAACTTTCTGAATTGCTTTTAAGCTCTCATCCTCGCCTTGAAGTCTTCTTATCTTTTCATGAAAGAATATTGGCGAATCCTTATTTAAGTAAACAGGGAGCGTTTAGAAAAGTAACTAGTACTTTTGTTTATTCTTTTGTTTTCTGTGAATTTCCATAATATATTAGCTTCATGTGTAGAAGTCTCCAAAAAAATAGTTGATTTATAAAGTTTGTTTTGACTTGATTAGTTTGTATTAGCTCCTGTCATTTTTTATTACGATAAATAGGATTGATTGTGACCGAGCACAAGTATTTGATTTTGTAATATAGATTTTAAAAATAGGAAATTATAGTCACTTCAGAATGTAAGGACTCATTTTTATGAAAAAATATTTTTTTTATATTCTTCATAGTGAAAATGATTTATTACTCGTCCTTATTCTTGACTGTATAGCTTTTGCCTTAGCCAGCGAGTTTGAGATAAAAAAACATAACTTGAAAACGAAACCGTTTCGTTGCTTTTGGACTTGTCCCTTGTGTGTGTGTGTGTGTGTGAGTGCGTTGGTTTTACTCTGAGGATTTGCGATTCTTTTAGTTATTTTATATAACGTGACTTTATAAGCCTTTGTGCCTAAAGATTCCGATAGATTGCGCTTACGACAACTTATTGCTGTGATTTTTGGACTAGTTGATTAAGTTAAAGATATTGATGAACATTTACGTATCATATTATCATGGTCGGTTGGTGATAGTAGTAGTACTATGTAAATATAGGTAATTTGAAATCATAACCCCAAAATTAGTACTTAATGAAAATGCAATTATTATTGATCCTAGACATACTCCATAATAAATGTATTTTTTAAATGGATCCAGATTTCATGTCCTACAGTTTTAGATATTTTTGACTTCTAAACGCTCCACTTTAACTCCAACTAAAACCATGTATGGCGATCTGCCAATGTCCTTTTTAAGGATTTCGGCTCAATGCATCAGTAAGCTGCAGTCTACTTCCTTGTCTGTGTTCAATCTCATAGTCCTGTAAAAATATTCTCCTGTAGTGATGCTACCAAATCTTTCTTACACTCTTCTTCACTACTTTAAAGTTAATTCCAAATAAGTACTGTCCAAATTTTTGGTACCTTCAATGATAGCTAAGGCTTCCAATTCATAGCTAGAATAATTTTGTTCAGCTGAAGTCATACTCTACTCATAACATGTACTGGATGGAAACCACCATTCCTCTTTTGTACTTCTTTGTACTTTGTTCTTTATCAAAATTGAATACACAGTCCTTCTTTAGCAAATCAGTTATCTGTCGAGCAATGCTTGCATAGTTTTCAATAAACTTTCTGAGTCAGTCAAAGGAATGACTGTAATTGTTTGAACTTTGACATTCTGGGGCTCCGGGTATTTTCTTACGGCCTCAGTTTTCTCTTGGTCTCACTTCACCGTTTTCTATAATGTACCCAAGATACTCCACTCGTCTTACCACTATCTGGGATTTTTTCCATTTATCTCTAAACCGTACTCTGACGCTCGACAAAGTACCTCTTTCAGCCTTAGAGCTGCTTCGTCTTCATTGGATGCTGTAATCATTAAATCATCGATAAAAATGTGCACATAGCCATTGACACTCAAATCTCTAAAAATAATAGAAACAAATTTTATGAAAACTTTTGGGCAATTCGACAATCTAAATGGAACTTTTTAAAATTCATATTGGCCACTTCGAGTCTTAAAAGATGTATATTTAATTGAATTATCTTCAACACTCAAATGGAAATATGCATTCTTCAAGTCTAACGCACTAAATATCTGTGAGCCTGCCAGATTATCAATTAAATCTTGCACAATCAGCAAAAGATATTCGTCTTTGACCGTCTTAGCATTAATCTTTCTATAATCAACACACACCCGTATCTATCCATCCTTTTCCCTCACCAATGCAATGGGGCTAACATATTCTGAATATCTCACCCGTACAATTCCTTCCGTACAGCCATTGTTTTACCTAATTATCCACCTTAAGTTGTTCCTTATAAGCCAGTCATCGCGGCCTTTGAGCAATTGGAATGTCATCTTTCATAATGATATGGAACTTTATAGGCGCCTCCTTAATTCTGTTGTGATTGTAACCCTGTACCATATCCCGCACCTGTATTTGTACCTGTTTGCTTTGAATATCACTTAAGTCGCTTGATGTATCTGTAACAAAACAACACATATTTCGGAACCAACTTTAATTGGCCCGTAAAAACAAAACTTCACCTTGACTCAAGTTTGTTGTTGTCTGCTGGATAAAGTTGAGCCCTAATACAATAGAAAATGAAGATGGAAGAACATCATCTTGCACTAATTTATAAGTTATTCTATAGTATTTTTTATCAATCAACACGTCCGTTGTTACCAGTCCATCACTTATTAGTTATTTTCTTCCAAGACCAATTAATATATTTCTTTGTAATTCTACTCGCGGTTCTCCAATTCTCCGATAAAATTCCATGGTCATCAAACTCACTTCACTGCCACTATCTACTAAGGCGTTTTCTTCTTTTCCATTTATAATAACTGACTTCCTATAAATTTTCTGATGCTGCTGTTTACTTCCGAACCCGCCATCTTGAGTTTCATCATGTCGGCATCTGTCGCTGCAGTTGTGCTGCGTTCACACTTATGCTGCGTTCCGATTTCCGCTTACAGCGCTATCAGCGCTAAAACTGTTCATAACCGTTCCGAATCGTTTGAGCGCGCTAAAAGTGATATTTGTGCTATTGCTATCAGAACGGTAAATATCGCGCTAACATTCTGATTGTTCGTCGCTTAAATCTAAAGTTAAATTTTTAATTTTATTAAGATCTTTGACCCTGAATGAAATAGGAGCCACTTTTTAACATTATTACAAAAGAAAATTCATAAGCAAGCTTTTAAAATCTGTAATCGACCAACAAAAACATCAACAATGAAACGTCATGTATCAGTTTTGACAGGCCACTCAGAGCGACCATGCTCCGTAGCTTGGGTACTGTGAGTGGGAAGATAGCGGCGTTTATGACGTCATTGATGGCGTATCGATATCGCTGTGAGCGCGCTCACAGGCAATCGGAACGGGTATATGAGCGCTGTAAGTGATATATTTGGCAATCGGACCGCAGTAATTATCGCATCGTGTGAAGTTGTCGGATGTCGTTCATTCTGCTCCTTCCTTTTAGTAGTACTCACTCGATTCACCATGGCGCCTCTGTCTTCATAATGTCTACTTGTACAATGACTTGCAATATGGCCCAACAAATTGCACTTGAAACACTCAGGTCCTTTGTGTTTGTGTGGGCAATCTGCTGAAATATGACTGTCAGCGCCACACCTATAGCACTTTTTGCGGCTGAAATTTTCTCTCTTCACTTTTTCTTGCCAAAATGCTGCATCATTGTACTTACTTTTCTCTTTAAAAGCTTCATAGTGCTGTAACTTCAGCTTTAATTCGGCGTAGGTCGTCGACCCGTATAAAATCATTTTATTTACCTCAGCATCACGAATTCCTTCAATTATATATCTTATCGCGACATAGTCTGGCATCTTCCCTCTCTTCCCAAGTTCCTTCATGATAAGCATGCAATCTAAACAAGATTCTTGTCTTTGCTTGTACCTTTTCAACATAGTTTCATGTATAGTCTTACTGCCAATGGTGTCCGGAAACTCTTTGGTGACGGATAGTTTTAATTCATCCCACGACTTTACGGTTCTTTTAGCTCTGAAACATAACGCTGCCGTGCCCTCCAATGATCTATGTGCGACCAAAAGCCGCTGCAATGGCGTCCAGCCAAAAATTCACCCTTATCATCTTTCTCTTGGATCCATCTGGAAACGGGATACGTCTTGTCATTTCCCAAAAATCCAGGTATTAGACTTCCCGCTGCCTGCAACCCCATGCTACCCAGCATACCTGCCGCCAGTGCCGTTGTCATCATGGCGTCCGTAAATTCTTCGTTCTTTTGAGCCATTGTCGTCGTTTTACTTCTTAATGGTCTTAACATAATGAAAGTCTCGTTGTCTTTCGAGCCTTAAACTCTCGTCTTCCACGTTCTACGTTAGGTATAGGTACGTAGGTACGTACTTCGTCAGACCAATGTCTGTCGATATAATCCGATATTTCCTCGGTAACCACTCTTCTGTCTAGGGTTTTTCGATCCCGGACGAGCCCCCAAAATTTATGGGGGATGAATATAAACAAAGATTTATACTTGAGACTTCGGTGTTTTATTTTAACTTTACAAAGGACACATTTCAATATTTAAAGGGCACTTGGCTAGCTTTTGTACTGATGTTCTTAGCATTGCATTAAATAAATGGAACAAGTATTATATGCCAATATTTCATAATTTCATGTTGTTTTGTACTAGGAAAACATTGTCGAATCCGTAAATCAGCTACACTACAGAATGAAAACATGGCGTTATCGATAATGTTGATGTTTTATTAATTCTGTTATTACCTTTATTTCCCAATTTACCGTTTATCCAATTTACGAGCTGCTTTGAAGTTTTTCGTTTAATTTATTTATTGTACTATTAATTAATATAACCGTTATTATTATTTATCATTGATTGAGCAAACATCTTGATTTATAATCGAGCAATTGGTAGTGAGTGTACGGATATTTTGATTATTTCTGGTTGCCAAAACGATTATGATTATTGTATTCGATTTATTTATTTATTTATTTGGGTTTCTAACGAAAAATACACATTACAAATTAAATAATATAGCTGCAGTGTTGAGTCGTGTGCTTTTCCAGTTACAAGAAACCACAGCGTGCAAAAACAATAAACATTTGAAGTTAAAACAAAATACGACTACTCAGAGTTAATACAATTCAAAATTTAAAAAAAATTTAGGTAAAAATAAAATCTAAAAGCAAAGTTCAGCAAATACAGAACTTATATAAAGGTCTAGGAACCAGCCTGTAACTTAGTCAAGACGTTCTTCTTGAATTTATGCAAGTTGTTACAAAAAATGTCTATATCCTCCGAGTCCCTGGATATGCTATTGTAAAGGTTACTAAGTCTTGCAATGGTGGAGTGTTTTCCTAGATCAGTGCGGTATCTTGGCAGTCTCAGAAAAGCACATTGATGACGCGGTATTCTACGCGGAACTTTAAAAGTTACTTTGGTCAGTAGACTTGAGCAGTCAATGTGATTATTGAGTAACTTGTGTAGGAATAAAAGGTCTGACAGTATGCGTCGTGTGCTCAGAGAGAGCATTTTGAAATGTATTAACCTATCAACATAGGAATTGAGAGATCTGTAAGTTCCTGAGCGATAGGCGAGATGACGTAAAAATCTTTTTTTAACTCGTTCAATCCGTGTTGCGCGTACTTCGTAGCCCGGGTTCCAGACTGTGCTGCAGTATTCAAGCTTGCTTCTGACAAGACTGTTATACAGAAGGATTGAGGTAGAAGATTTTTTAAACTCCTTTGAGTTACGCAAAACAAACCCTAGTGCCCGATTGGCTGCAGTTACTGCAGTATTAATGTGTTCCAAGAAATTTAACTTACCGTCCAGATAAACACCCAAGTCTCTAATCACAGCAACTTCTGTCATGGCATTGCCTTTGATATTGTATACTGATTGGAATTTATTACGTTTGCGAGTAAATTTGATATGGTTACATTTGTTAGAATTCAAAGGCATTTTATTGTCATCACACCACTGAAACAGGTGATCGATATCTGCTTGTAGGAGTTGTGTATCAGACTCACATCTTATGGTGCGGACTATCTTTAAGTCATCGGCAAACAAATGAGGAGTAGCATTAAGGAAAATATCCGACATGTCGTTAATAAATATATTAAAGAATAAAGGACTCAGATTAGAACCCTGCGGAACACCCGAAGTTGCAGTATACCACTCGGACCGTTCACGCAAGGCAGAAGTAGCGAATGCGTGCTGGTTGTTACGTATATAATTCCGAAGCTCGAGATCGACTGGCTTTGATAGGTACAGGGCTTTTATAAGAAAGTTCGTATTCTATCGAAGCTGTTATTTGAAATTTGAACCCGTAGATATAGCCGTCTTGCTGGCCAGGGATAATCGGATGAGTTCTTACTAGTGCGGGCGCTACTGTAGCCGAGTTAGGAATTCGTCAGAGTGGCTATTATCGCTGGCTTATGTCTTATATTTTGAAAAGTGTGCAAAATTCAACAGATTATCTAGCTGTCAGTTAAACTAAAGTTATAAATATTTATTTTACATAAGAAAAACAATTAAATACAAAACGATAATAAAAATAGAGATAAAGCTACAAACGAAAATAACACAGCTATACCTATATTTACAGGACCGAGAACAGTACGTTACTCCCCTGGGTTCACTCACCTTTCATCCATTCATACAGTACAAAGTTAGTTTACATATATTATAATCCTACATAGATATGTTACCGATCTCTGTTTTATGGGAACGCAAAAATATTAAATTGCAGCACTAGGAACGAAAAAATATTTCATTACACTGCAAAGTTCAACATTTGATATACGTAATTAGAGCTGTGGAATGTGTCATAACGACAAAAATAAAATAAATAGTTATAATAATTCATGTTTTAGATCACATCGTGATTTGATATTAAGAGAAAGTGCAGAAGAATTATAAAACTAAAAACCATGTTATAAAGAATTTTAAAAACTGACGTTGATCGTTCAGTTTCTTCGTCGTAACTTGTAGCTGCCCATTCCTAAAAGTAATTTAGGATTTAACTAATTTATTGCCTTAAATGCCTTTATTATAACTTATATTTATTTATTTCATAAAATCCATAAATTTTTAATGAGTTGCGAGCGAACTCTCGTACCGGCCGTACGTATTGTTTTTAATCTCGCGAGTTCTTTTAATTCTACCCTCGATATCGTGTGAGACGATGAGTGATGACGTATGTGATGAAAATGATGAAATTGATTCTTGTGAGAGTAAAGAAATGGAGAAAACTGCGTGTGTTAAAGCTGTGAATCTAATCGATAGAAAGGTTGTGGAAATACGTAAAATCCAGGATAGAAGTGATGAAAGTATAAGTGACGATGGATTAACAACTGTTGTTAGAAGAAGACAAAAACGATTAATACGTAGTAATTCTTTAATTTTAATGAGGTCAAATGAAAACACTAGTCATGGTTTGATGCATATTCAAGAACTACCTGATGAAAATATTTATGTTGTCAATATGACATCAATAGAGCCTTTGCCAAAACAAATGGCTTTAGCTAAACTATTTCAGACTGGAAACATCACAAATATACTAAAACTAAAATATAAAAATAACTAAAAAGTTTTATTTCATTTTAAAAATAAAGAAGATGCGTTAAAATCGTCAGATTGTGTGAAAAATTAAAGAACTTGGATATCGCTATCAAATGGCTTATGAGACTGATATTTGTTACGGCATTGTTAAAGGAATAGACTTAGATATGGAGGAAAAAGAGCTGCTGGAAACATTTATATCCAATGAAGAAATACTTTCAGTGAAAAGACTTAAGCGGCTTGATGGTGGAAAGTGGACGGACAGTACTACAATCAGAATTTGTTTCAAGAGCAAGGCATTACCAAACTGTATACAAGCTATCGGTATAAATATAAAAGTATTACCTTATACATTTCCAGTAACCCAGTGTTCTGGATGCTGGAAATTTGGCCATTTTATTAAATATTGTCCTACGAAAAAATTTATTGGTCCGAAGTGTGATCAGCACAAAAATTGCGACATGTTTGAATTGTCATGGCCATGACTTTAGATAAATCTTGCCCTATGTTGCTTAGGGAGAAAAAGTTCAGAGAAATTATTTCTAAAGAAAATATAACGTACAGAAAAGCGTTCGAAACACTTACATACTCTAGAGGGTCTTTAAACAATGAAATGCTAACATTTGAAAACTCAGTTATTCAGGAAGCCAGCCCAATACTACAAAAATCCTATAGAGATGCCGTTATGACACAAACTGTGAAGAACTTAGAAAATGAAGAAATCAGCACGTATCCTAGAAAAAAAAGATCCCATTCACAAAAGAACGCATGAAAAATTAACAAAGTACGGTCTGCTACACCGACGGTTGATATGGCATTTGAAGAGTATAGCGCCAGTAAAGATGAACGAAAGAAAGAGCAGAATAAGAATTCGTTCGATTGCAAAATGTTTCTAATAAAAATTAAAGGAAAATTGATATCTAAAGACTGTCTATAAGATAAAATCATGAAGTTTTGAAAATAAATTTTTGATAAAGCTAAAACATTTTTGGTGCAATACTTATCGAGAGGAGAATTACTTAGACACTTATTTGATATTTATAATGGATAACACAACTTAAGACATAATGATAAACTTACGGATTCTGCAATGGAATGCGCAAAGTTTACTGAATTTGATACTTTATTAAACCAAGAAAACATACATGTAGCCATAGTGTCTCAGACCTGGTTTGACGCTAATAAATTTATTAAGTTTCAAAACTATAATGTTTAGGAATGACCATTTGGATGGTTATGGTGGTGTGGCAATTATAACACATACATCTATCAAGTGTCGTTTGCATCCAGTAGCTATTGGGAATACAGGTATTGAATTAATTTGTATTAAATTACTTAATTGTTTATGTCTAGAATATATAGTGTCAGTTTATCGTCCATTAACAGTACGTACAAGTAAATCAGACTGAGAAAGCTTATTTACCCTTTGTTCATGTAAGACCTTGTTTGCTGGAGACTTTAATGGCCACCATTCTAATTGGTCGAGTAAAACTGATACGAGGGGTGTTCAAATAATGGATGCAGCCTTATAAAATGGTTGTATTTCGCTTAATAATGGATCACCTACAAAAAAAATTAGTCAATGGTACTCTTCAATCTACTTTGCCTGATATAACTTTTGCCACATCAGATTTAGCTTTAAAAGTGAATTGGTTAGTAAGTAACGAATCATTACAAAGTGATCATTTGATTATATAAATAAATATAAATCTTCAAGTCAAATTTAACATTTCAAAGAATAGGATCTTAAAAAATGCAGATTGGTGAGCATACAGAAAATGTTTAACTGACTATAAATTTTGTAAATAATATGAATTCTTTCGAAGATGTTCAGCTTTTATACAATTTTTTTATTGATGTCTGAAATTATTCCGCAAATAAATGCACCTGTAATCAAAATATGTGATAAACCTGATTGTAAATTTACACCAAAAAAATATTGGAATTCATCTTTGTCCATGGCTGTCTCACAACGTAGACTTGCTTTAAAAATATTTCGCCGCAATCCAACTCCAGAAAATTTAACTAAATTAGAATATAAAATCGTTGAATGTCAAAAATTAATTAAACAAGCTAAAACTGAATGCTGGAGAAAGTTTTGTGATGATATAGACTCAAACACATCGGCTGTTCAAATGTGACAGAAAATGACTACTAATGAGAAAAATAGGAGACTGCTAGCCTTATGGCCATTCTGCTAGCCGTATGGCCACTTTGATCTATGTACAAAGTCATTTTGCGTTGTATTCTCTCTTTAATTAATTTATTTCCTTGTGTTTCTTTTTTCCTTTTTTTCAATTTATAAATATTTTTAAGTACATTGAATTTCTATCATTTAGTAAAGGATGTGAAAAATTTTGATAAGAATTGTACAAGGCGGTCAGAAAAGTGACGTCCAAAATTGTTTTTATGGGCCTCGTTTTGAGAGGTGTCTGAATCACCCTTATGTATGTTAAACGATTTTTCATAGTTTTCGAGTTACGATTTTTTTATGAATTTTTGAGAAATTGCGACCGAATCAATTTCAAAAATTTCAAAAAAAAAAAGTGGAAGGTTTCTTCGGATTTCTATATTTGCTACTAAATCTCTATGAACTATTTGTTTATGAATAAATTAAACAGCCTCATAACTTTAATGAAAGTTACTAAACAAATTACCTTAAGTTGAGAATCTATGTTAAATGAGTTATCATTTAAATTTTCAACTTAAAATTTAAACTGGTAGTTTCTTCGTTTCTAAGTAGCTTCAGAGAATGCGTCAGACTCTAAGCTTTCAAACCATAAATAATGATAAAGTAGTACTTCATAAGCTATTGATCGCTAAAATCAGCCATCAAAGACAGCAAGGTGGAAAATTTGAATAAAAGAAATTCCTTTTCTTATCATTTGTAAGATTGATTAATTTGTTAACCAAAAATAACTCTAGAAAAGTTAAAATCTAACATAATTTGAAAGTTTATTTAATTTTAAGTTTGCCCGTTTTCGCGGCTAGAGCGTTCAATGTTACCCTTTTTACCTGCGTTAACAAGTTCTTAGATGTTTAGTAGCAAAAATAGAAAACCGAAGAAACCTTCTAATTTTTTTTTTGAAATTTGTGAAGCTGATTCGGTCGCAATTTTGAGAAAATTCATAAAAAAATCGTAACTCGAAAACTACGAAAAATCGTATTACATACATAGGGTTGATTCCTGATTCCGATAACTCAACAAAGGCAACTAAAAAAAATTTTTGGACGTCACTTTTCTGGCCACCCTGTACAATAACTGCAATACCTACTTTTATATACACGCTTTTTAAATTATCCAATTATTAAAAGTCGAGACAATAACGTTCTTCAAGAAAACTTTTATAATTCAAAACAAAAACAATTAGTGGTATTGAATTGTCAATATTTTGAAGAGTTACTGCTCTGCTACACATCCTCGCACAGTTCCAAACAGAAAATAACTTAAAATATCTAATCATTATTATAACAGAGAAATATTAAAATTCTAGTGTTCCCTGCAGGTTATTGTCTATTGCGTAACTCCTTAATGTACATAATGGTGAAGGAGTTTTTAATATCGGTTCAGCAATTTATCGATAACGTTTAAAAAATAAACAAATATTTTCTCTTAATGAATCAAAGTGTAGATTTACAATGAAAATACGTTTGTCTTTTTAATTTTAGGAATAATTGAAATTTTAGCCAATAGGTACAAGGTTTGTTCAGAGACGTCGGCGTGACCCATCCTTTCTGTTGTATTAAATCGACTTCAAAACTTTCTGTAAACGTAGTTATGTCGTGGGAAGAGGGAAGGATCAGGTTGAGTGCAATTTCAGGAACAAAGGCAATTCCAAATAATCCGATTATATATGTATTAATTTATTCCAGAAAGTTCCCCTCGGTTATGACTGCCTGAAACGACATGAGATTACGCATACTATATTTCATGCTATGGGCTTCCCTGATGAAATCCAGCATCCGAACAGAGATCAGTTCGTGCGCATCCAATGGGAAAATATTGCTCCTCGTACGTAAAAATGCTTAATTACTACAAATGTGTAAGAGTGTTTGTCTGTCTTTCTTTCACGTCATAACAAAGCAACTAATTTGTGCCATTTCATGTGGAGATTATTGGAGAGAAACATAATAAAAAAAACATTCTATTCAGAAATTTCCACGGATCGAGAGGAAAACGGGGGTGAAACGCGGGACTTCTGGTTTATTATTAAGTAAATTGTATTCAGTGTTTATTCAAAATCTCTATTTTATTTTCTCTAGAACATCGTCAAAAGTTTGGTATTTTTGACTATAATATGCCATGGGAGTACGATCCCCAAAGTATTATGCACTTCCATGACCATGCCTTCACGAAGAATGGTAGATCAACCATTGCGGGAAGGGTAAGCTCTTTTAATATTATCTATTGCGTATTTATATATTAGCTCTAAAATTCTTTACTATTTAAAGACTTGACCAACACATATAAATCCTGTGAAATAAGCATCCTAGTGGTTTTTGGTCGATTGCCGAACCGATATAACGTATTTCACTTTTCTATCAGTCTGCCCATGTAGGAGAGAAAAAGAGGCAATAATAGTCAAATTATGTGGAAATTATGACACAAACAATTTGAATTTCTTTAATCAGTTATAAGACGATAACGAAGAGGAATTTCATATTTTCAGATATCAGCCCTTAACATAGCACCGTCGGTTAACCTATCTCCTCTGGACAAAATGAAATTAAGAATAACGTTTGAACACGAATGTAACAAAAGAAAAGTAAAAGGCATCATTGAAGGCTGTAAGCGTCGATTTTCTGCGAATGTTACAAAAAAAGAAAAAATGCAAAAGCTATTAGAAGCAGTACCAAAAAAAAAGAGAAATTTCATTGCCTTTTTGCTATATGCTATTGGGCAACGAATTATCGATAAGATTTTTGAAGGCAGGTAAGTTTGGCCTTTGGAGCCCTTAGATGTTAATTGGAATCCCCTTACACACCGGTTAGACACACAAGCGAATAGAATAATTCAATCACAAAAAGTCTCTTACAACTCTAGAAGTGAACTGCATTCACGTGTATAGTATACAGGGTGTTTGGTGCAGGGTTAGCCAAACCCTATGGGTGTGTAGGTGGAACTAATTGTAAAATACAAATTGAAGTAAAAGACCCTAACTGTTATAATTTTTTTTCAATGATTTTTTTTTGTATTTTTTTAAGTTTTTCCGAAATCTTACCTTTCCAACCGTACAACATTTTTTGGAACATGTTTTTGCTACAAATTTTTATGTAAATTTGGTCTCAGATGTACCCTTCGTCTGTCAAAGACGTTATTGGTTCAAAATAACGAGCAAAAAAAATTTTACAGGCCCTAAAGTTAAAAAAGTAAAAAACATTAGTTAAAAAAGGCAACTTTATATCTTTTAAAAAAAAACCATTAACGATCGAGGAGTTCAAGTACTTGTAAATAAATCTCTAGTCATCCCTCTTTACATCGGTATACTACATGTAGCAAAAAAATTTATGAATTTGTCAAAAATACAACTTTAAGGAAAAACGGAGTAAAAACACAAAAGTAAATGTTTACATTTTTATTCTTTAAAACTACAAATTTTGTTCAAATACCCCTCCCCTACTTCTAATACATGCTCGATATCTTCGCCGAATTTCAACAGTAGTAGTACGGAGCGTCATCTCGACTTTCATTTTTGCAAATGCTGCGTCAATTCTTTCAATTAATTGTTGTTTTGTTTGTATTTCAACTTCATATACAAGCTCTTTTGCACGTCCCCATATACAGTAGTCAAGAGGGGTCAAATCTGGGGATCGTGGAGGCCATGAGATGGGGCCAAGTCGTCCAATCCACGCATTGGGGAACGAGTTATCTAGGAACTCTCGAACTGTTAGCCGATAGTGTGCCGGACAACCATCATTTTGAAATACTATCGGTCGATCTTCTCGATATATCGGCACATTGCTCATCAGTTCAGGGTGATCATTTTCTAAAAATTTTAAATAATTGTCCCCGTCAAGAGTGTCTGGTAAGTAGTGAGGTCCAATCAGATGTTTGCCAATTATACCTGCCCAGACATTGACAGAAAATCGTGTTTGATGCGATGCCTGCCTTGTAACACGGGGATTTTGTCCTTTTTCTGCCCAGTGGTGTAAATTGTGTTGATTGAAAATCCCTTCACGTGTGAATTTCGACTCATCCGTCCATAGAATGCTTTTTAAAAAGTTTCCTTCCTCTATGTCCGTATTAAGTATAAAACGACAGAATTGCATTCGTCGCGCGTTATCACCTTGCACTAAACCTAAAACAAGAAAGAAAAAACCGTTAAAAAAATCTTAACGATTATGTAACAGTGCAGTTTCGACTGTAATGAGGCAGCCATGAGATAAAACAAAAAAATACAAGTGCAATACCAATAATCTTTCTAACTAAGTTTATCAGTTCAATTCCAGTCCAAGGATACTCCACCTTGAGCCACAGACTCGCTTGAGTGTGTAAATTCACATCAGACGATCACGGTCGACAGTGGTCAAATGCCTGACGGTCAAATTTATTATTCAAAATTATTCACCTCAAACGTCTTGTCTAATTAAACTAAAACAAAGATAAGCTACATTAAATTATGCACTTCAAAGTAATTTACCTTGCATGTTCCAAAAAAAGTTGTACGGTTGGAAAGGTAAGATTTCGGAAAAACTTAAAAAAATACAAAAAAATCATTGAAAAAAAATTATAACAGTTAGGGTCTTTTACTTCAATTTGTATTTTACAATTAGTACCACCTACACACCCGTAGGGTTTGGCTAACCCTGCACCAAACACCCTGTATACAACAAACATTTTAAGGCACTCGAAAACAAAGTCGCATGGGAACACTTGAGATTAAATTCGAAGTAGAAATTATTTAATCGTAACGAACACCTTGAAAAATTATTGATCCGCGTACCTACAAATGAAAGATAAAAACAACGTCAGAGACAAATACACAATATGAAACGACCACAGCGAATCCTGTGACATGGCGAATCCCGCGAATAAACGAATGCCACAAAGCGCCGCCACGCCCCGCCTGACCGTGAGCTGGAGCCTATAAAGCTAGCGTTAACAAGTTGCAATGCTTCTAACAATATGTCTCATGAGAGGATTCAGTCAACTTTAACGGCAATTAGCGGTATTGGTGAATATGAAAATGATTGTACTTCAGTTCAAAAAAAGTCCAAACTTCATAAAAGTTAAGTTGGAAAAGAGCGGATTTATCGGATTTTTAAAAGCGGAAGATCTATAAGGAACTGAGAAAAAAAATTACACGAGTTGCTGCTGCAGCCTTACACCACCCCTGAAAAAATGTGCAGAAGTGAAATCTCCATAAAACTTGAAACAGTAAGAAATAAAACTTCCAGGGATTACGCTTCACTCGTCTGTTAGGGTATCAGAAAATATTTCTGGCAAAACATGTCAACCCAAAGCATAGCTCAAAATGTGAATTTTGCGGGTAAATGTTTTTTCGAATATTAACTAATCAAATAAAATTGTATTTTTTGTGCAACATTTCTTTAATCAACAAGTTTATTTATAATGCCCATTTATGTCTTATTTTCCGTTTATTAGCTATAAATATGGTTATCATAACAAAATATTGGATATCAGTACTAAAACAATAATTGAAGTGGCTCTAAGCTTTATTCAATCAATCCACAAACTAACTAGTGATGCTACGCATCAGACGAACGTCTTCCTAACTACAACACTAGGAACCATAGCAGTTAGTCTTCATACAAAAAAAAACTAAGCATTATGTCTATGGTTAGAACTTTTTGATCATGAAAGCTCCGTTGCTACTTTTCAAGCGAACAATTTACATATGTCATTCAATGTGAATGATGAATGGTCAATCAATGATGTACGGTTTTAGGTTATGTTTCAAAGTTTTAATTATGTTTAAACTACTTTTATTATATTAATACTTGAAATTGGCAGAAATACTTATTGTGTAGTATAGCTGATTGCCATAAAACGCAAAATTTAATTTAATTTTCAATCAATCAGCTCGATCTGCCATTACGGTTTCAATGTTTGACGAGTGAAGAGTTTGCATTGAACAATTTCCATATCATAACATCTCAATTACCAAATATTGTAATTTTTTGCGCGTAAGGTGCTTCACAATGTACAACAAGTGCTGTGTAGTGAATGAGAAAGTAGGCGAATGGACGTCATTTACCATCACTTTCCGAGAACTGAGATAGGACTTAACATTGGTTACCGTGACTTTGTGCTAATAGTGCTTTGAAGGTACTTACAAAGTTTAAGTGTGGTAAAACTTCGTAAACTGTTTGTGAGCCACAAACATTTTGAGAAGAAATGTTTTCTGGGTTACTCAATAAGAATAACGGCGTTTAATTGGTGTAACATAATTAACAGAATATTGAAAGGTACTGATGTCTCGCTGTTAGTAAATAAAAATTTGCCTCCCATGCAATACGAACAAAGCATATACAAATATTAAAGAAGATTTACATCATAAATCTCTTGAAATTGAACTTTTACTAGATAAAAAATTGAACCGAATAAGAACAAAAAATATAACTTTAATAAAACTGATTTCAACTCAATAAAAGAAAAATTAAATTCTAGAGATTGGGTTTGTCCCAATCTCTAGAATTTAATTTACTTGGTGATATTGACTTAGTTGTGAATTGCTTTTATGCCATTCTGTCAGATTTGATCAACAAATATGTGCCGTCCAGTTATTTCACTTTAAAGAATAAACCTCCCTGGTATTCTCTATCTTCAATTAAGCTGAGTAACGAAAAACGTAATTTTCCTAAGAAATTGAAGACTTACGAGAACGCGGAAGACTATCGAACCTACTCTATGCTCAGGAAACGACTTCGTAAACTTGAAGCTCAACAATTCGCTAAATACATGGACTACTCAGAAGATAATATTAAAAAAATCCTCACTTATTTTGGCCCTTTGTAAAATCTAAAAAGCAGCTAGGCGATATTCCTTAAAGTATGTTTTACAACGGAACTTCTTTAACGTCAGGAACAGAAATATGTGAAGCATTCAACAATCATTTCTCGAGTGTATTTGTTCCACCTCAGTCCACAACCACCAGTCCATGTGATGTTGTAAGCGATTTCAACAACCACGCTATTGATTTATCGACTATTAATTTAGATATCACAACTGTGTTCAATGAGCTTAGTAAGGTAAATTTAAATAAAGGAGCAGGATCAGACAATAATCCTCCGATCTTTATATCACAATGTGCTAAAGAATTAGCTAAACAAATTTTCCTTATTTTTAAGCAATCACTTACTACGGGGATTTTCCCTAGTATTTTGTATTAGTATTTTTCACTTATAACCCCAATACCTAAAAACAATAAACGTGATCTGATACAAGAGTATAGATCCATTTCTAAATTGTGTATATTTGGTAAAATAATGGAAAAAATTGACACATCTCAAGTTTCTTTTGCTATAAAAAATCAAATAAATATTAATCAGCATGGGTTTGTCAAATCACGAAGTGTGGAAACAAATTTGGTGACTTTTGTTGATTACCTTCTTAACGCTATGGATAAAACACTCAGGTGGATGTCGTGTACACCGATTTTTCCAAAGCTTTCGATAAGATTAGCCACGACTCGCTTCTGATTAAACTTCGGAGAATCGGTGTGCATGGCAGCCTCCTGCGGTGGATTGAATCATATATACGGAATCGCTCTCAGGCTGTCTGTGTCAAGGGTCACTGTTCTTCATACCTCCCTGTACCGTCCGGAGTCCCACAGGGGTCGCATTTGGGCCCCGTTCTACTTACACTGTACATTAACGACATATGTGATTTTCTTAGAAATATCTATTATACGCTTATGATACCAAAATATTCAGAGTGGTTACTGGTACCGCCGACTGTATTAAATTACAACAAGACCTGGATGCTCTTGTTGATCAACAATCAAATACTTCTCTACCTCTACCTCTACTATCTCTTGGACATCATGCATTGACTTTGACTATTATTTACCAACTAATGTAGCTGCTAATCAAATTCAATTTATTGACTGCCTAGACGTTTGCAATCTAAACCAATACAATTTTCTGACAAATATTAATAATAGAATTCTCGATTTAGTATTAAGTAATGACGAAGTTGTAGTAACGGAATGTTCGGCCCCGCTCGTGCCCCTCCACCTGAACCACCCGGCTCTGTGCGTCAGCGCCGACTGGGTGGAGCTGCACGCGCTGCCCACTGCCCTACGGACCAGGTACCTGTACTACCATGGGGACTATGACTCCATTTGTAGTAAGCTTGACGAAATTTATTGGTGGCAATTAATTATAAATAATTCACTTGAACACTGTGTTTCACAATATTATACTTGTTTATATGACCTGAGAGATAACTTTATACCAACCAAAATAGTACAAAGTAATAATACTTACCCGCCTTGGTTCAAAACACCGCTAATAAAAATACTCAAGGAAAAGTATAAATTTCACAGGAAATTTAAAAAATACAAGAACCTGTCTGACCATCAGAGCTTTGTTATACTTAGAGAAAGAGCTAAATTACTAGAACAGGAGATGTTCACTGAATATATGGCACAGATTGAACGCGGCATTACAATAAACCCTAAAAAATTCTGGCACTACGTTAAATGTAGAAAACAAAACGCAGCTATACCTTCTATCATGAAGTACGGCTCAAGCTCATCCAGCTCGGGGGAGACTATTTGTGACATGTTCAGTGAATTTTTCTTCTCTACTTTTTCAAATAACGCGCACGCATCTTTATCCGCAGTCTCATACCTACACGAAAATAGTTTAGATTCAAATACAATTTGTGACTTAACAAATATTGAGATAAATAGCTCTATGGTGTATAAATTATTGAAATCGCTCGATATTAACAAGTCTCCCGGTCCTGATCATATTTCGCCTATTTTTATTGTAATATGCGCCAAAAGTCTCACCCTTCCGCTAACTTTACTGTACCGGCGATCGCTTGAACTCGGACAGTTACCAATAGTTTGGAAAAGTGCCTTTATCACGCCTGTTCATAAAAATGGTTTGAAAAACCAAGTTGAAAATTATAGGCCTATATCAAAGTTATGTTTATTTTCAAAAGTGTTTGAAAAAATTGTCTATGAACAATTATATGCCACGTTAACACCCGTTTTTTCAGAACACCAACATGGCTTTATAAAAGTTAGGTCAACCGAATCAAACCTGTTGGTCCTTACGGAGTTCCTAACTAGTCATATGTCCAAACCCTCGCAGGTGGACATAGTTTATACTGACTATTCCAAATGCTTCGACATTATATTCCAAATGTTACATAAGCTAGAACTTATAGAAATTAGAGGGGACTTGCTCAGGTGGTTTGCGTCTTATGTAGAGAATAGGAGTCAAACTGTAGCTCTGCATGGGTGCTATTCACGGTCACGAAGCGTCCCATCAGGTATTCCTCAGGGATCATTGTTGGGACCCTTGTTATTTAACATTTTTATAAACGACGTACATAATTGCTTTTCTAATTCAAAAATTCTTCTGTACGCAGATGACATGAAGATCCTATGTCGCATCAATGACCCTGTTGATTCTCTTGGCCTTCAGCAGGATCTTGAAAGGTTTCAGCAGTACTGCATAAAAAACAAACTGGAACTTAATGTTTCAAAATGCTATGTTTGTTCTTTTACAAGAAAACCAAAGCCTCATATTTTTGATTTTATGTTGCTTAGTACGAAACTAACTAGAGTTAATTATATTAAAGATTTAGGAGTGACTTTTGATAATAAATTGTTATTCGACCAACATATAGATTTTGTCGTCAAAAAAGCTTCTAGGGCCCTAGGTTTTGTTACAAGGTTAGGTTCCGACTTTAAAAATGCCAAAACTTTAAAAATATTATATTGTAGTTATGTTCGTCACATATAGACCTCCGACACTTCTACACTAACCACTCGTTAACAGTAGTTACAGGCAGCATTCGTTTATACTGCGAGCTTGCAGCTTGTATAACCGACTCAACCGCGAACAAGATATAGACATTGCTGGTGTTCCTAGTGTGCGAGCGATAATTACAAGATCTTTTTTTCTTAAATCTGTCTAGCTGCTATAATTTTTTTTTTTTTTCATAAATATTAATGTCTAGCAATCGTTATGTATGCTTACATCTCAATTCAAGTATTTATAAGTGAAAACTAGTGAAATGCCTTAAATATTTATATAATTACCTTTATCTGTATTAGCTGTAAGTCTTCCGTTGAGAATAAAATAAAATAAAACAATGACGGACATGCATTTGTAGCATTTGGCAAAGATCTTAAAGTGCTGGCTTTGACAGTCGGATCCAGAGTTACGGCTAGTTTAGCAAATTGGGAGTTTAAAGCTTTCAAATCAAAGTTGTTATGATGACTAGTGGAAGATTTACCAATACCAACAGATTTCAAGAATTTCCATGCCTCTGCAGTGCCTTGGTTGACGAGGGAGTCGTGAAAGTAGTGTCTCTTAGCGTCTCGACAAAGTCGCCTGCAAAGGTTGCGTAGATTTTTGTAGGTAGTGAGGTTATTTTCAGATGGACAACGTTTATATCTGATCTTGGCTTTGTCTCTAAGAGACATGGAGTGTTTTATTGAGTCAGTTAACCAAGGTGCAGGATTGTGTTTTATTTTTACAGATTTAAGAGGAGCATGACGATTATACAGGCCAAAGAGAAGAGAATTGAAGCAGTCAACTTTGTCATTAATATCAGCACCATTCAAAACTGGCGACCAATCGATATCTCTCGCGTCTCGCTCCAAAGATTCCGAGTTAATGGTTTTATATCTACGCAAGGTTAATACTTTGGGTTTTTGTTTGGGGAGTCGGATGCGATATGATAGGTATATCAGGTCATGATACGAAAAGGATGCTGTGAGTTGTCCGTGATTTACTACATTATTATTATTTGATACTATCATGAGATCTCTTAAGGATGGGACACAATTAGGAAAGTTATGTGCGCTATCAACACAGACTAGGTAGGTAGGTAGGTATAGTCGGTTTCACGAACGGTCGAGCAAGGGAATATCGCTGTTCGACCGGCACTGAAGCCGACTATATCTACCTACCTACATTGTTACTATTGTTTACACACGCTAAAGCCTTGCCGCGTTACTAACGGGTTCGAAAGCACGATCCTTTTCCCTTCATACTTGAATCCTGGCTTAGGACAGGCAAAAATACCTAGGCAGGTAATCAAATATCTACTTAGTAATTTGATATTTTGGTGGTATGTATTTGAGACGAACCTTAATGAAAATGGAACTGAATTAAATATCTACCTTGTTATTTTGGCGTATTTAAAAAAGGGAATCATACTTATTTACAACGATTGAACTTAATTAAACTATCTATTTACATTATTATCTACACTAACCACAAAAAATGTTCAAAATGTGCACCCCCTCGCGTGATCCACAGTTCGGCACGTTTACGCATATTGTCTTTGACACGATTCAAAACAAAAGGATCACGTTTAATAGTTTCAAAGGCACTACAAAGTCTCTTAACATTTGATTAGTGTTAAGGATTACGTAGGGAGTAGGTACTTGCCGGTTGGGAAACATTTCCCTGTACAGATTAACAGCACCTGCTAAACTAGCATTAGCAAGCGCATACGCACGTACCATATCAAAGTATTCTGCATTTGTGTATTGAGTAGACATACCTACTTAATTCACACACGACGACGAATTACACTTGAAAAAGAAAGCGCAGGGCGGGAAAGTAATCAACTTAGGACATGCGCACCTGTCGCCACTTGCGCTCACACTAATTAGGCGGCGGCGGCGCGGCGGGATGATGGATAGAATAGGTACCTAGCGGGTGGTGGTGTACGGTGTGGCGGGGAAACTACTTTCTGCGCGCTGCGATACGCGTGCCAGGTCACGTGCCGCGGTTGACTCAGGCGTCGGGAAACAACACTTTATTTATTTATAGGGAATTCTAGTGAAAAATTAAGTACCTACTTTTATTACATAATTATGACCAGAATCGAGTACAGAGTGCTCTCCTTCAATATCTAAAATTTGTCACCAGTCACCCTGTATATAAAATAACTAGTGCAATGATAGAAAGTACGAAATAAATAGAAATAAATATACTACATACGAATAAACATTACTGTATAAAAAAAATTACAATTAACTAAACCACCAGCCACTCACAAGTTAATGGAGAAAGAAAACACAAATTAAAATAAAAATTACAGAAACGATACTAATGGTGGTCCACTACAAGTACGCACAATGATTGATTGAATGGCTGATTACAGCCGTACTTTATCTGCCACAGTCGCAGTGGAATCTGTCAATCTGTTTGCCACAAACAAGCACAAACAAAACCTATTTTTTAAAACAAACAAACTAAATATTAAATTACCGTCTTTCACTTATGTATGATTGCAACAAATATTGTTATTGAAACTAATGAGGCACTTACTGAATATCTTAAAGATAAAGTTAGTGGCGCCGACGAGTTTTTCTGGGAGATATTTCTGCGGGTTTTGGTGCATTGTCTTGCGCAGGAACAGCTGTAGCGTCACAAGTTATAGGAAACTGAGAAATAATGTGATCAAGTTTGCATTTTGTTTCGATCCGGTGGCGTGATTTGTCTGGTAGACAGATAACAATGCGCACCTCAGCAGACCAGCAATTCTTTAATCCGAAATGTAGACGGGCCGAGACAAAAATTTGCTGTCTGATCTTTGCGAGGAACTCGGAGAGCGTGATTGCGGTTCCCTTCAGTCTAGTTTTAGTATCTCAGACAGTATGACGAGTCTGCATATCAGAAAATCTCACAAGAATTGGTCTTGTTTTGCCTTTAGAAGCATTGCCCAATCTATAACAAACAATTGTTCTCGCTTTATACTATTCAAGTTCAGTTGTTTGGTTAGGATGTTATGGACCTCTTCGTAAATCTTTTCGTTTTGCTTCTCAGGAACTCTGTGGAATAACAAGATCTTTTTCAGTTTCAAATCTATCTTGATTCACTTTGATGGACTCAATTTCAATCTTCAGCTGCTTAAACATCTCCCACACCAAGCTTTTGAAGGACAGGAAATCTTGAGACAGTGTGGTTAGATCAGGATGCACAGGCATCTTACCAGCAACCATTTCCAGCTTGTTTTCAAATTCTTTTCAATTTTTGCAATATTGTGGTGTTAATTATTTGACCAAGTGATTATAGTGAGAGAATTTGTTTGGAAGTGAGTGCCAACGTGTTTAGCACTAAGTTACAGCATAAGAGTGAAATTAAAAACTAACAAATTAATAAATACAAATAAAATATGAAGAGCACGCTAAACAGTTAAGTCCATTTTAGGCCGTCAGTAAGCTTTTTGTTTCAGCATTTAATGGACGAATGGAATGCACGATAATTCGTATCATTTATGTAAATGATTATTAAAAAAAGTATCAGAACTAAAATATTTCCCAATAAAATTATCTCAATTAATAAGAAACTAAACGTGAGGAGTCTCCATACAATTAGCTGCGCAACGTTGGGGTTACTGATTCAATGCAAAATAAGTTCTGCTGGTGGCTTATTCAAAGATAAAGGCATAAAGCTTTTTATAAACAGTAAAATAAACATGTAAAGTATACATTTAAAACTAAATAAATTATATCAAAAACATATTACAAACTTAATTATGTTGATTGTATAATCTTGCAAAGCATTATTTCGATTGCAACTATAACTTTTTGTGAGATTTGTTTTCTTTTAGTTCGGGATCCCTATCACCAAACTTCAAAATTCAAATACGTCAATTCAATATTCACTCTGTTATTTTGCAACAAGTGGATGTGCTCTTTCGGTTTTTCTTTTTTTTGACTTCTTTTTCTTCCTATGTTATTTCCTTTTTGATTTTCCTTTATATTAGAACGTATTTTATCATAAAATAAACTAAATTAACCAAAAAGCTCTCCTGTGTGAGACAATAAGAACTCAAGCTGAAAACAAGCTTCATAAGCGCGGAAGGTTAAACTTTTTTATCTATTAAAGTTGCACGGGGCTAGCATAACTAGCCGAGAAGGTGTCTAAACGCGACAAACACTCGCTTCGGGTCGAGAGATAATATGGCTCAGTAGCGCCAGTTTCTCGCATTTTGAGACCTCCTCGACTTGTCGCGGGTACAGACCTCTTCCTTTAAAAGCCTTTAGGTTAGTGTAATGTATAAATGTGTTTCTTTCTATATTCTGATTAAGATTTTGGACGCGTGACTCTAATGTTGTACGTAAGATTTCCTTGACTTCATTATTTAATTTAAATACCAAAAACAAATAAGTTAGTTCAGTAACCTTTTAAATATGGTTTATGACTATATAGTCAAACTATTAAAAATAATCATGACGGTAATATATGCTGAAACATCATCGGCCGACGGCTCAAACACTATGGACTTAAGCCTTTGAGTATTACTTTCACGACTAGCCGCAAAAAAAAAAAGAAAAAAAATGTATGTCAAACATTCAAATATATTTTCTTCTTAATTTATACCGACCATTTTACTGAAACATCGTAGAATTCTGACGTGCTTCCTACCTACCTACCTTCCTACCACACCAATCGATCGACGTCGAGCAGTCTACTTCGATTGACGTCGATCGAACAAAAAAAGACGATTGATTGGTGTGGTAAAACCCTGAGGCTTAGCCGTGACGGTGCCTAAAAACAAAGACTTTTATAGATTTGTGTATTACTTATTAGTAAAATAATACTTGTAAAAATGCAGTCCTTCAATATTTTTATTATTTATAAGTAATAAATATATTTACATAAATAAATATTTATACCAAAAGTATCAAAATTGATGGCAAGCGTTCGATGTTTGTGACGGAGTACGACATTGACCTCTAACTAATGGACAGGCCCTAAGTACGAAAAAAACGTGCATACCTAAACTTGAAATGTAACATAAAATGGCGTCCATTTTTAGTGTTGCACAGAGAGTATCGAATCTACTATCGATATTTTAAAACTAAATATAGAACTTGCAATATAATATTGTAATTTAATAAACTTTTGCGAGAGATTGACGTAAATAAAATAATCATAGTTTATGGTTTATTTACTTTCATTATAATTCTTTTAATATAAAAAATAAAGAACTATACAGTTTATTTTCTTATTCCTGATATAGTCCCGTCAAATTAGCCAGAAAAATAGCGGTCAGTTTGCATTAATTCCCAACATGCTGAATTTTGGTACAGACCTGGGGTACACTATTATAAATAAAATACCGAAAGATCCCATGTTTGCTTAAAAAGTTATTCAAGGTCAAGCATCAAAGTTTTCGGTTCAATCAATTAAAGTCTGGCTTGTCTTCAATAATTACGATTCATAAACAGACAAAACAACTACCAATAATATACTAATATTCAATAACAAATTTAACAATTCTAAGCAAGCTTAATTCCCTCTTTCTCCACGCCTTTTTGATTCAAAAATACTCGCACAACGGCAAGCAAAGCAAATACCGTTTCGATATGATTTACTGCGTAAGCCCCTGTTATCATTTACATCGTAAGTATGAAAAATAAAAACATATTAATAATGATCATCGATATCTGGTTAAATAATCAAAGCTCCGGAACATCACTTTTGACAGCTTTTTTTGACAGTAATGTAACAATAAATGGCGATTTGTGGCACGCTAGCCACCTGCTATGACGTCACTACATGATTGATATTTAGTGACAACATACAAAAATAGTACTATCTCTTTCTTTTATTAGTATTTTTGTATAAGTAAAGAGAGATAACCAAGTTCTTCCTCTTCTTCCTCGTCGATATACATAACTACTTATTTATATAAGACATTACGGCTACTCCATGTATTTATCACCTCGCTGGAGTACGATAGCACTGGGCGAGAGCGCGGGAAAAAATGCGATACGTTCACACTTTTGAAGGCCTCGGCCAGTACTAAATACTTGTAGCGCGTGCACTAGATTTTGTATCAATTTTAGACATTTTTGAAATGATTTTTTAGAAGTATTTTTAAATGGACTTCAATAATATTTCTGTTTTATTTCATTAGTTACATCTTTGTAATTAGGAGTTAAAATTATTACTTGTGTAACAATACAAGTGTATCAAAAACTGCGACAATCTAGACTGAAATCCAACTTTTTCGTGCTTTGATTTTTATGTTTTAGCCTTTAAAAAAAAATATTTCGTACTATTTTCTCAATAGACTGACGACAAAACAGTAACCATAGCAAACATTTCCAACGGCAAAGTACGCATGTTACGTCGGATTACAAGAAAAGGCGTATGAACAATGAATTCCTAAAAAACTATCTGAAGAAATGAAACTTTTCACAATACATGTTTTAGACGACAAAATTTCGAATAATTTGAACTCATATTTCGATGCATACGTGTAATATTTTGATCGGAAACGAACACTGAAAACTCCTAAAATTGCACGATTTTGTATAAACGCTCTAAAATCCTTTTACAAAATGCGATCCTTCTCTTGGCCTCTACTATTTTACCTCTAAACTGTTTTTACGAAATAAATGCTTGACTTAAATACTCTAAATCCGCCGACTGTCAGCGCCTGCTGGCGTTTTCAGTAAAGTGTTCGAGTTTTTTAAGTAGGTTTTGGTAACCTGCCAGTGTTGCCACTGATACCGTTGTTTAAACCTCTTCCTAATTACCGTGAAACACGCCAACATTGCCCGTTTTTTTCAAAAACCTACAAATATTTTTTAAAAAGTCTATAGGCACCTGTGTTTAATTTACAATCTACTTCAGCTTTGGAATGACGTGAATGCATATTTTTAGTCATTTTTGTAATTAATTATTGTTTAATCCCACTTTTGGTTGATTCTGATGGCGGGCAAAGTTATGTGGACTTCTAGCCAACATTGCCCACGATGATTTTTAACGCAAAAATTAAATTTATCTACATTATAATAAAAACCACTTCAAGGATTTGAGTAATGATGGCGTTTGCTGCAGAAATCTAACCATTTTCTTTAAAACTCACGTAGCAAACTGGATGGACAATGTTACCCAAGGATATTTTCACCTTTCCATACAAACCGAAATTCGTGATTTCTGAATGCTAGGGTAATCCCAATTCAATAAAACTTTTGAAAAAAAAATAAAACATGTTTTCTAACTGTTGGAAAGAAAAGTTTTATTAGTAATTAAAATCGAGATCAATCAACTAATTTAAATTAAATTAAATATACCTAGTATCAAAATTAAACAATAATATACTATATATACGGACGGTACTTTATGTAAACAAATCAAAGAATTTATAAAAAAAAAAAACAACAATACTAAAAAGCGTAATTAATATTATAATTAGCAAACAGAAAAACTAGGTAAGCTTCTCTACTCTAAAAACAATAAAAACACAATATTCTATCACACTAGCACGAAATATAAATCTGTACGTCATGATTACTTTAAAAAATAACTTTTTTATCTATTTATTGTACCTAGGTCTGTGTACCTAGGTGTACTTATACAATATTCAGGGCTCCTTTATAAAAATGAGATCACAAATAGAGTAATTGTAAATACTACTTAAATTGTAATAAAAATCCTACATTTTTGGTATTCAACAGGCTGCAGAATGAAACATTATATAATTTGCTGATTAAACATAACAAAAACACATATTAATATTTCGCCTCTTAAAATAGTAAAACCATACAAAAGGTAACTTTTTTCATTATAATTATTTGGGATATCAGCAATAAAAATTATGTCCTTAATTAAACTTAATTTAAAATGAGAAAGTAACATAACAAAGAATTTAATTTTTCATTCACTTAAATAGTGAAAAGGAATCTCACACGCGTTTATTTATGCTTCTTTGAATATAAATTTATCTATTTTTATATATCTAGTTTTTGAAGATTAGTCTTAGTTTTTATAATTTTTTAATCAAAGAATAATTCTTCTTAACACAGTTAAGTATTTGTTACTAATTAAACTTTCATTGTATGTTATAGGAATTAAAATCAACGTTGAAAACGACTTGACCACGAGTAATCTTTGGTTGCGGTAATGCTGTAATTATATCTTCAATGTGTTCCATGGTGCAGATGTCAACTATTAGGTGTGTGAATGTGGTTCCTTTGCCATATTTGGATTCTTTTATTTTTCGTAAAAATTTAATAGTAGGACATGACTTATTGTTGATTTCTAAGACTTTCCCCACAAAATGCTTAACTCTCTTTTGTCGCAAATTGAGCTAAAATCCAGTCGGTTACTTTAAGTTTTTCATGACTTTCTAAATGAAATTCAATATCATGCAATCCAAAAGGAACACCTTCCAATTCAATATTTTCTTTTTCTTCATCTTATTCCCTAAAGCATTCAGCTATACAATCTTCAACTGTTTCATAGTTGGACTCATCTGAGTCCATCGTGTTAGTTATTTTTTGTATGAGTTTCGGTATTTAATTATGGCCGAGTTTCACTCTAGTTTTGAGTATGGAAGTTGTATTTTATTTTTGTGTCTCGATGTGTATTTTGATTGCATGTCTCCTCTTCCTCCGTAGAGTTAGTTAGTTAGAGGTAAAGACGGGCATACTTGCATATATCCAATAATAAATCCATGAATTAACCCAAAACCTGATACACCTCATTTCAAAAAACAAGTAATAATATGATTAAAATATAAATTGCGCCGAAATAAATAATATTTTAAAAGTTATTCAACATTAGATCGGAGGTGACCTTTCTATGCAGTTTCGAGCTCTACGGCGTAGGTACTCCGCGTAGTAAGGACTGGCAACCTATTTGTAATAGTATGTCACATAATATCGATTGAAATTATTAGATACTGCATACTCGGTCATATTAAACATGACACCTGGTTCAAATGACGCTTGTTGAGTGTTCTACCGAAAATTATAATGTTTACTGTTTAAAGCATGTTTAAAGTGATATTATTAAGTCGGTTACATAATTGGTACCTAGTTATCAAGTACCTCGTAACTGATAGGTATTTTTTTGCATATCAAGCTTCAAAATTCTCATTTTTCAAACCATTTTGTTAAATGTTAAAAAATCCAATAGTTTGAAGAAAACCTCTAAATGTAACAATAATAACAAGAACTCAAAAAAATCCAATAACCGTTCAACAACAACAACAACAGCCGCCGCTTACAAATCCAGGGGAGCCTTATGCATCGGCCGCCGCTGCGCCGCCGCAGCCGCCGCTTACAAATCCAGGGGAGCCTTATGCATCGGCCGCGGCATTATATCAAAACACCCTAACTCGAAAGTTTTAAAGCGCAGACACGCTATCGCTACTACGCAGGTGTCATGTTAATTTGACCAAGTACCAAGTACGTTTGTAAAGAAACAAATGTTTAACTTGTAATAAAAAAAAATATTACAAGTACAAACAAGTTGGCGTATTTAAAAGTTTTGAATCAAATTATTTACACTGATTGTTATGTACACTTATAACTACTTACTTACAAAATTAAATATTAGAAGTCCAATTTTGGCGGCTAGTTAAAAGTTGTTCAAAATTTCCACCACTTTGCTGCAAGCACAGTCTCGTGCGCTTTCTTTGGTGTCTTTTTAGTTTGTTTAGCACTGAAGTGTCTGTTTTCACTATTTCAAAAGCACTCACAATGGCCTCGCGTAATTCACTAACGTTTCTGGCACTATGTCCACTGTCATAAACAATTGTTTTGACTCTACCCCACACAAAATAGTCTAGTGGAGTTAAATCCGGCGACCTGGCAGGCCACTGCACAGGTCTACCACGTCCGATCCAGTTTTCCACGTATTCCGCGTCGAGGTACCTACGAACAGTCCACTAGAAGTGCGCTGGAGCTCCATGGTGCTGAAACATCAGGTCTCGGAACAGATACAGAGGCACGTCGTCAAGTAACTGACTCAATGTTTCTCTGAGGAAACTTAAGTACGTTTCTCCATTTAAACGTTCTAAGACTACGGGGCCGACTATGTATGGTTCCAGAACACCTGCCCATACATTAAGAGAAAACCTATGTTGGTAGGAATTCTCTACTGATGCGTAGGTGTTAACATGACTCCATATATGCCTGTTACATACCGGCGCGCGTAAACGTGCACTCATCAGTAAAAAGAATGTTCTTATGTTCATTCGCTAAATACCACTCGCAGAATTCAACACGCGGAGCCAGATCCTGAGAGTTCAATTATTGACAGCGACGAAAGGGGTAAGTGTGCTGTCCGTCGTCTTGTAAAACTCTCCAAACTTTCTTGAATCCGTACGTCAAAGGGGTCGTCGCCTCTGTCCATTCCGGTAGGAGAAAAAAAAGTTCCACTGTCTCGAAGCCTTTGAGTGGCTGCTAACATTGTCTCGTTGGAGACGGAAACACCGAATTGCTCACGAAATTCTCGCACTGCCAAACTCACGTTGTCGTTACATCGCGCGAGCGTTCTCACCATTTCATTGTATTGCACACTTGTGTACCGAAAAGGCATTGTGAAAGCGGTGGCGCCTGCAGCCGCGCGTCGATCGGAACCGAAAGGACAATACCTTCCAAGATGAAGTTCGCGCGAAGACTGACCGGCGCCGGCAGCGCCTCGCTCTTGGAGGTGCGAACACAGGCGATCGGCGTGGGGTGCGCGGACGCGGGCGGCTTGTTCTTTAACTTTATAATAATAAGGTTTATTTTTAGCATGGCGGTCGGTAATCACTCGGTGCGTGCCGGATTGTTTTGTCGGTCGGTGTCGTTCGTTCGATGCTAACTAGTTATGGGCGGCCGGGCGCTAGCAAGAAATGTTGTAGCATAAATAGTTTAGACATGGGCCAATAAATATGGAAAAATATAACCTATATTAAAACATGGTGCGATCGATTCGCAATACGATTCTGAGCCAACTACTTTCTGGTTTTGGGTTAATTCATTTACACGTTGTATATATACATGGTAGAGTTAATATTTTTAAGTTTTGAAAGTATGGTCTGCAGCTTTGTCTATTTTTAACGTTTACCTACTTTAATTCTTATTAGTTTTTTTTTTGAGATATAAATAATGTATTAAAATCAGTGCTGTTGCCCCACAGCAAAATACCGTAGCTAAACCATGAGTTAGCATACGCGTAGTACATAGAGACAGCTGTTTCAAGGTCAGTCGATTTTTTTATTTCTCGAAGGGCATATGCAAAACTTGATATTTTGCGTCTGATTTTACTAACGTGTATTTTCCAATTTAAAATTGAGTCTATGTCTATGCCGCAGCAATGTTTTGGTTACGAGTTCGATGTTTCTATTATTAAATTTAATGTTTACATTAAGTGGTTTTCGTTGGTATGGATAAAATGATATTAATTTTGTTTTTTCTAAGTTTATTTCCAGGCTGTGTTCTGTTATCCAAGTATTTATAATATTTAAAGTTAAAAGTATTTTTCATTTAGTGTATTGGTGTCCTTGGATGATACAATGACGGAGACATCATGCGCAAATAAAACACAACATTCTTTTAAAATGTCTGGAAGTTCATTTATGTATACTAGGAATAGCAGATATCCCAAGACTCTTGTTTTAGCTACGGGATAGACTATTTTGTTACTTTTTCAGGTGATCGTACATGGCTTGACAGTTAACTTTTTTATTTCAGCTCACTAGCATTGGCTTTGGTGCTCTAGTTTCCTTTAAGTATTCTAACAGAGTTTCATCAATTCCATATGATAATATTTCTTCTTGCATTTCTGGCATCTTCTTAAGTACTTGCTGCGGATTGAATGGATGTATCCCAGATGCTCTGAAACCACTTTTTATGATTTGTGATTCTTTCAGTTTAATTTCTTCAATTAATGCATTCAACAATTTGGGAAAGTGTTTTTTATTTAGTGAAGCTTAGTTTGGATTCCTGAGCTTGTTGTGGTATAATATTTTACGCCAGGTTTTTTTCAATGGTGCAAAAAATGCAATGTCTAGAGGCTGAGTTAAACGCGTTGATCGCGGAGAAATGAAAACGAAGTGAATGTCATTTTGCTGACATAACTGTAGAACTGTGTCGCTCAAATGGCTAGATAAGTTATCGAAAATAACGACTTTAGTCATGGAGTATTTTGTGCCCATGGAATAATTATCTTTTCAAAATAATCCTGAAACAAAGCGCTTTCGAACCACCCTGCTTTTGTGCAGTTATATCTGGTTTCTGGTGGTCCACCACTAATGCATTCCGAATACAAATGTCCTGCTTTATATACTACATATAAAGGCAAACACCTACCGCTTGCAGTTGCTGTAAACATGAGTGATAGCACATGAGTGATAAACAAGAGTGTTTCCTTTTGTAGAATTAAGAACTCTTTCAGGGTACTTTACTCCCTGTCGAAAAATACCTTTTGAAGAACCTGGATCGTCGGACAGGTTTGTCTCATCAAAGTTGATGATGTTTTCAGCAGGTATGTCTTTCAATGTTGTGCCTAAATTATCAAAATATTCACCTATCTCTTGTGGTCCCTTTTCCACTCTCGCTTTTGAAATATTTTGTGTAGATCTATAAGTCAGACAATCTGCATGCCTTGCTAAAAAGCCGTCAACCCATGCATCGCCGGGCATTCCGCTCTTGAATATATGACTTACAGAATTATTCTCCAAGTATTCATGAATCAAAAGTTTAAGGTCTATCTTAGTAAGCGGGGACCCAAAATCACCAAATACTTGCAAAACTTCAAAACTTTTTCTTCTTCTGCGGGTGTTAAGCGGTAGGATGTCCAACAGCGTTCTGTTGTTTATTTTTAATTTTATAATGATTATGCGTCTTGGGATACCGAATTCTCGTTCAGCATCTCTTGAAGAAATTTGATGTGTTTCAACTGCCTCACATGCAAGTCTCAACAGCCTCGCATGCAAGTCTCAACGTGTCCCCGGAGTAATTTTTATACATTCTAGACCCTAAATGTACGTCTTAGTTTCCTTTGTTGAATTCTGGATTTAATTATCTTTTTCTGAAACGTAAATAAAATAGATACAATAAAAATGGCCAGCTAGGTACCTAACAAAAAAACGAACAGTCAGGAGAAAATCTATTTACCTATTTATTAGATTTTTTGTTAAAATAACCAATTATTTATTTCACTTAAATTATTTTAATTTATTTATTTATAAAGGAAGATATGCCAACAGCGTTTAATTATCGAAATATTGGATCCACGCCTGCGACTTGGTTCACTTGGAATATGAAGCTCAAGTATCTTTTACATAAGTAATTCCAGGAAATACTTCCTTCAACCACACTCGCATTCACTCCTTCTCTTTTTACAATAATTTACCTACGAACTCTTAGTAATCTAATTTACCGAATATAAGTAGATAGTAAGTTTATTAATTATATATTTCAAAGTGCGTAAATTGTGACAACCCTAGGCCTTCTTAGTCCGCGGGCAATGTTGGCTTTCAAAGGTTGGATAATTTCAGGGTAACATTGCCCATCATCATAACTTTTATTTAAAACAATATTCAGTGTTGAAACTATTACCAAATCACTTAACACATTGTCTTTTACAACGTACAAGAAAAGAAACTTACCTGAGTATTCCCCATCATACACAATTCATTTTTATACTTCCACAATTTTTTGCCCGGGAAAACATTGTCCTCACTGGACATGCTCCAACTGAACTTTGCGACAAACATCGTGCACGGTGATGCCATAAATATAGTGTATTTTCTACTATCGTAATTAATGTTACCGTGTTACTGATAAATTCTCACACCTTAACGGAATAGTTTAAAAATCGCGTTTTAGGAAAAGATACTCCCTAGTAGGCAAAGTTCGCATATTTCACGGTACGGAGCATTTAAGCATGTAGTGTTTACCTGTAAGTAATCGTCACGCTAATGTTTACACGCGTTAAGTAGTTAAGTTGGTAACCAAATTTTGACTAAATTTTAAGTTAAAAATTACGTGTAAACAGTCAGATAAGTGACAAGTGGTAACTTAAAATTTAGTACGCAAGTGATTAAGTAGATTAGGATTCTTTCTTTTTCGTATAAGTAGGTGAGCGGGGCTTCTCACTTAACACGTTTGGACGGGATTTTTTAGTTAAGTGCATAAGTTGCCAAAGCGGGTAGCACCAAGACCTCGTATTTATTTCGCATTAACTCTTTTTTTTAAATGTCGGAGTGGAGTTTAGTTTCAACTTTTTTGTTGAAGAATATTTAAAATAGGTATCCTTGTAGAATAAATAAGGTAACAATTTTTGAAAAAAACATATTCTTGTAAAGATTTTAATTTCCGAATCAAATTCTTCTCTGAATTTGTCCAAAATCACGTTTACCACATATCTAAGTACAGAATTGAAGAATTCCTTGATATTCATCACTGGTCATCTTCATTGAACTTATGAACTTAACTACTTAATCCGTTTGGACTCACAAGTGACATGTAGTAACTTGAAATTTAGTTAAAATTTAGTTACCAACTTAACTACTTAATACATGTAAATACATAAGTAAGTTATGAACGTAAGCAATTTGTGTACTAAGGAACAGTGTGAACAATTGTTTGTGAATGTTTGGGCCATCAATAAAACCATGTATAGTGTATAAATTAAATGTAAAGACAAATGAATCACAAGATCGTATTTGGAACTATATAAGATTAGATGCGCGAGCGCGGATCGTGCGTATGATAGTTGGTACGACACTGATCCGTCAGTAGCTCGGTCGGCGGCGGCGCGGAGCGGAGCAACGCACCGTTAGGATCCGCCCGTGCCCCACTGTCTCGGTCATCGGCCGCTCCAGTGAACAACATAAAAATAAAACACATTTTGTGATATTTCTTTTGTTTTTTATTAGAAAGAAAGAAAGAATTAAGTATTTACTCACAACACAACAGGTGCAAACAGAAACAAATAACAATGACTTGTATACATGAAAACTTTTAACTAAATTATTAAGTTTTGCAGTAAATAAATAGGCTATTTGGCTCAGCTTAATGTTGTAGCACGGATGTCTAACAACGCTGATGATTCTTCCAATGCCTGTAGTTACTTGAGGCAGTACCCGCTCCGCTGCCGTTTTAAAAGTTAAAAAGTGTGAAGTTTAAAAGTTCAAAATAAAACATAAATAACAACATTCCAGAAAATGTATCTTACTGTAAACATAGAATCTTCACAATCATCGAAATGGTATGAGTATGTCATCGGTCGGTCGTACATGGTTAGAATTTTTATCAATATAAAATGAAATTACATTAATACCGGGTCAAGTCAAATAATCCAATCTAATTCAATTCTAATTTAATTTAATCTAAAATAATGATCATACTTACATACAACACAATTTAGCTTTTGATCTAATATAAGCTTCGCTTTTAAAGATTTTTTAAATTGAGTGATGGTGTTTATGTCTCTCTCAGTGGGAGAAGTATGATGTTCCAACACTTTGTGGCGTGATACTTGAAACTGCCGCGGAATGCCGATGTTCTAAATTTTGGCCTTAGTAGCTTCTTAGCACAAGTCCGGACGTTTCTTCCACCATAACCCCTCCATTCAAGTTTGTTATATAACAAAATTTTGATTTAACAAGGTCAAAAAGAAGTGTTGCAAAAAGTAATTTCTGTCGTCCCTTCATATTAAGTTTGCTGTGGCTATTGAGAAATGGGGTAATGTGGGTGCGTGGTGGTATTTTAAAAGCGCGCACAAGCATTTTGTACCCGTTTTATTAAACGTTGCGTTCTTTCCAACAGACAAGGACCGTATACAGTAAGACAGTACGCTAGTTCTGAAAGCACTAGAGAGTCACACAGTTTGATTCCCAAGTCCACTGCTAAAATATCGCAAATCCTATATAGGGCTTTTAGTCTATAGAAGCTTCCACGTACTGATCTCAACACGTGGTCTTCAAATCGCAGCACTTACAACTCTTTCCATATCCGTACCCAAGAGTGAAACTTTGCAACTTGAAGCAATTCTCATAAACATTTATCTCTGCTTCTTCAACCCAAAAACGATATATTTGGTTTTGTAGGGATTTAGGACCAAACTGTTAAGATCAGACTACGCAGCGAGCTGTTGCAGATCAGAGTTGAGCCGCGCGATTGCTTGAGGAATATCTCCTGGTTTTGCCGTGATATATAGTTGTAGGTCATCCGCGTAGATGTGGAACCTACAAAACTGTATTACACTAGGCAGATCTGCTGTGTATATTATAAAGAGCAGAGGGCCGAGTATTGATCCTAGTGGCACACTTCTACGGACCGGTCCAACAGTTGACAAGGATGATATGCCATCCAGATTTTGACGACTACTATCTGGGATCTATCGGAGTGATAACTCCGGAACCATTCGACGGCAGATGTATCGAATCCAAAGTAGGAGAGCTTTGAAATTAGCAGAGTGATGTTAATACAGTCAAGTGCCCTCGAATAGTCCAACACACTTAAAATGGTAATTTCACCACAATCCTGAGCTGATAAGATATTATCCACCACGTCGAAGAGCAAGTTGTACTGCGACCCTTTCTGAAGCCGGATTGTAAATCGGGTAGAATTTTATTTTTTTCGTAGTACCATAGTATAATAATGAGTACCTACTGCATACAGTATGGCCACTCCCTGCCTCCTGCTGAATGCGTTCCCACCCGCGCTCACTTACCTCACAGCCAAGGACGCGGCGCGCATTGAATGACATCGAGAATATTTTTCAAATATTTTTGTATGGGGATATGCTGTGCTATTCAAATTTTGTTCGCCCTTTCTCATTTTGTTACACATTGTTGTACATTTCGTTCGTAAAAAATAAACAATAAAATTACAAGCATGAAATTTCATTTTCCGTCGATTCTCCTAGGCTATTGCAAATATTCAGTTTTCCGTTGGCTAAACTACTCCTATACTTACCTAATATTTTATGTTATTGAAATTAATTTATTTTTCTTTCTTTCTAACTACTATTATTAAAATAATGTCAGAAAAAAGAGTTTAAAACGTTTTTTTTGTTATAAGCACTCAAAATTAAAACGATGCCGCTATTACTAGGTTATCTTATATTGCAGTCTCATGCGTTCCCGAACACACTACGATTAAAACAAAATGGCGCCAACCCTAGCATGTCTTTTCTCACTCACACAAACATGGCACGCGTTCACCTGCACGAACTTACGACTGTGTGCGTAATAGGTTATTATTATAGCACGCGTTTGTTTCATACATGTTGCCGCGAGTGTCCGAGTTGTGGCAGTACTTAACGACTTGGTAATAGATCCCTTTCAAGGAGTTTAGAAAGATACGGTAAGATACTGATAGGTCTAAGTTTAGTGAAATCGTTCGGGTTGTTTACTTTAGGGATAGGACGTACGATCGCGGTTTTCCATTGAGAAGAGAAAGTACATCTCGATATTGATTTACTGATGATAGTGATAGCTATTATCACGTCAAGACTATGAGAATGAGGAGAATCATATCCCTAGATATGCTGTCAATCTCTTGAGCGTTTGATTTCATGTCAAAGATTATTTTTCCAACAAGAAAGGGTGAAACAGTCGCAAGTTTGAAGGGTTTAATATCAGGAGCATGCATTTTAATTTGTAACCAGAACTATTAATTGTTATACTGTTTTTAATTTATTACATGAATAAACATAATATAAAATAATACTTACATATATTTTGTTTACATTAAATGCCTCACTTAAAACCTAATACTATCGACATACACTTAAAACCAAACGAAGCGCAATCGTTGTGATGTCACCCATAGACAGTGTAAGTGCGAGCGAGATAATAATGTGCGCTGTCCTATTCACACGTTTTATGACCGCGTCTGCCACGACTCTTTGCGACTAGTATACTTATGTATGGAACATTAAGCCGATGAAGGCCAGCGGTTGAAGAAAGTACCGAGTGGGAAACGACATACATACATACTAAAACCAAAGTGTTCTATTAAATGAAATAGAGAAATTATTTTATATAGTGTAATAGAAAAACTACGAAGAAACTTACTATGTTTCCTATACTGCGGGGTTTTGACCATTTTAGAACGACTACTACATCAGCTGACTTCTTTCACCAATAATCTAATTAAAAATAAGGACAAATTCAATGAATAACACACATATAATATAGACAAAATATATGTATTTACATTTTAAAATAATAACGAATTATACTATTGGAGTGAACATATTCCGTAAACAATTCAAGTACATACATGCATTTAACTCCATTTGCATTTAAAGACCTCCATTTTCCATAATTTCTAAATACATTTTTCTTGGTTCAGACCACAGCTCATCAACGACAAAATGTCAAATTTTATCATCAATTTTCAACATAGCCTTCATCTTAATAGAGTTCAAAATTAATTGAGGAAATTGAGTTGACATCAGAACCTAGGGCCTCTTTCGTGACTGACTTCAAAGATATCTCATCTTATAGTATTTCAAACGTGACGCTCATTGCAGCCTTACTTAAAATTTGTGACGCTTTCGTTTCGGAGATATTAGTGGTTGAATGGAACTGATTATGAACCTAGGGCTTACCAGTTTTTATCGAATTACTCGTAAACTATTGCATTTCGGTTAAATGTAAGTCGTCACGATAGCGTCACATTTGCGTCACTAATTAATGACGCAGGTGTGAATTTCGTAACACGAGCCATCATTGAGATACAGAGAAGCCCTAGGTTAATAATTTTAGACCTAGGGCTTCTCTGTCTCTTGGCCACTGATGGGCCTAGGAGCTCCGAACTTGGATTACACATTAGTGACGAAGAAATCATTTTGATTTCGTAATTGTCCAACTTTCAGACAAACACCTATTATGAACCTAGGGCTTCGCTGGTATAGGGAAACATAATCTTTAATTATTGCATTTGTTAGCTCGTTCGTTCCTTTAAATGTGACGATATCTTTTTTTGAGTTTATTATAGCAGTAACTGAGATAATTTGAACTGTAATTTTAGTAAATTTAAGAACTGTAGTTTTAAAATTCTTAAAAATGTTATTTGTCGAGACCTTTTAATTTAAATGTCCCCATGACACGCATCAATAGGCCAGGTATAGCGAGTTGTAGCCTGCGCTCAAGTGGGAGGGAGATGGCAATAATCCCTGTCTTGCTCCGACTTTATGACCGAGTTTGCACCCAAAAATAATTCTTGTTTACTAAGCTTACCTCAGTTCTCTCTAAACTCTGAAGAGCAAGTGACGTATTTGTTTCAAATGTGAATTCGTGACGCGACACAAAAATTTAAGAAATTCTATATTTTATCGTTACTCTATATAGGAAAACTATAATTAAAAAGTCTTTGACCATTATCATTGTCACCCTAGTCATCAAAAATATTCATTTGCATGTAACTATCCTCCATGACTAGTTCGAAACAAAAATGATTAGCTGAATTGCTTAAATTCTTCGTTCCCTAACGATTAATTCAAGTTCTGAGTTCCTAGGACCATCCGGTGCCAAGATACAGAGAAGCCCTAGGTCTATAATTATCTAGGGCTTCTCGATGATAGCTCGTGTTACGAAATTCACACCTGTCATTAATTAGTGACGCAAATTTGACGCTATCGTGACGACTTCTATCAGACCGAAATGCAATCATTTACGAGTAATTTGATGAAAACTGTTAAGCCCTAGGTTCATAATCAGTTCCATTCAACCACTAATATCTCCGAAACCAAAGCGTCACAAATTTCCAGTAAGGCCGCAATGAGCGTCACATTTGGAGTACTAAAAGATGAGATATCTTTGAAGTCGATCACGAATGAGGCCCTAGGTTTTGATGTCAACGAAATTGATACATTGTAGTACGTTGAGGCGTTGTTGCCTGTACAATAAAAGGTAAATGCATTGGTAATTGATCTAAAGACAAAAAGAAAATGCTAAGTTTTGGTTTCCACTCATTAAATTTATCTAGTACCTACAGATTGAGGCATAAATTTTTGATTAAAATATTATAAAATTATTGAGAGTATTATATTGCTATATAATATGTTAAAATTAATAAACTAGGTATTGAACATCAACATTCAAAGAATAAAATAATATTGGTATAGATCATTTTGCAAACTTCATTGAAAGACCAGGATAAGAATGGCGACTTTGTGTAATCAATTGTGTATTTGATAAATTTATATAAAAAGCATATAAAGTTCAAAAACAAAGGTTTTATAATTCTGTCCGACACACAGTGAACACATTACTGTTTTATTCTTAATAGTTCTTACCCTCTACAAAACCCATGCACGAAAATAATCATTAACTTTTGTTCATATTCAAGTAAACTTTATTCCTTGGGTAAAGTCAAAAAATAACTAGACAATCATACTTTTTTGATATATAATTAATTCATAAATAATTGAAAAATACCCAAACAAGGAAGAAATTTGCCTTCAAAGATACCTAAGATTTGATTTTGTCTAACTTTATGATACCATTAAATAAATCATTCACAATTAATAAAATTGTATATATTTTCTACAACACCTATAAAAAGGTTAAAGTTGACTTTCTAAAAATTCTTCATCATTATTAGTTCATTTAAACTTGGCAAATGTGTTGGCAATACATAACTCAAAAAACTTGATGAAAATAAATAAATAAAAAATAAAATATGAAAAGTGTAGCACTATATTCTGCAGTATTACACTCCTTTTCTTGAAACTGGTGGTTATGTTTTGATGCAGAAACATTCCCTAAATATATAAATAATTATTCTTATAACCTGGTACAAGGGCAAGAACTAAACTTTGTAAAAATAGTGAAAAGTGGGAATGTCAAAACACTGCCAAGTGGTTCATTAAGAGTGGAACCCCTCAAAAGCCTCCATTCTGAAACATTCCAGCTCAATACCCAGGGTTTCTTGGCCAGAACATTACTTCTTTAAGATAACTTGAAAGTATCCTTCCCTTTACAAGTCCTAACACATGACACAAACATTTCGTCACATTGATTACAATTTCATGAATACAAACATACATTAACTTATTATTAATTTACGTTTTTTATAAGTAGGTACAGAAACAAAGTGTTATATCTGTGCATAGAATACATTAGAGTATTACATGAATAATAAGCAATATAACCATATACTTTGGTTTTATTTTTATTTTATATGCAAACCTAGCTATAACCATCCAAATATTGATTGAATATAGTCTGTGTTCACTTCACAACTATTTATTGTCTAAATCAGGATCTTAAGAGCAAGAACTAAGAAAAAAAAACACTTAAAGACCACCAAAATTTATTCAGCAAATTTGATAGTTTATTCCATAAGATTTTGGGTGCATTCCAAATTCCGCTCACAGTGATATCAGTGCTTAAACTGCTCATAACCATTCCTATTCGAATTAGCGCGCTAAAAGTAAAATTTTTGCTATTTCAGTCGGAACAGTAAATAGAGTGCTAAAATTATATTGTTCCTCGGTTAAATCTATAGTTATAACTTCATTAAGATCTTCAACCCTGATTGTATTGGCAGCCAAAGAAACATCATGAGTCAGTTTTGACACATCACTCAGAGCGTCCATGTTCGGTAGCTTGAGCACTGTGAGTGAGAAAATGGCTGCATTTATGTCATTGAGATTGCACCATTTATTAATGACAAATGGGAAGTAATAAATAATATACATAAAGTTTTAGGTATATGACTACAGTCAGATGTGTTGAAAGCATTGGTTTTTTACATTCTTGTATTTAACAATTGCGTAGTTTTCTATGTCTCATGAATATTGAGTAATAAATTTGTTATCAACTTTAATAATAATAAACCTATTTTTATTTTATTTTCATGGCTTACACTTCAATTTTAATTCAATCATAGATTGCAGGGTCATGAAAATCTGTATATTTTTTTGTTTCTTTTAAATGCTAACTAAACGTAAACAGCAAAGCTTCTGCATGCAAATTTTAAAAAAAAATTAAGATGGCAAAGTCTTTCTAACTATAATTGGTGATATGTTTTTTAAAAATCTATTTGCAATTCTCAAGAGTATTTCAAAATATCATTTTCAAACTGAATATATTCCATACACAGAATCCCTACTTACAAAAGCATTTCTTTTATAAACATTTCTAATATGAACAATGAATATACCTACATCTCAGGTTGTTGGTATAATACTCCAAAGAACTCTACACAAAACATATGGAAAAAGCCCTTCAGTCAATTTGGCTGAAATTTTGAAGTTATTTTGGTATATACATATTTAAATAACTGTTGAACATTAACATGTTCCATCTGCATGGTGACATTTTAGTCATAGTACAGCTTCTTATCAACTTGACATTCAAATCAATCAGTTGTCAATACTCACTCCTACATATTATTTTCATATTAATGAAATAAATAATAATCATAATTCTCATATCTATTTGAGGATTCACTTTGCACTAATGAATATTTTGTTTCATTAAAGTGTGTCATTGAATAAATGTACCCACATAACCCCAGACATACCGGATACAATTTGTGGAATAATAAAAAAAATAAATGTATGTGGGGTGCTTTTACTGGTAGTTTTAAAACATATTTGGTTTTAGAAATGGCCTTATGAAACAGAATTCCTTGTTATGTATGTAATAGTGCTTTGGTACCATGAGCAATGGTGGGATTACTCAGAGAAGACAAAATGAACTTATTATGTAGGAAGATGGTGGTTGCAATTGTGGTTTCAATTGCAGTTGTGACATTAATGCTGACACTCGAGTATGTAATAATTTTTAACTCCCAATTACTCGAGATATCCAAACACTAAATAATGATTTAAAAAAAATATCATGAAAAATATCTATGTTTTCGAAATTTACCTAAATAATGAGCCAGGCTTTATCTTCTAGGTTCCGAAAGGCATCAATATATTTTTTGTGGATTGTATTTAATGAAGAACAAGATACTGACAATCAGGAAAATCCCATATTTGGGTATTATTGCACTTGTAAAAGTGGAGCGAGAACTTTAGGTACATGTGGACATGTAGTGGCAATTATATGGTTATTAGAATTCACCCACTATAAAGAAAACGTCAAATATCTGACCTTGAGAATGCTACGATCCACACTTAACGCTGGTGTATAACAGATGTTTATGTATTACGGTTCCTATACAAAACATTTTAGCACTGTCTTGAGCTGACTAAGGATTTAATATTAAGATAATATCTAGATTACTACAAATTGAATTGTTTTATTCACTTAAAATAGATGCGGAGTTAGCACCTTTAAGAAACCAACAATATATCAAAAACTGTCCATTATTTAAGGTTGCTGCTTTGCACAGTTGATCACCAAATATAAACACTATATTTTCCCAAAATTTCAGCCAAATTGACCAAATGGCTTTTTCCATACAATTTGTGCAAGGTTATTTGTATGTGTCACAGCGGAATGAGATACATGCAAAAATAATTGTTTTCTATATGAATATATAGTAAAAAATTATACTTTTAACTAACCAATACAATAGGCCAAATCTAGCCACTAATATACACCAGTAACATATGAAGTTCACAATTCATAAATTATTGTTAGTTGTATTTTCTGTGTGAAATAACTAATCAAACACTATAATAATTACCATTGTGTGAGAGAAATATATTTCCATTGGTAAATATTTCATGACTGAGGTACTCCATACATTGTATATTCATAGGGTTGTGCATTTTGTCTCAAAATTGAGCACATAAATATAAGTCTATACACAGGTACAACCCTATTTTAACAACATTTCTTTTTTGTCTTATGACTTTTCTTGAGATGCACTGTATCATTGGTTGTAAAGTTTTGCCTTTCTTTCATTTCCAATTTTGAACTTAATACCTGAAAAAATATACAGTTTGATAGTTAGAATTCATATTATTGTCTCATATGAGTAGACACTTTGTTGGATGAGGCTGTGGATGGATATTTGACTCTTTAAGGCCAGGCCACTTATTTTTTCCAAAAAGAATTGTTATATATGCATGAACTTAGTATATGTCAGATTGCAATAATCAAACTTAGGACTTTATTATTAAAATATTAAAAATGATCTGTATGATTTGAATAATTTATGAAATATTAAATCTAATATTGGTTATTATGCAGCAGACAGATAGAAAATTCATACCCATTTTTTAAGATATATGAGGGAGGGCCACACAACTTCAAAAGACTGCTTAATAATAATAAACTGATCTTTATGTCAAAAAATTTAAGTGGCTAAAATTCATCTTAGGCCAAATTAGTATTTGGGTTACCTTTCAGTTTAGTAGCATTTAAGTCACTTCAACATCAAATACTTCAAATTTTTTTCTACACATTTAGTTCCCAAAACGGTATTATATTTGTAACTTTTATCAGTGTATTGAAATACTAGTGAATTTAGTCAAGAAATCAGCACAAAAACATTTTTTTTTTTTAGTTACTATAAACAATCAACAAGCAAGTTTCATTCATAAAATACTTTAATTTTCTATCTATTTAGCATCTAGGGTTATATTTGTAACTGTATTATTATAAATAATTTTGTTAATATTGTTAAGTACTAATTGTTATTTCTTTACAATCTTCTACTCTAGACTAAATAAAATAATTGTGAAAAGTTTAAGTACCATATTCGTATGAAACTGTATATCTAGTTTTTGTTTGTGATTGAAGATTCAGCTCAGTGATAAATAGTTTGGCCTAGTGCATTTTATTATACTTTCTAAAAAAGTAGTTTTTTGTTGACTGAAATGAAACTTGGAAAATCTTTTCAAAAATTGCACCACCTCACTTATTTGTATGGGGTTAAACATATAACCAAAGGAAAGATCATTTATTAATAAATATCTGATAAGAAATGGTTTACAAATTTATGATGAGCTTTATGAACTCACCATTTTAGTAATAGTAAGAAACATTTCTTCAACATTAATGTTTTCTTTTGCACTAGTTTCAAATAATGGAATATTCATCTGGTTAGCAAACCTCTGAGCATCTTCAGTGACTACTACTTTTCTTGAAGGCCAGTCATTCTTATTTCCAACTGTGGAGAAAATGAATTATATTTATTTTAAGAAGTGGAAATTCGATTAATCAAGCTCAAAAGTAAATTTTTAACCTAAAATTAAACACACTCACCTAAAACTTTATTTACAACGTCACAATTCTGCTCAATCTCATGCAACCATCTCTTCACATTGGCAAAGGACTCTCCATTTGTAACGTCGTATACTACTATGACGCCGTGAGTCCCTCGATAATAAGTGCTAGTTATGGTCCTAAACCTTTCTTGACCAGCCGTATCCCAAATTTGTAATTTCACTCTTTCACCATTTATTTCTAAAGTTTTTATTTTGAAGTCAACTCCTATTGTAGTAATGTAACTACCCGAAAATGTGTTATCCGCAAAGCGTAAAAGGAGACAACTCTTTCCAACACCTGCAAAGTAAGAAATTATATCAAATGAGGAGGATTCAAAGCGAAATTCGTTATAAAAATGTAAGTTATCGCACTGGCCTCGCCCACTCACCACTGTCACCAATTATCAGCAGTTTGAAAAGATGATCAAAATCACGAGCCATAGTGAAAGGTTTCTATGATACCTTCATCAGCTAGTCATACAGTCAGCAAGATACCGAAAAAGCTTATTAATATCACTATGCCGTATAATATCACGCTTGCGTCACTTCACTTAGTTGGTTGGTCCGCCATAATTGTATTTATTTTTTTTGAAAAACTACCAACAAAACGAACCCACTGTCAGCCATACATAACTGTCAGTCAACAGCGAATCAAAGACATTTTCTTTTTTGTTAAAAAGATTTCTGATGCCTTGAAAGCAATATATTAATTTTATTAATACTTTTATTATACTTATAGTTAAAATTGGCAGAAATTGTTATTGTGAAGTAACATCAGCTAATTACCATAAAACACAAAATAATAATAATAATAACAATAATCTTATAAGACAGGCTAGTGACCAAGCCATACAGCCTCACCTGCCTGTCGTAAATATAATTTCTTCTTTTTTTATCTTGAAAATTATATTACGTATAATAATAAAGACGATGAAGGTGAAAGTCAATAGTGAAGTGATAGTGTTACTTTACTATCAATCAATCAATCAATCAAATCATTTATTTCAATCAATTACAAGATCATACAAATACAGGTTTACAAAGTTTTAAAATACATATTAAAATCATAAAGTTTATACAAACGTTACACATTACAAAAAAAATTACAATATTAAAAATTATAAAAACTGTTAGACTAACAGTATCAATATCAATATCAGTAATGTCCAAACAATAAATAAATTTAAACTAAGAAATTACATTGTGTAATGTCAGTATTAAGCAATATAAGATTCATTATATAGGTACAATATTATTCAAACCACAAATAATTTCAACATAATACGATTATATAATAATAATGCCATAATATACTTACTTATAAATAATATACTTCTAAAATTATTTTGTATTAGACCGTACATGAATCATATGGCAATGGTTCATGTACTGACAGTCATACCGGTCAGCGAACGCCCTCAGGATGCTGCTAGAGCTGGCCCGCACCCGCCGCACCAGAGATGTGCACCGCTTACGCATAGTTGTATAGAAACAGTCTACGCGGCACTCGGCAAACATCCCCGATGCACTACAGAAGCGGGGCAGCCTCAGCAGCACCCTGAACGCGTTGTTGAACTGAACGCGAAGGGCATTATACTGCCTCTTAGTGTAGTTTACCCACAAGCTGCTTGTGTATAATGACGTACAGAATGCCTTAAATAAATCTATTTTGACTTCCCTGGAACTGCGAGCAAACCTATGAGCGATCATATTAGCGCGTATTGACAGCGCCCTACGTTCTCTTTCCATATCTGCATCGTCTTTCAGGTCTTGAGTGAGCACGTGTCCGAGATATTTAAATTGTTTTGCTTGTTGTAAAATTGTACCATTCAGTTTAATATGAGGCACATAGTCAAGTACTCTACCTCTAGCCTGAAATACCATACATTCACTTTTCTTTGCATTATATACAAGTCCATGAGATTTAGCATACTTTTCACAAATATTTATTAATTTTGTTAACCCACACTGTGATGCACTAAGTAAACACATATCATCAGCATAACTAATATTATTAAGACAAACATCGTTAATATGGCAACCTATATGAGTAGTACTTAACTCTATTATTAGCGAATTGACATACAAGTTGAAAAGTTGTGGTGAGGTCAACCCCCCCTGCCTCACCCCACATTCCAACCTGTACGGACTCGATAGCTCACCCGACCACCGAACGACGTTGACTTGATTTAGATACCAAAATTTGAAGATCTCTACAAGTTCATAAGGCATATCGGTGCTCCTTAGTTTATCCCACAGGATATCATAACTCACCAAGTCAAACGCTTTCGATAGGTCTAGGAAGCATGCGAACACAGGCGTTTTACGGTCTGTGTAGTACTTCACAGTCTGCTTCACACTCAGTATGGCGGTCTCTGTAGACAGACCAGATCTAAAGCCAAATTGGTTGTCATGTAACTTAACGTACTTACTAAGTTGAGTGTGGAGCAGGCCATCAAGCACCTTCGCCATTATAGTCGCCAACGAGATCGGCCTGTAATTACTTTGATCGCTTACATCACCAGTTTTACTTTTCAAAATAGGTATGACAATGGTTTTCATCATGTCATTTGGCAAGTATGAGTGCCCAATGCATAAAGTATATAACATGGCTAGTACTCTATGTATGTGACCGCCCGCGTATTTCAGATGTTCTATGCTTAAGTCATCGTGACCCGGAGACTTGCCTCGTGACATTGAATGAATCACCTGTCGAACATCCCTGACCGTGAACCTAGCGCCTAAACGTTGCCCATTCATTTTATTTTCACATTTTGTTTGTGGTCGCCCTAGAGGTGAGTTGAGAGTAAAATTGTTTTTAAACATCTCTGCAATCGATTTTTGGTCACAAATATTATTGACACTCACCGGAGTACCAGGTTTGTTTTTTATCTTGCTTGTGGATTTCCAAAAGTTTTTAAAGTCGTGGTTTGCATGATGAGTTGCGAGTATGTCCATTTTCAACTGCTCCCGATTAGTCTGACACCATCTTAATCGAGATTTGAAAACTTTACGACTCTCACGCATTTCATCCCAAATGTGACCCGATCTTGGTTTACCATACAGAACCCACAATTCAAATTTACCCCTGGCAATCCTGTGAGCCTCGCCAACATTCCTGTTCCACCCTATCACTGGCTTTCTTTTATACATATTAATATTACTAGAATAACTCTGCGATGCTGCTCTATTTAAAGATGAAACAATGTTATTGTACAATTCGTCAATGATAATTCGATGGTCAGTATTCTTACATGAATAGTCACTACAGGCACCTAGCTCTGAAGGAAAGTCAATTAATCTTAAGTTTTCATTGCATAATTTCGTATACATGTCAATTTGATCGGTCTGTCTCTCCCCCCATTTCACTTTATTATGTCCTAGTTTGTAATTAGCGTTATAATACGTCCTAGGCTTAATAGTGTCTAGCTTACATTGTATAATTAGAGGGAAATGATCAGACCACGTCACATCGTATTTAACATAAGTATTTACAACACTCTGCATGGCCGATTTGGTAACTACACAATGGTCGAGCCAGCGTCTAGCTCCATTTGCCTCACTTATAAAAGTGTAGGTATTCGACAATAACCCTAGAAAATCAATATCAGCGCATATCCAGTCCTCCTCAGAACAAAAGGATTGCAGTTCCTTATAAAAAGGTTCTTGTGGATGTGCGTTAAAGTCCCCAAGTATATAAACCGATTCTACAGTTTCATTAGAAATAATTGCACTCACCAAACTAAGACAATCCGTGAATTCAATTAGGTTCACTGCATTATCCGTTGGCATGTAAACACTAAACACTATGAACGACCTTTTATCAATTGTTATTATTATTATTTTGATAGTGTTACTTTACTATCAATGAGCGAACTTGGGACAAAACGAAAAACACTGTCTACGCTCCTCATTAGGTTTTCTATTTTATTTTATTTATTTATTTTATTTAACACTTTTTGGAAAACTTACAGCTAATTTATACATGATTATGGAAAATAGGTGTGTTAGGGCTAATTATGTGAGTGATTTCATGTCTCATGTCTATGTGTATTGACGGCTCAATTCACTATCACCATTTTAAACTAAATGACCTACACAGAAACGAAAAATCAATGAAGAACACAACTTGCTCTGTTAAATTGCCGCCAAAAAGTCCCATGGTGCTCAATGAGTACCAGCGAGGTGATAAATACATGGAGTAGTAGTAATGTCCTATATAAATAAGTAGTTATGTATATCGAATCATAGAAGAGGAAGAACTTGGCTGTCTCCCTCTACTTATACAAAAATGCTAATAAATGAAAGAGATAGTACTATTTTTTAATGTTGTCACTAAAATATCAATCGTGTAGTGACGTCATAGCAGATGGCTATGGCAAACTTACGATGCGAACTGGCAACGTCGCATCGCTCGCGTGAATTTTGTCGTTTAGATAACTACGTATGCCTATAGTACAAACTTACGATCAGGTGATCGGGAAGATACAGAGTGTTTAAATGAAGCTAAGTAAAAACTAAAAAACATTCCTGTGGCTAAACTATGGCTTACATTGATCTGCTTTTTGTTGTGTAGCCTGATAATGATACACAGAATATGTGGTTTCATTTAATGCCTCTCGCTTTTATCAACGTTGTATATAAATGATTTGCCAAACACAACAAAGTTTCATACATCATTATATGCAGACGACATATCCATTGTTATTCCTGACGATTCAAATGAAGATTTTAATAACCTTATAAATTCGACTATAGTATCTATCGTAAATTGGCCAGAATTAAATAACTTAAAAATAAATATAAATAAAACTAAATACATGCAGTTTTTTAATAAAGATGCCAAAAAAGCCGCTTTAGCTATTAAGTGTCATGATAAGTTCATAAATGAAACAGAGGTGTCCTCATTTCTAGGCATTGAATTTGACCAAAACTGCACTTTGAAAACACACATCGACAAACTATGCGGAAAAATAAATAGATTTGCTTACGGTTTATGGAGACTCTCAAAAATTACAAACATGCAAACAGCACTAAAGGCTTACCATGGTTATGTTGCGTCCATATTGAGGCATGGTATTCTTCTTTGGGGTAATTCAGTGAAAATAAATAGAGCATTTATTGCACAGAAACAGTGCCTTCGAGCCATAGCCGATGTCAGCTCGTGGACAACCTGTAGGCCTTTATTTAAATCATCTCAATTACTAACACTTCCCAGCATATATTAGGTCTTTACCTATGAAACTGCCGTTTTGCCGTACTGGCCATTTCAAATGAAAATAATTTTTTTTTGACTGATAATTCTAATTTCAAATTAATTTTATTTGACAAACATGGAATTCTTTTTCTAAAATCGTCCTTTGTTTAATAGTTAGTGTTTTGTTTTCAACGCATTCGAACATTTTTCGTCATCATGGATAAGTTAAAAATTCGAGTAATTATGGAGTATGAGTACCGTCGTGGCAGCAAAGCGGCACAAGCGGCACGCAACATCAACGACGTTTACGGAGCGAACACTACAAACGAACGCACCACCCGTTATTGGTTTACCCGCTTCCGTTCTGGAAATTTTGACCTGAAAAATGAACCCCGTGGTCGTCCGAAAACTTTGGTCGACAATGACGAATTAAAGGCAATTGTGGAAGCTGATGAAACTCAATCCACGGCTGAATTAGCAGCAGCTTTCGACGTTAGCATCAAAACAATATTTGTCCATTTGCGTCAAATTGGCAAGGTAAATAAGCTTGACAAATGGGTACCCCACGAACTCAATGACCGCCAGCGCGAAGTACGCGTGGAGACGTGCCTTGCACTGCTCAGCAGGCATACAAATGAAGGAATTCTGAACCGCATTGTTACTTGTGACGAGACATGGATCCTGTTTGACAATCGTAAGCGCTCAGCAAGTTGGTTGGACCCTGGTTCAGCACCCAAACAATGCCCTAAACGAAAACTTACCCCTAGAAAAGTGATGGTCACTGTTTGGTGGTCTAACGCGGGTGTAATTCATCACAGCTTCTTGCCAAACGGGACAAGCATTACTGCAGATGTGTACTGTGAAGAACTGAACACAATGATGGAGAAGCTCGCACGTCTCCAACCAGCTTTGGTCAATCGTTCGGCTCCACTGCTCCTGCACGACAACGCGCGACCTCATACTGCACAGCAGACGGTCTCCAAGCTACAAGAGTTGGGGTTGGAAGTTCTCCGTCATCCGCCGTACTCACCAGACCTTGCGCCTACAGACTTCTACTTTTTCCAGAATTTGGATAACTTCTTGGCGGGAAAAAAATTCAATACCCGAGAGGCAGTACAAAATGCCTTTGAAGAATTTGTTGCCTCCCGTCCAGCTGATTTCTTCAAGAAAGGCATCAATAAGCTACCAATGCGTTGGCAAAGATGCATTGATTGCATGGGTGATTATTTTGATTAATAGAAATAAAAAATATATAAAAAAAATTACGCTTCATTTATTTCGTGAAAAACGGCAATTTCATAGGTAAAGACCTAATATATCTTTGAAATATGTGTATTTGTGAAAACACACCATGAGTTGTATACAACAAAAAAATAATATAGTACATTTTACACAAGATACCCCAATAAATTATGTTTGCTAAATATTAAAATTGAAATCTGTAACAAAAACTGCCTTGCAATGTCAGTAAGAGTGTTCAACCATTTACCAGAAGAAATGAAATGTTTGCCGTTGCGTAAATTGAAATATACTCTCAGAACTTGGCTAATTGAGAAGTGTTTTTATAGTGTTAATGACTTTCTATCCAAAAAAAAATAGTTATATATCACATTTTATGTCATGACTGAATTATTATATATTGACATCTAGTTTTTCTTATTTGATAAAATGTTTAATCTATTGAAGGCACTGTAAAATATCATGTAATTAGTTGTTATTGTGCTGCATTTTACCTTAACATTTTATTTATATTAAATTGTATTTTTCTTTGATCTTAATTTGTTCGCTTTTAATCTGTTTGTATGTAATATTGCATGATGTTGTACAGTTGTAGTGTGAGGGACTTTTATACTATGAATCTTGATAACTTCTTTTGTTACCACCTATAATGCAATAAATTTGATTTGATTTGATTTGATTTGAATAGGCAGGTAGTTGTTTTGTTTATTTTTGAATCGTAATCATTGAAGACAAGCCAGACTTTAATTGATTGTACCGAAAACTTTGATGCTTGATCTTGAATAACTTTTTAAGCAAACATGGGATCTTTCAGGGTTTTATTTATAATAGTGTACCTCAGGTCTCTACTAAAAATTCAGCATGTTGGGAATTAATGCAAATTGACCACTATTTTTCTGGCTAATTTGACGGGACTATATCAGGAATAAGAAAATAAACTGTATAGTTCTTTATTTTTTAAATTAAAAGAATTTTAATGAAAGTAAATAAACCAGAAACTGTGATTATTTCACTTACGTCAATCTGTTACAAAAGTTCATTAAATTTCAATGTTATATTTCACGTTCAATATTTAGTTCTAAAATATGATTCGAAATAAGATTCGATACTCGTTGTGCAACCCTAAAAATGGAAGTCATTTTATGTTTTTTTTCAAGTTTAGGTATGCACCTTTTACGTAGCTAGGGCTTGCCATTGGTTGAGGACAATAATTGCTGCGTTCCGTTTGCCGATTACAGCGCTCACAGCGCTCATATACCCGTTCCGTTTGCCCGTGAGCGCGCTCACAGCGATATCGATACGTCATCAATGACGTCATAAACGCCGCCATCTTCCCGCTCACAGTGTCAACGCTACGGAGCATGGTCGCTGTGAACGGCCTGTCAAAACTGACACATGACGTTACTTTGTTGATGTTTTTATTAGTCGATTAAAGATTTTAAAAGCTTGTTTATTTATTTTCTTTTGTAATAATATTAAAAAATGGCTCCTGCTTCATTCAGGGTCAAAGATCTTAATGATATTGTAACTTTAGACTTAAGCGACGAACAATCAGAATGTTAGCGCGATATTTACCGTTTCGATTGCAATAGCACTAATAACACTTTTAGCGCGCTCAAACGAATCGGAACGGTTTTGAGCACTTTTAGCGCTGTGAGCGCTGTAATCGGCAAACGGAACGCAGTATAAGAGTACTGATGAATGACTGACAGACAGAAGTGACATAACTGACAGAATCTGTGGCAGTACTTTGGATTTGGAAAAAGACAAGATCGAAGGTTTTAGTAAGCACGACAGTGAAAAGTGATTTACTGAATAAAAATGTCTCTTCTCTCCACCCTAAATCGTACTGTTTTCAAACGAACATCGACATTCGTGTTAGCAGTTACTGTAGGCGCATTCTTCTTCGAGAGATCATTTGAACTTGGGTCTCAGGCTATTTTCGAAAGTATCAACAAGGGCGTAAGTAGATGTTATGTAATTAACCATAATATTGTCTGCTTTAAAAATTTGCGACGATAATATTGTTATAGTTTTTGGCTAGGCTTAGAAAGCCTTATTTTAGCCAAGGCTTAGAAAGCCTAATTTTGAGCCTATTATAAGCTAGAAGCTGTCAATAATTACTTCATACTTGCCTACATCATGTTTGATAACTCTTAATCAGACGTGGTTTACTCAAATGCATTACTTTATTGACACATTATTCTGACACATTATTGAACTCCATTGTAGGTTACATACTCATGATTTGTAACCTTGAAATGTTTTTGTTGCACCAGAGGTGATCATTTATGACAAGCATAGGTATTTATTAGAACTAGCTTCTGTGGTAAATGTTTAAAATTTCTTGTTTTCAGAAACTGTGGAAGGACATCAAAGACAAATATGACCCTTGAATATACTAGACCCTTGAACTTCAGATAGAGTAATTTATTTAATAAACATGTTAGACTAATATACTTGTTTCTATTCACTATATATATATATATATAAAACTAAACTAAAAAATTGGTTGGCCCTCAACATAAATGATGGTTATAGAAATAGTACTGGATTAAGCATATAAGAAATAGTTCTCTTGGATGTATGGATTTATTCATGAGAGCATGAATTAATATTGCTTGAAGCACTACCATCAAATTCAATCTATAGTCTAGGTAATTAGAGATATAAATAATATTGTTTTTTAAATAGTCACTTTTACTTTGGGTAAAATATTTTTTAGCTTTATCATAAAGATTGTCAATACTCCTCTTAACCATGATAACTTATGAACTTGTAAGCACCATCTGCTTTGAGAAAGGATGTACGGGTTGGATTTAGAATCCTAGGCACAACTTTCGTAGAAAAAAGGGTTTTGTTAGATCGAGAAATGGTAGAGGAGCATAACAAAACCATTTTCATTAAAAGTGTTGTGTATTAAATTTTACAAGTACCTTCAGTACTTGACATATGATTATTAACATTTATTAATTAAATTGTGGGTAACTTGGAAATAAACCAGTCTTCCTACTGAACTCAATTTGGTTGTATTCTTTATTGGCGACTTGATAAATTAAATAATATAAGATTGTGATTTTGTGCAAAATGAGCGCAGATATTACCAATATAGTGTTTCCAGGACAGTTCGATCCTAAAAGTGATAAGTAGTATGTTTACAAAGAACAGTTATTATGTGCACTTGACGCCGCAGGCATGTCATTGGAAAACCTCAACAAGGGCCAATCTTTGTTTTTATCTCAATGTGGAAGAGACACATATAAGCTAATTGCATCACTATTGGTCCCAAAATGTCCTACAGAAGTGACTTTAATGGAAATTTTTAATGTTTTGGATCAATTTTATGAACCAGAAGTTAATGAATTATTGCAAGCAGGAAAGTTTCATAAGCTCTTACAAATGCAACAGGAATCTTTACAAGAATATATTGCGGCCATAAGTTTACTTGGATCAACATGCAAATTTGTCGATTTGAAACGCCAGTTGAGGGATCGCCTGGTACTACTACTAGGGGTACGGGATGATAGATTGCGTCTCGAGTTACTTAAAACTAAAGAGTTGAGTTATGAAAAAACATTGCAAATGTGCCTTAATCATCAGGCAATATCCCCAGACTTATATCCTGAATATACAAGAGAATTGAAGCAGACTCCGTCCAGTTTCACTGAACCAATGGATATTGGTAGTATACAATCAAATGTTTGTCGTAGATGTGCTAGAATTCACAAACAAGGTGAATGCTGTACTTTAGTGAAAGCCAGATGCTTTTACTGTAAAAAGTTTGGACATATTGCAACATCTTGTGACAGAAAATCAAGTAAGATACATCAGGTTCATGATAAAGATGAGAATGGTGACAATGAAGTAGGAAGTTCATCTCAGATGGAAAATATGATGGGTATCTACATTAGCTCAGATAGTTATCAACCACCTATAACAATAGATGTCATCATAGAAGGTGCATCAATCCAGATAGAGATAGATTCTGGGGCATCAAGAACAATCATATCTGAAACTACATATAGGAATTCATGGTCATCACCTCCGCCACTTCAAGTAACAAACCTGAAATTAGTGACATGGACTCAAGATCCAATAAAAGTTTTAGGACTAGCCAATGTCTGGGTGTGCCTTAATGGTAAAGAAGCTCAATGTGAGTTATTGGTTGTGTCTGGACAAGGACCTAATTTACTTGGTAGAAATTGGTTCTACTCTGGGCTTGCAAATATCTGGGCTGTGCTGGTCTAGTAATGAAATTGATGTGTACAAAATGGAATTTCCTGATCTGTTTCTAGAAGGCCTGGGTATGTACAAAGGTCCCGCTGTTACTTTGCATGTTAAAGCAAATGCCACACCAAGATTTTTAAAAGCCTGACCAGTGCCCTTCCCTCTGAAAAATCAAGTGGAAGAAGAGTTAAATAAAATGATTAAAGCTGGGGTGCTAACTCCAGTAAGATTTATTTTTTATTTATTTATTTATTATCACAAAATAAGATATTCTGAATGGGCCACACCATTAACTATTGTTGGGAAAAGTGATGGATCATTGAGAATTTGTGGTGATTATCATTCAACAGTGAATCCAGCAATAGCTACAGATAGTTATCCATTACCTACATCAGTGGAAGGGTTTGTAAAGTTAAGCGGAGGCAGAATTTTTTCAAAACTTGATTTAAAACAAAGCTTATACACAATTGAAAGTGGATGATACCACAGCCATGCTTCTAACACTCAACACTCCCCTTGGTTTAATGAAGGTGAACCGCCTAGAATTTGGGGTAAGTGCAGCTCCAGCTATATTGCAACGGTGGATGTCATCTGCCTTATCAAACATGGAAGGTGTAGCCCGTCTGTTAGATGATATTGCTATAGCGGGAAGAACAACAGAAGAACATAATAATAGGTTGCGGTTGGTACTGTAAAAATTACAAGAGATGGGCTTGCAACTCAATATAAAGAAGTGTGTTTTTTTACATTTTTAGGTCATATGATTGACGCTGAAGGCCTACACCCCCCCCCCTCTGCAGATAAAGTAAAAGAAATAAAAGAAAAACCTGCACCTACCGATAGAGATACTTTAAGAGCATTTTTTAGCACTATACAATTATGAAAAGCTTTTGCCTAGAAAAAGTACCATTCTAGAACCACTGTATAGGTTGCTAGAAACAAAAAGAACATGGTGCTGGGGTAGTATGGAGCAGGAGGCTTTTGTCGAAGCAAAGAATCTTTTGTCTTCAGATCTCACCTTGGTTGGGTATGACCTAAATAAAGACCTTCTTCTTATATGTGATTCATCTGAATATGGGGTTGGGGCATTAATAGCACATGTCATGGAAGATGGCAATGAAAAACCAATCATGATCGCTTCACAAACATTACAAGCTCATGAAAGACTCTATGGACAAATAGGCAAAGAAGCATTGTCAATAATTTTTGGTTTAACAAAGTTTCATGAATTTTTAGCTGGCCGAAAATTCTGCATAATGGCCGAACATAAGCCCTTAGTTGGCCTATTTAATCCATCTAAGCCCATCCCTGACTAGATTTCCCCCAGGATACTGCAGTGGTGTTTGAAACGATCATGTTATGATTATACGATCCAGTATAAACCTGGCAAACTAATAGGCAATGCAGATGCACTGAGCAGATGGACTTCACCTGAAACAGCTACAGTGAAGGCTGAGTTACTAGGGGATATTCTTTTACTGGAGGATAAGCCAGAGGGTTGGAACTTGGATGCCAAGAAGATTGCAGAGGAAACTAAAAAGGACAGGATTTTGAAAAAAGTATGGTTTTATGTACTTCATGGCTGGCCACAAAACAATACAGACCTACAGTTAAGACCAACAGTTACAGTTAAGTTTCTCAAGGTTTGCCAGACACAGTTGTTTCAGACAATGGAAAAGCTTTTACATCGGAAGAATTTAATTTATTTATAAAGAAAAATGGTATTACCACCATATCACCCGGAAACAAATGGCCAAATAGAAAGAGCAATACAAACTTTTAAAAACAAAATAAAAAAATTGGAAAGGTTCCAGACACCTTGGCAAGAGAAGCTGTGCAAAGTATTATACTACCTCAGAACTGTACCACACAGCAGCACAAATAAAACCCCAGCTGAGATGCTCAACGGGCGAAAGTACAGAACTGCTGTTTCAAACTTACATCCTGACTCGGCCCCGAACCGTGCTGATATGCAAGTCGATGAAATGGCAGCAAGAGAAGTTACTCGGAAGTTTAATGTTGGTCAAGCAGTTTTGATACGGAATTATGGTCCTGGAGAAAAGTGGGGTAAAGCCACGGTAGAGATGGTCGAGGGCCCAGCAACTTATAGGGTCAGAACGGAAGATGGGGAATTACATCGGCGCCATACTGATCAAATGTTGGCTGCTACAACTAACACAACCTGGGCGCCCGATCCTCTCAGCGATACAGCTGCTCCAGAGCACCGCAACTCCCTGGATTCTGAACCTTCAGAAGAACCTTTTGTTGAGATACCACATCCAGATTTGTGGCCAGATATTATTGGCATCCCTATAGATCGATTTGTTTGTAAATAGTAATTGACTCTTTTGATTGTGTTGAATTTTTATATTGATATGTATAGTCCATCTGATATGATGGACTTGTTTCCTATTCATGTAAATGATAAAATATTACATTAATTCCTGCATATAATATATTATTAGTCTAAATTAAACTTTAGTGGCAAAATTTATCTTTAATGTTGAGTCTAGAAAGTAACAAATAATGTTAGGTGCGACGACGAGCGTAGCGAAGAGGAGCAGGTTAGTCAGTGTGTAGGTCACGCTAGAAAGGGGCTTGCGTACAGAAAGTCACATCTCATAATGCCAACTTCGCAAAATGACAACTTCTCACAATGCCAACTTCGCTTAATGCCAATTTCTCAAAATGACAACTTCTGAAGGGACAGACTACGAAATGAGATGCACCCGTTCAGTTGGGTTAGGTTAGGTTTGTATGTAGTTATTACACGCGCGAGCCGAGCGAGCGAAGCGAGCGTGGTGCGGTAACAACCTGTGACCGGTGACATCACGTCTGTCCCTTCAGAAGTTAGCATTCTGAGAAGTAGCATTTCGAGAAGTTGGTGTTCTGAGATGTTGTCATTTTGCGAGTGGTTAGCATTTTGCGAAGTTGGCATTATGAGATGAGAGGATACAGAAGCTCATTGAGTTGCAATGAAATAACCAGAACAGATCCAATTAATTAGACTTAAAATTAATTTTGAGATAAAGTTTTTAATTTGCATTTTTTTCATGAACTATCTATTACCTTGTATCGGAAGTTGTTGGGGGGGATAAAGTCCTCCGCCCTACCCCCAAACCGCCTGGTCTCTGCCGCAGGATTCTAAATTTTACCCGGATGTACTTAACTAGCCTATAAAGTTAGGAATTAAAACAACAAGCATAAATGAATAAACTCTTTTATAAGAACCATATTCATAAGATTACAATATTTTTAAATTATTGATTAGGTAGAATAAAAGATTTGTTTATTAACAATTTTTTAATTCAGATCTTTGATCCTTAACTTTCACTACATTTTTCTCTCACCACCTATAGTAATTTAATTAGATTATATTACTTATTTAAGCTGCAGCTTCAAGATACTTTCGAGTATGAGGAATCAAAATTAACCCAGCTATCATTATATGTGGTAATTACATCAACTTTGTTAATAATCTAAAAGTTTCAATTGAAGAACACTAGAACAATAATTGAATTATTGTATTCAATTATTAATTATAGTAGTTAAGAATTATAGTTTAAGTCATCTTATTTACCAAATATAACAAGAATACAGTTGAATAAAGTTTGGTGCAAGCATTTAGTTGAATAAAGTTTTAAAACTCTGTTAGGAAGGGACTACCTTAATAGAATTTTCAGTGTTATTCATTTGCTCTGGGATTGAATTCAGAACAGTGCAATTACTACTTCACTCATCAAAATCACATACAGTGTATTAGTATGATATTCATTGACTAATTTGTTATATATACTACATAAGTTCTCAGAGCATAAATGAACAATATTTTTTGGTTACACTTTACAAACCAAGTATCTTTGTTTTCACGATTTACTGTTTCCCTGTTTATCATGGTCTTCCATAATGGTCATAGCTGAGATGGACTTCCTCAAAGATCGTGGTAGTATGGGCAAAGTCTCAAGTTTGAGTGAATCTACCCAGTCCGCAATCGCTAGAAGAATATCAACTAGAATGGCTTGGTCTAAATTACGCACCGCAGGCTGGCGGCTTACCTAGACAAATAAGAAACAATTCATTAGTAAATCACTACATAGTATATAACAAAGTCGCTTCCCGCTGTATGTTTGTCTCTATGTATGCTAAGATATTTAAAACTGCGCAACGGATTTTGATGCGGTTTAGATGTATAATACTTGCATAATATAGTCGAGAAACTGTGATAATTTTAGAGGTTTCCAATGTGATGTCGTAAACAAACACATTTTTTGCGCTTACATTGCAAACGCGGGCTGAACCCTACGAGATAGATCAAAATAATACACTACAGTATTGTACACCTCAAAAAGTCCGCGATGGTAGGTATATGTCTATCTCTTAGGGATAACCCACAATAACCATTTTTAATCCTTTACTTTTAACGAGAAATAATGGCTAATTTACGAAGCGATTAAGCAATACAGCATTAATCCATATCCAGTACCTTAAATACATTACATACATTGTGCATGTAATATAGATCAATATGGCCCTTTACAGCGTGTAATTTAAATGAATATTTTCAAAGATATTACAGATTTAAAATGCAGGGACAAACCCGTGCGAAGCCGGGGCGGGTCGCTAGTTTATTTAAAGTTTGTTTTGTGAATTTTTTTTCTAAATTATTGGAGTTAAGTAGGTATTATTTTAGCATTCAGGGCCAAAGTATTAAATACCATTTTAGGCAATTAACGAAACGGCGGTGGCCCCTTGATGCGTAGGTGCGACGCCACGGTTGCCAGCATTCTGACACTATTTGTAAGTAACACTGAAGTATCACGCGGTTGGCTATTTTATCTCGCATAAAACTTTAACTCATAATTTAGTAGGTATGTCACAAAAATTTGAAAATAATACTTGTCTTATATAACATAAGTATAGTTATATTATAAGTATAATTATAACGTAACCTAGTGAACGCGCGGAAGTCGTCGATGGTCGCAACCTGGATTTTAATTGAATCGCCTGCGTTGGTTGCTTTCACATAATTAATTTTTTGCTCTTTGCAATGATTAGATACCGCGATCCATCGCGCTTTTTCGCGGATGAAGACTGGCGGTGGAAGCTAAGGCTTAATGTCACTTCGACTGACATTAACGGCGCGGGGGCGGGTGTTGAAGACACCGGGGTGGGCTCGGGTGTTGAAAACACCCATAATATAACCGCGTCTTCCCCGCTGCTCAAGTGGTAATTGCTCAACTATGTTGCCTCAACAGTTGAGCAGAGGGTCATACCCCATTGGATAATATACTTATTTGTAATTGTATGCAAAGGGATTATAACATTTAAGGTGAGTTGATTTTAACCAATTGGATAGGTTGATACAATTTTAGAAATTCTCTTTTTATACACTTGCGAGCTTTAAATTGGAATCAGTTCATCGCGGGTTGCTCAATAAAAAGTTTTACCATTTAAATGCAATAAAGTATAGCTTGTGCTACATCATTTGAAAGCTAATATTATTAGCCTTTGAATATTTAATAAATTAAAATTGATGTCACTTTATTAAAAAAATAATAAAAATTTATTTACAATATTTCCTTCAGTTTTTTGTGTTACCAACTCAGGCCCTAATTACTGCTTGTAAACGGTTTTTCATTGACCGAATGTTCCCTGATGGTTTCCTCTTTTAAGTTCTTCTATTGATGCTGGAGCTGAACTTCTTCCTCGTACCCGCCTTTTCAGCTCGTCCCACGTCCCACAAATGTTCTATAGGAATCAAGTCGGGACTGCGGGCTGGCCAGTCTATTGCGGCAATCCCAACTGGTTCCATGTACTGTCTAGTGACGGCAGCGGTGTGGCAGCGAGCATTATCATACATTAACTTGAAATTTTCGCCAATAAATCTGGCGTAGGGGAGCATATGGGTAAGCAGAATGTCGTTGATGTATCTTTCTGCGGTTAGCCCCCTCTCAGACCTCCACCAGGTAGGAAAACCATCTCCGTTTTAGCTGCAATAGAAATGCCCGCCCACATCGTACAGGATCCACCTCCGTGCCACTGTTTCTGTGCTACAACATTGTGCAAATCGCTCCCCCGGTCTTCTGTACTCTTCGTCAACGGTCGCTACCATGCAGACACGTTCTGGTTTCGTCCGAGAACAAGATTTGGCTCCATTGCTCCATATCCCGATTTAAGTGGTCGCGAGCAAACTGTTACTGGGCTTGTCGGTGAGCTGGAAACAGTTTGGGCCCAGTGGCAGGCCTATTTGGGGTCAAGTTTGCTTCTTTAAGTCTTCGTCTCTAATAGCCCTTCCTCGAACTTCTCTGAGCTGTTTCTGGACGTCCACATCGGTCAGGTGTCGATTGCGCCGAGAAGTGGTGACAATAAATCGGTCATCTTGCACCGAAGTGCATCGTTGTTGTCCTGAACCTGGTCTTCGGACTAAGTTACCAGTCTCTCTGAACCTCTCGTACACCTTGGAGACATCAGACTGGCTCAAATGAAGTTGTAGAGCGATGGCACGCTGAGACAAGCCTTGCCGGGTAAGAACAGCAATTTGAGCGGCTTCTGCAGGTGTGGTTTCCATTTTCTTAGAGTTTCAGTATTTCCAGTGACGTGAAATTTAGGACTGAATACCAATTTCGTAAAATTTCGCTTTTTATAGGGTTTAAGATTCTTGAACGATATGGTTTTTATGTTATGTATTTTGTTTTTACGTTTTATGACATAGATGAAAATTTTTTCTCTATTATATTGAACAAGGTTAAAAGCTATCAAAATTATGTATACTTTATTGCATTTAAATGGTAAAATTTTGTCTTGATAAACCCGCGATGAAGTGATTCCAATTTAAGCTCGCAAGTGTAATTCTTCTCTTTCTATAGGCTCAAAAAATTCTAGAGGCCACGGATCATGCCCAAAAAATTACAACCTTATTTTCATAATTGTAGAAAAAGATAAACTTAAGAAGGCAGCAATCTGTTCTGATCGCCCAATCCCTCAACTTTATGAAGAGGCAGATGAAACGCTATGGACATTAGAAAGAGATTGTAGATAGTATTCCTCTATCAAGCATTAAACATGGTATATACGATGCTAGATATAAATCTGTCGGAACTACTAAGAGTATTTTCAATAATATACACCAGGTTGACGTGCCGAATTCGATCAAATTATTTTGGTGTTTTGGCGAATTTTGGTGTTTTGTTTCTAAGCATGTGACAGAGTTAGCAGCTGCCTTCGTCCTTTCAACTGATGATGATGATAAATGCAATAGGGAAGTATGGCCTATTTAAATTATAAGTGGCCAGTGCCTTCACAAGAGCAGTTGAGCGGTAGGTCATGTGTTCAATTTTGAAATGCCCTACTGATCAACTGAGTTGTGCAATAAATAGTGAGCTATAGAGTATAAAACATTCGGTAACATAACGTGAAGACGCGAATATAACATGTCCTGAAATTGATTTATTATATTCTCCCTATGCCAGACTCTGCAATGTAGTAAATGGTTGTAGCGTTCAAATTGATTTACATTTTGATACAATACCATCACTAAAATCAAAGATTTACAAATGTTTGTGTGGTTCAGAAAAATGAGCCTTTAAAGACCAGTGCGATTGCTTTGTAATCTCAATTATTGTTTTGTTACCTTTTCGATGTTATAATTATTATCTTACAATTGTACACTCATCATATAGACTTAATGTTCATATGTCAATAGAAACTCTAATTACTGTTAAGTCCAATTAATATACTGTTGTTAACTATATTTGCTTATGTAGTGTTTACCTATAAGTGATTCTTGCACCGAGCTTGTTTACCTTGTTTTTTATATTTATACGCATTTGTATTGTGTAAACAATTGTTGGTTGAACCATTTAAATAAAAAATAAAAAAATGTCTATTTGGGGAAAACTCTAAATTCTATTGTCATAAATACCTATATCTATATCGATTGTACATTCCTGTGTAACAAAGCTGTTGATTTTCCAAATAATAAATAAATATCTATTTAATACCTAAAAAGCCACTGCTAAATTTTTGTAGGCTTGTGATAACTGACAGGCATTCGTTCAGGTGAGTAAAAATGCAGCTGTGCAAGCAAATTTTTACTCACAGGACTTCCTTTGTAAGCTTCTGGCTCTAGGCTTTTGAATTCCACAAATTTTTTTTCGTTCCTTAGTGGTGGCAATGTAACTTTTACACTTGACAAACTAGTCGGCATTTTCATAAGAGTTTTTATATTCAAAAGGTAGGACAAGCATCATGCATAAACTGCCATGTGTCACTGAAGTCAACTCAGGCAATTACCTGGCTTTTGCGTTCCTTCAAAGAAGAGACCGGTAACGTATCTATACTTTATATTATATTTACAAAGATAAATTTATGAATCAAATTCGGAGTTTTTGACTTATTATGTTTATGAGAATCTTGCAATAGACTTATAATTTAGGACAATACATTTTACGACACAAAAGGCAATCTCGATTAAGCATGTTATTCTTAAATCATTAAGATCTCATCTGGTACAGTACAGAATCACGTTTATGTGGCTGTGTTCCGGTCAGGAGGAAGTAACAGTCAGTGCGATTACTGGAACAAGGGCAAGAAGAACTTACTTGAAGATAAGGAACGGTTTGTGATGACTTACCTGAAAGTAAGGAACAGCTAGTGAAATTACAGGAACAAGGGCACTTCGAACTGAAGCCTACATTGGCAACCATCAAACCTAGAAACATTAAACTTTTTCAGGAATTCCTTATGTAGTGTCTTCTTCACTACATAAGAATAGCAAAGACGAGAAATTTGGAAATTCAACGAGGACCCCAAAGAAACATTAATAACTTGAATCACCTCGGTAAAGTGATGCACAATGACGTCCAAGGCGTATTGCTGTATGTGTTTAGCGCGGGTGTGTACCGACGCCTGTAATATTGCTAGAACGTTCTGAGCCGTGATTGAAGCTCGTAACGTGTGCTGGCAGAAGTAACCGAGTCGACTGTTGGTGAAACCTGCAGACAGAATCAAAAAGTTTTCTATTAGTTATATTTTAATAATTCAGTATGGAATTTTTTGTAACGCCACCTAGAAGGAAAATACTGGAGATAGCAGTATTAGAGTACTGTCCTTCCTAGAGCTTCCAAACGTAGAGAGAATATGTAGGAAAACGCCTCTTGGACAAGCGTGTACCACTTTGCCCCCCTAGACCAGTGGCTTTTGATGGAATGTTAAGTGTAGTAAGACGTAAGCGCACGAAACATTCAATCAAAGGCAAATGTCAGTTTCATACATTTAGCCTTGCTGAGCTAACAGACGCAGATAAGAATAATTGTGTATAGACATAAAGACATTTTAAATTTATTTTGAATAAATTATACCCGTGAAGTCCCTTGCCAGTTCTTCTTCACGAAGGTATTTCCGAAATGGTGGTAGAGGTATGCTTTATTTGACGTCAATTAGAACAAGTAATTGTGAATGTTGAGAAATAAATATTTGAATTTGAATAGCATTCTATTAACTTTTCTATTTTGTCGTGGAATACCACTTCTCTAGGGCGGCAGTTCTTCAGCATTACTTTCCATAAGGTGAGATGGAAGACAAACGCCTGCCTATTTAGTTAAATAAAAAATGTCGTTACAAAAAGTTATTAATATAAAGCGGATAGTTGTGATAGTCCATTGGTTTATATACACTCGGCGTCACAAAAATCGCACCTTTCGAAAAAGCAACTTTAAAATACTTTTACTCAAACTTTGTCCATAGTAAGGGTATGATTGTAGGATATCATTGGAAAGGTTATTTAATTGCCTATTAGAAATTACAAACATGTGTATATGTTTTAAAGCTTTTAATAAAAAAATCTTAAAAAGGATAAAAGTTACAAAAACTAAATTTAAAAAAACATAAAAAAATCTCAAATCAGTCCTTAAAATCTAGTGTTTCCTCCCCTTGCTTTGATGACAGCTTCCATCCGATCCTTCATGGACCTCACGAGGGTCACCACTCTCTCTTGGGGTTTGTTCTCCCATTCTTGCTTCACGGCATCCTGAAGCTCTTGGAGAGTGGTGGGAGCAGGATCACGTGCTCGTACGTGTCTCTTTACATCGTCCCAGAGATGCTCGATCGGGTTTAGGTCTGGGCTTCGTGCTGGCCACTGCATAACAGGAATCTCAACCTCTTCCAAGTAGTCCCGCACAGAAAACGCAGTATGGCAACGGGCGTTATCGTGCATTAACATGAAACCATCGCCAACAAAACCGGCATACGGGACCACATGATCTTGTAAGATTTCTGTTATGTACCGCCCAGCATTCAGCGACCCTTGCCCGCGACCACCGCCAGTCCGAGAGACGCACACAAGTTCTGTTTTCCCTTCAACGGATATGCCACCCCGATCATACAGGAACCACCTCCGTATACGACGGATTCCTGTATAAACGCTTGGGTAAAACATTCCCCTCTTCTTCGGTATACCATTCTGCGTCTATCGTTGCAGAAAAGACATACTCGTGTCTCATCGGTAAAGAGAACGGCCCTCCACTGGTCAAGCGTCCAGTTGACATGCTCCTGAGCAAATTGTAACCGCTCTCTCCGATGTCGCACGGTCAATTTTGGGCCTCTAGCAGGTCTGTGAGCTCATAATTCCTTTTCTTTCAATCTTCTTCTAATCGTAGAGATACTCACAGACGTTCTACGAGCTGACCGGAGCTCTTGTTGCACCTCAACAGCATTGCTGAAGCGGTGGCGCAACGACGTAGACACAATGAAATGGTCGTCTCTTTCTGATGTACAACGTTTTACAACGTGTTCCAGTGTGTTCACTCTAAAGTCTGAGTAGCGACTGACCCATTTCTTACCTGGACATAAAATTTTATAACCTTTTAAGGTAGCCCAACTAGCGCTCCTTAATTGAGCATTTTTTCCAATATCTTATTGATTGGTCCCTGGATAGAAATGGTAATTGATTTTTTAATGATACAGATAATGAATGTAAAGGTATTGAAGTGCATTTTACAATGATATTTCTTTTTCACGCGTGGTATTTATGGGCCAGATTCTAGGAACAATTTACTGAAAAAAACATAAAGGTGCGATTTTTGTGACGCCGAGTGTATAATCGATGAACTCTGAAAATACTGAACTTATTTCAAAATTCTATCATAATTTCCAAGATGCATATTTTATAGCTAAATTCTTACAAGATTAGTAAAATTGGTGACAAAGTGCCGGGAGACGTATTTTAAAAAAAGTTTACTCTCAAAAAAAAATTGGTATGAAACACTTTTTCACAATTTATTCATACGAAATTACTGGATTTCTCTTGGTTATGATTAACTCGACTCAGCCAGAAATAGTCTCGATTACATAAACTAAACAAATGTATGCAAAATACATACATCCAAAGAGCTATCTTGATTTATTTATTATTTTTATTTATTTATTTATTCACAGAATCTCTGCACATAATTAATACAACGAATTTTAAAGCTAAAATTAGAATAAACTATGTACAAGTTAAAAACAAAATAATAGATTACATTATGCACAGAGAATGCAGGAATCGCAACGCTGATCTTCCGTCAGCGCACCGCACGCCACGTGCCGCGAATCACACATCGACTACTGACTAGGCCAGGGTTCGGCAACCCTTTGAGTCAGAAGAGTCAAAAATTACAATTAACAAAATTTTTAAGATTTTAGGGAGCCACAAAGGTTTCAAAAATAAATAGTCCTTGCATAAATAAAGATTTTTAATACAAAAAGACTAATCTATTTATTCATTAAAAAATATTTATTTATTCATATATAAGACGTGTTTTTTCACAACAAATTAGATAATATATATATATATATATATATATATATATATATATATATATATGGTATTATTCGATTATCACTTATTATTTAAGTAAAAAATTAGAACAAGCAAACATTTACGGGCTAACGACAGTGACTACGCGTGTCATGGGGAAGGGGTGCGGTGAAAAACGAGTTCAAGTGGCTGAGAGATAAAAATGGTGCCTAATCCTCGTTAATCGACTCACAACAATTTTCAAACGTTTTTTGTTTATAAAATAAACAATATTTGCGTATGGAACTAAAGAGCCGCAGTTTCACATCCGCATGTGGCTCGAGAGCCGCAGGGTTGGTCTAGGCCAAATGTGTAGTAAATAAATAATAATAATTATATAACCTAAATGAAATACCAGATGTAACATTACTTATCTAAGTTATGTGCTGGTTTTTAAGATATAATAACAAATACTTTACGATTCGGTAATTTAAGTAATTTGAAGTATGTGTTTTTATATTTTTTCCGAAAGAATGAGGTATTTTGAGAAAACCATTAGAATATTTCTGAACTGTTTGCTGTATTGACTTTTAAATGTTAGTTTTTAAAAGAATTTCGTATGATGACGTCACGGAGTAGTTATATTTTTCAAATCGCATTACAACTCTTCAATTTTCTATGGTTTCTACTGACAGATAGCAATACTGTAAACGTTGACATGACAGTTTATCCAAAGAGTAATTAAAAAATTGTGGTACTCGATGACGTCATGCAGAGGTATGACGTCTTTTAAGATTTATTTATTTATTTATTACAATCACCTTAGAACTATCTTTACAGGGTAAACCTAATGCGATAGTTGTGTTCATTTAATTATTATAAAATATAAATATACATGTCAAAGAATATCAATTAAAATAGTAAAAAAGTAAATTTAATTTAGTTTTCTCATTAAAATGAGCTCAGCCGGATTATTTTGCGAGTTGTTTCTGACAAAATATATTATATTGTACAAAAGTGATATCTTCAAATGGTTTTTGAGTTTGAAATCAGAATTTTTTTTACATGTCGACTTAATGCAAATTTATTACGTAATTATTTGAATTGATGATAACAACAGTAAGCTACAAATTTTAATGTGTATTTAGTGACTACCATAATACATATAAAAAAATTACAAAACAAAAACATACCATAATAAACTGGGGCTTGGAACAAATATAACGAATCTTCAGGGGGCATGTTTGTGTCCCCATAGTAAATGTATCTCAGCAGTGAATCTACGGCCTCAACCGATGGAACCGTGTCGCAGATTTGTATCTAGAAATAAAAAAATGTTTTATTCATTAAACACAAATAATATAACTTTTGGAATGGGAACTTTCTTTTATACTTTGCAGCAGCTTTCGGCATGGAAGTGGTTGCTCGAAGTATGACATTGTCGTTCTTTCTCACATATATTGTGTAAAAACCAATAAGAAAAGAGTTGGCTCAAAATCAATGAATTGTTATGACGCATTTTATGGTTGCCCCTTTATAGAGGATAAGAAACGAATTATTATGTCACTTAATGGGAAAAAGAAAGAAGATAAATGAATAATACAGTAGAAGGTACAAATTAAAGTTACAAACAATAAGTTCCATTTTAGAGAAATCGTTTCAGATTTTGAGAATATGACAAACCAAACAGAGACAAAGGTCAGTACAAAATTTATAAATTTTTTAGCTAAAAAATTATAAAAAGATAATAATAACCGAAAGCAGTTATTCCTTATACTTATACTTGCAGGCTTTTTCGGAAGTTTCCTAATCTAGATCGCAGTAGCAGTTATCCTTACATAAATGTAATGACATAAATGTCATTTAGGCCCCAAGGCCGCTGATGAACGCTACCGCCAGAAGTATTTTTGAAAATAAAAATAATAAATGCCCAGACAGGATACTCAGATAGTATGGCCCAAAATTAAGCAGAATTCGTGTTACAATAAAGTTCTCAATAAGTCATCATTAGGGTTTATTATGCCTTATGCAGTTTCTAATAATAAGGTAATAAATTACTTTGTGTTACCTAATTAATTCCTAATGAGTAAAATTTAAGGTTTGTCATTTAATAAAAGACAAAATGATTGTTTTTTCATTACAGAAATAGCCTATGTATGAACTAGCTTTTATGCTATATAACCGAGCTATAGCCTAAAAATAAGTTCTAATCAAATGTTATTTTCGTTTTCACTTTAATAGGATTATTTATTTATTTATTTAAATAGCTACACCAACGACAATATCAATATACTATTTCACAAAGATACACAATATTATAGTATAACAGATACGTCTTTACAGGTGTATACAACAATAACAAAAATTGTAAACAATACAGAACCTAACCAAAAACTAAGAGCAAGTAACAATCATAAAAAATATATATTATTATTTTTAATTTTCTTTGAACTAGTAATCGGGCAAAGCAAGTAACAGAAGATCTTGGCATTTACTTTTGAATACAGGTTCAGGGTCGCAAAAGATGTCGATGTCACGGTTGTCCAGATTGTTATAAGTTCTCATACATCTGTTCAATGGAGAAAACTTACCCAAATTGGTTCTGCTGAAGGGAATATTAAAAATTATGCTTTTTTTTTCTTCATGTTTGGCACTACTCTTTCATAAGTATTTGCCAGTGTCAAGTTTTTAGGATTATGCTTTGATTAAAGCAAATACAAAAACGGCAGATAGGTGGCAAGTCCCTATCTTCCGGACCGTAAGTCATAAAGTGGTTTAAAATCACTACACGAATAGAACCGACAATATACGACACGACCCGAATACAAACGAAATTATACGGACACAGCATAGATTGTCTTGCGTGCGAGCCCATTATGTTTCGCATCATTCTGTCTCTTTTATACCAAGAGTTTGAGTGAGTGGATGTATATGTGTGGTATTGTTGTAGTACCTACATGGGACATTTTGCACGTGTATTTTGCTTTAATCAAAGGGTTCATGATGTAGTCACGTCTTATTAAAAAAAACTCGATGGGTCGTTTTAGTTCGTGTCGCCAAGGAGTGGAATGATATGATTGCGCCTGTAATTCCAGGTAAATACTACCCTGGAGCTTTCATACGTAGACTACCAACTCTTGGACAGGTGAGTATTATCATCATCTTTATTATCCGCCAATGTATGATCAAAAACATTGTACACCCACATACAACACACATTTTAAATAAAAGGAAATATTACAAACTATAAGTAAAAATAGATATGTAAATACAAATTTGATACTAAATTTTTTGCGCGGCTTCATTGACATAATTTTGGAAATAGTACTTAAATTAATCCAGTATTTTTGTTTGAAATGTTTATTTATGGTCCTATGGTATATTATTCCAGGTCGTATAATATCAGTACACCGAATTCCCTTCAAATACTTTCAGCCTTTTTACCTGCTTGTAAATAAACAAACTTTTAAATTGACAATATAAGTAGTTTACTCACATTAACAACGTGATCGCTAGGTTGAAACGATCTGAACAGCGCTTCGAAGTACGCCGCCCTAGCCGCTAGCACCGCCCGGTGCGCGCGCCTAGCGTGTCCATTGACACATAGCGTCACGTCCGCGAGACTGGCGCCGCGTGAGGACAGGAATATCGACATGTCTTGTTCTAAGGTTGTACCTGGATTAAAGGAAATCTAGTTTAGAGGCATATTAATAAGGCATTTCCAATGAGACATCTAAAATAACAAGTCATATGCAAACACATATTAAAAACCCCCGACTGACTGAAAAATGCGTCGTACAATAAAATTAAACAAAACAAAACAATTATCGTGATGGGAAACATTGAGGGGAAATCCGCATTCCTAAGGAATTATTTCGAAGGTACTTTTCAAGTCTGCAACCCGAAGTTTGACGGACAAGTAGCGTAGTGGTTAGCAGCCCTGCTTCATAAGCCGGAGGTACCAGGTTTGAGTCCTGGCCGGGGCATTGAAATGAAATATTTATTATCTCAACATTGACAATTACTTGTTCTTATTGCCGTCAAATAAAACATGACTCTACCACCAGTTCGGAAAAACCTTCGTGAAGAAGAACTGGCTAGAAACTTCACGGGAATATTTTTTTCAAAATAAATTTACAGAGTCTCTTTATGTCTATACAAAATTATTCTTATCTGCACCTGTTAGCTCCACAAGTCAACTCCCTCAAACGGTTCACGAGTTAACGCGGGATCCAGCCATCGCCCTTCTCAACCATATTAGAGGGAAGCGAGCGACCCGTCACCCGACGCATTCATTCGTGTGATGAATACAAATGTTTGTTCGCGGGTCATGGTTGTTTATATTTATATTTATTCTGGGTTCCGGCCCAGTTCGCAGAGCTTGTGTATGCTCATCCATAACACAAGCTCTGCTTACTTTGGGATCACATAGGTGGTGTGTTTGTCTGGGGATTATTATTTTTATTATACACTTGCACTGACTGCGTCAGCTGTCCCTGCAGTGGTATTATTAAGGCTTGTGTTCATTTCTTTGATGTCCCAGCCAAATGCTATACCTACGAAAATTCTAAATATTTGATTTCATAATAGGTAAAAAAAATTACACTTGACGAAAGTCTTGTTTTCTTCGTCTTGATCATTGTCAAAGCGAAAATACAACTTAAACTGCGGCTTTTGAAATCTATGCATTATTTTTGACAAAAGAGTGCCTAGAGCTTTTTTTCGAAGCCTAAGTTCAAACACTAACGTTCATTTAGTATTCAAAATTAAAATAAAATATTTTGAATTTCAATTTTGTCGTGTGCTTTTCCGAACTGGTGGTAGAGTCATGTTTTATTTGACATCAATAAGAACAAGTAACTGTTGAGAAATAAATATTTCATTTCATTTCTGTGTCTGTTTGTGGCATGGTATTTTGCGTTTTTTCGTTTAAAAGAGAATGAATCCAGAGTGTTGGCCATGTTTGATTGAGTATAGCGGTTTGAAAATTATGCATTCTATTGTCTCGTCAATCGGGTTTATTTTTTACATTTTTTAAATAACTAGAGATATCATAATATTTGCTCACAAAAGCCAGCTGACATCTTACCATTAATATCGTCGTCGCACTCGTTGGTAGTCGGAGCTTGTTTCGGCGGCGGCTGTTGACGCCTCCTCACAATTTCCACCATCAACCCTTGGTCTATCGTCTCGAATTCTTTAGACATCACGATTTGAGTGTAATTGTAATCTTTCACTACGAATCTGGGAATAAAAATATATATTTTACTGAGTAAAGTTTAACTTTATGCTAATTTGTATTAATTAAAATGTAATACTGAATTTGTGTTTAATAAAAGATGACATTAGATGTGTGAGAATTGATAACATACATAAATGTATCACTATTCATATTTGACCATTTCCACAAATGAAACGACTCAAAAGTGAATTTATTAAATATTGAACTTAAAATAAAAATAAAGCTAAGGTCTGAATTTGATTTTAACTAAGCACAACTGACCTCAAACAATACTCCTTAATGCTGTCCAGCCCCGCACTGTGCGCCGCAGCTAAGGCCGCCAGCACGTTGTCGACGCACGCCGCGGCGCGCAGGAACCGCGCGGCCAACGCGGACAGACGCGGTATTCGTAATGTTGTCGCCAAGCGCAGGACCGACATTACTAGGAGAACCGTGCGGAGCGACCAGGATACGTTTTCTGTAAGATTTTGGTTTTAAAGTATGCGCGATTATACAAAGATTGAAATTGTTTTAAATTTTACGACACCTGGGCAATTATGGGCATGGCAATGAATGATTCTAATGTTTAAATGTGTGGTCTAAAAGTTAGCAAAATACAGTCTTGTTATGACTTGAGGGATCATACGTAGATGAAAATAAGAAAAAGCTTATTTTGGTATGTCTTACCCGATTGCCACTGACAAGAAAAAGCAACAAACATGGCTAAGGACATTCTTCATTCAGCTTTCAAAAAAAGATCACCTCAAAATCGTCCATCCGTATGAGAGAAACAAACAAATACTAATGATAAACTTATAACCCAAGTCTTTTTGCGTGGGCGGCTAAAAATACATTCATGATTTGTATAAACTTATTCGTATGCTTATTACTTAATGATTGAAGGTACGTTATCCTATCTAACAGAGTTTAAGGTAGGTCCAATTTTAAGGTAGGAACCGAATTTAGTTCGATTGATCAAGGTGTTGATGCTTTACAAGCTGATTTCACACGTTTAGGAGACCATACTAAATAAAGAAGTCCTACAGAAAGTTTTATGTTTTAGGAAAATAGTTATCATTCGTGTTGTCAGTCAGCCAGTCTACAAAATTTTTACCTACCTATTTCAGTGGTATCTATCCTATCCGTATAAATGTATTTAAGTATCATCTTGAACGCATCCACCTCAGCTTCAGGTATTTCAATGGTCAACGGCAAAGGCCTGGGTTTATCCAGAAAACCGTTAGGACTTATATCACTTGTAAAGTCACTAGAAACCTCAGACGTTGACGCAACAGAATGTCCAAAGGTCATTTTACTAACTTTTACACTTTCCGTATCGGAACCATCAAATATAGTTTTATTTGAATCAAAAGATTTGTACTCGGGGTTGACTAGTTTAAACACTTTTTGATTTTCAACACTTTCATCTGAATCTGTATCTTCATCTGTTCTGTTTGAGTCTTCGGTTTCAACGGTTTTATGTTTAGTCGTTTCTCCGTTTTTATTTTGGTTTAGTTTCTGTTCTTCTCTATCTGGTTTTGATTTCTCGTTATCTTTGGTTGTTTCAAGTTGGTTTGTGTTTTGTTTTTCTCTTTGTTCTCTTCTTATAGCTTCTTCTCTGGCTTGTCTGAAAAATTATACTGATGAATATGTAAGTACAATGTGTAAATGAATAAATCCAAAACCAGAAAGTGGTTTGGTCAGAATCGTAATGCGAATCGGTCGCACCGTGTTTTAATATAGGTTATATTTTTCCATATTTATTGGCCCGTGTCTAAATTATTTACAATAAAACTTTTTACGCCGATCGCCTGTGTTTGGCTCTACGCGAACTTCACTTTGTGAGGTATCGTCGTTTCTGTTCCGCCGTTTTCACGATGCCGTTGCTTAACAATCAGTGTAAATAATTTGATTCATTTAATGATATCACTTTAAACAGTAAAATTTATAATTTTCGTAATAAACATAAATTATTAAAAATCTTTTTAGCACACTTTGCACAAGCGTCATTTGAACCAGATTTCACGTTAAACAAAGCCGAGTATGTAGTAGTATATAGTACCTTATCATTTAAATCAATATTATGTGACATAGTACTAATAGGTTGCCAGTCCAAAGCAAGTGTGATAAAAGTTTTTAGGTTGTTTTAAAAAAAAAATTCGGGCCATAGGTAGTCTAAAAAGGTTTAGTTCTTACAGTTCGCGCAAAATATCTTGCCTGGTGTAAAGTGAGCGTTAAACTGCTAAATAGTGTTAAGCTGCACGGGCGCTGCGCTGTGCGACTCCGAGGCCCCGTGCGTAGAGACGCGTGAGGTCATTGTCGCGGAGTACCTACAGCCGGAGCTCGAAACTTTATAGAAAAGCAACCTCCGGTCTAATGTTGAATAACTTTTAAAATATTATTTTTTTCATCCCAATTTATATTTGAATCATATTATTGCTTATTTTTAAAATATGGTGTATCAGGTTTTGGGTTAATTCATTTACACGTTGTATAAGAACTGTTCAAATTCAAATATTTATTTCTTAACATTGACAATTACTTGTTCTTGTTGACGTTAAATAAAGCATGACTCTACCTATAGTTCGAAAAAACCTGCGTGAAGAAGAACTGGCAAGAAAGTTCACGGGTTTAATTTTTTGAAATTAATTTACAGTGTCTCTCTATGTCTATACAAAATTATTTTTATCTGCATCTGTTAGCTCGGCAAGTCTCCCTCCCCCCCCAACTACGGAAACGACGAACTCCGTTCGATCCGCGGAATCCAGCCATCGCCCTCCTTAACTGTATAACATACATACCTACTTAATTTCAAGAGAGATTTCAATCTTCCTTAAAAACATTTGTGATGATTTTGCACTGAATATATGATATTTTTGCAATAGTATTCCTTGTATTAAATATCCTTGGATATATATAAGTAAAATAACTGATTAAGCCCAGAAGTGCAATTTGGACTCATTTTAGTGTGTAGTAAATCTTAAAGTCGCATCTCAAATTGTTTGTACCGCGATCTTATTCTGAGCATTGCTCTGAAAAAAGCTTCGGGTCCTCTAGCCTAAGATATACAACTTAAACGATGTGCGTCATCATCACTCTATAATATATTATTATAAATGGTAAAGACTTGAAACTACCGAAACCCTTTTACGGAAGCTACTTTAACCACGAGGAATTTTTTTATCCCGGAATTGCCGGGATCAGCAGTTAAGGAGGTGCATCGGCAGGGAGCTTCTGGCATTCAATACTTACATGATTTTAGCTCTCAAGTACGGCGACCTCGCGGCTAACAACGCTTGATGCGCCATAATCGGCACTTTATTCTCTCCTATCAATAACGTGACGTCACAGAATTGTTGCGATTTCAAGATGGCGCCGAAATCGTCGTGTAGAGTACAGCGCGGGTCGTTTGATAGCTGGAATTTAGTTTGTGAGTGGTATGTTTAAAATTATGGACGATTTAGAATGGGAAAAGAATAAAAGAGTTTAGTCAATTCCAGAAGTCAGTGCGATCTATCCGTGAAAAACAACTTGTCAGAAAAGAAATGTCCCAAAATGCAAGAAGTCTGGGCCAGGTCTTTGTACACTTTATCAAAAAATAGTTTAAGATGCTTGAAACACTTTTCGATTGTCAAATCGTTATTAAAACACTTAATTTATTGGTAGGAAATGAAATTGTGCATTATTAGTGTGCAACACAAACAATGTCATTTTGACAATTAAGGTTTACTCTTTTTTTTGTGTTTCGAGTAGTATCGATGGCTGGTTGCCATTACGTCCACAGAATTGAATTGAATTGTTTTGTGTATCTTTAGCTTATTTAACAGTTGTAAAGTTAAAAAGAAACCGAAAGAAAGAACTCAAGCGCAACGAACAATCAAACACACAGACAGACAACTATCAATGTGATGTGAGTGAAGTGTGCCGTGAGTGAGGTGGCTGTACCCTCTGCTTAGTGAACTAACTTCACTTGACAACTTCCGCCATAGAAAAGACTCATTGTCAATGTTGCCCGCTAAAACTAACACAAATAATGTTGACTTTTTTATTTTCTTACCATCTAACTACTGATTAAATCAAATTATTTGTATTTTTCCTATAATTACCATTAATTTGTCTATTTTTTTAGATGGTGTACAAAGACCTAGCCCAGGTTGTGACATTTCTTTTATCCGAATGATTTTGACTCCTGAGTGGAGTAGTGGGTAATAGCGCTGCCTCATGCAGGCAGTCCAAGGTTCCAGTCCTGCTCGGGCTATTTTTGCGTGATGAACGCAGATATTTGTTCTCGGGTCATGGTTGTAGATATTCATATATGTATTTTTATTCTGGGTCCTCCCCTAGTTCGCTGTATGATCCATAACGAAAGCTCTGCTTCACTTTACTTTGAGGCCATACAGTTGGGGTGTTTGTCGGGAGATTTTATTTTTTTGAAAATTCTAAAATTTTTTGTACACTACCGAGAGTTTGTCTCCAAGATTATGAAGAGTCAAACAATGTCTACTTCGTTTTAGACTATTTTAAACTAACATTTTACGTTTAAGGGTGTTTTTTTTTTCTAGTCAGGAAATAATTTTTTTGATCAGTCGTAAGTCTTAGTTGGAATTATCTTTGTTCGTATAACTTCACTTGCAGCTTTTCCTTTAACCGATAAATTGGGAAATATCGTAGTACAGTAATAAGTAAATCTACTACTTAGTTTTTTACAACAAAGCAAAGTCAAGCTTATACCTGAAACCTAAACAGTTCTCCACTACGAACGTTATTATCAACGGTACCCCCGAATATATACAAGGCATCGTCCACGACTGCACCCGCGTGGAATAACCTCCCGGATGGCACTTGGGAATCTGGAGCAGTTTCTACTACAGACCTAGAAAGAGAAAATTTTGTTATTATATTTATAATAATAATAAATCCCCAGACGCACACATTAACAGTATGGCCCCAAAGTAAGCAGAGCTTGTTTTATGGATGACCATACAGCGCACTGGGGAGGGCACCCAGAATAAACATACATGTATAAATATGAACAACTATGATCCGAGAACAAACATCTGTGTTCATCACACAGATAAGTGCCCCGGCCTGGACTCGAACCTGGGACATCCGGCGTACGGGTCAGGGCTACTAACCACTATGCTACTCGTTCTTTACTACATAGATTCTCAACTTTCTCTAAGAAACATAAAATGCAATATATTATATGAAAGATGTATGTAGGTAAAGGGCCCAGACAGACACTATTTGCTTATAAGACTATTTATTACTTATACATTTTTTATAGCTCCAGTACAATGATTACTCTGGGGTAACCAATAGTTAATTGTATGTTAAATTACTGTTAAGATTATTTGAGGCAACGATTATTTATGTGTGTCGACTGACCCTATGAAGTCGTGTATGTGGTTGTAAAGAAATGTAGAGTAATACTGGCCATATTATTCTAGAAAGAAAAAAAGAAATTGCCAGTTTTGTGCCACAGGGGCCGATTCTTATTAAATCCGACTTTTAAATTTAAATTATAAATTTTTACCGATCCCTGGCCATGCTAAATTGATAAATAACATGAAATTAACATGCGCTTAATTTTGTTTTATACCAATAACGACAAACACAATGAGTACGAGAGGACCAGCGAGGTGATAAATACATGGAGTAGCCGTAATGTCCTATATAAATAAGTAGTTATGTATATCGACGAGGAAGAAGAGGAAGAACTTGGTTGTCTCCCTTTACTTATACAAAAATGCTAATAAAAGAAAGAGATAGTACTATTTTTGAGTGTTGTCACTAAAATATCAATCATGTAGTGACGTCATAGCAGGTGGCTAGCGTGCCACAAATCGCCATTTATTGTTACATTACTGTCAAAAAAAGCTGTCAAAAGTGATGTTCCGGAGCTTTGATTATTTAACCAGATATCGATGATCATTATTAATATACTTTTATTTTTCATACTTTCGATGTAAATGATAACAGGGGCTTACGCAGTAAATCATATCGAAACGGTATTTGCTTTGCTTGCCGTTGTGCGAGTATTTTTGAATCAAAAAGGCGTGAAGAAAGAGGGAATTAAGCTTGCTTAGAATTGTTAATTTTGTTATTGAATATTAGTATATTATTGGTAGTTGTTTTGTCTGTTTATGAATCGTAATTATTGAAGACAAGCCAGACTTTAATTGATTGAACCGAAAACTTTGATGCTTGACCTTGAATAACTTTTTAAGCAAACATGGGATCTTTCGGTGTTTTATTTATAATAGTGTACCCCAGGTCTGTACCAAAATTCAGCATGTTGGGAATTAATGCAAACTGACCGCTATTTTTCTGGCTAATTTGACGGGACTATATCAGGAATAAGAAAATAAACTGTATAGTTCTTTATTTTTTATATTAAAAGAATTATAATGAAAGTAAATAAACCATAAACTATGATTATTTTATTTACGTCAATCTCTCGCAAAAGTTCATTAAATTACAATATTATATTGCAAGTTCTTGCAAGTATTGCAAGTATTTAGTTTTAAAATATCGATAGTAGATTCGATACTCTCTGTGCAACACTAAAAATGGACGCCATTTCAAGTTTAGGTATGCACGTTTTTTTCGTACTTAGGGCCTGTCCATTAGTTAGAGGTCAATGGAGAGGACGGTACTGCCTGTTCCGACCTTTATTATGATACCGATACCGGTTCTTGAACGTTTAGACTATTTTCATATCCACAGCCGTTGCTATTGTGCTTGTCTATCCTGTTTGCTATCTCGCTCTTACTATAGCTAAAGTATGCGTCTGTCTCTGTCACATTTTGCTGCCCCTCCCTTTGCAAGCCAGTCACTAGGCAGTACGATCCTTAACGCTCTTATGACACACGTCGTCGCTCTCTTACCGCTGTTGTTTTGTTTTCGTACTACGTTTTTTGCTTGGAACTCGGACTCTGGTTTGCTTACGATTTGGACTGTTTTAACTGTGATTGCTTACGACTTGGCGCTTTCTTGGACGTTGTTCTGTGCATTACTTCCCCTTAAATTTAAATATGGTGGCGACCACGTACACGTCGCATGAGTATGCAGATATGCAACTAATTTATGGTGAAGTTCGTTGTAACGAGAGCTGCTGCGAGCCTTCATGCTGAGCGATAACATTGAAAAGGGCTTTCATGAAGAGCTGCCGCACGTGTACCAGACTAGAAGGCCGGCAGTTCGAGCACTTACTAAATGTACTAAATGACTAAATAATAAATAAATGATGTTTTTACTCAAACATGTGTATTTTCTTTGATCTTCAATTTATTCAAATTTAATATTAATCTGCCCCTTTGGCACAAAACTGGCAATTTCCTTTTTTTTCTACCAAAATATGGACAGTATTATACCTTTCTGAAGTCTTTATTAAATACGTAATTTATTTGTAAAATGTGCAGTGACAGTCCAGTACATATTTTTTCACCACCGAATGCCAAAGCTGAGGTAAATAATTTTTGTAGAAAAAAAAATAATGAAAATAATATGTTTTTTTCTCAAAGATACCTAATGATATTTATCAACATGATATTTTGCATATCTACTATTCAAGAATATTTACAAAAAAAAAATAAGTATCTGCTTGTTTGTTGTGTACAACCACAAAAAAACTGAACAAAGCGGCATTTTTCGATTAAATGAAAAGTCGGGAAGATCTCAAAAACGGTGACACTTTTACAGAGGTAATTTGTTTTTATCTGGTAGGGCACACCTCAATCTTTCTTTCATTTCACTTTGTCGTGCAAGTTATGGGACTCCCTGTATATGTATGTTTATTCTAGGTTCCTGTTCGCTGGATGGTCATCCATAACAAAAGCTCTGCCTTACTCTACTTTTGGGGCCGTACAGTTAGTGTGTTTGTCTGGGGATTATTATTTTTTATGTTTTTCATAAACTCACCACATAGAGGTATGTATATGGTAGCAATGCAGGTCGTTAGGCAGGGTATTGTCTGAGGCACCGCCGAACACGTACAGCCTGTCTGCGTGAGACACCATGACATGTCCGTAGCGCCGCGGAGGGGCTGGCCCGGCGCACCGGAGCAGGGGCTCCGTGTTTACACGGCTCCAACTGGGAGTGACAAGAAAATATTTAAAAGTGTAGAAAATAGGGCTAAAACGAAAGATAAAGATCCAAATTTAATATCGAAAATAACCCTTATTTATTGAAGCTTCATACACATCCTATGGAGGCTCAATGCAATATGGCAGGCATTCTCTACCAGCTTACCTTACGAAGTAAATTGTAAAAAATAAGGTAAGCAATTTACAGAATAGTGTCGTAAATCAAACTCAGTATTTATATAATCAAGGACAATAATTTATTATAACACTCCAGTAATTACACTGAGACAGCACTTCACTAACTATGCACTACACAATATTCCGTTAGAACGCTTAGTCTCGTTGGAACGACAGATCGGCACGACAGTTCGAGTCTGAATGCCCGACGCTCTGCTTTGCTTCACTACCATAACTTGTTCGTTATTCAAGAAAAAGTGGTGTGTTGCGATTCGTCGATTGGTTAACTCAGCAACCAATCGCAAGCGAGCGGATGTGTCGTCAATACAAAAATATAAATTTAACTTATAATAGATGTTTAAAATTACTTAAAACAAAGAAAATTTTAACGTGTTTAAAAATCACCACAATAGTCAAATTTATTTATTTATTTATTTAACAGTTTTTGTACACACATATGAAAACAATATAAAATACCTTAAAGACTAAATATGTACAAAGGTACGGCTTATTTCTAAAAGAAATCTCTTCCAGCCGACCTGTGAGAGGAGAGATTAGTTTAGAACAAAGTAGTGTGTACCTACTTTAAACATACATAAATTATAGTATATAATGTAGTACAGCGTAAAGAAACTTACATATACTCATATACATACATAAATAAAATAAAATATATACAATCTAAAGTTGTTTAAAAGTAAAATTTATAAATGCCAAAACAATAAAAAACTTACTTAATAAGGGAAAAGTAGTGGTCTTTAACTCTATTTTTAAATATAAGTAGTGTTTCTGACTCGCGGATATTATAAGGGAGTGAATTCCACAATCTGACTGCATGAATGTTAAATGAATAGGAGAAAAAGTCTGTTTTATGTGGATGTATGTCAAGGAGAGTCGCTTATGTGCTCTGCATGGCGCCTCTTTCGAATGGGTAAAAGAAAATCGTTCGCGAAGATATTGCGGGGAGTTAGGACTATAGAGAACATTAAAAAGGAGGCAGAGGATTCGCATGTTTATACGAAGTCGGATAGGAAGCCATCAAAGTTGGTTATGGAACTCTGATACATGATCATGCTTTTTAAGTCCGAATATGAAACGTATGGAGAGATTTTGTAAACGTTCCAGTTTATTTAGAAGCTCCTCAGAGACATCTAAGTAGTAGACGTCTGCATAATCAATGATGGGTTGGATGAGACTTTGAGCAAGGGAGATTTTAGTCGATAAGGGAAGGAAGGTTTGGAGGATTTTTTAAGTTATGTATTGAATGATGAACTCTACGACTGATCTCACTAACATGAGGTCGCCAAGTGAGAAAATAATCAAAAATTACACCCAAGTTTTTGGCTGTGTCAGTGAAATCAATCCGAGTGCCATCAAACACAAAAGGAGGAAGATCGGATAAAGTAATTCAACCGCGCATGTATCGACTACCTAGGATCATGGCTTGAGACTTGCTAGGATTTACACGTAATCCAAAAGACTTAGCCCAGTCACTTACACGGCTGAGATCGTCATTAATAGCGGAATCGGCTGAGCCAACATCGCAAACAGGAAAATGACGGTAAATCCGCAAGTCGTCAGCGTAAAGATGAAAGTTACATGAAAGGACAGAAGTTAGAAAGTTATTAAAAATAGAGAAGAGTAATGGAGAGAGAACGCACCCTGAGGCACGCCCGCAACGAGATCACACCAGTCAGAGTATGACTCATCTAGGCGGACACGCTGAGACCTGCCTCGAAGATAGGAATTGACCCAAGCCACCGCTGAAGGAGAAATGTTAAGCGATTGCAACATACCGAGAAGGATATCAAAATCCACTGAGTTAAAAGCATTACTGAAATCTAGCAGAATCAGTAGTGTGAGAGATCCATTTTCCATAGCCCAGCGTATGTCATCTGTCACATTGACGAGTGCTGATACTGTGCTGTGGCCCGGTCGAAATCCAGATTGGAAACGGCTTAGCAAATTGTTGCTAGTAACGAATGCCAACAGTTGACTATGTGTTCAAGGACTTTGGACAAGAAGCTTAGAATGGAAATGGGACGAAAATTGGTAATGGAGCTAGCGTTAGACTCTTTAGGAAGTTGTATAACGTGAGCTCTTTTCCAAGCGGTAGGGAAAGTATTGGTAGCTAAGGAATGGTTCAAAATATGGGTGAGTATAGGTAATACAATAGGTAAGATCAAAGAGATCATTTTGGAGCACATATTGTCATTACCAACTGCTGCTGGCGAGATGGAGAAAATGGATCTCTCAACACAGTCCTCAGAAATGGCTGTAAAGTTAAACGGCAGATAAAAGGTGGAAGTATCGGACAATGCATTTAAGGTATCGGTTTTTATATCAGGTGTAAGAGTAGATGGTGGATTGGAAAAGTTTGTGTTCAAAGAGTTGAGGTCAAAGGTATTAAAAGAGACAGGAGATTTATCGATCCCTACCGATTTAAGGAATTTCCAAACTTCTGCAGTGGTATGGTTGACTAGAGAATTATGAAAGTAGCGTCTCTTGGCGCCGCGACATAGACGGTTGCATAGATTACGGAGATTTTTGAAGTCAGTGAGATTATGATCGGAAGGGCCACGTTTGTACCTCAATTTCGGTTTGTCGCGTAATAACATGGTTTTCCCACTAGAGTCCGACAACCAGGGCGCAGGATTGTGTTTTATTTTGACGCTTTTCAGGGGAGCATGACGGTCAAACAACTCTAAAAGCAAGGCGTTAAAGTTAGATATTTTTGCGTCCGTGTTATCGGTACTAAATACAGACGACCACTCAATGGCACGCGCATCGTACTGCAGTGAATCGACGGTGATGTTTGTGAAGTTGCGGAGTATTCGAGTTTTGGATTTAGGTTTAGGGAGACGAATGCGATAAGACAGGAATATTAAATCATGGTAGGAAAAGGTAGCAGTCAATTGACCATGATCGGAAACATTACGATGAGATGACACTATCATGAGGTCTATTAGGGATGGAACACAATTGGGAAAGTTATGAGTGGGAGAGAAAGGCAGAAGAGATAGATTAAAGGAAGTGAGAAGAGATTCCAGTCTGCGCGATCGAGAGTTGTTTTTGATCATGCACGTGTTGAAGTCACTTAAAACAAGTACATGATCGTAACTGGGACAGAAGACGTTAAAAAAGTTCTCAATGCTATCGAAATAATCAACATACATATTGGGGCTGTAAAAAACTGTGAGGAGAATTTTAGTATATCGTATTATTACTTCGATAGCAAGATGTTCAGCAGATCCTGAGTAAGAAGTTGGCGAGGCACTCACAATACTATAAAGGATATCCGCACGAAGGTAAATTGCCACACCTCCACCACTCTTACCAGTACGATCGTTGCGTATCAACACAAATCCTGGAAGAGAGTAGGAAGTAGAAGGGAGGGAAGGTTTGAGAAAGGTTTCTGAAATTAACAACGCATCAACATTATCGGAACTGAAAGATGCTAATAAGTCAGTGTGGTGACTAGGAACGCTTTGGGCATTAATATGCACCACTTTAAAATTTAAGGGATATTTGGAGAAGACAGAAGAGAGTCTATCATGCAAAGTCAGAGGGGGTGATTGAAAACTATCGGAACTACTAAAACTGCAAGAGGAGGATGAGCAAGAGAAAAAGCTATCGGCGAAGTCATTACTATCGGACATATAATAAGTTAAATATAAATATATAATTAAAAATATAAATATATAATACGGTATTTAAAAAAATATATAAATTAAAATCAATATAAATTTATAAGCTTAGAAGCATAACTCAACACTCACAGATTGGTGAAAATTAGATTCACATTAGGTGTCAAATAGAGGACAATTTAAGAGCTGAACGCATCAATCAAACGTGCAACTGTCAGCTGTCACAAAATTATCAAACGTTCATAAAAATTATAACTCTTAAAACTGAGTGAGTACAAGTGTAAACAATGAGTTTAGTACAGTTTTACAATTACCTACTATATAATAAAATAAAACAAGGAAACAAGAAAGACAGAGACAAACAAAATAATACATGCAATTTAAAGCCCCATCGAAAGGGATATTAGAAAGGAAAAAAAAATATTAAGATATAATACCAGTAATTGTTGATGCAATGAGATTAATTCAGTGGCGCCGACGTGTTTACACTGGAGATTTTTCCGCTGGTTTAGGCAAAGTGACTTGCGCAGGAGTCTCAGAGGGGCAACTGACTGATGGGAACTTGGAGATGATGATATCCAGTGCACTCATTGTCTCAACTTTGCGGCGTGTTTTATCCGGCAGATTTATAACAATTTTGCCTTCGACCGACCAGCAATTCTTAACACCAAAGTGTTTGTGTGCTGCAATGAAAACCTGTTGCCTTATTTTTGTAAGAAACTCGGAGTTGGTGACATTGGAGCCCTTCAGTTTAGTTTTCTCATCCCAGATGAGATGTCGGGTCTCCGAATTTGAGAATTTAACTAGTATTGGTCTAGTTTTACCTTCCGAAGCACTACCCAAGCTATGGCAGACTTGTAAATGGTCCTGGCTAGTGTTAATTAATTTCAACTGGTTGCCTATAATGTAGAGGATCACCTCATTAAGCTTTTCATTCTGCTTTTCAGGAACACCATGAAAAAGTAAAATCTTCTTTTTTGATGCAGTTTGCAGCCTTATGGAATCAAGCTCCGACTTCACCTGCTTGAACATTTGCCAGACAAGTGTTTTAAATGTGTGAAATTCTTGAGACAGGGAAGATACATCAGAATGAGCAGTGGTATTAGTGGCAATTCTCTCAAGCTTGTTCTCATATTCCTTGAATTTGGCTTCAAAAAAGTTAGCTAGTGCCTCCATATTTGTAATGTGAATTATTGTTGTTAGAAAATATGTGAAAGTGAGTGGAGGTGAGTGAAGCACTAAATTACAACATTATTTTTGTTTTTAAACAGTGAAAATATAATTTTATATAAATAAAAACTAGGAGCAGACTAAATTGGATGTTGCTGGCAAGATTACCAAGCTTTCATATTGTCATAAAAAATATAGTTATTAAAAAAAATTATATAAGTAATTACGTCATTTATAAAAGAAAACATCTGTTATGTAAAATTATTGATATATAAAAAACAATGTATACATGAATAAAAGTAAAGTAGCCGTTCATTTGACTAATCATCCTAAGGTATAACCTTCCAACAAACCGCTTCGCCATAAAGCGACCGGACGCTAGAACAAACCAACACACTTTGCACGTGACATTCACACTTCGCATTCGGTAACAACTTAAAATAACTGCCCGTTTATTAAGTAACTATGGTGATAATTTCCTAAAAATAACGTCTATAAATATTATTAAGATATAAAACTAATTGTTAATGTAACCTCGCTTGGGTATTAAACTAATACAATAAATATTAAAGTTTGTTTGTTGTTGAATATGTATGTTCATATGTTTCCCTGAAGGTTAATTGCTACATTTATTTGGGTTTGTTTCTTAGGAGGTTATTTTACTATAATATATCTAGGATCACAGATCTATGAGTCATAATTATATCTACACTAATATAATAAAGAGGAAAGATTTGTATTTTTGTGTGTATGTTTGTAATGAATCAACTCAAAAACTACTGCGCCGATTTCAAAAATTATTTCACCATTAGAAAGCTACATTCACCCTGAGTAACGCAGGCTATATTTATAGCTAGAAAAGATTAGCGATCCTTACTAAAACTAATCTTTCGTCGCATGAGTTGCGGAAACTATTGATGATAGAACAAAAGTATGTTCTACAGTATTAAAGAACATATCAATAACTATAAAAAACTTCGCGATACTATATGTCCAACTATTATCGTTATGTCACTATAACCACTTTAAACATTTTAAAAGTTTTTAGAAATACCGACCATGATTAGACCATGTTATTCATACTTCTGTTTAAATCGTTATCCAAATAAATTGTTTTGTATTCAAAACTGTTTCAATATCGGTAGATTACTTTTTGAATTTTTCAAATCGTATATCCACATATCGTGACACATAGACAACAAGGTAAAGCTTTTGATGTTTATATAAAATGAAGGCTTGATACAGATCGAAAACAAACTTTTAGAATTGAACAACAAAAATTTAAGAGACTGGGTTACCATCTCCGAATCGCTCACTTAAAAAGTAGTTGAAATGCCATACCGAGCTGTACATATGATGTTAACGAGTTATCTGTATTTGTCAACTCCAATGTACCCAAGTTAGTTGCAGGTCAAAAAATAGCATTCAATGCTATAATTAAAAGTGTGGAAAATAACAAGGGTGGCCTATTTTTTTTGGACTCGCCTGGCGTAAACAGGTAAATCCCTTTAACTCCAATTGCCAATTTAATATTAGCCAAAGTACGACACTCTGGAAGAAAAGCACTGGCAGTTGCGTGTTCCGGAATTGCTGCAACTCTGTTAAACGGTGGAAAAACTACTCACTCAACCTCTATATTACCGTTGGCTGTGTCTTTAGAGCACCAATCTGTATGTTCAATTAGCGAAAATGGTCCACTGGGGAAGCTCTTACAGGACACGTCGCTGATTATTTGGGATGAGTGAACCACGAGTTATAGAGCTCATGTAGAAGCTGTGGACCGCACATTAAAAGACATCAGAAATAGGCAATTTGATGGAGGGCATAACCTTTGTGTTGGCTGGAGACTTTCGCCAAACAATAAGGCTATAACAAAAGGTACACGTGCCGACGTTATTGAAGCGTGCCTCAAATCATCACCTTTATGGCGATCAATTGAAACTCCTAATTTGCGCACAAATATGAGAGCACATTTAAGTAGGTAATAACCACAATGGAAATATCTCAAAAAAAGTACTTCAACTTGGAGATGGAAAATTACCATCGACAGTTGCAATAGCCCCAAGTGTTGTTGGACAATGAATTAGCTCAAATTGTTACCAGTCTAGAAATTCTTATAGACACAATCTATCCCGACATCGAAAATCTCACAGAAAGAAATTTCAATTGGCTCTGTTCGAGGGCGATAGTGTCACTGAGAAACGACTCAGTAAATGAGATAAATAGAATGATTATGGAAAAAGTACCGGGTCATTTTAAATGTTACAAATCTATTGACATCGTGAGCATCATCGAAGATGCAGTGGGTAGCCACAAGAATTTTTGAATTCCCTTCATCCTGCCGGCTTGTCTGCCACCCCACGAACTAAAATTTAAATGAGGTAGATACTCCCATTATGCTGTTGAAAAATTGAAGCCGTCCCAGTATGTGTAATAGCACAAGACTTTTGATAAAAGAATTACGAGACAATGTGGTTGTAGCAACAATCATCACTGGACCCGCGGCCGGACAGCTCGCTCCTATTCCGCGAATCCCGATGATTCCGACGGATTTGCCTATATCCTATATAATTTGCCTATAGGTTTCAGTTTCCTGTGAAGATATCGTTTGCCCTTACGATAAATAAATCACAGGGATAAACGTTTTCGATTTTTGGCATCGACCTGAGAAAAGAGTGCTTCTCTCATAGACAATTATATGTTGCCTTTTCTCGAGTAGGATCATATATCCTATCACCTACAAATACCACTGCCTGCTACACTGCATAGTGTACAGTGAAGCTTTTAAAGTAAAATTTTTGTAAAATGAAAGTAAGAACCAATAGAATTAAATAAAGCTTTAAAATAAAACTGTAAATACAGAAATGTAAAAATGACAATGAGTTAGAAAAAGCCTTCAAAATAAATACACACACCTAAAACAACAAAATGAGTAAAAATTTAAAGAAAACAACAACAAAAAAAAATGTAAATATATACAAAACTCAGGAAATTTAATTAGGTAAGAGTAACAAATGTAAAATGTTGTATAAATGCAAATAAAAAAACGATGAACAATTTCGGATTGTAAGTATATATAAATAATGTGATGCTGCGTTCAAAAACATATAGAAATGAAAAAATATATATATAGGGTAAAGTTACGCATAAAAATAATCATGTGCACCCGTGCGAAGCCGGGACGGGCCGCTAGTATTTATATAAAGTAATTTAAGCATATGGGTCATTTCGTCTTTGATCAAAGATTTGTGACATTTGCTGTTAGATACGATCATAGAAACAGGTCTTGCCACATTGATTATCATTTAATTAATTACCATAAATTGCGGATACAAAATCCGTCCATAAAATTATGTGATTTTGTCTTTTCAGTTTTGCTACTGCAATATAAATTGCAAGGCCATTAGTTATTATGACTGTGCAAGACTGACCACATTTTCAGATTTCGAATTTTTGAGTGTGCCATAGGATATAATTTACTATGCTGCTGTCCACAATATCTGTATTGTTTGGAGAATTGTAAAAATACACAAGGTGGAATTTTGTAACACCACCTGGAAAGAAAGTACCCTAAATGCTGGAGATAGCAAGTTTAACTCTGTGAAAACATTCTTTTATTTTTAAAATGTATCTATAATAGGAACCAAAACAGAATTTAAAGATATTTAACCAGTAAGGATACCAAACAAAATATGGATGCATAATCTGAAATGATTATCGAAACTAGCGCACCTTGAATTACTATTTGGATCCAAAAGACATCTCCGAATTATCCATAGATCCTAAGCTTCATAGCTGACCTGGACCTTCGAACAAGAGTTATAGTTAGAAGAGTAGGTCACGGACAGGAATCCACGAAATATTCCAGCACGCAGTGACATTACATTCTAGTGTAATTTATGTATAAACAACCTTCTAAGCGACTTGTTTGTCGAGGTTTTTAAAATTAAAACTGCTTAAGTAAGCATTTTACCAGAAATTTTGCACGCACTGCACGACGCAGCGCACGCACGACGCAGCGCACGCACAACGCAGTAACATTAACGATTACTATTAGGCTACACTACAACCAAAAATGAGAAAAGGAATAATTATAAAAAAGTACTATAATACTTACGTACGAGTCTCAAAATGGAATTGAAACAACGCATTCGTAATCTTCGCGCCACTTTGTCCACTAAATACAAACATAGACCCACGAGCTACAGCGACTGGAAAGTTACAACAAGTTGGCGGACATTGTCCTTTCTGTTCAATCTTCTCCCATTGATGGTTGTCACCCTGAAAGAATAGAAATGATTGAGTATTATTTAAATAAAGAAAAGCGTAAGTTAAAGAAATAAAATAAATATAAAAAACTCTTTGATGCAATAGATCGTAAAATATTTTTTTTGCGAAATCGCGGCCCACGTTGTAACCTTTGTATGTCGCGAATGTGGACACTCTTTGACACAAAATACAAGCCGCTATGCTCAAAGTGACATATTTCATCGAATCGTTATACGTACGTTTAATCATGGGCCTTGATTTTTTTCAAACTGGTGTCCAGTGATGATGCCAGGCATTGAACAAAAAACTTAAGCCTCTGCAGGCTCTTATAAAAATATAATTGATTCATGAGATTCAGCACAATCTGCAGATTGGATCGAGAAGTTTTCATGATATTCTACAAAACCACCTTTGAGTGAGGATTTCTTCGCGCTGGATACCCCACAACCTCACCGATGCTCAAAAGCAGACGCGCGTTAAATGGTGCCGTAATATAAGTCATAAATTCAAAGCAGGTTCTTCACGCCATATTTACGATATCATAATAGGTGACGAATCTATCATTTATCAATATGATCCAGAAACAAAGCGCCAGTCAATAGTATGGCTGTTTCAAAACAAACCGACGCCTACGAAAGTGAAACGATCGATGAGCGCTGGAAAATTTTGGATCCCCTATTGTTCCTCCTTAGGCAGTTGTCCCACCGGCAACGATGAACGAGTAGCGAGTAGAGCTAGAATGTAGAAACGAGTTGGCGAGCCGCGGGGAGCGAGTGCGTAGTTCCGATAGTTTTGTAGCTCGGCTGTAAGCGAGTGTGCGAGCTACACAAAGCCTGTCATATAATGCATCATCATCCTCGTCTGAACTAGATAACAATGATAATTCAAATGATTGTTCGATATTCATAATAAATAAAAATACGTGTACTTTCAGATTCGCACTGTAGAGAAATGACCGCTGGTTGATCTCTCGGCGTGAGTTCTGATCGAGTATCGCTGAGCGAGTATTATCTTTCATAGCTCTTGTCGCTCAGCGTCAAACTATTGAAGCGAGTCCTCGCCGGCAGTGTGAACAGTCAGCGATCAACTATTTGTATATGCATCTCTTTTGTTTACACGGAATGTATATCTTTTGTACGTTTCTTGAGCGAGAAAATAGCCGATAGTTAGTCGTTTTCGCGCCGGCGGTGGGACAACTGCCTTAACGGGGTATTTAGGATCAATTCCCTTAAGATACCAAATCCACTTATGCACTATAGAATGCTAGCCAGAAGTCTTGGTGCAGCGAGAAACAAGCGACCGAACACAGGACTCCGGGGCCTTTTGTTCCACCACGACAAAGCGGCCGCGCACTCCGCGATCAAGACGAGACCCGTGTCTTCTTATTGTTCCCTGAGGGGAAAATCCCAGTTCAAGGGGATACAGTTTTCATCGCCAGAAGTCGCGCTCACTCATTTCAAGAAGGCCGATGAGAAAGTAGCTGTTGCAGACTGGAAAATGTGCTTTGAAAATTGGTTCAGACGCATGAAACTTGGTATGGACGCTGGTGGGAATTTTTTGAAAAGATGTAAAAAAAATATAACCGTTTAATTTAAAAAAACAACCTTTAAATTTTTTTCTCAAAACTTTTTGAGTGTCCTACATAAAGAGTCCACATTATTTTGAACTGTAAATCAGTTTGGGTGCCTTATTTATAATTATAGCAGTATGGTAAAACATGTGGATACAGGTATATGCACTACTAATATGTAAACCCGTTCAATAACAATAACTTTACACTGACAAAAGCGTAGCTTAACTAATCATAAGGTTACACGTGTTTTTCTTGCTTGTCTTACATTGTTGTATATTTTTGTATTTAAATAATACAATTATTAAACTCACACAATTATAAACTCTAACTTTAAATTACTTAATATTGATAACCTCATCCCTGTTTTCTCTTGTTCGTTGTTCGTTGTATAATTGTGTATTTGAAACATTGTTTTAGATAAATTAATTAGTTAAACTTAAATAATAACTACTTATAGTGTTACAGCAATGACATATTACAAATAGACAAGTCATACCCAAACATTACCGCACAAAAAAACGGCGTTAGCTTAACTATAAATACCTACCCGATATTAGATATGAGCGCCGCATGGAACAACGGCGCGCACGCTATTTTATTTCTCGCTCGCACGTTTTGTTATTGCGTGTTACGCGTTGCGTTTCTTCACTCACTCAGTCGAGCTGATTGTTCTTGAAGTGTGGTGTTGTACGGCGTAAACAATGGCAGATTCGACTATTGACGATTATAAAACGAAAATAAAGGATATTTTCATAACACCTATGAAGAACCTGTCCACTGAACATACCCATAGTTTTTTCTGAACTGAATTTGGTTGTTTATTTTTGTTTAAGTACCTATCTAACCTACTTGAAACGGTGTAGTATTTACTAAGCTCTACTCGTACATAAAAGTTTTCAATATTTTTTGTTTGCTGCGCAAATATAATTCATTGACATCATAGTCCGTATGACGAATGGACTTCTTACAAGTACTTAAAAAATAAACTACACCTCTCTTACCTACTAACTGAACTTAATTTCAGATTTTGAAAAAAATACAAAAAATTGTTAAGCATGTCAGATACAGGGTGCCGCGTGTTGAAGCCACTGCAGCTACAATACAGCAAGAGTTGCTTGCTGCTGTCGAAGAAATTGGCGATCGTTTGGAAGAATGCGAAAGCTCAGACTCTGATTCTAAAGTAAATGAAAGGACAGCCACATACGAAAGAACTTCAAGTGATTATTTTCAAATGTTAACCATTCCAAATGATACTTATTCTGGTAACAATGAATACAAACTTTGGTTCTACAATTTTATGGATTTTCAATTTGATTTCGGCTAGTTGATGAATCCGTTATAAAAAAATTCAAGGCACATGGACCTGCCGCCGTTCATTTTTTATGCCACACCGCCACCGTGGATTTTGTTAACGGCGCTCATATCTACCCGATATATACATTAATATAATTTGTGGAAGAAGGAAAGAATAATACGGTTTACTTGTTGTAAGAAAGAGATACCTATGTTGATTTGCACTAATTGTTCGCAAGCGTACGTGACGCGTAGTAGGTACGTAAATTGTCGCAGTATATAACGTTGTCTTTTTTACTCCCACATACAAAATCATATTACATCTCGCTCTTTGAGTTTGTTGAAATGTATAGCCATGTCAATTTTAAAACGTCATTTTAAATAGCAAAATAAAATAATAAATAAGATACCTAGTTATAAAAAAATTGTACTCAGGCATGAAAAGAGACCTTTATTATTTCTTTAACTGTAAGAGTGTAGTTTGTACACTGTCTAAACACACAAGAAGGTGTTGTACGGTATTAAAAACACAGAATTTTTTTTTGACGTTTTTTTGAAGTTTTTTTTTGACGTTTAGCCGTAATACTGGATCGTGCAAGACTGAGTAAAATGGCGGGCAATTGCCTTGCATTTTCGTTGCCATTATTGAGAGCGGACAACTTGTCTATATGTAATATGTCATTGGTGTAACAGTTGTATACTTTAAGGATGTCGACGTCACCTGTAATTAGAGTGCATTTAGAATGTGATTTTGTTTTTATGTTATATACTTATGTTTATTTTGATGTACACTGTGTTGGTGACCCATTAAAAAAAGTTTATTAATATGCCCAGAATGTTTTCAGAGAAAAAAATTTATCTTAAGCTATAGTGAATAATGTTAAAACGGAAATTTGTTCTAGAAATAGCCTTTCTATATATATTAGAATTTTTAATAAATTACCTAACAACATAAAATCACCGCCGTAAAATAAATAAAAAATAGCTCTACGCCAATGGCTCATTAAAAAATATTTTTATTCACTAAATAAATTTTTTGAATTGTAAAAAAACGTCATTGCACAGTGATAGTAATATACAAACATAAATTTTTTAACTATACAAATTAATTTATCGGTGCAGAATCAATTTTAACATGGTTGACTTTAACTTTATACTTGACTGTGCAATTTGAAATGCTGTCATACAGTTAAATATGTGTTCTGATTAGTTTGTGTACAAATATTACCATATTCAAAAGCAATAAATTGATTTTGATTTTGAATATTTGCCTATTATAGATTGAATGATTAAAAACTTATATTATCTTCGCATTATAATTTTCAAGACACAATTATATTTGTTTACATTACTGATTTATGAAGTCATGATAAGCCCCGTTACCTCTAACTTAATAGTCCACATATCGTTCAGCCTGGCATTGCCGTCATAACCCGCAAATATCCATAGCTTGTGGTCGTACACCGCCGCGCCATGCGCAGACCGTGGTACGGGCTCTCTGAAACATAATCGTTATAATATAAGTGTTAATTTATACACAATGAGAAAAAAGAACATGATATTTAAATACCATCTCAAAATTTGGTAAAATTTCAAGGTTACTCAATGAAAACAATGGTCACACCAAATTAGATGTTTGTTTGTGTTCTTTATTGTCAAAAGAATAGCCTGCATTCCTTTTTTTATAGTCAGTAAATATGTTAATCTTGGTTCATTGGTAGTTCCTATAAGGTGAGATGGAAAACAAAATGCGCAAGTCAAAGATTACACAGAAACATACATATAGAAATGTATTGATGTATTTGTAAATGTGTCAAGGATAACTTTATGGTACCTGCTGACTTGTGCGGAACAGAGTTAAAAATTTAAACTGACTTGGGTTAAAATATTTCTTCACACTCTGTCAGTCCAATAGAAGTTGTCACTGATGGATAACCCCGGGTTAAATTTGTATCTCAGGTCAACTGTAGTAGTAATGATATGTGTACCATTACTAAAGCAAAAAAACACTCATGGCCAAACAGATGTCACTGTCACTTGAAGACTCTCATAGTCAAGCTATGTTTGGTGCGTTAGAAATAGGACGGGTGACTTGGGCCACCAGCAGCGTTCGGAATCGTACGATAATTATCGTACATGTGCGATAATTTCATAAAACTACGTACGATGTACGATGGTACACGACTATCGTACGCAGATTGTACGATAATTTCCATTCTGATGAAAAATTTGATGATTAACCACAGAAACGTCCAAGTACAAGTTGTAATGACGCGCTATTTGTCCGCGCTCGCGGCTGGTTGCCGTCGCGTCGAGCGCCCTATGACTTCATCTAGTTTCAAGTCTATTTTATCGTTCAAAGAGAAAATATAGCGTATTTTTGTTCCTCTTTGACGGAAAAGATTAAAAATTGTATATAAAATGTTAAGTTTCATTAATATTTGTGTATTCTGTTATCGCAAATATAGAATCTATTTAGTTAAACTTTTAAAAAATATGCTTGTTTTCATGTGTCTCTATCCTTTAACATTATTTTCTTCTTTATAAATTCGAAATGTTGGCGCGTTCATCACACTCGAAGTGGACGAGGGCCCAGCTCAGGTCTGTGCCATACGTTCAACATTTAATCTCAATTATTATCTTTTTAAACATCACAAGTTTACAAGATTTAAACGATACGATAATTTTGATCTATGTACGATAATTTTACGGCGCTGGTATGATAACTGCCTGGCTTCAGGTTGTGAACACTGGCCACCAGTGGCTCAAGAGTTTCTAAAGGATGCTTGAACTGACACCAGAGGTCGCCACTTGCCATTTATCTATTGCATTGTCATGCAGCTTTTAAAGTTTAACTTATTCAGCAAACAATTGGTCCTTAACATTTCAATAAAACTTCTTTAAAATCTATCAATATTGTTATCAACTTCCACAATTTTTGAATGTAAAATACAATTGCAGTCTATCTTATGTGTGTATTAGTTAACTTACTGCCCAGTAAATTTCCATTGCACCCACTGTGCACTAGGGAACTTGTATTCAAAAAGATCATTCTTGTTTGTCAGATTGGAGTTTGCCAAAATATCACCAGTGTACCCACCAAAGACAAACATAGAAGTTTTATAAACCTGGAAACAAATAAATTTTATTTTTAACTTTAGTGTATTTATAAATAAGTCTATTAACTACTTGACTAAGGACTTAGTGATCTATTGACTTTGTTGGGTCCTGATGACTCTAAAGTTTAGTAACTATTTTATCATGAGCTTGACATAGTTTTCCTTTTTTTTTAAACTTTGTCAAGTACTGCTCTAGACAATAGCTTCACATAAAGTGGTAGTAGCATTTCTTATATAAGATGGAGTAAGAATAAATGTATGTGAAAGTACTAACCACAGCAGAATGATGGTACCTAGGCGCTGGTGGCTGGCCCATGCCAATCATCTTAATCTTAGTCCATGACTTCTCTTTAATATCAAACCTGATAAGATCATTCAACATTGACTTTCCGTTATCTCCTCCGAAGACATAAATTGCATCCTTATAGGCAACTGCTGTATGTTTACTTCTTCTACAAAATAAGTTTAGAAAAATAAAATTAATTCAAACACATATATAATCCATCATTAATTTATTCCTCCATCATCTTCTCAGCTTTCAGACAAATCATCTTTTTTACAGGGTCACAGAACTTCTAATGTAGAGAAATAAAAATGCTTTTGTTTGAATTTACTTGCATTACCACTGATGCCACATTGTTCCCCAATCCTTTCCATTAGCTCACATTCACAAATACATTTTAACCATATCAATTAAAGTGAGCAGTGTTAAAAACAATCAGCTTTGAACCATACTCACACATATACCAATAAGTACACACATTATTGGCTGAACAGTGGTACTTTGACAAAAGTGGAAGCATCATTTATTAAAATGTCCATTGTGGTGTCTTAATAATAATGCTTGTAAATCAAAATGTATGATTACAGATTGTGAGCAAATCAAATATATGGCTTTAAAGCCATACACTTAGCATATGCTACCCTTTCACATACCATTTCCATATCTCTATATTAGATGTTCTGTGTGCAGGGTGTTTCGTATAATGTGTCAAGTTGACGACAGATGAACTAATACAATATATTTATTGAGCTCAACATACATTCAGCAATTTATGGTAGTTTTGGAGACCTATTTTAATATGTTAAGGATCTTTTCAATCATCTGGCACTGGCTTTATATAATATGAAAACCACAGTTTATATTCAGATAATTATGTATATTATGTTAACATGAAGTGTTTAATATGAAATACAAACCAATGTGTTTTATACAGTTTTATGAGATTAAGCTATACAAAACTCACCTGCAGTTTCCCCAAATTTTGCCTTAACTTAAAGTATAAATCCAATATTTTCTAGAGTTGAAAAAGCTTTCCCAATTCATCACAACTTATTAGTTTCTTTCCTGTACATCATATAAAATATGCAAAGTATGAAAAAGTTTTTATCACATACCTGGCACCAACAAACTCATAACATTCTGACATTCTTTTCCATTTATGAATAGTTTCAAATGGTCCAAATTCCATTGTAAGAGTGTCATCCAACTCATTGGGGTTTCTTAATTGCTCACTGATCACCCTTATTTTTTCCTGAGATTGCATTTTGCTGGTAATTACTAAGACACAATTTAATAACTAAATTAATTTAATGATTGGTTTAGGAACAAGCACAGCTGAAACCAAGTAAAGTAATTTACTGAATTTAGTAAGTAAAAAACAAAACTAAACTATCTGTCTAAGACTAGAGAGATAGGTTTAATTCTTCGTTTTAGTATCGAAATTAGAACAACGAACTCTGATGACTTAAAGTAATTTCTTTAAATCCGAAAATAACTTTGCGGACACGATACATTTTTAGGTCACTTTCTGTCATAATTTTATTCATTTTTCTTAAATATTGGCAATATGTTAGATAATTAATTTATATTCTATTATAAATGAAGTACAGCCTTTATATTTATTGAAAATAAACTTAATATCTGACCTGTAAAGCGATATTCACAAAAGATACATGTTAAGAGCTTAAGAGCATAGACGAAAAATCATCAAAAATGAATTCGTTTATTTTCATAAATAATGTGCAATTATTTTATGTTTATTTATATTTTGCACCGACCAACCATGCTGTTTGTATGTGTATGTATGTAGCAAGCAACTGTGTTGTGTAGTGTGTACTTTACTCTCTCACTCATTTCCTAATCATTCAATCGTACAACCTATAACATTGACCTCTAAAGAAACAAAACTTCGGGTAAACTAGTTAGTCCACAGTAGACATGGAACAAATCATTAGTAACAGTGAAAATCATATGATTTTTTTTTTCATATATCATATCTGCTATCCAGCTTTAGAATCACAGTGATAATGATTTCTGTTGGTGGTGTGATTTTGGTGAGAGAATTAGCACGGCGATATTGCGAGCGGCAGGATCGAGCGAGACGCACTTACTTACAGCGCTATGAGTGCGAGTAGAGCATTCGATCGCACTATGGCTCGCCGTTTCAGTCAATGTTTACATTCTAAATTAAACTTTAAGGCCATAAGAAAAAGGCTTACTCTAAAGATCTGCTATGGTGCTAAAGATGCATTAGTTTCACTAGAAAGTTTTTGTAAAGTAAACTAGATGGCGATTTATTACCTAATTAGCGAGCGAGTTGATATCAATTACTGCAAATTATTTTACTTTTCATTATTTAATAAAAATAAATAATACAGGTCTCAGATTTTTTTATCATGTTATTTCTATAAAAAACAAGCTTTAAAAATTTAGTTTCATTCAAGATTACACCCGAACAAAGTGAACTATGTAGCTAAATACATACATTGCAAGTTAAATAAAAGCACGTAAAGGCAACAATAATTGCTATAAAAATCATTCAAATTAATTACGGTGAGAAATCACGGCTAATGAAAAATCACTCCCACATGATATGTCATCATAAATCATACCCAATTAAAAATAGCAGGAGTGAAAAATAGCAGGTGTGAAAAGTAGCAGGTGATTTCACTGTGACAAAAAAAATCATTTTATCATATGATTGTTATTTGTAAATAGCAATCATTTCCATGCCTAGTCCACAGTTTGAGTCCAGACATGGTCCAGACTGTTAATGGTTATCTGTGCGTTCAAAAGCTCCAGACCCAGAATGGTATTAACTTTTTTTTTTGTTTTGCTTCTAGCAGGCTCCCTCCGCGTGGAAGGGTGTGCAGGGTGATGTGGTACTCACAGGAGTGGCACCTACCCACTAAAAACGACCTTGATGGCTGTAGCAAAATTTTGCCGCTAGCCTTCATCACAAGCGACACCCGATTAGGAAAGGGGGCGCGCAAGCGGAGACCCGTTAACGGGTCGTCCGCCGGTTGGTTAAAGTTGCACTGAAGGTGCTCAAAGGGACATGAAGTAGGGCCGGTAGAGCGGCCGAAGCCGATCCCCGAAGATCAGTTCATTTGAATGAACCTTTAATGAACGGATAAGGAAACTATGCTCTATCAAAGCTATGAGTCGCTGTGTAGGTGAGTGGGAAGCCTTAAGTCTACGGGCTAGAATTGAGATTTAGTTGAGATCAAACTCCTTGCTGGCCTCAAATATCACTCCCAGGTCATCCGCCATACTAGGTCGAGATGAGGTTTGGGAGGGGTGAAGGGCAGGGGTGGGATGAGGGCGTTCAGCGGGGCGCAGCCTCCAGTTTTCTGGAGCAGGCTTGGGCTGTGGGCTTTGCGGCTGGGGCTACGCACTGGCAGAAAGTTAGCCGGAGTAAGGGCCGGCGAAGGTTAGACGCCAACTTGTTTGAAATAGACCGGGGTTTGCGAGGGCAGCCCCTGTAGTTTGCGGTGTGCCCGGTCTGGTGGGGAGATTGCACTCCTTGGTGAATTGAGGCACCAGGCACTTTACGCACCTGGGCGGGGCAGCGTAGTTGGCCGCCGCTAGACCGTACAATTGACAGCGGTGGCACGGCCCAGGGAGACCGCGGCGATGAGGCGCCTCGATCGAGATTCTTGAGAGACCGCATGTAATGCTAGCCCATCTGAAAATCTCCCTGGATAGAGACGTTGGCGAGAACCACAAAGGCAAGAGGAGTGCATTTTATGCGAGTGCTGAGAAGCCTTGGGACTGCAGGTCTGAAAGGATTTTCTCGTTCTCTAATTTGAACGAGACCCCCTGAAGTACCGCTCTTATCTTTTTTTTATTGATGATGATGGAAAGTGACGATGAAGACGAAGGTGTTACACGTCTATCCACGAGATACCTATTCACTCGACGCCTGAAAGAACTAGGACACTAGGACTATAATTTTTTAGAAAAACAGACGCAGGCGGTTGCACAGGCACGCCTTGGTGACCCGCACCAAAAAGGAACTATCGAAGCGTTTGGTTCGACTTCTTGGGATACCTATTATTAAGGGATGGTCTGCGTCTAGTAGTCCGATGTAAGAAGGGTGTGGGTTCAACCTGATCAAAAAGAGCATTCACGCACTCTCCAAAATGTAATCTGTAGAAGACTGCTAAACTGGCAACTTTCCGACGATGGTCGAGGCTTTGCAGTTTTTTGGTGGTGAGGTCAAAGTTGTTAATAAATTTTCGGGCTCTTCGGTCAACTGCTTCCATCGCTTCTAGTTGGTTCTTTGCAGAACGATCCCAAAGGTGGCTACAGTACTCCATACAAGATCTAACTTGAGCTGTGTACAAATTAAGTAGCCGTTCAGGGCTGAAATACCGTCGGACCTTCGAGATGATTCTCAACTTCTTTGTAGCAGTTTGAGCCATGGGCACAATTTGTTGTCCGAAGTTTAGTTGGGACGATAAAGATACGCCCAGAAGCCCTAGGTGGTCGGTTAAAGGTACAGAAACTTTTTGGAAAGTGGGCGTTAGGTCGAAACTGCTCTGTTTGGCGGATAATAAACACGCCTGTGTTTTTGACAGTTTAAATTTGACCAAGTTGAACTTGCCTCAATTGGACACTTTCTTTAAGGTCAAATCCACCCGCCCAATCATGGACTCTCTCAAAGCCCGGATTTCTTGAGGACTCACTCGCGCTTTGGACATGTATCTCTCTACAACGGTGCTGTCATCAGCGTAACCAATAATGCCTGGGGTTAGCAGGGCATTAATGTGCAGCAAGAATCGAGAACAGATACCTGAGGTACCCCGGCATAAATTGCCGTTAGGTCAGAAGAGCAGATGTCTAAGACTACTCGAATTGACCGTTCCCTCAGAAAATCAGATATCCAGTCGCAGAGCCCTTTAGGTATTCCGTATGCTGGAAGCTTACTCATTTCACTCATACTCAGATTCACCGTGACCTTCCAAGGCTTCGCTCCATAAGTGAGTGGTATGCCACAAGAAGATCTCCAGTCGAGCGTCCACTGCGATAACCATATTGGTTATCACTAAGGAGCTCGTTGGACTCAAGGTATGCCAGGAGAGTATCTTTCAATACACGCTCCATAACTTAGCAAAGTATGGAGGTGATTGCAATAGGTCGGTAGTTGATAGGATCTGCAAGGCTTCCCTTCTTTGGTACTGGTTGCACGTTAGCAAGCTTCCAGGATTTAGGGACCTTTCCGGATTCCAAAGAGAGTAGATACAGGCGCGTTAGAATGGGAGACAACTCGGCTGCGCAGTCTTTTCACATAACTGCAGATAAGCCATCCGGGCCGGTGGCCTTACTCACGTCTAAAATCTGCAAGCATATAAGAATCTTCTTTTGGCTAATATGAACGGTACCCATTTTGGGTCCAAACTGAGGTAACTGGGGTGGGACTTTACCTTGACTATTTAGACGTGAACAATCTGCAAAAAGATTAGCAAAAAGGTCTGGTTTCTCTTTTGCGGTGTGGGCCAGTGAACCGTCAGGCTTCCTCAGAGGTGGCAGCGATGGGCGACAGAAGTTCGACTCAACTGACTTGCCCAGAGACCAGAAATTTTTGCCTCCTGAAGTATATGAAGCTATCTTGTCTCCGATGTGGCCAATGTGGTGAAAGCGAGCTTTTCAGATCACCTTTTTGCAAGACTTGGCGGCAGCATTGTATCTTTTCTTCAGTTTATCCGAATGCACGGCTTTGCTTCTGCGAGTGCCAGCCCAGGCTTTTTACGCTTCTTGCTTAAGCTTTTAAACTGCGAGGCAAGCAGCATTAAACAATGGGCGACCTTTATTTTCAAGGATAGGTCAGCTAAGGGATGAAATACTCCATCCGCCTATCACACTTGATACAGCATCAGCGCAGCACGATGGATCGGTTGATGTAAAACAAGTCTGCCGCCAAGGATACGATATGAAAAAATGCCATATCTCATCCCAATCTGCTGACTTGTATCGCCATACTCGTCTAGCACCTTTTGGGCGGGTGTCAGGCGGCGAATACTGCGACACAGATTACAGTTGTCAGCAGAAGGTCCAAGCAATATGCAGTGTGGCCAGCAACGTTGGGGATGCGCGTGGACTCGTGCACAAGCTGTGAAAGGCCTTGAATCACGGAAAACGTAAAAGCCTCTCTTCCAGCGTGGTCAGTGTCCTGTTACGGGTATAGCCATTGCCCGTGCTGAGCGTTTTAATCCCCCCGGAACACCAACTGCGCTGAGGGAAAACGTTGCCGAACCTTATGTGCTGCATCGGTGAGATACTCCATGAGCCTCGTTGTCTCCCGATCTCCGCTATGTGACCGGTGTATACTGACGTAGACCAATTGGTCAAGGCCGGTATCAATGTGAACCCACATGAAAAGTTTGAATTTTGTCTGCTGAACCGAATAGTTTACATAAATTGATACAATGACAATATGTACCTAAATTATATTTAATCTTCTAAGATCGAGCCTATCATATTAACCTCTCTATCTTCTTATGACAACGTTATAAGCGTAACATCACACCAGCGAGGTAATAAATACATGGAGTAGTCGTAATGTCCTATATAAATAAGTAGTTATGTATATCGAATCATAGAAGAGGAAGAACTTGGTTTTCTCCCTCTACTTATACAAAAATGCTAATAAAAGAAAGGATTGTACTATTTTTGAATGTTGTTACTAAAATACCAATCGTGTAGTGACGTCATAGCAGGTGGCCAGCGTGCCACAAATCGCCATTTATTGTTACTGTTCTGTCAAAAAAGCTGTCAAAAGTGATGTGCCGGGGCTTTGATTATTTAACCAGATATCGATGATCATTATTAATATGTTTTTATTTTTCATACTTTCGATGCAAATGACAACAGGCGCTTACGCAGTAAATCATATCGTAACGGTATTTGCTTTGCTTGCCGTTATGCATGTATTTTTGAAACAAAAAGGCGTGAAGAAAGGGGCAATTAAGTTTGCTTAGAATTGTTAATTTTGTTATTGAATAGGTAGGTAGTTGTTTTAACTATTTATGAATCGTAATCATTGAAGACAAGCCAGACTTTAATTGATTAAACCGAAAACGTTGATGTTTGACCTTGAATAACTTTTTAAGCAAACATGGGATCTTTCGGTGTTTTATTTATAATAATGTACCCCAGGTCTGTACCAAAATTCAGCATGTTGGGAATTATTGCAAACTGACCACTACTTTTCTGGCTAATTTGACGGGACTATATCAGGAATAAGAAAATAAACTGCATTTTTTATATTAAAAGAATTATAATGAAAGTAAATAAACCATAAACTATGATTATTTCATTTACGTCAATCTCTTACAAAAGTTCATTAAATTTCAATACTATATTTCAAGTTTAATATTTAGTTCTAAAATATCGATAATAGATTCGATACCATTGTGCAACCCTAAAAATGCACGTTTTTTTTTCGTGCTTAGGGCTTGTCCATTGGTTTAAGTCAATGACATCTGTAAGAGGTTCTATTTTAAGCGACTGGGCTCTGAAGATATGAAGCTAAAACACTGATATTATGGTTATTATAATTTATTTTATTACACACACTAACACTATTACATATTTACACTAGGTATTTTATATTTTTTATAACTATCAGATGTTACATCGTTCGTGTCTAGATAAGAAGTAATTCATAACAGAAAACAATCATCTGTTATGACATTTAAATGAACAGTTTAATAATAGGTCTTTACCTATGAAACTGCCGTTTTGCCGTACTGGCCATTTCAAATGAAAATATTTTTTTTTTGACTGATAATTCTAATTTCAAATTAATTTTATTTGACAAACATGGAATTCTTTTTCTAAAATCGTCATTTGTTTAATAGTTAGTGTTTTGTTTTCAACGCACTCGAACATTTTTCGTCATCATGGATAAGTTAAAAATTCGAGTAATTATGGAGTATGAGTACCGTCGTGGCAGCAAAGCGGCACAAGCGGCACGCAACATCAACGACGTTTACGGAGCGAACACTACAAACGAACGCACCATCCGTTATTGGTTTACCCGCTTCCGTTCTGGAAATTTTGACCTGACAAATAAACCCCGTGGTCGTCCGAAAACTTTGGTCGACAATGACGAATTAAAGGCAATTGTGGAAGCTGATGAAACTCAATCCACGGCTGAATTAGCAGCAGCATTCGACGTTAGCATCAAAACAATATTGGTCCATTTGCGTCAAATTGGCAAGGTAAAAAAGCTTGACAAATGGGTACCCCACGAACTCAATGACCGCCAGCGCGAAGTACGCGTGGAGACGTGCCTTGCACTGCTCAGCAGGCATACAAATGAAGGAATTCTGAACCGCATTGTTACTTGTGACGAGAAATGGATCCTGTTTGACAATCGTAAGCGCTCAGCAAGTTGGTTGGACCCTGGTTCAGCACCCAAACAATGCCCTAAACGAAAACTTACCCCTAGAAAAGTGATGGTCACTGTTTGGTGGTCTAACGCGGGTGTAATTCATCACAGCTTCTTGCCAAACGGGACAAGCATTACTGCAGATGTGTACTGTGAAGAACTGAACACAATGATGGAGAAGCTCGCACGTCTCCAACCAGCTTTGGTCAATCGTTCGGCTCCACTGCTCCTGCACGACAACGCGCGACCTCATACTGCACAGCAGACGGTCTCCAAGCTACAAGAGTTGGGGTTGGAAGTTCTCCGTCATCCGCCGTACTCACCAGACCTTGCGCCTACAGACTTCTACTTTTTCCAGAATTTGGATAACTTCTTGGCGGGAAAAAAATTCAATACCCGAGAGGCAGTACAAAATGCCTTTGAAGAATTTGTTGCCTCCGTCCAGCTGATTTCTTCAAGAAAGGCATCAATAAGCTACCAATGCGTTGGCAAAGATGCATTGATTGCATGGGTGATTATTTTGATTAATAGAAATAAAAAATATATAAAAAAATTACGCTTCATTTATTTCGTGAAAAACGGCAATTTCATAGGTAAAGACCTAATATTAGAATACTGTCACTTCATATGTGACAAGTGTTGCCTGCCATTACTCACATATTATTATTATTATTATTTTGTTTTATGGCAATCAGCTGTTGTTACGACACAATAACTATTTCTGCCAATTTCAAGTATCAGTATACACACGTACTACACGAGGTTAATAATTTTGTAGCGATCAGTTGAGTAGAACTTGCAGTATCTCGAGCATTGAGTTACCTTGAACAATACAAAAACAGGGGGATGAAATAAGTTTTTACAGATATTTTTAACATAGAAGAGTATAATTTATAATTTATAAAGGCGTCTGGCTATTGTTAAGAAGAAGATTAGCAATAGGGGATAACTTTTTAGCAACGGAGGACGGTAGTGGGATGTCTTCAAATTTTGAAAGAATGTTCAAAACTAGGGAAATTAGGAGTTCTAAAAAATTGTCATAGGGGAGCAGCAAGAAGTAGGGGGGCAGGCATTATCAGATTTAGTAGATGGAGGGTTAGCAATTATAGCATTATGGGCAATTTTGTCATAGCCTGGAGATAAAGACGGACTGGGTTTTGATGGTTTGTATATTGTTTTTTTGTAAGAAAGATTCAGTGAAGGAGAACTTTTAGAAGCATCTGCGTACGATTTTTTTACTGAAGGGAAGAGGGATGATGCTTCCTTGAATGATATGTTCTTTTGGGACATGGTGATTTTAATATTCTTTTGCCGGGAATGTTCCGGGCAAGATTTGTCAGTTGCTAAATGAGGGCCTGAGCATTGCAGGCAGCAAACTTCAGAGGATGCAGGACAAGAGTCACCTGAGTGATTTTGTGCACATCTGAAGCAACGAGCACTGGATCGGCATTGGGCTTTCACATGGCCAAATCTACAACAGTTTAAGCATTGTATGGAAGGCAAAATGTATGGATCAACGGTTAATGATGAGTTAAAAATAAACACTTTATCAGGTAAGCATTGTCCAGAGAAAGTGATCACTACAGATCCTGTGGGGGTCCAAGTGGAACCAGATTCCATGGACACTTTTCTGTTTAAGCGACGCGCCTTCAAAATTGTTATATCACCTTGGCTTGTGGAGAATGTTGATACATTTTCCTCCATAGACCATGAAGTTGGGATCCCGCGGATCAGCCCCATTCTTGTTATATTATATCAGAGACTAGTAAATAACTATAGACTGACCATCTCCACACAAAAATTCGTGACTCGGAAAAAGCTCAAAATCCAAGCTTTTACTAGATGTCGCTCTCAAATAGCTTGGACCAACCTTGTCGTTTTTAATTTTTATATGAATTATTGACAAGAAACGTAATGCAAAATATTTGTACGGACTAAAACTGCTAGATGGCGTTGTTAAATAACCTGAAACATCATTTTATATCATTGATTTTGATAATTTTACTCAATAAGAATAGGTAGATAGTAATTTATTCTTACTTTATAGATGATAAAATAACAACTAGAAAAGACCATAAACATACTGGTATAAGTTTATTTTGTTCAGAGACGGCTGGGCACTACCATCTTCCTTATTTTAATTGCCATAATAACCTATTTTTAAAAGCTTTTATTATCACAGTTGTGATAAACGCACATGTTTTACATATATAACATATATGTAGCAGCCAAAACGTAAACTTAATCAAGGTCTATAAAATTTGCACGAGTCTCAGTAGGCGAGCAGAAATATTGTGAATTCAAAGTGTTCCATACTGGAACAGATTTCATTTAAAGTTATCAAATTACTTTCATTTTTTTTATAAGGACAACACATTTGGTAGTTTGCTTTTATGAATGGGTGAGGCGATTTATTGTATATTTTTCTGGAAGCTACTACCTGTCAGTTGGGTAATGGCAACATTTCGAGCGACACTAGCGCCAAAACCTACAGTTGAAAAAACACGTTGATAAGACCGGCCGGTGCGCTCTTAACATTTGAATTTATGTGAATTATACCATATAGACTGCAGTGATGTGTCCCTCTTTCGATGGAAAATAAATGAACTTGCGTCCTGTGGATTGATATGTGATACTTTTGCTGGAAGCAGCTGATGAGCCCTGTCGCTGTTTTTGCCTAGCCCTCGGACTGCGTGGCGGTAGAAGGAACGATTGCGGTAAGTCGCCAAACCCCAGCTTAATATCATACATATATTTCTTTGGTCCTTCGAGCCGGATTCTTATTTTCCAATTGTGTTGTCTATTCCAGTACATACGTGCTTAATATTCCATACGCATTCTCAAGTCGCCATCTTTGCTACGCAAAATGTCCGACGAAGAATCGCCGTGTGAACAAGATTTATACGAAAGAGAACTCATTCTAGATGAACTTAAACGCACCTTACAGTTTGCAGCGACAGATGAACAACAGTTTCGCTCGCGAACTAGTGATTTAAATTCTCATCAACGTAAATTTAATAAAATTCAAGCTAAAATTGAAAAGACCCTCATAAAATCAAAATGTTTCAACAAAGAGGAACAGATTAAGATTCGCAACGATTTTAACGATCTTTATTACGCAATTATTACACATTTAAATAAATTGAAGAAAGGGGACGAGGATAAACGACGCATGAGTCGACCCTCGGCACCATCTATTCAGTCACACAGTAATAAAAATTTGCCTACTTTGCCTTTGCCAAGTTTCCATGGCGATCCTACTGATTGGCCCTCATATTTCGATTTATTTCGTTCACTGGTTCATTTCAATAGTGCCTACACGGATGCAGAAAAATTCAGATACTTATTGCTTACGGTTCACAAGGAACCGCATAACTTAATAAAATCTATTCCAATCACGGACGAGAACTATTCAGTAGCACTCGATATATTAGTGTCTCGTTATGAAAATAAACGAGTTATTGCTTCCAAACATCTCGATAGAATTCTCGATATCGAACCATGTTCCGATAAATCCATTAACAGTGTACGGCAATTGCTAAATATTTACCAAGAAAACATTAAGGCACTCGAAATTTTGCACTTTCCCGTAGAACAATGGAATTTTTTATTGCTAAATATTTTGTTACGTAAAATAACAATAAACACACGTAAAGATTTCGAACGATCATTAATTAGGTCATCTGACATCCCCGATGTTAAACAATTAATTTCATTCTTAGAACGAGAAATTTCTGCTGACGAAATTATACATTCAAATAGCGGGCAGTCCTACAATAAGTTTTTGCAAAACGGAGGTATTCGTCAAAATCATTCAAGCGGCAGCGCTCCGGGTACCGCTTCCTCGTCACCCGCACGACGACCGCTTCGTTCACTTGCAGCTAACGTAACTCCGGTAATAAAATCACAAAACGATAACCGTATTCATGATATAAATGCAACAAAAAACAAAGCTAACTGTCTCTGTTGTAATGCTCAACATTTATTGACAAAATGTTCGCAATTCCTAAATTTATCTCCGCAAGAAAGATATTCATTAATTCGTAATAAAAATATTTGTTATAATTGTTTGCATATCGGTCATGATGTCACTAATTGTAATTCCAATTTTGTTTGTCGTACATGCCACAAGCGGCATCACAGTTTAATTCATTTTTCTAATCAACAAACTGGGTCATCGAACTCTGTTACGCATAGGGTATCGGTAAATAACGCTATCTCCCTCTCACCTGCTTCGACTACGACGGAGTTGGAGCCTACTGGTACGATTGCTACGAGTGACTTGCCGCGTGTCGTAACCGGCAGGGATATCGCTGTTCAAAATTGTTGCGCGTCCAATGCTCCGTTAGTTCGTACAACTACGGTCCTTTTATCTACGGCACTGATCGATGTATGCGTGGGTGGGTTGAAACTATCAACTGTTCGTTGTTTGGTAGATACTGGTAGTCAAGCCAGTTTTATAACTGAAGCGTGCGCGCAACGTTTAGGTATCCCACGTAAACATGCAAATATTCCGGTTTACGGCATAGGCGATACTAAAGCGGTTCATTCTAAGGGTTTCATTTCGTGTAGCATAACCCCTAAGGGTAAACAACAACCCGCAGTTCCAGTTAATGCCTTAATTTTATCAAAATTAATATCACAAGTGCCAAGTGTACCATTGCCTTATACAGGGTGGTCACATTTGAAAAATATTAATTTAGCGGATCCAGATTTTCATACTCCGCAACCCGTGGAAATGTTATTAGGTGCGGATATCCTATCCCACATACTATTAGGTAACGGAATTATGGGATCACCGGGATCTCCGATAGCGATGAATAGTATTTTTGGTTATTTATTGTTAGGTAAGCTTGAGACCGAGTCTAGTCCAACTTCACTTCAAGTTTGTTTTAGTTCTTTTGATGATGACAATCTTCAGAGATTTTGGGAGCTCGATTCACTTCCTGAAAAACGGAGTTACACTCCTGATGAAGAATTATGCGAATCCTTTTTTCAAAAGACGCATACCCGAGATAAAACAGGGCGATATGTAGTTGCCCTACCGTTCAAACCCGACGCTCCGCCGCTTGGCGAGTCACGGAAAATCGCATTCGCTCGCTTTCGTAAATTGGAGTATAGACTGGAACGTAACCCTAAGCTTAAAAAAGATTATCACGCCTGTCTCCAGGAGTATATAGATTTAAATCATATGGAGCCCGTCGATAGTGAGACAGCAGTTGTCGGTTCAAGCTATTACATCCCGCACCACTGCGTGGTTAAAGAGTCGAGCGAAACGACTCGCACTCGCGTTGTTTACGACGCCGGCTGTAAGACGTGTAGTGGTTACTCTTTAAACGATATTTTATTAATAGGTCCTAAGCTTCACTTGGACATAATAGATGTTATTTTAAAATTTAGAAGCCATGCCATTGCGTTCACCGCCGATATTAAACAAATGTTCAGAAACATACTTATTCGAAAGGAAGATAGGGACTTTCAACGTATCCTATGGCGTCAGTCCCCAGAGGATCCTATTCGTGACTATCGTCTGCGTACAGTCACATTCGGTGTGAGTTCATCACCTTTTCTCGCTTTACGAACAATTCAACAGCTCGCTCGCGATGAAGCCGTGCGATTTAAGCTCGCTTCTTCCGTTTTATTAAATGATATCTTTGTTGATGACGTCATTTCCGGTGAGTCTACGCTCGCTAAAGCTCTCACGCTTCAGCAGGAGCTTATTGATATCTGTCGAGCAGCTGGGTTTGAGTTGCGCAAATGGAATAGTAATTCGCCAGCGATACTAGCTGCAGTTTCATCACCAGATTCACATGGTGAGCGGCCCGAGGTCGTCCAATTCGCAGAAATAGAAAACGACAAAGGGGTTAAAGTTCTTGGTCTTCAGTGGAACCCCGAGGCCGACTGCTTTAACTTCAAGGTACAAGTCACCTCCACGGCGTATACAAAGCGAGCTATACTATCCGAAATAGCTAAGATCTACGATCCTTTAGGCCTTTTAGCGCCAGTTACTTTGTACGCCAAACATTTAATCCAACTTTTATGGATGGCAAACGTTGACTGGGACGAACCTCCGCCCATGGATATTATTAATTCTTGGAAGTCCTTTATTAGCGAGTTAACAATCTTATCAAGCGTAACTTTCCCTCGTTATATTTTACCTGAATCAAAAATTCAACTTCACGGTTTTGCTGACGCTTCAGAGAAAGCTTTCGCCGCCTGTGTTTACATTCGCCTTATGGGCAATGATAATAAAGTTCGTACCTTTTTAGTTATGGCAAAAACTCGAGTGGCTCCAATTAGAGTACGCCTTACTATTCCGCGACTCGAATTAATGGCAGCCCAATTATTATCAATATTATTAGAAAGAGTAATACTTACCTATAGTGGACGTATTAACTGCGATCAAGTTTACGCTTGGTCAGACGCTTCCATCGTGCTAGCATGGCTACGCTCACCACCACACGAATGGAAGACCTTTATTTCTAATCGCACCAGCGATATTCTTTCGCGGGTTCCCGCAGACCGCTGGCGACACGTTCCGTCGGCAGATAACCCTGCAGACGCTGCCTCACGGGGCATGCTCCCTGCAACTTTTGTGCAGCATGATTTATGGTTTAACGGCCCCACTTGGCTATGTCAAGATCAAGATTCCTGGCCTGTACTTAAGTCAAATTATAGCACAGACGAAGAAAGGCGTAGCGTACCAATCCAGTCTAATTTAACTTCAACAAATACCGTTGAAATTATTTCTAGATTTTCAAGCTTAGGAAAGTTAGTTCGTGTTACCGCGCTAATATTTAGATTTTTTTATAAGTGTAAAAGGATTAAAAAATGTTATCCGCATTATGTAACCGTTCCTGAATATAACTTCGCCTTAAAAAGACTTATTTATTTAGTTCAACAGAATGTTTTTTGTGATGACATTAAGAAAATATCCCAAGGTAATTTGCCTTCTAATCAGTTGCGCCGTTTAACACCATTTCTAGATAAAGACCAGTTTTTACGCGTAGGTGGTCGCATCCATAAATCATTTTTACCGTTTGAATCAAAACATCAGTTAATTTTACCTAAGAAAAATGCATTAACCAATCTTATTATTGATGACGCACATATTAGTCATTTACATGCCGGCCCTCAAAGTGTACAATATTTATTATTACAGCGATACTGGATATTATCCAGCCGTGATATCGTACGCCAGCGTATACATCGCTGCGTTCCTTGCTTCCGAGCACGACCCGCCCGTAACCAGCCACGCATGGCACCGTTACCTGCTACACGTTTGCGGCCCGCGCGACCATTCATCAAAACCGCGGTAGACTTCGCCGGCCCTTTCTATGTGCGCGCAAATAAAGTACGAAATGCTAAAGTAGTTAAATGTTATGTTTCGGTTTTCGTGTGTATGAGCGTTAAGGCTATACATTTAGAGGTCGTGTCAGAGCTTTCTACGGAAGCTTTCCTTGCAGCCCTGCGACGTTTCACGTCCCGTCGAGGTTTATGTACAGACATATTTTCGGATTGCGGGAAAAACTTTGTCGGTTGCAATAATTACCTTAAAGACTTGTATAACTTTTTACGCAATGATTCCGTACAATGTGAATTAAATAAAAACACCCTTCAACAGGGCATAACGTGGCATTTCCAACCACCATATGCTAGTCATTTCGGTGGGTTATTCGAAGCTGGTGTCAAAAGCTTTAAGCACCATTTGCATCGTGTTATTGGCACTCGTACTCAAACGTATGACGAGCTGCATACACTTCTATGTCAAATAGAAGCAGTGTTAAACTCGCGCCCACTATGTGCGCTAAGTGCATCTTCTGCGGATCCGCTTCCCTTAACTCCGTCTCATTTTTTAATTGGAGAGCCCTTAACAGCTCTACCGATGTTTCCTTGGTAGATGAAAATACCAACCGACTTACACGTTGGCGTTGGGTACAGCAATCGGTCCAACATTTTTGGAAGAGGTGGAGTAAGGAATATCTCCATGAAATTCAACAGAGCCAAAAGTGGCTTCATGATCGTGGTTCTACTATACGTGAGGGCACTGTTGTAGTGGTTAGTGACGACAACCTACCGCCACTTCAGTGGAAGCTTGCGCGCGTTCAAGCTTTGCACCCCGGTTCTGATAACATTACTCGCGTAGTAACCTTAAAGAGCGGCAATACATTATTTAAGCGACCCGTAGTTAAGGTGTGCCCGCTCCCCGAACAATAGTTTTATTTTTATTTTATTTTTTTTCTTTTAGATTCGTTGCGCATCTAATCTTAGTACTTAAGTTTTTGTTCTCTTTTAGTTTTGAATACATATATGTAATTTTCTTTTTTGTTAAAGCAACTACGTTCCTTTAAGGTGAGCGGCATGTTCCATACTGGAACAGATTTCATTTAAAGTTATCAAATTACTTTCATTTTTTTTATAAGGACAACACATTTGGTAGTTTGCTTTTATGAATGGGTGAGGCGATTTATTGTATATTTTTCTGGAAGCTACTACCTGTCAGTTGGGTAATGGCAACATTTCGAGCGACACTAGCGCCAAAACCTACAGTTGAAAAAACACGTTGATAAGACCGGCCGGTGCGCTCTTAACATTTGAATTTATGTGAATTATACCATATAGACTGCAGTGATGTGTCCCTCTTTCGATGGAAAATAAATGAACTTGCGTCCTGTGGATTGATATGTGATACTTTTGCTGGAAGCAGCTGATGAGCCCTGTCGCTGTTTTTGCCTAGCCCTCGGACTGCGTGGCGGTAGAAGGAACGATTGCGGTAAGTCGCCAAACCCCAGCTTAATATCATACACAAAGAAATGCAGGGAAAAGTTCCAAAACAAACAGACACCCATAGCAACAACAATAAACGACAAAGAATTCAAATTGTCAAACAAATCAAATATTGTCATAAAAAGAAAAAAAAAAGTTGATGGATAAAGAACATTATTTCAAATAATAATCCAGCAAGAAAATATTTATTTAACTACTGCAAAATAGTTATGAGTTATATGCATTATAAATAAATTAAGACATATTTTTTATCGATATCAAGAAATAAAGTAAAATATTATATACCTATTAATTAAATGCACTGAAATTCGTTTTATTATGTTAAGGCAGATAAGAACAAACTGTGGAGATGAATGCTGTAATTTTGTGTCAAAAGTTATATACTGGCAATACACTAACCCAGTAACACTACAAATAATATCCGGGGTGGTGTAAAGTTTTCTGTTACTGAATTATAAGAGCGGCAACATAGCATCAAATAATATAATGCACTAGCTGGCAACGTCTGTTGTCGCCTGATACCTACGGATAGTACTTGCAATGAAATATCAAATGATTTTGTAAACAGCTCCATCTTAAGTTTTTTTTTGCATTTTTTTGAGTAAATTTAAATAACTTTAAATCTAATACAACTAACGCCATCTCTCTATCTTAAAAACAACTATTTTTCAAGTCACAAAATTTTGTTAGACATGGTTAGTCTATAGTTATTTACTAGTCTCTGATTATATGTAGGAATTAAAGCTATATAGTTATGAGATTTAAGACTCGGGTTTCTGAGAAACTCGTTTGCTGCACATGCAAATGAGAATTCCACAGAGACCCGATTTCTGCCAACACTCTTTATACCATCATTTTTAATATTTTTAATGTTTGATGTAAATAAAAATTTTCCAAAATTTAAATGATTAAAAGTACTGCCTGACTTAGGGTGAGTTTCTGACCTGGACACATGAACAATGAAAGGACCTTTGTCAGAAGGATGGTAAGATTTTTCTTCTAAAAGACTTGGATGAGTGTAAATAAGGTTATTGGTTTGAGATTTCCATCATTCGAAACAGATTTTTTAGGAGTAGGGGACGAATCCCGATTTATACTTGGACGTTTTCTTGTTTGCACATGTTGAGAGAAAGGGTCAGGGGAGTTGTTGACATCAGAAAACGGGATTGGGTCTGGGGGCTTAGGAGGGATTGGAACACAATCCATGCTCATTAAGAGCAAGAGATAATTCGTACAACCACTTACCAGGCGAGGAAGAGAAAAACAGAAACACTTAAAATAACTCAATGATGATAACAAAATCACCAAAATAACCGACAAATAACGAAAACCGTGTGTACACCGCAAACGAAAAATTGACAGTCACAGTTCCATTTCTCACATATACAACCTCCAACAACATCACACTTCTCTTGACTGACAGTGGCATTTATGAGACCTCCTGCCTGCCTGCCCAATTGATTGATGTAGTGGTCCGATTAGTCAGTCGTTTTGTAGTCGTCTCTCTTTTATATTTTTACTTTACCTAAATAAGTAATAAAGTTGTACTAAATTGTTTTTTACAAATTAAAAGATGTCCGCAACATTAAAACCCTATTTGTCAGCAGTTCGTCATACTCTTACGGCTGCAATGTGCTTAGAACATTTCTCCTCCCAAGTTGTTGAAAGATATAATAAACCGGAGGTTGAGGTGAGAACCAGTAAAGAATTGTTGTTAAATCCTGTGATCATATCACGGAACGCCAATGAGAAAGTTTTAATTGAATCTTCAGTAAACTCAATCAGAGTAAGCATAATGATTAAACAAGCTGATGAAATAGAGAAAATTTTATGTAAGAAGTTTATGAGATTTATGATGATGAGAGCAGAAAACTTCATCGTTCTGAGGCGGAAACCAGTGGATGGCTACCACATTAGTTTTCTGATAACTAACTTCCACACTGAGCAGATGTATAAGCATAAACTTGTTGACTTTGTTATATATTTTATGGAAGAAATTGACAAAGAGATAAGTGAAATGAAACTCGCTGTCAACGCTCGCGCCAGAATTTGTTCAGAAGAATTTTTGAAGAGGTTTTAAAGGCCATGTTACTGTTAAGTTTTCACTGTATAAACATCTTCATTACTATGCATAACAGACTGATGTTAGTCATTCTTCATTCATTAAAATTATTGTTATTAGTAATGCATTGTAAATATTTATGGAAAAGTATAAATAATTAGTTCTTGGAAGTGTATTAAATATGCAAATTGCCATCTAGAATTGATGATTGGTGTATAATCACTACCATATAATACTGAAAGTGTAATTTAATTAACTGAGTCCTTGCCACCATCATTTTCGAGCCTTTCTGCCCCAGCCTCATACAAAACTTGATGACGCACAAGTCGCGTCATGGGCCTCCCTGAATGATAATGCACCTAGCGCATGGTTGGCCCCCGGTAATGTTTTTATGCTATATTAACTCACTTAACCTGACCAGGTGTTTTATGCTCAAATTTACTTAAATCTACCTTGAAATTTTGATTTAAAAAAGTGATATTCTTACTGTATTTCTTCGATTATGTCATTTAGTGCTTATCAAGTTTTCATTATGTGCTGTGGAAATAAACCAAAAAAATTTTTAAAGTGTAAATTATGTTATTTAGCGGCAGAGTTATTTTTACTTATTGCGCCTGGTAAAAGATAAGCTATAATTACTAGAATATATATTTTTTATCTCTTTTTGTGAGTTATTATTTATAACATGACTGTTAGTGACTTGAAATAGAAAAAAAAATATGATGGTCATGACTTATTATATAATTTTTTGGCTGTTGAATTGTCACATGTATTATATCGTGTGGTAGTTATATCCACATCTAAAAAATTCACGGTAGGATCATATGAAATTTTAGGGTATGATCAAGGCAAGCATTACAGTTTGCTGAAATTATAAAACACTTGGAGGAAGCAAATGTTGACACAACTTTGCCAAGTGTTATCACTTTTTTGCTCCCGGATTATACGAATACAGATGTTACTGATGATGATTCGTGTAACAAAACGTCGTAAATTTGTACAGTCTTCCATGTAAAAATGTATTTTGATTATTATCTTGTTACTTATTTCTACTTTTCATTATCAACTAAAATCAAATAATAAGCTTTTCTTTTCATTATTGTTACAATTCTCTTAAATTGCGTATCTATTTCTTTTAGGTTTGCAGCTAAGAGCTAAAGCTGAGATTTTCTAGACCCAGCCTTTTTCGGATAATGAAGACAATACGCCATTGTCTCCTTTAGCTAAAATAAGATGCAGCGAGTTGGTCACGCAAGAAACCAATGTCACTGATTCTCCTGTAGCTTGTAAATCATTAGTGAGGGACAATCGATAGTATCCTTGGTGAAATCGGCAAACTGCGAAAGCATATCCTCAGTGGCAAAATTATCAGACCCATAAATATTTACATTCACCTATGCACTATTACAATGCTTTGATAAACAATGAGATGTTGGTTTGTTGGTGCATTACACAAATATTTATGCACACCAAAGACAGGTTAACATAACTCAAGCAGAGACGAAATGTTTTCTTAGTATTTCATTCTTAGTATTTTGTTGTTAAGTGGATATATTGGGGGCACCACAATATATCCAATGTGTGTGAGACAATGAAAAGTCTTCAGATACAGATTTCCAATTGATCTTTAAGCTTTTATTACCTACAGATAAAATAAATAACGTTTCATCCTTTTTAATTTTCTCCATTTCAACCTCAACCTTACCCTTAAGTACTTCATAGTAGTACATTCCCCTACCAGGTGTTATAACAGCGCCCATTTTCCGGCTATCCCAGATAATTTAGAATTTTTTCATGATTTTTCCCGAAACCTTAGATTATAAGTACACAATAAAATATTTTAAAGATCTATGAAGATGAATAGTTTCAGGATTATCTGGGTTAAGCAGTTTTAGCTATAATAATACAACGTGAAACCTTTTACTGTGTATTATGTTGTATTTTTTAGTTTACTGTGTTTTAAAGTGACTATCTACGCGTTTTATAGGAAATGGAAGGTAAGTTACAGATTTCCACCAGGAGTTGTAAACCTTTTATACTTTTTGTTGAATTTATTGCTGATATAGGGTGGTATAATAGCTATAGATATTACTGTTTAGGAATCATATTTGCATCAATCTGGATGAATTAGTTGAATATAATATATATTTTATAATTTTGAACCAGAATTAATTAGAAAACGCAGATATATTCCCGAATCGGAAATAGAAACACAATGAGACGATGACCATTCAAGCAGAACTATCAGTAGTGTTAGATATTAGGGTGTTAGCACACCAGCCGATCGGCTTGTCTGGTATTATTCTTTCCTTCTCCCACAAATTATATTACTCTATGCATCGGGTAGGTATCTATAATTACGTTGACGCAGTTTTTTTGTGCGGTAATGTTTAGGTTTGACTTGTCTATATGTCATTGGGTGGAATCTCGCCGTAGCATATGTTCCTTGGGTGGAATGCATCTTGCTATATTTTTTTTATAGGTTCACGTATGATTTCTTTATTATAGTGATTCGATCTTTTACTAACAACCAATTTTCACATTCAAAATTCAAATCACTGTTAGACCCTAGGGATTGCAGAGCTATTAAGATGTGATAAAAAGTAGTATTAGAACAGACAGTCTAGGGTTAATATTATACGTCATTGATGAAGGCAGGCAGTCAAAAAGAACTTTTTTTATAACGTACCTACTTAGTTGCCATTCCAAACTAAGTATTGAAATTGAATTTTGTCTGCTGAACCGAAAAGTTTACATAAATTGATACAATGACAATATGTACCTAAGTGCTTGTTCACGTAGAACGCGCGGGTGCGATAGACCTGGCGAGCTCGTGTTCACGTTGGCCGCCAAGCGTTTGCGCGAGTGTGACGTGTTGTCAAAGGTTCGAAAGACGGTCGACGATCATTTATTTTTAACCAAATTTAATACGTAAAGTGGGAGACGATAAAAATTAGAATTAGTGTACAGGAAATTAATAAAGAAAGAGTATGATGAATTTCGTACTTTATATAGTAATTTGAGAGAACATCCTTTAAGATTTTTTGAATATACCAGGATGACCGTCAAATTATTTGATTACAGCACTAATCAATTCTTCTGTATTGAACGACATGATGAATTGAGTGCTATCATTTCTAGCGACAAGTTCAAACTGGTTAAACTTACGTGACGTCGCGAGTGAATCGCGCGCTCCGCCGCTAGTTCGACGTGAACACCAAGTGAACACGCACAAACATCTCACGCGTTTGATTATGTCGCGAACGCTCGCTACTTAGACCGCACGAGCGTTTCGTACGTGAACACTTGCATATAACGTCATATGATTGATATTTCGCGCACGCGCCCGCGAGTTAACGTGAACAAGCACTAAATTATATTTAATCTTCTAAGATCGCGCCTATCATATTAACCTATCACTACGGTCCACCTTTAGTTAGATCTCTATCTTCTTATGACAACGTTATGAACGTAACGTCACACTTCTCTTGACTGACAGTGGCATTTATGAGACCTCCTGCCTGCCTGCCCAATTGATTGATGTAGTGGTCCGATTAGTCAGTCGTTTTGTAGTCGTCTCTCTTTTATATTTTTACTTTACCTAAATAAGTAATAAAGTTGTACTAAATTGTTTTTTACAAATTAAAAGATGTCCGCAACATTAAAACCCTATTTGTCAGCAGTTCGTCATACTCTTACGGCTGCAATGTGCTTAGAACATTTCTCCTCCCAAGTTGTTGAAAGATACAATAAACCGGAGGTTGAGGTGAGAACCAGTAAAGAATTGCTGTTAAATCCTGTGATCATATCACGGAACGCCAATGAGAAAGTTTTAATTGAATCTTCAGTAAACTCAATCAGAGTAAGCATAATGATTAAACAAGCTGATGAAATAGAGAAAATTTTATGTAAGAAGTTTATGAGATTTATGATGATGAGAGCAGAAAACTTCATCGTTCTGAGGCGGAAACCAGTGGATGGCTACCACATTAGTTTTCTGATAACTAACTTCCACACTGAGCAGATGTATAAGCATAAACTTGTTGACTTTGTTATATATTTTATGGAAGAAATTGACAAAGAGATAAGTGAAATGAAACTCGCTGTCAACGCTCGCGCCAGAATTTGTTCAGAAGAATTTTTGAAGAGGTTTTAAAGGCCATGTTACTGTTAAGTTTTCACTGTATAAACATCTTCATTACTATGCATAACAGACTGATGTTTGTCATTCTTCATTCATTAAAATTATTGTTATTAGTAATGCATTGTAAATATTTATGGACTATTTATACTTTATGGAAAAGTATAAATAATCAGTCCTTGGAAGTGTATTAAATATTCAAATTGTCATCAATTCTAGGTGTATAATCATTACCATATAATACTGAAAGTGTAATTTAATTAAGGAACAAATTTTTTTATCTTTGTAAATCCTAATTTTGTATTTAAATAGTACCACAAAGACATTTATAACTTGTAGGCTCTCTGCATTCATTTTCCAGTTATTTCTCCAAAAAGTTATAAATTAGTATTATTGGCAATATTGTGAAGAAAACAAGACCAACCTTTAATCGCTAATGTGTTCCAACCAGCTAACCTAAAATTACATTAGTTGACATATTAGACCATTATATTATATATTGCATGTAGGCATAAATACAATAATTTGGTTTTGTTACATTTTAAAACTTAACCTGGAAAATCTAGTACACTTAGAAGAGAATTTCAAGATAATCATTATTTAGGGCAGAAAATTTTTTCATGTTTAGTTTCCTTATTTTTCAGTACATTAAGTTTAAGAATCGAGAAAATGGTTAGGTTCCAGAATAGCTAATTCTTGTTTAGGGAACTTGAGAGAAATAAAAAGAATTGTCATTTATAATTTAATTATGGAAAATCACATTAATTTATTTTTAATACACTAAAGTAATAAACTATAACCCTTTGTGTGGCAGGCCACCCGCTACGGGCCGATATCAAAAAGTGTGCATGTGGCAGGCCACCCGCTGCGGGCCGATCGACACCCAACTTTGACCGATAATTGTGACGAAATTACTAGTGTTTTCACCTTCTAACACTTCCTAAACGCAAATAAATGAATGAAACAGCATATGAATCACCAATTTACCAACAGGCTTGAACAAAAAATCAAAGCATGTCTGTGGTCAAGTAGTACTACATATCACAATAAAAACCGCGGAAGTGTGTGGGTGAACATTATTGAAAAATCATTTTGTTTTGTCTCATACAAAAAAACAGAGAAATCGTCGTTTACATTCACGCGCAGCGATAACAGCTAAAACCCCAGAGGACCTCCTGCCACATGCGCCATATTGGTCAAAATGGCGTCTGCCACTTGACCGGTTAACAAAACAAGAGCACAAATAATTTCTTAAATAACTTTTCCTCTTTGTACAATTTCCTGTTTTGAATTTAAAAATGTTCATTTCCTAAAAAAACACCTGTGAACTTTTCTGGGACTATTTACATGGCATAGAAAGTATTTGTGAAAAAGGTGCTGCCCAAAAGGACAGTTTTGAGCCTTGAGTCAGACACATCGCACCAACAATATTTTATTTTTATTCATTCACTCTCTTCCCAGACAAGACACTATATGTGTCCAGTTGCTTCTACTTGGTAAGAGTGTTCAATGTAGGTTATTGGAAACATAAAATTGTCAGATTAAGACACAAGCAACATTGTTGGGGTTTACTAACAATTGTACTTCGCAAATAACTGGCCATGGCACTGGACACAATAACTATGGTTTGCTGTGTCAACAAAGTGTCCATGTTTGCGAAGAAGAGCTTTTTTTTCGCCGACATGGCAAACTTTCACAGCATCCAAAATATAATTGGATACAAAATACCAGTGAATTGTAAATCGGTGGAGATTTATTTTACATTATTCATTTTTAAATGGATTCAAACAATTCTTAAGATGCAGAATAAACCAATTTTAAATTAGGGTAAAAGAATCAATAGTAATTTGCTGTTTTAATATCTTGTAATAAAAATAATGAATTTTTCTTTAGTAAAATTCTTCAACACTATTTATAGCTGATTGTTCAATACTTAAATAACTTATCTGTAAAGTTATCTGAACTTTGAACAGTTTTGCATACAAAAGGTTGTTATCCACCAATGCTGGGCAAGGAAGCTGCTGTGCATAAAGAAAAATAGACTAGTAGGGTTAAATAATTTATTTTTGTCTCTGTTGATTAGGAAATTGAATTAAAATTATTGTTAGAGTTTAGAGCTACCTCATACTGCTTTGGTGCATACTCGAGCCTATTGGTGGTATAACTTTAAAATTTGGTTTTCAAATCAAGACATGCTCTGCATTATTTTAATACTAATCATTAAGGACTGATTTTTCAATTGTCAGATTACTATTATCTGGAGAATAACTTTGACATTGTCAAACTATTCTACTTATAAGAGTATAGTAGTTCTGAGCGTTGAAAAATCAGCCCTTAGTTTATTTAGGCCTGATTTTTCAATCATCAGATAACTTCTATCTGGAGAATAACTTTGACACTTTTTTTTTATAAATTATGTCAAATTCTCAAATTATTCTACTGAAGTTATCTGAGCATTGCAAAATGGCTCTCACAAAAGCAGAAGGCTTTTTTTTTAACTAAACAGTATTAAAGTTTCTGGATAAAAATGCGCTGGACCTTTGAGGCCTTAGTGACTAACATAAAGATTGCTAGGCATCCACAGTTTGTATAAAAAGATGATATTTTTTAATTATGTTACTGCTAATGCAGGACTTTATGTAGCAATAAAGAATTTATTTACAAAACCACTCTTTCACTCTTAGGCTGTGTCTCCATTGGAGATTGCTGTGTAAATAAATCAGGCAAAAACCCATTAAGTCATTTAAGTTTTATTGCAATCTTCAAAATCATTGTTTCAATCTGATTGGTTGATCGGTGCTTGCAATTTACACAGCATACCACCAATGGAGAGCCCACCCTGACAATGGAAAATATGTTTCCAAGTTAATTATAAGTGTGATTTTAAATGTTACGATTTTATTAAATTTTTTTTTTCTTGCCGGCTTCATTGGGCTGCAGCTCAAATTGACAAGTGCCACTAACTAAATATCATTGCGGACTGGCTACCTACCACCGAAGATTGATTGCTGTGATTCGTTTGGGTGGTAATAGCTGGTTTTACACATATTAGTAGTTAAGTTTGTAACTAAATTATAAGATAAAAATTACCTGTAAACAATCAAGCTAAAATTTTGTTATACTATTTCCATTTCTTTATTTTCTCGATGATAGTTCTAATTTGTTATAATGTAGTGTTGTGACCAAATAAGTAATGATATCGATCGCATATATTTATTATATTTTAAACAAAGACAAACACAACAAAAACATTGAAATATATTTGTATATATATGTATGTATATATTAAAATAAATAAATAAAGATTACCTGTCGTTATAATTATTTCGTTTCATTGTCGAGTACCTACCTATACCTACTTATTTTACAACAGCTTCGAAAATGTTAAAGAAGTTGGCATTATCAATCAAGAATTAATACGTGGCACATCTTGTAATGAAATATACATATATAGTTAATTTTGTACAAAATTATCCGGCAATAGTTTGGTTTCTTACATTATGTAAAAAAATATCGGGTCTGTTATTGTGTTACGTTTATTGATATAGCTCCATCCCTATCAGTTTCTCCGACTCTGGTATTATATAACCTTGTACGTGTGTAAACGTCATATTTTTTTAATAAAATAATGCATACATAATGTTAAGAAAAACGCTCGCACAAGTTTTCACAGGAGCTGTCATCGAGAAAATAAAGAAATGGAACAGTCTAACAAGTGATTAAGTAGATTAGGATCGTGCTTTCGTTAAGTAGGTGGGCTGGGCTTCTTCGCTCTTAACACGTTTGGACACGAGCTTAAGCTCAAACTTATTAAGCAATTTTTTTCCTTTTTTATTATCAAAATGTCAGAGTTTACTCTACTTACTAAGAATATTAAAGAAGAATTTACTGTTGTAAAAACTTACGATAAAAAATATCTTTTTGTCTGGATTCGTCCAAAATCCCGCTAATCACAAATCTAAGTACAAAATCGACGATCATCACCGTTCGTCTTTATTGAACGTATTAGCTTAACAACTTAATGCGTTTGAATACACAAGTGCAATTATTAAATTACTTAAATTTTTTTTACTACTTCATTACGTAATACGTGTAAACCGCGCATATGATGGATCATGTCAGTGATACTTCGTGCGTGGATCTGTTACCGTTGGCGCCGAACTGGCCGTTGACGCCAGTGCCGCGTTCTAGTTGTAAGATAATGCTTGTTCTTCTCTCAGTCTAGCTACAACACCTTTCAAATGCCGAAGTTGTAAGTTGTTTGTAAGCGTCCATAAGGAGTTTCTGTTGTAAACCAATAATGAAATAAAATTATTGTTTTTTGAAGAAATTGTTACAGAACTACTCATGAAACATAAAACAACATTAGCATTTTAGGAAATTATATTTGTGATGCAGTGTTAGGGTGACACCACACCAACCGATCGACGTTGCCTGTTCCATTCTACCATCGATCGATTTGTGTGGTAACACCCTTAGGTAGTTATTTGGGGCCATTGACTTGAAGAAGGTAGTTGGAGTTCTACATAGAGTATAGGTTGGTTATGTTATTTATGATCATGTTCATAATTTTTGGCACACATAGGTACCTTTGAGTACTTATAAAATACACTTAAATATTTATTGTATAAAATATATTATAAACATTTAAAATCACACTCTTAACTGAAACATACCAAACAAAAGCACGCATACTTCGTAAAAAATCTAATAAATGTGGTTTATATTCAGTCCTTTGATTTAGTTTTGCGTAGGGTGAACCCTTCCCCTTTAAAGGGTGTGAAGGTTTCTGCTGGCTGAGGGTCTTCTTTTGGCGCAGCTGGTTTAGAATTCCTGATGAATCTGATGGTTCCAACTACGTAGTCGTAGTCTGGTACTCCTCTGACGTATGACTGGAATGGGAATTAAATTTTAATATAAAGACAAAGTATGTAAAGGTTATTAATGATAAATCCCCAGACAAACACACCAACTGTATGGCCCTAAATAAAGTAAGCGAAGCCATACAGGGGGAAACGGAAATAAAAATACATATAATATAAAAATAAATATAATATAAAAAAACAACCATGACCCGAGAACAAACATTTATGCTAACCACACAAATGAATGCCCGACCATACAGCGAGCTGGGGGGGGGGACTCAGAATAAACATATATATATGTATAAATACAAACAACCATGACCCGAGAACAAACACCTATGTTCATCACACAAATGAATGCCAACGTCAGTTTAAATAAACTGCGACCGCTTGGGTAACTCAACAGGAAAACATAAGCTGATTAGAGTTTTAAGCTTTTACTCGTAACACTGCTAATTAGTAATAATTATTTGTCGCATACATATTTTCGTAAAAACGGTAACGGGATTTGAATTCATGGGTTAGTCACGTCACTAAAGTGTGAGACCAGAAATATATCCCGGAATAATCTAACATTGAGAATATAGGTACGTCATCTCTATGTTCCAGAGGGTATTATAGAAAAACACCTATCAATTTAAAACAACTAACTAACTGTTAATCTCGAAAACGCCTGCCAGTACATAATATAGCATAAACCCGTAACTCCAACACTTTTCATTGTCGAAATGAAATATTAATTCAATATTTAACGAAAGGCTCTAACATCAAGAAAACAATTGTAGTAGTAGTATTATTTTCAGTACTAAAACCACATACGTAGTATAACTATCTTACTCTTTCTCAATTTCAAGATGAGTGAGATCCGTGAGATTTATTAATATCGTCCCTAGAGTAGGCCACATTCTACCATCACCGACAGCACAGGACCATCACATAATTAAAGTATCTAAATACAACTCACCGCTCTAGGCGTCGAAGTGGACGGCTCCGACTCACATTCACTCGTCAGCTTCTTCTTCTTGCCATCAAGCCTGTTGCCCTCACCACTGAAGGCTACGAACGCTGAGTTGTCTCCCATCAGAGCTGGGTCGTCATCTGTCTCCATGTTGCCTCCTGTCTCGGATGGGTAGTGTTCTTGTTCCTTGTAGCCTACTGGTGGGGCGAATTCCACCTGGGATAAAGAGGAAATTAATGTTAAAGCTCAAGGAATATATATATATATATATTGGAAATTAGAAAAGGATGAGATGTTTGTCTTCTGTCACCTGATGGAAAGTGACGATGAAGACGAACGTGTTACACGTCTATCCACGAGATACCTATTCACTCGACGATTGAAAGAACTGGGACTATAGTTTTCTAGAAAAACAAATGCAGGCAGTTCATTACAATAATCTTGGTGACCCGCACCAAAAAGGAACTAGCATTTGGTTCGACTTCTTGTGATATCTACTATAAAGGGATAGAGGGCCTGTCTGCGTCTAGTAGTCCGATCTAATTGATTTAGTGAAAGTAACAGTGTAGTACGCGTTAGTATAGCCAAATAATATGAAGTGTTTCATGCAATGAAGTGTAAATCTGTCACATAAAAGTATACTTTAAATTTGTGATCCCGTAGGTCGGTGACGTAATGATACGGCGCTGGATTCTCAGTCTGGACTCCGATAACTGCCAATGAGTTTTACAACAAAAGCACACAAAGAGAGATCACCGTAAGAAACCCCTTTCATTATTGTATATTATTAGTACAGTTTACTAAGTGACAGTCCATGAAACCACTGCCTTACTTGAGGTACACTGGAATCTCTGCAGTGGGATTGTAAATGCTGTTGTACAGTATACAGTAAACAGAAAATAGTTTCCCAAGAATATTTTTATCATAAACATACTTACATTCATATCACATTCAATGATGATGACTGCGTTGCCAGGCTTGGTCTCCAACACACAGAGTTCATACACTTTGGAGTTATATTTGATTGCTATCACATCACCAGTTGTTAAACAGGAAAAATTTCTTAGACAATTTTCTAACACTGGAAAAGGAATTTGCGTTAGTAATGTAGATGTGAGAGAGACTTTACAAGAACTAAAGCAGACAGCAGACAAAATCCAGTGGGAGTTCAGCACAAAATATAGCCTAAATTATTTTTATTATTTAATTAAATTTATTAGTTGGTTTATATGTATTAGTTTTAAATTTGGTATTTTTCAAACAACATTGATAAATACCACAAAATTTTACCAGTAAAATATGAAATTTTAGTTTTTCCTCTCAATTTCAATCTCTATTTAAAGATATAATATCTATTTTGAAAACTGTTTGGAAAAAAGAAGCTGAAAAATATTTGGTTTGTGAGTTTTTAGGTTTATATATTTTTGTTTCTTTTTTAGAAATGTAATATAAAGTATGTAACTGTACTTATTTCAATATGAATGCTGTGTTCACTATTTTAAGACTTGCACTTATGTTTCGTTTTGTTAGTTTTTTTGAAGCAATAATTAAAAAACCAAGGGTTAGTATTGGTTTACAGTCCACCACACTTGCCTACTGCCGGTTAGCAGACTTTTACAAATACCTCCGAACTAATTCATTAGGTATGTGGGTTTCCTTACAATGTTTTCCTTCACTGTTAGAACAGTCCGCTTTATGTACTTAAGTTGTCAAAACTCATTGGTACATTTGGCGGTTACAGGGCTCAAACCCAAGACTTAAAGATTGAGAACCAGTACCCTAACCACTGTGCTACCAGCGCTTAATTAAACATAATAATGTAGAAAAAAATAATAGCCTTATAATAATACCAATAACCTACAATTGTAATTAAGTGAATTCACAATGTATAGGTTATTGCTTTTGAAGATTTGTCTGAGTGCCTCTAAAGACAAAGACCTCTTCTAACTGTAATCATCTCTCTCAGTCTCTGGCCAATCTGGTCTAAGTACCTCCTTAATCTAGGTCTACCTTCAACTACTTTTCTTTTCTCATTAGTGTTTGACCTATCTATTACTGTTTGAGTTTTATTGTAGTCTTGATAGCATTTATCATTTAGCTTATTTTCTTTATATTGGCAGTTCTTATTCTGTATGCAAGTTTTAGTTTATGCCATCCCCTATTTATCATATTAGTTTTATATATTCTCATTTATCATAGTGACTACCATAATTTTTTGGCAATTTTAGAGTTAAGTTGCAGGTGTCTTTCAGGCTCTAGAACTGTTTCCAACTGTGAGGCTGTAATTTATTTCAAGGTAAGGACTTATTAATGGTGACATCACCTGTTCAAGATAGATGTAATCTTGTACATAGTCAAGTTTATAATTGCTTATGAAGATAGAATTTTTGAGCCTTTGTAAAGTCCCACTGTATCTTTCCAGGGTAATGAGCCTTTCCTACAGGCAATGAATATACAGTAACAAAATAATATGCAATAAATATATCACCTGCTTTGGGATTTGTTATATCTAAAAAGTCTTCTGAGAGAGGTTGGAATTTAGAAAAAGTAGCTACTGGTAATGATACACTCTCAATTTGAATCAATGCCCCTTCTTCTAAAACTAAATTAGCCATCATCTGAAAACAAAACAATGCACAATGGTTAATATTACCCTTTGTATATGTGTATGTTAACAAATTTGCAAACATATGTTATAAACTAGGAGGAAACATTCTGAATAACTCATTTTATTAAAGGTTCCATTAATTTTATTTATAAATAAATTCATTTCATTAAATTTACTCATATAAATAAATATTTATGTTGTTTAAGGCTTTATAGAACAATGTACATAATGTAAACAAGACAAACAGTACCCAAAAAATGTTAGTGGAAAGTCTTGATGAATAAAAATTCAGTTCCTAACCTGAAGATGGTGGACTACTAAACTAGATTAGTTGTGTATAGTTACAGATTTTATTTGATTACATATTTCTTTCTTTAACTTCAACATTAAAGAAGAAAGTATTATTAAAGAGTTTTAATTAGAAGTGAAAATATTTTCAATAGTAATTAAATGTTATTTCTAAAAAGGATTACTCAAAATTCTAAAAGCTTTTCTTTGCACAATTTCTTTTTAAATCGATGGAACATTTGCTATTGGGCTTAAAGTAAACAACATATCACAATTCTACAATACAAATAGTTTTTGGAAAGCTGGTGTGTTAGCCTAAGGATTCAAAATAATTATAAAACAGTTTAAAGGTGCCTGATATGTACATGATAATAAGACAAAATTAACATAATTTTGCATTGAAAGTTGATACAGGTGCAATGCAAGGTGAAAGACATTGTATTAATTTATATCTATATCTTTAAAATTATTTCTAATCCATAAAAAGTTGGCTGTCCTTACCCAATGTGGAAGGTACACTTTGCCTTCATCAGCAACAAACTCTAGAACGCCACAATGTGTGATTCTCTTTGTCTTTTTATTTGTAAGTTTGAAAATCATAGGATATTCAATATTTAACCTTGTCAGCTGTTCTAGTGCTGAGGGTGGCATTATAACTGAAATTAAAAATAAAATAGTAATAAGTATTTTGTGTAAAGTTATGCATATCATATAAGTAATACTAATTTTAAGTTGATAGGACAAAGAATAACTCACTTTTGCCTCCTCGTTCTACGTCTTGTCTCTCGTTTCCAGGCAACATAGATACAGAAAAGCAACTGTAGGTCATTTTAAATGGTCGTGCAATTTCGTGAAACATGAATCCAAACTGAAACTAAACATTTTGAGTTACAAAATACAAGAATAACGATTAATAACTTCTGATAGTTACAATGACTTTCCATAGCAAACATACCATCTTGACTGCTTTATCTTAATGTCTTTCCAAATAATTTTCACTGCATTAACTGCTTTTCGCAATTGTTTTTAGAATCAGAGTTAGAGGAAATATTAAATGTTTTGGAGTATGACTCTGCTTTTTGTTGGTTTTCGTGGTCTGACATTGACAGTTGGCGTTGACTTGAATGACGTACATGACAATTTACCGTCTGAAGATCACCACTGAAGAAAAAGACATTGTTCGAATTTCTATTCATCCCTCGTTACCGAGTCGTGTACGTAAGAGCTCATTTTCCTTAACTCGGTCGATATACCTCATATTCGGTTCCTGCGTTATAAAAATTGTTGCCTAGTGTAAGGCACCCATTTTGAATTCTCCTGTGCTTTCGTTCAAATAAGTTCCTACTTACATCCAAAGGGAGTTAAAAAGAAATCTTTGTGTTGCCTATAAACTATGTAAGTTGCAATAGCTAAGCCGACAAAGCCGTCTGAGGGTGAACAAGAAACAAATGTGAGGCAACAGGTGACGGGTCGCCCACTTCCCTCTGATATAGTTGGATATAGTTGAAAAGGACGATGGCTGGATCCCATATTAATTCCTTGAGTGGGCGCTGTCTCAGGATGATCGCAGTTTGGATAGTTTGCGGAGGGGGGAGACTTAAATTATTTTTTATACACATAATGTGTATTGTAAATGTATTTAAAAATAATAATACCACTAAACAGATTGATTTAACTGATTCTTGATAGTTATTCTTCATAAAGATTTTACCCAACTGATGGTAGAATCATGCCTTATGTCCGCACTTCACACCGCTATTCGTATTAATGTATTCGTCGTATTCACTTACATACGACTATGTGAAGTGGCTCTATTCGTCAATTACGACGAATACGCGAAGACACGAACTTCCCTTTCCACCGATTGTCGGTTTTTATAAACACATCAAGGGATTGCCATGCCAGCACATTGCTCGCTCAGAAGTGTGCGGTCAAGGACAACATTGAACGTGTTTAATTTTTGCCTGTCTTTTTTAAAGCCTGCTACAAAATGGAATGGATAAATGACCTTGTAATGCGATTTATCTTCGAAATCCGAATCATGGCTTTCATATAGCAGTGTTATTCGAACATCTACACAAAAATAGCAAACAAAAGCAAAATAAAACGTATACCGAATAGGGATGCGAAGTAGCACCATGTCTTCACTTCAACAAGAACAAGTAATTGGGAATATGCGTCAAAAAATCAGCTTCAAGAATTTCCTTTAAGTAATTTATTTATTTATTTAATGGCCCAACAAACAGAGTACAATCTTAATATTAGGTTAGAACGATACATACCATTATAATATTTTCTAAATTGCATCCAAATGAAAAATAAATGAAAACTAATTTAAATTTTTTTTAATTTACGGGCTTTTTTTACACCCGCTATTTTGACGCGATTGATGTGACGTCAAAAAAAGAATAACTAGACAGCAATGACTGAGTGAGTGATAGACAAAAGAAAATATGCGCCCGAAAGGGCTTCTTTTGAATATGAATTATTCGTCGCTGGTTCTTGCTATGTGTACGGGTGCAAGGTGAAGGAGCCATAGGGTATCAATTTTAGTATGCTTTACGTAAAGAAAAAAACCCAATAAAATAAAATAAGCTAATGTAGCTTAAGGAACACTATATTATTAATCGTTTAAAAGATGTGTGTGTGTGGGTGTGACTGAAAATAAATAAATAAATATATATATATATATATATATAATATAAATAAACTATAATATATATATATATATATATATATATATATATATATATATATATATATATATATATATATATATTATATAAACATACGATCAGTCAAAAAATAAAGAGATTGACATTGACTCTTGAGTTTTGTTCAACACCATCTAGTTTCGAATGAAATGCCTAAAAAAAAAGAAACGAAAAGCCCTCATTACACGGAACACGAAACAACTCACGACGAACTCGACACTTGGTGCCTTCCGTTTTGAATCCGATTTTAGATTTTTGCTATTGCAATCGGAACGGTAAATATCATGCTAACATTCTGATTATTCTTCGCTTAAATCTAAAGATAGAATTTCACTACGATCTTTGACCCTGATTGAAACATGAGCCATTTTTTTTACATTTTTACAGAAGACAATTCATAAGCAAGCTTTTAAAATCTTTAATCTATTCTATTCTTGTAATATATGGCAATCAGCCGTCGTTACGACTCGAAGGACTATTACTGCCAGTGTCGGGTATTGGAAGAGCCACGGTTAATTAATGACGATGGATTCCAGAGCAGGACACACCAGACTCACTTAAACAAAAACCAAAACCTGTTAGTTCACTTCAAAACTATTAATACAAAGAACTTATGGTTAGTGGAAACTACAACACGTACTAATTTACTGTGTTTACAAGTATATTTTATACTTTAGGATATAATTAGTAAGGGATTTCAAAATTTGGGGGTTGAGAGTAGACACTAGTTATTTTACATTAATGGGCCTGGGAATATGTGGTGGAAGGATATCATATAATGAGGTGGGATGGAGGGGACTGTTGAAAAAGATGTGGTCTATTGTACCACTTTCTAGACCAGTCACAGAGTGGGGAGTTCCGGACACCTTTCCTACAAGTACAGAAACTCAGGACTACAGCAATGACCCAGTCTGAGCCTACAAATTGTTGATGTTGAGCATTTATCTAGGTTTTTCAATTCAAATTCAAATTCAAAATTTATTTATTTGCCAACAACAAGTTTACAGCTTAATACAAAACGCTTATAAGAGAAATCAGTATAATACAAACCACAATGCAAATTAAAATTAAGGTAAAATAAAATTATTAAAACGTGACATACCTTAAGGTAAAGAGAAACATTGATAATATGTGGGTAGTTAGCTGTTTCAATATTGACTAGCGGTCCCCGCACTAGGCAAACCTGTATCGCGGGGTCCCAGGGTCGGTTACCATTCAGAGCTATACTATCGCGGTAAAGTAGCGATGATTTAAGAATCTCATAGGTTTAGGTGTTTTTCATAATAATATAATTGTAATTATAATTATATATATACATAAAATATGTTGAATTATAAGTGTGTAATGTAATGTTAAGAATGTAATATGATTATAAATAAGTACAAAGGTGTAGTGATTTGTAAATACATCCTTTAAAACAGCGAATTATATAAATCTATTATAATTATGTATCATATGGCCATATAAAATACATATACCTTCATAAAAATACGTATGTGTATATATTCATATAAAAATATACATATACACATATATACATATATACATATTAATATCCTGAGACAAGAGTTTCTGTGCACTCATAGTTCAGACTCAGAAGCCATTGTAGAACGCGCTTCTGTATTTCGTTTATTGAAAGTTCCCGGATACTACAACTCAAAGCAACCTTGTTATACAAAAACGGGTGTAGAAACTGGCTGTGTTTTCTTGCAAAAGCGGAGTGAATGGTAGGAATTGGGGCCTTATAAACTCTTTTTTTGCGTATTGAAGAGAAATTGAGAGAGTTTATAAATTTCCTATGATATCTTAATACACTACGCAAAATGTACAGCCTTCTAACACTCAGTAATTTGCATTTCTTGTCCAAACATGGTTTTTAATACAGCTCGTTGGCTTCTTTCAACTCCAATCATGGCGGTTTTCGCAACTCCACCCCATATTGTAAGACAATACAGTAGAATGGATTGACAAAGTGAGATGTAGATTTTTATCAACAGATTTCTCTCTACGCAATGTCTTAGCAGCTTCATAATGTACGACATCTTGCGTATTCGGCCTGATACCTCAATTATGTGCTCGTCGAAGGACAATCTTTCATCCACACAGACACCTAGGTATTTGATGTTGTCAGTTCGGCTTATAGTAGGACATGTACATGTTATATTATTTTGATTGAGGCAAGAATATGATGAGTGTATACGCAAGCGTCGTGAGTTCAATGGAGCAGAGGCTAGAGTTTTAAAAAAGGAGATGTATTTGGTTTTGTCTGTGTTCAGAGTTAAAAGATTAATATTTAGCCAGTGGTGTATGCCGACGAGGCCGCTCTCCGCATAAGCTTTGACTTCTTCCCAAGATTGACCATGGAAGACGACAGCGGCGTCGTCAGCGTAACAGTAAAGCTCAGCGTTTTGCAGGTTTAGTGTTTGGATGTCATTTAAATATATGAGAAATAAGGTCGGGCCGAGAATACTGCCCTGTGGCACGCCGCAGTGAACTCCGTTCTCAACGCTAACCATTCCATTTATTTGGGTACATTGCCTACGATTGGTGAGACATGATTTGAACCATTCAAGTGCAATCCCCCGGATGCCAGTTTGTTCTAATTTACGTAATAATATTTTGATGGAAACCGTGTCGAAGGTCTTGGCGAGATCCAGAAAGACGCCTATGCAGTGTTGTCCAGAGTCAAGGATTTTTGAGATTGTCTGCGTGATTGCTCCTACTGCATCCTCCGTGGACTTATTGGGTCTGAACCCGTACTGTCGTTCATAAAGCAGTTTCTTCGTTTCAAGGTACTTTGTTAGTCGAGAATGTACAAGCTTTTCCAGGATTTTTGACACTGAGAGTAGCAATGAGATAGGCCTGTAGTTAGCAGGGTCCGTCTTTGAACCATTTTTATGAATGGGAGTCACGACAGCGGTTTTCCATACATCCGGATATTCTCCAGAAGAAAAACTTCGATTAAAAATGTGTACTAGAGGAGACAATATAAAACGTTTTATGCTTTTTAATGAACGATTATTTATCCATCCATCCGATCCAGGAGCACTGTTGCTCTTAAGCTGTGCAATGATTGCGTCAATTTCTCTCTCATCAGTAGGAGACATGAAAAAGCTGTTGTGAGGTCTTTCGCGTATATTTACTTTGGCGGCCAGAGTTGTCTCTGTCTCTTGAAGTTGCGTCAAGATCTTTTCTGACAAGAGACTTCATACTGTTGAGAAATATTTGTTGCAAGCATTGATCGATTCCTGAGCACATGGGCGATGAGTCAACAGTTCAGTGTTAGCACTTTTAGTATTTTGTGTGTAGCAGATGGTTTTGATGGTACTCCACAGCTTCTTTGGGTCGTCTTTAGAGTCGTGTATCTGAGATCTTTGGTAGTCTTTCTTCAGGTTATGCAATAGATTTGAAAGATAATTCCCGTAACGTTTATAAATTACTTGAGCGATTGAGTCGTTTGGATTTTTATGAGCTTTAGCGTGTAAGGCATCGCGATGCCTCATACATTTTATGAGTCCAGAAGTTATCCAGGGTTGTAAATTAAACTTAGAGCGACTGACTCTAATTTCTCTCGTATTTTTGCCATATATCTTGTTGATAGTTTCCGAAAAGATTCGAGCTGATTCTGAAGCGGATGCTGCTAGGAGAACGGGTGTCCAGTCTATTTTTGCTAAATCCTGGTCAACTCCAGAATGATTTACTTTCTTCACCATTCTTGAAACGTTTCGCGATTTACAGGACTTGCTGCTGAAGCCTGCCATTGCAACATCGTAATCAGTCACAGAATGTTTAAAGACTAAACCTATATGATTACAGAAAGGCCTTATAAAAATGTGATCAAGGCAGCTAGTTTTGCGAGTTGGCTTGTCGACTACTTGGTAAAGACCGTGCATGGCCAATAAACTAAGATATTGATCTTTTCCTGAAGATTCAGCCGATGAAAGGATATTTATGTTTAAATCTCCAGCAATTATGATCTGGTTGTTGGTTTTTAGATCTTCTAGTACCGCGTCGAGGTCCTCTAAGAAGGGTCTAGTGTCTCTGAATGAGGGTGAACAGTATAAACCTAATATAGTAATTTTGCCGGGTATATCTACAATGAGACAGTTACCTTCCCGGAAAGACGGTTCCCTAGATTGCGCACTCCAATAGGAATTGACATTATATTTGGTGTTTTGGTTTTTTTGAATTGATTTTATATTTGGATAAGCCCTTTATAACCAATCCATACATCTTTCTTCCATAATGCTTATAAAGGTGGTATTGGCTTATGGGTCATGTTTAGTCACCCCAAAATCAGGAACTATATTAAGAGTAAATATAAGTGATTCATAAGGGAAGGTAAACAAAATTATGTTCACAGTGGAATATGGGGGTAGGAGAAATGTCCAGATTGTAGTGGCAAGGCAAGGGGACGTTTTCCCAGTAGCTTGAGTTGGGGATGAAGGACTTAAGAGAAGAGAGTTTAAGGTGTATTGGATGGGAAGAGAGTTGAAGGGTTCTTGCCAAGAACCTGTCTGACAGGAATTGTCTTCGGAGAGGAGGTTCACAGTACTCGACTTGCATCGCCAAAAGGTTAGTCGCCTAATAAAAACACTAACAAAGAAACGTCATGTGTCAGTTTTGACAGACCGTTCACAGTGCCCATGCACCGTAGCTTGGGGTATATGAGCGCTTTGAGTGATATAATCAGCAATCGAACGCACCAACTGTTATTGTATACTATGACGACTTGGACGACACATTCAGTCGATCAACAGCATTGCGTTTTCCAACCAATTAGAATTTTCTCCTTAATTTTGAGCTTTTTAACAATTATTTTCGTAATTAAAAAGAAATATAAAAATATACAGGGTGCCCAGACGGCCAACATCCAAATGGAAGGAATTTACCCACCATGGTCCAAATAGTAAAAAAAATATAAAAATAAACTATAAAGATATAGGATGATTTCTAAAATAAGTGAAAAATCACTCCTTATAGCAGTCATTCGTATGTTGAATCTGTAAATGTTGACCGATTTTGGTTTTTTTTCGGTTATTAATTGGTTAATGTTCTTACGTAATAAACCTTTGATACAAGCAAATCTATTATGATAAATCTATTATGATATGATGATATGAAAAAACAAATTTGTCAATTTTTTATACCTAGATTTCTCTGCTCCACCGTGTAAAAAACATGTAGCAAATGAGGCTGACATTTACTTTCAAAAGTTGGCGTATCTAATGCAGTTTCTAAAAAGGTATAATACTTGGCACTTAAATTGATCTGATATTATTTATGATCTTTAAATTGAGGAAGCAACTATTTTTAAAATTATTAAAAATGAGTAAAGAGATGTAAAATACTACTAAAAGATTACATGAAAGGGACACTTGCTCAGGTAGACGATCCAGGGAGTCGCTCCCCTCTCTTATCACCCATCCCCGTGCCAGGTACTGAAAATCAGTCAGTCAGTACGTAACTTGTTTTGTTCGTATCTTACGTCACGTCTCTCTTGCGCATACATTTTGATAAATACTAACGACTCGGCTTGAACTTGGAATTTGAATACCTTTGTGTGCGCGCCTCATGCGTAAGTAGGTATGAAAATCACCTAGGGCTGTCAAAGATGTTGAAGTAAAAAAATTTTATTGTATGAAAGTCTTAACTGGCCCCAATAACTCCAATTCTTTTACAGTGTATTCTAACAATGGTATATTTACTGAACCTTAAGTATTATGCTTCCTTTATGTTACACCTTGTATAGGCATAATTCTAAAGTAATTAGGTGGATAAAAAAATATTTGGTAATATTATAATCGTGTATAATTTTTTAAACATGTGTAATTGTGAGTGCACTAATTTGTAACTGTATGAAAGAATAAAAACATTTTTATATAAATCATTACAATATTCCCTATTGTCAAAGTTGGAAGTAAATAAGTATAGGAATTTACAAACGACACTAACATATCAACAAACTGTTACTTGCTGTAGCAGAATCTACCGGATTTTTCTGAAATAAGTTATAAATAAATAAAACAAAGTTATTCTAATAGTTTTAAGTTTCGATACAGGACAGTTATCCATAAAAACTGTCCTTTTTTAACAAATGCATTTTGCTACATCCATTACATTCGAGTATAAAAATCTTTCTTAAATCTGCTTGTAAATTTTTTTTTAAATCTTATGTAGCTGTATTGGAGAAAATGGATTCAATTGTGAGGAAGAAGAATTTAATGTGGGAGAAATAGGAAAAAGACTATTATAACTTTTAATATTAGCGAACTAATATTTATTTTAATTTAGTCTTGAATAGGTTTGATGTCTTGGAAACATCAAAGTTATGAAAGTCCGTAAATTAAAGTTATTCTACTTCTTAAACTCATCCAACTTAGTGTATAGGTTTATATTTGCAAAACCAAGTTTGTTTAGGACTCCAGGCTGGGTTCATTGCGCAGTTTATACATTACCAATTACTTTCTGGCGTTTGATCCAATGCAAAATTTCACCCATTGTAGTGTTAATTATTTCAATCTCTTCGTTTGCAAGTTGCGGAGCGCATGCATTGACAAGCGGGCAATCCACAATCAATAGTATTTTTTCCTTGTTCTGCAATGCCAATTTGCCAGTCATTCATATGATAACTTTCATTCATTCATTCATTCATTTGTATATGTGGCAGCCGCAGATCTTTACGCTATTTTTTCTATTCTAGCAAAAAAATAATTGGATCTCTTTATCTTCATGTAGAGTTATATTGAAACGGGTAAATTTCATGTTTCAGACAAAATAAGTTAGTTATATTTTGTATCTTCCTAGTCCGTTGACTTATTTCATTCACAATCGCCATGTTGATTGTCAAAGTGTTTTCGGAGACTGTACAGTGGATTGATTTGTGTTATTTTTCAGAATCCGCAGTTTTTGTGGTGCGCTAAATATTTGAGTTTTCTGTATCTAAAACGTGAATAGTTGTTAAAATGGCGCAAGTTTTACCGATACGTTTCCAGGAACATTTACAGGTATGTACGCCCATCGGTTTTTTACGATTCACTATCGATGTTGGATAGAAATTGTGCATATCATTTTGAGAAGCATACTTGCCGTAGTTCTTTGTTTAAGTTAAATTTGTGTGCAAGTTAATTTGCTGATCGTAGTTGTGACATTGCGCAATTAGGAAGCGACAGTTCCACCCTCAATTTATCGCACCCACAGGAAACATCCAATGTATTGATTTGTTCTATATTTTATAAATCATATGATGATAGTATATATTTTACTAAATTCTACGAATAGTTTAGTTTATTACACTGTTGGATAACTAATACGATAATTACTATATTTAGGGAATTTGTGATTTTATTTTAGTACATACTTTGGAAGTCTTATAAATACTGGATTCACCCCATTTGGATTTCATAAAATAGGATGAAAAATGGTAAATATTTAATGGGTTGTACATTGTTCTAATAAGATGTCCAGTTTAACATAGCATTTAACTCTTATTAATTATACAAAACACAAAAGTTTGTAACACAAAAATCTTTTTTTTAGCTTACAAATGTCGGCATCAATCCAGCCTCAATATCCTTTAACACCCTCACAATGGAGTCTGACAAATTCATCTGTGTCCGAGAGAAAGTTGGGGATACTGCAGAGGTTGTCATTATTGACATGGGGGACCCCACCAACCCTATTAGAAGGCCTATTAGTGCTGACTCAGCTATCATGAATCCTGCTAGCAAAGTCATTGCACTTAAAGGGAAGGCTGGGGCAGAAGGTACGTGTATGTATCTTTTGAAAATGTGTTATTTACTAAAATCACAATTTTCCATCTATCATTTTATTATTATCTGTGTTATAAATTTGATTATGAATGATTTTAGTGTTGACTAAGGGAACTTAAATTCATTCTGATTTTACCGAGATCTTATGTAGTATGGGTGGTTATTTAACTCTTTATTTTGAAGCCTACACATATAGTAGGGTTTGATAACAATTACTGTTCTTTACTTAGTGTGCAATTACAATAACCTTAGCAACTGCTAAAACTATTATAAAACTCCTGACCCAATCATTCATAAGTAATGATAATTGTCTTTAAATTGTAATTTAGTTGTTGCATTGTGAAAACTTATATTACAATTAAATTGTACATTATGTTGGTACATTAAGATGTGATTCTTCAACCTACCTAATTAACAGCATCAATGTTTTATATTGAAACTAAAATAACAATAAATCAAAACATATGTCTGGACACTGATAATGGTTTAAACCAAAATGCTAAATTGTAGATAACTGAGGCTTGAAATGACTAATAATTATTTTAAAACATATTGCTTGATATCTTATCAAAAGTGGGATGTTTTCATCAACAATCCTAAATTAAAATTCTGTCTGGGTTTTGTTTGCTGGGTTTAACTATTTACTTAGTTGTTTTTTTTAATTACTGGGGAAAACATAAAATCACAATTTAGTTCAGCATAGTAAATATGTTATTTATATTATTTTTAAGCAAGACTTATCAAACATTATTTTAACTTTCTGCTGAAACAAGATCATAGTTTTTTTACAGTAAATGAATTTTAACCCTAAAAGTTAAAAAAATTTATATAATGCAAATTATGCCATAAGTTTTATAGTAATTTTTGATGATGAGTCATATACCATGTGTGAGTCACAAGCTGCTATCATCAAACATATCCATATGTATGTATTAAGTACTGTTGAATGTCAATTGACAGGGTCAATAAGCTGATATTCTTTATAGATTTTAAAGTTTAACAGTTTTCCTATAAACTATATTATGTATGAAAATTTGAAGAAGATACACCTTAACATATCCATTTTATATTAATGATAGATTTGTTTGCTTATTTGTTTACATGTAATAAATAAACTAAAATATATTTATCCCTAAGGCTAGGCAGTAAAGAAGGTGAAACAGCACAGCAGCCTTTAAAGAAATATACCATTGGTATGTTTGATTTTTCTGTGAAGGTCAATTCTGACATATCAGACCTTAGAATCAATTGTCTAATTGTAAAAATTAATTGATTGTTCTCTACAATAGTAATAACTTATGAAGTTGAGGCAAATTAAATTAATTATTTTGATTGAACCAACTTTGAAAAAGTAAGTTTAATCCATTTCCAAGCTATCTACTGGTAAATCAACACTAAAATTGTATAACCTGTGTGTTAATATGTAACTTGAATGGAAAAATATTGATCTTTAAAAAATGATGTTAAATATTCTTATTTTTATATCCCAGCCAGAGCTGTTACTTTGAGCTTGTCTAGTTAGCATATTTTCGCCTGCCACTTAGGCAGCTCAATGCTATGTCTGCCAGCCAATCTTCTGGCATGTTGTAGATTGCATAAGGTCTTTTAAGCCAACAAAGACCATGTCTCTCAGGCTTTGTTATTCGCCTTTAAAAGGTGAAAAAGCCATATATACCAATAAAACAAGTCAAATTACTGCTATACTGAATGTCATCATAGATTTATTACAGGTCGATAGTGTCAAATTATTCCAATTAATATTATCAACATTATAAATCTTTTATCAAGCAGCATGTAGTAGCTAGCATGTTAGGGTATTGATAATGATGAATTCCTTTTGTCTTTTGTTTTTGTGTTGATACTACATGTAGTTGTTTCAGCTTTGTTCAGAGACACCTTTTTTTTTAGGGTTTACGAGGGTGTTGCAGATTTTAATGTTAAATTGTATAATATTATCTTCTATTTTCATAAAACTTCCATTTTAAGGCAGAAAAATATCCGACAATCTGATTAGGCGGCCTAAGGCAAAATCAGAAGCCGGTAGCCATTTTGGATTGCGGTTTTCATACAAGTTGATATCTCTTGATCACATTTTGAATCAGGTTATAAAATCACCACTCACCCTCATAGCGTTCAGGAAACAAATACATTTCTGAAGACAATGCTTTCTATCTTGTCACCATGTGAGCATGTTGGCCTAGTTGAGAAATAGCAGAAGCCCTAGAATTGAATTTAGAGTATTTCTCTATCAGAACCATTGAATATTTTACACTGTTGATTTTTATTTACTTACTGATGATCTGAATAGAAATGGCGAATCTGTCGAAGCTACAAGCTCAGATCATATTGTCGCTTCGTTGTTTCTTTTGCGTACAATAGTGTCAAAATAAAAGAGGGGAGAAAATATATTCAAGGCAGTCAAATCTTCTATTCAATCTTCAATCAAATCTTTTTTGAGTTATACTTTGCTGCCTTCTTCTTTTAAGCGCACTTGAGCATGACTCGCGTATTGGGCCCACTTGCGTGGATCGGAGTTCAAAATTGAAGGTTTCATATTGTTGTCTTTTAATTTGAGTTGAAGTTTCATTCATTTTGAGTTACGCGCCTTACCGATAAAATCTATTTCGAGTCTAGTGCTCGCTGCAAAATATACCTACCATCTAAACGCGACGACTTATCAACAGTTACCATCAAGTTTTCACGCTTCGAAGACTTTGTTAGACCCTTGTTGATAAACAAAGCAAATGTATGCTGAGTTTGGTCGCTTACGCGTGGTTCGGTCTTTTGTAAACGTTCCGCATACTAAGGGGCGACCTCACTGCAGGGGATTCTGTTTGCGCATCTGTGCCTCCACCGAGGTTCCCCGATAGCACCTAAGAAAATTATAGGCATTTGCGTTTCCTCAGTCTTAGTGTTGTGTGGAAAGCTTTGTAATAGATTAGATTATTTAACAAAAGGTGTAAAATACTAAGTATTGGTGTTCAATACATATTTATGCATATCCAAGTTTCGTTAATTAGGTGTAGTCACTGATTATATAATAGACATTTTAGGGTCTTCTAAAGTTCTGTGATTTGCGCAGAAGGCGCAAAATCATGGGGTATTTAAAAATTTCCGTCGGTGGCGCATTGGTCAAGGCTGGCTTCTCGATATTACTGCCCCGGGATCTATCTCGATAACTGCCAAATGTACCAATAAGTTTTTATAGCTTATGTACAATTAAGCCGTCTGCAAATTTTTTGAGACTATCTCGAACTTTTTACCTCTAATTTTATTTTGAATTTCGGGTTGGATCTTGATTGCTCTGACTATGACGCAATACATCTAAGGAATCATCCAGACCTAACTTAATTCGAAGGTATGTGTAAAGCGCGGCTATCGGCAGTAGGCAGGTGTGGACTATAAATTTCCTAATAGATCCCCCTTATGGATTATTAATCCTGTTGTGTATCTAGACCCTGGCTAAATAACACGCTTTTACAATTACGCTTGATTGGATTCGAGATTCGGATTCGACCCATTTTACTTAAGGAATACTTCAACAGGAAGTTGGAATGACTCCAAATATAAACTTTTTGTGACAGAGGAAATGCCTTACTAGATTCGTCTTTGTTTTTTTTTATTGTTTACCCGTTTGGCATTATGAGTAGGCGTACTGACTGGCAGTAAAAATGTGTTGATGTTTTATTTCCCATTTACAGTGTATCTTGAAATGGTTTTAAGGAATTTTGAAATAATGGTAGGAGATAACTTAAAAGATTGAAATCATCTTACGAATAAACATGTTGTAACACTGTCCCGTGTTCTATTACATAGTGTATCTAGGTCAGTTTAAGGTCTTAAGTTGTTAGAAAGTGACAAAACGCAGAATAATAGCAAGTTTAATTGTATATATGGCTCAAGTCATTTGTACGTGAGGTCCTATGTGTGCGTTAAGCAATAGATACAGCAATTGTGTGTGTGTGTGTGACAAAGTTATACTGATAGTAGGTACACTAAAGCGACCAGAGCACGGTTTGACAAGATAACGGCTCCCACTCAAAATTAAGTTGCATGTTTACAAGCGCTCACAATTGATTTCAACCATATTTATGACGTTTAAAGTATAAAATACTTGAGATCCTTGCTCGTTCTCACTCTCGTAACATCTGATCCCCTGACGGTGTTGGTTAAAATGAAGCCCATGTTACTCCGGGACAACCATGCTCATCTTTTCCTAGTATAACTTTACAAGGGTTAAAGAATTTTCAAATCGGTTTTGGTGGATTCAGAATTTACTGATAACATGTAACATACGAACAAACAAATCTGTCATTTTATCGGTTTAGATTACGCCCTTATGTTGGGAAGTTGAAGGTCCCGAGGTCGAATTCTTATAGGTACGTGGCAGATGATCTGAATAATATTCTAAGTCACTGCCTTACAGATTTCCCTTAATAAGAGTAAGTTCCCCAAGTAGAAAAGTTCTTAGGTTAATGGCCATAGTGTAGAAAACTATAAAATTTATAGCAATTAAAGATATAGCCGTAAAATATCACAGACTCTATACTAGAGGCGTGGCCGTAGTAAAGCCTAACTGAAATGCTACTCTTTGAATGCGGGATCGTAAAGCAAATTAAGTAATTCACGACTATAGTATGATACACTTTAAAAGATGTCTATATAGAGGTATGCATGCATATTTCTAAAAGTTTGAAACGACTGTCACAGGCCTAGGCCAGGCGAGCAAAGGTTTATTCTAGATCTGACTGTTAGAACTTACGTACTGTGCGACAAGTATTGAGAATGTGCGGTACCCGCTTAGGGATCACAGTTATTATTATTATTATTATTATTATTATTATAGGCACAAGTAGTTGATCGTGGTGCAATCCGCGTTACTAGTAGCTCGGGATTAAATAAATAAAGATAAATTACGGGTAAAATTTACTTCGGTGGAGCGGTTAACCTGAAAACCAATATGGCTTTCGGGTTAACCGCTCCACCGAAGATGCAACTGACTTTTAAGATAACCGCACACCTGGACGGAAACCTTAAATGTGTCGGAGTGTTCCTGGATCTACAAAAGGCGTTCGATACAGTTTCTATCCCAATCTTACTTGCTCGTTTGGAGAACATCGGAATAAGGGGAAACGCACTTTTGTGGTTCCAGGATTACCAGACTGATAGGAAACAATGTGTAAAATTTCATGATCAGTTTAGTAGCTTCAGTTTTGGGATGTATGGGGTGCCCCAGGGCAGCACACTTGGACCCACATTGTTTTTGATATATATAAACGAATTATGCAAATACCAAATTGACGGTACAAATGTTTGCTGACGCACAGCAATACCTGGGAAAGTTTATAAAAATTAACTGAAAAGGGCATGTCCTCTGTGGCATGGCTTGAAGACAGCTTATTATCACTCAACACCAAAAAACAACATTTCTCTGCTTTAGCAAAACAAAGGCATCATCGCCAAATGGCTTTTGTCTACGTATGCATTCTTATCCCTGCAACCGGTCCTATAATGCTCTCGCAACAAACTGCAGTTGTCCAATTTTGTCACAAACATCAGATGTCAAATTCCTAGGTATCATCATAGATGACAAACTAAAATGGAAGAAGCACCTATCAACAGTTAGCAATAGATTGAGAAAGTTTATCTATATATTTAAATAGCTACGAATTATATCAGACTTTGCACTTTGTTGCAAACATACAAAGCATTGGCAGAATGTATTATCACCTACTGCATTTGTTCATGGGGATCAGCAGCTAAAACATACATGCTTGAATTAGAGAAAGCGCAACGCTGTGTGCTTAAGGTTCTCCTTAACTTGCCATTTAGACATCCCACATAGCTGGTTTATGACAAAGCTAATGTTCTCTCGGTGAGAAAGTTATTTATCTACCAATGCATCCGTAAATACCACAAAAATGCAATACCCTTTGCACAAAACTTAGGTAAAAGAATAAATAAATGTCCAGTTCCCAGAGTTCATAGTAAAATTGCCCAACAACACTATAGGAATGTAGCACCTAGATCATACAACAAACTTAACACTACGTATAAAACTAGAAACTTAACAAATTTTGAAATTAAGCATACAATTAAACTTTGGTTAAAGAACCTAAAATATGAAGATACAGAACACCTGTTGCTAATTCTGAAATGAAAACATCCAACATCCAATGTTTTTACAATACAAACATTAGAAACACACATGCACAATACACACATACATACTATACATACGCCACGCATACCTTTTCATATTTTTTTTTTCACAAATACACTCGCATTCTTACACACGAGTGCGCATATTGTTGAATCATATTAAATTGTATAATAATGTATTAGTGATAAGTTAATAAGTTTCTCTTGTTTTGTGCAGTAACTGACTGCCGACAAACAGCTTACGCTAGTTCAGCAGTCAGGGCTTGTACTCTCATTGTATTATTTTTTTGTTGTAAATAAAAATAAATAAATAAATAAAAATTTACCGAAGTTACTCCTGGTGAAAAAAAATGTGTACTACACCTACTCGGAAAGGGCATTAGCTCTGCTTTTTAAACAAGGAGAAATGTACGTCATCACAGTCGAACAAATATGCGCACTGAAAAAATATGAGATTCATTTCTGCTTCAGCGGGAGAAAATTGTATATAGGAATCCTTTTCTAGCCTGCTTTATTTTTTGTATTTAGAATGGGTACTGGCGGAAGCCAAAAGACAAAAAGATTGTATTTCGAAGTCAGAAAAATGATAATGATACTCGTTTGTAATTGGTCACTCTCTCCCCTCGATGAACAATGTTCTATTAATATTAATGTTTATCGATTACATCTAATAAAATATGACTTGGTTTTCCCCATTATAAATCAAGTTACGGAAAGAAGATAGTATAGTTCAGAGAAACTTTGTCGAATTATTGTTTGATTATGGACCTCGTAAGCCGTCTTATAAGTTTGCGAGTAAGGAAGTTATTCAGTACGGTGTTGAGGTTCTACTTACACTGCCTCGGAAGGCCCCTGCAAACTTATAAAAAAAACTCAGTATATATTCATTACTTACGTAAAGTTTACCTTCTTCAGCATGCCACTTTACTTGTCTTCCATAAAAATTAAGTATCTTTTTCATAACTTCTTACATTAATAATATGCAATAAAAACTTAATAGCTAAAATATCTGAAATAAACATATGTGTTCATTCACTTTTCTTTATTAAATGCTTTAAAGTATGTATGTTTAGAATATGGTAACAACAAAATGCTCAACGTAGTCTTTCCGTGCACAGCTCAAAAGACCCTCCAGATCTTCAATATCGAGATGAAGTCAAAAATGAAGGCTCACACCATGACAGAAGACGTGGTGTTTTGGAAGTGGATCTCTCCCAACACTCTGGCGCTGGTCACCAAAATGTCGGTCTACCATTGGTCCATGGAGGGAGACTCGACGCCTGTCAAGATGTTTGACCGTCACTCGTCGCTGGCTGACTGTCAGATTATCAATTACAGGACTGATCCGAAGCAGCAGTGGTTGTTGTTAGTTGGTGCGTTCATGTAGTGTATATATTATTATCCGCATTATTGAGGTTTAATTCTAGCCGTTCATTAATGTCATTACCGAATTTCATTTCGCAGGTTTTCACTTAAGTCAAATGTTTGTATGAAACAACCCTGCAATCCCTAAATTAACAATAACTCCAATGCTGTAATTAAGTATAAATTTAAAGTAGTATAATTCTCTCCCACATAAACCTTTCAATATCTTCGTAATTATGGTTTCAATACTTATAAATAAATTATATTAACACAAAATCTGAAGTAACCCTCCTTCCGCAGGCATATCCGCACAACAAAATCGCGTAGTAGGTGCAATGCAACTTTACTCCGTTGACCGCAAATGCTCCCAACCCATAGAGGGCCACGCGGCGTCCTTCGCTACGTTCAAAGCGGAGGGCAACGCTGAACCTTCTACGCTGTTCTGTTTTGCTGTCAGGACTGCTCAGGGCGGAAAGCTGCATATTATTGGTGAGTTCGGTTATTAGTTATTAGGCAGTTGTAGATAGGTGACTCTTGTCCCCTTCGCCTGGTTCATCTCATTCGCAATCCAACTGTCACTGCACGGAAAGAACCGAGGTGATAGGACACGATAAAGTAACAGCCCGTTCACACATGGGCTCCGTATTTACGGTACCCGTTTTAACGGATACGACAATAATTATGCTTTGTTCACTCATACGCACCGTATAACGTGCAACGTATCCGTCATTACTGGATACTATGTTCATACGCAAGGTCGTAGCGAAAGCACGCGTTCTTTATGATTGCAAATTGTCTAGCGGCACCGCCGGCCCGCCCCCTCCCCTACACATAGTTTATATCCAGTACAGTTGTACGGATACATGACGGATACGTATTCCGTTCATCCAGTATTCGCTGATAAAACGGATGGTCATACTTTAACGGACTGACAGTTTTTACTGTATACTGAATACTGTGTCATATGTGAAGTCGCTCATACAACTCCATACGCCATGAATAAAAAAAACTTATCGGATAAAACGGAACAGTAAAACGAAGACCATGTGTGAACGGGATGTAAGACGATTTTCGAGGCACGTGGCTGGATCATTCTGGCTCTTTTTCATTTTCATAATTGAATATACTTGAGTTTGTCCGAGTACGAGATCCATTGCCCAAGTGCGCCACGCAGGAACGTCACCTATCTCCCTCGTTTTTTATAATTACCGATCAAAATTATTAGATAAAGAAAAGTGTAACCATTGATGTTAATAAATTAAAAAAAATCTTTTCTGGTTTTTGAATTTATCCATCACAGCCTGAATAGTGTAGGGACATCAACCTCGCTCAACTAAGGGAATGGGTTCACGCAATTTATAGGATTATAGGATTTTGAATTGTGTATAGATCATTCATAAGTTATGTTGATATATCTCGAGATTTTAAGTAATGTTTAAGTTTTTAGTAACAAAAGAAGTGGTTTCATGAAATTTTTATTGGCTACTTTCTATTGGAAAAACATTTTGAATTATTATTATTTTGTTTACAATTTATTTGCTGTGTTTTTTTGACTTTCTCCATATCAATATTTAAGAGTATCCCATGTTACAGTTCCGGCTAAGCATCCTCAGCACTAGGCCACAAAGTCAAGTAAAATTTAAAAGGGCGAAAGGACCATAAATAAACAGTCTATATCGAAAAAAAAAAGTATCCAGTGTTCAATCAATTTATATTTTCAGTCTTATGTATGTTAATATAATGAAATACCACATTACTCATAAAACAAAAAATTCATATTTCTCATACTTGATATAAATTCTACAGAGGTCGGCCAAACCCCAGCAGGCAATCAGCCCTTCCCCAAGAAAGCCGTAGATGTGTTTTTCCCAGCGGAAGCCCAGAACGATTTCCCGGTGGCCATGCAAGTGTCCCCCAAGTATGATGTCATCTACCTCATCACTAAGTATGGCTACATCCACATGTATGACATTGAGACGGGGACTTGTATCTATATGAACAGGATTTCCTCAGATACTATATTTGTGACGGCTCCTCATGAAGCCACCGGTGGGATTATTGGTAAGTGTCAATATTTTTCTCTTTTATTTTAATAGAGGTGTTTAGGTATTTTAGTTTCAAATTTTGCCAGTAATTGATGTTTATTTATATATATATATTTATGGAGAAATAAAGAGATGCATATATATACATATTACAATAGTTAACAATAATAAGTTCTCAGACAAAAACACCAACTGCCTGGCACTGGAGACATTGTGTTATGGATGACCATACAGTAAACTGAGGGGGGGGGGACCCAGAATAAATATATAAATATAAACAACCATAAGCCAAGAGCAAACATCTGTGTTCATCAGACAAATGAATGCCCCACCAGGACTCGAACCTGGACCTCCGGCGTATGAGGCAGGGATACTAACCACTACGCCTTTCGCCGAAAAAAATTGCTCTAGTGCGCGATATAATTCGCGTAAACTCTCATTTTCGTCAAGACTTCGAGATAATTAGCTATTATTCAGCAAATCCTTTCAGGAAAAATACAGACATTCACATTTATAATGTTATATATCTAATTTTGCCCATCTGCTTACTTTGAGGCCGTACAGTTGGTGTGTTCGTCTGGGGTTTTATTATTATTCTAATTTTACTGCAGTAATGTGCAGTGCAGTTTTTCCAGTTTTATTCAACACAATCTAAATAACGGGGTCGTATTTCGATTAAAGGGGTAGGAATAACAAGTGAAATTGCTGGATAAAAAGACTGTCCCTATTCAAAGGAATTAATCAGTGCAATTATTGAATACAATGTCTAACAGCTGTGTGCTAAGTGCGTGTTTTCACCTTCAGATTACGCCGTGAGCGCGACGTTTAAAAATTAAACGCGCCTATGGCGGAAAGTAAAGGTAGGGATACATATGTCATCGAGTCATTAATGGAGCCGCTTTAGGAAAAGATGCCTTTGGATGCCATTCACTTTCAGGCACATAGATCGCTGATAAAGTAAATCAGTAATTTGTAAACAAAAAAATAAAAATCTTGCCTGACTAGAAATTTATACACCCTGACTAAGTCTAGGAGCTTGAAGGCGCGATCCAATACTTTATTCCTAATATTCATTTTCCTTCACAGGAGTGAACCGTAAAGGCCAAGTCCTGTCTGTGACCGTGGAAGAGGACTCTATAATCTCCTACATCAACACGGTGCTTCAGAATCCCGAGCTGGCTCTCCGGATGGCAGTGAGAAACAAGCTAGGTGGTGCTGAAGAACTGTTTGTTAGGAAGTTTAACATGCTATTCACTAATGGACAGTACGCTGAGGCGGCCAAGGTTACTTTTTTGTTTGTTTTGAGTAAATTTTTTAATCTGTTTATTTACATTCTTATCTTTTAGTGTTTTGGTAATATTTATATTCTAAATAATAACGCGTAAATATTCACTGTAGTATTTTTTATTGTTATAAATAATTAAATAATTATAATTATTATAACAATACGAACGCCAATAAAATCAATCGAAACGAAATGGCTAAAAATCTCTGCAATTGCAAACGAATAAATCGAGGCTCATCTGATTAAAACAAGTGGACCCTTCAATCAACAACTAAGCGATGCTTTGTCAGCGTTTTAATTCGAGTTGGGCTGAGACCCAAAAAACATTACCCATTTAAACACGCGCATATATTTTCACGCAGCATTCACATTGTTACTGTGTACTACACGAGATCCATTGCACGAAAACTAAGCGATGCGTAGTCCTGCTTGGAACCACGGGAGCTGCGGAGCCACTGGTCCATTGTTGGCAATTCAACAAGTTATACTATTTCCATTTCTTTATTTTCTCGATGACAGCTCCTGTGAAAACTTGTGCGAGCGTTTTTCTTTACATTATGTATGCATTATTTTATAAAAATATGACGTTTACACACGTACAAGGTTATAGAAAGAGTCGGAGAAACTGATAGGGATGGAGCTATATCGATAAAGGTAACACGATAACAGACCCGATATTTTTTTACAAAATGTAAGAAACTAAACTACTGCCGGATACTTTTGTACAAATTTATTAACTAATATTATAATATTACAAGGTGTTACACGTATTAATTCTTGATTGATAATGCCAACTTCTTTGAAATTTTCGAAGCTGTTCTAAAATAAGTAGGTATAGGTAGGTACTCGACAATGAAACGAAATAATTATAACGACCGGTAATCTTTATTTATTTATTATAATCAAAATCTGATGAATCATCACTGTCACTCGATGATCTCTCCCCAACATTTATTATAAGTTTCTGTACTTGTATATTATCGAATGCCACATGAATTTCCCAATCCGACGCTATAATATTTTGGGTTCTTCTCTCAATTTTTTCCCAGTTTTCGGGAATGTTTAATAAATCTAACATGTTGTTTGCCGTAAAAGGGGGATGGGTATTGTTTCGAGCGGCGTGTCCTTGGATTTGTGCCCATATTAGTTCTATAGCATTGTACTGGCAATGATACGGCGGAAGTCGAAGAACCCAATGACCATATTCGGCAGCTATTTCTTCGATAACATATCTTTTAGGGAGGCTTTTTTTAGATTTTAAAATATTCACTAATTGTACTTTAAATAAAGTACTATCCACATTTTCGCCATGACGTTGGAGCCAGTCAATTATCTCTTGTTTTTTATTAGCCTGCGTCGGCATTTTATCAATTTGTCTGGAGTGATATGTAGCGTTGTCCATAATAATTATGGACGGTTCTTCCAGAGATTGCACCATTTCTTTGAACCATCCTTCGTAAACCTCCGCGTTCATTTCTTCGTGGTAGTCCACTGTTTTCTTGGATTTAAAGGCCAGTAAAGCATCTGACACGAATCCTTTCGTAGACCCTGCATGAAATATGATAAGGCGTTCACCTTTTCCCATTGGCACTGAACTAGTGGAAGCGGCGGTGTCGTCAGTCCAGTTCTTAGATACTGTGTGGTTTGCATTTAACCAAGTCTCGTCAGTGAAAATAACATTTGACCAATTTTGATATCTTTTTGGCTTCGCTCAAAAATTCGCAGCGAACCATAGCAACGTCGTGACGCTCCATCAATATTTTACGTTTATCCGATTTTTTATAAGAAAATCCAATTTCTTTCAAAATGAAGCTTAATGACGTTTTTTGGCCATGGAACAAACCCCATTCAAGTAAAGAAACAACAAGTGTTTTAGGTGTTGGAATTTCTTTGCGAAAGTAATAGTCATATATATGATGGCGAATAGCATCAGCGTTGAAGTTGTCAACCGATGTCACACGACGTGTTTGGCGTTTTTTCTTCGGCGTACGAAGCTTATTTTCCTGCATGCCGGTACAAGACCGTAAGCTTCGGTAGTAATTTTTGAAACAGTAGGTCCACTAATTCCTAATGCGGCCGCAACACGCTTTCGCACTTGCGACAATGGTAATAGCGGGCCACCACTTTGATACTCTACTTCAAAGTAATTACGAACCTTGATCACCAGCTCTCTCGCCTGCCTTTTCAGAACAGATCCTTTCGGCATTTTGATATTTGACAGCTGGGCAGCAATCAACACGGAGGAACACAAAATACACAACGTACGTATGGATAATGTGAGAAAACTCAGCGAACAGAAATGTAGTGACCAGCAGGACCGTCTTGTTGCGAGTGACAGATTAAAACAAACACAAAATGGCGGTGGGCCATTGAGTGTTCCCACCTTGAAAAAATATATTTGAATGTTTTTGTTGTATTTGTCTTTGTTCAAAATATAATAAATATATGCGATCGATATCATTACTTATTTGGTCACAACACTACATTATATCAAATTAGAATTGTCGTCGAGAAAATAAAGAAATGGAAATAGTATAGTACCGATAATCGCTAAGAGATGACGCGATATTTCAAAATAAATACGGGAAGCCAAAGCGCTGTGCTGGAAGATTAATATAATATCATTATTTTAAGTAGTTTTCATTAATGTGCTATGTAAATTACATAGTTCGATATAATTTATATGTATGGGACTACAGGATTATGCAGAGCTTATTTGTATGGAGTGCACAGCATTGACGCCGAAGCTGACGATACAACATTTATTCACAGGTGGCAGCCATGGCACCCCGAGGCATCCTCCGTACCCCACAAACAATTCAACGCTTCCAACAAGTGCCCACCCAGCCAGGACAGACCTCTCCGTTGCTACAGTATTTCGGCATTTTGCTTGATCAAGCGCAGCTGAACAAGTTTGAATCTTTGGAGCTGTGCAGGCCTGTACTGTTGCAAGGTGAGTTGAAATGTTTAATTATTTTGTTATTATATTATTTTTGTTTTAAAGATATGGAGTTCGCGTTCATGCTCAGAAGTTTTATAATAAACACGGTATGAATACTCGAAAAGTTTAAAGCGAAGTTGTGTAAGGCGATTTGAATTTGACCCTGTTACTCAAAGCTACATAAGGTTATAAATGTTTTAACTAAAAACCACCAGTAAATATTTTTAGTCTATATATTTTTTTTGTATTTTAATTTTTATCACTGGCAATAAACTGTATTTCATTTCATTAATAATTAAAATTGCTTGTTTCCCTAAATCATCGAGACATATTTAAAATTTTTTACACACACCATCCATTTCTACTACGGCAATGATGTACAAATATGTTTATTTAAGAGCCGCCGTTACGCTAACGTTTATTATACAGTGTACCCAAACCAGTATTTTTTTCTCGAATAAACGGTAAACTGTGTGCAGCAACACTTAAAGTTAGCATAAAAATGCAATTATATGGTGTAAACTAAATAATTTGTGTAATTTTAAATTAAAAAGGATATACATTATATACTTCGAATTGTCTTACAGGTCGCAAACAACTATTAGAAAAATGGCTAAAGGAAGAGAAACTCGAATGTTCAGAGGAGCTAGGTGACCTCGTCAAACAAGTTGACTTGACTCTAGCTCTCTCTGTGTATCTACGAGCTAATGTAGCAAGCAAAGTCATACAGTGTTTTGCTGAGACAGGACAGTTCCAGAAAATTGTGCTTTATGCTAAGAAGGTAAGGTTTATTGTGGGTTATGTAAATGGGTTTAAATGTAATTATTATTTGTTTTTGTGAATGAAACCGTATTATTGTACCGTATACAAGTGCTATGAAAATCTGGAGTTTAAAGATCATTTGCTTAATATTTTATTTGAACCAGTTACGACAATTTAAAATGTCATTAAATTTTTGGCAATATCGTATAATATTTTCATAGCTTATAAGGGACATGATAGTAAGGGCGCTATCCACATTATGTGGTTCGTCCCAATCGGTACGGCCGGGATTCAAAGCGAATATGTGTATTTGAACGTTCGAGACACATGCCGTTCGGGATTTAGTGAGACGAGTCGAACGAGCCGACGTGTATAAGGGTGTTACCACACCAATCGATCGTCCGTCGATCGACGTATACTGCTCGACGTCGATCGACGGACGATCGATTGGTGTGGTAACATCCTAAAGCACGAGTGCGCAAAAAACTACCCGGCATTTGTCGAATTTGCCGGCCCGATCATAAGCTCCCCTAACAATTTTGTAACAGTTTTCGAAATGTTTTCTAGGCTCTGGTTTGCAAGGTTATGGATTTTTTGCTTTAAAAGTGCACAAATTGTTAAAACTTAAATGTGTGATAATACATAATTATTGCAACGTCTCACTAGTTTGCATCTAGCGAGTTTGTTGTAAACCTCGACTCGCGTCCGCACTCGTCTGCTTACTAGTCGCTCGATCGAGCTAGGTACGGGCATTGTAGAGGGCGCGCTTTGTATGGGACGATAAGTCCGCTCTACGCGGGTTCGCGCCATTTATGCACTAGTTGAACGACGAATCCGGTTACTCAAGTATTGATTGTACAACCAATGACATTGCCTATTTCGCCTGTAGGAGTTTAAGGTACTTGGAGGGGTGTGCCATTTAGAGTGAAAAATCCTTAACAGTGAAAATCCTCTTCAAAACACTTGGTGATTATAATAAATGTTCATTGTTTCTTTGCTCAGTCTCAACATTTTTATTCCTTCTTCATAATGATTTTTAATATTCATTTATAATTCACAGGTGGGCTACACTCCAGACTACATCTTCCTTCTGCGTTCTCTCATGAGAACTAACCCTGAGCAAGGAGCAGGGTTCGCTGGCATGCTGGTAGCTGAGGATCCCCCACTGGCTGACATCAACCAGATAGTGGATGTCTTCATGGAGCAGAACATGGTGCAGCAGTGCACCGCTTTCTTGCTTGATGCTTTGAAGAATAATCGCCCTGAGGAGGGACCGTTGCAGACTAGGTAAGATTTTATTAATTTATTTATGGCAAACCCATCGTTGTATTATGTGCAATTTATGCTTAAGTTTTGCATTGCACCGTATGCAATTTTAAACTGAAACACTGATAAAAATATTGATTATTATTACAATAGATTTGCTTTTGACTCGGGCCGATTTCCAACTCATAACAATAGGTAATTATTATTAAGTAATTTTCAAGAATTTGGTCTTGTGCCAATAATTTCAAGCAAGTATTAGAAAGCATGTGTGTGTATTATAAAATTTTTTACAAAAGTTGAGCTATTACGGTCGCCTTTTGGTATTAAGTTATTCAAAGTTGGATAGAATCAATTCCATGACATTTAATAATTTGTTATTGTTTTATTCGATTTATTCAAAAATCCTTTTACCTCACTGTGGTATAACGTGAGAAAAGCGATGGCGCGATCATCACTGTACAGCAAACAGCAAATAAACTTCATATTACTTCATAATTTGTTTGCTATCACATATCATAATCACATTGCTGTCACGGGTACGTCATACGGTGATTGAAAGCGAATATCGCGCGATTTTTGCAATCGCAAATTACGTAATAAGCCTACCGAGAACCACGAGCCAAGCTTCAAGTTACTCTGTATCAATGTTTAAGAATTTTAGCACGTCCGTTTCAATTGTTCTGGAGAGTAAATATCCTTAAATGTGTTAAAACGTATTTAAATTTAAAAATATCCGATTTTTGTATTTTTAGTAAAATAACACGTAAAAAATAGTACAACAATCGGAGAGTGACAAATCCGAAGCTCCACATTCTCCCATATGCCAGGGTTTGTTCATTTTTATTCAGGCTTCATTTTTACCGAATGTTCATCTACGATTGATACCAGCAAGAATATGGGGGCCTTATAAAGTTTACTAAGTTAAAAAGGATTTGTTATTTATACTTTATACAAGGTGGAACGTACTCATAAACACTGGAGATACCAAGTTTTACTCTAATGAAACATACCTTATTTAGAGTACGTTCCCTCCAGATGGCGTTGCAAAATTGCACCCTGTTTATTGCTTGTTTCGAAAGCTTAGACGTAATTTCAAATCAATTCATAAACTAATATTTGTAGATTTTTATTAATTCTCAAATTTCTTACAGGCTTCTAGAAATGAACCTGATGTCTGCTCCGCAAGTAGCGGATGCCATCCTCGGTAACGCCATGTTCAGTGAATACGACCGAGCACATATTGCCCAATTGTGTGAAAAGGCTGGCCTCTTGCAGCGAGCGCTGGAGCATTACACTGACTTGTATGATATTAAGCGGGCTGTGGTGAGTTTTTTAGTACATTTTGTGTAGCGTTTTTGATTTGGGGTAAAACGTATGTAGAGATCGTTGTATTGGCTTGGCTGAAATTGAAATAAGATAGTGCATAGTTCAGTTAGTGAATGTTAATGAAGTCGAATTTCCAAGTTAATGCACTGAAATATGTATATATAGCTTTCAAGTGAAAGCTTGATGTATTTTAAACGCGTAAACTACGCTTACACCTGGTTTGATATAACGTTGAAATTTATTGCGAATTATCTAAGATGTGCGAGCTCGGCTGTGTGCTTGGAAAACCCACCAACAGGATAACGTAGGTTTACTAACCATAAAAGGCAAAGGTAGTCGAGTTTCTTATTTAAGATCTCGTCTGGCGGAACTAGAGTCCTTCCTATTTTTACCACAATTATAATCTCGATTACGTGGTTGTGTTCTGATTAAAGGGAAGGAACAGCCAGTACAATCACTGGAATTATGGCAATTTCAACTGAAACCTACGGTCGGTAACGCATCATCAGTCGATATAATAATCACATTCAGTGTCGAGACATACACGCCTGCGACTAATGATGTCCGCGGGAGTGCCACTTACCATCAGGTGGGTCGTAGGCACGTTGAACGGGCTTTGAAAATAATATAATATAATCTAAATATATTGTACTCTGGGACGGTATTGTGCTCGCCCACTGATGAGCTTCCATGCACACCTTTGATGGATTCACAGTCTAAGAGTATTCGAGGAATTATTGGACAATAAAAGATTTTTCTTTAAATATTATTTTAGATGAATGTGGCTATTAATTGTTTTAGAAATATAAGTGTTCGAAATTGTTGTCAGCAATATCTGATTTCTAAAATTTGTTAACATTAAGAAACAAAATAAACTCCCTTTACAGGTACACACGCACCTACTCTCAGCAGAATGGCTGGTTTCATACTTTGGTTCCCTGTCCGTAGAAGACTCCCTCGAATGCCTCAAAGCGATGCTCACAGCAAACATCAGACAGAACCTACAAATATGTGTGCAAATAGCCACCAAGTACCATGAACAGCTGACCACGAAAGCTTTGATCGAATTGTTTGAAAGCTTCAAGACATATGAAGGACTGTTTTACTTCCTCGGCTCAATTGTGAACTTCAGTCAGGATCCTGAAGTGCATTTTAAGTATATTCAGGTATTTATGTGTTATGTTTATAATATGTTTTTATGTAATCTTCTGCGTAAAAAAATTTATGTTCATAAATATAGGTGTTCAATGATTTGACAGAAAAAATTATACTGAACTCATGAGTTACGTAACTTTTAATGACGATTTTGAACCTCATCCTTTTTTCTATTTTCTATCTAATTATCTACTTTGTTTACCATTTCACTAGTTTCTTCGTAATATATAAAATAATTTTCAGATAAGCACCTGTGACCTATTTGCAAATTCGTATCAAATTTTATTTTCGTAAAGTATTTTTAAACTAAGCATAAATTTCGTATTGCGACCGTCAAAAGAACGCATTTTGATCAGGTTCTATCTATGAATTATAATATTTTTTTTTTCTGGAATGAAATGAAATGAACGGAATATACTGCACAGGACCTTCCAAAAACAACTATCATTAGCCGCACTTAATGTCCTAGAAATATTGTATTGTGTTATCCAAGACAATCCCGCGTTAACTCGTGAACTGGTGCCGTTTGAGAGTGTTTGTCGTTTGGATACTATGGGGGAGAGAACAAATGCATACAAGAACACTTCTTCACGAAGGTTTTTCCGAATTGGTGGTAGAGTCATGCTTCATTTTGACGTCAATAAGAACAAGTAATTGTCAATGTTGTATAAATATTTGAATTTGAATTTTTAAAGACCTTCTATAAAAAGTTTCTACAATATTTATTGATTTCACCACAAAAATCTTAACTTAGTACTTGCCCCCTTATAAGGGGCTGAAAACTGTTTCATTTTCTAGGTCTGTTGATGTAGGCTGTGCATTGTCTTCCAGTCAGTATTAGCCTTTTATTAAGTAGACATGGAAAAACCAATTGTTGATGTTTGTGATAAAAAAAAACTAATTCAATTCATCCCCATCATATTGAATTAAATACTTACCGGATTTTATTTCAGGCTGCCTGCAAGACAGGTCAAATCAAGGAAGTAGAACGTATCTGCCGAGAATCGAACTGTTACAACGCTGAACGAGTCAAGAATTTCCTGAAGGAAGCCAAGTTGCCCGACCAACTGCCTCTCATCATAGTCTGCGATAGATTCGACTTTGTTCACGACTTGGTCTTGTATCTGTATAGAAACAGCCTGCAGAAGTATATCGAAATTTATGTTCAGAAGGTGAGTTGGATATGTAGCTTATTTACGGTAGGTATTTAGAAAAAGGAGATTGTAACAAGAGTTAGGACAGTAACTATATTCAGTAATTATACACTAAGTTGTATATTTATTTTTTCTTAAAAGATTGTAAGAAATGATAAAAACCTAATCTGATAAATTTGATGTTCTGGTTTTGAATTGTTCTAAGCTATGAAAATAATTTCCATCATGCAGTACTGAACAAATGGTTGTGGTGAAACTCCATAAAACAAATATTTATATGAGGTTAAATGCCTATAAATATTCTATCATGCCCTTAGCTTCTTACTTCTACAGACCATACAGTTCCAATTTGTGTTGTGATTTAAATAGTTTTGATTTGATATCCTTCATTAGCTGTTTTAATAAAACAAAGTTATATTTTTAGGCTAGTAAAAAAACCTTACTCTTAATCCCCAGGTAAACCCATCCCGCCTGCCCGTGGTAGTGGGAGGTTTGCTGGACGTGGACTGCGCAGAAGACATCATCAAGAACCTGATCCTCGTGGTGCGGGGACAGTTCTCCACTGATGAACTGGTTGCTGAAGTCGAGAAGAGGAATAGGTATGTGGTGCTTTGTAAATGTATATTCTACAAACTATTTAAGGTTTTAACGGGATTCTTAATATGATTTTCATTTTACAATCGGCACCATGTTCAAATCTCGAAAATTAAATTTTTTTTTTTTATTAGTATATCCAAGAGCACTATTAACAATAAACAAATATAACAACACGTCATAAATTTATCTAGGCTAATAACAGGCAAAAATAATTAATATATTTTACAAAGTAGATTAATACTTTTAAGAAAAATATTTTTTTTGAATCCTTTCTTCTTAATTACTGAGGCTTAGAAATAATTGGCCTGTACACAATTTATAAGAATAAGGTCTGCATTATAGTAGATTGAAACTGTTCATATCGATACATTAGCGATCCAGCGAGGGTAGCCAGTGACACTGGAGCCAGCTAAGGCATCAACGTAAATCGGCCTTAACGACTTGGACTAGCAGCCACACTGTAAAATCAATCATCTAAAGCAGTTTTTGTTTTCATAATCTTTTGGTTCAGAGAAAATCTGTTTATTTCTGAAATATTGTACGGTTAACGTACACAAATGTCATAACTATGATTTCTGTACTTGCCTTTTTTTTCTGCTAGGTTGTCTTGAAGTTGTACGATAAAATAATTTACGAATCAATGTTTCATCATCAAAATTAAATGCTTTTTTTATACATACAATGTATGCCCTGTGTTAATTATTAAGGATACTAACAAACTAATATTTCGTTTACCCGGTAACCTCACATAAGATCTATTCTCTAAAATAAGTGTTAAAATTATTTTACTCCCTGTACTATTCGTAATAAAATTAGCCAAATCAATGGTTATTCCATTCCAGATTAAAGCTGCTTCTACCCTGGTTAGAAACGCGAGTACATGAGGGCTGCACGGAGCCGGCGACGCACAACGCTCTCGCTAAAATTTACATCGACTCTAATAATAACCCGGAGCGATTCTTGAAGGAAAACCAATGGTAAGTTGAATGAGTTAGGATAAAACCCTAGAGAAATATATCATTCGCCAGTTGTCCTTTTGTTCTATTTAATTATTTCTCAATGGGTATATGTTGACTATATTGGGTGTAATAAAATACTTGAAAGAATTGCTTAAATTGAACAACTTGTCGTGTTGTTCTTATTTAGTGTTGAAAACTGAAAAGCTCCCTCGTTCATGTGTTGGTGCTGCGGCGTTCTCGCTGGACGCGCCGAACACGTATTAGTAGAGATGCTTTTTTAATTGTAATACGTTGAAGGCAGTTTCTTTAGCAAAGTTGATCAGCTGAAGCAACTCTAACACCTGTTTAAGGATAAAACGTAATTTTTTTACACTCTATAGATTTTTTATTATAATAATAATGTATCCATATAATTGTCTAGAAAACGGCCATATTGCTGAAGTCAAATTGATTATACTGGGAATTGTTTTTAAGTTTTTGTTATAAAGGTTGAAGTTTCTGCAGCGTTTATTTTATGTTTGAGTGTGATAGTTTGAGTTTGATCAGTTTTCGGTTTATATTATTTTTTATATACTTATTACAAACAAGTATTTAACCCGTTCTTTCGTTCCCAGGTACGACTCCCGTGTAGTAGGCAAATATTGCGAAAAGCGCGATCCTCACCTCGCGTGCGTCGCCTACGAACGCGGACAATGCGACCGCGAGCTAATCGCTGTATGCAACGACAACTCGCTGTTCAAGACGCAGGCGCGATACCTTGTGCGTCGCAGAGACCCCGAGCTGTGGCTGGAGGTGCTCGCAGACCCCAACCAGTATAAGCGCCCGCTTATTGACCAGGTGAGGATAATACAAACATAATACATAGAGAACTCCCTGTTCAAGGTACATAATGTGCTATTCATATTAGGCAGAGTTTTATTCTCTTTCCCCCTTTCCCCATTCTCTGTTTAAAAACGTATATAATCAGAAAAGGCTTTTGACGATTTACTCTTTCACACAGGAACAGAAAATAAATAAGTCAATACTCAATAATAATAGTCAATAATTTTTAAGTTGTGACCTTTACATTGTATTGACTTGTTTATTATTTTTTAACTATTTAATGTGTTGAACAGTTCTTAATATAGGCGATCTTTATTAATCCATACAAAAATAAACACATAATATTGGTTATCTAACATAAATAAACATTAAATTAAATACCCCCCCAATATCTTCTCCCTAATTCGTAAACAACTAAACCCTTATTTCACCATTTTCCAGGTGGTACAAACAGCCCTGTCTGAGACCCAAGACCCTGAGGACATCTCTGTGACAGTGAAAGCGTTCATGACAGCAGACCTGCCCAATGAACTCATTGAGCTATTGGAGAAAATTGTGTTGGATAATTCGGTGTTCTCTGACCATAGGAACCTGCAAAACTTGCTTATTTTGACAGGTTAGTTGGATGTTTTTTTATACTTGTACAAAATACTAATACTACGAAATACTAAAAAACCATTTTACCAAATATCTTATTTCAATCAACCTAGGGTTATATCATTTACTAATCCATTGTTTGATAGATAAAGTGTTTCGTTTCCTTCATCCTTTTTGTTAAGGATTCTTTAAAAGTTGACTTTTCTAAGTGTTCCATGATCATAAATTATTTGTTGTTGTGGTCTTAACGAGTACTGAGTATGTCTCGCACATTTCCGGTATTGACAGAGTGCGATGGGTCATTGTTAAGGGGCCGGGGCCTACGTCTATAGGACCAATAAAACTACAGCGTCTGTTTAAAACGGACTTTATGTTGATTGCGTGGACCAAGAGCAACGCAGTTAACATTTTCGGTACTCGTTTTTGAAAAAAAACATACTAAAGTATTATTTTTTTTAATATACACCAACAAATAGGCTATTTGTCAATGCTTTTCTGTGTTAGTTTTGAAATTTTTGACCTATAACTATCCTAAAACAACATTCATTTTTATGCACCGAACAGCAATAAAGGCAGACCGTTCCCGTGTGATGGAATACATCAATCGCTTGGATAACTACGATGCTCCGGATATTGCCAACATTGCCATCAACAATGAATTGTATGAAGAGGCCTTTGCTATCTTCAAGAAATTTGATGTTAATACCTCGGCTATCCAGGTGAGGTTTACTTTATTATTATTATTATGGTCTTCAGATTGGACTATAATTATCTGTAATGGTGAATCGACACAAGTGATGAAGACATATGAGCTGGAATATTTTAATTAGTACTAATTAAATACTGAAAATAGTATTTGTATGAAATCCTTATCCATGTTTGCAATGTGATTTTTGGATAGACAAACAAAAATTGTTTATAGATTTATCTTATATAGCACTTGAGTCCGTTATTTTATATATAACTATTTTAAACTGCACCTATACGCAACTATAGCACACCACATATTCGCATTTACACATTACAGGTTCTAATTGAACAAGTAAAAGACTTGGAACGAGCATATGAGTTTGCAGAACGTTGCAATGAGCCCGGAGTATGGTCTCAGCTTGCGAAGGCTCAGTTGCAACAAGGACTGGTCAAAGAGGCCATTGACTCATACATCAAGGCTGATGACCCCTCGGCTTATATGGATGTGGTTGCTACGGCTACTGCGCAAGGATCTTGGGAGGATCTTGTTAGATATTTACAGGTTAGTTTTTATGTTTTTTTATTTATATTTTAACCTACATAGGTTTGTAGAGATATATCTATTTCATTTTATGGTAATCTTACATAATACATGAAGAAATAATATGATCAGAAGTATCGAAAATCAATAATGATGATTGCAATAGACACAGTTTGTAAAAACAGCTTTGTGAAGTGCAAATCTTACTGACTATCTTACTGAAAACTTAAAATGGTCATTGGTATTGTTTATAAATAACTTATATTTTATGACAAAACCCTAAAATTGTGTTTATCAAATATCTACAATAAACCCACAAAGCTTTATTTGTAAACTTGGTTAACTTGAATGAACATATTTCTTTAAAAATCTTAAAGAATTATGAAACCCGAAAATAACATGAAAAACCATTCGGTGTTAAATTTCGCTGCTTTTTTTTAAATATATCTGACTTTATTTACCTCTATCCGTCATCAAGTTTACTAAAAATCTAATCTTCCAAATAAAATCCAGATGGCCCGTAAAAAAGCCCGAGAATCTTACATCGAGTCTGAACTAATATACGCCTACGCCCGCACCGGTCGCCTCGCAGACTTGGAGGAGTTCATCTCCGGACCCAACCACGCCGACATACAGAAGATCGGAGACCGATGCTTTGACGATAAGATGTATAACGCGGCTAAGCTGCTGTATAACAACGTTAGCAACTTTGCACGGTTGGCTATCACATTAGTTCATTTGAAGGAGTTCCAAGGTATGTTAGGCTTTCTTTTTTGTTTTATAGTTATGAATAGTAAATAAGTAAATAATTTTGGAGTATTATGGGGGAGGGTATTAGATTAACTTCTATTGGATAAAACCTTTTTCAACAATTTCTCTTATAAATAACCAAAAAAAGTTACACAATATCTGCATAATCTTTGTTTTTCAATTATTTCTATGTACATCTTTATTTTAGTTGTAAAATAAGTAAAACTAAAATTACCATTTTGAAATCTTAGTTTTTTTACATATTTCATAAGGGTCCCTTCTTCCGTGTCATAAGTTTTCACACAATATTTTTTTACAACAAAATTCGAAGACCCCACGCTCTCTAAGGGTGTTACCACACCAATCGATAGATCATCGATCGACATCGATCTATTAGTGTGGTAGATTTGGCTGATCGACGGGTACACTAATCGATCGATACCATCGATTGGCATTGATCTAATAGAAACTATCGACGTCGACTGCTTCATTCTACCATCGATCGACGATCGATCAATTGGTCTAATAGAAACTATCGATAGACGTCGACTGCTTCATTCTACCATCGATCGACGATCGATCAATTGGTCTAGTAGAAACTATCGATCGATTGGTGTAGCAACACACTAAGTCCGCAATTGATTTAATTAAATTCTGCATAGGGTCGTGCGTACTATATACCAATTAAAATATTCCTTCTCATTACAATCCTTAAACAATGTACTAACTTTATACTAAGTCTACAAATCTTTCCACCTCACAATCCAGGCGCAGTGGACGGCGCCCGCAAAGCCAACTCCACGCGCACCTGGAAGGAGGTGTGCTTCGCGTGCGTGGACGGTGGCGAGTTCCGCCTGGCGCAGATGTGCGGCCTGCACATTGTGGTGCACGCCGATGAGCTGGAGGACCTCATACATTACTACCAGGTGGGGTTTGACAAGTGCATGAATGATAAAAAAGCTAATTATAGAGCAAAATGCTAGAAAAGCTACACTTTTAATAAGTAAATGTTTACCTTTTGCTTTATTAACGTGTTTTCAACAAGTTTGAACAGAAAGGTTCCGTTCATTTTATTTGTCTTTCACAATGAAAATTTTACATGCGCAATTTATTGAATTCGTAGCTCCATTTTTTAGATTCAGAGCGGACAACATCAACCGTCACTTTAGAAGTATACGCTTTGGCAATGAAAAGTTCCATGCGTGATTTGTATTACTTATCAACTTTAAAATCATGTATTTACAATTTCCTAAAAAATTTAAGTCTTTTAAGTTGTACACTAGTACAAACCAATTTCCGTTCTCCAGGACCGAGGCCACTTTGATGAGCTGATTAGTCTGCTCGAAGCCGCTTTAGGACTGGAACGAGCACACATGGGAATGTTTACAGAGCTGGCCATTTTGTACTCCAAGTACAAGCCAAGCAAGATGCGAGAACATTTGGAGCTGTTCTGGTCTAGGGTTAACATTCCTAAGGTAGGCGAAAGTTTTTTTTTTTTACGTGTTTTAAGTGTAGTTCTTACAATAATCACTAAATCAGTTGAGCCCTTTTAGCGGAGTAGTAAATTATATAAAATTATATAATTATTATGTAAATCTTGGTGAAAACTTATATATCTTTTTCACAGAATATAAAAAGCCATAACATATTAACCTATTTAAATACTTATGTTTTTATTGTTTGATAATGAAAGCCAATCCTCTTAAATTCACTTGGGAGACTCTTATAGCCGGTTTACACGCGTTAAGTGGTTAAGTTGGTAACTAAATTTTAACTAAATTTTAAGTTAAAAGTTGCGTGTAAACAGTCGGTTAAGTGACAAGTGGTAACTTAAAATTTAGTACGCAAGTGATTAAGTAGATTAGGATTCGTTCTATTTTTCGTATAAGTGGGTGGGCGGGGCTTCTCAATTAACACGTTTGGACGTGATTTTTTAGTTAAGTGCATACGTTGACAAAGCTGGTGGCGGCAAGAGCTCCTATTTATTTCGCATTTACTCTTTTATTTTTAAATGTCGGAGAGGAGCTTATTTTCAACTTTAAAATTTGTTGAAGAATATTTAAAATAGATATGCTTGTAGAATAAAAATTTAGAAAAAAAGATATTCTTGTAAAGATTTTAATATCCGAATAAAATTCTTGTCTGAATTTGTCCAAAATCACATTTACGATATATCTAAGTACAGAATTGACGAATTCCTTGAGATTCATCACTGCTCATCTTCATTGAACTTATGAACTTAACTACTTAATGCGTTTGGACACACAAGTGACATGCAGTAACTTAAAATTTAGTTAAAATTTAGTTACCAACTTAACTACTTAATACATGTAAACCGCGCATTAGTCTACTCTTGGAGAATATGTTATTGAGTCAGTACTAGACATATATTCATAAAAATCCAATTATCCCCAGGTGCTTCGAGCAGCCGAACAAGCCCACTTATGGTCTGAGCTGGTGTTCCTGTACGACAAGTATGAAGAGTATGATAATGCTGCACTCACTATGATGCAGCACCCCACCTCCGCTTGGAGAGAGTCCCACTTTAAGGATATTATCACTAAAGTAAGTAAATATTTGACTGTCTGAATATTTATGACACTCTACATTATCCTATCGGCGCCTTCTAGTTTTTCTTGTCAGTCTAATTTCGCTAAAGTATGTTTTAATTACGTGTTTGTATCTTTGTCAAATGAATCCCGGAGCTTTGATAAGTAGAGTGCATACACAGCTCTCAGAATCTTTAAATAAATAAAACTAAGAAAGAAACAGAACGATTGATTGATGAGGCGTGGGAGCAAGACGGAATAAAGTTTGTTCGTATTCGTGTCGTTTCGTATGGCGTCGGTCCTTTTCGCGCAATAACACTCAAATTGTGACTAAGTTAAATCAATGTAATAGTTAGGGAGGCGAATAGGGGAATTTTCGGTAATACTCGAGCGTGGCAGTTTAAGATATGAGAGATACCTTAGACCTAATAGAACAACCTTGTAAAGTATTTAGCTCTATATGTAGTGACGCGCGCCTAGGATAGACGATCAGATTAGTAAAAAAAAATCGATAGTCTGAAATACTCGAGCGCGTCAGATTAAGATATTGGGGGTTGATTTTAGTGTTTTAAGACTAAATTTAACTAAACTGACGATAAGTCCTTGACGCCGCCGAGTTATAGGGTCGCGAACTTGTAAAAAAAAAACGTTAATCCGGCATTCTCGAGCGCGATTTTTTTATTTTTATTTTGAAGAATATAATCTAAAACATACTAAAAATACAAAATCTGCCGGTTTCCGCATGACCGGAAGTGTGGAGGAGCTATTTCGTCTTCCGAAAAACGCGTTGCGGTATATAAGTCGCGAACGATACATTTTACAAAAAAAAAGTTTAAATAAACAAAAAAGGTAATTTTATTTTACACAAAAAAGGTCTCTTTACATTTTTGTCCAAAGTTAAAACTTTTTGACTTGAAGCATCATAAAAACTCAAACTCCCGGTTTTTTGAGTATATCTCGAAAACTGAGGGTGTTAAAAAAATTGATATGAAATAACGATGATTAAATTATGTGACTTTTATTATATCTCAAAAATTTTTTTTTTCTAAAGCTTCTCGACAATTTTCGTGGACTCCGAAAAAGTTACGCGTATCTGTATACAAAAGTATTATTAACATGTACAGTTTCATGTATGTATATTATTCAATAGCCTGTTGATCCTCAAATTGTTTTTTGGACGTACCGTAAGCAAAACGAAGTGAAGAATTGAAGCAAAAAAAGAGGAATTTGCCTTAAACATGTAATACAGACTGAGCACTTCGCGGAAATATGCCGTCCTACCAGTATTTTTCCTTTATTTCGCAACATTGATGGTAGGGAAAGAAGCGTTAGAAGGGAATTTTCGGTACACCCTAATATTTATATATATATATATATATATACATTGACGTTGGTTGTATCTATCGCTTTATTGTCATTCTTAAATTCCCCGTTTTATCAAGGTGAAAGAAAGGAAAAAAGAAACCAAAAAACCTTTTTCGGTCAGATTAAGAGAACCCACCAAATTTTTTTTTTTGCATTTTTGACTACTTTATATGCCTACCCCCACCACGCAAACCGGCAGATAAGTACCGTTGTTATCAGAGGCACTTGGGGCATACGTAGTATGAATATCTGACGCGCTCGAGAATGCCCAAGTAACTGTTTTTTTTAACATTTTTGAAAAACCGTACACGCCAAACCCACCGCTAAAATGGTTTTTACCATACGAGCTTTTCTTTTCGAAATTATTTTATCTTTCAATTTTGATAGGTCTCGACGGCGCCGTTGAATTACGCCATTTAGCTATCTCGCCTCCCTAACTGTAACGTTACGAACTCTTTTGTACATTTGCAATTGTAAATAAAGTGTTTATGGTGATTCCCTCATAATAAATTAGCTTACATTTCATTAAGTAAGATGGAAAACTCTAAAATAAATAACATGAAAAATTTACCACTAGTTACACTCACTTGACCAACTTAAAATATTTTTACTGTAATTGTAAAATAAAAAGTTATTGCAATATTTCAATGTCACTATGGACACCCCTAATAACCTAACTTCTTACCATCACCAGGTAGCGAACATGGAACTCTACTACAAAGCAATCCAATTCTACCTAGATTACAAGCCGTTACTCCTCAACGACTTACTTTTAGTCCTGGCTCCGAGAATGGACCATACTCGGGCTGTGAGCTTCTTCACGAAAGCTGGACATCTGCAACTGGTGAAAGCATACTTGAGATCGGTGCAGAGTTTGAATAACAAAGCGGTGAACGAGGCTTTGAACTCCCTGTTGATTGATGAGGAGGATTATCAGGTATGTTCTATATTATTTTGTTTTTTTTTTACACACATTATAGCTTTAATATAAAAACTTTTATCAAAATCAAAAAATGCTTGTGTACTTAATATCAAAAAATTTTACCATTTATCTAAAACTGAAAGATGATGCTGTATTTGAAGAGTTATTGTGGACGAGTTTTTATTATTTAATAGTAGCAAACTCTTTGAAAGCTGGTTTTTTCATTCTAAAATTTATGAAGTGGTTCCTGTTAGCGACGCGACATGAAATGGATTCGGCATAATAGGGACATAGCCATACAAATAGTTTTGTAAATAACGCTAGTCCACGCCCTCACTACTTGCGCCCGTCCTCGGATAGGTGGTTATTTTCGAGTGTGACGTAAGCAAGTACTAATAAGATTCTTATAGGAAATTATGATGTTATAGGAACCTAGGTATAGGTATATTTTGAATTCTATTTTGATAACATTGATTTATGGTTGAATTGATGATGTTTGTGTTTAATAAAGTTCTTAGAGATTTCATTGGTATAATATAAGCATAATATGAGAAGCTTTATGTATGTTTTAGATGGAAATTAGACCTAGGTTATTTGTCAAATACTGATTTGTTTAGATTTGTCATAATTGTAGTAATTTCATGGTTATTTCTTATCAGATTAGGTAGATAATGGTAGATATAACGTTATTGTATATAGGTTCATATAATAAATTACGCATTTGAAGTAATAAATGACGTAATATGGTTAGATATTTTCTCGTTGAATAACTACGTAATTATAGGGTTTATTGTTATGGTTTATTGATAATAATGTGTAAATTGCTTTCTTTTATTGAAATGTAATAGTTATTTTCATGGTGTTTTACGTATTTGAAGGGAATAACGAGAAAACCTTTGATGTTGTATATGTTCTTAATTGGTAGTTATATCTTGTTTGATTATGTTAAAATCTAATTGTAATTAGAATGTTTGCATATTTTAATAATGTAAAATGATAAAATTATGTTTGTAACCGTTTCGCCTTAGGTACAATGTTAGGCTAAGTAAGTAGTCTGCCGGCGCAAACGGTGTTTTGAGGTAGTCTTTGTTCTAGAAAGTTTTTGGTATTTAATTTTATCAAATTGATATTTATGTAAACATATAGGAATCGTTTCGCTCTATTATTTGAATATAATATTGTAATAGTTTTGCTTAATAGTTTGAAAGATAATTCGATGTAAAGTTTAGAATCCAAGTAAAACTTAAGTGGAATTAGGTGCAAATTGCACAAACGCGCCAGCCAATCAGAGCGCTGGAATTATTTAGGGCGAAATTTGTATAAAAGGCGCACGCCGAGCTTTGGAAGTCAGTTCGGTGCCCACAAGCAAGAAAACAACATCTAATAAGAAGAAAGAAACAGTTCGGTGCCTACAGCGAAGAAAACAACAACTAATAAGAAGAAAGAAACAGTCTAAGAAGAAAAGTTCAGAAGAATCCAACTAGAAGGAAGAAAGTGCTGTTCGGTGAATCCGGAGGCCAGTTAAGACCCAAGAAGACGTAAGCGCTGTTCGGTGTATCCGGAGGCCAGTGAAGAGGTCTGAAGAAAGAAGCTGAACTACAGGAACAATTGCGGTTCATAGGCTTGTTTAAACTTAAGGTTTATTTGTATCCGCAATAAACGTTCATACTTTGAAGACGTGTTGTTTTCACTGCGCTCCAACCTGCACTCGATCAAGTCGGGTGTCACTCCGTGGTTCGTCAGGTCGTGGTGTCTTCGGGGCTTCGAAGGGTACATACGGCGGCATCTTCCCAGCCGGCGCAAAACACCCGCAACAGTTCCTGAGACCAAATATCTCTATCTCTTCCCTTATAATTTAGAATTTCCCTAAATTACCTATCTACTAACCCATCTTGATGAATTGGCCTGTCATTGAGTTACTAATTTTCATATAAGGTTCATGGTAAAAGCCGGTGATAATGAAATAAAATGAAAATATAGTTTGATATAATAAGTCAAATAAAGTTTGATATATTAATAATAATAGTAATACTGTAAAAACCACCACCATATTGGAAAAACTATTTAAAAAAATCGTTAATTTCAATGAATTTTGTGACATTTATAAAATAAATAATAATAAAATAACTACAAATGTAATTTTTTGTCCTAATTTTTCTAGAAATGAAATACATTAGAATGATTTCTCTGGTATTTGCATGCAAATTATGATTATCTAATTGTTGTGCTACCCACAAAACACGAACGGCATAAGTCGGGCGGCATTTCCCCTTTGCCGCCCGGCAGTGCGTATTAATGTCGCCCTAAATATATAAGTTGACGGATTCTTTCAATTTTTCATTGTTTCGAACCATTAATTTGAAGTTCTTAGTGTAATCATAGCTATATTCCTAACCCCAGGGCCTGCGAACATCAATAGACGCGTTCGACAACTTCGACACGATCGCGCTCGCGCAGCAACTCGAGAAGCACGAGCTCACTGAGTTTAGGCGGATCGCTGCTTACTTGTACAAAGGTAAGTGGAAAGTGGATATACATTTTATCAAGACTAGCTTTTACACGTAGATTTGCAAATGAATTGGGAATGCTACTGAAGATATATTTTTTATTTTTATATTAACAATTGGTTGGGTTTGTCTTCCATCTCACCTGGTGGAAAGTGAAGACGAGGATGTTGCATGCCTGTCCGAGTGAAACCCTTGAGTGCCATCCGCTCCCCACTACTTTTTTTGTTCTATGTTCGAACACTACAATCAATTAAACAACGTCATTTGTGGACGGCAACCGCTAACAAATGACATAACCAATTTTCTGTAACCGCAATAATGTGTATGCAAAGTTTCTTGATTGGTTGTAAGTGTAACAAACACATTCACCATTGCATTTATGGGATGCCCTTATACAGGCTAGTTATAATTTTATTACACATACATACAAATATGAAGAAATTTATTAAAACAATAAAAAAGATAAATTTTTTTTTGTAGTGTTTACATGCTTTGTAGTCATTCAGTTTTCAAATGTAGTTTTTCAGAAAAGGACACGTTATGCTTTTAATCTAGTAAAAAAACTATTGCATCTTAACAAACCACCTGTTTAATTCTACCAGGCAACAATAGATGGAAGCAAAGCGTGGAGCTCTGCAAGAAGGATGCTCTGTACGCTGATGCTATGGAGTATGCTGCTGAGTCCAGACAGTCGGATGTGGCCGAGGAACTGCTCGACTGGTTCCTGCAGAGGAACAACTTTGAATGCTTCTCAGCTTGTCTGTACCAGGTAGATGTTTGCTTAGTAGGTTATTCTAGGAAGATCCGTCGCAAGTTGTATCTGTAAGCCGAATTTCAAGCTGATTCAGCTGATTTAGTTCCATACTTTTCAACATAGGCAATTGCTTGTTCTTGTTGACGGTTTATAAAGCAAGGTACCAGCTACCACCAGTTCGGAAAGACCTTCGTGAACAAGAGCTGGCAACGAACTTCAGAGGGTATGTATCTTCTTTACGCAACCTCGATCTTAACTCCTTTGTTGACCCACAGAAAAGAAACTCCAAAGTTTCTGCATAATATAAAATAATAAGGTTATGTTCAAGTCCTTCTCATTTTTAAATTTAATAAATAAATATTGTGTTAATTTTCAGTGCTACGACCTGTTGAAGCCTGACGTCGTTATCGAGCTGGCGTGGAGGCACAATATCATGGACTTTGCCATGCCCTTCTTGATTCAGGTATGCGGGCCTATGTTTTGTTTTGGTGAAGTCATCTGATAAAAAAATTACTTTAAATTATATGAACTATTACTATTATATAAGTTTTCATTTGTACTGTATAATCCTGAGAGTCTTTTAAATTATAGAAGTAAAGAGCTTTGATACTTTCACTAGTGTAGCATCATTGACCGTGTTATATTTTAGAAGAAGCTATTATTATATTAAGTGCATCTCTGATAAAGTCATTTGTGTTGACAGGAATTGAGTTGAATTAATTACTCATGTAATCTTGTGTAAGACTACACAATCCTTAGTTTGTTTTACATATTTCTTACTTGAGTGACTGTATGGTCTTTATATGGCTAAAGAGAGCTTAGTCTGTTTTATAGCTTTATGTTAAGTTATAGTTACTTCTGACTTCATCATCTCGAAATAAACGTATGCTCGGCTCCCACTGGCTCAAACCCTGGCTTACCCTCATCGGCCATAGGTGATTGTAGATGGTATAACCCGCAGAGCACAATAATAAGCTCCTCAAACAGGGGACACATATGACGTCCCCACCGCTCTCCGTGCAAATAACGAAGAAGGAAGTCCTTCTTATAAAGTCAATCACGCTGGGTCGGGAACCTGTTACGGAGCATACATTTCCTTCATCCCCTCGCTGGCCCCGGCAAATACATCACTTCCGAGGTAAATACCCTGCCGGTCAGAACCCGGCGACCCGGCTCCTCACCCCGTTTTCTGCCCAGTATTTGATTCCCGGGAACTGGTCAAAAAACAGTTTCTTTCACTCTGGATTACTTTTTCTAATAGAAGATAGAGCAGAGTGGTGTCCTATCCAGCACCAAGAGATCCGCCGCGCAGGGGCTTCACCTGCCATCCCTCTTGGACAACCAAGCAAGATCTCTTCGAAGATCTCTTTATTAATTTAACCTCACCACTTACATCCTTCCAGACGGTCCGCGAGCTGACCACCAAGGTAGAAAAGCTGGAGGAGGCTGATGCCAAGCGCAGCACGGAGACAGCTGAGCAGGAGGCCAAACCCAGCCTCATGATAGAGCCGCAGCTCATGCTCACTGCAGGTATGTTGCGGTACAAGGCTGTCAATTAGTTATTTACTCAGTTACATTGGCATAGACACAAATGTATCGCATGTCTAATGCAAAAATTACAAAAAAGCGTCCTATATTGATTTTCGAGAATAAACATTTGAAATTAAATCACCCATCTCCTGAATTTTGCTTAAAACTATGTATGTATGCATGTAATATTTTTTATTACCTCATATCTCCAGAACCACTAAACGGAATTACATAATTGAGGTATCGTTAGATTCGTCTTAACAGCCCAAGTGTTCTTAGATGTTCTTAGGTGACGTCAAAAAAATCAAACACGGCGGCTGTGCGAAGCCATTGTAGTTATTGAAAAAAATATATATTTTCGAATACTACAATATGGGTATCGAATTATAGGGCCCGAAACAAGGACCAAAAAGGTAAATCATGATTATTCCAATAAAATAAGAATTATGTCATTTACGCAATTTATTGTTATCGAAGCAATTATATATATATTAAGATTCCATTCTTTCTCTTAGATTTGGTTTTGTATTGTAAACAAAAGTAGTATAGAATAGCGATAAAGATATGTTATTTTCAGTTTTCTACGTTCTATTAAAATTAAGATTTAGAAATAACGTTAAGGTTTATATAATAATTCTTACATTTTTAGTTTTTTCGTCAGAGTTAAATTTAGAAATACAACCCGATGTAGTTATTGGTATCATCAGTGCTATTGCACCCAATGCTATAATGGAAGGTTATTTCAATGGAATGATTGCAGGATTAGAAAAACGATTTGTTACATGCGAAACTCAGATATCTGTTGCTGTAATGCACTTAAACGGTGAATACTATTTATTTGATTCTCATGCCCTTGGCCCTAAAGGCCATTGTGCTGGTACAAATGGAACAGCTATGGTCGTGAAATTTAATAATAATAAAATGATAAATAAAATGAGAGGTTGTGCTACCATCTTACCATAGTTTTAGCAGTACGTAAACAACAAAACTTGCAATATCCTGTTACTGCTTCAAACCAACTTTGGCAAGAGTCATATCCATGGAACTGGTTATTGAAAATGTACCCAATCCAACCGTTGCAGAAACAGAATTCGATGGGCATATTCATGATGGTCAAGTAGTCATTACATCTCTTATGCCCATAGATTCCACTGTACCAGCTTTAAATGAAGTGTTACGTGATGAAATGGCTGGAGAGCGACTGCAAAAAGAACCCCTAAAGTGGCGTAATGTACGCTGGCTGATTATAGATGAAATATCTATGGTGCCATATTTAACTCTCCGAAATGTTCACTTGCAGCTTCAGCAATATGAACAAAATGAGGCTGTTTTCGGTGGAGTTAATATTCTATTTTTTTGGAGATCTTATGCAATTGTCTTCAAGTTTCTAAGGTTTCTGGGGGATCTTATTGCTCTCGTCAGCCAGAAATATCTTTCTCTCTGCCGAAATTAATCTTTGGTATTTATTCAGTTTTTGTGAGTTGCCCCAAAATATGAGGCAAGCTGGAGATATAACTTTTGTGGACATTTTAAACAGTCTTCGTGTTGGAGAATTGACAATGCAGCAATTATCTGTCATAAAGTGTACAGAGTACTGATAGGGCCATTTAGCGATGGAGAAGCTGTCAGAATTTTTCCAACAACTAGACTGGTAGACGCTTATAACACCACTATAACTGAAAAATTAGAAAGTCACAAAGGTGTACACTGCTAATGCTGTAGACATTTCATTGGATCCCAAAACATGGTTAAAAACCACGAAAGGAATACATACCTACCTGAAATCCCAATAAAACAGGTGACATACCGAACCAACCCAAATTAGGTGTGGGGTCTCGAGCCATGCTAAGACGGAACGTCAATGTTAACCATGGGCTGGTTAATGGTGTCATGGGCGTAATCCGAAGAAAAGATTGGCCTGCGCTACGCAGACAGCAGCTGTATTTGTGGAGTTCGACGACTCAAGTATAACAGGCAACCAACGTGGTATTGGAGTCAGTCCGGATCGAGCTTTGTACGTCAGAGTTTGATGCTTTACGTGGTAAAGGCAAGATCGAACGACGGATGCTACCTTTAATTTTATGCTGGGCAGCAACAGTGCAAAAATTACAAGGTACAACGTAAGGATGTTACCACACCAATCGATCGTCCGTGGATCGACGTCGACCCTTCGACGTCGATATATGGCTAATGACACCACTCGACGTCGATCGATGGTTTTTACAACCACGTCGCGTCGAACAGTTGACGTCGATCGACGGACTATCGATTGGTGTGGTAACACCCTTAGACCGGGCAGTTGTTGGATTAAGCAGTCACCTATTTGCTAAAGGTCAGGCTTACGTTGCTTTGAGCAGAGTGAGATCTCTTTCCGGGCTGGCTATCAGTTCTCTTAACCCTAAAAAACTACTTAATCAACCACATGATGTAAACTCATTAACTGAATTGAAACGATGACGTAATTTGTCTAACTGTACATAAATAAAATAATAATTGAAAGAAAAAACCCGCCTACATGAAGAACAACTAATAGAAAATCAACTGAAAAGGCTGGAACAAGATAAAAATTCAATAATTACACAAAGCCAGCAAAATAAATAGAAACAATATCAAACATTATTTACTGTATACACTTAAAAATATCAATACGGTAGTCCTTCGAAATTTTATACAACATCGTACATAATATGCAGTCGGAGGCATGAAATTGAAGGATAAGTCAAATCATTCTCTCTTTGTTGGTTAGGCACATCCGTTTCCCGTCAAGTTTGAAAGTAGCATTACACATTTTCTATTTTAACATCTTCACAAATTACATTTATTTATAAATTTATCCTTAAATTTCATGCCCACGACTGCATATTATGTACGATGTTGTATAAAATTTCGAGTATATAAAAGTCGAGTTGTATAAAAAGCTCTTTAGTAAAATTACGTACTCATATAACTTTCAGAAATATTATAATCATTGTTAAAATAAAACAACCGTTCCTATTTACAGGACCATCAATGGCATATCCCGTGGTGCCGGGCGCAGCTTCTCCCTATGCCTACGCTGCGCAGGCGCCTTCACCGGCGCCATACCACGGCTACGGCATGTAGGCCCTACGCCGACACACACGTCGCTAACTATAGTGTACAGTGCAGTGCAATCAAGTGAAATCAGTGGTTTATGTTCAAGTTAAATCTGGATATCCGTCAGTGTGATGAAAAGATTTAGATAGATTATTTGTGTTAAGTTAGAAACGAAAGTTGATGTGTTTCAATATGCTGTTAGAGAAATGATTCATTTAATTTGAATTTATGTAACTGCAAATGACTTATCTATGTCTTTTTTATTTGAAATATCATTGCGGGTATCTGTTTTCTTATTTACATTGTATTTCAATGTTAAAGTTTGATTTTTGACTGGTTTTTTTCAACTTTTGTAGAATTAAATTTATGTTGTTATAAATAGTTATTCAGTTTAAATAGTGTGCACGTTTGACCCAGATGGGAGAGGTCTATTTTTTTTAGTTTCATTATATGGAAATCTAATTAACATAAATATATTGAATGCAACACAAAGATGTTATCTGTAATATGTGATGTGTATTATCAAGACTTTCTTCTTGAAATAGTTTAAAAGAGCACTTGCATACTTCAATAAATCAATATTCGAGCATATTGATATAATCACATCAACAATTTATTAATTTCATTATTTAATCCTCCTGTATATTACTTTTATCATCTATGTTTTAATTTCACAATTAGTGTATTTAGGCGCAAATATCTCTATGCACTTTACAAACATTACATAGATTCAAGAGTTTCTTATTTTTACCAAATGTGTAGACTTAGATGTCTTTAATCTCATTTAATGGCCTAATATATAACATTTGTTAGTTTGATTAATTTGTTACAACAGTACTTATAATAAGTCTCTTTCAAACATTATTTTGAAGTGTGAAACTGTACTGAATGTAAACATAAATAAGTCTAAGAATTAAGTGGATGGTGCATAGAGAGAATGTGGTGGTGAAATAGGCAAAGTTTGAAATCATTTAGTTTAAGGTGTATCTGGCAGTGTTCCAGCCAAATCTCACATTAGATTTTTGTCATCTTATTTACCAATTTATTTATTTCCTGAGTTTGTGTGAAATGATGATTGTGTAATAGATGCATGGTCAGTCTTTATAAGATACATTTGAGTTCTTTTTTACCATCATACAACTTGTAATCAAAATATAGTTATTAAAATACATGCGAGTACTATAAAATTCATATTTCATTAAAATATATCTAAATATTTAACAAATTATATTGTTCAGTAAAATAAAGCATATAAGTAGGTAAAATTACTATGCGGCTTTAAATATTTACTACAAATAACATAAGAGATTTTCTTTAAAGAAATACTACTTATAGGTGTGCAATAATAAAACTATGGCAAAATTCTAAATTACTTGCATGTTAAAAAAAAGTATTGAAAAGCATGAAATGTACAAAAAAATCTATACATCCTGATAGGTATATTTTTAAAGTTGGGTTGTTGTTATATGTATATAATGCTTTCTTAACAAAACAATGTGGCAGCCACTGTCTAAAAAGCCAGTTGAAATTATTTGAAATTTATTATAACACTTATTAAATTTAATGTAACAGTAATAGATGATTATTGATAAAATTCTTTAGCTTAGCATAGGCGGAATTAGCAGATATCGTTAAATTTTATTTTAGAAGAGGTGTGTGCTAATTATAATTATGTATCACTTGTGTTGCTTTGAGTTGATATGTCACCTTTAATGATGCCTTCACTAGATAAGTCTTAACTAATTTAAGTATTGCGTAACTGGCTAGAGTGTCTGGGTTCTGTCAAATTCATTCTCATTCTCACATCATCATCATTATCAATTCTTTATACAGGCTTCTTTCGCGACGATAGATAGCTACCCAGACTTCTTAGGTACCTATATAGCAAACTGTTACAATATGTTACTATTGTCTATAGTTGCTAAAAATAGAATTAATTAATCACTAATGTAAAAGAATTCATTGAAATCATTCCTATCATTAACTCTTTGATTGTAATTGTTATCAAATCTATTTTTCTTTCTATAGAAATAAAATAGAAAACAAGTAATATGCAAGCTGGAGTTCACTGTTTATTATTAGTATTGTATTTATTATTCATGTATGATAATGTTCTCTGAATTTTATTATAGTAAAAATTATATGAATAAAATAGACATTGTGTTTTATTTATTTCTCACCTTACTGTTACATTTTGCACGACGTAAGAAAGATTAATAAATGAAAATTTTTTTTAATGAAATAATTGTAGTATGGAATTTCAGCAAATAATTTGCAGCAGTATTTTTTGCAACTTCTATTTGTGGCTGCTGCCATGCGATATGTAAATCGATAGCCTTCTGTAAACATCGCCTGATTTCCCCATCAGTCTATGTTATAACAGAGACTATTAAATAACTATAGACTAACCATGTCTAACAAAATTTTGTGACTTGAAAAATAGTTGTTTTTAAGATAGAGAGATGGCGTTAGTTGTATTAGATTTAAATTTACTCAAAAAAATGCGTAAAAGAACTTAAGATGGAGCTGTTAACAAAATCATTTGATATTTCATTGCAAGTACTATCCGTAGGTATCCGGCGACAACAGACGTTGCCAGCTAGTGCATTATATTATTTGATGCTATGTAGCCGCTCTTATAATTCAGTAACAGAAAACTTTACACCACCCCGGATATTATTTGTAGTGTTACTGGGTTAGTGTATTGCCAGTATATAATTTTTGCCACAAAAATACAGCATTCATCTCCACAGTTTGTTCTTATCTGCCTTAACATAATAAAACGAATTTCAGTGCATTTAATTAATAGGTATATAATATTTTACTTTATTTCTTGATATCGATAAAAATTATGTCTTAATAAGTGCATAATTTTTATATATAATGCATATAACTCATAACTATTTTGCAGTAGTTAAATAAATATTTTCTTGCTGGATTATTATTTTAAAAAATGTTCTTTATCCATCAACTTTTCTTTTCTTTTTATGACAATATTTGATTTGTTTGACAATTTGAATTCTTTGTCGTTTATTGTTGTTGCTATGGGTGTGTGTTTGTTTTGGAACTTTTCCCTGCATTTCTTTGAATTCACAATATTTCTGCTCGCCTACTGTGACTCGTGCAAATTTTATAGACCTTGATTAAGTTTACGTTTTGGCTGCTACATACATGTTATATATGTAAAACATGTGCGTTTATCACAACTGTGATAATAAAAGCTTTTAAAAATAGGTTATTATGGCAATTAAAATAAGGAGGATGGTAGTGCCCAGGCGTCTCTGAACAAAATAAACTTATAGCAGTATGTTTATGGTCTTTTGTAGTTGTTATTTTATCATCTATAAAGTAAGAATAAATTACTATCTACCTATTCTTATTGAGTAAAATTATCAAAATCAATGATATAAAATGATGACATTTTCCAATTTCAAGAAAGGAATAAATCCTACTTGCTAAGGTTTCAGGTTATTTAACAACGCCATCTAGCAGTTTTAGTCCGTACAAATATTTTGCATTACGTTTCTTGTCAATAATTCATATAAAAATTAAAAACGACAAGGTTGGTCCAAGCTATTTGAGAGCGACATCTAGTAATAGCTTGGATTTTGAGCTTTTTCCGAGTCACGAATTTTTGTATGGAGATGGTCAGTCTATAGTTATTTACTAGTCTCTGGTTATAATAATGTATTTACATTTTACCTTTAGAGATTTAGGAACTTTTCGTCAAATATGGAGAATTGTTTGTGAATAAAGTTAAATTTTTTTTTGCATTTGTCCATTTCGGTTAAAGCAAGAGGTGGAGTGGGTGGGGCGCCATTTGTAACGCATACCTCAATAATCTATACTTTTCTTCACAATTTCCAGTAAAGCATGACAGTGTTCAAAATTATAATGGTATAAACCCATCAATGGCTGTGTTACGGATAAAGGGAAGGAACCGCCAGTGTAATTAAGGTAATTCCAAAGTAAGCAACTACGGTTAACAAAGCATCACTAATCAAATAATAAAATCTATGATTAATGATGTCTACAGGCACAGATGCCACTTATCAGGTGGATCGCTTGCTCATTTGCAGGCTGTGACAAAGGTTAAAAGTACATGATCCCGCGCATAGGACGCTTGCAAAAAGATTTCAAAACGAATGGGTCATTTTTCAAAATTGGTCCTTCCGTATACACGCATATCTCTTGTAGGTACGCTACATAAAAAAAAACAAAAGCAGTAGCATATCGCTAATAGTTAATCACTAATCGCATGCTCATTATATTACTTCGAAATTGGAATACATAATTGTCATCACTACGCGCGGTTTACATGTTTTATGTAGGTGGTAACTAAATTTTAAATTCCTACATGTCACTTGAGTGTCCAAACGAGTAGTTGAGCTCAAAGTTCAATGAAGATGAACAGTGAAGAATGTCAAGGAATTAGTCAATTCGGTAAAATGTTTTACTTCGTTTATTCCACAAGCATTCCTATTTTAAAGCAGAATCTAAACTCCACACCGACATTTTGAAAACAAAAAAGAGAAAATGCGAAATACGAGCCCTAATGCAAAGGAGTTCGTCCAGACATATATTGCAAAGGTTGCCTGTTGTCAACTTAACTACATTTTCATAAAACAGGCCTTTGAAAAAACAATAGTATAGGGTAAAATTCTCCAACTTATTGCTGTTAATCAGGCAATTTTAAAGAAAAACTTGTTTTACTATAATATGTATTTATGGGCACTTTAGTTTGCTACGACTAACTCATAATAGTTCGTCTAGTTGTTCTTAAAAAATGTAGATTTATCTTTGATGTTCCTCCAAGAAGCCATATCACGCCTTTTTTTAAATAGAGCTATGATTCTCAATATGACATTGCGCAGATAATTACATCTATCATCTTTAATGTTTGACTTCACTTATTTTAAATATCGTGATTATTTAAATGCGCTTTAAAGTTGTTTTTTGTTGTTGTTATTGACGCTGTGAAATCGGGCCCTCTCTTACTTTCTTGTGAGGGCTCCCCCATAGGTCTTCGTCACCATATAGGATCCTGTATCGTGCCGTCCCGTTTTGTAGCTGCGTCACAGTGATCCATCGGTCCGGTGAGAGATTTTGTTGTAACTTGAATTGTGAGGGTTCCGAGATTGGACTTGAACTCGCATCGCACGGTGCAGTTGCGTCCGATCCGAGGGCCCGAGCCGCGAGACCACCAAGTCAGTGACGTAACTAAGTGAAATAACGCACGACTACAAACTTAACCTCACAACCACGAGACACTGACAATAGTTTTGCGACGTCGTTTTCACATCGCCGAGTTGCTTGGTAGAGGTTTTTTTTCCTTGAGTTTTATATTTTCATATACTATTGAATACTTCATTTTATTAACACATTGCAAGATTTAGCCCAGTTAAAAATGCTGCGCTCACCACTTAGCGATAAAAAAAGCTCCTATTCACTTGATCTTACCAACTATGATACTACAATTAACACAAGGAAACGCAAGCAGCCTGAACTCAGCGTTGAGGGACAGGAGCTATTTAATCACCTGGCTACGGAGTTGTACAATTCGATTCAGGATCTAAAGCAAGACATAAGCAACAAATTTGTAAATATCAGCAGTGAAATAACCAATATGAATAGCAATTTGGAATCGCTTAATGCTAATACAGAAGCAATTAAATCAGAGATTAGCTCTCTTCGGAGTGAGTTATACGCCACACAAACCCAAGTCACAAAGCTTGAAAGTAGCCTAGCTGAAATATCTCCAGTTGTATCCTCGCTACAAGAGTCTCTTCAGTTTAATTCAGACCAGCAGCTGCAACTCGAAAAACGAGTCAAGAGTGTTGAACATTTTACTCAATCTTCAAGTGTTTCATTGGGGAAGGTTTCTGAACTCGAACTCAAACTAGACTCTCTCGAGCAACAACTCCGGCAATGTAACCTGGAAATAAGTAATGTCCCAGAAAAAAGAGGCGAGATCTTATTTGACGTGTTTTTCTCTATATGCAACATAATCAAATGTACACTCACAACAGCAGATATAGTTTCTGTGCATAGAGTACCCCATACTCACGTAGGAGCTTATAATAGACCTAAAAATATCATAGTTAAACTCACTTCACTTACCCTTCGGGATAATATAATAAGCGAATTTCGTCTAAAACACAAAGGTTTGAAATCTGATCAATTAAATATAAGCGGTACACCACAAGTTATTTACCGTGCGTTCCAGGACTTCGAGTCTTCGTGTTCGAGTAAGTTATCCGCGTCGTCCCCAACCGCGTGTAGGGTAGTTTTAGGAAGTTAGTCATCGTTGGTAGGTTCATAGTATATATATTCATATATTGCTGGCCCTCCCCAACCCCTCCGCAATAGCCTCGCGAAGTCTTGAACACTTCGCGGCGATGCTAGCCCGTAATCTTACCTTTCTCGGTATTGAAATGACTTCAGAACAAAAGTATAAATTATGCATTACATGCGGATTTACCGCGCTCCCCCCTCAGGCCACGCAAGCCCCTCAGGTCCCTCTGGTCCTAGGCCCTCCCGCGTCCCACGATACCTCCAGTGACATGGAGTGTGAATCGGACGCCATTTCGCGCCGCAAGCGCACCGCTCCCAAGCGCGCACCCACGACAGAGTCATCCTCGGACGCCACCCCAACTGGCCCTGAGCCTCCCTCTTTCACCCTCACTCTAAGAAGCGCTCGAAACAAGCCCCGGCGTCCTCAACACCCGTCCCGGTGCCTTCAACACCCTACGTGGTGGCGATCACAACGCCAGCTACCCCGGCGTCTACTGCACCCGCCCCGGCCCCATTGATGTCACTCACTGTGACCCCACCCCCTACCGCGACTTCAGTCAAGTCTAAGGTCCCACCACCCGTATTCCTTCGGGAAAAGGGTAAATGGTCCGAGGTCTCGACTTTGTGCAAAGAGCACAAGATCCTCTACATCCGAGCGACCAACTCGGGTGAATCTATTAAAATCACTGTCTCGTCGATAGACGATTTCCGAGCTTTGACTAAGCTCCTCACCGGTAAGCAATATGCTTACCACACTTAAGCTCTCCCAGAAGAGCGCAAGTTCAGAGCGGTACTCAGGGGAGTCCCGTTCGAATTATCGAACGAGGCTATCCTGGAGGATCTGCAGTCCCAAGGCTTCCCGGCACTTGCGGTGCATAAAATGCACAGCAAGTACGGGAGGCGTCACCCTCTAGCCTTAGTGGTTCTCACCAATGTACCCAAGTCCAGGGAGATCCTCAAAGGGGTTAGCACCATATGCGGCCTCTCTGGGATCTCGATCGAGGCGCTTCATCGCCGCGGTCATCCTGGCCAGTGCCACCGCTGCCAGTTGTACGGGCACGCGGCGGCCAACTGCGCCGCCCAGGTGCGTCAAGTGCCTGGTCCCTCACTTCACTAAGGAGTGCAACCGCACTCCTGAAACTCCCTCTCCTCCCGATTGCGTTCTTTGTGGCCAGTCCAGCTACACCGCAAACTACAGGGGCTGCCCTCGTGCACCCCGTTGTATGCGTTCAAATTCTAAGAGGGCGGCACCCAAACAGGCCCCGCCCCTTTCTCAGGAAAACTTTCCGCCGCTGTGTAGCCGGGTTCCTCCGGCTGCAAAGCCTACTCAGCCAAAGCCTGCTCCAGAAAACTGGAGGCAGCGCCCCGCTGCACACACGAATCCCATCCCGGCTCCTCGCCCATACAAACCCACTCCTCAACCCTCCGTAGCAGACGATATGCGTATCGTCTGCGACGCTATCAAAAGTGTTGATGTTAGGGAGGCGCCCAACTTCCCGACGGGTGTCGCTTCCGATGAAGGCTAACGGTAAAATTTTACCACAGCCAACAGGTGGTTTTTAGTGGGTAGGTGCCATTTTCGAAGGGTACGTGAAGAAGCTAATCGCCATAAATTTAAATACGTCTGGGTCAAGCACTCCACTATCCTGGTGCGTGCGTCTGACAACTCTGCAATATTTGCTGTCAAAACAGAAAATGACCTCTCTAAAATTACTTCACGTGGAGCACATAGCCCAAAGACTGATGCCCATAAAGATTAAATTATTTTCTCCTCAAGCTATATTAAATTACTATAACATAATTTTTCTCTTGCTAGAATTTGTTACTTTAAAGATAATTTTCTTAAAATGTCTGGCTCTCATGAATTTCTCAATCGATTTACATATTTTTGTTAGAATTGCGGAAGCTCTGCGTACACTGACATTTCTTGTACTTAATATAATGTTTAACTTGTGCTCTAACTTACTTTCACTCGAATACCTCGAATTCTTATTTGAATAGATCATGTTTTAACTCTGGATAACCTCTCAGTTTACTACCAAAATTGTAGAGGGTTGCGTACTAACCTTGTACAAGAATATACTTTCGAATTCTTATGACATAATCGCTTTAACCGAAACTTGGCTTGTTACCGAAATATCTGACAATGAATTCATCGATTCAAGATATACCGTATTTCGAGAAGACAGAAATCGGGCCATTACAGGCAAAATGGACGGTGTCGGAGTTTTAATTGCTGTACTTAACAAACTTAAGCCTACTGATCTTTATGAAAAACCGCACACTCTCTCACTCAGTGTAGAATATAAGTTTGTTAAATTCATACACTCTAGGAATAGGAAACGCAATATTTTAAATGTAACATATATCCCCCCAAAAACAAGTGCTTACGTGTATAAGTCTTATTTTGATTTTATTATTAACAGTTTAATTGATGTGAAGCTAGATACCTTTGTAATGGTTAGCGATTTTAATTTACCAGAACTGCAGTGGTCAAATAGTACTACTTTAAAGGATGGACTTATTTGTTGCGACTCTTCACAAGTATGTCAGTATCTCTCAAATTTTATGTCTACGTTGAGTTCCGCGCAATTTAATAAAATTCAACATCCCCTGAATAAAATCCTTGACCTTTTAATTTGCAATACGGTCTGGTTCTGTTAAACAACCCGACAATATTTTATCAAAAATTGATACTCATCTTCCCCCTTTTATTGTTTTTGTACCATTTAACTTTGATACAGAACGTATCACCAGAAATCAAATAATAAAATTCAATTTTAACAAATGTGACTACCAAATAATTAATAAGAAATTGTCAAGTATCAATTGGTCTGCATTATTGAGTCCTTTGCCAGCTGAAAAAGCCGTAAACCTTTTCTATGAAAAATGACAACTATCCGGTTTGGTTTTCAAAATCCCTCATACACATATCTAAAAATGAAACCTCCGCGTGGAAAAAATAGAAGAAATATCAAAACGTCGCAGACTACGAAGTTTTCTCTCTTTATAGAATGCGTTTTCGCTCTGAATCTAAGATATGCCTTTCCAGATATATAAATTACGTTCAAGAGAGTATTTGTACAGACGCTAATTATTTTTGGCGTTACTTTTCAAATTTAGGAGGCAAACCAAACATTCCATCGAAAATGCACCTTGACAATGTCACTGCCGACCATCCTCTAACAATATGCAATTTGTTTTCAGAATTTTTTAAATCTGTATATGAACCAACGTGTATATACCCCGAGTTTCCGTCCATTGAACCTGAGGCTAATGAGGTATGTAGTATTGTAAGCCACATTGACATTACAGAAGCACAAGTCAAATACGAATTGAAAAAGTTGAATCCTTACAAAGGACCAGGACCAGATGGAATACCTCCTCTTTTTCTCAAAAGCACTCATGATAGTATATACAAACCACTTTGTATTATTTACAATAAATGCCTTATACAAGGTCCAATTTTTTAAAATGGGTCAAGCCAAGATATCAGAAACTACCGTCCGATCTCCAAACTTTCTTCCTTGTCGATGCTTTTTGAAAGACTGTTACATAACGCTATAGTTCATAACTACATTATCGAAGAACAGCACGGTTTTGTCCACCATCGCTCCACTTGCACTAACTTAATGCTTTTTACAGATTATCTTTTCGAAAATATGGACCGTAGGATACAAGTAGATGCAGTTTACACGGATTTCCAGAAGGCATTTGACAGGGTCGACCATCAACTTCTTTTAAACAAAATTTCTTTTAATGGAATTCGTGGCAATCTGTTGCGATGGTTTACCTCATACATCACAAATAGAACTCAAAGGGTCGTAATTAATAGTTTCTGTTTTAGCGCCATTCCCGTCACATCTGGAGTCCCACACGGTTCAATTCTGGGCCCTCTACTTTTTCTTATCTTTATAAATGATATCAATAAATGTTTTCAATACTCTAACTTTTTACTGTACGCGATGATTTGAAAGTTTTTCGTCCAATTCACGTATTACAAGACTGTTATTTATTACAACAAGACTTAGACCGACTTACGAACTATTGTATAAAAACAAATTATGTCTTAGCATATCCAAATGCAACTTTATCCGATTTACCAAAAAAAAATTAATATAATCAAGTTCACTTATAAACTAGATAACATCTCATTGACTGATGTTTCGACCCTGCGAGATCTTGGCGTAGAGCTCGACTCCAAACTTTATTTTGATGTACACATTCACAAAATTGTAAGCAAAGCTCGACAGATGTACGTGTTCATAATGAGGAATACCAAAGATTTCCATAAACCATCTCTATATCGTATACCCTTTATTGCTCTCTCGTAAGACCTCACGTTGAGTACGCAACCCAGATTTGGAACCCTTATTACAATAAATACAGGGATATGTTGGAAAGAGTACAGGTTAAGTATTTGCGAGCTTTACAGTATCGATGTTTCGAAAATGAATTCTCCTATTCACAACTAATGCCAAATATAAACTGCTTACTCTACAAAAGCGCCGTATATTACTAGGAGCAACCATGTGATACAATCTATGTCGATCGAAAATAGACTCTACAACCCTAACTAATGAAATCTGTATTGTTGTACCACGGACATGTAACCGGCGCAGAGCGCGCACGTGGTGGTTATTCGCTACGGCTCCGTGTCGTACCAACGCCGGCGCACGCGCGCCTCTGCACCGCTTGCTTAAAACATACAATGAGTTATTTGAACACGTAGACTTATTCCATTTATCACCAAATTTATTCAAAATGAGCATATTATCATGCTTGTACCAAACACAAAACATGTAAAAAAGAATTGACAATCAAAATTCTAAGGTTTAGTTTTTGAATGCTTCAACATTATTTTTTTTTTTTTTGTATCTATATAATGTACCTAACATTTTTAAGATACTCTTCCATGTTGTCTCATAAAACTAAGTATAGACACTAGTATACCGTGGATAATGCTGTTGATCTGCAATAAGAGTTTATCTTTAAGAAAAACAATATTGTAATATTTAAGTGCACGATTGTTATTTGTACCAAACAATAAATAAATCAATAAAAAATATAGAGCTTCGAATCGTTTTAGAAAAAAATATATGAAATCACAGCGCCATCTAACCGTAGTTCGTCATCTTGAAGTACTAACTAGGAAGCATTAGAATTATTTAGTGCCAAAATTCTATTAGAGGTGGCGTAAGTTGTCTCGATAAACTTGACAAAAAAAGTGGCGAAGATAAGCCTCTATTACTTTATGTATATGTATGTATACTAGGTACTCGAACGTACTGGGTACGTGATGGTCTATTCCTATCAATAAGAGGACTTCCTAATTAAATAAGAACAACCACTTTCTATTCGATTTACTTTATATATTTAGGATAGAGAGACTTAAAGTAATACAATTAATTATTATATTAGTACTATCAGAGACTAGTTTACTAGCCTCTGGTACTATTGAGGCCGTTGCCCACAATAGAATGCCATGGAACATTCTTACATATTCTATCTTTCTATCAAATTACAAATTATGACAGACTTGTAAGTTGCCAGTTGTAGTTGCCAGCAAGTTTGTTTGTGCGATAACCTTCTTTACCATATACAGCACAAGCAAACGTTGCAGTACTTAGTGAATAAAGTCATCTGCGGTAATTAAGTACCTTAAATTGCGTTATCATACAACAGAGGCCGGTAACGTATCTACACTTGCTTTATTATATTATACTATGGAAAGTATAGCATTTTTGTAAATTACGACCCTAAAGTTGTCTTGCGCTGTCGGATTACAATCACAATAAAATTATACAGCTTAGGTAATTCAATGAATTTTCTGTAAACGGTATTACGGTAAAGTTTCAAGACATGTTTATATTAGTTCATATTTATATTAGTTAGTTAATTGAAAGAGTCATTTATATTTCAACACACCGAACGTATGTATGTTTGACACATTTATTCCTGATATTTTCCTTCTGATTGACAGGACAGCCTTCGTTCATTCATTCGTCGTACGTAACTACATGTGTTTTTAACTTCGTGTGCGTTTTATTGTCTTCTTGTAATGCCATATAAACGGAAAAAGTATCACAATGGTGATACTCATTTAAAAAGAAGGTGGAGAGTCCGAAATCGGAAAAAAGATCTTGACGAGATCGATAATGACCTTAAAGATGGTAAGTAATAATATGAATTATTAAAATAATTTGTTTCCATTCACATCTGTTTATAGGTTATTTTACCTTTAGGTTGTGCTAACTTTATCAATTGATTTTATTTGCAGAAAATGCTGAAAAGCTATTAAATCAAAGCGTAGATCTTGATGTGCCTGGAGCTGCTCAACATTATTGTCTGCACTGCGCTAGATACTTTATTGACGATAAGGCATTAAAAGAACATTTCAAAACAAAAGTGCACAAACGCAGATTGAAGGCCCTGGAACTTCAACCTTACTCTATCGAAGAATCAGAGAGAGCTGCAGGTCTTGGTAACTTTAAATTAGCGACTAAAAGAAAAATCGTTACTCAAAATAGTGACAAAACTGCAATTGATGAAGACGGAGATGCAGTACTAGAAGATATAAGCCCAAACAAGAAGAAAAAGATTGAAAATGATTCATAAAAGTTTATTAAGTATCAAAACATTACTGAAATGCTATGTTTTACCAGTAAGGCACTCAGCTTTATTCATAAATGGTTTAAAAGCTAGTGAAAATTTTGTTTATGTAACACCACATATTGAATTATCAGAAATAATAAAACATAAGGATGTTATATTGACTGTCTTAGACAAGAGAAAGTCGAAATATGATTTTTTAAAATTAGAAAATCTTTCTTCTGTATATGTGCAACTAAAGCAGAAAAAGAAAGATTTAGATGAGAAAAAAAATTGTCTATCTAAGGAACTTTCAAAGTTACTGAAAGATGACCCAAGTAGTGAAATGTTTAAAAAGTACAAAGTACAATATGATATTGTGAAAGATAACATAAGTAAGCTGAAAGGGCCATTATGGTCTGCAGAAGAGGCTGTCATGGTAGAAGTTTTGAAAATACCTAATTCCTTACATGAATTAACTCCTACAGAAAAGGGTTGCATTTTATATTCACATCTTAAAGCACCAAATAATGACAAATACCATTTAAATCTTGGAAAGAATCTAAATTTACTTTCATTCTACAAAAATGAAAATTACTATCTAATGGGAGATGCAGCTTTGTTTGAGCTAGGTGCTAAGTTTTATTTTAGTAATTTCTTAAAACAAAATGGTTATACCCAGTTTTCTAACCCTGATTTCGTTAAAAGTCTGATAGTGGAGGGATGTGGAGAAGATCACACAAGTGCAGATTCTACATTCATTTTACACCACAATGAGGACTCAAAAGTAAACAATGACAGCCGTCTTCATTTGACTGGAGGAGGCTCTTTGGCATCTTTCATGGCTTATTACACTAAAAATGTGTTATATCCTAAAGCATTACCCTTAAAATACTTCAGCATGGGAAGAGAGTACTGTCCATCACCCTCCATTGAAGACAATCTTTTCCATGTTAGTCAATCATCAGTGGTACAATTCTTTTCAGTAACAAAGAGTTCAGAACAAGCTAATGAGATACTCAAAGAAATTACAGGTCATTTGAAAGCAATTTACAGCTCTCTTGGTGTGCATTTTAAAATTAAATATTTACCAGCAGATAAACTATCTGTTTGGGAGTCATTAAGATTGTCTATAGAAATGTACTCAAGTTCTCTGAAATCTTATATAGAAGTTGGGAATATATCAGTAAGTGGTGACTACATTAGCAAAAGACTTATGTTAACATATACAGAAAATAAAGAGAGCAAGTTTCCGCACATTTTGTCAGGGGCTATTCTGAATGTACCTAGATTTCTAGGATGTTTCTTAGAGCAAGATAAAGACTTTGAAATACCTGAACAATTTCGGGTGAAGAATTGGAGCTTCTAACAAGATGTTATTGATATTTCAGTTGAAATAAAATAATATTTATGCCAAATTAGTTTTTGTCATTTATTAGCCTTGCTTTGTAGCAAACAAGATTATTTCCTAATTATGTAACATAATAAAAATATGACACATGTTTATAATGCCATCTGCCTCATTCTTTTTTGGTTTAGTACCAAATTTTTAAGATAAACCAAGAAAGAAAAATGGTTTCTTATATTTTTTCCCTACATCAAAACCAGAGTGGTAAATAAAATAAAAAAGATAGACTTATTCTTATATTTAAGTGAGTTACAAAACAGTTTTATTGTCCAAATTGAAATGATATTCACTTCGAATCCAAGGGTCCATATTGGGATCAATTATTGGTGAGTCCAATGTTAGTTCAATAATATCCATGTGGCCACTTTTTGTAACGATGATAAGGGTGTGTGTTCTGGAAGTAAAAATAAAATATAAAATAAAAATCCTACACTCCAGAATAAACTCTGCTACCAGTGAGTGAATACTCAGCTTTCGAACAAAAACATGGGCCGTTCTTAAGTGAGATATGATGATACAAAATTAATTATAACATCCCTCTTTATGCACCTATAAAAATAATTATGATGACTATAAAGACGTTTCACGATTTTTGTTCAAAGACTGGCATCTTCAGTAAGTATTTTTTTTAGATTAATATAACCTTTTCTTCAAGCAAAGAGGAAAGTGGTGGTACATACATACTTTTGCTGTCTGAGTGTGTGTACTACAGCTTTTCCATCAGGTGAAATGAGTCATCAAATTTCAAACGTGGCCTTCTCCAAGATAAGTTATTTTGCAGAAAAGGATGAATTGTATATTACAAAGACTTTTAAAGATAACATTATATATTTTGGTTTTAAATACAATGTTATTATCTTAAATTCGTAATTAAAGAAGTTCACAGTTTTAAACTAAAAAGTTTATTAGAAATTTTGATATAACTTTTCGATATGGCTCTGTTTAATTTTCACCTACAGGATTTGGCTACTTATGACTTACGTCATGGTGGAGATGTGTGAATTTGATTTGACATCGCAGCTGCGAGGTATATTAGGGTTGGCACAAATAAAAAGCAGGAGTACTGACTCAAAACTTATAATTAGGAAAAAAGAAAAAAATTAAGATCGAAAATAAAATAGTTTTAAGTTTAACAAAATTAGACAAAATCTAAAACTTCTTCCGTGTTATGGTCATAGATCTCCTCATTGTCCTGAATTCAGTTTATTTGGTTGAGGTTTTCGTCCCCGCCCAACACAGTTAAACTTAAAGTTTCGTATTTATTTTCCCATTCTTCTCCATAATATTTTTCCAAAAGCCGTTTTTCACGTCACTGAATTTTGCGGATTTTATTGGGACACCAGACGTAACAGTTTTCGGGGTAAATTTCGCCAGGCCTGCGTTGGTTTTAGGCCTTCTTTACATGTATCCTTCCAGTTTAAGACGGGTATGTCTGAGATGAGATGGTGACCAGTTGCGTGTTGAGAATTTTTTTTTTAATTTTCTGGTTCTACGATGACTTCTAGCCGTCTAATTTGTTTTTCCGTTAAGGCAAGGACCCGATCTGCAGGCAAAAACGAATGTCCCGTCACAGGATATATTAGTTCAACTGTTTTAATGCGAATTGGGGCGTTTATTAACCACTTCATCACCATTCCGATAACCATCATGTTTTTATTTTGGCCACCACATCCATCAGCCATCATTCTAACGACAGTTTTACCCGTCATGTCATGTTATTTAAGCAGTAAAAAAACTGCTACATATTTCATTGGACCCCTTTTGTGTCTCATTTTCCGTCCATGTGTAGGCATGCACGTTATCTTTATTCAGTTTCTGCAATGATGAACCAATGACCACCGTAAAATTATAAATGTATAATTGTCTAGCATAATAAGTTGCTTGATCCGGTTTTTTGGCAGGGGTAAATTTTTTTGACAATCAAAGCTTATTGTTATCAAATCATCGCGGTCCTCTTTTAAATATTTATGATTTTAATAATTAATGAATCCTTTTTTGAGTCATTATTGAAATTCTTACTGTAGGGTCTTTTTCTATTTTTAAGGTTTCTGAAAGTTGTATGCACGTGGAACAAATATCTTGTCTTGGACTACCAAAACCTATATTAAAGCTTGTGTTAAATACTCGTCTGAACATCCCTCTAGTACAACCATAGCCTGGTAGTGCTTGATCATTATACATCAGCCACATTTTTCGTATACTTAAATTAGGATGTAAGTAAACCCGATTGTTTTTTTTCTCTCTTGAGTAATGTATTTCTAATGCTTGGAATTTTTTAATGAAATTTTCATTAGCTTCGCGTATGGCCGCAAAAGAATTTTTTTTCTATCACTTCCTCGTCGCTCAGTAGCTGCTAGTGGATTCTCAAAATATATTTTCATGACTCCTTGTACCCTCCCTTTCTTCAAACGAAGAATATTCAAAAATGTTTCTCGGCATACTGGGATCATATTATGCTACGGTTTTAGGTGCTCTAGTTGAGGTTGTTGGTCGCTTACGATTTGTTTAGGCAGCATTACAGTGTTTTATTATAAAATTATCTTGATGTTGTTTATTTTTATTCGAATAAAATTATTTGTGAAAGAAAAAATAATCGTTACATTTTAGTGACTTGCATTGGAAACCTTTAGTGCTATGCGTGCTTTAGGGTGCAATTGGTAAAAAAGGCCTTGAATACCTGAAGCAAAAATAAAAAAAACCTTAAAACAAGCGCACGAGAAACATTCATTTCTATAATAATTTTGTATAATTACAATACCATAACCAAAACATTTAAAACGCAAATTGAAACGGTGAGTCAAAATCAAACACAAAGCGAAAGTTAAGACGTACCCAAGTTGACAACCCTAACCAATGCCTGTAACTTTCATAGCCTAGCAAGCTCCAAACAAATTTTAAAAGTGAAATGACTTACCCTTTTCCCTCTTATCTTTCTGTCTAATGATTTTCTTCGATACTGTTTTCTTTCTAGTTTTTTCTGGTGATAATTTCACTATTTTACTCTCCATCTTTCTATTTTAAATTATATTAATATTTTTAAAACACTCCTTACAATGCAATGCAAATAATGGCGTTCAAAATGGCGCCTAAAACATGTATACTGTGTTAATGTTGGTCGAAATTGATATGGCTTGTTATGATTGGTATTATGGCAGGAGATAGCCAAGTTTGAAAAAACATTTGAATTAACCGTAGTTTTTTCTCCTGTTTAGAGAGAATATGGACTATTTTGATTTAACAGGCTTATCTTGTGTCCTTTGAACTTTTTTTTAAGCGCTAAAGCTCAAAATTTATGGGAACTGGAGATGGCCACGTTTGAAATTTAACGACTCTAATGATGAAATGAAAGATAAGGTCATCATAGTACAGTCATTTGGTAGTTTTACCTGAAAAATTACACTTTGCAGCGCTGAAGCCAAACTAAATGAAAAACCCATTTTAAAAACTCCAGGAAATGTTTTCAGTACTTGAGAACTAGAAATAAAAGAAAATAAAGGAAATCTTTTTATTTACCTCGTGCCATATCTGGCTTGGGGTATATTGACGAAAATAGAACTGAGTTCCCGATATTGGATCGGTTGCCGCCTTTCTAACTCTGCGTCTGGCAAATGTCTGGAAGTTATTTAAAATACTTTGTTATTTGGACTAGTCTAAAATTAGGATTGATAAAAAGTAATCTTACAATCCTTACAGCATAGCAGGTATCTAGTATTTGTTTATACCTATACCACTGGTAGGAAAAAAACATTATGTGTCGTACATTCATAATGTCAAACTCTCAAATCCATAAACAATATCTCTCATACTTGAAAACAAATTTTAGCAAGTCCTTACTTTTCCCTAGATTTCAGCAACTTAATAAGTTCTCCTGCCAAACATTCTTTCTGGTCCTCCTTGTTGAATTTCCTGCATATAGCTCTCATTTGACATTTTCCTGCGTCTGCCTTTTTCAGTGGGACGTTCGGTAGGCTGTTACTGAGTCCTAGGGCGCAATCTAACTCGGTCCATTCGTGAGTATAGTCTGTGGCGTTGCTGTAGTTGTACACTGTGGGTGTTGTTCCACTGAAATTGAGGTTATATTATTTAGAGGTTAATAACGAGAACCTAATGACTTTGCTTTAGAGCTTTTTTCTTGTTAGTACCGATAAACATATCGTTATAATGCCATATTATGCAGTTATTATAGTGCCAAAAAATATATCGCCGTCACTAATATTCACTCGGAAGTAAATGACAGACAGGAACTGTTGGTCGAATGAAACTAAAATATTTATAGGTATCTAACATAAATTACATTCTTACTTAAATTCTACAGCTACGAAGTTAAAATCATTGCATTCCTTGGAGTAATCTTTCATAGCGGAGATGTAATCTTTGACAGAATTGTCACTCTTCACGTAGTCCCCCACTATTCTACCTCTACCTGAAAATTAGTAATTAGTAACTAATCAAATGTACATGGTGTTTGGTAACGGGATGCAAAGATGAAAGCTGAAAATTGACAATAAATCTTTAATAGTTCTTCTGTTACTATAGGTGGATTTTTTTTATTTTCACTTACGTAATTCTTGTAAGATGGATTAAAAAAAACTAAAATATTCTTGGTGATTCAAATCATTTTAAAATCATGCTTGGCTATTGCTCTGTCATTAAAGCTATTATTTACGACAGAAGCTATCGTACCTTTGAGAATAAGCTACCTAAAGCAACTAGAGAGCTAAAATGTTTAATTTCACTTATAACAAATCGAACTTACACTACATTTTGTTTAAAGACGAAGACTGAATGAAGTTGAAATTGCTCGTCAACGTGGAGGGAATCCAGGGCGTAATCGTCCTGATGTGGAGGATGACATTCCATAGGCATTTGCTGAGCATCCGACTACGAGCATCAGAGTGGTAGGTCGTAATCTGAACCTGCCCATATGGAAAGTGTGGAGAACCGTTCATCGGGAGGAAAAATATCCCATCCACGGCACTGAATTTCAAGGTCTTGCAGAAGGAGTCTCTGCACAAAGAGTGTGTTAAGTGCACTGAACCCACACGTGTGACATTCATGCCACAACCCAAATTGTTGTTACTAAGTCTTAATAAGCATTTTATCTTATGTAAAAACCCTAGGTTTAGATTATTAGTTTTTAATTATTAATACTATTCGCACGTTGAAAACAAAAGTGACATTATACAAAAATGTGTAATTTTCAGTATGACCATTAAAATTTTTAACGCAACATTTTAAATAATACAAATTTATTTTTGGCAAATAACTGGAAGAAAAGAATGCAATTAATTTTATATATCAGTTTAACTATATATTTAAAGTTATGAACTGAATACATGCCAGTAAATTATGGAGTTATTTAGAAAACATGGCTTTAAGAAAAAGCGGCACTATGCGGCACTATAACTATTTTACGTAACCTACCCGTTTTCGAATAATAACCCAAAGATTAATAATGGGAGAAAGAAAAATATATCAGAAATAAAACGAAATTATGTCATATACAGAAGAAACCTTATTTATTTGCAGAAACAATTAAGTATGTCATAATCAGCACGATCAAAATACACTATAATTATGAAACTTTTTTGTTGAAGTACAAGTTTTAGGTATAAATCACAATTTTTGGGGTTATCATAATTGATTCATTCATATTAGTTGTAAGGTACAAACTTAAACATAAAATTAATTTAAAAAAAATATTCTCAAAATAAAAAATAAAGCCTTCTAGAAATTAAACTTATCTAGGTATATTTGTAAGCGATACCAATTATTTTAATGAGATCATCTAACACTCGTAGGTTGTATCAAAATTATCGTTTGGTAAATTAATACATAAGTACTACTAAAATATTCTTTCATAGTAGGAGGTATAATAACTGGGAATCCAACCAGCGTTAGTGAGGCTCCTTACGTCAGTTTTCTTTCTTTCAGATATTGCTAATTTACGCTGATAAAGCGGTTTGAGTTCTGTGGGACGATTATTTCTATGCACTCTTTTACTCAAATCAAGCTCTTTAAAATCATCAAAATAAGACCTTTTGTGCTGTATTTTAATCTCATTATGTACATTTTTCTCAATTTTGATAACTTTTATGTCTGATAACTTCACAACTTGGCCATCTACATTTTCATTTAGTCTAGGAACTGGTAGTTGCTTTATATTTATGAAATCGCCGTTACCCATGTCATTTACAATGAAAGGTGTTCCACGTTTTTTAGCACTTTGAAGAGCAGAAATATATTGCGAAGGTACGTAAATGGGTCTAGATCTGAGACATCGTTTAACTTGTTTCTCAAGAACAGAATGTACAGCATCTCCCTAATTCTGTGTATGGGCCACGTATAAGGAACTTATTTGTTATGGATTTAATTTTTAAGTTTTGTACTGCGTAAACATACAATCTGATAATAAACTGGTTCTTCTGCTGACTGCAGCGATTTTCAGAGTAAAACACTATGTCGAGATATTCGTCGGCTTAAGAAGTTTTTTTTTTGCAAATATTTTAATACAAAAGTACCTATTTCATTTGCTTCTCGGTGTCCTTGTGATTCATCCCAGAAGAAGCATTCAGTCTGGTCATGTTTGAGCACAGAAATGGTAAAGTACAAGCAATTTATTTTCGACTAATATAATAGAACGTACAAACTTACCACTTGGTACTGTCATCAAGGCTTGCAAATGATAACATTTCAATTTTCAATTAATCAAAAACAATATTTCAGTGTAACATTCACTAAATAAGCGACACTATACATAAAGATTATACATAGTGATTTTTTATTCATCAGAAAATTTGTTTCAGTATTACTATAACTAAATAAGCGAAACTATACTTAAAATGCCTCTAGTTATAACTTCAGTAGAAATATTAGCTTGAGTTACGTTTATAATCTATCCTATTTTTATCCTCTAAAAAATTAACGTCTAAGTGGGTTTCTTTAAATGGTTCTACTCTGAAAGGTGCAATTATAGTAAGGGTTTAGTCTTCATCTGTAATTTTGGATTATTGTGGATGCAAAACCTTTGTCACAAAAAACTAGTGCCGTGGGCATCCTAATACCTTCGGTAAACTGTTTAAACTCTAATATAGCTTCGGCATCTAGAAGGTTGGACGGTAATTTAATTTTTTAAATTATATTATATATTTTTTTTATTTTTTCTATTTCATTTTAATCTTTACTTGACTCAGGCACCGAATTCAATAATGACCTTATCAAAGAATTATCGACGTTATACAAAATCAAATTACACATAGGTACCCCAAACAATCCTAACTCTATGGCAAAAGTAGAACGTTTCCACTCTACTATAATATAAATTTATAGATTACCGAAAATACGAGAAAAGCGATTCAGATGCAGCTGCCGTCATGACTTATGCCATAATAGCCTATAACAACACCATCCTCTCAGCTACTGAGTACACACCATTTGAAATTGTTTTTGGCCAAACAGGTTTAGTTAACGTTTTCGACGTAGATAGAGAACGTACGCTTTTGCAAAAATTACTTCAAAACCACAGAAAAGGGTTAAAAGTACTTTACTAAAATATAAGCGAAAGGTTTAAAGATAATAAAATAAAAGTTAGGGAAAAGAAAGGAGGCGAGGATACCGTACCTCAGACAGAAATAGGCGAAGAAGTTTTTATGAAAAATACTAGAACACGAAAAGCCAAAAACCTTCCAAGATACGAAAAAGCCAAAGTTATAGGCGAAATATCTAGGAACGTTATCCCAGTAGAGCTTTATATAAGAAAAACATGGGTTGCCATTAAAAACATAAAACGACCTCCACAGGTTCACAATAATGCTCCTGGCTGGAGTAAATCAAACCAACAGCCTGGAACTTCAAAAACTCGAGCGGAATCCAGGAATAACTGCTCTGAAGAGGGGTACAGCGGCGATGAGGAATAACTTCTGGACAATTTATAAAACATTAGATTTAGATTCATTAGCTTTTAATTTAGAATATCAAAATAAGTATTTTCAAATTAGGGATAATGTTAAGAATGATACAGAGCTTTCTAACGAAATAACATGAATAGGAGAACAAATTGATAATATGGTAGCTTTTTGTTCTAACAGATTAATCAAATTATACCATCACGAACAATATTAACAAAACCATTAGGTTCTATGATTAAGTTAATAACTGGTAGTTAAGATAACGAAGATGCACTTAGGTATCGTTTTGAAATTGATAATTTAAGAAACGAAGAACATTCTGTAGAACGTAAACTTTTGAAAAAGTAAGTAATATTTCAGACGGTATTCATTCTAATTTTAAGCAACTTGAACTCAAGACTAAGGAAATTGACTCAATCATAGCTAAAGGAATTAGTATCAATAATCGTTTGCATACTATTAATATATTATACCAAATTCTGAATAACTTACGCACAATTTTCAATATTGTCCAAGAAACCGAAACGGCAATAAGTTTCAGTAAACTTCAGTACTACATCAATCTATCATAAATTCCACAGAATTGACCAGTATTATTAAAACGATCGAACAACAAAGTCAACTCATTTATATTAAGATAACTCATTTATATCAAGAGTAAATAAAGATAATTTAATAAAATTAGAACGTAATATAGTACTTAAATCTTACTTAGATAGTAAAAAATTAGTTTTCATTATAGAAATGCCACTGATAAACGCAGAAACGTATGTTTACTATAAAATAATTCCTATCCCTATATACAGTACCTTTTCCCAGAAAACAAACATAATCGTTCCAAAATACTCGTATACCTAATAGTAAATAGAATGAAATACAGATCCGTTGAAAATCCTTGCGATGCAATTGAAGACGATATATTTCTATGCTCTGAGGATAAACTGGATCAAAGCTCAAAAGAAACATGTATCGAACAAATAATGACACTGAAAAGCAAACTATCAGATTGTCGACAGCAGTTCATCAAGATTGAAAAACACAAAATCCAGAAAGTCGCAAATAATCAATCGCTAATAAACTCTGAGGACGGCGTCACAATAGCAAAACACTGCAAACAGGAAGTACACAACAACCTGCAAGGAACAACAATTATAACTCTTGACGAGAACTGCCAAACTCAGGTAGGAGACCTAAAACTTAATCCCAAGTCTCGAGCTTCCGGCGGTAGACTCCAGATACCAACAATACATCTGTCCGAGGTGTACCAGGAGATCCATCAGGAAAGCAATCAAATCGATCTACGAATTGTGGACTTCAGTGACGTGAAAGTGAAATAGAAAGCTATATCGTGACAAATAAAATTATATGGACTTTAAGCTTATACATCTGTGTAATTTTAATCATTTTGTTATTTTTAATGAAATTTAGTTTTTAGAAATTTATTATTTTTCTTTAAAAATTCTCAGAAGATTCCTGTGTCACCTTCAGATAATTTTTCTTTTGGGGAGGGAGGTGTTAAGTGCACTGAACCCACATGTGTGACATTCATGCCACAACCCAAATTGTAATTACTGACTAAGTCTTAATAAGCACTTTATCTTATATAAAAACCCTAGGTTTAGATTATTAGTTTTTAATATTAAAACTATTGTTAAACTGGACAGTTGTAATTCTGAAATAAATTTTTTTTTAATTTATCAAGTTGTCCGTCATTTAACTTATGCAATTATGCCAATTTTTATTGAATTCCGATACTGAAGACCGGCGGTTTTTGAAAAGCATTCTTGGGACCGATGAGTCCAAATTTTCGAGAGAAGGTATTACAAATTTCCATAACCACGAATTGTATATCATTGTCAGCCCAATGGTGATTGGGCTGACAATGATAACAATCTACATTGGAAAAAGCAGAGGTCTTTCCAAAGAAAATTTTCCCTCAATGTGTGGGCAGGAATAATAGGAAGGAAAAAAGCTACTTTTTTTACCAGCAATTTTAAATGGACATAACAACTTAGAATTTCTGCAAAACGATTTGCCCGAGCTTATTGACGAGGACCAGCTGCCAGTAGTAACGTTCCAGCACGATGGTTGCCCGGATCATTATACCTTGGCTGTAAGGGAACACTCTTAGATAACTGTTTCCCGGACAGTTGGGTCGGCCGAGGCGGACCAATCCCTTGGCCTGCTCGGTTGCCGGATCTAACACCCCTATGATTTTTACGTTTGAGGACGGGCTTAGGAGCTGGTTTACACAAAAGAAATCAATACTATAGAAGAGTTGAGACAGAAAATTCAAATAGCTTTTAAAACCATAAAAGAAGAAATGATTTTGGGAACTACTACTACGGAAGTAAGAAGACGAGCTCGTGCTTGTATAAGAAATCGCGGGTCCCATTTTGAATACGAGTGACGTATTTTTTCTGTGTAATGTAAGCATAAAAATTAATAATTAACTTGATTTTTGTTGTTTGATTTTGTCAAAAGCACAAGGAAAAGATTGCCTTTGATTAGTTTAGCTAGCTTATTTTTAAAGATACGATAGCTACTGTCGTAAATGATAGCTTATATGAAAGGGCAATAGCATAAAAAAGCATGTTTCTAAAGTGATTTGAATAATCAAGAATATTTTAGATTTTTTAATCTATCCTAAAAGTAACACTTGAATATGTTTTCTTTTATTTTTTCATTTTCAAATCCTTCCAGTTTTTTTACTTGAGTCGCAGATGTTTAAAATTACTGTTATTGTATACAATAGACACTAGACAATCCAAAATAGAAAATAAAAACATCTACCTACAGTAACAGAAGTACTTTAGAGGTTTACTGTCAAATAGTTGAGTTCATTTCAGGCCCTCAATAAGCTTTTGATTTCAGTACTTTACGGAAAAAATGACTATACCTTAATTTTTATAACATTTTATAATAATTACTAAAAAGAAAGTCAGAACCAAATTATATATATAAATATATAAAAGACATAAAAGCAAATCAAACAATATGTAACTGCGTGTTTCTTTACCGATACAGACAAGGTTCTCGAACTATAGGTTAATAATTATGCAAAAAGATATACTTAAGGTAATCTTTATGATTTAAAATAGATGACATAAATATTCAGTTGAATTGATTACTTTAAAAAATGTCGAAATTGTAACATATTAAATAATATCACTAAAAATATATTTATGTCAGCTTTATAGTCAAAAATTTTATTTTTTTGCTTTTTATTTGCTTGGGTTTATGTGCGGAATTATTTTCTTTGATCGGCAACCCTCAATAAAAAAAAAAACATTCGCTCTGTTTTTGTGCAAAGCCTGCTTACTAATGAGATAGCAAACTAACACAATAAATAATTGATTAGTTGTTAATTGCTTATTTTTCCTTTTTTCCCTATTAAATGAAGTAACAAATATTTTTAGATTAAATAATTTGTGGTCCAATACAATATAGTTATTATAAGTTTACTCTAATGATGGCTATTTTAAGACTAAAAATAAAAACAATTAATTAGTATTTAGCTCATGTGATTATAAAATATGGTTATTGATTATTATAATAAAAATAATTATACGTATATATTTTACTGAAACATAAGTGGCCGACGGCACGAACATTTTGAACTCAACCCTTTTGGAATTTTCTTAGAAAAAAATTAAAGTTTAATTTAAAAAAAAACAATCACACTTCGTCTAAGACATGTATAGCTCAAAATGTTCTAAATGGTCTAGACTATCGCCTCCTGCTGTCATCTGCTATCTGCCTGCTATCAGCTGGCATCCTGTTACCAAACACCCTGCATGTTAAATGGATGCAAAAAGAGGGGTGTGTGTCAATCAAAATTTGTCATGTGTATCAATGAGTCTGTCTTTTGGATGCAGTATTTTTGCTTGAGTGCTGAAAAAATATAAGTAATTTAAAAGGGCAATAGGGCCATAAATAAACTTTCCATTTCCAAAAAAAAAGTGTGTTTGCTGCCTGTACGCTGGGCCAACATCAAGTAGGCATCAATAACCGTTACATAACAAATTACACCATCTCAAAAACTGAGCTATTCGTCTGGGCATTCCGAGAGTGAGATCGGATATTCAATGAAAAAATGTTCAGCCGTTCAATATTTGTGCATTATTTTAAGTGCAAGGATTTTTTATTTGTCTAAGAAAAAATTAATAGCTTATTAATGGTAATAAGCGAATTCTATCAAAGATAATAAGAAGAGGTAAGGAGAGGCATTTATAAAATCATTGTTGATTATTAGGTATATAGGGTATGCTCGGTTACAGATAGGTACGTTTTTTATTATATTACAAATACTCACGTATATCATGAATTTATTACTATATAAAGTCATGTTTAACGAGTAGTAAGGAAGCCGCGATGAATTCATTTAGCATTTATTTGTTAACATCATGGCCTAGGTTCAGTCGAATGGAGAGAAAACGAACCATCACTTTACGTATTATATGAACAACAGCATTTTTGTTGCCTTTGATACGACCTAGCGGTTGCTTGGCTATTTGTATCACCGCATGCTCGGATTATATTTAATATCTATCAACTAGATAGTCCTGAATAGTAGGCCTACTATGAATTATTATTGCGATTCAATTGACTACCTAAAATAAACTGCTTTGCTATTTCATACCACGACGTCATTAAAGCGATCCAGTTTAGGTTGACGCCAAATCATCGCAAACTGTTTTAGTTCGTTAATTTTTCGTGCCATGAGGTGATATTTCAGCCTATATTGGATGACTCAAATGTCAAAGTAAGCGATTCAAAAAAAGTTGCTACTTTCTTGGCGTGAAGTGAATCGTTTTGGTTTACCTTTAAAAAAAGTATTGTAAATATACGAAATTTAAGGTATTTCAGTTGAATATTTAGTGTTTCTTGTGTGAAAAAGTGATTTCTAGAGCTATTTTTTATTTTTTTTTCTTGGAAAATGATAATGAAATAAATACAACACGGCGACAAAAAAGACGTTTAACATGGAAACAATGGGACCCCTTTTATTTGGAAGTGAAGAATTTATAAAACGATATCGGTTGTCTAAACTGATGAGCTGAGGCCATTGTTGAAAAATCCAATAAAATCCACTGATTTATCGGTAGAGACAAAGGTAGAAGTCAAATTGGGTGTGTTCTAAACTCGTCATAATCAATTTATTTTTACGACGACAATGGTCGTCGTAAAAACGGTCTAATGTTATATAATTTGACACTAAAAAGCGCAATTTTAAAATATATTTGTTGTTAATTTTACACAAAAAAACTAGATTTCGAAACGCAACGCAGATGGTTCGAGTAAAAGAGACAGACTTATGCAACGAGTGTACAGCGTCATCTCTTTCTCACACGCGGACCACAGACAAACGATCGTTCATTCCGCCGTGAGCGATTCAAACGCCAGTTAGCTAAAGGTATTCATGGCACGAATCTTAGCGATTCAGTTTAGGTACCTAAACTGGATTGCATCGGAATTGAATGGGTACCATCGCACTAACTAAGCCAAGATTCGAACTATTGACCTGGATGATTGAAAATGTTCGTGCAGTCCTCCAAGAGTAGGTTCGGAGAAGGAAAAAGAGTCTTTTCTTCCGCCTAGTGCAGGTACTGACAGAAAATGGCTGTTTCGGTCACTATCTGCACGAAGCCACAAGGTGGGAGGTGACGGGCGGGAAAATAATTCGAGGACTCAAATTATTAACTTTTCAAGCTTCGGACGCAAGAGCACAACAACGAATTTCGTTCAACACCTGAGAACACTTACGTAACATTTAAAAGAAAACTTACTTTTAGCATTTTCTTTGTTAGAGCCAGAAAGATTCAAGAGAATTCCTATTTTCTTCCTAAGCGGTGACACGGCCAACCAGGCACCTTCACCACTGCCTGCTTGCTGGTCTCTACCTAAGAAAGAAACAAATTTAGTTTTAAGAAAAGTTGCGTTTTTGTTTTCCTATGCTAGAAAATATTATTATATTATTATTAATTATGAAATATATATTAACGGATTAAGGACATGTAGGTATTATTAATTGTTATTATTTCACTAATGCCTAAAGCGACAGACTTTTGTGGCGTTATCAATAGCCTAGGTCTGTACGTATTTAGGTACGTTGTGTGACGACACGTATAAAATGTAGGTAACACGACTCATGAAAAATAATATACATGTCATTTCGTATTTTGTTGGTTCGTTTCAAAACGCCGTAACGAAACCATTTGACAAATAAATTCAGGCGACCGGGAACAAGATGTTTGAGGTCACCTATGTTCCGCCATTTCACTATATTCCAAGCTTATAAGAGATTCTACACGTAAGACGCCTCATGTCTTTGTTTTTTTCATTTGACTAAAACGCGAAATCCTCACAGTTTTATACTGACATTGCCAAAAAAAAGGTTAGAGCCCGATGCTTAACTTGTATTGGATTTCCGAAGATGTCATCCGCAGACCATGTTTTAATTTTATTAATACTTTTATTATACTAATATTAGGTCATTACATATGAAATTGGCGTTTTGTAAGGGGGGAAATAAATAGCTGTATAAATTTGAAATTGGAATTTCAAGGAGGAGATAATACAGATCAAAGTGGCCAGTACGACAAAACGCCAATCACATAATATGTAACGACCTAATACTTGAAACTGGCTGATTAAATTGAATTATTCTTAACTTGCGATCTCAAAAAGTGCGCAATATTTGCTTTCAAAGTACCAATTCGAAAAAAATAATAAAATTATGTCGTACAATCGGTGACCTGGGCGGAGGCTCAAGCTAAGGCGACAATAGCTTGCGCGTTGTTCGGGCTTTTGTAGGCGCATACTTAGGCACCACAGCACTACAGAAGATTCAAATGCGAATCGGAGCGGTGACGGGTCGCTCACTTCCCTCTAATATGGTTGAGGAGGGCGATGGCTGGATCCCGCGTTAACTCGTGAACGGGTGCCGTTTGAGGGTGTTCGTCGTTTGGATACTTGGGGGGAGGGAGACTTGCCGAGCTAACAGATGCAGAAAAGAATAATTTTGTATAGACATAAAGAGACTCTGTAAATTTATTTTGAAAAAAAATATACCCGTGAAGTTTCTTGCCAGTTCTTCTTCACGAAGGTTTTTTTTCGAACTGGTGGTAGAATCGTGTTTTATTTGACGTCAATAAGAACAAGTAATTGTCAATGTTGAGAAATGAATATTTGAATTTGAATTTGAATTTGAGCCTGCACCAAATTCCCTGACTGTAACAGCAATAGCAATGAGATAGCAACGCGATAGCACAGATTTTTACGTAAATAATTTGGAGCTTTTTGTCGTTTATCGATCATTGCGCTATACCTGCGCGGTAATTGTTGATTGTTTGCTGAATGCTTCTCTAACAAATTGCCAAAGCTGTTTCGTGTGTTTTGATATGTTGTATTGCATCGCTCACTTACGACAGCGACAAGATTGTTGAAAATTAAAGTCTTGATACAAACCTCCCATCACATTTGGATCTTCTTTCCAAGGCTTCATCCGAAGAGCTGGACGATCTAAGAATTCATCGCGATTGGACGCCAGTATTAAACTGTAATCACTGTCTTTTTCATTTTCACCGGAATACAGAAACAAAATACACATTTCACCTGAAATTTCAATGAACAATTGTAGGAAAATACCTTATCTTTACTGCTTTCATAGATACATATAGGTACAATGTTCGTTACAGTACTTACATATAGTTATCTCTTATCAAAGATAAATATCTATGCAGTTAGAACAATACTATGAGCATTGTTATCGAAATAATTATACTATTATTGTTACTGACATAGTGGAATAGTTATGTATATTAGCAAAGTAAATATAGGTTTAATTAAACTAGCTATACAAATAAAATGAGACATCTATTAATGAAGGCAGGTATTTTATGCTATTTGTTTTTAAAGTATCATGACAAGATAAAACAAATAACTACAAAAACAAACAACAAGCGATGTTTTGTTCAAAACTCACTTTCAAGTTTTCACGCGCATGTAAGAAAGATACAAATGTACCTTTCTTCTTTTAAACAGAGGTCATAAAATGCAAATCAAAAAGATAAATTAATAAAGATCTTTAAATGTATACAACAAAAAACTACATCATATCAGCAAAGTAAGTAACAGAATCAAATAAACTTTACGCGTGCTAACAGCCGTTGGTTGGCATCGTTTGCGGAGGTTTACAGAGTTGTGGTAGGAATAACACAATAACTGTGTAAAAGATCTCATAATAAAAAAAGTTTTTAAAATGAGCACCTGTTGCCGGCGGACGGAACTTCAAAAGTACTGTATTGACTGATAAACACAGATTATAAGTGTTGAAGAATGATAACATATCTCTTATTTTTATAAGACTTTATCGGTCCTTTCTTAAGTATTTTCTACTGATTTGAGGAGAACAGAAAACTATTTTTTCTTCTGCTTCTAGATTTTCTAATAAGTCCGTATTGCTAAGAAACATAATTAGTTGATTGGTGATGAATCAGTTCTCGACTACTGTGGTTTTATTATATTAGGTCTTTACCTATGAAATTGCCGTTTTTCACGAAATAAATGAAGCGTAATTTTTTTATATATTTTTTATTTCTATTAATCAAAATAATCACCCATGCAATCAATGCATCTTTGCCAACGCATTGGTAGCTTATTGATGCCTTTCTTGAAGAAATCAGCTGGACGGGAGGCAACAAATTCTTCAAAGGCATTTTGTACTGCCTCTCGGGTATTGAATTTTTTTCCCGCCAAGAAGTTATCCAAATTCTGGAAAAAGTAGAAGTCTGTAGGCGCAAGGTCTGGTGAGTACGGCGGATGACGGAGAACTTCCAACCCCAACTCTTGTAGCTTGGAGACGGTCTGCTGTGCAGTATGAGGTCGCGCGTTGTCGTGCAGGAGCAGTGGAGCCGAACGATTGACCAAAGCTGGTTGGAAACGTGCGAGCTTCTCCATCATTGTGTTCAGTTCTTCACAGTACACATCTGCAGTAATGCTTGTCCCGTTTGGCAAGAAGCTGTGATGAATTACACCCGCGTTAGACCACCAAACAGTGACCATCACTTTTCTAGGGGTAAGTTTTCGTTTAGGGCATTGTTTGGGTGCTGAACCAGGGTCCAACCAACTTGCTGAGCGCTTACGATTGTCAAACAGGATCCATTTCTCGTCACAAGTAACAATGCGGTTCAGAATTCCTTCATTTGTATGCCCGCTGAGCAGTGCAAGGCACGTCTCCACGCGTACTTCGCGCTGGCGGTCATTGAGTTCGTGGGGTACCCATTTGTCAAGCTTTTTTACCTTGCCAATTTGACGCAAAAGGACCAATATTGTTTTGATGCTAACGTCGAAAGCTGCTGCTAATTCAGCCGTGGATTGAGTTTCATCAGCTTCCACAATTGCCTTTAATTCGTCAAAGTTTTCGGACCACCACGGGGTTCATTTTTCAGGTCAAAATTTCCAGAACGGAAGCGGGTAAACCAATAACGGGTGGTGCGTTCGTTTGTAGTGTTCGCTCCGTAAACGTCGTTGATGTTGCGTGCCGCTTGTGCCGCTTTGCTGCCACGACGGTACTCATACTCCATAATTACTCGAATTTTTAACTTATCCATGATGACGAAAAATGTTCGAATGCGTTGAAAACAAAACACTAACTATTAAACAAATGACGATTTTAGAAAAAGAATTCCATGTTTGTCAAATAACATTAATTTGAAATTAGAATTATCAGTCAAAAAAAAAAATATTTTCATTTGAAATGGCCAGTACGGCAAAACGGCAGTTTCATAGGTAAAGACCTATTATTTACAGTAGATAAGAAAATCTGAAAGGCTGTACTGTATGTAAGACTATTTGAAAGGCTGTATAGATCTGATACGATTATCCTGGAACGCTATGAGTAAAATAAAATAAAACAAATATTACAGAATGAGCATGAGTGTCTTCTTATATTAAGAAAGGGATTTAAATCCATTAAATTAATTTAATCCTAAAATAATTTGAATCAATCAGGGTGTCGTTTAAAACGTTTGTTTTGTGTATGTAACGTAACACAAACAAATAATGTCAGTATTTTAAGGAGTTGGTTATGACATCCAGACTTTTTTTGCAAGTTGTGCTCTTCATTGATTTTTCTTTTATGTGTACGTAAGTTAGAGTTTAGTGCATAATGGTGATAGTGCATTATGTAGTGAATACTCATAGACATTTGCATTAGCCCAATAAGGAGTGTAGACAGTGGTTTTCGTTTTGCTCCAAGAAGTCCACGCGTTGGTAGTAAAGTCACGCTATCACTTTACCATTGACTTTCACCTACATCATCATCATGATCATTCATAATATCATCATCACCGTAACAAAAGACGAAGAAATATATATTTACGACAGGTCAGGCTGTATGGCGTTTTCTATTCGTTCCTAATAAGATAAAGGTCCACAAAAAAAATTGTTATGACGTCCGCTACTGATTACGCACTCATATGTTCATTCAATCAAAAAATCATTCAACGTTCACCAGTCAGTATTTATTGACTAAAAAAATTTAATTTATTTACCTACTTATTTTTACCTTATGAAATTAAAAAATCCATGTAGATATGTAGATTTAGTATACCTTATTTTAAACCTCATTATGAAAATAATTATTTTTGTTTAAAAAAATGGGATCTAATTTATCTTTGCAAAGTTTACCTGTAAGTGTTTCTAGTCTGTAGATCTTAGTAAATCCTTGTTTCTGCGAAATTGGTGTTTAACTTGTTAATCAGGTTGTAGATTCTGAGGCTACCGAGCTTACGTTAACACGGAATAATTATGATGATTTACAAAATACTCTGTCGTCCTATGGTGCGCTACTCGGGAGCGACGACGTGCTCGCGCAACTGCTATCAGCTGAAGGCCCGCTGGAAGAACCCGATCTCAACGGCCCCACGACCTTGCATTGCGAAATCTGTAAGAAACAATTTGACAACGCTTTGAAGTATTATGGTCACTTAAGGGTGCATTCCAAGGATAATCCCTGGGTTTGTGGTAGGTTGATGAATCTTACTTTATTCTTAATATGATAAACTCCTTTATAAACTTTAAGTTATCTAATATCAACACTTAAAAGAAACTGTATTCTTATTTATAAGAGATGTGTGATTTAAATGTTAATGTTAATATTATTTCCATCAAGTCTCATTTAAGTTTTAAGACAATTGTTAGTTTATTTTAAACATAAAATTTATTCTTACTGAATTATTATTCACTAGTTCTGTTTATGACTGCTTTTTATACTGAATAAATTATTTCCATCAGATAAGTGTCCAGATCAGAGGTTCTCCACTAAGCAGCAGCTGATGAAACACAGTTTGACACACAAGCCTCTGGAGAGGGTGTGGAAGTGTCCTCAATGCAGTCTGTCTTTTGAAGCGCTGTGGAGGCTGCAACAGCATTTGTTTGCTAAACATCTCTGCTACAGGTAAATTACCTGTTCCATGTGAGTTTTGTGTTTTTTTAGCTGTATTTTGATTTAAGGCTTATAACTAATGATGAAAATAAACATATCAAAAATAACATTGTTATCTTATGTTTTTATTACATATAATTTTTTACAGGCCACACAAATGTGATATATGTGGGAAAATGATGCTTAAGAAATCTGATCTTAACAAGCACATGGATACACATAAAGGTAAATTTAAAGTTAAAGATTTGTGGACCATTAAAGTGGATCAGGTATAGTGTTATGATTATAAACAATTATGCTGTTTATATTAGCTAGCAAGTTTCTAGTTGACAGTCTGCTAAAATTTCCAGGTTTGATTCTTGCGTAAAAACCTTGTTAGCTCAGATTTTTGTTAACAAATCATGGAATCATACTTAAGATATTTAAGAAGTAATTGTAATCAACAAAATAAAAATCAACCTGTAATTAAGAGTGTTTATACAAAATCGTGCAATTTTAGGAGTGAAAACTCCTAAAATTGCACAATTGTTCGTTTCTGATCAAAATATTACATATATGCATGGAAATATGAGTTCAAATTATTCGAATTTTCATTGTCTAAAACGTGTATTGAGAAAATTTTCATTTCTTCAGATAGTGTTTTAGTTGCGCCTTTTCTTGTAATCCGACGAAACTTGCGTACTTTGCCGTTCGATAAGTCTAAAAGTAACTGATACAAACAGAAAAAGAATAGTTTGCTATGGTCTCTGTTTTGTCGTCAAAAGAGTATAGAGAAAATAGTACAAAGTATTATTTTTTTAAAGGCTTAAACATCAAAAATCATTTAAGAAATGTCTAAAATAAAATGTAATGCACCCGCTGATTGTATTTAGTACCGGCCGAGGCCTTCCACCCACAGTGTGGACGTATCACTCTTTTTCCCGCGCTTTTGCCCAGTGCTATCGAACTCTGTCGTACATATCGAACGCTTGCCATCAATTCTGATACTTTTGGTATAAATATTTATTTTTATTATAAATAATAAAATAAATATTAAAGTACTGCATTTTTCCAAGTATTATTTTACTAATAAGTAATACACAAATCTATAAAAGTCTTTGTTTTTAGGTACGGTCACGGCTAAGCCTTAGGGTGTTACCACACCAATGGATCGTCGACGTCGACCCTTAATAATCACTGAAGGGATATCAGCCTCTCCCAACCCCCATAGGGGTGGTGTCAGACACAGATAAATTAAGAATAAAATATATTTGAATATATGTTTCACATAAAAGAAATAAAAAAGTCATGACATTCTGACTTGCTCCATCATCGGAGTAAGAAGTATTAAATTACAGTTATATATAAAATAAAAAGATAAAGTTATACCAAGACCAACATTTTATTTTAAACACGAGTGTAGTTACCACCAACTTAAAATGGGTAATAAAGGTAGGAAACAATATAATATAAAAAGAAAAAAATCGAAGTGGTGGCCAAAATAATAATATCACGAAGGCTAGAGAAGCAAAAACGCACGTTGTCTTATTATTATTTATTCATTAATTCATTACACATATTATTCAGAGAATATTCGCAGAGGAAGGAGAAGGTTCGCACCCTGCAGTGGGTTGAAAATGGGTTGATGTTGATGAAAACCTGCTCTGAACGGTGAACCGGAACCCAAAGTTCAAAAAGACATTCGTCAATCCGGAGGAGGCACCGATGCCTTCTTAATATAATGCAATATTGTCCTTTTGGGAGGAGGCTTTTACCCTGCAGCGGGTCGACAATGAGTTGATGATGATTACTTTTATACCGGGTACTTAAAAGTTCAGATTTTTAATTAATATAATTTTAAAAGGCTTACTAAGGGATCTGCATGCACTGTAATCTACGATCTAAAGGTATTCACTTTCCCTTGCTAAAACATCAATCTGATCGTCACAATTTGTCATATAGTCTAATCACTGCTTTATTAGATTTGAAGGCAACAGATAGCTTTTTTATTTAAAATTTAAAATTACTGACAAGATAATTAACAGCCTTGGAGCTACTGGGAAGATCTTCGTTACATTCGACTATAGTAGTCGCTGGTGCTCCTTGTTCACAGTGATTTTTAGTCTATAAAACAATACCGAAAATGACACGATTGACATAATTGCATACCTTCAGTTCACATAATGAGAGTATATTAATTAAAAGTCTGAACTTTAAGTACCCGGTAAAAAAGAAATCATCATCAGCTCATTGTCGACCCACTGCAGGGTATTTATCCCTATTTTATTTATTTATATTTTATTTATTATATATTATTTATTTATATTTTATTTATTTATATTTTATTTATTATATATTATTCATTTATTTATTTATATTTTATTTATTATATATTACTCATTTATATATTTATATTTTATTTATTGTATATTATTTACTTATTTATTTATATTTTTGTTAGTGTAAAAAATATGTCAACGTAATCAGTTAATTTAATAGCTCTAGTCATTTTCAATTTGCTATACGATATTGTACTAAGTGGATCCCAAATTAAAATTTGTCACTGTATTGTATAATAATAAATAAAATATTTTTCACCTAATTTTATTTATTTTTATTAAGTAATCATTTTTATCTTAAATCATAACTACCATAACAAAGGTCTATATATTAATAACATCAATCTCTTCGTTAAGCCCTTATTGTACCCCAATTTTATTTCGTCCCATATTATCCTAACCAGGTATTTAAATATCTACTACATAAACATAACTCAAGTAATAAATTACATAAATTTATATTTCTATAAATCAAAAGTAAAATATAATAACCTAAAATAAGTCAAACATATTTGAAAAAGTATCAAAACCATTGCGGACGCGCTAATTGACGGCCAGCGACTGTATCATACAGCACTGCAGATGTGTGCGTGTAACGGATACGTGTGCGTGTTGCAGTTTACCGATTCGGGAGAGCGTTGATTTGTATAAAGGCTCTTAAGGCATTTTTAGATTGAAACGGGTACAATTTTTTTATTTAACTGCCTTATTTGTCAGGTTAATTTAACAATGCTAATTTCCTTAGAAGTCCATTTGCACAGATTTTGAATTATTAAAAAAAAAATAACGGCATGCTAAAATTGTGTTAAAGATAATCTTATATCTTGGATTTTTACACAGTCACAAATGGATGGATTGAGTGTATTTTTTGTATGAACGTAAAACATGAGACAGCTCAGTTTGCATTTGACTTAATTAATTCATTTATTCCAGACATCAAGAGGTTCAAATGCATGCAATGTGACAAAGCTTTCAAGGACAAATCCAACTTGAATCGCCACATGCTGGTGCATACCAAGGAGAAGAGATTTCGCTGCACTGGCTGCGGAAACAGATTCTCTCAGGTAGATTGCGTGCTACTAATAGTAGATTATAGCTTTTATATAATTAAGTTCACACTGAACACTGAGAATCATCTAATTAATATAAAGTTCAACTGTTAAGATTACTTATTTTAGATATTTTTTTTATCTGTATGCCTACTATGGGCTTCCCTTAGTTTGTTTTATTGCTGTCCACTTTTTTAGTAATAATAATAAATTCCCAGGCAATCACATCAACTGTAAGGCCCCAAAATAAGTGGAGCTTGTGTTATGGATGACCATACAGCGAGCTGGGGGCAAACCCAGTAAAAACTTAAATATAAAGTGTGAAATTTTTAATGCCTGGAGTGAAAGAACTCTAACAACTAGATATAGAAAGTTTTGCTTCATGGAAACATGCCTTTATTTTTAAAAAGAAGCAATACTGCATTCAAAGTTATTTGAAAATAAGCTTGCCATACCTGGAAATCGAACCAGCTGATATTCGAGAATAAACACTTTGTATTATTGTCTCATCAATCCACAGAGTCACCATAAGGATCTAATCTTTAACAAACTTGATAAATTAATGAACGGAAAATCACGAAACCTAACTTTATTTGCATTGATAGAAAAAATTATTGGGCAACAAATAAACTTGCTCAAAATGAGCTCTATTTTGTTGCATACAAAAAGCCTTCCGCCAATCTTGGCTGTTAAAAGTGAGTTTGTATGGGTTCCATGAACAGAAAGTAAGAAACTGAATGAACTCTTATTTTGTTTGCGTTATGTTCATTGTAAATAAGTAATAAAGTGAAAATATTCTAGGAAATCCAATTTTTTCGCCGTTTTATTCAGTGTCAAAACATGTAGTACCAATCATAGTAAAGATAGTTCCATGGTTTCTTTTTACTGAAGATTAAAGTAAACATAATATTTAACTCCCTTTAATTAGTTAAAAAATTAATATATTTATTGCTATTTAACATGCATTATCATTTTGACAATAATAACCAAAAAAGCATTGGCTAGCGAGGCTGAGGCATTTAGTTGAGACTGGCCTGTGTGCATGAAGGATGTCTGTAACTGAATACTTAAGAGTCTAAAGGGCTAAAAGACGTAGCCCTGAAGGATCCTTTGCCCTTTCGATGATCACATTCTAACTTGCATCGTCATGGCAAGAGGTGTCATGACGCACCTAATTGAAGCGGTATCATACAGTTTCAGACTATATTTCGTTTATTTACTAAATTGGCTTAATGAATAAATTATTCGCTTTTACTCTTGCATTGTGGATGTGTTTTTATCGATTATCGATTAGATCAGGACTCGAACCTGGGACCTCCGGCGTATTAAACCAGGGCGAATATCGGCCTGGATATTAGATTTGGTGTGTCTATTTCTTTACTCATCAATAACAATTATTGTATTGTATTGAATGATGTAATGATATTTGTTTAGTAAGGGTGTTACCACACCAATCGATCGACGTCAACCGATCATCGATCGATGGTGGCTTGGAACAGGCAAGTAATAATTATGTATTGATTCATCAATAAGATATAAAACGTTGTAAATGAAACATTCGTTACGATTTCGTTTACCATTGTACGCTAAGTTTGGGTGGCTAAATCTTAAAACAACTATACAGATGATGCATGATACTTGATAAAAGCGCCTTTTTCACATTACCCATTACTATTACGAGGGTCAAACTGAAAGTTATTAGAACTGGCTACTTGTAAACAATATAATAAAAAAATAATATTAATTTTAAAAATGGAACTCTTTTCTAATATTATTGAGTATGTATTTAATTAATTTGTCATTTGTTTTACGATTTAACGGTAAATTGAAAATTGTCTGTCACGTCAGCATGAATTTAACGCGAGAAAATTTTCGTGTAATGATTTTTTTTGACTTTCGATGTCATATAAGTCAACAAGAAAGTTAAGATACACTACGATTGGCATTTCACGATAAAGCCCCATCTCGTGCCACTGTTTACAGCTGGTTCAATGAGTTTAAACGAGGTCGCACTAATCTCACCGATGATCTGCGTGAGGGAAGGCCTTCTATAGCGACGACTGAAGATAACGTCTGTGTTGTGCGGCATATGATAGAGACTGACAAAAGAGTGACATATCAGCTGATTCGGACAAGCTTAGGCAGCGGTATGAGTCTGAGGTCTCCATGAACATTTAGCGGTCAGGAAGCTTTGTGCCCGGTGGATACTCATAATTTGACCGAGGGCCAATAACTCCGTCGTGTCGATTGCTGCCGTGAAACGGTTGAAAGATTTAACGGAGGTTACTCAAATGCTGTGTTCGACATACTTACCGGTGACGAAATTTGGATTTGCTGTTATGATCTCGAAACCAAAAGACAGTCTCTCAGTGGGTGTTTCCTTCCGAGGAGTTACCAACTAAAGTGAAGAGAGGTCGAAGCGTGGTAAAAAATATGGTGGCCTCGTTCTTCAGAAGGGCAGTTCATTTGGCGACAATTGTTTTAGAGGTCGTAAAACAGTTTCTGCGGAGTGGTACACTAACAATTGTTTGCCACTTGTCTTGTAAAAATTTCGAACAATCGACTATTTGGTGACGTCAAACGTGGAATTACTATGTCACTCGCCGTATAGCCCCGACCTCGCACCTTGCGATTTAAATTTATTCCCGAAAATAAAAGGAAAAACTTCGAGGAAAACGCTTCATGGACGCCGCGCAAGCTGTGGCTGCGTTTCAAAAGGCCGTAGAAGAGACCCTAAGGACGAGTGCGCAAAGTGCTTCTCTCAGTGGTTCCATCGGATGCAGCGATGTATTGACGTGAATGGACACTATTTTGAAAAGATATAATAAAACTAACAACTAGCTAGTTTAATAAGTTTTGATTTTCTAAACTTTCAGTTTGACCCTCGTACATTATACCAGGTGATGTCATGGGCTCAGACTTTAATTCCGAGCAACTTCCCAAAAAAACCATATCGCGATAGTAAAAAAAATTAAAACCAAATCTTCTTTTCTTTAAGTAGAGGAAAGATGTGTAAATATGTTTACACGTGATGGCTCAACTCTGAAACTACTGGACAGATTTAGATAATTTTTTTATTAAAGTTGCATTATCAAAACGAATTATACACATCGTGTCTGGAAATTTTCACACTTACGCCTTATTACATTATAACAACAACTCCATAGAGCAATGTATGGGCATGTATACAGACGTGTAGCCAGTTAATAACAATTTTTCTTTTTTGAGGCACTGGGCACATGGACATGCACATGTGTCCAGTGTCTCAATACAGGACACTCAGGTTTATCAGATATGACGCCCAGAATGTTAGAATGGAATAGCTTTCAATAATTCCACATGTGTGTACTCTGTTATTTCTGATAAACCGAAGGCGCTACTACCCTCGTTTTAGTAAACTATCCAGCGTGGCGTGCAGTGCTGATAAATCGTGTGTAGGCGAGTCGTACATTAGGTATTTCAAACGTAGTTGAAACATCCAATAGTTTAAAAGACCTTTATAATAATCGTTGGCTAGTGCATTTAATTTTAGTCTAATCAAAATTATGTGAGTTAAATAGTAGTCGAGTCGAGCTATATGCGCTATGAACACATGTGATTTGACCCTAGTTACCAATGACATATTACATATAGACAAGTCATACCCGAACATTTCCGCACAAAAAAACGGCGTCAACGTAACTATAGATACCTACCCGATATATAGAGTAATATAATTTGTGGAAGGAAAGAATAATACGGTTCACTTGTTGTAAGAAAGAGATACCTATGTACTTCGTGACGTTGCTTCGCACTAATTGGTCGCGAGCGTACGTGACGTAGTACGTAAATTGTCGAAACTCTATAGCGTTGTCTCTTTTACTCCCACATACAAAATCATATTACATCTCGCTCTTCGAGTTTGTTGAAACGAATAGCCATGTCAATTTTAAAACGTCATTTTAAATAGCAAAAGAAAAGAAACGTTTATTCTATATTTAACAGTAACAGTGTACACTGTCTAAACACACAAGAAGGCATTGTACGGTATTAAAAACACAGAATAGGGAATAAGTTTTGTTTGATGTTTAACCGTGACACTGGGTTGCACAAGACCGAGTCAAATAGCCGGCAACTGCCTTGCATTTGCGTTGCCATTTTTGAGAGCGGATAACCTGTCTATATGTAATATGTCATTGGTAGTTACAACGATAATAGACTGTTTAGTTATTATAATACGTAACCGAATTAAAAGTACCTCTTGGTGTACAGTGACCGAACATGTACTGACACGAACATCGGAATTCCATACTTTGCTATGGGGAACTTTCGAACTAATGTACATTGTAGTTCTATACGTCTTCTGAACTTACATACATCGCGATTTCGTAATTCGAAGTTCAGGAGCGGAGTCTCACGGATATCATTACTCCTAGGTGTTTAATTTGTTAATTTTATCAATATTCTATAATGTCAGCATTGACGACCGCAGGCTTCAGTTCTAATTGCCTTTGTTCCACAGGCTGTCCCTTCCCTTTAACCGGAACACGTGCCAACGTGATTATTTAGGCGGCCAAAAAAGACGAGATCTTAGTAAAAGAAACTACTGTCACTAAATTATAATTAATAACTGTATATCATATTTCAGTTAGCGTCCTTCAAGAGGCACACTTCCAACTGTGCAGCGTATCGAAGTCAAAAGCAGCCGGAGAACGCGGACGTGCGGAAGAACTACTGCTGGGATTGTGGCCTGAGCTTCGCTTATAAGAGTCTGTTGCTGGAACATACCCTAAGGTTAGTATAGAGCAGCTATACTCTAAGTGTGTTCCGCGGAACCCTAGGGTTCCGTGATACCTCTGTCGGGGTTCCGCAAGAATTTAGAAAAAAAATCAAAACACCTCTCTCTGGTCGCTCCGCGGCTGCGCGGACTCGGCGGCCGCGCGGAGACAAAACGCTATGAACGTTATTTAATTATTTATTTGTATTTGTAGAAACATGTGTTACAATAGCTGGTACAATATCTTATAAGTTTGGTATCAACAATTTTATACTTGTACAACCCGTTCGCTTTAAGTTTGCCGGTCTGTGGAATGCGCGTACCCTCCCCCACGTGACAACAAAGCTTATAATGTGTCATAGTTTTACCCAAATATGTACGTACACAATTTTTATTGTTACAATTAAATAAAAAATATTTTTATATTATGTTTTGCTGACGCTACTTTTCGAACGTCATACCTATCACCAGCGGCAAACTTAAAAAGAGCGGGTACTATACTTGTGAGCGCGCAGTCTCTTTGATAAAAGCCGCCTCTGAATTAGACGCTATAGTTGTCAACAAGCGACTTTCGACTCTAACTTCAAAGGATAAAGTTGATATTGTTTACAATGCAATTTTTAAATTTCTGTTTTTATTTTTGCTTTTTGTTTATCAAAGGTGCCGACTCGAGTATTTTCGAGAATATTTGAGATCGAGTCTAGGACTAAGTAAAAAAGCGGCGATCCCGCGTCGCCCGTCGTCAGTTGACGATTAGCGTTCGGAGCGATAAGTTACTACCTACTTACAAGCTCGCTAGCGAGAAACTAGTGTTCATTGTTTTACTGCCTGCTGTAGTCTGTTGTCTCAGTTTTATACATTTCTTCACTGTAGGTACTAAATTTAGTCTCTTATACTCAGAAACGATTGTGCATTATTTAAACCCCACTATCCTGACGTGTAACATTATAAATAAAAAAGAATGGAACGTTGGCTTAAAGGTGTTAAACGTGTTGCAACAACATCTTCTAAGGACGCTGAATGTTCAAAAGCAGTGCGCGCGGAGAATATAGCAATCACCGATCCAGAAGATGATGCCACGACGTCAAGCTCGACGGTTTCAAAGACGAAAAGAAGGAAGTATGATGAATCTTATATCAGTTTCGGATTTGTTGATTCTAACGGCTCACCTCTCTGCATGCTCTGTAGTAAACTGCCTCCTAATAGTTCCATGGCACCTGCCAAATTGCGCCGACATTTAGAAACTGTACACCCCGTGTCTAAAGACAAGAATAAAGAACTTTTTGTTCGCAAAAAAGATCAGTTATTAGAAAGTCAAAAAAATATGATGCATGTAACACAAACTATCAACGAAAAGGCCACGGAGGCATTGCACAAGCAGGTGAAGCGCATACTATCGCTGAGAAATTAATAAAACCATGTGTATTAAACAAAACAAAATGTATGCTCGATGAAAAATCTGCAAAGCATCTTTCTACTGTTCCGCTATCAAACGGTACTGTTTCACGACGAATCCATGATCTGGCAAGCTACGTCAAACAAGAACTAGTTACACGTCTACAAAATACACGATTCGCCTTGCAAATGGACGAGTCGACTGATGTCGCTGGTTTGGCTATCCTGCTGGTTATTGTGAGATATCCATATAAATGTTCTTTTGAAGAAGACATGCTTATGTGTTCATCGCTGCTTACAAACACTACCGGGGAAGAAATTTTATTAAATTTTAATATATTTTTTGAAGAAAATAACCTCAGTTGGAACAATTGCATTGACATTTGTACGGATGGGGCCAAGGCGATGACAGGTAAAACAGCAGGAGCCGTGTCACGAATGAAAAATAAAGCGCCTAATTGTAGTTCCAGTCATTGTATTCTGCATAGACAAGCACTTGCGATGAAGCAAATGCCGTCAAATCTACAATTAGTTATGGATGAAGCGGTAAAAATAATTAATTTTATCAAATCACGACCACTACAATCCCGATTGTTCTCATTATTGTGTGAAGATTATGGCAGCAAACATAAAACACTGCTGCTCCATACAGAAGTGCGATGGCTGTCTCGGGGTAAAACTTTAACAAGGCTATTTGAACTTAGAGCCGAGTTACAAATGTTTCTTTCAGCAGATACTTCTTTTAATTTGAAGGACCGTTTGTATGATAAAACTTGGTTGTTCCGATTGTCTTTTATGGCGGATATCTTTCAAAAACTTAACGAATTGAATTTATCGTCGCAAGGTAAACAGACAACAGTGTTTAAGGCCTATAATAAAATAACTGCTTTTAAAAGAAAATTAGATTTTTGGATCATTTGCATTGATAAGAAAGAAATAGAAAGCTTTACGTTACTCAGTGAGTTTGTTAGCGAAAACGACTCAGAAATGTTTGAAGATGATGTGTTTGAAGAATTGGTCCAATATCTCAGTTCGATGCGCGCATCTTTTGAAAAGTATTTTCCCGAAGAACACAATACAAAAATTAAAGTGAATTCATGGATTCATAATCCTTTTTTACCCAACTTAGAAATGTCATCAGACACAAGTATGGAGTCACTGTTCAAAACGACGCCTCTCAATGATTTTTGGTGCAGAATCCAAGATGTATATGCAATGCTTGGCCAAATGGCTCTGGATATTCTTCTCCCGTTCCCAACTACATATTTGTGCGAAACAGGATTCTCTACCTACGCAGCCACGAAAACAAAATATCACAATTAACTGGACGCCGAAGCTGATATGAGACTCCAACTTTCTTCCATCAAACCTGATATCAACCAATTGATGAAAAATAAAAAACAGTTTCATACCTCCCACTAGTTAGATTTTTTCTTTTTTAATGTTTTCTATTATTGTCCTAGCCAAGTGGTGAAGTAAATAATAATTAGTAACTGTTACATTGTACTTTTATTATGCTGATTAATAAAAAATACACTTATAAAAACAATTGTTTTATTGTAGGGTTCCATCAAGTATTTTGCTTCCCAAAAGGGTTCCGTCATTTAAAAAGTTTGAGAACCACTGGTATAGAGGATTTATATTTTTGTACAGTTAATGAATTTTCGAGTTATGGGACCTCTTTCGGAGGAGGCTAAAGTTGGGACCTATAATGCATAATGGTTATCAAGATGTACTATTATAAAAGTTTACAAATTATTTTTCATTACGATAGTAATAAGTTTTGCGGGAAACACTAATACATGCAGTTTCATGGTTTATGATTAAAAACCAAAGCTTTTGATTAAAAATCGGTGGAGGCCTATCTATTTCTTAAATATCTACTAGGATTTGTACTTGGGAAATTCAGTGTAAGCAGCAGGGCTATCACGAATGTGTTATTAAAGTTATATTTAAAAAATATCGTAATAAGTAGGTACACTCGCGTTTTATCCCAATTTGCGACTGACCACCGACTTGTGGTTTAAATCAATACGGATGAAATCAAATTATGTAATAAATTTCATATGCTTTTATTTTAAAAAATAACTTTTCTAGTACATCTTGCTCCGATGACGGAGCAAGTCAGAATGTATTGCTTCATTTATTTCTGTTCTGTCAACCGTATATTTAAATATCTTTTCTTCTTAATTCATAATAATTCATATTAACCTCTTTACTCAAATGTCGCGGCATTCTGACGTGCTTCCTAAGGCTTAGCCGTGACGGTACCTAGTTATTACAAGGGTTGAGGAGACCTTAATTTCAAATTTTTCTTCACTGAACCTTTCTATAATATAATATTGCATAAATTTAAAGATGCTATCTTCTAACTTAGAGTCACTGCCCAAACGCGTTAACTTACATAATCTTCCCAAGCATTTGTTATTAACAAGTTCATTACTAACACAAATTAAAACCTGAGTGACTGGAACAAGCAGGTGTTACTTTTGAACCTACGACTGATTCGCATTCAACATGAGTAAGGACATTCGATTTACAGCTTTCAACATTCATATAGAAACAAATGCAATTCGGGCCTACGGTAAAAACCATGTGAACTGGAACGGTATTAAAACGCAGTAATGCAACGAGCCATTGGATTATATGCACTATCGTTGTGCCAAAATATGTACATATCAAAATATTAATTATAAACAATTCGAATTAAAAAAAATCACAGAGCCTTCAGTCGGAAGTTGACCTGGGTAATTTTTTTTCCAAGACTTCGTAAAAATTCTAGGTATTTTTAAAAACTCTTTTGAAATAACAGTTTTGTAGGTGAAAAAACACAATTTGTAATTATTGATAAACATTGCTTGAAGCAACTCTCTTCTCCCCATCCGCGCCGCATCTTGCCAAAGCTGTCGCCTCGTGCGAGCCAGCTCAGCGCGCCGATTGGTGCAGTATGCTTATCTGAGTACGCCAAAGTTCTGCCGTAATACGCCTCACACATTTAACTCCTGGAATAATCTCTGCCTTTAATGAATTCAAGAAAACTATCAAGAAAGCTTTATGTCAAAAAGCTTTTTATACAATCAAAGATTATTTGGAAGACAAAAGGGCGTGGTGTTGATGTTTTCACAGGCTGTTTCTGAACAATATATATACTGCAACATGACATTATCACACACAATTAGCTGTCTTGTGTTTGTTTGTTTCATGTCGTAGTCAAGCTGTATATCTAATTACCTATTTCATGTATTTTATAATTTTGATAAAAGAGTGCGGAGAGGTTCCCTTTTCTCCGGCATTTTTTCCTTTTAAAAGTCGACGTTAACGTGTATTCACGCAATCACGGTAAAGATGCGGAAAAAGTAGAAATCATTCATTAAATTTTTTTAAACCTACGATCTGGGCTCTGGGAACTATTTTCATAAATTATTTACCTGTATATTGATAGATTAGTTAGCTAGTCATGTCTTTGTATTCATCTTTTTTAATATTATTTATTTATTTTACAGAAAACATAGTCAAACTGAAAAAACAAATGAGTCAGAAAAGACACCTGATAATCTTCCAAAAGAAGAAGAAGAGAACCCAGCCACTACTGAAGCTAAAAGAACTGAAGATAACATCGTTGATGATATCCTATCCGCCGAAGATGATTTTATGACAGTGCCTCCACAAACCGATATTCTAAACACGTACAACAACACCAATACCCACCCTGAAAACTACAGCAATACTGACTATTTACTACAAATAGAACTTTTAAAAGACATGAACCAACTACATGGATTAGATGATGAATTTTTATATAACGATCTAGATTTTGAAAGCTTTCATAACAATCATATATTTAATGATATGGACTGTTCCACTGCTCCGAAAAATTCAGAACCGATCAATGATAGCAATAAGAATTGTGATCAGGAAATCATGAAAGCGTTATATGAAGTGAAAGCTGAGCAACTTCCAGACGAATTATTGCATTTACCTGAAGAAGTTCCTAGTAATGTTGTCGAAAGGTCTCCTCCAGTTGAACCTACTGTCAAGATTGAAAGCCCTACAGTGGCGGTCAATGAATGTGCAACTATTTTCGAAAGTGATGTAGATCTTGAAGCAAGCACACATTTAACTGCAAATTTAAATCAGTTAATAAGTGAAAACAGTGTTCAATACATATCAACTGAAGAGGACGATACGTTTATTATAAGTGTTAACAGTGCCGTCGATGCTGAGCAATTAAATGATATGTTTAATATTCTTGAATCTATAGATAATAAGCCTAAATTAGTGCCTGAAATAATCAGCGAAGTGACTGATGCTCAAGCATTGGGCATTAATAAAGATGGTGAAATTGAAATTCAGTTGACATTAACAGAGATTTTGCCTCAAGATCATAGCCAGAAGGAAAACCTGACTGAACCACAAAAACAAGCGAAACCGCAAAAAGAAGTGAAGAAAAAAGTACGGAATCCTCCAAAGTTGTATGAATGTCCGACATGTAATAAGCTTTTTAAGAAGAAAGATAATTTTAATTCTCATGTTGGTAAGAAGTTATTTATCACTCAACCTGTATTATACAGCATATAAATTGGCTATCCTATTTACTCTACATTTTATAATTTACGACTTATTATATTTGACTTATGAGAAAGCAAAGAGCTTAATAGCTTAATAGCCGATATCTCTTCTGGTAATTTATATTATCATTCAAAAGCTTTAAAAAAATATGACATCAAGTTAATTATTGGGTTTTTACAATTAATATATATTCCAACTCAATCATGAATAAGAGAATAAGTTTATTTGTTACGCTTTTACGGCTGGACGTCTCAACCGATCATCATGAATTTTGCTAAAACACTGTTAATCCAGAAAAAATTGATGACCGATTTGCGAGCAAAACCACAAATATGTTACTATTTTACTTTTTTTTAAAGTTATTTGTTTATTCATTTGATTCCTTCCTCTGTATTCCAGCGACGCACGACGCCTCCCTGCGCCGGCACCGCTGCGCGCACTGCGGCAGGCGCTTCAGCTACAAGTCTTCCCTGAACAAGCACGTGTACAAGCAGCACACTCCGCGGGTGCTGCCGGCCTACCAGTGCCCCCTGTGCGACACTGTGCTGGCCATGCGGTGGATGGTACGTGGATACAATGTGCTATGTGTGAATGGATCTGTCGGTGTTTTGTATTTACTTGAGCCATTGCTTGTGTACAAATTGAGTCATACATGCATTTTTTTATTGTACTTCTTTCGCGGTTAAGTTTAGGAACTGCAATTTGTTTTGGTGCTAATTAAACAGAATTCTTTTTAATAGCATTATTCGCCCCTAAAAATATACATTGCCTTCGAAATTACTAAGTCAGCCACAATTTGTGAGCGTCATAACGATACTATCTTAGCCACTAAACATATGTTGTTGCATGATGTTTTTGCTATAAAATTTAGAATTATCATCCAATTTCGATTATGGCGCTTCGCCGGATGCTCGGCTCGCGCATGAGATAAGCGCAGCCTAACAATCACCTAACCCAAATTTAACCACTACGCTTTCTATAGAATATTTAGTAGGCGTTGCAAAAAAGACGACATAGTTTATAAGAGGCTATCTCTTTGTCCCGTGGCTTAGTCATAAAATGAGAAGTTTGATCACGTGGCCAATAAAGAAATCTGTGGCTTGACTTATAATTTCCAATTGTTTTTACTACATTCATAGCCGGCAAGTGAGTGTGACCCTCTATGGAAGGTGCTTTATTTATTAATATTGAAGGTGATTATTACATCGACCGATGTTGCGTTGCCGACCGTATGCTTCAGCTGGAATTGCCTTTTGTTCCAGTAATTGCACTGGCGGTGCCCTCCTTTTGACTGGAACACAACCACGTCAATGTTATTATTTTAGCGGTCAACATAGGACGCACAGTAGACAGTTTGCTATGTTAGTTAATATTCCAACTTACGCCAGCGGTCGGCAACGCATCGCTAAACGATTATTAATAAACAACCAATAACATATGGCAATAAAGCGTAAGGGGTGCTACCAACTCATTCGAGACGGCGCATTCGGTTCGGCAACGTTCGTTGAACTACAAGGTTGTATTGAAGCAATTAAACCCGAGAGGCGTTGGCCGCTCGGCATTTTTTCCGAACGTTCATCTACATATACATATTTGTGTATGCCGCCCGGCAGTGCCGATTGATAGGTGGGTAGCGCCCCCTATTGTTTTGTATTTTACACTAATATTGATATACTTCACTAAACAATATCAAGTACGTAAAATAACAATGAACATGCCTTACAGTTGAATGTGTCCTCTGCAGCAAGTACGATTCTTGTTGACAAAAATCGGCTGATGTTTGTTGTTCCACTTTAAGATGGAATTTAAATTAGCGAATAGCTGAATTAATTGTAATGGTATTTCCATATGTCTTCACTGAACGTAAAAAAGATGAATCATTCTAAATTTTTGGGATTTCCTTTCTACTTCTATATTCGATTCTAACGTATCGAAAATTCATATACTTCAAAGACAGAAGAAAAGACAGAGACAATGCTCTGAACGTGAAACCCAATTTAAAAACATTTAATGGAAAAACGATAAAATTTATAAGTTTTAATTGTAAAGGTGTAAAAAAAAAGATCCATTGAATGTATTAGACGTCTGTGTATATCGGCGGACGTAATCGCATTGCAAGAAACTTGGCTTATGCCTTACGATAATGATTACATAGGACAAATCGACCGAGATTTTGCATTCGCGGGAGTGTCAGCGGTGGATGTATCGGGTGGCGTGCTGAGGGGGCGGCCGCACGTCGGTGTGGCCCTCCTCTGGAGGAAAAGTTTGTTTTCGTCTGTTAGTGTAGTTGAGTGTAAAAGTGTACGTATCGCGTGTATCAAAATAGTACAACGGGAACCGTCCTCCCTTATTTTTTCAGTGTATATGCCCACGGATTCAATCGATAATTTATCAGAATCACAGAGTGTTTAAGTGAAATAAATGCAATAATTGAAACGAATAATGTGGAATCTGTATTTGTGAGATTTCAACGCGCATCCCCAGAGTTTTTTAATACTGAGCTTTTGAACTTTTGTGAAGAGCAGACATGGTCGTGTGTCGATCAGGAACTATTACCGGCGGGCACTTATACGTTATTAGTGAGGCGCACGGGTGTAAGAGGTGGCTTGACCATTGTTTAGTGCCCGAGTCGGCCCGTCGGTCTGTACTTAGCGCCGCGGTTTTGTATCACACTTACTGGTCGGACCATACACCTGTCTTACTTGAGTGTAATTTCTATCTATTACAACCTAAAATGATGTTACCGATGACGGACAATAACCATAGAAATAAAATAATATGGGGTGAAAGGGACATTAGTCAAATAAATAAATATGAAATAATGTGTCAAGAGAGGCTTAGAGAAATTGACTTTCCGCCAGAATTTTATGACTGTAGTGATAAATTGTGTGCAAAATGGTAATCATAGGTTAATTATTTTAAATAATAAAATTGTTGGTATAATGATTGAAGCCGCTGAATGTACTAGTAATTTTATGCCTATGACAAAAAAGTATGTGACCGGCTGAAATGTACATGTCAAAGATGCCCACAAGGAGGCTCGGCTTGACTTCCGACTGTGGATGTCCAACGGGAAACCTAGAATAGGCCATTTTGATGAAAGAAAGCTTATGTGGTGTCAAGATAACCAGACACAAATAAAAATGGATTTTTTAGCCAAACATCGGGAAACTAAAAATTTAAAAAAATTCTGGAAATCCATGAATCGTTTGAATCCCAGGCCGAGCCTGCCGGTGGCCATAGCAGGTGAACACGAACGAACTGCCATTGCCAACAAATTCGAAGACCATTTTAGGGTACTGTCCTCAAAAGGTCAAGTGTCGCTGGTGAGCGATGCTGAGGCCATCAATAAACATCTTACCTTTAAATTTTCCTCAAAAGAGATTAGCACTGTCATAAAAGGTATGGTTAGAGGTAAATCTCCGGGCCATGATGGACTCAGCATCGAACATCTGCAGCACGCTGGCGTTCACCTGCCGAGGTTTCTAAGTATGTTTTTAGGCTGTTTGGGGCATTGCTACTTACCGGATGATTTAGTTAAAACAATTGTTATACCTATACCTAAGAACAAAACCGGGGATGCTTCAGACATAAGTAACTACAGGCCTATTTCGTTGGCGACTGTCATCGCCAAGGTGCTGGATAGTATTCTCGACAGGCACATGGCTGTTCGGATAGAGTTGCACGAAGCGCAGTTCAGTTTCAGGCAGGTGTTATCCACTGAAAGCGCGGTTCTTGCTTTGAAACATACGGTTCAATATTACACCAAACGCAAAACACCCGTGGTCGCCTGCTTCCTGGATCTGTTCAAAGCCTTTGACCTGGTATCTTATGAACTCTTATGGCAAAAACTAAACGAGGACACAGAGGTCGCTGACAAATTAGCGTCATTATTGAGTTATTGGTATAGAAACCAGACCAATTATGTAAAGTGGGCAGATTCCTTATCCAATGCGTATGGGTTGGAATGCGGGGTGAGGCAGGGGGGTTTAACATCTCCTAGGCTTTTGGGGAGCTCAGCAGAGCCAATGTCGGTTGTTATATCGATGGTAAATGCTTAAATAATATTAGCTACGCTGACGACATGGTTCTGCTGAGCCCCTCAATCGCAGGTATGAGGAAACTGCTTCACATTTGTGAAACATACGCGGAGGCTCACGGGCTTAGATACAATGTAAAAAAATTCAATTTTTAGTCTTTAAAGCCGGTAATAAAACTTATCCCGACCTGCCATCTGTCACTCTTGCAGGATTGCCTCTTAATAGAGTAACTAATTTTAAGTATCTAGGTCACTGGGTCTCCGAGGACCTGAAAGACAGCCTGGACATGGAAAGAGAACGTAGGGCACTATCAGTACGGGGCAACATGCTGGCCCGCAGATTTGCACGATGTGCGAGAGAAGTAAAACTCATGCTTTTCAACGCATATTGTCAATCACTGTACACGTGCAGTCTGTGGGTCAACTATACGAGGAGGGAATATAATGCCATTAGAGTACAATATAACAATGGCTTTAGAGCGCTGATGGGTTTGCCGCGACGCAGTAGTGTATCTGGCATGTTTGCAAAAGCGCGCACTGATGGGTTTAACGCGATTATAAGAAACCGCTGTGCCTCAATGCTCAATCGCGTGCGTGGCAGCTCTAACAGCATAATTAGTGCCATAGGAAACAGGTGGGACAGCGAGATGCTGGCGCACTGGCAGTGTCGGCCTCGCGCTGATCTACCTCTCGTGCTGTTGTATTTTAATTTATTTGAATTTTATTTCTTTATGTGTTACTAATCTAGCTATTAAGATTTTTTGTTTACTAACACAATATGGATGTATTTCTGAAATAAAAACATATAAAGACAAGCAATAACACATTGGCACGTACATCCAGGTGAAGACGCACGTCGAGCGCGACCACGAGAAGCTAGCGCCGCACGAGTGCGAGCACAGTGGCTGCGGCAAGAAGTTCTACAAGAAGTGTGACCTGCTGGTGCATAAGAGGTACAGTTTGTTTGAAATTATTTGAAGGACTACTTTCATTAAACATTACTTGGATATAACTTGTCTGTGATTCCGAGTTTTGTATGGAGTCTTTTTTTAGAAACGTTTGTTATTTGATCCTAAAGTTTTATTAAAGTTTTAGTAGGTATCCTTAAGTTATTGTCTTGAAACCTTCAAAAGTGCAATAAAAGGCACCCCTTGGATAGGCGTGTTTCATCCTTGTCTTCACTATCACTTTCAGGTGAGATGGAAGACGAAAGCGTGTCCAATTTTCAATAAAAAAGAAATGTTTTATTAGGCTTATAATCTGAAAATCTAAATTAAACAAAATTTTCCAACAGATACCACTCAGGTGAGCGTCCGTTCTCCTGCAGCCAGTGCGACCGCAGCTACCCTCACCCTTCCCATCTCCGGCGGCACCAGCGGGCTCACGCCAAACTTAAGGTATTTCATTTCATTCATCCATACTCCTATATTTATACTAATATTATAAATGTGAGAGTTTGTTTCTTTGTTATTACCTTCCGGGGGTGGAGGGGTGGAGGGGTGGAGAGTGACACATTATCCAGGAATTCCTAGTTTTGTTACATGGGCATGAACTGTACCTCAGGTGACCATCTAAATAGGTTGACTTGGTTCAAGTGAATTATATTTAACACAATGTTCAAATTTCAGTTTGTTTCGTTAAACATTTTAGGACTGAAAGCGACTCTGCGAATAACTTCTACCGCTTAGCACCAAATACATGACGTGGTCTTTACTTTCTCCAGATTTATAACTCCTGCATCTTCATTAGTCCAACAAAATATTTTAAGACATATTTTTATTTTAAAGACATGTATTATAAAACGATCTAATTTATATATTTATTTCTTTTCCAGCGCGCAAAACACAAAGTGAAGCAAGCTAACGCGGCGTCGCTTCTTAAGACATTTTGATTCAAGCATTAGAAGAACTATACCGCGTTGAATACGCAGTCTGGAATAAACTTTTCAACAACAACAAGACTTTTCTTGTCGCAATTCTAGTTGCCGCCATTTTGAACTTTTTGGTTTCAAAACAGAATTTCTTAAAATTTTATTTATAATAATTAATTGGTATCGGGTTTGAGAGGTATATGAAAATATCTAACTTTAGATGTTATTTCATCATGTTCATATCATCTTGTGCTGTTTTTAAATAAGCTGCCGCGAACTCGTTTCGTAAATACAAATTATTGATTGAATTTCCCGACTTCTATGTGTTTTAAGACTTAAGTAAACCTAAAGCAATTTTACCAACTAGACTTGTTGTGAGTGTACCGACTTCTCTTCCTGCCTGTGATATTAGTTTAAGTATTGTACCACTGTTACTGTTCGGTTTACCTACACGCTGTCAGATTATATCAGTGTTAATTATACTTGATCTGTATTTGGATTTTTATTATTATTTGGACTTTTATCCCTCATGCACTAACGTATAAAAAATGGACTTCGCGATAGCGCTCCAAACAGTTTGGTTCTAACGGATATGAAAATGCAAAAATAATATGCAATAATACGAATACGCAAAATTAAATTGCGCCTGCTAGCTAAAGCTGCATAAAATGGAAAACTTTTTAAAACAAAATCCAACAGTGTGACCGTCACTTTACTTGAAAATGTTGCCTTTGAGCCGTCGCGCAGTCTATTTGTTTTTGCACCAATACTACATAAAGTTATTTTTTAATTGCATGGTTTACAATGCCGGAAACGTTAAGTCGAGCTACGTCGCCCCTGCCTGATAACAGAGTGCTGTGTGCACTAGGTTATTGACTTTTTGACAGATGGTATTAGTAATTGCATTAACTTGATATAAATTGGTTTGTGTACAGTCAACAGCACATCAGGCTACCACAAAATGTCAAATTTTCTCAATAGATTTTCAACCTAGTGTTCACCACCAAAAACTTCAAAATTAATTGAAGAAATTTGACATTTTTTGCTACTCTCATGAGCTGTTGACGGCACTTAGTACCGATTATCGATTTTTTGCTGTCGAATAAAAAATTAAGTACAAAAGAAGGTAAACTTTTGCTTATTTTAAATTCAATTATGCAGGTTTTTAAATCAAAATATTGTGTTAAAATAAAGTATACAATTTTCATGCTCATTTTACCCAAATTATTAACACAATCAGTAGAAAGATTCTAAGTAAAGTTTTAAAATGGCGAACCGATCTTAATTTTTGTCACTGGACTCACGCATTATGGAAAAATATCGTATGAAGTAAACATTTGTTTTCTGGTTTAAACAATGAAATATATAATTTTTAAGTGTGCTTTGATATTAATATTTCAAACATTTCGTAAATCAGAGCGACCAAGCACCTAACCAGACTCGACGTTGCTTAAATTCTGCGATTTCAATAGAAGCAAACGCCACTTGTCTACGTGTGCTAATATTTGTAAGTTTAATTTCACGTTGCGTATGAATGAGCCACCGAGCGCAGCCACCGGTTGACGTCGCGCGCCACCATCTCCGCCCGTATGTGCAATATTCATGTACAACTAATTAACGCGGGCAAATGTAAGCGAGTTCTTGGAACCGTTTTAATTTAACCCGCGTCGGCGGGGGGCGCGACGTCTGAGGTGCCTCTTCACAATGTTAGTCGCTTAGTGTAGTGACTACTTATTTGATGGCTTCACGTGTATGTAATATGAAACCTTATCTTTAGTTATTGAGAAAGATTAGTTTTAATCTAAATGTTTAATGTTTAGAAATTTGCTATTTACGTTTTCCAAATACGCGACTATAAGTAGGCTACTTTCATTAGCACTCTCAAAGTTGTAATCTTTGTCAAGATCAAAATCTTGCAGCCTCTGCAATTTTATTCATTCAAAAAACCATATTAAACAACATTCCATAAAATCAACTACAGAGTTCTCCGAACAATACGCATCACGGTACAAACTGTTATGCCGCAGCACAAGTGTCGTGTCAGGGAATCTGCTGTAGCAAAGTGGCGGTATACATTGCACCTCGCCGCATATCTACAGGTAAGGTAAAAGAGTCTGCTACGCATCTTCAGCGCTCAGCTGCTTACATGTACTTTTCTAGTGGTTGGTTAGAGACGCAGCATTGGACTTCTACTTTATTAACCCTTTCAATGCTGATGTCGAGATATCTCGTTCGCCATAAACTGTAATCATATACTAGTGACGAGTTATCTCGTTGAACAAAATCTACTGTCACATACTGATGCCATAAAACAAAATGTGTTCCGTCATACGGGGGTGGTCCGAACGGTGCCGTACTTTTTCCGAATACCTACCGATACTTATATATATATATATATATATATATATATCACGTGTTGCCAGTAATAATATTTCGTTTTAGATGTACGTATCTCATTTCCTATTGACGAGATAACTCGACACCTACAAATCTATTTCAGTGCTGGTGACGAGTTAACCCGTAGTTATATTTTAAAAGTAGGCATCTATGTTTATGAAGGAAACAGCCTGCGAAATTATTTTATTCTTCGTACGACCTTGGTAGTTAAATTAATAATTGTTTATTAGTTTTTAGTTAATTACATGCCTATCGTTTGACACGAGAGTACCAAGATTTTAGCATTTTTCGTGGATTACATGTTCGCTTTCAACAAGCTTCATCCTAGCTCTATCTTGTGATTTGTTTATTTCGGGCATACCAGGAAGTTCCCAAAAATGGGCATTTGTATAGGTATAATATTTAATTTGAGTTGATGAGCCATTAGAATAAAGTTCAAATAAGATTAGCTTCCATCATTACGTTGTACGTACATCAGTACGATGTATATAGATGCGATCGTGACTACGATGCGTGGGGTGACACCATGGGTGGGGGGTGTTGGTGGCAATACGGAGCGGAATCCCGGTTGTATCCGTATCTACGATAGACTTCGTCAACGCTGCAGCCGAGGCCCTTGAACTAACTATAAGAGTAAAAAGTAGGGAACCATCATCACTTCTCCGTTTATTTTGCTGTTATATTCCCCAAGGCCCTCTACATAGAGAATCATTAATTAAAATGTTTGATTATGTTACTGAAAAACGTTCTAATTTTCCAAACGATACCTTTATATGGCTAAGTGATTTTAATATAACACAAGCGGAATGGAATGATTTTTGTTATTTATCGCCTTCATCTGAGGCTTTCGTTAATATAGTTTCCCAATTTGTTTCCTACAATGACTTTAATCAATTTAATCACGTACGTAATAAGGATAGTCGAAATTTAGATCTCGCTATTGGTTCAGTTAAGTGTAAGGTTACTACATGTACAGATCCCCTGGTTCCTGAGGGATGCCTACCATCCGACCTTATTTATTTACGTTCAAGCTGACATCCCGCGGGACCTACTTCAGGCCCCTCGTAAAGTGTATTTTTATCGCGCTGCTAAACATGAAGATGTTAAAATGGCTCTTCTGAACGTTGATTGGTATTCATATTTGGACCAATTAGACATAAATACGTGTTTAGAACATTTTTATTTCAAAATTCAATCTATAATTAAAGAATTCATACCACATAAATTTATGCGTTGTAATCCAAGATATCTCATATGGTACTCTCCAGCATTCATTAAAATACATAAAGAAAAAATAAAATACCACAAAAATTGGAAGATTTACAAAAATACTGACTATAACAGTTTTGTTATATCGAGGAAACGTGAAAAAGCCATCTCTTTACAGTGCTATGAATCATTTGTGCGCAACGCTGAAAATAGGATATCTACTAACAGCAAACATTTTTGGTCTTTTATTAAGTCAAAAAAGCGAACTACATGTGATCTTCCTAACACTATGTTTTTAAATACTGAAAATGCTTCCAACGGCGAGGAAATTAGTAATTTGTTTAGTAAATTTTTTCAGTCAGTTTTTGAATCTCCCGATAATAATTCTTTTTTACTCGATTCTGGCTCGATTCCTGTTCTAAGCCTTAGTTCAGTAGAATTACACCTTGAAAAAGTTATGAACTACTTAAAATGTTTAGACGTAACTAAGGGAGCGGGGCCAGATGGCGTACCAGCCATTTTTGATCGTCAGTATTAGTATTATGAAGAACTTTGAAATCAGGTGTAATGCCGTGTGCCTGAAAGCAATCATTTATTGTCCCTATTTTAAAATCTGGTAATAAACATGACATTCAAAATTACAGAGGCATTTCGAAACTGAATGTATTACCTAAACTATTAGAGAAAATCGTATATGACGATATTTTTCCAGTAATCAAACCGATACTTATAGAGCAGCAGCATGATTTTGTGTCTAAAAAATGTCAACAGAACTAATCTATGTGAGTTCACAGATAGAGTCGTGCGAGCTCTGGATCAGGGCCTTCAAGTAGACGCCGTGTACACTGATTACTCCAAATGTTGTGACAAAGTTCCACTTTGCTTATTGATACGAAAATTGGAGGCAGTCAGTACACACGGCGATCTATTGCACAGGCTTGAGAGTTACTTGCGGGATCGGAACCAGGCGGCCTCTACTAGAGGATACTGTTCCACCTTCATCCCTGTCACCTATGGGGTACCTCAAGGTTCTCATTTGGGACCGCTATTGTTTAATATTTTTATAAAGTAACTGTTTTTAAAAATTCAAATTTTCTACTATATGCCGATGATAATAAAATCTTTCGGGAAATCAAGTTTGCCTCTGATTGTCTACTTCTTCAGGACGATCTCGTTGCTCTGCAAGAGTATTGTAAAAGAAACGGCCTGTACATTAACACCGATAAATGTAACATTATTACATTCTCGCGGAAAAAGACAGCAATAAACTTCAATTACGTGCTTAACAACATAAGATCCCACGGAAAAATCAAGTGAAAGATCTCGGCGTTATACTTGACAATCAACTAAACTTAACTCTGCATATAGACTACATAGTGAATAAAGCCTTTCGTATGTTGAGTTTTATAAGACGCACGGGAAGTAATTTTATTAAATATCAAACCCTCTTACTACTGCACAATTGTTTCGTCCGTCCCATATTAGAATACGCGTCAACTTTGTGGAACCCTCAATACCAAATTTACAAGAACAATATTGAAAATAAATTTATTAAATATATTAGCTTCAGATGGCCGCATTATAATTGAGAAAATATGAATTCCCTCCAATTTCGCCGCGATGTAAAAGACCAAATATTTCTGTACAAAATAATTAATAGCTATGTTGAATCGTCATATTTGTTGACTAAAATAAGTATCGGTTGTCCTCGCCTTAGCTCTCGTAAACAGAAGATTTAGTGTGCCCTCCTTATGTAGCAAATTATGCCATATACTCGTTTATTCCCAGGTCGTGTAATAGCTATAACCGACTTCGTGAAAATAATGATATTTTTGCATTAACTCTTCCCCAATTTTTAAGAAAAATAATTGAAACCTTAAAAGAGTTTAATTAACCCACTTGTCTTAGACATTCCTCTTTTTATATTACATATTTTAAGTTTGAATTGTAGGTAATTATATAGAATACCATTTTATTTTTCTGTCGTTTGTAACATTCTAACCTGCTCTTAAATTTGTAATTTAACAGTGGAAACTTTACTGGCCTATGTATTATTTATTAGTTTAATGTTTAAGAAATATTGTTATGCTGTTTGTTTCCCTAATATGTAAATAAATAAATCATAGACGTTTACAGCCTCTACCTACACCTATATTGCTGATGAAGGAACCACCTACTTTTAATTGACAAACATCCGTTTGCCTAATCAGCTTAGTTTTGAGTTTTCTTTATTAATACAATTTATATTTTATTCACTTTAGATTCTACATTTTTAGCGTTAATACCTAATTGTAAAGTAGTTTTTAGTATTTCAATAAAATTCGGTTTTTTTTGGATCCTCCGGCTCTCAATTCCATAATTGGCGCAGTCGGTAAAATCTCAAAAATAGACACCATTTGGACTAACTAGTCTATCTAGACCTTATCGCATATTCGATAAAATTAGAACCAGCGGAGGACCAGGACAGAAGATCTAAAATTCGATAGTCTGATCCACAGAACCGGAATGCAAGTGTTCATGTAAGTACAGTGAATTTTTCTTACTGTGTTGTTTCCTTACCAATTTCTTTTTTTACCCTGTTGTGTGCTAGAACCTTTCTCCATTTTCCATCCTAAGAAGTGTAGTTCTACGCAGTCTGCATCGCGACAGTCACGCAGGCAATTAGAAATAGATAGTTCTCGAAATATTAATAGTGTAGAAAAAGTAGTTGTAAATTAATTAATAATATGTCGTACGATCCCGACACTATTTTCAAGGCTTTACGCCCAGTACCGGAGTTCGACGGGAACCCTAATGTTTTAATTAGATACATGGAGATACATGTTTTAATTAGACACATTAAACTTTGTGACCAAATAGTAATCGATTATACTTTAGATACACCGGAAGGTAAATTAAGTAATTTGTGTCTGCTAAATGGCATATTAAATAAAAAACCGGGCCAGCCGCTACTAAAATCAACTCGAATGGCATCCCGGATAGCTGGAATGGTATTCGCACTACCTTAATTAACAATTTCGCTGACCAACGCGATGAGACCACCCTGTATAACGACCTTCTCTTAGCGACGCAAGGCACTAGCACACCGCAAGAGTTTTATGATCGTTGCCAGACGCTATTCAGCACCATAATGACATATATAATGTTACATGAAACTTTACCAACTACTATCGAGTCAAAACGGACTTGTTATAAACTTACAATGCAGGCATTTGTACGAGGCCTTAAGGCTGCGGTTCCACTGAGGCGGAGTGGAGCAGAGCGGAGACGAGCTGTGTCGCGATTCACCAATCACATGGCTTGAAATCCACATCTCTTCTCCACTTCGCTTCAAAGAAAACAGCATTGGCGGAGAGGAGCAAAAATTGTTCAAATTTTGGGAAAACAGGCGCCGAGAGAGGTGCGACACGGAGCGGAGCGGGGCGGCTCACTCACGCGCATTTCATTTTAGTTGTAGTCATGGGCGTTATTGGTTATTTCTGGTAACGGATATCTAACCGATATTTGGTTTCAATACAGATATTGATAACCGTTGCCGAATATCTGTATCAATGTCCTAGTTTTTTATCTAACTGCTGCTAGCTAACTTACGTCACGTATCATCTACATAGCTGTTTTATATATGAAAACACAAAAAACTTTACGATAATTATTTACGGAAATCAACACTGAATATTTGAAACAAAACAATACGTTCATTAATTTTACGTCACTGTTGCATTGTATCAGCTAGAAAGAAACCTCCTCAGCTGTCAGCTATCGTATCGTTCCTCCTCCAAGTAAACCCTTCGAAGTAATCCACGCAGATCTTTTTACCGTTCAAATCGAAAAATACCTGACCTTCATAGACGTCTTCTCAAAATACGCTCAAGCATATCTCTTACGGGATGGGACTGCAATTAGCATAATTCAAAGCTTTTTAAATATTAACCACCACAGAACTTTAGCTCGTTCCCCTAAGGATAACGGACATATAGAGATTCCATTCCACCTTACTTGAACATTTACGTATTCTCCGTCTAGATAAGAAGGAGGAACCCGTCATGAATCTTATCCCATACGCAATACTAGCTTATAATAGTTCAGTACATAGTTTTACCAAATGCCGGCCCTTTGATCTAATTACAGGACATTTTGACCCTAGAGACCCACTAGACGTTGACTTGATAGCACATTTACTACAGCAATACATTCAGACACATAGAGACCAGATGAAAACAGGATATCAATTGATTAACGATTCAGCTCTTGTTGACTGCACCAAAGTAGGAAAAAGACCCGTGAACCTGAAAACGAATATCAGCCCCAACACCAAGTATTTATAAAAAACCCAATAGCTTCTAGACAAAAATTAGCCCCTAGATATACCCAAGATAAAGTATTAGCCGCCTTACCAATTCATTTTTATACTTCAAAGAAACGCGGCCCCATAGCTAAATCCCGACTAAACAGAAAAGCTAAGACTAAACAATTGTTACAGGATATTGACGACTCTGACCGTAACTCTGAGTCTCGGCGAGGAGATAAAACTTGATGACTTAAACGATGGGATTGGACTACTCCCGTTTAAACTCGGACAAACACACTTTATAACCCACTATCACTCCTTTTTGCAATTTGTTAACCTTGACGACTTTTTGAATAGTATAGAAACTTTACGAAACCAACTTTTAGAATTTAAAGCTCGACTACCCAATGACACTTACATGTTGTGCATCAAATAGATTACTAAAGTGAAAAACTAGACAAAGTAGAGTATCAGTTAAAAATCCTTACTGCCTAAGCGTCACAAAAGAGGTCTTTTTGATAGGTTAGGTTCCGTTATAAAAAGCATAACCGGAAATTTTGACTATACAGATGCCATTCGATACAACAGTCTTTTAGAAAATATTCGTAACGGTCAAATTAAAACCATTAATGAATTTAATAGCCATGTATCGTAAAGTAAAGAGAAGATGTCTTGTCACACCAACTTATTATCTAAATTAAAAGAAAACCAAGACAAAATTAACGTAACTCTTGGATTATTACTCGATGTTCAAGTTCAACGAGGATATAGCCTAATGAAATTTACCAAATTTAGTCAATTGTTAACAATTATTAGCGAAAATACGGAGGATTTATTATTAGAATTATTTAGATTAGAAAATATTTTATCATTTATTAATAGCTCTAGTGTACAGTACGTTAGGTATAGATATTATAGAAAGTATGTTAGAAAAACTTATAGAAATATATGGTAATGAGAAATCTTAGACTTAGAAAATAGGCAATACTATAATATAATCAAACCAGGATATTCACTTTAGATTCTACATTTTTAGCGTTAATACCTAATTGTAAATTAGTATTTAGTATTTTTGAAATAAAATCATTTCAATTAAATTCGGTTTTTTTTGGATCCTCCGGCTCTCAATTCCATAATTGACGGAACCCGCATGTTATTTACGATGTACAGTTGACCATCTCGATTATGGCAATACTACCCTCAAATATTTAATAATAGCTATACATTTTTATGACGAGTTAACTCGACAGTAGGTTCATAAGAGCGATTTTGTCCAACGAATTAACTGGTCAGCAGTTTGTAGAGTAAGATTTTTTTGACGAGTTATCTCGGCAGCAGTACGTGAATGTAGATTTTGTTTCGATGAGCAAGTGTGAGAGAGCGTATTGAGTTTCTTAATGCTTCGCATTGAAAGGGTTAGCACTAAACATTGATACCGCGCCAGTCCACATTGAATCATATAGTATAAGTATGGTATAATAAGCATAGGTACGTCTTTGTAAGATAATGCAAGAGGACCTCTTTGTTAGTTAAAAAGCTCGAGCGAACCACTAAGGTCTTTTTTCCAAATACGATGTTTGTGAAAACTAGTGGTCCCTGCTCGATTGCACCCACGTACCTCAAGTTTCACAGTTTGATGATTACATACCAACTAGCAAAACTTATTTCGCTATAATAATGATAAGCAATAGGTAATAATTTTTATTATTCTTCATTATTTCGAGAACCTACAGTGTTTAATTTTCAGCATCGCATTTTTACGTGATACTTACATGAGGCCCTCAAAAGCGTCATGTAAGAAGCTAATAAATGTTAAGAAATTTTGAAAGAAAACAGAAATTGCTCCACCAATAACTTAAGTAAGTACTTTATTCAGTATCTCACCGTCCTATGACAGTCTTATAACAATGCAAAAGTTGTTTACATGTAAAAGTAAAAAAAAAATATGGATCACATTTTGTGGAATTTTACAAAACTCCTGAATTATTATTGTAATGCTGGTTACTATTTTTGTTCCTATGCAAAAACTGCAGCCGAACAATTCAAAGCTCGCACGCTATAAATTAATTTCCAGAAAAGGACTCTGGAGCTGCCAAAAATGGACCGGCTGCTGGATTTTTCTTATGGTTTACATCTTTATTATAGATTTAGCCGCTGATGGCATGCTTAAACATGCTGACTCGCAAAATATTGGCTGGATGGAAATAAAACAACAGGAGCTAGCATGCGAAATTACAAAACGCAAATGATTTGGTAGTTAGATCAGATATTTTAATCATTTAGACATTTATTGAAAAATAAACAGGCTCATCCGTCTCATTGGAATCTTAATTTATTTTTATTGGGCTGTACGGTCAACAGACTAGTAGTTTTTGTTTAGTTGTCGGGTAGGCTCGCAAGTTTGAAAGACACAGCTCTAAATGAATAAGTCCCCCTTACGTGCACGAAGTGATACCTTAAGTCGAGTCCGCCTGGATTTATGTATATGGCTTGGGCCGCCTAGAGAAGCAATTTAATTTTTATTGGTTTTACACCATCTTTTTTCGTCCATTCATACAACACTCAGCGCAGTGTTCCATCATTCGTTCCCCACACTTAAGTTATATTATAGATACCTTTCATATCAGTTGGAGTCGAGTCCGCCTACATTTATGGACATTGATTGCGAAACAATTAAATTTTTTATTCGTTTTACAAATAATTAAGTATTTGTTTTTCCGTCCATTTATGCAACACACAGCTCAGTGCACAATCATTCGAACCTACATTGGTTGTTACTTGTTTGTACGATCTGTAGTAGAGGTGAAACGGATATTCGCTAACTATCAGGTATCCGGCCTTGTTTTCACTATCCGGTCGGATACCGGATAGCAGCGCACTATTCGGTCGGATACCGAATAGCAAAATTAAAAAAACTATCATTATTTTACACAAGGAAAATCATACTGCAATAGGTTATGGACACCGTTTATTAAAATAATCACAGAAAATGTTTGTTTCATTAATTAATTTAGTACTCAAAATTAACGAGTGGCAAATTGTGGTGACTATATAAGTGCCTCAATCGTTATGGAGACTATGTCGAAAAATAGTGCAAAGATGTAGTTGTAAGATGTATATATTAAAATATTTTTACTTAACTTGGTGTATTTTTTTCAATCAACCGGAGGTTAGTTTCTGAATTGCCTACGTAAAATCACTACGCGTACAAACAAGGTGTATACGTGTGCGTGAGCTCCAAAAGTTGTTCGAATATTCATGCACACATTCATAACGTGTTTGGCCTAGTAACTAAGTGCAAGTAAAGCGAACGTCGCGTTAGGCAACAGTACTGTACCAGATCTAAGCGACTACATCATCAGGTTTGTTTTTTGCCACCGAATTCAGCACCAATATCACCAAGATAAAATGTTAAATTTACGTTTTTGCAGCGAATTACACTTTGATGGTTTTATTATAAGAATGCCATTTCTATTTCACTAAGGGAAGGAATGTTTTATTGGTAAACGTAACACTCTACCTAATGCACATTTTAAACCTGGAAATCAATAAAGCTTTCACAACTTCCTTCATGGCATTTGCAGTATGAACATCTGTCAGCGAGTTTGTTTATTTAAGAGCTTGTCTGGTGCTGTCCATAGTCCTAGTTACTCTAAGCAACATAGAAACTTTTTTACAGTGCTCATCAAATAACTAGGCGGTCTGATCTTAGCTGCACTTCATGTGGCAGGACTGCCGCCCGCGCACCCGATTTTGCACACTACTTTAATCGTGTTCTGCTCGCAGCTACTTAGAAACGTCCAGTAATTTGACGATCACTACACCCTGAGTGTGTTCCGGTCAAGAAATAGCCAGTGAAATAACCGGAACAAAGGCAACATGCTGACTTTGAAAGAAAATAGTAAAAAAACAAATTATACTAAATTCCAATTTCTCAACATTGACAATTACTTGTTCATATTGACGCCAAATAAAGCACAACTCTGCCACCAGTATGGAAAAACCTTCGTGAAGAACAATGGCAAGAAACACCACGGGTAATATTTTTTTCAAAATAAATTTACATATTATCTTTACAAAATTATTCTTATTTGCATCTGTTAGCTTGGCAAGTCTCCCTCCCCCCAACTAATCAAATAACGAACACCCTCAAACGGTACCCGTTCACGAGTTAAGGCGGGATCTAGCCATCACTCGCCTCACGATATTAGAGAGAAGAAAGCATCTTAAGTATAGAAAATTTTCACTTTGTCGTGCCACACGACCTTTTTTGATATTTCTTACTTTAAGAAGGTGATTGTTATGAGAAATACCATTCAAAAATCTGTTGGTTGTCAAAAATGTGTAAAAAAACAGTGACTTCCTACAAAAAATTAGAGTTTTATTATGTTACGATCTAAGATTTTGTTGCAAAAGCTCCTGGTTGGTCCCTTTTGACTATCCAGCAATTATCCGTATCTGCCAACGTACTTTGGCCCCGTATGCATTGTGTACGTTTTTCCATCTATAAAATGTCCTAATGAAGCCGTTCTATGTGTTTACAGCCCCTAAATATTCAGGAGAGAAGTCCAGATGAGTCTAAAATATGAATCTTGAGTGACATGTTGCTACAAAATGCTCAATAAGTCAACAATGGTGCGCTAAGCAATTTTCTGTAGCTCTCACTCTTATAAAAATTTGTTACAACACTCTTAATACATTTCCATGCTGGCTTTTCATTGTGAGGGACTGGTTTAATGGCTGAAGGTTTTTTCATGAAATTTATACCATTTATAAGACAAAAATAGCAGCAGTCTCTTGGTTCAGTCTAAAGCATCGGTGCAGCGCACGGACCCTTCATTCCAATCGGTTACATTCTTTACACGTGCTATGCAATTAATATGAGAGGGCCAAAAATTTATGCTATAACTCTCGAAGACAAGTTTTGTTAAATGTCGTCTTTGATTTTTTTGTCAGTTCATCAATTCTACACGTTCACGCCACGTTGACACAGCTTCTTTTTTACAATTAATAATAACAAAATAATTACAAAAAAACTATTTAAACCATAGACAAATAGTTTAATGACTTGTTGTTCGCGGGCGTTTGTGTGTCTTTATTGCCTCGTAACTGTTGAGTTCCGTATCACCCGACATCTGAGACTAATTGAAACTACACAACTGCAGTTTTATAAGTTGACTACTATAGAATTAGTTATTACAGATCGTGCTGCATGACTCGTGTTGACCGGTGAATTAAACAATGAATTTTCTTTAAGCTTTTTTATTTTTTTCGTATAAAAATATAACTCCAATATTCATACATATACATCCATTTTTCTTAAAACTACGTCATCGTTTAAAACATCAAATGTGATTATTATTGTAACAATTTGAACGACTCATTATTCGATAATACGTACAAATTAGTAAATGCAACAGATATTCAAACATTGGTCTAAAAAGCTGATTTATTTTAACAATAGCATCGGGTTAAATATAATAAAATAAAAATAAATACGCAAAATATATCTTACCAACGAAAAAAATATAATAAATGAATTACAATTTGCTATTAACCTTAATTATATGGTGAAGCGCACTAAAACATTGAATATTCAGAATTGTAAAATTATAAAACTACAAAGTTGAAAATAATATCGTTACAGCCAAACACAATACAAGAGTTACCTCTCTTGTTATTTCGTATTTTGATACCTATTTCATTTGTACTAAGGCTCTAAATACCTCTAACTTAATCAGTTCCTTGATTCTTCTGCTAGGGCCTAATTTGACAATTTTTAAAGTATTTTTCGATGTATTAATCAAATATTTTCTTTGTCCATAAGCGTCATGTGCTGCATGAACGACTCCAAACTGTTGGCGCTGTTCACGAGCGAGTCGAACGTGTGGTGGTTACTGCTCAGCTGGAAAGTAACACCAAGTACTGAGTTCAAGTTTCAGTTAAGGTGTTTGAATGCATCAAATAGCGTTCATTGCATAACTGAACTTAGGCGCGTATTAACAAAACTTACTCAAATCGCTTCAGGAAGAGAGACATAATATTTTCCATACTGAAACAAGATAACTGTCTTGTTCTAACCTATTCTGATAATGGCTGGATTTATATATTTTTATTCCAACAGAAGCAGGCTTCCAGCAGAGAAATATTCATCTAACACAGATATGAGCATCACCCAACCACAGTTTTTTTTACAGTTAAAGGAAATTAATGAAGACCGTAGTGGTCAGTACCCCTGCCTCATACGCCGGAGGTCCCAGGTTCGAGTCCTGGCCGGGGCCTTCGTTTATGTGATGAACATGAATGTTTGTTCTCGGGTCATGGTTGTTGATATTTACATATGTATACAAACAATACAATACAAAAACTCCTTATTGCACACCATATGAAAATACAAAAAAAATAAAAATACAAAATATATTATCGGCCTTATCGCTAAAAGCGATCTCTTCCAGGCAACCGTAGAATGGACAAGAATAACCAGATTGTAACAAAGCGGTGCGGTGTACACAAATAAATACTTTCATCTTTACATAAACATACAATACAAAACAAGAATTACATACTATACATACCTACATGTAAACTACGTATCAATCAATAACTACTATCATATCACATTCGTGAAATACTTAAATACTACATTTAAAAGAAAAATTATAATAAAATACTCAATCACAGCTTGTCATTGACAGGATATATGCCAATGACAAGCTGTGTGTATGTTTATTCTGGGTTCCCCCAGTTAGTGTGATTGTCTGGGGATTTATTTTTATTACTATTATAATTTATAGCACAATAAAACATTGTCTCATCAGATTTTACGTTTGACGTTTCGTGACCACGGTGTCTGTAAAGACACGCGATAAAATACGCTCAAAAAGTGTTTTATTTAGTATAATGAATCGTGAAAACTTAAGGTATATTAAATATATTAAATGTATAGTCCACATCGGTAACATAACTTCTCAGGTACGTGGGTTTCTCGATGTTCTCCGTCAGCGTTGGAGCAGGCGGCTCGACGTAGGTACAGAAGTCGTAAACCACATTGGGGTCGAGCTCGATACAATAAATCCCCAGACAATCACACTGACTGTACGGCCCCAGAGTGAGCAGGAGCTTGTGTTATGGATGACCATACAGCGGACTGGGGGGGGGGACCCAGATAAACATTCATATATAAATATCAACAACCAAGAACCGACAACAAACATCATCACACAAATGAATCTTGTTTTGTTGTATTTAATTTAAATTTGTTTCTTTGTAATAAATCTTATTGATACCTATTTTCTAATTTAGTTCTATAATTTTTATAATATATATTTTAGGTAACCGGTATTGTAAACCAATATAACAATGCGCATGCTGTGTTTGAATCTTTTAATTGATGAATTGTCCTCATAATGTAAATATCTAAACCTTGTTGGCAGACCTTTTAACAAATAAATAAATAAAAATAAATAATGAATGCCCCGGCCAGGACTTGAACCTGGTACCTCCGGCGTACAAGGCAGGGCTACTGACCACTACGCCACTCGGCCGTCAAGTATCTCAACATGGAGAAGTCAGCGCCTCTAAGATATGAAGTTTGATGTACAGTCAGCTGTTAAAGTTCCTTCCTATGGCGCCTGAACGATCGCAGTTGTCTAAATTTGAAATGATTTGACTTGTTAATGCAATACTTAGTGTCACAGGTTATTTTACCCATAACCAGCTTCAGAATTTGACGAAAAAACCCGACTGCTAAAGTATTTTCCCGTTTTATTCCTGTTCGCATGGAATTCCGGTAAATAATACGATATCTCATATGTTGGAACCCGTCACTCGGTTTATACTGTACAACGTGCCAAACAAACAAACATACAGACATACACTGGAGAAACATAGCCCTCTTTGTGACAGTCGGGTAAAAACCAATAAAATCGTGTAACTTACAAAGGTCCTGATCCACTGCGACAGATGGCGCGTATAGTGCTGGTTACTGAACCTCGCGTCGACCATCAGCACGGCGCCCCAGTCGCGGCGGTGGCGCACGCAGCGGCCCACTGCCTGGTTCAGGGCTCTGTCATCACAATAATAAAAATATATACGACGGCCGAGTAGCGGCAGTGGCATTGCTTCATGCGCCGGAGGTCCCAGGTTCGGGGCATTCATTTGTGTGATGAACACATTTGGCTGCTTTCGAGTCATGGTTGTTTATATTTGTATACTGTATGGCTACAAAGTAGGCATTTCTGTTATGATAACCATACAGCGAACTGAGTGGGGAACACATGCACAGATATCAAAACATATATAATTATAAACAACCATGTGAACACAGAAAGATCTGTGTTCACCACACAAATGAATGCCCTGTCCAAGACTTGAACCTAAGGCCTCCGGCATCTCGGCCACTCGGCCGTCAAAGTATTAATATATCAATTGTTATTCTTGTTTTGGTTTGTCTTAAACTGTCTCTGATCAAAATCATAGAGTTCCTTATGAATGCTAAAATAACACAAAATGACTGAAATCTAAATCTGCAACTACACACCTGTACGCCTGCACGTGGAACCACTCGTCGCCGCTCAACAAGCTTCGCTCGCGGCTGTACTTGTCGTTGTACTTCTTCTTCTCCAGCACCGGCATGTCGTAGGAGTTCGGAAAGGGCACGCCGATCTGAACATGTGTCGTAAAGGAATTTGTATAAACGGTTTGAACAATATTACTTTAGTAATTAATTTATTAATACTGATGTAAACCTAAGATGAAATTGCTATGATTATTTATATCAATTTTGTAGTAGTCTGTTTTATAATTGCGTATTTGATAATTTTTTTATTACATATTTAAATAGTTTATGAACAGTGAAGAAAGTAACAGTATTAAACAGAAGTAACAGTATGTTTACAATCAATAGTTTTCTAGATAAAGCGATGTGTTTGAGGAGCAGCTGCGAGGCGCCGAAAAACGCTCCGTACATAATGGTACCGGGTTCTGACGTCACGACGTGTAAATTATACTAAAATTGTATGACCGTTAGGATAAATTATATCTACTACCATAATAAACATTGCAATATTTAATGTCAGTATGTTAAATTTTTATAACATAATATAAAAATTTTAACATATATTCATAATAAATTTTATGCTTCTTTTTAAAGTTTTCCAATCTTTTTAATTTCGGTATTAAATTAAAATCCTTATTTTTTGGATTCAAATAACTTATGTTTTCTAAATAAGTGATAAAAACGTATATTTTTTAAATAGTGTCAAATACCGAGTTATCTATACGAATCGCTGTTGATTACCTGGATAATAAATACTTTCGGACAAATTGGGACATGAATTTCTAAGTAATTTCCAACTCCATTGTTTTCACCACAACATTCATTGCAATCGTCATAAAAAATATCAGTATTCTGGGAAAATACTTCGTGAGTTTTTATTTTATGGCTTACTTTATATATGCAGTCTATAAATAACGAAATAAAATAGACTTGCACAATCAATATGAATAGTTCACACAAACGAAACATGGGTGTTTTAAAAATATTTTACAAATAACTACAGCAGTTTCTTTCTCTTTCATATAAACGAAAAATTATACCCGTGAACTTTCTTGCCAGTTCTTCTTCACGAAGGTTTTTTCTGAACTGGTGGTAGAGTCATGTTTTATTTGACGTCAATAAGAACAAGTAATTGTCAACGTTGAGAAAGAAATATCCGAATTTGAAACAAATCATCCCCTTTACAATAGTATAATGCAGTATAAAACATAACACGTACCGTGACAACAGCCCTGGCCTGGTTGTCCTTGAAGTCCATTCCCTCAGAGACCTTCCCGCGATACACCGCGAGCAGTACCCCGCCTTTACGTGTCTCCACCTTGCTGTAGTACTCCTGGAAATTAAGAAACAATATTTATGTAGTATCAAATATGTAAACAATGGTGTTACTGTGAAATATACAACACATTTGAGAAAAAAAAAACTTTAGAAGCTTAATAAAATTAGATAAAACCCATCAATTGGTCACCCTGTAGGTGTTTATTTACATAAAAATAAGAAATAATAATAATTACGTTTTCTGACTTTTTAAGTAAAGTTGATAAATAGCGCGTCATTAACGCTTACACTCAGACCCGTCAAACGGACACTTAAGGCATAAGGTTTTGCTTAGCAAATTTAGATTTAGATTAAGTATCAATATAGTATACATTCGCCATGTAACTCTGTAATTGGAAGCTCCTTAAAAAACCGTTTGATTTATCTGAGTGCAGCCACAGCCAACAGCTTATCAATCTACCACCAAATGTTAAATTTTATTGATTAATTTTTAACCTAGATTACATTGACATAGAGTTCAAAATCAATTAAAGAAATTTATTTTCCTGTGGCAGGTTGAGGATGTGTTGACTGTACAGTATTGAATAAAAATGTTACGTAACGTAAAGGCTTACAGCGGCGTCTGAATTTTACAAAAAGGTATTCATTCTCCTCATTTGAATTCAAATGCTTAAGTTCGTTGTCTATGAACCATTTGTCAGCTAGACTTTTGATTACGTTCATTATTTTTGCCGCGCTCGCGTGTAATTTGTATAACAACCGTTTCGTTGTTTCAGTTAAGGTTTATTATACAATTTGTAGAAACTAGGCGATATAATTTATCTTGTCAGATATCAGCCTGACCCATGCAAAGGTTGGCCACCGCCTTTGCCTACTGCGACTTGGCACACTTTATACGTACCGTCGAAATCATTTCTTAAGTTGCTCTACGATAGTCAGCTTAATGTAGCAGTCGATTAAAGTTGTTAATAAGAACTCATCAGTACATTGGCACTCGCTCATACGAAGTTACGCTCTAATGGATTATAATACTAACTTAAACAGGCAGAAAATATCCAAATAACTTACTTCCATAATTTTGTTGTGATCCTTCACATCTCTGCTCTCTTTGAACACGTTTTTGATATCGTTCAACTTATTCCATAAGCCGGTCTGTTGCCACCTGAAGTGATACAAAATATATTTTTAAAAGGTCTTAATAACTATAAATACAATGGTTGTTAGTATTCAGAGTCTAAATTTTAGACTAACCTTATCTAGGTCTATCAATCTGAAAACTATGATTCAAACCTAAATTAATATATAAAGTACTATCGCTAGTTACTATTTTACTTATCATAAAAAAATTATTTGCCAACCACGCCAATCCGCTAAACACAACTATCGCGTACGAATTTGCTGCTATTGCAGCGTGAGGGCTTCGAAATGTCAAATATCACTATTTGTTTAAGGGAAATTATAAGTCAAGCCACAGATTTCTTTATTGGCCACGTGATCAAACTTCTCATTTTATAACTAAGCCACGGGACAGAGCCTCTTATAAACTATGTCGTCTTTTTTGCAACACCTACTAAATATTCTATAGAAAGCGTAGTGGTTAATATTGTGTTAGGTTAATGTTAGGCTGTAGTGGTGAGGCAGCCCCCGACCAAGCGCCATAATCGAAATTGGATGATAATTCCAAATTTTGTAGCAAAAACATCATCAGACAACATATGTTTAGTGGCTAAGATAGTATCGTTCAGACGCCCGTAAATTGTGGCTGACTTAGTAATTTCGAAGGCAATGTAGATTTTTTGAGGCGAATAATGCTATTAAAAAGAAGTCTGTTTAATTAGCACCCTTTGTTTATTTCTAAGTAACTATTTAATTATTGAAATGTTTTGCAATACTTAAGGCAAAGTTATGTCCTCCATTTTTTCCGAGCATTGCAGCGAGCTTGATGTTACAGTACAGTTTTAAGGTATTAAATATGATTTAAGTGTAAATGTTGTTTTCACGCCCCTAATAACTAATTGTCACAGCTATACTTCAGGATTGAGCACAAAAACGGCAGCCCTCATTGATTCAGTTTCCCCTCACAAAGCTTGATCATGTCTGTTACGAATTATCTTCAGAATTATGAGCTATATAAATAAAAAGTAAGCTATGGCAAGGACACGCAAACGTTTCCACTGTCCGCAATACCTGCAAGAGCCCAATTTTTATATAATTTTTTTATTACTTATTGTTAAAGCGGCAACAGAATTACACACTGAAAATTAGTCTGCCACAAGTCCTAAAAACACTTACTAAAACCTATACATATGGTTTCTAACAAGGCAAAACTTATCAAAAACTCACCGATTAACCATTTTATTCATAACAGAATACGAGGGAAAGAAGCACAGTACGCCATGCGGCGTCACTTTGCACACGTACAAGATGGCGTCCCCTATTGAATCTTGCGTTACTATTTGATCCGTGTTTCTAGACGTACAGGTGAGGTCGTTGCCTTCTCGCCCTTTCGATAACGTGCCTACCCACACCTGGAAAATGGATTAATATTAGTAAAAAATAGTAATGAAACTGACTATAGAAAATCAAAACATTTAATTTTTTTACTGTGACCAAAGTTAGCAAATGCGCTTGCGGTACACCTGAAGCTTAGTAGGATCCGTGCCCTTGAATAGAATTAATCTTAGGTATCTAATTGATTAGTATTGACACAATATTAGAATATCGATTAATTCTGCGTTGCCGACCGTAGCCTTCAGTTGGAATTGCCTGTGTTCCAGTAATCAAAATGAACGTTCCTTCCCTTTGACCGGAACACAAACACGTAAACATGGCGGTCCAAATAGGAAGGACTCTAGTACCGTCCCAGACGAGACCTGAACACAGAAACTCTAATGGCTTTACATTCCAGTTACATTATAGTTTCAGAGCTTGTCTAGTATAAATAAACATACAGACCTTTCCTCTTTATAATAAATAAATGTTTCAAAAACTAACAGATGAATAAATGTTTCAAATGTGTATGCAGATAACACTTTAAACACTGCAATTATGGTGACTTGTTGCACTACGCATACAATAAAATTTAATCATATTGATTTATAGCTTTTGCCCGCGCCTCGCTTGCATATATCTAATGCTTTTTGTATCGCTGAACCTCGAAGTGAGTCAGTCTAAGTTATACCTCAAATTATTAGCCATCTGCTAGTGAAAGTCCATGCAAATCGGTCCAGCTTTTTTGGAAAAAGCGAAACCAGAGAAATGAACCAAATATATAAAATATGATGAAAAATACCTTAGAAACTGTTAAATTTATTTCTAAGAAAAAAAAATTAATCCTTACCCTTTCCCCCGCTATAATATGATTAGGGCTGATCTGCAATTGGAAGATTGTCTCCAACTCCGACTGGAAGCTGACCATAGGAGTCAAGGTGCCTGAAGCCAAGATGATGCTGGAGGCACTCTTCAGGGAGGAGAACACCACTCCCGGGTTGAGGCAGACGAGACGGAGAGAGAGGGACTCTTTTTGAATTGACTGAAAGGAAATTTATGCAAATAAACTTTCACATTTATAATATTAAGAAGTATATAAGTCATATTAATATATTTCAAATTTTTACCTAAAATTGTATCGGAATTCGAAACGTTGAAGAAAGGGTTCAATATATGCTAAGCGATCTAAATCAAAACAACAAGACGTTTATTTAAGTGCAGCAAATAAATATCAACTTCTGATAAAAAAATAAATTAAGTATCAAAATAAACTCAAAAAAGTGTATTTATTTACTTGCTTCGATTATACTGATTATTCTGTATTAGTTTTATTAATTATTTACGTGACATTTATGCGACTTTCTACTTGAAACAGAAAAAGCCAATAAAATTAACAAATTTGTAAAAGTTGTTTTAGACCAGCGGTTATTTAAAAATACGAGGGTGGCTTGAAAATTTCGCGGCCTAAATAAGAAAACACAGGAATAATGCAATTTTTTATATTTATTTTTCTACATACTCTCCTCCTAGGTCACAGCACTTAGTACAGCGGCCCTCCAAAGCCATAAATAGAAGGATCTATGACAAGATCTTCAAAAAAGGCATCTACGGCCACTTTGACCTCATTGGTAGAAAATTTCATTCCACCTAAGTGTTTTTTTAGTTTTGGAAATAGGTGGAAGTCAGAAGGTGCCAAGTAAGGTGAATAAGGGGGACGAGGAAGCAAGTCGAAACCACAATTCACTATTTGAGACAAGATTCTGCAGATGTGTGACCACGAGCATTGTCCTGATGAAACAAAACTTTATTGGTCAACAACCCTGGTCTTTTAGACTTTATTTCTTCGCGCAAACGACGTAATAATGTGCAGTAGTATGCAGAATTTATAGTTTGACCTCCCTCTAAGTAATCAACCAAGATGACCCCTTAGAATCCAAGAAAACCGATGCCGTTACCTTGTTTACCGAAAAACACACCTTGGCATTCTTGGGGGTCGGAGATCCGGGTCTCTTCCATTGTTTTGATTCAGGAGTATAGTGATGAACCCATGTTTGGTCCATAGTAACAAACCTTGCCACAAATTCAGCGTGAAAAAGCTCTAAACAGTCTCTAGAAATCGTGAGTCGCGTTTGTTTCTGTTTAACTGAAAGGAGCCGCGGAACCCATCTTGCAGACACCTTGTGGAACCTAATTCGTTAACGATCATGTTTTGTGTACAATCATATGAAATCCCTAGAGCTTCAGCTATCTCAGATACCTTCAATCTTCTGTCTCCCATGATGAGATCACATATTTTTTCGATGTTTTCCAAGTCTACAGCTACAGAAGGCCGTCCAGAGCGGGGGTCAGCCTTGATGCTCTCTCGTCCACGTTTAAATTCAGCTGTCCACTTTTTTATCATTGTATACGACGGAGCAGATGTTCCAGAAGTAGCCACCATATCTTCATGAATCTGCTTTGGAGTTAAGTGTTTCTTGTGGAGGTATTTGATCACAGCACGGTGCCATTCATTTTCAAAATTAATGAAACTAGAGTAAGTTAACTTAATGTTCAATAAAATAAATAATTACGCATGTATCTTAGAGAAAAATTGCAAAGAGACTGACAAAGAGTCTAGGTTTCATATGAGGATAGTTTTATAAAAATATTTGTCATATTATTATCTATCTATGTTAGGTTGCGAACTTTTCAATCCACCCTCGTAGGTATAACTATAAAATAATAAAAAAAAAATATAAAAAATCATAAAATGTCGGGAACTCGAAAAAAAAACAAAAACCTTGGTAAAAACCTAGTGAATCCATAAATTATTGCACATTTCATTAAACTTATTTAAGTCAATTGATACCGTGTCCGCCACATCTTTTAATAGTAAACCTCCGAACGCTTTAGCTACAAAATCTGCACATTATCACATTTTTTTTATACTCTGCGAATTGGCTGGCGGAAGGACAATATGCTCATTATAAACCTCGTTCGTTTCTCCTCATATTTTATAAAAATAAACCAATAACATTTATCATGGGAAACCAATTTTATAAATTCATCAAATAGAATTTGATGGAGTTTTGATTTTCAAAATCATCGTTGAAAGATATTTAATATTTATTTGAGGCCATTTAATGGTGACTCAAAATTGTATAAATTATATTTATAAGTAAAACAAGATCTACTAGCATACATTGTTTTCCTTGCACCTCACGGGGTTTAGCTGACATATTAATTCAAGATTTTAATTCTCTGCAACGTTCGAGAGTGACAGGCACCTCGTCACAGTGCACAAATAATCATATATCGTGAAATTGATTTTATTTATTGACTACCGAGCAGCGTAGTGGTTAGTAACTTTGCCTCGTATGCCGAAGGCCTCAGGATCGGGTCTTGGCCGGGGCATACATTTGTATGATAACGAAATAAATAAATGATGGACATAGATGTTTGTTATCGGTTCATGGTTGTTGATATTTATATATGTAACTTTGTTCTGGGTTCCCCCCAGTTCGCTGTATGGTCATCCACACAAGCTCTGCTTACTTTGGGGCCATACAGTTGGTGTGATTGTCTGGGAATTTATTATTATAATTTTAGCCAGTAGCAATTATTATCTTTCTACCATATCACGGTTTCATATAACATACCTTCTCTTCCTCAAACGCAGCAGGAACAGTAAAACGACAAACTATACATTCACAAAAATAGCGAACATTGTTGATTTTTTATTTGAACGCGCTTATCTCTGGAATTTAAAGAACGATTTGATATCTTAATCTCACTTCAATAGATCTTTTTTCACTTTTAGAGGACGAAAACATTCTAATCAGTATTCATATAGACAACGTAATAAACCGGTGTACCAAATGTCATATCACCAGGACCACTGAGGTTGAACTTCATCTGGCAGCGTCAGCGTTTTATTACGTCGATAAAAGTTAATAAGTCATGCTGAAATGCCATTGTATTAGGTCCTTACATATGAAATTGGCGTTTTGTCGTACTGGCCACTTTGATCTGTATTATCTCCTCTTTGGTTAAGAATCCCAATTTCAAATTTATACAGCTATTTACTCACGCATTTATGTTTCGAAAACCGTAGTTTATTTGTTTTGCCCTCTTTTGATTTTTTTTGCGTCACTTAATTTACAAAATGTAAAACATGAAATAAAAAGAAAGAAGAAGAAAGAAGCGGTGTTAGTGACAAAACAGTTTTAATCCACTTGAAGCAAATTGGGAAGGTGAAAAGGCTTGAGAGGTGGGTACCTCATGAGTTGAGTGCAGCAAACCGACAAACGCGCGTCATCTGCTGCGTTACATTACTCAACCGGCACAATAATGAAAGGATTTAAATCGAATCAGTCCTGTGATGAAAAAAGGATCCTGTACGACAATCGGAAACGCTCATCGCAATGGTTGAACCCTGGTGAACCAGCCAAATCCTGCCCCAAGCGAAAATTGACTCAAAAAAATGTTACTTGTGAGCGTTTGGTGGACTAGTGCCGGTGTCGTTCACTACAGCTTTCTTAAATCTGCCCAGACGATTACGGCAGATGTCTTTTGTCAGAGACTACAAACCATGATGGAAAAGCTAGCTGCCAAACAACCGAGGCTGGTCAATAGCTCTAGGCCACTGCTGCTTCAGGACATCACTAGACCACACACTGCACAACAGACGGCTACAAAATTAGAGGAGGTTAAACTGGAATGTCGAAGACATCCACCGTACTCCACGGACCTTGCTCCAACAGATTACCATTTTTTTCGAAATTTGGATAACTTCTTGCAAGGGAAAAAGTTTAACTCCGATGGGGCAGTTCAAAGCGCCTTCAAAGATATTATTGATTCCCGTCCGAATGGTTTTTTTAGTAAAAGGATCAATTAACTAACTATGAGATGGCAAAACTGGAAAGATAGCAATGGTACATACCTTGATTAAATAAATATATATATATTAAAAAAAAATTATTTTATGTTCCTCCCTTACAAAACGCCAATTTCATATGTAATGAAATTGTAATAAAAATAATACAAAAAAAATTTTGCAAAAAAACAAACACTCACAAAATTTAATGCGTTTAGTGCCAGTAACAAAAATAACTAACTTAAACTCATGATTTAATATTTTGTTGCATCGACCTGATCGATCACTTGCTCGACCTTCACCTTCGTGAAGAAGAACTGTCAGGAAACTTCACGGGTATATTTTTTTCAAAATAAATTTACAGTCTCTTTATGTCAACACAAAATTAGTGTTATCTGCATCCTGCTCCTCCCAACTATTCAAACGACGAACACCATCACACGAAACCCGTGCACGAGTTAACGCGGGATCCAGCCATCGCCCTCCTCAACCATATTAGAGGGAAGTGAGCGACCCGTTACTACCGTAATATACCGAAGCATTGCTATAATAATATAAACCTTATCAAAATAGGATTTCCTCCAGTGATTTGGGTTTTCGTTCTCCAGTTTAATAGTTTTGACGAGGGCCGGCTTAAAGTCGTCCATGTATTTGCCGTCTTCACGAAATAAATACCCTGAAACAAATAATTAAGTAATATTAAAGTATACATTTCAAAGTATTCGGAACATTTTCACGAAATACCTAGTCCAAGAGAAACCAAAATAAAATAAAATCATTCTGTTTGCAAGAAATATGAAAACATAATGTACGTTTTTTATTTATAGTGTATTATTTTATTTTAGGTATTTTTATTTCTATGAAAATGTATTTTTAATTAAAAGCGTATAATGTACAACAATGCTTGTAATAATAACTAATTTTAATTAGGTAATTAGTTGCTAACGTTATGAATGCGTATGAAATATATTCAGAATTAGTGGTAGCCAAATACTCACTCGTCTGTTTGTGATATAACTAATACTATCAATACATCTAAATAGCATAATTTATTAATTTAAAAACTGCGTTCAAAGAAATTTGAAAATAAGCTTGTTCGCCGGCCGGGGATCGTACCGGCTAAAACCCAAAAAAATAACACCCTGTAAATTTATGGCGTCAATCAATAGAGTCATATCTGTCAATCATATGGATCAAGTCTCAGTAACAAACATGGCGGGAGCATAAATATGGTATCAATACGCCCTAGACGGGATTTTAAGCTGATAAACTGTACTACCTTTAAGGTATATAATATAAACAGCTTGCACGTTTCAAAACACAAAACAAAATATTTTATTTCATCACAGGCGAAAAAAATACACGTGATGTATGCCTTGTTTTACTTCACCTTCATCATCGTAGAGTCAATACACCTTAGCTTCGGCTTCTACAAGGTTTAAAGGCAGACCGAGCGCAAAAAATCCTCGACAAACAAGACATTTATTTATTTACATATTAGAGTAACAAACAGCGTAACAATATTTCTTAAACATAAAACAAATAAATACTACATAGGCCGGTAAAGTTTCCATTGTTCAATTACAAATTTAAGAGCAGGTTATATTCTTGTTTAAATGATAGAAAAATAAAATGGTATTATGTGTAATTACAATTCAAACTTAAAATATATGATATAAACTCTTTTAATGTTTCAATTATTTTACTTGAAAATTGGTGAAAATTTAATGCAAAAATATCATTATTTTCACCTGGGAATAAACGAGTTCATGGCATAATTTGTTTTATAAAGAGGGCACACGAAAATCTTTTGTTGCGAGCTAACGGATACTTAATTTACTCAACAAATATGATGATTCAACCTAGCTATTAATTATTTTGTAAAGAAAGAAACACAAGACAGCTAATCGCGTGTGCTCATGTCATGTCGCACCCAAGTTGTTCACACAGTATTTATATATTACTTTTCAGGTAAAGAAACAGAAACAGCCTGTTAAGACCTCAACACGAGGCATGTCATTCAAATTCAGTTCTTATTGAACTATTTCAAAGTTGTTATTGCTATTGTTAAAGCGATTTTAATGTGTGAGTGAATTTTATGACAACGCGATTCGAACCTATATTTAAGCCATGAAATTTATTATTGCACCTTTTAATAGTCTATACATCAGTAAACGGGACCTATGTTGATCTAAGCTAAGTTTTTACCCGAATGTTTAAAGGAGGTGTCTGATTTTCAAGTGCATGTACGTATGTATATTTCTTTAGAACGTTCTACAGCCTAAACCGTTAGACGTATTTTAACATATGGAGTGACTTGGGATGTATCACAGTAGTGGATATATGGGGGTTCTGTATATTATCTATTCATTCATACCATCTATTTAATCACAACATCATACCATCTATTCAATCTGTTCATCTAAAACATTCACCAGTACTATGACTTATTCAAACATTACATAATACTATCTAATCAATCATTTAATCTAGCCAATAATTTTCGAATTTTCATGCTCACACAGCGACTCGACTGCGTTCAACGGTGCTACGATCTACCAATTCAGATTTCATATATTATCTACTCTTCGTTGTGATAAAATACCTTCTACCTGCTATGAATCTCATTTTCAGATGAATTGAAGTCTCTATTCACCTAAATACTACTTAATTTTACTAGGATGTTATTTTTAAAAAACTATGTACTTTATAAGTTTGTAATTCTAGTGATGTGTATATGTCTGGATATGAATAAATAAATTATTATTATATTATTAAACGAGAACAGTTTACTATCATCATTATTTAAAAAATAATTTTAGTCTTAACTTATAGAGGTTGAAAATTAAAAACATGATTCAGTTAACATATTTTTTTTAATAAGAATACAACTTATTTAAACAGGTTACAGTTTCAACGATTCGTTTATATATATATAGTGGACGAAATTTTTTCCGCAATTTCTTTAACTGATTTATAAATGTCATCGAGTAAAATATTTTTCACGACATGCTGTACACATAATTCCGCATCACACGTACAAATTGAACCGGCAACATCAGGGAATTGAGCAGCATCGTATATTTCAATTCTAATTACTTTCACACCCCGTTTAGGTTTTTTTATATAAGAAAATGTAGTTAAGTCCGTTTTCTGTTTTTTACTGCTGGGGCCAACAAGATTCAGTGTTCCAGTATTACGCATATCCATAGATGAGCCTCGTACATCGTTAGGAAGGAAGTTGAATAAATCACTCTCGCTATCCTGAAATTAAAAATATACAGTAAGATAAAAAAGGTTAAAATTGAATAGATACTAAGTTAAGAATATTATATTAAGATTATTGATTAATTACTCACGGACATCATTGAACAATAAGTGTAGTCGCTCGTAAATTCTGTTTTTTTTTGAGGATTTACTTGATAATTATATTTTATTTATACCTCACATATATCGTTTATAAAGTTCATAATCGAACATGAAATTATTTAGTCAATGCAAGAATAAGTTTTGCAATACAATGCTCACACATCCTTATACGGCTACGTCGCGCGCTGTGTGGTCTGCTTCGCACTTCCTCATTAAACACCTAAACTCTTTATTCTTATTTATTAACCGACTTCAGAAATAAAGTATTCCCGATTGATGTCTACTTTCACTTAGGTCTTATTCCATTTATTACACCTCACGGTTAGTAAGAATGAAAATAAACAGACAGGCAGGTAAATTATTAGGTACTATGATTTACTTGAATACCTCATAATAAATTAATCGATACCTACTCAAAAACTATTTTTCAAAGCATGTTCAAATTCATATTTAGTGCAACCAAATCCCCATGGCAAAAACTGTAAAACCATTAGTAAAAATTGATATAATTTCACGACTGTGAATTACTAGTTATGCCCGTGGATTCATCCGCGAAAGCGTCGATCTAAATCTGCGGACCAGCGTGAATATCGGTCTATGTCACGTGCTGTTAGCTTTCGACAGGTGAAGGAATTTTTAAAATCGATTCAGTATTGTTTAAGTACATACATTATTATTACAAACAAACAAAAAAATCAAAACGTTCCTATTTATAATATTAGTGTAGATGATTTTCCTAATTAGATGTTACCGATATCTATTAGTGTTCTTAAAATGGATTTTTAACAAAGTCAGCTATTATGCACAAGCAAGTTTCTTGTCGATATGTTACGCACACTTTAATTTTTCTTTCAATATAAATCAGATGATTCCGTACAGGTTTTCATTAGCGAAAGCAATACAGGCAATCAAACTACAAACTCTGAAGAATTCTCAACTGTCAATATGTAAGTATTCTTATTTTAAATATATTTATATATTCATTCACCTAAGTAAACTTATATTTTTAATTTTTGTTCATAATTTTTTATAGGTCTAGATCTATGCCACAGCTCTTTGATGAGGTGTTTCCTCCTTCAGACGACGAGGTGAAAATGGTTGAAAAGAAAGAAGAAACTACAAAGAGGTAAGATACATTAAAACTATTTTTTTTCCTCACTTTTATTTCTTTCATTAACTCGTCAACGTAGTTGAGTCAATATTTATAGCTTTTCAATTGTTCACAGATTACATTCACCGAGTTCCCGGGGCGCGGAACACCGGGCGTCAAAGAGGATGAAAGAAAACAGCCACGAAAGAAACGACGCAGAGAAAAATGAAAAAAAGTGAGTATTACATGTTTTTATTGTATCTGCAGGTTTATTCTTGGAATCATGAATGTCATAATATTTGATTTAGAGTTAAAGAACTCATAGGTATTTTTGAATCATGAATGTTATAATATTTGATTTAGAGTAAAAGAACTCATAGGTATTTACATTATGTTAACAACATTTCTCAATTTATTAACAGATCACACACGACGGTGTCTGGAGACGAAGGGGTGTCGAAAAAACACACTCCGACCCCTCATCGATCCAAGAAAAAATCATCAACTATCGCACCGATAACACCCGTGAAAATCACATCTCACGATCTCTTCGGGACGGATAGTGAGGGTGAGGATGACTCTGAGCCATCACCAACTCCAACTCCAACACTGCCACCTTTGCAATCGATATTCATAAACAGAGTGGCAAGCGGCCTGTCGAAGCAGGTTTTACCAGACAAGAAAGGCAGCCACTACATTGAGGTAAAAGTGTATAGGTCCGCGGACATCGAGCATGTGATGCCTATTAATAGATGGCGTCACTCGGTTTCCAGCCTAAAGATTAGGACGGACATGGACACCGATCTTTGGCAACATCTTGCCAATCTAGTACTGGTGGCCAGGAAGGAATTCCGTGGCACACCTAACATTTTTACTTCAAATTTTAGCATGCAGTAACAAGATGTCTAAACACTTTTATATCAATGTAGTGTGCTAGACTAAGTAACTTTAACTCGGTGTGCGAAAGTAAATAATATTTTCCTTAATATTATATTATTATTATAATGTGTTGATATTTAATATACCTTTTATATTTAGCAAATGTTTTTTTCTTTACAGTTATCAGCATAGACCCTACCCGAGATCCTCTCAATAAAAATGAAATAGTTAAATGTGATAATTGTGATATAAGAATAATGAGAAATAAATATCAGTATCATTTGAAAACTGAATTACATAAATTGAATTCTTTGATTATGAGCGAGTTTGACAATAGTTATATAATTAATACAGCATTTAATAATCGTGTAATAAGTTATCGTTTGAAAGCTGAAAATAAAAATTATTGTATACCAGAGAATTTTTTATATGACTATGAAACTGATATTTATAGACTTATAGAAATGAATTTAAAAAAACACAGATGTCTTAAGATACAATTTGAATTATATGCATTTTATTTATTACCAAAGACTCTAGAAAAGCAATTGAAATCATTTAATACCAAATATGAAATTATAACTGATATTAATGAATTGAAAGATATATTTAGAATAAAAACTATTGATACAATCAAAAGAAAACTTACTGAATTTGAACACTCTACGTCCGGTTGGACATTTTTATCACTCAGTCATTTAGAAATCAATTTAAATAAGTATTGTGCTTTGCGAGGAGGTACATATATAAAACTACCACCTCGCGTATCTAATACTAAAAGCTGTATGAATGTTAAAAATGATGATGAGTTTTGTTTCCTTTGGAGTATTTTAGCTGGGCTTTATCCATGTGTTGATAACCCGAATAAATGCAGCTCCTATCCTCATTATTCAAATGTGTTTAATATAACTGACATGAAATTTCCTCCATCATATCGAGATATAAAGATCTTTGAAAAGAATAACTTGAATATAAGCATAAATGTTTTTGGTTTAGACAAAAAAAATAAATATGTAACTGGACCTTTGTATTTAACAGCTGAAAAAAGAATTAATCATTTTAATTTACTATTTATCGAAAATTATGAAAAAGGTCACTACTGTTTAATAAAAAATTTGGTTAAGTTAGTGCGAAGACAAATAACAAAGCATAAAGGTAATATTTATTTGTGTGAATCATGTTTACAATGTTTCAGTAGCAAAAAAAAATTATGGAAATCATTATTGTTCCAAAGTTTTAGAATTAATACCAAAGCCTAATACTCATTTAATGTTTAAACACTTCGAGAGACAACAAAAGGTTCCTTTTATCATATACGCTGATTTTGAGAGTTTATTAGAAAACTATTCAGACGATTCGCAGAGCACGACCACTATAAAATTTAAGATTCACAAACCTTCATGCTTTGCTTATTATGTTTGTTGTACATTTGACAACTCATTAAACAAATTGGTTTCCTATCGAGGCTTAGATGCACCTAAAGAATTTATTAAACATTTGATGGAAGATGTGAAGTATATTAATGATTTAATTTCGTTTGCTAAACCAATGACACAATTAAGTAAAACACAGCAAAATGAATATGATTCAAGCGTTCACTGTCATATTTGTAAACATTTATTGTTTGGTGATAAAGTACGTGATCATGATCACATGACCGGCGAGTATAGAGGCGCAGCTCATTCATATTGCAACCTCAATTATAAAATATGTCCATTTGTACCAGTTGTATTTCATAATTGATCTGGCTATGATTTACATTTATTCATAATGGAACTATCGAAATATGATGGTTCAATTAATGTTATACCAAAGACTAAAGAAAATTACATAACGATCACGAAATCGTTCACAATAAATGAGAACAAATCTTGTGTGAATGTGAAATTTATTGATTCATTTCAATTTTTAAGTGCAAGTCTAGATAAATTAAGTAAAAGCTTAAATGATGATAATTTTATACACACCTCAAATTTTTTTACTATTCCCAGTCAATTTGTATTGATGAGAAAGAAAGGCATTTATCCTTATGACTACATGAATAGTTTCTCTAAATATGAGGAAAAATGTTTACCACCGAAACATAACTTTTATAATAGTTTAACTAAACAGCATATATCTGATAGTGAATATACACATGCGCAAAATGTTTGGAAACAATTTGGTATAAGCGACATGGGTGAATACACTGATTTATATTTGAAATGTGACGTTTTGTTATTGACTGATGTATTCGAGAACTTTAGAACTATGAGCTTACAGCACTATAAGCTTGACCCAGCCTATTATGTAACCGCACCGGGGCTCAGTTGGGATGCAATGCTATTTTATACCGATGTTCGATTAGAGTTGGTACATGATCTTGAAATTTATCAAATGTTAGAAAAAGGAGTTCGAGGAGGTTTGGCACAATGTACATTGAGACATGCTCAAGCGAATAATAAATACTTACCAAATTTTGATTGTTCAAAACCATCAAGCTTTCTTATATATCTTGATTCTAACAACCTATATGGATTTGCTATGATGAAAAAAATTCCGATATCAGATTTTAGATTTTTATCGTCTGAAGAAATTAGATGTCTAAATATTGAGGCTATTTCAGATGACAGTGATTTCGGATTTATCCTAGAAGTAGATTTAGAGTATCCTTATCACTTACATGATGCACATTGTGACTTACCTTTTGCTGTTGAGAAACTCATTCCACCAGGTAGTAAATCACCAAAATTAGTTGCAACTCTTAAAGATAAAACTTTTTACGTTATTCATTATACTTATTTAAAAGAATGTTTAAAACAAGGATTACGATTAAAAAAGATTCATCGCGTAATAACCTTTAGACAAGAATATTTTCTAAAGAAATATATAGAATTGAATACAAGTTTGCGTCAAGCCTCAAAATCTGAATTTGAAAAGGATTTTTTCAAATTGTTAAATAATTCAGTCTTTGGAAAAACTATAGAGAACAAGCGAAAACAAGTTAATGTTAAACTGGTATCTCACTGGGAGGATAATAATAATTTAACAAATAAATGTGTCGGTGCTCGAAAACTAATTGCTAAACCGAATTTTAAATCTGTGTCAATATTCTCAGAAAATTTTCTTGCTATTCAGTTAAGTTTAGATAAAATAACTCTAGATAAACCAATATATGTAGGATTTACAGTCTTAGAATATGCAAAATTACATATGTATCAATTCCATTATAATTTTATTAAACAAAAGTATGGAGAAAATGTGAAACTTTGTTATACTGATACAGATAGTCTGCTATATTTAGTTAAAACAGATGATGTGTATGAAGACATAAAACATGACATTCAAGAGTTTGATACCAGTAATTTTGAAAAAAATAATCCATATAAAATCCCAAGAGTCAACAACAAAATACCTGGTTTATTCAAGGATGAAATGGGAGGTCAATTAATAACTGAGTTTGTAGGATTAAGAGCCAAACTTTACTTCATAAAGAGTACTAGTGAGGAGATTAAAAAGGCTAAAGGTGTATCTAAGTCTGTAACGAAATCTTTGAATCATAAACATTATTCAGATTGTTTATTTTATGACAAAGATTTACGATCTAAGATGAATATGATTAAGTCTTTAAAACATAATTTGTATTCCCAAGAAGTAGATAAGTTAGTATTAAATAGAAATGATGATAAACGTCAAATATTACCAAATCAAATTGATACTGTAGCTTGGGGACACTATGCTTACATGTAGCTATTAAATAG